>OY728152.1:1429488049-1431988049 GCA_963277665.1 Viscum album
GGATGGGTTGTCTCCATTGTCGGTAAGGACCGGTTTTGACATTGGAATCAGAGAAAGAACACAACCTGAAGTGTTCTAGAACAACCTGGGTTGAAAAGTAGTGTTCACAAAAATTATTATTTTTCTCTGAATTGGGGAGGGGGGAATATAATGCCATAAAATTAAAAAAGGGTGAAATGACTAAATTATATGACTCAAGGGAACAAGGTGCTACTATCATTCTATGATCTTTCATAATTTGAACTCCATAGTTAATTGTGCTTGTCCTGGTGTAGTTATCGGGTTGGGGGACCTTTTGTGATATTTCCAAGGCTGTGTGAATGTGAAGAAAATAGTCACTAAAAAGAACATATATTGAAATGTATGGACATTCATTAGTTTGATGACCCATTTGAGCTCAAGTACGGTCCCTGTATAGGGAACATGTGTTTATACGACAACTGGTGGTCCCATTCTGGGTAGGACCGAACAAACATGTTAAGATGGGGTGTTTGTGATGTCGGCAGGGACCATTTTTTTTAAAATATGATTTATATTCACATCACACATATAATATAAAATTAATTTTTACAACTGTTGAATAAATTTATTTTAAAAAATAAAAATCGTTATTTAAATAGTAAAATATATTATAGCATTACTTTTTGTTTTTTTCTGAAATTCTACATCTTGTTAATGAATTGTGAAAATTATAAATTTTATTGGAAAATAAACATTTTAGTTAAATTATTTACGAAGATAAATTAAATTTTAATTGGTTTTTTAGAAAAAATATTTCAATTATATATTTATTAATTATACATAGGTTATTTGAATCAATTTAATTTTTATTTCTATATATATAATTTTTAATCATGTGAACATTTTCTATTTAAAAACATGTTTTCTCATGAAATCTCAAGAATAATTTAAATTAATGATTTCCACTTATGTAAATGGATTTTTGAAAAATAGAATCTATATAATTAATATGAATAATTTATATTATTTAATATGGCCATCATAATTATTGACCAAAATTAATAGTGCATACTATTAAAATTAATTAGCACGATTATGGTAAAAATGAATTTATTAAGGGTTTATTTAAAAAGATAAGGGTTAATATAAACTAAAAAAAACATTTTATGGACCAATTTATCCCCAATAATGTATAATTATATATAATAATTTATTTTTTAAAAGCCTTTAATGTGAAAAATGTTGGTACACCGTTTTCATTTCAAATATTACATGATTACCACTCACAATACTTATAAAAGGTCACCTCCTCCTCTATCATCATGACACATTCACAATATTTTGGTTTATCAAGACCTAAATAAATTACTCCAAAACTTCCATGCCCTTATATTAGAATACATAGTTTTGGTATATTGACAACATAGGTTATCCTTTCGGTGAAATTTAAAAGAGGTTACTCAAAGAAGATGTAATGTTTTTCGGTGAGTGTAACAATATTATTTCATCATAAAACTTCTTAAATTATTATTAATCCATGATGATATATTATTCTCAGTATATTACATTTAATTATAATTTATTGGGTCAATATAATTACCCATTAAAATCCCAAAAACCATCAAATTGGTTATGAAATAATCATTATTGTGTACAATAGAGAACCGCCTCACAAATTGATGTCATTCATTTTTTCCATTATCAACTCTCATGAATGGGTATGATAATTTATCTAAATAATAAAAATGAGTTTTATATCTTAAATATATATATATATATATTATATCATATATATATATATATATTATTAATTTCCATTCCATAGGGGATATAAGAACATCACTCGAGTGTATGGCGGAATTCTAAGTCATGAAGCGATGTAATTAATTTTTTACTAACGCTGTAAATGGATAGTTTTAGAGATAATATAAATTAATATATCTGAAATAAATGAAATATTTAATATATTAATGTCATATTTATCATTCTTAATATATGATAATTTTTTTTTAATATTTTACATTTTCACTCACTGAAGGATGATAACATTGTTCGTGTATGTGTGGACTACCACCTTGCCAAAGTGATGTGACACTACTCTCATTGCCAAATGAAATTGATGATATATATAATTATATATAATGAAATAAAATGTAATATAAGATATTATTATAATTATTTAATGATAAAACATTACATAAAACATTTCAATAATAATCATTGAAAAATAATGATGGTATTCATTTGTATGTATAGCCTTCCGTTTCAATGATCATGACATACAACATTTCTCAAAACTATCATTCCTAATTGGTATTAAAACTATAATTTTTATAAAAAATTTCCTTTACTATTATTCTTGATATGGTTCAACTATATTATATACAAAATAGTCAGACCAATTCTGAAAAATAACGAATGATAAAAATTGGAAATTGACACCTGAAATAATGAAAATATTGGAATATTATTAATTAATAAGTGATAATGTTTTATAAAAGGATAATATATGATAGTAAAAAAAATTATGCTTCTATTTCAAGTTAATAATTTTTTTGCCCAGTATAAATGTGGTTAAATCACATTAAAGCAAATGTAAGAGTTATGTAATGGACTTTATCTATATTTCCATTTATTGAGGAATATTGTTATTTTATACAAATTATTTTTCTCATAGGGTGTATGTACTATCCAATTAATATTTAATATAATTACTTATTCATAATTAATTTTTTTAATGTCTTAATTTTAATTATAACCTCTAAATAGAATTTAATTTATAATTACCAAGGGGTTAATGTTATTGTATAATATCGCTTTCTTCTATGAATATGATATTTCTCTTGAAACAATCAGTTTCAAGTGATAGATTTCTATTATACATAATATTTCACTCAAATGTAAAAATTATTGTATAATAGATATTATTATTTCATAAACTATATACCATTTTTACATAATTTTATTACTTTGATTTTATTCGACTAACTTGAGAAATACTAATTAACCTAAATATAATACTAAACACAAAAATTTAATGATAAGACCTACTGATTTAAGGATTAAATATATAATTATATATGTGAGGAATTATTTCTATCTTTAATGATGTTTATGTCCTAGTATAATATATCAACTTGATTAATTAGTAGGTCTCATGAGATAAATAAGATATCTAAATTAACCAGGGTTATACTTTTAGTTTTAAATCGTTTTTTCAAATCCCTTGATTGTAGAGGTATCTTGATTCTGAGGATAATGCAATCTAATAATTATAAATTTCCTTGATTTTGAATTTAGTTATTATTATCCATGAAATTTTCACAATGATATTATCCCTATATTTACTTCCTTCAATGATTATATATTAAATATAATATGTTTCAGTAATTTATCTGTACATTTGATTATGCATTATCATATCATGAAAATAATGATATTTAAAATTAATGTGTATTAACTTATTTTTCATTAAGTATTGATTATTATCTATTATTGATTACATATTCCACTGTATGTGGTCCTTACATTGAATATCATGTAA
This sequence comes from Viscum album, assembly GCA_963277665.1. Lineage (NCBI taxonomy): Eukaryota > Viridiplantae > Streptophyta > Magnoliopsida > Santalales > Viscaceae > Viscum > Viscum album. The sequence goes on from OY728152.1 coordinate 1,429,491,555, forward strand.
CCCTTATTTGGTTTCTATTTCCTAGGATAAGATAAAGTGATCATTGAATTAATTTTCAAGTATGAAGTTCATTTTTTTGTTATGTGTTATATTTTATTTTATGTTATCAATGTATAATGTGTATAATGTATATAAATGGATCTAAAAAACTGCTAAACTAATTGTTTTACTCAGATTTAAACAATTATATCTATGGTAATGTTTGAAATTACACATAGACTCTGGGATACTCGGTTTAAGGTAATTACACTATGTTTTATTTGAATAATATTAATATGTAAATCTTGATATGAGTTCTTTTTTATTCCATATTACTCTATGATTTCTTAGGAATTATGTACATATATTAGAATGCTGGGGTTGAAAATGAAATGGGAAATTGGGATTCCTTATGAAGGATGTGGTTGTTTTGGGATAACAATGTGGGATAATGACAAGTTCTCTATATAAATATGAGGTTAACTCCTTTTTTTGATAAATTTATGATCTAATGATGACATGTGATTTTATTTAAATTTTGATGATTAATTTATAACAATGTGGATATGATCTTATAATGTAGATATTCCTATTATTATGATAAATACATATATTTGAGAAAACTATATACGTCATTGGATTATTATTTGAATATCACCTGCTAAAGAAAATATAAATCCTAGAGGATGACTTGATATAATATAAATATTATGTGTAATTTCTATGTGATTGATAGTGTGATCATATAATCTGTAGTGTGATTACATCTCACTCTCAAGTTGTAGTATATATTTGAGTTAGTAAATTTTGTGAGTGGATGTTGATGGTTATGGTTTGATAGAATATATATTCTAATAATGACCTACTAACATGGTTATCAAAAAAAATGAAATTTGAGTAACCATTATGATATTAACTAATATAATTGGGTTAGATATTGATTATTTAATATATGCATATATATTCTCATTATTTCCCATAGGCTTAGGCTAATGATTAATGACCATGGAGTTTTAATTCTTTCTCTCTAACAACACTGGGATTGAGGTGGTCAAGATGTGATGTTTAGAAATTCATTTATCACCCAAAACATTGGGTTTAATATAGACTATTCCTAGTGGTGTTTCTATAACATGTGGAAAACAATATAGGTAATAATTTTAAATGAGAGATTAGTGAAACCAATTGGATTCATCGGATGTGGAACTTATGAGGGGATATGTGGTATAATATTGTTATTTTATGTTATGTTTATATATTTTATGTGATAATTATAAATAGCAAAGCTTTCATATTTTTATATATAATTAAAAAAGTATACCAATAATATATAATGAAATTAACTGAATTTAGTACATTTTTATAATATACAAATAAATTTTTGTTTAATATGGAAAACAAATTTATTTCTAGTAAAATTAATGATTTTTTATTTTGTGATTTATTTTCATTGTCAAAATTTTATTATTATTATTTTATGTTCTTTTTGTGAATTTGGATGACATAAACTAACTCAAATTTTTTTTTCATCGGTTCTTTAAAATACTTCACACAATTATCACACAATAATATAACTAAAAGAATTATTGTATTTATAAATAAGATATAAAAAAATAAAATTACACCTTATTACTTCCACAAATCCCTCAAACAACTCTATATTGGACATCCTTATCCCCATAATAATATATATAGTTTACTTGTATAATGGGAACAAAAGAATGGGTTAATTCAAGTACTGAGTAATGAAAACTTATTAATGGTCTGCAATTAGTAAAATCATAACCATGTCAGAAAAACCAAATATTCTGAGAAATATCTTATCAGTGAATTCATGAGAACACCAAATATAATCATAATCAGTCACTAAAAACATAGATTATGGAGTGATATTATATGATCAGAAAAATAAAATCATTGAACTATAAAACCTATACTATGGCCTCAAATCATGTGAATATAATAATAATACATGGAATAACCACTTTTTAAAATGGATCATTGTTAAAGTTTTCATAAAAATTAGTATATAAATAATTTAAAGTTTCAATATTAACTTCAAAGACCATTATAAAATTATGGATCGAGCATCAGTACTTATTTCATAGAGTGGATCATGCATCAAAATAAATATCCTTGAATTGTCTAATAAGATGTAAATCATTACCCAATACAGTGGAGATATCAAAACAGAACAATAAATATATAATGATATTCCACATATATATTTTCCACATTAATTCAATCATTCAAAACTTCAAGATAAATCCAACAAAATGAAAATTCATTTCTTATTATAGCCTAATGGAATATCATAACAGTGATTCAATATTAGATTAGTTGATAACCAAATTAAATCTCCCAGATAGATTATGAAAGCATTTGAAGGATGATCTTGAACATTAATCAATAAGAGGTATATCATTTTATGGTAGAAGGGAAAATGAATGAAAAATCAAAAGACTTATTTTCATTATGATATTAGAACATGGTCATAAAACAATATTTTATACCAATAAAAAAATCCAATTCCATTGGGGGGAACATTAAATAGTATGGAAAAAAATTAAAATGATTAAAAATATGGAAATAATTAATATAAATTGAAATCATGATAATAAATGCAACTTTTAAGACATTAAATCTCAAAAATGTGAAGAAATACCCTTATTAAATTTAAGTATGTTTTTATGAAAACCCCACATCGAAGAAACTGATGATTGTTAATTTGTACAAAAATATTTGGAGAGATATAAAGTGTAAAAAATATTTAATATTACTTTAATTTGTAATAATAAAAAATTTTAAGCTGATAATAATATGTGAATAGGAGTGTTGGAGCTACAAAAGGGGAGGGGAATTATTCTTGACATCATCAAATTTTTATAAATATGGAATTCATAATTAAAGAAGGCTACGATGTAAATATTTATTTCTAATAGAGATAAAAGAATAATAATATAAATAATAAATAAATGTAATAATATAGGAAACAAATAAGTTTATATTCATGGTAGAATATTTTTTACCCAATAAAATTAAAAATGTTATGGAAATAACATTATAAATTTTATTAAATTCTAATAAATAACCATAGAGGGATATAATTTAAAAAATTACATTAATTTCCATTAATAAAGAGTGAATAATGATTAAATATTTCTATTTGATTTCATAAACCCCATATAAGTGAAAATAGGTTCACGATTCAAAACTTGTTTCAATGAAAAAAATTTGAAATTAGAAACCTGACCTTCAATCTATGAATCCTTGAAAGATATTTACACTCTTTGTTACCCATTTTTTATTTTAAACTCATGGATTATAAAATTTTCATTTATATTTAATTTTATGAGGTCCAATTATTATCATCTGTAATTCATTTATTTTATAATTTTTTATCTCATGTGCCACATGGGGTTTTTTTATAAATTCTTCCAAAACTACATTGATTGTTAATCATGGTCAATTTAGTTTGATGCAAACCTATTATGGGTCATGAAAATTTCATTAATATAATCACTATATCATAGTTAATTAACTATAGGTTGAGAAGAAAATAAAATGTAGGAAAAGTATGTTTTTCACTTTTACATTTGATTGAGAAAATTGAATTGATTTGATTATGATAAGTTTTGGTTGTGAAATTTGGAATTCAAGATTTATATTAAATTAATGACTTTAAATTTTTGATGAGAAGCGGTGATCATGTATGGATTAGACGTAATTAATTAAATGAAATCTTAAATTCAAATTTTTATCAATTCATCTTCTGCAATCATATAGAGGAGATATTCCTATACTGATTCTTCTCTCTTCATTAGATAGTTGGTGATGTTGAGGATATTTTTAATATATTTCTAAAATACATCACCATATTTCTTTTTTATGTGGTTTTTTATTAAGTATTATTCTTATATTATGGAAATCATCAATTAGAAATTGTTTTTTCCATAATTTAAAATAGTCCTAATCATAATTACTCACATGTGTTGGAAAACGTCGAACACGCACCAATTAACAATAATAAGTTACATTGTAAATAGGAATGAATTGGGTAGAGTGAGATATAGATCATCACCTATGTAAATTCAAATTAAAATAAAAAATCTAACATATTTGCATATGGTTTTATAAACTGAATTGATAATTGAAAGTATTTGGATGCAGAAAGAAATATTTTTTAATGAATTAAGCCTAGAAAAGTCAAAAAAGAAATTTATAAATCATTCCCCATTACAAATAACTAAAAAGTACACCCTTCCATGAATATGGTATTCGATTTGATTCAGGATAATATATGACAACTACATAATTGAAAATAAATTAAAGGAAATGGAATGAAATTAGAAAATTTTCCTATCCACATTCTGTCTTCTATATCTTTCCCTAGATAAATAATCATCTCTAAATCCCTTAATGTCTAATATTTATATTCATGTTTGACCTCAATTGGGTTTAATTTCCTTCAAAATAAACTAAATATCATTTATAGGTCAATCATGGAACTGCTCGGTAGACCCTTAGAAAAAAATAGTTTCACGGTTCACTTATATAATCAGAATCTATATATTCTAGGTCCCATATGAAGATTTCGTGTAATGAACTATCTCGAGAAACCCTCACAATATAAAACCCAACCAGATGATCTACATATCCAAAGGTTAGTCCTAAACCCAATGGAATGGATACTATAAACCGGGCATCAAAAACCATTAGAGGATATGATTTATACCAACTCGATGTTGTTTAATTGGGATATATATGTCAATATACAAAGTGGGAATAATATATGAATGGATGAAAAAAATATATATTCCATGATTGGTAGAAAAAATTAGAAGTAATCCAATTCCAAATATTTAGAAATATCCCAAATTACATGCCTTGCAACAAAGGACCACTAAAAAATATAAATACTCCATGTCATAACTCATGTGACATCCCACCATCCCACCAACAATTTCCATACACAACTAAAAAAATAACAACCTCACTATGTTTTCTTACCTTTTCCTACATAAAATTATATATTATGTTTTAAAACCACAAAATTGTTTTATAGAGTGTGAGATAAATAGGATCATTATGATCCCATATAACTATTACATATCATTTCTATGTAGAAATAATAAAAAAAATTCATTTATAGAAAAAATTTCATGATAAGAAGTTTAAAATTTTTAAATCAAAAGCATGGTAAATAATTTCCTTTTCTCATAGTTTGAAAACATGTCATGTAAAAGTGTTCCCAATCATAATTTCTATAAAAATTTATCACCCGAAAGTAGGAATATAATAACCATAATAATAAAAATACAAATAATAGGTAATACATTCTATAAATCACTATAGGATAGGTTAGATGACTTTTTGTATCATAATCAATGACTAGGTCACAATGACGTCCTTCAAAGATAGGACTAAAGAGCATAGGAACACCACAATATTGACCCCCAAAAGATTTGAAATTATTTCCCTAGAAAATAATTTATAGGATAAAGATCAACACCCCATGAGTAAACCCTTGATAAAGTAATGAATGATGTACCTAAGTTGCATCTTGTAATTAAGTACCCAAGCCATCCCATGTGTTGTGTCTCCCAAACCATTTCAAAAGACAGTTTCACAACCAATTACATGTAAAACTTTTAATTTATCACACCATCTTAAAAAACCCATTTCATAGTTCTCTGAAGATAGAAAATTTTCATTAATAAAACCCTAGTAAAAGCCATAGTTTACCTCAAATCCATAAATTCCCACAAAAAATCATTCAAATCAAGTTATTAAAAAAAATTAAAATTTTGGAAGTCAATGTTCATTCAATTAAGGATGTGGAAATAACTAACTACCTCAAATCATATCACAAATTCCCAAAAATGTTCCACCTTCTCCAAAAGAAATGTAAATGAAAAAAAAATTGTCACTATAATTGATTACCACATCACAGAGTCAATTCAATAAAATAAATATCTTCAGAGACTATAAAATTTTACATTCCATAATGAATCCACTTCTGACACCACATCCAAGAAAATGGTCACCCTTTGGGATAATATAACAAGATAGATATTGAAAAGGTCAAACAAAACATCACTATAGGGGTGATGAATATGAAATGCAGCACAACATTACTACCTTGACCAATGGAAATGTACAAAAATGGAACCATAGTGAGGATAAGTGACTCAAATTTAAAAGTTAATGACCATGAAAGAAATAATATACAATGAGGGATATCACCCAAAAGCATCCTAGATCTACCTATGAAATTATATATAATTTTACACATCGAAATAATGAATGGATGTTACGAATGTTCTTAAATATGACCTATAGGTCGTCTAAAATTCACAACATAAAATATTGGTTCAGGACATAAATCTTTCATGATCCATATACAATGAAAAATGTGTATTCAAGACTTTAATGAAACCCAATAAAACATTTCATTATGTGAACATGTATTTCATATTTTTATATTTTAATTCCCTATACCAATTTTCTTGATTCTGGTAAGCAATATATTTTGGTCATCAATTATATTCATTGTGTGAATGTGTAATACAACCATAATTTATACGAGAATCTCTGAAATATTAAAAACCAACTCCAAAACAAATTCAACCCAAAATAACAATGTTTAAAAGTAATAATAGTCCACCATATTTTCCATGGTGATACAAATCACATCATGAATTCAAATTTCTCAATTTGAATTGTGTAGGGCTAGAACCCGATAAATGTTTTATTGTAGTGAATTGAAATTATAAAATGAACCAAGGGGTGTCATGACAAGATGATATGTGTCACAACCTGACAAATCTGTCCAAGACCAGAATCCACTTGTTCTATTTTTTCATAAAAAACATCACTTTTCTGGGTGATTTCACATCTTGAATTAAGTATTCTTGAAGCGAATTGTGTGATTCTATTAGATTTCACTCAGTTTTAACATGATTCTTCTGTTTTGTTCTTTGAGATCCGGCCTTCTCTTATCTTTATTTTATGTGACATCATTCTCATATTTAGTTGATCATTTTTATCCTATTTTAAGACATTTATTGTGTCCTGCTAAAAAAATTCATAACAATTAAATACTGGATGAATTAATCATCTAATTTGTAAAAAAGAAGTTATATATTAAAATATTCAAGAAACATATTACTTTTTCATAGTTATAGAATATTTTAATTATATCTATAATAATAGAGATATAATTTTTTTCTTTCTATTATCATAATTTTTTTATTGTAATAGGATGTTAAAAGTAGATGTAAATTAAGAATTGTGTCTTGGTAAATTTATTTTGGTGAATAAATATTTATTTTCAAGTTATTGTCAATATTTTTTTATAGAATTACATTTTTTTTGGTTTCTGGAAGTTTAAAAATATTTTAAATATCTCATTTTTTTTTAAAATTCAAATTTTATAATAAAAATAATTTTTACTCAATGAGGCGTTATGAAAACCAAAACATGTGTGTTATTTTATTTTTCTAGGTAATGAGAGAAAGGTTGATAATGGTTATTCCATATCCATATTGACATTTTATTATACTAATCCTATTTATTTCACTATATTATTATATGTATAATAGATTTGGATATGATGGAACATAAATAAATCTTGAAATAACTAAGTTGAAGTCATTATCTATACTTTTTATATAATACATTATGGTATTTCAGAATGATATTTTTGGTTGAACAACAACAATTAGATGTGGTAAAGGGGGGTAATGAGAGATTTTAGTATGTTTGGGTTATAATAACATGCTAAATGTGTTCATATAATTGAGGTGGTGAAGGGGAGATTTTATAAGTTAGATTAGTGACATTTCATAATACTTTTTAATTAATATAAAATGGGAATTGATTTATTATAAGTAATGTGTATTTATTGTGTAAAATAATGATGTTGTGAAAATATTTAGTCAATGAATCGATCAATAATTTTAATAAAAATATAATATTTTTATTTTTTAATTCATGAACACTTTAACACTTATTACATCATTAAACATTTACTATAATAACATCATTTTTTTCCTTAGTGACATTATAAATCCAAATGACACTGTTAATGAATTTTGATATAATTATTAAAAATATGTATTCTATTTTAATTAATTAAATTTTAAAATGTGATAAAAATTAACTTCAATTCATATACATATAAAACAATAAACAATATTTTTTCTAAGGAATAAAAAAAATGTTTTAATAAAAATATTTAAAATTAATCCCATGGAAATTTTGATGTGATGGATGAAATAATTATTATTTCATTAAATTTTAAATTCTAAAATTTATGAATTTAAATTTGAAATCAAAATATTTATTATAAATAGAAATAGTTTTTACTAAAAAAGTAACTTCAAAATAATACATTTTTTAATCTAATTTATTTATAATTATTAATTAAAAGAGTTATAATATATTTTTTATTTCATAAAAATTCTATATATTCATACTGAATGGGAAATATTTATGTTATGAAAATAAATAACACACTTATGAAAAATATAAATATAAATTATAATTCCATTTAATATAATATGAATTTATTATTAGTGTATTATTAAATAAAAATGAATTAATTGAGTTTTATAAATGTATATTTCAAATCCATTTGGGCCCAGTATTCTTCTTTAGTTGGTTAAAATATAATGTTATTTCTAGAGCCCTTCATAAATTTATTTCCCTGATTCTATACCCAACCAGATTCTAAAACCAAAAATAATATCACATAAAAACAGTCTTATAGTTCCATACAAATTGATAACTGTTAAATGACTACAGTTTTTGTTGTGTACCAACAATTTGAGTTGAATATCCCAAATTATTGGTTATCAAGACCCATATTTTGGAATTTGTTTCCAAAGGGATTTTGTAAACCTCAATGAATTTTTACTTGATAATTTGATGATTTGGGATATGAAATGAGATTTCATTATCCAATAAATTTATATGATATATATTTATAGAGGGACAATTCATACTACATATTAATTCATATTATATAAAGGGAATGAGATTGAAATCATTATTTTGTATTATCCAACAAACCTTTACAATTACAGTGTAATGTATTTTATATGTAAATATCACAAAACTTGCAGTTAAAAATGATAATATAATATCCAATGATTTAGGTGGTGAATCAATATTCTTAGAAATGTTTAAAGATATTTGAACTATTGTGAAGAAATATAATCAAATAAGACAGTAATATATTATGAGCGGGGAATAACTTTATTTTTATCCACTTCAATATCATGGTCCTCTTCAATAATAGTTAATTTATGTGATCTTTATTATTTACATAGTCTTGTATGATGTTAGGCCTAGTATTTCATTTACTTTCAATGATGTGTGAATATTTATTTAGTGATTTTGGATGAAGTGGTGATTCTTAGAAAATTGTTATGGATTCATTTAATGTAATTGGATTACATGAATATGTATTTATGAATATTGAAACTATAATTTTTTGTGATGTGATATTTGGTTCCAAATATTTGTTTCATTGATGAAACATTGTAGATGAATAATAATATCATATATTAAAATGTTGATTTACATGAAGAATAATTGATGATGACCACATAATTTTTTTATTTTATGAGGTTATGCTGAATATTCCATTTAAAGTTGAAGGAAATTGAATGAAGGTTATTGAGGTGGTTTAGAAAAATATTTGGATTTGAATTATGTTATACACATACAAATTTTTCTAGGTAATTATTTCCTAATATAAAATTTAATGCAATCCCACAATCTATCACAGTCCACCTTCTACCAGGAGATCATATGGTATGTAAGTCCACCACACCAAAGGGAAACAGCCCGAGCCATCCCATGTTTGACTTAAAAAGGAGGGTCTATATATAAGGCTCTTATAATAGTGTACAAGAGTTGTGGTGGTTCCACTGTGTGGGGAAAAACTGTGGAAGGGATACCCGACACATTGTGGTTCTAGCAAGGGTTTGAGAGTGGACCATGGTACTTGGTTATAGTGAGGTTAAAGAATGAAATGATTAATAATGTCTATCTTAATATTAGGATGTATCGATGTGGGATTCTTGGTCATGGTGCATTATTCATATGTCATTAAAATGATAGATAGAATTATGACATATGGAATAGATCAATCTGAGCTATTCTAGTCAGGGAGAAATATCAACATCCTCCATCTATAATATATGTCTTGGATAACACATTATTTATCTACCATTTTTAGCCATAATGATCATGTTGAATTAATTTACTCATTTCAAGCAGGATTCATTTTATTCCAACTTTCATGGTGTGTCTGTATCAGTCATTGAAAATGATAATTATGATCATCCATGCAGAAAAAAAGAACCCCATCTCACGATAATGGTCGAATGAAATCTAAAATGCTAGATGAAGTTAATTCCACGATTATTTCACATGTAAAATCAAAATTCTATATTAAAGTAGTCTAACAGGCATTAATATTTAGTAATTGAAGACTAAATGAAGAGGCCACATGATGTTTTAACATATTCAGGAAGAATCTATGAATATGGAGATAGTCCATCCCTCTAAGACATTATATGAGATTCAATATTTATTTATATTGTGGAAAAATAGATATCTGAAAACCATTGGGTGTATAAATTAAGAAAATACATGTAGAGGTAAGCTTTTGGTGATTTTGAAGTAGTAATATTTGTCTATCACTATGAAAAATTAATTACCTTATCATTTAGGTACTTATAGTCTGAATAAAATCAGTACATATAGAAAAGATACATGCATGAATTCCTTCATCCTTGTTGGGTGATCTTTAAGTGGTTCTAAAACTTATTTACAAAAAGAATATTTATAGACCATCCCCTAGGTATTTGATATGTGGAAAATGAAAACTGAATACACTACGGACTTCCAAATATACACTTTATAAATATGAAAACTAAAATAAACATGTATTTTGGGACACATAATTAGTAAATATAATACCATACTACTCGACTATTAATATTTAATTGAGTATGAATAAATTATATTACCCATGTGTGTCTTTTAAGTGACATGAAGAAGAAAATATTAACCACATTCAATATGAAATATTTACGTTGAGAATTATAATACCAAATAATCATTCATGAATTAATATTTGAAGATGGGGAATAAATGCTATAATTCATTAACATATTTATATGAGGCTTCAAATAGGGAAGTTAAATCATGAAATTAATTGTTATCTCATGAACATTTATTTTTTATAAATATGTTCACGCTGATGATGAGAATGTGTAAACAAAATAATTATCATATTGAGACTATCAAAGAATGAAGGAATCATATTACCTATGTGTGTCTTTCAAGGGATATGAAGAAGAAAATATTAACCACATTCAATAAGAAATATTTACTTTGAGAATTATAATACCAAATAATCATTCATGAATTTATATCTGAAGATAGAAAATAAATGTTATAACATATTTATATGAGGATTTAAATGGGGAATTTAAATCATGAAATTAATAGGTGTCTCATGCAGATTTTGTTTATAAATATGTTCATGCTGATGATTAGAATGTGTAAACAAAATAATTATCATATTGAGACTCTCATAAATCTATTGTTTACGATGATTTTTGGTAGTGAGACAACGATGGGTATTTAATGAAAAATGAGAATTCTAGTACCCATGAAATTTGGGGGGAATCCAGATTTAACTAAATCTAGAAGAAATCTGATGACCGACATTTCTATTGTTCTTGGGGGAGTACACGAGAAATTAATATCATACATTCTCATAGAGGACGATCATAGAATCATCTTACAGTGGATAAAGACATCAACAAATGGTGAGTCCTTTAATTTTGTGGGTAGGAGAAGTTGAATTCTTCTATTTTGATCTATGAGAAGAGAGATTCTCCTAGTTTCACCTAGAGCATGAATTATTTTTCATAAAGACAAAATAAAATGGAGTCTCTCAGTTGGAGCCAAAGAATATTTATTTAAGTCACAGATGGATGAAATTATATTTACATTTTTGATTTTGAAAAATCCTTGTATGGGTGTTTGAAAAACATTGAAGGAAGTATGTGTTTCAATGAAAAACCATGTATATATATAGTTCTTCATACTCTTATTTTATAACTATACATTATTTTAGATTGATATATTCTAATTGGTCGATCAAGAATTGTAACAAGTTAAAGTTGTTAAATTAAAAACAAATAATTTTTAAACATCAAACCATTTATTCATCCCCTATTAGTGGTCAATCAAACCTAGGGATCTATAAGTGGTATTATATGGTATGTGGCCTCTAATAATCCATTATGTTTTAAATATTTAGTTATATAATGTTATAAATGTGTTTATTGAAATTAGTTTAAATACATAAAAAATGGTAATGTGATGTTGAAAAGAAATAAAAATATTATGTTTTATTATTCATTTTCATTAAAATTCTTATAAGAAACCAATATTTTAGTATTTCAGGAAATTTATACGAAGAATAATCCATACAATAACTCATGATCAAATCTCGAGTTAACATTTAAACCCATTTTCATTTCTGATTGTATCCATCCTTTTTTGAAAGGAAGTAAAATTTCAGACTCACTCATGGAGATGAAATAGAAATTTGATTATATTAATTATGAGGTAATAAAATCATGTTTTTAATCCATTTAATTCTCATGTAATTAAAAAAATTAGTAAATAATCTTGAATGATTTTTATTATTCAGTGGGGAAATATTGGACTGTGTAAAATATAAAATTTAGGATAGAATATGGGTCCTTATATCCAAGGTCAATATAAATGGTAACAGATATAAATGAGCAAAGTCATATAATAGATGATATTTCCGAAGGTATTATAAAGAAAATATCCATTGAAAATGAGATTATGGTTAGAATTATATCTCTCCAAACACAACTCAAAGAAAAGACGGAATAATGCATTGATGGTACTTCAAATATGAATGTAATGGGTTTTAAGTTAAAAGTGAATAATATGAAAATAAGAGACCTTGACGAGGTTGAGAACACATCTTGAGAGAGAATAAGGATAAGTAAAAATGATGTATCATCACATGTAGAAAAAATAGGGAAACCCCAAACAGAATTATAGAAGTAATGTTTTCCCCTATGCAATGTCTAGAATAGTTGTCCCACAAAATTTTTAACCAAAAAAAAGATTTTTTATTGTGTATGATTTGTTCACGCAATGAGTATATGTTCAAAATAAAACTATCCCATCTTATTTATAAAAACACCCTCTGTTTGAACATCTCAATCAAGGATAGAAAAAATGAGGTATGGTTTTTTGGTAAATGTTTCACTTTCTTTAACATCAATCACATGGAAATGAATCACTAATTAAATAATATATATAAGTAATAATAATCCATAAGGATACATTCCACTCATATGAATTATAAGGATGCTACATATCCTTAAAATTAATTACTATGAAGTAGAATATGTTCAATGTTTTGGAGAATAAAAAATGATCCTTAATAATGGGTGTTTAAAAAACCAATATCCGAGAACTCACAACAATGCAGTCAGTGGAAATGAAAAAAATGGAAAGTGTTTATTCTAGAAATGAAGAAGGTGTAAAATATATTCCAAAAAAATAAAAAGATTATTGGAAGAAAATATGTGAACAATCCTTTTATAATTTCAATAATAATTATATAACATTCAATAATGAGCATCTAAAGAATTAGAAATCATGGATGAGAGAAAACTCAAACCTGGAATAATTTTTTCTAATGTAATGATTGATTTCTCATTATTACCAAATATTTTATTTGTTATAAACTAAAATTAATTGAATTTATGGAGAAATTTCTCCCATCATACAGTTCAACAATTTTCATAATGGTAAATGAGTCCATCCTTTATTGGAGAGACCCCATGAGATTTTGAAAAACCGTGGGACAAAATCAAGGCTGAATATCACGGTATTATAATTACATTATCATTAATTATTATTAATAGATATATGTTATCAATTAAGTGGTAGTTATTAAATATTGATAACTTGAGATAAATGGAATGATATATCTTTTTCACCTGAATTTTATAATGTGATTTTTTGAATTATTTCAAGGATTTATAATTTTATTAAATAATTTGATATCCATCATTCCCTAAAATTAGAATTGATATATTATGACCCTGATTTAACATGTGGTTATGTGTTATGGATATTTTACAAGACATTGGTTATTTCACCCAATTTTTATACACTAGTTTATCCCATGAAAAATTATAGTGGATACGCTAAATGATGTTTTATAAGAGAACCATATGAGATCATCCCCTTTAATTGAATTGATCATGAAATTTTCATATATGGGAGAAGATCATACTTTTGAGAAAAATATGAAATTATAAGACCTTCCACTTATACTTTTCATTTTATTATCAATGTTTAGAATGTTTTGAGTAGACTTGTTGAATTCTAAAATTAGAATATGGGTTTTAAAACAAAATAAAAAGGGGTAGATTTTTGGAATCAGTGTTGAATTTTTTATCAATGTTGTGTAGATATGTTTTTATCAATTTTGGATGATGCTTTTATTCCCAGATATTTTTTATTTATTCATTTAATGGAATCATGTTTCGTGTGTGGGCAGTTCAACAGGTTGTAAATCAGGTCATTGTTGAAGTTATTTGAATTTAAAAAGTCTTTTTTCACTGTTGACAGTTTTTTACAACAACATTATAAAGAATAGCATCAATGAAAATGTTTATTTTTGGGAATAATAATTTAAGATAGCTAGGAAATGTGTTTTATTACTTAATTATGTAAATAATATTCCATTAAAAAATGTATAAAATTTCATTATGGTGATTGGTTTGGTTTCTCAAAAATTCTACCTTATTATTATATTCTATAATTAGCAAATATTCAATGTAGTTATAACCTCATATAAAAATAAATGCTTTCCCAAAAGCCTTCATAGGACAGTCATGACCTAGGATAATGTGGGAAATGAGTCTATCACTCCCAACAGTAGCATCTCAGTATAGGCTATGGTCAGTAGAGGATGAAGGGACCATGTATAAGGGCCATATAAGTGTAAAAGGGAGTAGTGGTTGAACCATAGTGTGGGAAGTATGGTTTAAGGGAGATCTAGAATGGGGAGGTTCCAGAAGGGGTTCAATAATAATCCTTAGTACTCATATCTGGCGTAGTGAAGGAATAGAATGAATAATAATGTTATCAATATCCACTAGAAGAATTGATGTGGGATTCTTGGGAACAAATCATTAATCAACAATCAGAAAAAATTGTACATAAGACCAACTACATGATCAGGTCGATCAGAGACTTTTGATCAAGGAAGAAATATTTTCTTCCTCCATCCATGATTGAAGTATACAACATCTCTATATTTATCCACATATTTCATGCCATGAAGATCAAGATGAATCCACGTACTCAGTTCAAGATGACCAAATTTGATTCTTGAGATCATGTAGAGTTTGTAGCATTCACTTGCAATGATATTTATAAACATCCACGAGTTAACAAATATCACTAATTAGTGATGATAAAGGATGAATAAAAACATCATCAACAATGTTCACGCTTAGATATTTTCAAACATATTACCCATATTCCCAACTAATGCACTTTCAGATGCATGAGGAATAATTAAATGAATATGAAATTTTGATTTATTAGGGAACGGGATAGAGTATTCATAACCTTTAATGAGATTTGGTATTTAATTAGAGCATAATATAATAGAGAACCAGAAACCATATATTGTTTAAATGAAGGAAATGTATATAAAGGTGTGTTGTTGGTTATTATAAGGTATTTGAATTTGGTTTACCCTAAAAAGAATAATGAATCCAATAATTTTGTTACTTATTGTCATAGTGAAATGTGGTTCATGGAGAAATGTTTCAGGCATTCATGAATGGTTCTTGAGGTGCATGTAGTGTTTAACCTATGTAAGAACATGAAGAATAATACCTACATCCTAAGGTGTTTGAGATATAGGGAATAGAAATAGAAAATAGTAAAAAATTCTAAATAAAAACTACATGAATACGATAAATTAAATACAATCATTTATGTGGTATTCAGAATCAGTAAATATAATACCATAATATCTGTGTATTAATGTTTAAATGAGTATAAAGGAATAATATTACCCATTTGTCATTTCAAGTATGATGAAGAATAAAATATTACCCAAATCCATTGTGGATTATTTAACTTGATAAATATATTACCTAATAGTCATTCATGTATTTAAATTTGAAGAATGAGTATAAATATTTATATTTCGTAAAATAATGATATCAATTTTTAAATTGAGAATTTGAATTGTGCAATTAAATAATATCCCATGGAAATTATATATAAAAATGTAATTGTAGGAGAAGAGAATGTGGGATGAATTACTGGATCATTTTGATACTCCTCATGTCCATTGTTTATAAAGGATTTTTAGAGTGATCCAATGATAGGTAATTCATGATGAAGGTGATTTCATAATCCCAATCATCTGAGTAAAATTTGTAATGCTCCAAATCTAATAGAGGCATTGAGAAAAGCATTATAGATGTTCAGTATGGAGTATAGAAGAATGTGAGAACCTATAGGCTCATGGGGGATAATCGTAGAATCATCCTACATTTGATCAAGGATTCAAAAAATTGTTTAGTCTTCTGATTTCATTTTAGATCAATTTTAGTCTTCTTATTTTAGGTAATTGAAAAGGAATCTATCTGTAGGATCTGGATTAAGATGTAATTTAGATTTACATTAAAGAAAATAATGTATCATTTTTAGATTCAGAAAAGAAATATTTTAGTCATATTTGGGTGTAATTATTTTCACTTGTTTTATACTAAATAATCTATATTGGGGAGTCCACCCAATATGGAATATAGTATGAAATTCAGTGGCTAACCTTGAAGATTTCAAGTTTAACACTATCTTATTTTTCTAATAAATAAAATGTGAGATGAGATATTTTTTTGACAGGATTGAGAAACTTAACAAGTTAAACTAGTAAAATTTAGAAAAATATTTTGAAAAAAAATAATCAACTATTTCACCCCCTCTCAATATTCAATCTAGACTGAGGAACTACAATGGTTTTTCATGAAATATTTTCCCATTAACACTTGTATTGGGGTATTTATTTTCACTATATCATAACTTATCATATTTATAACATTAAAATGTTAATGATACCTTAGTAATACCATTAAAAACATCCTCTGTGCGAACTTAAATCTTCATTTTTTTGTATATTTTTGATCAATTTCCACTTTTCCACAAATAAAACATCTTCATGTTCCATTGATAAATTTCCACATGTACTACATCTAATAGTTTTAACTTATATGAAATTGAATCTTCATTCCTCCATGTACATTATCACCCAAAATTCAATTAAATGACCTTTTTAAATTTATTGTCAAGTATCTAATTTTATATTTTTTTATTCAAATATAGATATATTTGGTTAGTAATAACCATAATATTTTTCACTTAAACCCATATCCCATTTGGGTTCTTTTTGATACATTTCTTTCATTTCCCACCACACTCAATGTTAGAACAATTCCACACATTTACAACCAATACACAATATCAATGGTATATTTGGATGGTCGTACTTAAGTCAACAAGTGTACAAAATAGAAAATCATTAAATTAGAAGGGATAAATTAAAAATGACACATTTTCTATAACTTATGATTTTTTGAGGCTTCAATAATTATTACCCATCATCATTTCTTATTTTTACTTCTAAACAAACATTTCCTATATTACATAATTGAATTTTCCAATAGATTGAAATCCATCATAAATTTTAATAATGATCACGTGAATCAACCATATAATAAAACATTGGAGTTTCAAACTATGTGTGCAGTAATAACAAGTATTTTAAATGAGTTAAATATCATGTTTATACCAAAAAAGGTATTTTTAGGGGAAATAACTCAAGGTGAATCTATTATTGAACTTATATCCAGTTGTCTCCTTCTAGATTGGGGAACCATTTCATAGATAGCACACACTCTATAAATTTCCAAATTTTTTTGTATTTTTTTATATAGGTTATTCCGTAGGGGTTTCACTGTGGGTTTCTATTAATAATACAAATAATAAACTAACCATCAATTCAAATGAAACTGATATGAATGATGATAAAATATATGCTACGTCATTTTCATAAGTTAATACTTCTAAAAATGATCACATAATCCCAAAAACTAATTTTCTTGTGTCCTTAGAGATATGGAATATTAAAATCTCATTAAAATTTGTCTCTTCAATTCCTCCCACCAATATCTCTATATTATAAATCCATATAAACAATGTAATATATATAATTTCTGGGGAAATTGGAAGAAAAAGGAGTTTCTATCTCAAATAACTAGAAAAAACTTATCAACGAGTCATAAAAACTTTGGTTATAAATTTATGGTTTATAGAATGAAGAAATAAATATATGATGAAAATTATCTTATAATATTACAATATTATCATAAGAAGAGATAAAATATCATTTTTCATGGTGTGAGATAATAGGATAATAAAATGATCCTCAAGGAAGCATAAAAAAATAAATTTTCATTGACTCTTGTAAAAATAATCTTTATAAACAAAATACAAACATTTTAATATAGATAAACAATGAATATTCACATAAAAACATGAATAGAAATAATATCATATTATATGGTTAACTACCGAGTCCATCATAATGTAGTGGATCAGAAATCATTACCTGTATCCCGTAGTTGATCAATCATAACGTCATGTTTCCCATAATGATATCATGTGTTATAAATATTTACCTATTTTATTTGATAAATATACTTATCCAAATTATTATATAATTATATAACCCATATAAGTGTTACTCAAGAAATAAATCTTTCTTTAAATCATAAAATACCTTAGGAATGAAAAATAACTTGTGTATCATTTACAAATGGTATTATATAACATGAAATCAATATTAGATCATTTGACACCCAATTTTAAATCTCCAAAATGTAGTATCAAATAATGTATAGAATTATCATTTACATAACTCAATAGGAGTTAATCCTTTTGGGGTAGAAAATAAAATGGAATAAAAATCACCATAGGATTTTCCATATGATTTTATAACATTGCTTCAAAAAAACATATAAGTCAAATCAGGATTCCATTTAAAATGGTTCAAAAGAGGAAATTGAAAACATAAATTTCAATATTTTTATTAATATAATAACCATAAAATGAAACAAAATTAAAAATAGGTAATTTTAGTTGGAATAAAAAAAGTTCGAACATGAAATTAAATTCACTGTTTAGTTTTTATGCAATTTTAATGAAAATCTCAAAAAAAAATTAAAGGTTGAGAAATTTTCGTTCTATAAAAAGATAATTATAGATTAAAAATGTTTAAGGTTACACGTACATAGAATTATAAATAATAAAAAAATCATTTATGTTATAAAAAATATATACATGGAAGAGAAAGAGACATTGCAAAGGATGGGGATTATAATAAAAACCATATTATTTTTATCATGAAGGAATCCTTTAATGATGAAAATTATAATGTAAAATTATAAATTTACTGGATATAATGTTAAATAAATATATGAAATAATAAATGGTGATAATTTATTAAATATTTAAGAGTATATTTAGTGGAGAATTATTTTATAAACACGTTATTCAAATTTTTTCATGTATATTTCATTTGATGAGGTCCATAAATTATAATATATCATTGATTTATGGCATAGTTTTTCTTCTCCTATGCCGCTTTGGGTTATTTTGTAATTCCTCCAAAACCACCCTTGTATGTTTACCATCATCAGAGAATCTATAGAATAGTTTCATCATCTTTCAATTGTTGAGGTATATGCTTTTAATCATTATAGTATAAAATTCATTTATAGTTCAATAGGCTATCAAAAATAAATATCGATAAATAAAATAATATTTGAATTATAGTGTTATAACATTTTTTAATCTTTTATAATAACTTTCTTCAATATGTTTAATGGAATACATTAGATGTAAGAGCTAGATATTGAGTCCTATAATTAATATCATATATAACAGTGTCCAAAAGTCTAAAAAAGGATACTTATTTTAAATAATCTATATAACATTTTTGAGGGACCATCAATGGAGTGGAATGATTTGAGTTAACTATAATTAGTAATAAAAACACATGGATGATGTTTCATTAACACAGAATAAAAAATTAAGTGGACTTGTAAAAAATTACTAAATATTTGGTATATATGTATCAAGGATCATTGGAAGTGATATAAAATATATTTGAATTACATTATTAATTAATAAAAAATTTTATATGTAGAAAATGATGGTATAAAATGGTTAAAGAATACCTAATTTTTATTAGATGTTTCATTGATATAATCTCACATGATCTACAATATTAGTACTAGAATCATAAAAATTCATAAGACTTGTACTAAATATTAGTCAATTTTCAATATTCCAATATATCATCCTATTGGAAAATATGACTCTCATATTTCATTATGAAGTGGAATAGGTTAGAAAGGATTCGGTTTATGGATCATTATAAATCAACATATATATGTACCAGAGCAATTTTTGAGTTATTTCATGGGAATTGATATGTTCATATGGATGAATTGAGTGCCAGTGTATGTCATTCCGACATGAATAGGATTCAGATTTTTTTATTGTTAATTTAGAGCTAAGTATGTATGAATATTGAGTTTATTATGTTTTACCATTTTCAATGAATGTTTCATTCTCAATATAGAAAAATTATTCATTCGTCGAGGATAAAAATATGAATTAAAATGATTAAAAAATATTTTGAATGATACATGTGAAAATCATTAATTAAAAAACCTAAAAAATAAATAATATCCAATTGTTAAAAATAAATGCATCTAACCTTCATGGCTTTAAATTATAAAGTCAAAGATAAGTAAAATGGTATATTTTTCAATTAAATTACTACGATGAAATGGAAATAAAATGATTCTTGTGTGGTCTATTGAGGTCCAAAAATATAATGAATATTAATTCATTCTATAAACTGAGCCTATGTTGCTAATCTTAAAGGAATTATGGTGGAATGTCACTTGGTATGTAATTTAGAAAAATTAAAATATAAATAATTTAATATAGAATATTTCCTTTATCAAATTTGAAGAAAATACATTAGATCCTGATTTTTTCTCAAATTCAAAAGTTGATATGAACCAAGATGATATGAGTTGATTTAAAAAGATAGTGACGATTATATTTGAGATAATTAAAACAATAATAATATTCTTCAAGTATTATATCATTATACAAATATGAGTAATGAATTTGAAATTTAATGAATGGTGTGTTTTAGGAATAAGGAGAAGCATACACTATTATTGTTCAAAAAAATTCTATTCCACCATATATGAATAATTTAAAAATTAAATTAATATAATATTAAATGAGATGTAAATGGATCAATAAATAACATTGGATTACAAAATGACTCTTTTAATAACGATTATTTTGACTATTAATTCTAAAGAGAACATATTTTTTTTATTTTGGGTTACTAAAAATGAATTTTGAAATTATATGCCTAAATATGTGACGTCGATAAAAATTAAGAGTATGAAAAGGATAAAGGATAAAAAGCAGTAATGCAAGGGATCCATTAAAGGGACAAGATACAATTTTTCTTTTTTGGAATAAAAAGGTTGAAGAAGATTCTACATGCTATAGTGAGGTAGAAGAGGAAAAAGTGGATCTATTGAAAAATTGATGAAGAAAAATTATTGGTCATGATTCAATGTAAAAGGATCAAATTTATTTTACCTTACAATGTAAAATAGATAATTTACAGGAAGATGAAATATGCTGAAATGCATGTCAATGAGATGGTATTACTCTCAATATCAGTTAATACTTGAGCATATATTGTTATAGTTTTAGGAAATGAGGATTAGAGTTGAATGTTCATCTATAGAATCCAAATAATTAAATGATTGATCTATTTAGAGGATGAGTTTCATGAGACGTGTTTTGAGATTTTAGTTTCGTTAAACAAATCTAAGTTTGTGTAAGAACATTATATTTATGTAAAAAATGACACCCTTATAAATTTTTTTTTTCTACACAATGTAATGAAAGAATTCTAGGAGATTAATATAGTGGAATTATAACATGAAATAAGATTCTTTGGGATGTAACATGATATCAATGGTGAAATATAGGGATCTCACACCAATGTAATATGGGTTATTGGGTTATGATAAAAAATTAAAAACTCCACATGTAAATTACAGCATGATATTTTGGGATAATTCGTGAGTTGGACACTCCAATCCAGAAATTATTTAGGATTCCCTAGAGGGGATGAATCAGGGAAAAAATATATTCCCCTTAATATTTAGTATATCCATTGTAGTATGTGTATTATTGTGAATTATAAAATGGTCCATCTCCTTTCTCTATCATCTAATATTTATGACCAAACTAGATTAATGTTAAATGAATGATTTGGTTTTTGGCAGAAAAATGATAAAACATTATCCACCACTGACTCTCATGTGAGTCTGAACAGTCTATTAAGACACAATTTTTATAAACAAATAGGACCTCTGTGATTTTTATGCAGTATCTTTAAAAAAATTTATTATATTAATAGATATTTATGATTTGTTTTAAATTTTCATGTCATGTTTTTTTCATAATAATGGACGATGAGTTTATTATAAATGTTTGAATAAGTTCCTTATATGAAATAACACATCACCATAAATATTAATGTGGATCAAGAGGTTTCACCCAATACCTATCACAAAAAGATTGATAAGGAGGATAAATGTTCGAGAAATTTGAAAAAAAATATGGAGGTTTGACTACTAGGTTAATGTGTTTTGAGTGGTTAGAATATTGACAATTTTTTTGACTGTTAGTCCTATAGTGAATAGTGTTATAGTTAGGTTGGTGGAGAAATTCAATTTTCCAAATGATTATATCTTGAAGATATAAAATATCTATTAAATGTTCTTATTTTAGTGGTGATGTGTGTGCCTAAATTAATTAATGTATTTCATAATTATAAGTTACAACATGGTGAGGATATTTATTATAAGGAAGATTAATTTAAAAAGAAAATGAGTTACTATAACACTATGTCAAATATTTCAAATGGTGAGAAAGAGTCATCCACACTTATCAATGAAATAATTTATTTAATAAGTGAATAATTTAAATGATTTGTTCATCATAAAAATTAATTTGAAAGAGTTTTTAATGCATTTACCTATATATTAATGATATTAAATAAATTATATAAGGATTTAAAAAGTTCACAATCAAATGTAAAATTCAAAGACGGTAAAATACCTAGATAAATCATTAAAATAATAAAGGAAGATGTATGATGATTATATTTTAATGTAATAGAGTTAACAGACATGTTGAGATAAGATGATGAAAAAAATAATGTCCTGAATCTGAAAAATACTGAGTTAGAAATTAGACTGATAAATATGAAATTAACCCCAGATAGAACATCCCAATAAGTTATGATAATGTGAGCTTCTAATAAGAACTTTTTAAATTATTCTTCCAACAAATGTGCTCAAAATTTGTAGAAGATAATATTGAGATAATCTATATAACTATCCACCAAAATAGTAGGAAAAAAGAATCAGATAATATTCAAAAACCTTATAGTTCTGAATCTATATTTTGTGGATGTATCAGAAAAATATTAAAATCTGTATAAATATGAAAGTGTATGAATTTTTGAAATTAAATCAATAATTTAATGGTATAAGTGAGTACATAGAATAAAATATTCCCCTTAAAATGATATATAATTTTTGGTATTCCCTCAAATTAATATCTAGCATGAAAATGTAGATTGATTTCATGAAAAAGATAAAGAACATGATTGACAATGACATGTTAGTTCTTTTAGAGATTTAAGAAATGGAAAGTTGATTGGTAGAAGAACATGATATTAAAATTTTTTTAAAATAATCCATAAACTAAGGGAGATAAAAGATGAATAAATGAGTAAAACGACAAGAATGAACATGAAAAATATTGAATAGAGAATTCATTTTTTGATGAATAAATTTTAATCTATTGGCAGTTTATCTATGTGATGATGGATTTTGGTAACTAATTTAATGAATAATTTTTTAAAACTACCATGTACCATGTATACATTAAAGATTAGATAAAAATCTAAATACTAAAATGTATTTAAAGAAAAAAATAATTTACTCCCTCGGAGAAAAACTAATGAGGATGTTAGTTGAATAAACAATTCACAAAAATAAAATTTAATAGGATGATTAGGATTTAAAATTTTTTGATAATAGAATATACATATTTTTATGGGAATAAATGATATGTCGTACACTATTTTAATATTTCAATGAATCTTGGAATGTAATGTCCTGGACTGTGACTCGTTAATGAGTTTTCCAAAAACTTGGTTCCATCAAACGGTTCCACCAAAATGGTGGAACTGGTCTTAGTCGCCCACTAAAATGGTGGTACCACTTACGGTGTTCCATAAAACCAGTGTCACCATAACAATGACACCATATCAGTTGTACCGTCAAACTATCACATCAAAATGGTGGAACTAATAACGTTGTTCCATTGAACTAGTTGCATCATGACGGTGACACCCCTTACAATGTTCAATAGAGATGGTGACACCGTTATCATGGAACCATATCCATTGCACCGTCATGGTCACACGCCAAAAATGTGTCACCATGAAGGTGGCACTGTGACAATGGAACCATTGTGGTATCTCACCCAACAGTGTCCCACCCTTTTTTTCCAATTTTGGGATTTTTCTAATTCCTCCCTCATAATGTATCTTTTGATGTAATACTGTTTTAATACCCCTTTTAAAGCCATTAAAATCCTCTAAATGATATCTAAAATCCCACAAGAGTCAATTGACCCTAGACTTACCAAAATGTGTGGATTTTTCAGTGTCACATCCTTTTCCCATTCATTCATGTTCTACCCTTGTAATCTTTTTTCATATGTTTAAAGGAAATATTTTAACTCACAGCTATTATGGCCACCACTTTGAAGAGAATATTTAAATAAAAATTAATTAATTTGTGGGTGACCATCTAACAGCATAGAGAAACCACGATAAAACTTTAAATAGTTTAAATAATTCATAACCCAAAACTCTAGGATATAACCTTTAATTTCATGGAGATTATTCTTTCATCATGGTTAGACTCCTTCCGTTCCTTGGTGGGATAGAAGCCCCCCCTTCTAGAGGCTAGTGGTGCGCCTGTGCTGGAGCCCTTCCTGCTCAGTCTAGAAGTCATCAGTGTTCCTCCCCTACAGGTCATGCATCCCTAGTTCATGGTGCATGGGAAAACACATCGATTATTGACCATCAAGGTATGGTTTTTCCTTAATCTCTCTTTACATTGTATCATGTGTGGTGGGTATTATGTTGTTCCAATGGGGATGGATGAAACCAATCCTTAACAAAGATAATAAATGGTTTTTAATGAATTAAGTGGTGTGTGTGATGACGGTGTTGTACTCTTTTAACTTTTATAATATGTTATGAATTGTATGTGATTATTTACACTAAAAATCATGTCTGTTTGTGGTCCTTTCATGAACACTAATGAACCTCTATTTTCGGGATAATTCTTTGATTGAATGGTTGTAACATGGAAACTGGTTAATCACATAAACTTGGTTGATTGCATGGATTCCTAATGAATAAGAAACATTGAGTGGTCAACCCAATTAACCAAACGGAAATATGAAACTAAATGAATGGTGTGTTAAAATATGAAAACTCCCATGCTCTGTTTGGGAGATGTGTATGGTTGATCTACATGTTTCTTGTGAGGTGAAATAGATGGGGATGGAATCCCCTATCGTGCATTTGTTAGTTTGTGGATTTGGGTACATGTTTGAATGTATGTTGGGTCTTAGTATGGTTATAGTAATTTGATGGATCTCACAGATTCCATTTATTGTATTGACTATACAAGAGATCAAGATGTGAATGCTTAAATTGTTTGTAGAAAATTTTTCCTTCCGTGGATTGTGGTTATGTCTGTTAGACGCCCAGTGGTGAATAATTTATAAAAATTGAACCACTTTAATGTGATAATAAGAATGGGTTCAATGAGGAATCGTATTCCGAGAATGAGTTGTGCATTGATTTTGGTTGTTGTGCTTTTTATGAATGAATACTAATGAGGGTGTTTGTTTATGGGTTGATTTTGGAAACCCTACATTGGGATGAGTTCTTTTTTACCTATATGTATAATTTAGTTCTTATGTTTTTTATTTGCACCCTAGAAATCACTGTGATGAACACTCCCATTTCATGGGGGAGGGTGTTTTTTCAAACACTCTTATGTGTGGTTAGTTATTAGAACCTTTTTTTCTACCACTACCGAGTAGCCTAGGACACTTCGGGTAGGCTTTGATGGCCTGCCATCTATTATAGACATAGATTCTTTTGATAGGCTATGATGTGGTGGATAGTGAATTTGTTTGTGGGAAGTTTGTTTCCCATGTGTATTTGGGATGAGGATTGGGTATATTTGGGAGTGGCAGTAGTTGTTCAGGCCAAGGTGTCTTTGGGTGCAGCGGTGGTTGCGGATTCCGAAGTGTATGCATGCATAGAAGTTTTTGTGGTGGAAGAAAAGGATGTTGTTTGGGTGGGAGTGGGACTATGGTGAGAATTCCAGGGGAGGTCGGACATGTAGGATGTCTTCAATAACTAGTGGTAAAGTGGTGCGGGGTACCAAAACATCGATGTGTTATTAATATAACATAACATGACATGGATTATTGGGGGAGTGTTCCTTGGTGTTGTTTGGGTGGATATTTTCCTCTCTGGATGATTTGGTTATCTCCTTTTCTAATAGGATGTGAGAATGACTCCACACTTGTGCATGAGAGTTTTGGATTTCCCTAATAAATACACCTGCATACTTACCCTACATATATAAAACTACCTTCAGGTTTCTAGGTGGACTTCGGGGACAATGTCAGACCCTATTAACACTGACGCTTGGACTATCGATTTTGCTGCTGCTGTTTCCTTTTGGTACTACCCTTTGTTGTTTTTAAGTACATTGAATCACATTATTTGGAACATGTATATGGGAATGGATTGTTTTTTTCATTACGTCTACTTATATTTTTGGTGTTGTTTGTAATTTACTATCTTATATCCTGATCCTTTTTTCACAAAAGAGGTAATTCCTTCCATATCACATATGATTTTATACCATTGGTTCTAGTCCAAATTCGCGGCCTATTGATGGCGGGACTCAATGGTCATTATCTCTCCTTCTACTTGATGAAGGAAGGGTCTGAGAATTTATTTGTCACATCCCCCATCATGGTGAAGGTGGGTCCTGATATAAGGGTATCAGAGGGTGGTTGGTTGAGAGAGAGGATAGAGTTATATGTTACGCACAATGATGATTTCATGGGATTGCACTGCAGTTGCGTTAGGAAATCTTGGCATGTGAAATAGGCCCGGGAAGACCAGCTTGGGCATGGGATTTTAGGGCCCCCTTTGATCTGATACAAGGACTCTAGACCTACCTAAAAAATATGTGAGGCTACACTAATTTTAGGGTAGGGACCTAGGAATGGTACATGAATCATAATGACATGTGTTCTCATGTGTCTTGGGTATTTTGGAGATTTAAAAAAATAAAGGTCTAATCATAATTTAAAAGCAATACTCTACACTAATTAGGCTTAGGAATTCCTTGTTTACCTTGCAGTTACGAAACCCAGATGATGAAAACAGGTAATTTGTTCAATAAAGGCCTAGGAGGATGGTTTAGATTATCTTCATAGGGTTGATCGAGAGAATAAGTATGATGAGTGGCATAAGAATTTTTTATCTTTTTAGCAGAATACCCATGGGATGTACGAGGGCAGCATCTTGGACATGGATACAGAGAGATGAATTGAGGATCAGGTGGTATCTTTGAGCTTGATTTGTTCTTTGACAGAGTATTGTGTTATTCTAAATGTAAGACTGATGTGGGGAGTGGCATGTTAGAGGTGGGAGCTCCATCATGGGTAGAAGAAAGAGGTTAAGGTTTCATGGACTGACTTTTCGAAAGAGTTATGTGCAGAATTACTCTCTTCCATGTTGAATGATGAGAAGAGGCAAGGGCTACTCTCAATTAATAAGGGGAGTATATCAGAGAGGGTGAAGGGGATCAAGTTCATGTTTCTCCTTCTCTTTCTCCATACCTCTTATCGGATGAGGATTCTTTGGCGAGATGTTTAATGGAGGAATTCCATCCTTTTCTTCAATATATTGTTACTCCATTCACTCTACCGACATATATTGAGGTCTATAAGAAGGCCGAATTCTTGGAGGGGATTCACACACTGGGATGTGTGCCATTAAAGGGGATCCAATTGGGATTGTCAAAGGAGAAGGTCATTAGCAGCATGCCTCCTACATTAGGTCCTACCATGTTTCAGCTAGGGGAGAGAAAGCACCAACTGTTCTAGTTTCAATCACTCTGTCATCTCCCCTTCTTAGCATGAACATGACCGAATTATTTATTTATGGAAGTCATGGGAACCATCAAAATCCATGCCTAGACTGTGTGCAATATAGTGGGGATGGGTAGGTTCAGTGCCCACCTCATCAAAAACAGTCTTCTGGTAGACCCATTCTGTAGTTCTAGTAGGGACATCAATCTCCCACTCCTCTAAGAGTAGACGTTGTAGGAGGAGGCTATCCACCGGGATCTCCTCATTGACTTCAACCAGGGCATGTTTGGGGAGGTTTCCTACAACTGAGGTGCAGAGGAAATATGCTAGGTTAGTTGCATGCAGCAGAGGCAGTAGTTCCAGCAAGGCCATAGTTCGTTTGAGGTAAGATCAACATGTTTAGCACTCTTTCATGTGCCTTCTGGGTTGGAGGAGTTACATATTCATATTGATGAACTGATGAAGAAGGGTTCAGTTCGACCAAGCATGTCACCATGGGGTGCTCCGGGCTTGTTCACAAAGAGGGCAGATGGTGGTCTCAGGTTGTGTATAGACTACTGGAAGCTGAACCATGTAATTGTCAAGAACCGTTACCCACTTCTGTTGATTAAAGGACATTTTTATTAGTTGAAGGGTTCTTGATGGTTCCCCAAGATTGACCTGCGGTCATGATATCACTAGTTGGGGTGAAGGAGGGTGACATATAGAATACTTCCTTCAGGTGCAGATATGGGACTTTTTGTTCGTGGTCATCCCGTAAGGCATTACAAATGCACCATCCATGTTCATTGGGTTCATGAACACCATATTCTGGGAATATTTGGAAAAATTCATAGTCATTTTTTTAATGACATTCTAATCTACTCATGATCGGAGGAGGATCACAACGAGCATCTGAGGATAGTTTTAGAGGTCCTTCGATAGAACCTGCACTATGGGAAGTTGTCCACGTGAAATTTTTGGACATAGAAGTAGTTGTTTATTGGAAACGTGGTGTTCAATAAGGGAATAGATGTAGCCTCGTTGATTTTCAAAGTGGTTGTTTCTTAGGAATAACCCAATACTGTGGTAGAGTTTCATTTTTTCTTGGGTCTAGTAGGTTACTACCAGAGATTCATTCAAAACTTCTCTTTAGTTGAAGCACCTTTGACAGCCTTGACAAATAATGACCAAGTTTTTTAATGGGGTTTTCAATGCCAGGAAAACATTAGTTATCTGAAGGGGATGTTGTCTAGTGACTCAATAATGAGGTTCTCAGAAGAAGTGGTGGTGTATGAGGTGTTTTGTGATGCTTTAGGCCAAGGATTGGGGTTTTATCTTATTAAACAACATGAGGTTATCTCTTATAGGTCTAGTAATTTACGTCCCCATGAGCATAACATTTCCACCCATGATCCGGAAATTGTAGCAGTCGTGTTCGCAGTAATGTTGTGGTAGCATTACCTCATTGGTGAGCACTTCATGTTCTTCACAGATCACAAGAAGATGAGGTATATATACACCTAGTGGAGCATAAAATTGAGTAAGTATAGGTGGATGGAGTTTCATGAGGAATAAAAATTGAAAATATATTACACTAACGGTAAGGGAAATGTGGTAGAAAATTCATTGAGTAGGATGTTGCAGAAGAATGTGGTTCAAGAATTGGCAGATTCTTGGAAGATAATGGAGGAGTTGGCTTCCCTACACCTTGATACAAGGGTGGAAGATGGTAGATGATTTTTGTTTCAGATGAAAGTAAGGTACTCTCTATTTTAATATGTGGAGGATTCTCTTTGAGGGTGAATTAGAGGATGAAGTGATGCGTGAACATGTTAGATAGGGTGATACTTCGAGAGGATATTCAGAAGATTAGAACAATCAGATGCTATTTAATGGGATGTTGTTTGTCCTGGAGGAAATGTGCAAGATGGTTCTTGGGGTGTTCCACAACTCAACCATGGAGATAAACCGAGTAGTTTCCAAAATGTACCAGGGTTTGAGGGGTTAGTTTTGGTGGCCCAGGGTGAATCAGGTAGTGGCAGAGTTTTTCGAAATGTGCCTTGTGAGCCAATAGGTGAAGGTTGGACACTGCATCCCAGGAGGTCTGTTACGACCTTTATATTTCTTTGAGTAGAAATGGGAACACATCTAAATTGATTTAGTACTGAGACTTCATTGAGTTTAAGGGGGTTGTGATGCTATCAGGGTAGTGGTGGACATGCTGATAAAATCATCTCACATCCTAGAATTAATGAATTCGAGTGTGGTGAATGCCCTATCACAATGGTACATAGTTGAGGTGGCGCGGTTTCATGGAGTTCAGAGGTCCATCATCAAAGATTATGATACCTAGTTTACCTCACAGTTCTGGAATGGATTGAAACATTTTTTTGGAAACCAGTTATTCCTCAACACTACTTTCCACCCCCAGACAGATGTGCAGACGGAGCTCACCATTCATATGATGGAGGATATGCTATGGGCATGTGTTTTTGACTTTGTGGGATTGAGTTTATAATATATAACTTTGGTAGAGTCTTCCAACAAAAATAGTTATCACTCTACCATTGGCATGGATCGATTCAAATCCTTGTATGGAAGGTCGTGTCGCTCACCTGTGAGTAGGAAATAGGTCAGAGAAGTAGGTGTTCTTGACCCAGAGGAGATACAGAGAATGATAGAAAAGGTTCAGATTATACATGAGAGGATGAAGGTGGCTCGGGACCAGAAAAAGTCATATGAAGATCATAGGAGGAGACCCTTGGAGTTCCAGGTTAGAGACCACATTTTCTTGAAGGTCTCCCATCGGCATGGGAAATGGATGTTTGGAAGGAGATGTATGATTTCTCCCAGGTTCTTCGGACCCCTTCAATGTGTTGTAGTGGGTCAGCGAAGTTTCTTATCAGTTGGCGCATCCACCACTGCTACTAAGGGTCCACGACGTATTCCATGTGTCTTAGATTCGTCATTATCTAAATGATGATTTACATGTCCTCGACTAGGGGGTGAGGGATATTGAGGATGGTGTGAGGTTTGTAGAGAGACCAGTGAGGATCGAGGATCATGAGGGGTATGTTCTTCATAGATGAACCATCCCCTTGGTCTGTGTGCTATAGAGGCATGGTGTTCTTGAGGAGAGTACCTGGGAAGGAAAAGCACAAATGCATGCCTAGTACCAAGAGATATTTTTTGATTTGTTCAGTTTTGTTTTGTACATATATAAGACTTAGTGCTTGTCCTGGTTTACTATGAAATAGACTATTTCAATTGTTCTCTGGATGTATGTAAAGAGTCCTGACTGTGGAGAGTGGAGAACCATATCTCTAATCAAGGTGCAATAATGTGGATGAGGTTTAACCCATATGGGTGAGTTAGTTCCATCAAAAGCAGGTAATATCTTGACATGTAGAAAGGGACTCCTTAATGCATATGACTGGATTGTATGACCATTACATGTTTGTGTGGTAACATGATGGAGAGGTCTTACTAGATGTCGAGGAGTTTTACTCCTGAGAGGTATCTTTCAAGGTAGTCAATCAGACCACTCTCATTTTTTTCGTGGTGTTGTTTTGATTCACAAAGGAGAGAATAGTTTGAGAGGTATATGATGTAATGGCCCAAAAAATGACTTCATAAAGAGTTTTCCAAAATCTCAGTTCCTTCAAATAGTTCCACCGAAACAGTGTCACCGTGACGGTGCGACCGTCATAGTTTCACATCGAAAGAGTGGCACCACTTACTGTGTTCCACCAAACTGGTGACACCATGTTGGTGGCACATCATATGGTGTCCCAAAGAGCTGGTGGCCCCAGGACTGTGGCACTGTTATGCTATCTCAGCAAATGGTTCCCCACCCTTTGTTTTTTTTTTCAATTTCTATCTTTTGCTAGTGCCGCCCCCGATACATATCTTTTGACGTAAGAGGGTATTAATAACCCTTTAGAAGACATTAAAATCCCATAAATTTTATCTAAAATAAACCAAGAGCTGGGTGAACCTAGAATTAAAAAAAATTGTGGCTTTCTCCTTGGTGTCACTCCCATTACTCATACATTCTAGTTCCCCCCTTGTTATGCATTTTCCTTGATTTAATCGAAATATTTTAACTCACAGTGGTTATGTCCACCGTTATGATGAGAATTATTTAAAAAAATAGTTAGATTATGTCTAACCATCCAACTATGTGGATAATCCACTATTCTCCGTTAAAGAATTTCAAGAATTATTATCTCATAACTCCACGCTCTCACCTTCTATTGCACATGGATTCTTCCAACTTCATGTCTAGTCTCTTTTAATTTTATGGTGTTTTTGGATTCCCCTTTCCAAATACTAGTGGTGCGCCTGTGCATGATCCTTCCATTCTCACTCTTGGAGTCCTCATAGTCCCTCCCCAAAAAGATCTTCATCCCCAATTCTTGGCACATGGAGAAAATAATCAATTATTTACCATCCAGATAGGGTATTTCCTTCATCTCTCTTTATTATGTATAATTCAGGGTGGGTGTGAGGATGCTCTTATGAGGATATATGAAAGAAAACCTTAACAATGATTATAAATATTTTTAAGGAAGGAAGTGGGGTGTTTCATGATACCGTTTTACTCTTTTACCTGTACTTATTTTTTGTGAATTATATGGTCTTATGTCCATTAAAAATCATGGATGTTGGTGGTACATTTATACAGACGGTTGAACCTCTTATTTAAGGACAATTCATTGATTTAATGGATTTAACATGGAAAATGTTTAATCAAGAAAACTTAGTTGATTAAAGAGATACCCAATGTATATAAATCATTGTGTGGTTATCCCGGTTTACTAAATATAAATATGGAAACTAAATGAATGGTGTGTTAAAATATGAAAACCCCCATTCTCAGTTCGGGTGATGTCTATGGTTGTTTTACTTGATTCTTGTGAGGTGACATGGATGCAGATGGGATCCCTAATCTTGAGGTTGTTAGTCTGTGGATTTGGGGCTCTGTGGGGCCATATGTTGGTGCATGGTTCGGTTCCAATACTAAGAGGGATCTCACGGATACCATTTGTTTCTATGACATTACAAGAGTCCCAAGTGTGAATGATTGTATTACTACATGATTGTATTTCCTTCCTTGGATTTTGGCTATGTCTTTTAGTTTCCTGGTAGTGAAGAATTATATAAATGGAACTAATTGAATGTGATAATAATAATAATGGGTTCAAAGGGGAATTGTTTCTTATGAATGAGTTGTGACGTGGATGTGGCTATTGTGTTTTTTATAAATGTATAGTAATGGGGGTGTTTGTGTATGGGATGATTTTAGAACCCCTTGGCTGGGATGGGTGCTTGAATACCAATATCTATAATTTAGATCTTATCTTTCTTATTGGTGCCCCACCCAAGTAGAGCAATTTGTACCGAACACCCCCATTTCATGGGGGAGGGTGTTTTTTCCAACGCTCCTATGAGTGCCTAGTTTTTATCCCTTATTATGCTCCCATTCCCGAGTATCTAAAGACAATTTGGGCAGGCTAGGACAACTTGAGATCCATTATTACACATGATTCTTCAGGAAGGATATGTTGAGGTGGTTGGCCTAGGTGTTTGTGGGCTTGTTGTTTCTCATGTTTCTTCAGGATGAGGTCCATCTGTCTTCAGACATGGTAGTAGTAGTTCAGAACTAGGTGTCTTCAAGCGTGGTGGGGGTCGTGGTGGCCCATGTGTTTTTAGGCATAACTTTGGTTGTGGTGGACCAAAAGGTTGTTATTTGGGTGGTAGTGGGACAATGATGAGAATGGTGAGGGAGTTATCATGCATAGGATATCTTCAATAACTGGTGGTAAAGTGGTGTGGGGTACCCAAACATAGATGTGTTATTACTATTAATTTACTTGACTTCTATTATTTGGGGAGTGTTCCTTTGTGAGGTTTGGGTGGATAGTTACCTTGCATGGGGCCTTGGTTATATTCTTTTTTTCACGGGATATTAAAATGTCTCCCCACTTCTACACAAGAGATTTTGGTTTTCCCAAATGAGTATACCAATATACTCACTCTACGTATATAAAACTGCTTTCAGGATTCTAGGAGGACTTCAGAGACCATGCCACACCATATTTTCTCAGATACTGGGACCGTTGATGTTGTTTCTTTACTTTTTTTTGTAAATCTATTTTGAGTTTTCTAATAATTTGTATCACTTTATTTGGAACATTAATATGAGAATAGATAGTTTTTTTAATTATATTTACATCCTATTTTGGTGTTTTTTGAGATTTACTATCATATCTCTCAATCCTTTTCAAAAAAGGCGTAATGCCTTCCATATCACATATGATTTTATAAGCTTGGTGCTAGTCTCCCCTCTAGGTCATATTAAAGGTGGGACTCGGGGGTCATTATCTCCCGTCAACATGAATAAGGAAGGGTATTGTTGTTTTTTGTCCCTTCCCTCATCTTGGTGAAGGATGGTCCTGACATGGTAGGAAAGAGAGTTATCTGAAACCTATTTGTGAACTAATTTTGAAAAGGGATGGATGAAATGGTATGGTGGTAAAAAATCTATGTGAATTGTTTTAGAGGATTCACAAGATGTTCAAGTGAAATTTTTATGAAGGCGTGTATAAATGGATAAACTAGATATGATTCTAGTAAGTTAGATGTTTAAATTGGATTATATATCAAAATGTGTTCACACGAGAAAATGTAAAAACACCTATAAGCTAAAGATCAAGAAGTAATTACTACAATTAATATGTGCATAAGAAAAATTATTAATAACATGACCTTATTCATATAATAATTAAATTATTAGTGAAACTGAATTAATTTTAGATTCTAGAGCAAGAACAAAAATCAATATTTTTATTTTGAACCAAGAAAAGAAAATAATTTCATATATGATTTTATCTACAAATAATGAGATATATATGTTGGAAAAACAAGTTAAAATATAAAAACATAATTTATATGTATGAATGAAGAAGGGTAAAAATTCATAACATCAATGAAAAATACAACTCAAATGAGTAATATGACTCATCATCAATGATACAATTGAATAGAAATAGAGGGAATCGTTATTCCCAAATAAGATTAGTTATCTATATGTGTATAGAGTTACAGGATTACATGATTCGAAATCAACCATATAGAAGAAGATAATAAATAATTTAATGTTTCCAATCATTTAATGTTTTCTAACAAGTTAGTAAATCTAGATATACCATCCGAAATATGTAGAGGGATGTGTGATTTTCACTCTCTTTAAAATATTTTATTATATGATGGATATATTGCAAGCGGGTTATTCTATAACCAAATAGGCAATAAAATCCTTTCAACTAAATTTTTTGGAAGGTTTTGTGTGTTTTAGAGAGTATTGGATAAGAATATTTTCTAAAAATATATTATATTTTTCCATCCAAGGGGAAGGTTTGATGTGGTATCACATTGTGGGAAAATATGGATAACCCTCATGTTTAAAATGAATAATCTTGTTTTCTATAAAGGGTTTTATCATTATTATATGGAGTGTGTTGGTTGATGAAACCTTTGTTATTGTTTTAAAACAAACCTTCTCTGATATGTTGAATAGAGCACTATGGACGTTAGTGAACAAAATATGATAAGATTATTAAGTTGAGGAGATTTTTTTTGAGATGATAAGACCATACCATTGAAGTTTAAATGCAATGTAGAAGAGGTTTCGGAATCCCTATATTGAAAATACTCAGAATATTATCCCCTTTACATTTATTGCCAATATGGGGGAAGAAAATGAAAATTAATGTAATACTTAATTTCAAATTGATTAAAAATATAAATGGGGATATTAATGTGCTATTGGGTTGATGTTGTTTTTTTTTTCAATTAGCCTTATTATCATTGTCATTAAAATCTTTTAATGGTGAAATCATGGCATTGTATTGAGTTTCCGCCAATTACAAGAATATTGGAGGTTCTTCCCATAAATTGTAGGTCATGGAGATTGATGGATGCTGCTAAAACATATGAGGACTAGTGAAGAATGATTTTGGGATATTGATATTACATGGGGAGACTGATTGAGATATAATTGTTGTATATGAAAAATTATAAATTTCGAGATGCCTTGTATTTAATTATCAAATAATACAACTGATAAAGGAAGGAATTGATGATGAAACATACACCAAATAAAAAAATATATTTATTTGAGTGGTTCAAAATTTGTTCTAATAATATGAAAATCTAAATGAAATATTAGAGAATCTATCAATGGATTAGTGTTCTCAAAGGATACAAAAATTAGTGATTAATGCAGTCATATGAAATTATTAAATAATGAATTTATAGAATTAATAGAGTTATTATAATATACATTATACTATGAACACATAATAAAAGTGTCCATTAAAGTGACCAAAATTGTTTTTGAATGATATTAATAATTACTATAATTATTTGGAATGGTAAGAGATATTTTACAATAAGAAAATGAATACCTGAGTTTATTTAGAGGTTCCTTGGATTTAATTTCAATTGATTTTGAATTTAAATATAGGAATCAAAAAAATGGAGAAGTCTTAAACTTTGTATGATTTAATTAAAAATATGAATATTTGTCATATAATCAGAAAATATGATATGTATTTGTAGTTGAGATGAAACGTATGTGTCACTGGCTCCTAAATATGTGTCATTAAGCATCCAAATCTGTTTAATCGTGGGCAACATCTATGCCATTTCAATGGATTAGTCTTGTGAGTATTTATTAACTAATGCTATGTATGTTCCATCCTATCCCACATATGGGTCATATATAGTGTATTATGTGTCATTATGACCTATTAATGTATGAACCAACAGATGAATATCTGTCATTGGATTCCACATACACATCCTTATACAATTTGAACAATTATTAGTCCCTACTGGATAAAAATATGAGTTTCGTGATTTTATAATTTTAGGAAATGATTTTTGATTTTTATTAGGATAATAATTAAAAAACATTATAATATAAATGTTTTTTATTAAATAAAACTAAATATATTTTATCATCAACGCTTTGAAGAATAATATAAATGAAGAATGAAAAAGGGAGTTCCTGTGATTTGTAAATCTAGATGAAATTGAAATATATTGACTCTTGTATTGTATATTCATGTTTTTATTATTTTGAATCTTATTTAATTTTATAATATAAGGCGAACATATTGATCTTCAAGGTGGCAAGGAGGAAAATAATATGTGGAGGAATTTATTCAAATTTATATCTATATAATTGAATTTATCTAATTTCATGAATAATAAAGATGAAAATCTATTATAGCTCTATTTTTTCCATGATTCTTAAATTTATAAGAATTGATTTGATACAAAATCATTAAAAAAGAATTTAAATATGTTTTTTAAGATGATTTGAAATATAAGAACCTTTTTTATTCCCAATGAATCAATTACACATAGAAATAATATATTTTAATGTATTTTTATACAACCATAAATGTTGAAGTGTTAATTTCACAAGTGGGTTTTTATATGAATATTAATTAAATCATATTGTAGATAAAAATAAATATCAAATGAGCCATGAAATACGTATTTATTTTGATCATTCATTTAATTTCTAGTGAGTTGAATTTTTCCATTAAATATCATTGTAATCAGGATATTTTTCTAACAATTATGCAATCATATATAATCCAAACATCACATATTTTTTGAATTTGTAGTTACTAAAAACATATGAAGAAAATAATGGTTTCTATATTTGAATTTTTTAAATAAAGGAGGGAGAAAAGAGATAGGATGTGTAGATATGATGTGGCAGTAATATTGAGAGGGTGAGTGATCAATGTATTATTTGGGAATGGAATGATAAATAATAAAATCCATGGTGTATAAAGGAAGAATAAGAATAATTGAAGCTACTAAACCATTGATAAATAATAACTATCAAATAGTTTTTAACGTTAGAGGATGAAGTATAGGATGACTTGTGAAACACGACTGATAAATTCATGGAAGGAGAAAAACCAGTACGGGTGTTTATATATGACATGGTAGTCATATATAGGTCAATTTATATTTTATATTATAATATTGAGGTTATCAAAAAATAATATTATAGTTGAGCATTCAAATATGGTTTAAAAATCATTTAAGGAAATACCAATTCAATGGAAGAGTTTTAAGAGAAGTCATTGGATATTTTGTGGTTGAAAAAATTCTTTGTGTTTAGGGGTGAAAATTATATTTTTCAGTTCAGTCAAACATCTAGTTATTTTGATTTATCTATTTATACATGTGGATGATGTTTAATATAAATAGTTTC
Source organism: Viscum album (assembly GCA_963277665.1). Taxonomy (NCBI): domain Eukaryota; kingdom Viridiplantae; phylum Streptophyta; class Magnoliopsida; order Santalales; family Viscaceae; genus Viscum; species Viscum album. Next base: position 1,429,530,382 of record OY728152.1, read on the forward strand.
TATGATGTTATCTTGAAGGGATATTTTTTTGGGACGAAACATTATATCGTTGGAAATAATGTAGTGATCAAATACATATGTATTATGGGTGTTGTGAGTAAGGAAAGGAAATTATCAAACTCAATATGAAATTTGTAATAACCCGATATTTTATGAGAATTACTCTTTTTAATTACTTTGATGTCTTTTTTTGTACCTTACACCAAGATTATCTTGCGCTATACTCAACACCGTACTAGCTTGCAGTATATGCAACACTATTCTTGGATTGTGTTACACACAATTTCAAGTTCGTTTGATAATAGTAATTCTATGGAAAATTGAGTGTGTATATATATATTCATTGTATAAATGAAATATTTTTGGATTCAGTTATAAAAAACAATGAATTAGTCTTTCACAACACGCAACCCTGACTTGGCTTGCATTACACCCAATCACGACCTTCCTCGATAGCGTGTGTAGTACACAATGTTGGGTTTCACTAAAAAATGATATATTGTTATAATATTATTATATACTAGGTGTTATGAATAGTATTAACTACATTTTAAATTTTATAACATTATTATTCATCTTACACATTTTCTAGAATATGGTATGAGAACAAAATAAAATTTTCTTGTAAAATATGTATTTTTAAAAAATTACAGTTTTCTCGCCTTTTGATGGCGCACCCACTTTAAATCTTGTTTTTGACATGTCTATAAGTTCAATTTGATAAAATATAATTCTTCTTTATAATCAGGATATAAAAATTTACTTTGGACAAATTTTTCATATTATTCTCATAACATTCATATTTTAATGAATAGTAAAAACACGCTATATTTGAATTAAAAACAACTTTTTTCATCGCAATAATTTAAATGGATTGATTATATTTTTAATTGGTTTTAATGTGTAATTAGAATATATTTTTACCATTTAATCCAATGTTGTTCATTGAATTAATTTCAACTTGAAATTAGATATAAACAAGTATCAATATTTTGGTAGTTATTGTTTCTTAAAAACACACTATTTGTTTTGATAACGGGAATTAATTTTAAAATTAATTAACGCCACTTATATGATTTGAATTTGGAAAAACAGACATCAATTTTGAATTCAGGATATCAAATAATTCTTAGTCTGAATTTTTGGTATTTTTCAGAAAATCGTCAATTTTTTATGAATAGTGAAACCACTTAGTGGTTGTTAAAAAATTGACTTTTTCATTTAAATGAAATTTTAACACTTATGTGAATTTAATTTCAAAAATCCAAGAGACACGGTTAATATCAAGGACTAAAATGTGGTTCAATGTGATGAAAATAATTTTTGGTGAATAGTAACTTTTTACTTTTATTTACCACGGTTAAAAGTAAATACAGTAATTAAGGATACAAATGATATTATTATTAACCTAACACATTTCATAATTCTATTGGATAAGTGTAACTATACTAAAAAGTACCTTAATAATAAAATATGACCAATTAGGTTCACTTGGATTAGATTATGACATTTATTATTAATTTATTTAAAGAAGGGTTAAAATGGTTAAAATCAATGTTTAATAACTAAATCATTTTTAATATAGGGTTATACATAAGATAAATTCGATTATAAATATTCATTAGAAATAAATAAAATTTCCTACCTAATGGTATTTTATTTATAATTTTTAGACATTAAATAATTTATGTTATTTATGACACAATGGTGATGCAGTAATTATCTAAATAATGAAATATTAAAATAATTGATATTATAAATACCCAAATAAATATAATTTGAGAGTTTTTATTAATTCCACGAATTTTTTAGGTTAATATGACATTTTAGTATTGAATTAATTAACTTTTTTCGAACTAATCATGCTGTTATGAGTTTAACAAAAATCCATTACCAAATAGTGTCAAAATTGACATAAAATAGTTTTTTAAAACAAATATTATATTATTAATTGTTATTATATTCCTAAAAATATATGGTTCTTCCAAGATACATATATCATGATAGGTGTATCATTAATGGACCACTTGGGGGTCGCTTGGATGTATATGGTATGTTTATTAACTATATAATATAAAAATACAAAGTGACATGGTAAATGTCAATCTAATTAACTAAGAGTTAAAACTATAAGATAAGGTTAACATAATGACCCAAACCTATCTAAAATCTATTGGATGAGAGTATTTCGACCCATCTCCACCTTAGCTTCTAAATAAATCAATATTGAGCTATTAAAAACCGAATATTACTTTATTATAAAATAATATTTTATGTTTTTCCGAAGGTGCCCTTCTACTCCCTTATAAAAAGGTCACCCCTTCCCTCTTCCCTTCACACCCTATTGAGCATTGAAGCTCGGCCAAACCCTGACCATTTCTCTTCTACACTTCCCTAGAAAATGTTTTGAGGTTCTGGTCTTCTAAAAAGACCAACTCTACCTCTTTAAGAGGAAGCTTAAAGGAGGTGCGTTGAAGAAGAGGTAATCTCTTCTTCCGATTCTCTCAAGTTTCTTTCTTCTTCTACTTCTTCTTATTTAGTTGTTTCATTATAAAGTAATAAAATAAGTATTACTTATATACTGATATTTTATTATAAATATGAAACAAACCTATTTCGCTTTCTATCCATCCTATGGAAAACGAAATCATTATGCGTGCGTATGTACAGAATACAATCTCAATGTCGTGGTGTAATCTGTTTTTGACCACCACCCTAATTGGATGGGTATAATGATGGAAATAAATAACTATATATGATTATTGTAATGTGATATTGATTCATAAATATTATACATATGCTTCAATACAATTCCATGATCATTGGAATGATATCATCGCTCGTGCGTACGTACGGACTACCGTCTCCACGACGCGATGAGATTCATTCTCCATGTTAACCATTCATGAATGATTATAAAGTATATATAATTAATAATAATGAAATATATGACATAATAATGATACTGAATTTATGTATATATATATATATATATTTCATCTACTTAAATCCATTAAATTCAATAAGGAAACGAAAATAGCATTCATGCGTACGTACGGCCTACCATCTCCATGAGTGGTGTATTTCATTCAATTTATCGATCTATCATATATATATGTATATGATGAATATATATTATATATAAATCATTTTTTACATTCTGTAATTAAGTAAATCAGCATATACGTAATAATATCAAGAACAACAAGTCGAAACACATACAATAAATGAAACAATTTAACCCAAATCACTAATTTTACATCGAATTTACAAAAGAACAGGTAATATAATGTTATAAGTAAACTACATATGACATCATAACAATGAATATTATTCTTTAATAAGTAAATAACATTATTTAAATCATTATACAGGAGGTTCAGATACACACGAGTCATATCAGACATAAGGTAAGGGATAACCTTTCCAATCTCGTTCTTATCCGAGATTGTTTATTCGTAAGTATTTTCTAGGATTATTGTTATCATCCAAGTCCATGATTTCAATTTTTTTTTAATTTTTAATTTCCTTTTTACCCATTTTTTCTTTTACTACATTGTATGTAAGGAATGTTTCTTTTGTTTACGTTACAAAGTACTTTTTGACTTCTCCGACAAAAGTACGAGGATAAATTTTTTTATTGACTTATACGACATGAAAGGATTTTTACGGTTTTATAAAGCCTTATTTTCATGAAGCATCCTCCAAAATATTTCATGAATATTTATAAAAAAATATTTTTCCTTTAAAATTGCATGATGTTTTGTGAAAAGAAATTGATTTTTAAGAAGAAATGATATTTTCCTCAAGAATTCATTTCAATTGTTTTATCAAAACAATTTCCATCTAAGATGACATTATTTCATATGTGTATGTTTTAAGTATAATGTCCCTATGATTTACATGGTTTCAATTTTCTTATTATGAAATAATATCCATATTTTTTATGGATTATGTTAAGATGGGATGATGTTTATGAAACCCATTTTATTCTTTGGGTTATGATGATTGATTTATGTTTATGTTGTGGCACACTTATGAATGATTTCATAATGAGATGGGTGGGACCTATATCTCCCTCCAATGTATTGGGTAATGATTTATATCTCAGGATATATAAATGGCCAGAATGGTAAGTTAATCTGGTTTAGTAATACAGGACTGGAATGAGGAGTGAACTCGATTCAGAAAGGGACTTTGTCCACTAAGATGGTCTTGGCAGCAATGCCTTGGCTACTATGGAAATCATATCATGTGCTTAATGGTTTCCACAATGACTTGTTTTATTCCCATGATATTTTATCATGATTTATGTCCCTTTATAATATATTCCTTAAGTACTTCCAAGATTTATGTCTTTGCTCAAGATTTTGATGTTTGAATTTTATGTTCATGCTTTTGCATTCAAATTTTTATGGATTGTTTTATGTTCTATTTTCCTAGCCTTACTGAGCATTTGAGCTCACCCTTTATATTTTTTCTTTTCCCCAGGATGTAAAGAAAGTTTTTAGGTAAGAAAACAAAAGGGGAAGATCTTTATGGGAGATGTTGAAGATCTTTCGCCACAATTAGAAGACTATTTTCCGAGTTTCCAAAGACACTAAGCTATAACGGTCCTTGTGTGTCTATTTTTGTTATGTATTAAGTATTCCGAAAAAGTAATGTAATGTCCATGTATTTCAATCTTTGGGTCTCTACAGTTGGTATCAGAGAAAAGGTTTAGTTAACCTTTGGAAACTAGGATACGAAAACTTTAGTGATATCCCTAGAGATATTTCTAAGGTATGTCTAGGAATTTCTATAAGGTTAATTATAAGTATATGTTATAGTCCTAGAATAATGGTAATGATATTAGAATTAAACCTAAGATGTTTGATATTGAATGTACTCCCCCTTTATTATGTTGTTTTCCTAGCATGATTTTTGCCTCTCAAACTGTTCGTTTTGGTTTTTAGACGATGGATGGAACCCGAAGGAACCGTGTTGATCAATGTAATGGGCAATGCAATGATTTTCCTCCCGAGAAACCAAATGCAATGGAAGATGGAGTGCAAAATCTTATTGCTATACTTACACAAGCTATGAATCATTCTAGATTTCTAAATGATCAGAGAAAGGAACAATATTCTATTAAGTCCTTCATGAGGCAACATCCACCATCTTTCAATGGGTCTTCTGATCCACTTGTTACTGAACAATAGATTAGTACCATTGAAAAGATATTTTCCATACTTCGCTGTTCAGAACATGAAAAATTCATTTTAGCTGTTTACCATTTAGAAGGGGAAGCAGACCTGTGGTGGACTCTAATTAAGAATACAAGGCCCCAAGATGAAATTAAATCCATGGAATGAGACGTGTTCAAGAACTTGTTTTTTAGTAAGTACTTACCTCGTATTATTCAAACAAAGATGGAAAAGGAGTATCTTGAGCTTAAGTAGAAGGATGATGAATCTGTTTGTATATACGAAGCAAATTTTACAAGACTTGCAAGTTATGCATACGACTTTATCATCCAACCTGAAAGTAATGTTGATCGATTTTTCAGTGGCCTAAAACCAAGTATTTGAATGGAATTAGCTATAAGAGACTTTATTAGCTATGATAAATAGTGTGTTGTGCTATCAAGGTAGAAATGGAAGTTGGTGTTACATATCCATCTCATGGATTTGACAAGAAACGAAATATGGGGTTCAAGGAGAAATCTCAGAATAATGGTGAAAAGAATATGAATGTTTCTTTATGCTCAATGTGTCGAAAGATGCATGGTGGAGATTGCATTAATGGGACTGGAAAATGTTTTAAGTGTGTAAAAGAAGGTCACTGAGGAGCTGAGTGTTGAAGTAATGGAAAAAGGGTTTCTAATGATGTGAATAAAGAAAAGACTGCAGAGAACTCACCACCAACACTTCAATGCTTCAAGTGAAATAAAATGGGGCATTATGCTAATCAATGCCCTAATCCAAGGGTTAATGATGATCGATATCAGCAACCACATAAGGCAAAGGAGAAAGGGAAGTCACATGTGATCACTATTGGCGATGTTGAATATGAAAACGATGTGGTGGAATGATTAAGTGTTTATGTAATGGGATTCTAAAATAATGTTGTATGTAGTATTGTGGAATATTGGAATATTTAGGTATTGGTCTATTTTGGTTTTCAATAATTTATGGTAACGGTAACCATGGAAAGTGGTTGAGATATTTTCGAAAAGAATATGATATGCGCATAATGAAGGGATAAGGAGAAAATGAAATGTTTAACAGTATTCATTAGCTCATGACTAATTTCAGGAAAATGTTATATCATGGTTATAGTATATATAATTTTGGGGTTTTGGTGTGTGGAAAGAGTTAACTTTTGACAGAACTCATGTTTTCAATAAGGTTCAATGGGTATTAATTTTTCAAGAGAATACATAATTAAGGCCTTTGAATGTTTAGAATGTGACCAACAAGACATATCTTAGTTTTCACTATAATATGAGAATGGACAACATTATTTTGGATAAGCCTAAATATTTGAATGGAATATGTTGGACATAAGTTAGTGTTGTTTAATGCTAGAACCTTTTCAATATTATTGATGGAAAGTTATAATATTGTATTTTTAGAAAAAAAGGACAACCTACAGGACGGGCGACAACCCATCACGTCTGACATGGCTGTGGGAATCAAACCCACAATCGAAGTGCGATAGGCATTTATTTCCTACCACTGGCCTACAGGAAGACCCTGGTTAGTAGAAACTAGTTTTATTTTATTATGCAGGATGATAGATGAATTATAAGTCCATTTTGGAAGCATATATGATTAATCTCACCATAGATGGAATTGTGTATATATATTTTGCTAACTTATGTTTGAAATAGATGGAATGACCTATCATTCTATCGCATGATTTGCTAAAACATCACAAAAGACAAATTGAACATCATTTCTTAAAGAGAAGAAGTGGAAATTGTTCAAGTCAGGAACAACAGTGAGATTTTACCAAAATAAAGTAAGTATTTATTCTAATTCAAATTCATCAACTTTAGGGAAATGATCTTGAAAACCAAAAATCTTTTCCTAGGGCCCTTATATCCGATGAATCAGATGGTAACCAAGATCATCACAAATTTATGGCTTTGTAATTGATTTCTTTTTCATTGCCATGTTCTCTACCACTCTCCATCAGAACATGACGGTTATATTTCTCTTCCATATCCATATTTTCACCTATTTCCTCCTATGTTGAAACCCAGTGATTAGTTAATTTGGGTAACCATTATATTTCATACTATTGTTTTTAAAGTTAAGTTTTTGTTATTCCATTTTACGATGTGGGTTTCAATTAATGAATCTTTCAAAAAGAAAACCATTTATAACCCCAATGAATTTCGAGGGAGAAATTCTTTTTAAGTGGGGTAGAATGCAACAACCCGAGACTTTATGAGAATTATTCTTTTTAATTTCATTGATTTATTTTGTTCTAAGCTACACCAAGATTATCCTGCACTATACAGAACACCGTATTAGCTTGCAGTATACACAACACTATTCTTGGATTGTGTTACACACAATTTCAAGTTCATTTGATAATAGTTATTATACACAACATTGAGTTTATATATATATATCTATATATATTCAATGTATAAATGAAATATCGTTGGATTCTGTTATACAAAAAAATGATGGAGTCTTTCACAACAAGCAACCCTGACTTGGCTTGCATTACACGCAAACACAACCTTCCTCGATAGTGTGTGTAGTACACCATACTGGGTTTCACTAAACAACGATATAATGTTATAATATTTTTATAGACTAGCCGTTATGAATAGTATTAACTACCATTTAAATTTTATAACATTATTATTCATCTTACACAATTTCTAGAATATGGTATGAGAACAAAAAAAATATTCGTATAAAATATGTATGTTTCAAAAATTGTAGTTTTCCCACCTTTTGTTGGAGCACCCTATTTAAATCTTGTTTTTGACATGTCTAGAAGTTCAACTTGATAAAATTAAATTATTCTTTGGAATCAGGATATGAACATTTACTTTGGATAAATGTATCATATTATTCTGATAACATTCATATTTTAATGATTAGTAAAAACACTCTATATTTTAATTTAAAACATCATTTTTCATCGCAATAAATTATGGTTAGATTATCTTTTTAATTGGTTTTAAAGTGTAATTAGAATATATTTTTACCATTTAATACAATGTTGTTCATTGGAATAAATTTCACTTTGAAATTGCATATAAAAAAGTATCAATCTTTTGATAGTTATTATATCTTAAAAACACACTATTTGTTTTGATAATGGGAATTAATTTTATAATTAATTAATGCCACTTCTAAGTTTTGAATTTGGAAAAATAGACATAAATTTTGAATTCAGAATATCAAAAAATTCTGATGCTGAATTTTTGGTATTTTTCTGAAAAACTTCAATTTTTGATGAATAGTGAAACTACTTAGTGGTAGTTAAAAAACTGACCTTTTCATTTAAAAGAAATTTTACCACTTTTGTGAATTGAATTAATAAAATCTGAGAGACATGGTTAATATGAAGGAGTAAAATGTGGTTCAATGAGATGAAAATAATTTTTGGTGAATAGTATCTTTTTACTTTTATTTACCACGGTTAAATGTAAATAGAGTAATTAAGGGTAAAAATGATATTATTATTACCCTAACACATGACCTAATTCTATTGGATAAGTGTAATCTGACCAAAATCAACCTTAGGAATAAAATATGACCATTTAGGTCCACTTGGATTTGATTAGGACATTTATTATTAATTTATTTAAAGAAGGGTTAAAATGGTTAAAATAAAAGTTTAATAACAAAATAATTTCTAATATAGAGTTATACATAAGATAAATTCGACAGTAAATACTTATTAGAAATATAAAAAGATTTCCTGCCTAATGGTATTTTATTTATTATTTTTAGACATTAAATAATTTCAGTTATTTATGACACAATGGTGATGCAGTAATTACCTAAATAATGAAATATTAAAATAATTGATATTATAAATACCCAAATAAATGTAATTTCAGACTTTTTATGAATTCCACAAATTTTATAGGTTAATATGACATGTTGGTATTTAATTAATTAACTTTTTTCTAACTAATCATGTTGTTATGATTTTCACAAAAATCCATTACAAAATAGTGTCAAAATTGACATAAAATAGTTTTTAAAACAAATATTATACTGATATGTTATTATAAATATGAAACATCCCTATTTTAGCTTCTATCCATCCTACGGAAAACGAAATCACTATGCGTGCGTACGTACGGAATACCGTCTCCACGCCATGGTGTAATCTGTTTTCGACCACCACCCTACTTGGATGGGTATAATGATGGAAATAAATAACTATATATGATTATTGTAATGTGATATTGATTATGAAATACTATACATACACTTCAATACAATTCCATGATCATTTGAATGATATCGTCGCTCGTGCGTACGTACGGACTACCGTCTCCACGACTCGATGAGATTCATTCTCCATGTTAACCATTCATGAATGATTATAAAGTATATATAATGAATAATAATGAAATATATGCCATAATAATGATTCTGGATTTATGTATATATATATATATGTATTTAATCTACTTAATTCCATTCAATTCAATAAGGAAATGAAAACAGCGTTAATTCGTACGTACGGGCTACCGTCTCCATGAACGGTGTATTTCATTACATTTATCGAACTATCATATATATATATATATGTATATACCGAGTATATATTATATATAAATCATTTTTTACATTATGTAATTATGTAAATCAGGATATAAGTAATAATATCAAGAACAATAAGTCAAAACACGTACAATAAATGAAACAATTTTACGTAAATCGCTGCTTTTACATCGAATTTACAAAAGAATGGGTAATATAAATTCATAAGTAAACTATATATGATATCATAACAATGAATATGATTATGTAATAAGTAAATAACATTATTTAAATCATTATACATGATGTTTGGATACATATGAGGCATATCTGACATAAGGTAAGGGATAACCTTTCCAATCTCGTTCTTATCCGAGATTGTTTATTCGTAAGTATTTGTTGTGGTTATTGTTATCATTCAAGTCCATGTTTTCAAAAAGTGTTTTTATGAATTTTTAATTTCCTTCTTACCCATTTTTTCTTTTACTATATGGTATGTAAAGAATCTTTCTTTTGTTTACGTTACGAGGTAATTTTTGACTTTTTCGACAAAAGTACGAATATAATGTTTTTTTATTAACTTATACAGCATGAAAGGATTTTTACGGTTTTATAAAGCCTTATTTTCATGAAGTTTCCTCCAAAATATTTCATGACTATTTTAAAAAAAATCTTTTTCTTTTAAAATTGCATGATGTTTTGTAAAAAGAAATTGATTTTGAAGAAGAAAGGATATTTTCTTCAAGAATTCATTTCAAGTGTTTTATCAAAACAATTTTCCATTTAAGATGACATTATTTCATATGTGTATGTTTCAAGTATAATGTCTATATGATTTAAATGGTTTCACTTTTCTTATGATGAAATGATATCCATTTTTTGTATGGATTATGTTATGATGGGATGATGTTTATGAAACCCATTTTATTCATTGCGTTATGATGAATGATTTATGTTTATGTTGTGGAACACTTAAGAATGATTTAATAATGAGAGGGGTGGGACCTATATCTCCCTCCAATTAATTGGATAAACATTTATATCTCATGATATATACATGCCCAGAATGGTAAGTTAATCCAGTTCAGTAATGCAGAACTGGAACGAGGAGTGAACTCGATTCAAAAAGGGACTTTGTCCACTAAGATGGTCTTGGAAGCAATTCCTTGGCTACTATGGAAATCATATCATGTGCTTAATGGTTGCCACAATCACATGTTTTATTCCCATGCTATTTTATCAAGATTGATGTACTTTTATGATATATGCCTTACGTACTTCCATGATTTATGTCTTTGCTCAAGATTTTGATGTTTGGATTTTATGTTCAAGATTTTGCATTCAAATTTTTATGGATTGTTTTATGTTCTCTATGATTACCCTTACTGAGCATTTGAGCTCACCCTTTATATGTTTTCATTTCCCTAGGATTTAATGAAAGGTTTTAGGTAAGAAAAAAATGGGAATATCTTTATGTGAGATGTTGAAGATCTTTCGCCACGATTAGAAGATTATTTTCTGAGTTTCCAAAGACACTAAACTATTACGGTCCTTGTGTGTCGGTTTTTGTTATGTATTAAGTATTCTGCAAAAGTAATGTAATTTCCATGTATGTCAGGCTTTGGGTCTCTACAAAATTGATAACATATTATTTTGTAAAAAAATCCCATAAATAGACTTCCTATGAATGACAAGAAGTATGATTCTAGAGATGTGTTGAACCTTGTAGAAACATTTGTAACACTCTAATTTGAGTAGCGACATTGAATTAAGTGTGTGAATGTCTAAACAAAAAATATACCCATATTTTTTTAACCATAATTATTGGTTCAATTCTAAAATGTATTGGTGACAAAATATTGAGTTACTATTTGAAATGAATCTAACGACACATGATTTACCCCTTAGAGTGTTTCAATGGTGCACTTAGACTCACACATTGTATCATTAAAAATAAAATTAACCACATTACAAAATCTAATTATGAGGATTCGAAATATAATATCCATTTTGATGAATTTATTTTTTAACAGTGATAATAATTTACTTTATTGAATATAATATTTCATCATACAATTAATATTTATCTTATTTATACAAAAATTATTTTTTTTTAAAATTTCTAAAAAATTAGAATAAGGTGATTTTGAACTAATGAGTCACAAAAAAATAAATTTTTTATATTCAAATTCTAACATTTAAAAATTTTATATTTTATATAATAACTTGAATTATAATGAAAAAACGTTCATATACAAAAAAATGTATTTTTAAGTATAAATGTTATTGATATTATTTAATTATCTTTAAAAAATATATAAAAATTAATATATTTATGTAGACATTGAAAATTTTATTTATATCCATCTTTTATATGTAATGAATTTAATTTATTAAAAAAAATAATCTTTAAAAAAATAATATTTTAAAAGTCTATGTTATTTACATTAATTGATTTTATTCCAAATTTGTTAATTTTTTATAATGAATTTTTTAATTTTATCTCTATATTTATAAAATAACCAATAAATTATTTAATTTAATTTAATAATTATAATTTATATTTTAAAAAATTAATGTTTAGAATTATATGTAATATTTATTACATAACTAATTATATAGCCATTTCTTCCTAATTTCTTTTTACAAAAAACCAGTCAATACCCCCATTAGAAATAGACGTGTATGGTTAGAAAAGATTGTAATTGTTGGAGTCGATTCGGATAGCATGGATCCCACAGTACATCTTAAAATCATCAATAATAACAACACTTAAATTAAACAACCATAATTACTTGATTTATACAAATTCGTTCAATTTATTATATTTGACGGATATTTTCTGTTCAATGTTTTATATATTTTGGAATATATATATATATAATCATTATATAAATGTTGAAAATTTCACAAGACCTATTTTTATAATAAAAATTGGTTAGTATGTATGTACTAATTCTTCATTCATGATACTATTTCGTCATTCATGACATGTCACAATTACCTCCCATATAATCCATACAAATCCTTCAGCCATATGGAAAAAAGAGAATATTGGTTGAGCACAAAAATCTCATTATGGGTTATAAAACTAAATCAAACCCATTAATCGTTTTGAAATTCATGGATAATCATAAGGATGTTTTCATTTTTACATACATTAAATTTGTGAAAAAATTAGTAATATAGTTTTTCATGAAATAAACATCAAATACTAAATGTGACATTGTTATTTTTTCAATAAATTATTATGTAAAAATAATTTTCATGAAATATAAAAATAGAGTCTAAATCACTCATCAAAAGTAGACATTAACCTTAAATATATCATATACTTCCCACAAATTATATATTCATTTTTTTACTTAACGAAATAAACATTTTCCTCTTAAAACCCATAAATATTATCAAAAACTATACAGTTAACATAGTAAATTATCCTTACAAATCATTTACTATTGAATCAAATAACATGATAATTCCCATATCTCTTAGTAGTATATGTTCTCTAGTAAATATATTAACTTTGCACTATTCATTTGAGATATATATCAGATTCACCCATAATTAGAGCTATTCAAGCTCCCAAATCATTGATATAAAGTGTAAAATAAATATGAATTGAATATAAACAATATATCATGATCATTACCAATAAAAACCAATTGAATTATAATTCAATCACATAAGTAATACCAATTTATTCTATTTAATAAAATGAGATAAAATTTACATTTCCTCATAAAAAAATTATTTATCAAAAACAATATTGAATATCAAGGAGAATATATTCATCAAAAATAACTTTGTTAACTTTTCTAGGAAAAATTAAGTAATATAATTATCATAATGGTGGAAATATAATTTTTTATTTATTTATTAAAACAATTATTTTTTCATAATTTTTAAAGGAAAATAAATATTTCCTTTTAGAGGAAGTGATGAAAAGTTACATTATATTAAATTCTATACAAGGTATGAACCATCAAAAAAAATTCATAGAAATTGAAATCATAAATAAGAACATTACTTAAAAAATTAAAATAACCTCAATAGTCACGAAAATGTGTTGGACATAATTCATCAAAATAAAATTATTTAAAAAAGTCTCTTACATAGAATATCAACACCTTTCATTTGCTTGTCTACTATCCTAAGTTATAAAATTAAAATAGTTTTAAAATATATTTTAGACCATTTTTATGTTCATTACTTTATCAATGTTACATTTATTTCATTTATTTGATGTATTATTTAGTTTCTAAAATAGAAAACTTCATGTTTTTCATTTTGAGGAGGATCAATTTATACTTCCAAAATAATATTGGCAGGATCACTATGATAAAATATATCATTGTTCTACCATATATATCATCATAATCATGAAATTTTATTATTTTTAAAAATTAAATTAATTTTTAGAAAAAATTTTCCATAGTGTATGTTAAAAATGAAATATGTCATATCCTAGATGGGTTAGTCCCCATGTGCACATGAGCAACAGTTCAATATTTCTACCCAATGGAAATGAAATAATATATATATATATATATATATATATATTATTTTACATTTTAGAGTCATTATTATGTTATAAATTTTATCTTTATTCATGATTCTCACCCTTATGATCAACCATACGATCTGGAATTGAAAAACAAATCACATTTATTTTTTGAGGTGGTATTCCACATATATGAGTGAGTAACATTATCATTTTCCAAAATAAGTGATGAATAAAAAGGTAATTAATATTTTATAATTAAGAAATAATTATTATTTAATAAAAAAATACATTTTCAAGAATTCAATAATTTTGTCCAGCCATGTGAGGTGATGTTGGAAGTCAAAACACATAGGTGTGTGGAGGTGGTAATCCACATGTAAATATGAGTGATTTTTTCATTAAAATGTGATGGAAAATGATTTGAAAAGGGGTGTAAAATAATAATATCAAAATTTTAATATATTTATGATGATAATATTATTATTCTATCAAAGTTAAATAATATTTTAAATAGGTATAACTATAAATAAAACCGCGTACGTTTTAAAAATTTATACAGCTTCTCTGGAAAACATCAATTTTCATAGAGCTTAAAAATATAGAGGATATTGTTTCGCTAATAAAAGACATCAATTACATAATGATTATAGATTGTGAGTGTCTTGGGTAGGTATTAGATGAGATAAATAGATCACAGTGTATGAGTAGAAGTTGAGTGAAGATTACCTTTATAAGTTAGTTAGGTGGGAATCTTTTAAATAAGTGAAATATTTATATATAATACCAGTATAACTGAGGTAAAATGGTTCTAACAATCCATAGATTCTATTATAATGGGTATTTGGTATAAATTATGTAAATAAATTTTGTTTAGATATTTTTAGGTGTCATTTTAAACCTCCTCTTTCGGTTTATCCCCTATTTAAACTTGCCTTACCTTAAGTATTATTACACATGTTTCAATATTTAAGGATCAGGAATGTGGTTTCTAAAATAATCGGTGTAAAATAAATTTTAAAATAATTATATTGTAAATAATATCACAAGAAATTGAAAATATTTGTGTTTTTTGGAGTTAATAGTAAAATTTAAATTATTCTTAATCATTATTTACTATTTAAAGTAATATCTGGGATTATTAAAAATATATACTTTAAAGGAATGAAGATAGAAATTTATTTAGAATTAAAAAATTCAAATAATTATTGTTCCTTATTAATTATCTATAAAATTCCTGTAATACCATATATCTTAAAAATACTTTCACCTTTATATATTTTAAACAATTTATTTGATTTTTATGCTTACACAAATGTTTTATAGATGTTGCATAAAAATTTAAAATAAGTATACTATATTTAAAAATTGAAAATAAAATATTAATATGAAATTTAATGAGTATACAAAATTATGTTCATATTAAATCATTCAGTTAATATTTTTACTCTAATACAAATCATGAAAACATATTAATGATATAAAATGATTGAAAAAAGACATTTATGAAATATAACACTTCATCTTTTTGGTAGCCAACCAAGACATCAAATTTACCAAAAAAAATTGTCTAATAAGGATAATAGTTGAATCTAATTATTATAAAAAATTAAGTGATAAGTTTTTTGGAATTTTTGTCACATAATATTTTATTTCAATTTTTACATAAATAAACATTTAAAAAGATACCTCATTTGTGAACCTAGTAACATATATTTGTTGAAAAAAATAGTATTTATATAATATCCAAATTTATAAATTTTGATTATACTTTTGGGATTTTTTTTAAAATATCCAATGTTAATAAGTGATGGGGAATTTAATACTAGTGCACAAAATATAACGATTAATTGTTTTCATAAAAGTGTATTTTTAATCACAAAAATGAACTTCATCCAATGTAAAATAAAATTTTGTTTAGAATAGAATTAATATGAATATTTTTAAAAAAATTATATTATATCACTGTAAAACTAAATAAAAAATGTAATGTAATTTCAAAATTACATGATTAAATAGAATGAAATAGTAGATTTCCCAGAATCAAAAAATTTTATCATTCAGTTAAAAATCAATATTTCCAAAAAAAATATGAAGAATTAACACTATGAATATTATGAAATGATAATTTCAAAAGTTATATAAATTTTGAAAACCTAATTCTTATAAGTGGGAAAATAATATATAATTTTCTGAACCAACTTAGTTCGAATTCGAATTGGGAACTCGATCCGATCTGTGAGATGGCCCGAGAGGCATTCCTGATCCTCTTGAGGAAGAAACTATTTCCACGAATCATATTACTAATATAGGAATGAATTATCCCAAAAATAGAAAAAATAATATGTACTTCTAGCAACATAAAATAAATAATAAATAAATGTTCCATCATGTGACCTCATGGGTGTCCCCCAACTAAAGAAACACACTCGCTGAATGAGTAAAACAGAATTTAGAGATATATCTAGATATGAAAAACTAAAAAAGTAGGTGAGAGAACCCTTATTAATAGTATGGGTTCCAGGAATAAAACAACACAATAATTTTTACCTGTAATGTGAAATCAAATTATTCTAGTTTGACAAAGGAAAAATAAAAAATAGGATTTTCTATTATTTTAAGGATAACAAATAATTGAACATTATCATAAGAAAACAATTCCAGGTCATATATCAAGATAGTTTTCAAAATCTAGAAAAATAGTTCAATAAATTACCTAAAAACAACATCAGTTCGAGAATTTTTATTTTGAATATAAATAATAAAAATAGAAATTCCACATTATTACAAAACAGGAAAATGAAGGAATGTAGTGTATAAGAAACATATTCATCTTGGGATCCCAGACACTAGTCATGACTGACAAGGAAAAATCTCTCAATACAATCCCACAATAAATCTATATTAAAACCTTTTTACACTAATAACTTTTCAATAAACTAATGACACCATCATTAGAACAGCCGAGGGGTACATCCCATAGAAAGTCAAACTATCTCTATATGTCCATTATCCAGTATTTAATCTCATCTAGTGATGTATGTTAAACTTCGATACCACATAACAACCCATATCTTCCCATGAAAATTAAATGGAGGTGATTTTTTATCCAAAAATGACATTCAAATGTATCAAACATTTATTAATGAATATTAACTAATTTCTCATCTCTGTTCACCAAAAATTTGTGCATCCCAATTATAATTCCATACAAACCAAGAAGGTTCCAATAATAAAACACATTCCACATATTTAATACGCTTATGTCCCATTTCCATTCCAATGGGAATGCCTTATTAGAGGGTTTTTTAAATTCATAATATAATTAAACGTTCCAACCAGACCTCATTATTTTAAAACGAATACATTCAAAAAAAATAATACTAGATTTTTAAATGGTATTCTTTTTAAAAAACCATAACCCATTATAGGGAAATCAAACATTCATTAATTATAACCATAAAAAATCATTTGATAATTTCATATTTAGTTACATCAAAAACCAAGATTTGAAATAATATTATAACCAATTAATTTCATGATGGAAAAAATATAGGATTTTGAAAAACAATTAAGAACCCTATTACAAAGATCACAACTATTATATAACATATAAATTAATTTTTTCAATAATTCACCCTTGGAAGACACTAAGAAATTATGGAAATAATGTAAAAAGCATAGAGAAAGGATTAACCTACCTAAAATCCTGATTTTCATATTGAAGAAAACCATAAATCACTTCTATAGAGTCAAGGTAAAATGAACCAAGAAGAATCATAAAATATCAAAACCCAAAATTTAGAAACATGGAAACACGAACCCTAGTTTATAGAAACCTTAGACTGATGAGGACCAAGAGGAAAGTAGAAAATGAAGGAAAATGACCCCAAAAATATTACCTTTTAAATATCCACCCCAAATCCTGATGAAATCTCATGATTTTACAATGGAGGAGGAGAATAACCAAAGGGGTATGTGTGGGGAGATCTCTATGGGTTTTGGGGTTGAGTGTGGGAAGAATAGGTGGAGTGTTTGTTATATCCCATAGATAAAAAAGTGGTAAAATAATAAATTTTTATACAAAATGGATGTCTGTATGGTTTGGATGAATGTATGTTCAAACTGCATTCCAACCATGTGGTAGCCACTGATGATAGGTGGAGGAAGCCACATGATTTTCTAGGGTAGGTTGCATGGTCATGAAACAATTGTGCAGTCTTAAAAAACTTACTGTCTAGGATTCAATGATGAAAAGGTGGATGGGGGTAAAATTTCTACTATCCATGTGCCACCCTAAAACTGGATTTAAAACTATATTTTCTCCAAAAAATACAAGTAAAAACGGATGAAAAAAATTAGATAAAAAATAATCAAAATAAAAGGGTCTTTCTAGGATAGGTTCTGACAATTTTCACCACCATTGATACTTTATTCCAGAAAAAAACCAAAAAATGTACTAACAAATCAAAACATGACAAAAATATGAACTCCCCACACAAACGAATCCTCAATCCTTGAATGAAAAAATAATTTAAACTCACTTTACATCTAAAATTCAAAACCCGACAGTCCATAAATGATGATAAAAACCTTCAAAGAAATATGATCAGTTGTAATGGAGAAGTAGATGAAACTAGAGAGCCCAATTCACCAAAAATAGAACAAGGGTCGAGGGACCCACAACTATTCACACTCTAAAAATAAATAACACTCCAACCATTAACTAGGAATTTTAGAAGAAACTAACCATGGTTCATTAAGGATTTGATCAAGGATTTTCTACATGAACCATAGACTTGGACAAGTAAACATATTGGTCACGGTTGGGTGAGATCGTGTAAATAGATATCCCACCCAAAGAACTGGGTAACTAATCTTACCATGATCCCTTATATAGTGGCCTTCCAACTATTTTATAATTCAGAATATATATTAATACCCTCATGTCCACACAATCTCACAAATTCAAAAAAAATAAAAAACTATGAATGATAATATGAAAAATAGACATCATCACATATTCTCCATCACACGATTCATTGATCCTAAAAATAAATCCCAATTAATAACAAGACATCCAAAGAATACATAATATTACCTTATTGCGAATGAATGAACACACCACCATACTAAACATCCAAAAACAAGGAAAACATTATATCACAATAAACTATAATAAGAGTATGAATTGTCACTATCCTTCTCTAAATGGTATTGGGGTCCTTGAAAGTGGTTGTTCAAGCTGATCTCCTCTTCCAAAAAACTACCCTAAATAGTTGTTGTAGAAGACCAAAGAATCTCGAGGTACAAAATGGATTTGGTTCTTATAGAAAAGAATGGTCCATGTGACCTATTGTTCCTCATTTATGGTACACCCATAGCATTCTATAATATGGTTATAGGGATACAAAACATGATGAATGCTTTATAACACTTTCAAACTGGCCAGACACAGCTCTATAAAATTTCCCATTACTGGAGCCACCACCACTACTTCTAGAGATATTAGAAACACCCAAAATTTTTGGATCTATTACAAGACTAGAATCGATACAAGTATCCCACATCAATAATTATTCATATGTGTTCGAAAAGGATAAAAAAAACTTTTATAGTTCATGCCCCTTTTCACTGTGTCAGGCCTTTGGGGATCCACCATATGTGAATTGAAATAGATACAACACCAAATTAAGGAAACTCCTTGCATACTAAAGATCCAAAAAATAACCCTTACTTAGATGCAATGCCACTCTATCCTTCTATGCCATCACATATTTAGGAAGATGCTTTCTGGAAAATAAGTCCATAAGGTTGTCTGAAGAATATCACTTCTATGGTTTGGAATGGAAAACAAAGTCCACCACTTACATCCTAGGAATTCCAACATAAATGTTGTAAAGAAAATATTAAGTGACTCAACGAACTCAATCGAAATTAAAATATCATTATTAACTTAAAAACATTATTTTACTTTCCATTCTATTACTATCTGAATAAATGGAGAGGCTCTAACTCCTGCAACATTTATAAAAAATACTTGCATTAGGTACCATCGTGCTCCATATCTAGAATATTCTGGATGATTGTGTAAAGTCTTGGTCAACCAACATGAAAATAAGTGAATGAACGACAAAATATACTTTTTAGTCATCTATTGGAGTGTGGGGGGACACCTAGAAATACAGAATCATAATACTAGATAAAAAAGAAAAATTAAGCATCAAATTTCAATCATGAACCAGTAACCTAGAAACAAAAAAACATTTCAACACTAAATCCAAGTTAATAAAATCAGGGTGTCTTAAATAGAAATAAAAAATAATATATGGAAATGATAACTCCACACCCATATTTCCAAAAAAATCCACATTTTCAAACCATTTTTTTGAAAACAAAAACGCTTCACAAGATGAATATAAACCATTAATGTTGTACAGATCCGTAAACAAACAAAAATCCCTATCTACAAGGAACACCTCAATTCCTACCACCACTCATCCACTTGAGTTAGTATTAATAAGAATAAAAATTGAAAGAAAATGATATCCACACTTCCTAAACAAGACATTAACCCCCTATTCCAAATTCCAAACTTATATACCATTATCAACATTATAAAAACATTCAAGACCGGAAAATATTTCCTTTTTTCATTCAAAAGAAAATAATTTCATTTCCAAAATCAAAATTTTTATTTTAGTAACCGATTTAAATAAAACCAAAATGATTATTTATTTAAAAATATACATTAAATCCCAAACCAAACCCACATTATGAAAAAATGATAGTAAATTGACACACAATGGGTCAAAAATTACAAAACATAGAAAGAATACTACAACCCATGACATGGAAAAATGCTTTGATATACCGTGTTGCACTCATGTGACAATATTAGTGGTCAACCAAGGAATTTTTATAGTTTTCTAATGATTTAGTAGACCATGAAAAGAAACCATGGACCCTCTAAATCCCTCCAAGATAAATACTCAATTATCAAAACAAACTTCGAAAACTAAAACAACACAAAAAACCTAAAAGCATCTAATATAAAAGAACTAATTATAAGTAAAATTCATGCTAGGAAACCATGATAATTCAAGATTCCATCAAAATAGGTGTTTATCAATCCCATTCCAAAGACTGGACAGTTGAATTATGATAATATTAGAATATAACTTTGAAACATCCCCAAATAACATGGGCTAAACAAACTCTAATACCATTTTTTTGTGAAGCAACCCAGACTGAACTCAAATTGGGCACCCAAGCTATTCCATGATAATGCATGAGAGGAATTCCTAATCCTATTGGGAAAGAAACTATTTACGGGTATCAAATTAAAAATCTGGAAATAGTATCATCAAATTAACAAAAAAGATAAGAAGATTAGGGATTACCAAAAATTGAATATAAAAGAAAATTGTATGTACCTCCATGTGACCTCACTGGTCACCGCCAACTAAATATCCACACTAACACCATGGGTGATCTATAATAGAAAAGATAAATTTTGAGAAAAATTGTATATAAATTAGATATGAGAACCAATATGATCTATACGGGTCCCAAGGATAAACAAATCCAAATGAATCACCATTATAGTGAAATTCAATAAAGCTGGTATAAAAAATAAGAAAGATTATAATAGGATAGTCTACACATTTATAGAAAAACCTAAAAAATTAATTCATGAAAACAATATATAATCACATTTCTAGATATATTTCTATAATATGAAAAAAAATTCAATACATTATTCAAAATGATCATCAGTGATGAAATAAATATTTTTAATGTAAATAATAAAAATATATATTACACTCTATTAATAAACTTAAAATTAGAGGAAAGTATCATACATGAAAAACAAAAATCATGGGATCCCAGGAACTAGCTGATATAAAGTAGGAAAAATCTCCAAATAAAATCCCTCAATAAATCTCCTATACAACTAGTTTTCCAAAATCACCACCCAAACACCTAACAATTCCCCCATAGGCTAAACCAAGATGCACATCACATTGGTAGTAAGACTATCTACTCTTGGTCACTAGCTAATGTGTAATTTCAACTATTTAAGAATATCTATATAGTATCACACTATACAACCCATGTATTCCCATGAAAATAAAATAGAGGTTATTTTTAATCAATCTATGAAATGTGAGAATATCCCACATTTTTCACCAAACAAGAACCCACTTCTTAGATCTCATCTCTATCCTTTAGAAAATCACTATTATAATTCAATAAAAGAAGGCATTATCCCATCAACACATCTCATAAAAAACATTCGAATCACATTCAACACATTTACATTTTAATGGGGACGACTTATTTGGGGTGTTCTAATTTCATAAAATAATGGAAAGTTCCTATTGAGCCTCATTTTTTTTAAAGTAATACATTCACATGAATAGAAACACATTTTAACAAACATTTTTTATTCCAAAACTATACCACATCATCAATAAATCAATATTTCAATAATTAAAACAATTGAAAAAAATCTTATCAATTAAAATATCATTCCAACAAATAACAAGACATAAAACATGATTGTAACAGACTAAATTTATGGTGAATACTAAATGAGAAGTGTAAAAAATGATTGATTACCCAATTTGGAAAGTTCATAACACTCAAATAACATATATATTTCTTTTAACAATAAAAAAACGTGGTAAACAATAAGAAATTAATAAAATAAAGCTAAAAAACATGAAACAAATGGATAACCAACATCAACACTTGATTCACATGGCTATGGAAACTAATTTTCCTTCAGGATGTAAAGGAAGTAAAAGGAACAAGGGATATTCCTTATAGATCAAAACCCCAATTTAGAAACATAAAAACATGAACAATTGTTCATAGAAACCCTAGGAAGAGGAAGAACCGATGAATGTGTATGATTAAGGAAGGAAGAGGATAAAAGAGATCATACATTTGACGATCCACCTCAAACCATGAAGAAATATCATGATTTCTCCATGTTGGAAGAGAAGAAGTAGTGGGATATACATGGAGAGAGATCTACAGGATTTAGGTGTAAAATGGTGGAATAATATGGGTATTTTGGTTAAAACCCACAGAGGGAAGTTTGGTAAAATACCATTTTCTTATGTGACATGGAGGACTACATGGTTTAGAAACATGTTCGGCCATACCTTGTGCCATTATTATTGTACAATCTTTCCAAAGGAGGAAAAAGATGTATGGTTTGCTGGATGAGTCAGAATGACCTTGCATTAACCATGGGGTCCTGACAAGCATATTATCTTGGTTGTACAATTTGAAAGGGGATGGTGCAAAATTTAAATGAACCATGCCCCACTAAAAACTATTCTGAAAACCCCGATTTCCACAAAATAATTCTTGAGAAAACATAGAGAAACCAAATTAGATAAAAAAACCATATAAATTTTATGTGTTGGGCTGGGGTATGATAATAATTTACATAAAAAAATTCATTAAAACTTGTTTTAAATGAATTTTTTTAAGGCATAAGGTAAATTTTTTACCATTACATTTCTAATAAGGATAAATAAATGATGTCAGATCATAAAATTAGTTTTATGAATTTAATTATTTCAATATAATATATAATAAATATGGATTAATTTTATATATTAAGATTAAAATACACATCACACATGAAAAAATCTCTTGTAAATATTATCTATTTTACCTTCAAAATATTTTATCTTCCTTTGCAAACAATTTATAATCAATGAATGATTTATTATTAATTATAATAAGGGAAAAAATTCTAAATATAATTCATAATACGATTATTCCTATAAATAACTACAAAATAGATAAATATGTCATAACATTCATAATTATATAATATTATATATTGGTTACTTATAACTCAAGGATGTGAACTCCATAAAATATAAAATATATTATTTAATGAAAAAAAATTCTAAAATCATCGTGTGTGAAATTTTGAAACCCATATAGAAATAGTGTCCCCATATATTTTTATCATGTTTTATAAAAGGGTTTAAAATATTTATATAAATCAATTACATTAAATGGAATAAAAAACATATGATTATTAAATGAATAATATTTTCATTATATCAAAAATACATTTGTTGAAATCCCAAATCATAAAAAAGAATTATAAAAAATCCTACAGAAAATATGAAATGGTAAATATAATGTTCACCACAAATCAACCACAATCGGGATCCAAAATTAGAATAACATCATAAGTAAAAATTTATACATAAAAAAGATACATTTATGTGATAACATTATTATTTTAGGAGAATATAATTGGCTAACAATTCATTCAAAATCATAATAAAATGTTAAATTCTTTCTTTTTAAGTATCCTTTGAATAGATGAAGTATTTTTTAACATAATTATAGAGAACATGAGAAGTTATAGTTACTTTATTTCCATATAATCCATAAAGATAATTTAATCCTTTATTTATTCATGTATATTTTTTCACTTATATCTAATCTCTTACTCTTGGAGATGAATATTCAAGGTGAAATTTTCTTTCCCAAATCACTAAAATCAACTTATAAATGATAAAAAGATCTAAAAATGGATAAACCTATATGATAATATCTAATATAAATAAACATAATATGAATAAATACTAAATTAATAGCTAATTCCTAAATAATAACAAAAAGACCAATTTATATAAATCATAAATAACTAACATTTAAACTCATTGAAATATTTTAGACCAAAACACTAAACATAATATTTGAATGAATTTATAATACATTGATTTATGATTATCATTAATTTTATCTCTAAATAAAATCTATCTAAACTAATGTCTCATAAAAAATTTTTATTCCTTAATCGTATAATTTATAAAATATTCAAATATTTTATATAAATAACATTAATTTTCTATATGTACATTATAAAATTAATGATTCTAGAAAATATTAATTCATCCATTAATTATCAAATAAAATATAATCTTATCCAAAAAATTATGGAATTATTTAATAATAAAATGATCTCAACATAGTGAGAATATTCAAAATACATTTTCTACATAGAAAAGAAATCACCTTCCAATCCCATGGTTATCTATATGATAGATAAAACATTACCAAAATTTAATAACCCTTTTATCTCAGTTATCCATACTATCTTGACATCTAATAAAATATTAACCATAATGGTCATTAATTGATATCAACATATCTCTACAAAATTGAAAATAATTCTTCCTAAAATTATCTTTTTCACTAAAACAAAAGATATGTGTAAGGTTAACATATAAATAAAACATATATTAAAACACAATCAATGTATACAAGGTACTCCCATTATATAATAATTCAAAATTTAATTAATTCATTTAATATTCTTATCTTCCATGGACTTATTAAACCATTATGGTACCTATAACTCTAAAAATATTCCCATTTGGAACATTATAAAATCTTTTGTTATCTATAAATTTCCATTGATACTAACTAAAATCCCCATAACATAAAAATAAACAATTACCTAATTTATAATAAAGGATTTCATTTCATAAATGTCTAATATCCTTTTTATATTAAATTTAATTGAATTTCGAAAAACATTTATAATTTAGACCCCATAAAAAATGGACATTACTAACCAAAATCTATTTTCCCTATAAAATAATGGTCTTATTGTTACAATTTTATACAATTCCCGATACATTTCCTTCATTCATGTCATGTATCCATTATATTTTTTTAACCCTACACTCCAAAAGCCATGTGAAATACATTTGATAATGAGGGATGGGGAGAAAAAAACTTAGTATAGGATATAAAAATAATCAAAACCCATTAATAAATTTTATATTCATTTAATGTCATAAAAAATATATCATTTTTCATACTAAACATTTGAGATCAAAATAAGAATTTAATTACTCATAAAAACAACATAGAATGCTCGAGTCATCATAAAATATTTATTTTGAAATCAGAAACAAATTTTTATTTTTCATATACTTTATATAGTAAAACATGATAACTCATGAAAAATACATTCACCTTTATGGTTTATTAACATTTCCATAAAACATGAGATCAATTTTATACCATAAAAAATAAAAAAAATTACTGTAAATTCAATATAATGCATTGAAAAACTCATTCAAATCACCAGAGATAATTCATGATCAACCATAATTAAAATAAACTATCCAAGAACCACAACATGAATAAATCATGTTACATACATTTTTACCATAAAATTATTGGAATCTAATTTTTTTTCCATAATAAATACACTTTTATTTATCTTAAAAGAATTACGAGAAATGATCATTTCCCTAGAAAAATAATAAAAATAAACCTTTATAGGATATCTTGAAAAATAATTTTCTTGAAAATAAACAGGGATAATTTTTAAAAAATCCCCTAAAAAATTATCTTTCATCATTGAGAAAATATATATTCAGTTGATAATCATTTGTTCAAATAGACTTTTTACACATTGATAATTGACACAGTGAATGACATGTATGGAAAACATAAAAAAGATTAATTTTGAATCCACTGTATTGAAAGTAAAATAAGTAAAAAATAACCATTATATACCTTTAATAATAGATAATAATATTGCTGATAATAATTATGAAACCCTAAAATGGAAGAAATTTTTTTTAAAGAATCCTAGAATCATAATTTTTAACGAAAGTCCCTTACCATGAGTTCAAAATTGATTATTTCATATATATACCCTAATTAGTAATAAAAATATGTTAGTTTTATATATTAATAAGATTTTTTTTCATTTTTATTCAATTTTCATTATTCCCATTATGACATTTTTTTAATATTTATTTTGTTACTAAAATGGTTAACATTGTGTTTGATGTGTTGATGATGATGGCGCTGATAGCCAGAAATGAATTCTCTGGGTGGAATATATTCAAAGGGGCAATGCTTTAATAAACTATAAAATCATAATCTTGGAAAAATTATTTTTTTTATATTCAATATATTTTTCAAACCACACATGGAATGTGGGTTTGAAAAATAAAATCTATAGAATCAGGGAGGGTATTTTCCATATGTTCACATGATCGTCTGTTCGCATTTTCTTATGGATGGAAATGAAATATGGTACAATTTTTTCAAATTTTATAGAATAATAATTTTGTTTCTTTCACAATATTTTTAAATTAGTTTCATAATAATGATGAACCATGTGACACTTTAGTGAAAAACTATTCACATATCTTTACAGAGGTGGTATTTCACACACATGAATGAGTGTTGTTGTAAATTTAAAATGAATAGAAATGGATTGATGCTACGTAATTTTTTATCTTTAAAAATTCATAAAATTTTCATTAAAAATTTATATACTCATTAATTCAATATTTATGACAATCCATGTGAGGCGGTGATGGAAAATCAATCCCATTTCTTCATGGAGGTTGTATCCTAAATATATATATCATTGGTTTATTATTTCCTACTAGATAGAAAAGGAGATGAAAAGGGGGTGTAACATAATAATAATGGAAGTTTAATATAATGAATATATATAGGTTATTATTTCATCATGGTTAAAGGTGGTTTATAGAGGAAATATTATTAATAAACATGGAATAATAGAATAAGAAATATACCTCTCCTTTTGAAAACCTCCCTTGGGATACACCTTAAGACTAATTAGATTTTTCATTTTGTGATACCATAACCTCTTTGTAACAGGAAAGATGTTTGGTGTGGTATTTTAGAAGGTAATCTCATTGATTATAGAAAAGGAAGGGTGAGTAAGATAGGATATGAGATTAACTTTTATAAGAGAGTTGTGTGGGATTATTTTAAAGGTTTTAAATAATCATATATAATATATGACTGAATCATGTAAAATGGATTAATTTTCCACATATTTGATAATAAAATATATAAGTTGAAAAAATATAACAAATAAATTAATTTATGTTTTAGTATCATTATAATAATAAACATTATAATTTTCCCACATGTTAAACTAGTTTACCCTTATCAATTATTTTTCCAACAATTTATTGATAAGAAAGTAAATTTAAAAAATACCAGGTTTGAAATAAATGGACTCTTAATTATATCCCAAAATATTAAACATAACGTTTCATTGTTATAGTTTTGTGAATATTTTATAAGTGTTTAAAAATGATTTTATATCATTAAAATCCATTTAAGTGTTTTTCAAGACTATTAAATTTTTTTTTCATTATATCCATTAAGATAATAATGTCATTTCAATTCAAAATCACAAATAACCACCTTTTTTTCAAATTTATCTACAAATTTCATAGAATAAATATAATAACTCAACCTAAATTTTTTTTATAATAATTTATTTTTTCATGAATAATATTTCATACATTTTTAAGAACATTAAGGTTTAGTGTTTTTGTGTATTTGGTTATAAATCTTATAAACCAAACTCATATATTAAAGAGTGGATAATTCTATTCAGAATCAACTTTTCTAAACAAATATAATACATTGAAAATGAATACTATTTTCCATTCACGGTAAATAAACATGAATTTTAACATTTCATCGTTATTGTTTATAATTTTACTTAAACAAAGTGAAAATCATTTAAAATCAGGGTATAAAAACAGAAACAATTGTAAGGTAAATACAAGTAACAAATAAATTCGAAAAGTGAATGATATAAAAGTTATAAATTTTTTATACTTTTTATAGTACTCATTGTAAAAATTTATTAAATCATATCCAGATTGAATGCACATATAAATTTCTCCATAAAATGATAAAATTAATAGAATAAATATTGATTATCATTTTGGGATATTATTAAATTTTATTCAAAACAAGTGTAATAAATAAATGTATCATGATGAAATATTCATGTTACAATATTCTAGTCAACTCCCTCATTCATTCCTTTTAGGGAAAGAAACATTATCATATACATTAGAGAGATATATCTATGTCACATGTTGTTATAAGGTATATTAGGCTCACACACTAATTTAGTTATATCAGGATCTACCAGTCATAAAATACATTTCAAGATCAGCTTCCCAACTACTATAACTCTAAATTACCTTATATTGAAAAAAATAAATTGTTCACCTATTCATAATAAAACTCGTGAAAAAATATTTTGAACCCAGATGAAAAAATTGTACTTCCAAATTCCCTTCCCTTTCTAATAATGATTTTTTTGGAAAATAATATACAAATAACACTGTGAATTATGGTGTTCCTCAAACAATAATATGAAATCTTATAAGGGAATCCAATCCTGAAATAGTTGTTAAAATGGATGGCAAACATTCAGATCATATATATTAAAATAAAACATTAATTATTCTTTTTTTGTCAATACATTACACATATATTACAAAAATACATTCATTTTGAAATATTTTGAATAAAATTTCATTTATAATAAAAAAATTTCAATATGAATAATATCATAACATTGTTTTAAGAGTATGTACATGGAAAAAATTATACTTTGGGAAACATTGAAACTTTATTTTTAATATAATGTCCCTTACCTTGAGTATGAATCCTCACATACAATATTCTAAAATGAAATAATAAAAATATGTTAATTATTTAGCAACATAATACAAATTTCATGTTAATTATTCATTTTATTTTAATAAATATAATGTTATATTATATTTCTGTGTAAGTTAAGTTCACAATGGAAATTTTTTTGTGATATTCATCTAATATGTTCAACATGACATTGAATGGTTGGGTATGGTCAATGTGGTAATTATATTATCTGCTACCAAAATAATAATAATTAAAAAATTATATTTTTAAGAACATTAATTAATAATTTAAAATGAAAAATAAAATATTTTTATTGAAAGTGATATATGTTACAACCATGTAGATGTTAGGTCATACATACTCATAATTAACATTTACATTTTTCAACAATCATGATTGAAATAAGGTAATATTTAATTACTATACAATTATACTTATATAAAACATTCCATATAATTTAATTAAATAAACTTATATATACCATCGATGTGATGTAGTGAAGAAATATTAACCACATTACTTCTTGTGGATCATCCTTTATTGGTACACACAAACAACATTATCATTTTGTAGTGAATGAAAATATATGAAAAGAGATGATATATTTAGGTTAAAAATTATAAATATATTTTGAATATCATATATGAATATATAATTATATTCAATCCTAAATTATATCCATCCATCATTGGAAGTGATAGAAAAATCACTTTATAGAGGTGGTAGTCCACATATAACCACATACACTATTTATATTCCCCATTAGATGGATGATGAGACAAATAGAGATTATAAAAGTAACATAATAACATGTATGGATGTGTATGATAAAGATACTATATTTTTATAATAGTTCATTGATGTGGAAGAATGGTGGATGAATAAATAATAAAAAATATTTGGTTAAGAACTATACATATTCTACAGAAAAACTCATCTAGATTACACAAAATTCCTACTTAATATGATTTCATAATAAAAATAGGGAATCTTGGATTTGGTAAATTAAGTTGGTGAGAAAATTTGTCATGTGTTGGAAAAACTAGTGTGATCAGAAGGTGAGAGGAGAGATGAGAGGTCATTCCCTTATATAGGTTAGGAGAGGGGCACTGATGGGATTAATTTAGATATCAAAATTAATATAAAATTTTTTCATAGAGAAATAGATCCCAATTTATATAATTACAATATATGGTTATTATGATTCAAAATAATATCATAAAATAACATTTGGATGTGTTTAGGATATATTTTGAGCCCTATATATTTGTTTTAAACCCCAATTATTAATTTTAATGATTAATGTGGTATCAAAATTTTTTACACTAATGTAGTCATGAACGTTATTGTAAAAGGAATGGTGTAAAAATGGAAAATGATTTATATTCACAACCATATCTCATTCACATGAAAAAATGGAATATTTTTTGTAATTTTAAATCATTTAATAAAATATATTTAATAATAAAAAATCATTAATGTCAGTTGTGAAACTAATAATTTATTTTGATTTTAATACCATCATGATAGTAATAAAATTCAGATATAATCCATTAAAAATTACTAATATATTATATTTATCTATAAAATTCATGGTATTCATTAAATCACCTATATAATATTACTGTTTTTGTTTTTGAAGTCGGTAACATTATTTTTCTACAACTTTTATAGGTATTGTGTGTGTGTTCTGTAATAATTTAAGGTAAATATTTCATTACATGAAATTAAAAATATGTTAACATGAAAAAATAAATCTTTTACCCTAAAAATAACAATTTATAATATAACAAAACCTATTTTTCTCCCTAGGAAAGTTTCTTGAAGTATTTATGTCAAGATCGTGACATTTTGGAAAAAATTTTACTTAATTTAATATAAATGTCATAACTGGGATAAAATGGACATAAATATACATATATTAAAATTTGGAATGTCCATGAATGAATTAAACAAATATAATGAAATAAATTAATTATTTTGAATATGGTGTCCACATGTTTTATTACATTACTACTACATTATGAGGGAAAATATAATATTAATAAATTTAATGATAAAAAGGTATAATATCATGGGAATATTAGGATCATAAATCAATAATACATAATAAAATAAAATAAAATTATTATTTAATTATTCATTATACTCTTAAAATCTCTCAAATTATATTTATTACATTTAATCACCATAGGATATACATCGATAAAAAGGGCAATCTATAATCCTATTAATGGGTAGTATAATGGAACATAGTCAATAATTCATGAGATTAAAAAATCCACATCATCCTCTAATAATCTTACGATTATCATCATAATACCAATGAAAAGTTTTGATAATGTTATGGTATATATAATATGTATAATAATGAAATATCATAACGTAGTGGATAAATACCACACATGGTTGAGCGTAAAGCTACCATCATGTTCACAAATTTCATATGTGTGTAAACAATAACATCATAATTGAGAAAAATATATATCAAAATTATTACATGAAATAAACAAAATATCATGATACATATGAGATTACCTAATTCATAGGGGTGTTAAAAAATTTTAGGGCCACCCGTCACATCATAAAATAAGAATAATCATGTTTTCCACTTAGAGAGGTACAATATATCAAGAATAGTCCATAAATAAATCAATACAAATGAATGGGTTTCATAATGAATCATTAAGGATTATTTGTTAAATAATACTTGTGCTTGAAAAATGAATAATGGAAATCATATTATCAAATAAAAAATTTTCAGTCTTCAGTAGAGGAGAAACTACTCTAGCGGTGTTAAGAATAAGTTTTTGAAAATAATGCATCTTGGAATAATATGTTAATTTTATCATAGAAATAGTTTTCAAATGTTATACAATTTTATATAACTATAATGAGAATTTACATAGTATATAAATATAATTGTAAGTATATTTAGGTTCAATCAACAATAAAAATATATCGAAGTGGGAGATCCCAAAAAGAGGGTTATGGGTTTTTAAATCAACAGATATAAAATCATGCCTCCTACGAGATAATTAAAATAGTTTTATTAAATCATATAACAATAATTTAATTATGTTCATTTATTTCAATATTTATCCATTACAATAACTGGATTATATTTTTTTAATATTCACTAATAGAGGTTAAATGTATTGATATCATATTTTTGATTAATATATATTATTTTTTTACTTCACTATTTTTCTTCATTGTCATTTATAAATAAGTAAAAAATAATTTCCAGATATTATAAAAAATTTAATTCAGTTTTTATATATTATATATGGTTTTATATAATCATCCATAAGGGTAGTGGTGAGAAAATAATTGACAACCTCCTCATTGGAGGTTAACCAGTTTTTGATAAGACATTATCAATATTGGCGGAATAAAATTATAAAATATGTATAAATGGTAAGTAAGAAATTTCAAAAGGATTATATCATTTTATAATAGTATGATACTAATTAATTGATCTTTTAATATTTGGTTTTTAATGGAATTGGAAAAAAAGTTGAATATTAGAGGAAAATAGGAGAAGATATTATGAAATCTTACTCATTTCATGGGGTTTCATCTTTATTATGGATCTAAAACCCATTTATTCATGGATTTTGTTAACTATATAATGTCCTTAAGGATTATTAGTGTCTTTAGACGGAGGATTTGGGTATATT
Organism: Viscum album; assembly: GCA_963277665.1. NCBI lineage: Eukaryota > Viridiplantae > Streptophyta > Magnoliopsida > Santalales > Viscaceae > Viscum > Viscum album. The sequence continues at coordinate 1,429,563,828 of OY728152.1, forward strand.
TTTTGCTTTGGTAAGTGTATGTAATTTAATTTTCCAATAGTGCGGTGAGGAGTGTTTATAAATAAGGAGGGGTATTTTTGAGTTAAAATATTGAATACAATACTATATCCAAGGTAAAACATCTAATAGTGACAATAATGAATTTTAAAATTATGATTTAATTAAATAATTTTTTTCTTAATATGAAAATATTTATAATATAAATTTAATAGTTTAATAAAAATTAATGGTGTCACATAAAAAAAATATTATAGTAATAGAATACTATAGAAATAAAACATTGGAAAGTAATTTATATTATTTGAAATAATTTATATTTTTTTTAATGAAATCTTTTTCATATTAAATTGTTTTGGATAAAATAGTAAAATATAATTTATTATGTCATTATTGATTCATTATTATATAAAGAAAAAATTCAAAATATGATAAAAAATATTTTTACAACTCATGTAAGAAATGTTCTATTTCATAAAATTACCAAAAAAACCATAGAAAATTTCAAAATAATGATTCTAAAAATGAAAAAAAAATGTATGGGAAAAAATTTATAACATAAGTTATTTTAATTTTCAAAATAAAAATTACACTTTTCGTAAAAGACATAAAATATATTCTCTTCAAAATGTGTTTATAACTTCGTTGATAATTTAATTAAGATATTTATATTATGGTATTTTCATATTTTTATTTTCCAAAATTACACAATATAAATATTATTTATATTAAATTTCATTATTTTTATGTAAAATTATAATTCCAATGGTCATGTTATTATTCCCATTAGTAAGATTACTTTTCTGAATAGTTATTTTTATATTCAAAATGTCAAATTACTGCTACAACGTTAAAATTAATATTCTCATGGTCATATAACTTCTATAAAAATTTGAATTCAATCCTATATTTAATATTTATCTCAATTACTCTAAATGTTCTACATTTTAGGTTTAAAAATATAATATTTGTTTAATATTATATTGTTTATTTTCTATAGTGTTTCTTGTAGGGGTGATAAATCATGGAGATTTGAAGGATACAAATATTCACATTATACATTTCTTATTTGTAATTTTTTTCACTTGAAATGTATAAAATTTTCATTGCTTTAGTGTCTGACTATTATTACCATAAATATTAATGAAATAAAGTATTGTTGGTATCTCTATTTGTTTCACATTTATATTATTAAATAATATAGACCATATTTATTCAGGAATAAAATATCACATAAAAAATTTCTAATTTGAAATTATTCACCCTTTAGAAATTTATTCATCTAAATTTCAAATCATATCCTCTTTTGAGAATAGATGAGGGTACATCTATTTAATTATTCCAATTTTTTCCCACATCCCATCCTAATAATTTTTAATTCTTCCAAAAGAATTTGATTAGAAATGTCATATTTTTTTGAATAATGTTTTCAATACAGTTGTAGGTATTTATAGTATTCTTATAATAAGAGATTCCATGCTTCTCTTGAACCCCCAAATCATTTAGTAAAATAGTTGTATTAAGTATATACTTCTTTAAGAGTGATATGTTGAAGAAATAAAGAACTTTATCCATATTCTGTGCATTTTCTAGGTGATAGGACACAACTTCTATGTGATCATGGATCTCAATGTGTCAAATTTCCCTATAGATGAGATTTTTTAATAAAAAACCACAATAATCTCTTCCATGATTATATATGAATGAAACATTTGTCTCTAATTTCAATATCCAAGTCCCTATGATTGGTTTCAACATTTCTATTTTGAAAACATTGAGCATATTTTATATTATTTTTGTAGATTGAGCTTTTTTATCATTCCTTCACTAGATCATTTTTGGGAATCATTCATTCACTAAATTTATCTCCTCATGTTGGTATTTTTCATCTCTTCCAACATTTACCTTTATATTGAGTTACTAAAATATATTTATCTATGCTGTTAGTATATGAGAACCCAACTAATAGTATTTGATGATCACATCCATCACTTATTTCCATTGAGTGGGTGCACAGTATTTTATTTACATTTAAAATTTATATTTTATATTAGATATTAGTATAACTGGGATAGGTTATATTGAATTTCAATTTAGTATTTAGAGCTCATTTAATTATTATCTGGAATTTAAAAGTGATCTTTATATGTCAATTATAGATTGTCAAATGTGGTTTCTGATGTACTCTCACCAATTATTTTATGTATATCAAAACAAATTTATCAAGACAGAAATATTATTGAATAGTGAAATTGTTAGTAGCCTTGCGGAGTTCATAAACCAATACTCATGTCTTACTACTTCAATTTAATATCTTCAATAGACCAGGGAAAAATTCCACTGTGATGTTTTCACATTTTTATTTAGTTACAGGAAATAAATTAATCATTAACATAGACTTCTATTACAATTATTTATCATGTCAAAATAACTAGAACATTGTGTTATAATCTGAAACCCCCTTATTACTTTGTCCAAGTAGATGTTATCTTGAAGATCTCGGTACTTTTTTGTGTTTTTATGATGTATGGAGAAATATGATTTATGATCATTTACTAATATCTATTTCTATATCAATGGTGAGTGCGGATCATATAGTCTTGTTTCAAACTAAATGATACCATATTCATTCATTTGAAAGTCATGAAGATCATACTCTTTTACAACTAAGACATTCTTTTGATGTTTCAAATTTTCCATTTTTGCCACCCACATTTTATCTTGAATAATTGATTTAAGAATCATTTAAATAATTTTGGATATATTCCCTGACAATATTATATCTAGATATATTATTATATATCCATGTATATAAGGTCTTTATCACTCCACATCATTGATACTATATCTTGTTCACTTTTTCTAACAACATCATTAACTCTGCTCTCATTTATGGGATGGTAGTGAATAGAGCAATGTTAGTCCTTAATCATATCTAAACACCTTCAGTATCATATTTTAATCTCTTTTTTTTATGAATATAAAACTTAGAATATTGGGATATGTATTTATGTCACACCTTTTATCATAAAGTTAGTTCTTTAAATTATTAAAAGAAATTATCACAATTTCTAACTAAAGATAAAATTTTGGGTTTCAATACTCATGTACCATCAGCATTCATGATGAATATTTAATCAATTTATACTTTTTCATGAAAACAAAACCCAGTCATTTTTAATACATATTTTTATATAAAAACCAAATTCAGTTGAGGGTAATGTGAATATTGTCACAATGATTATCCTATTATAAATCTCCGTAGTTATTTACACATATTCTTATATCTAAATATACTTTTCCACATTTTATGTAATCATAGATAGTGAGATAGAAAATTAGGATAAATTTATCCTAAATTTTCATAAATACCAGCTAAACCGAGAGAACTATGAATTTCCTTGAAACTATAGAGTCTATAACATTCCCCAATTATCTTTTTCATTGAAGGATCCATATAAATTCCATCACTTATGATCAAATTCCCCATGAATGTAACTTTTATTTTCAAAATGTCACTCTGACTTAATTTCGTATATAATTTTTCCTTTCTTAATTGATTTATCTCAACCCTAAGATACTCCTAATATTTTTCCTTTCATATAGAGTAAATGCGAATATTATTGATAAATATAGGCATATATTTTTCTTGGTAGTATCTATAGACTCAATTGATAAATTTCATAGAGATCATATGATGATTTTGATGTTCGTAGGGAAACACTATAAATACATAGTGATCAAACCTTTTAGCGTAGGATATAATATGATTTTCTTCCATCATTACCTTCAATTCAAGATATCTCAATTGAGTATCCACCTTTATGATATATTAAGATTGTATTAGTTTGTTAACTATTCCATCAATCTCTAGAAGTGAATACTTTTTCTATATAGTTGTATTAGCCTAGGAGATGTGTTCTCAGATCCGACATTACTATTATATATGTTAAATTACTTTCGTAATGAAAATAATAGTGAAACAAATTTATTCTTAAAAATCTTAAAACAGGAAATGGAAAATATAGATCACATACACTATTTTGGACCTTTTCTATTTAGTGTTTTAAATAATTAGTAAAAAAATACTATCTAAAAAATTAACATGAATTTATGTGATCAATTTTCCAACATAATCCATCATTTTATATTTCACATTAACTCATCAATATCATCATTTTAAAATCATTTATAGACATAAATCATTAATACTCACCCATTAAAACATATTGAAGATGATATATAAGAAGGGTAACATCAAATTCATAGTAAGGGTGAACCAAAGATATTAACTATTGAATAGAAACAATGAAAATAAGATCACATATGGGTATTATGACATACTCAATGTGAATGGGTAAATCCTAAAATAATTAATTCCAATAATTACCAAGATAATCAAATATGGAAGAATATAATAGGAATAATTCACAAGAATTAATAATTAGGTTCCATTTGATGTACGTCTTGATCATGAAAAGAATTATATACCCATATGACGCTTAATAAAAACATATTCATAACTTTGTACCTCATTTTCACTAAACTATTACAATCAATCTCATAAATGGAATAACATTATGGTCTACTTGCATAACAAATTAATTATAATGATATAACGGACCCACCAATCATTGGTTAATCATGGAACCACCTATTATTGTTTTATTAGATAACCACCCCCTGAAACGTCCAATTACAATTTAAATCATAACACATTAAAGCTTCTATTTTGTAAAAAAAATAATGAACATCCATTATCCATAAAATAACATGATTAACCCATGTAAAAGGAGTATGTTTTGTAAAAATTTCACTGAAACGTGATTACACAATGGAAGATCTGGTTCTATAGAAATATATTTTAGTCATTGTAAACCAATGGAAAATAAATGTGTTCAACAAAAATCTCATTGAAATAATAAGCAAACATCCATAAAAAACATGACGATGGTATCAATAAAATATAAAAATAGTGGGTAATAATTAAAAATATGGGGTTTTTTACATTGATGAATGGGAATACCATTAAAAGATCAATAAATTTTTTTTTTGAGAATAATATCATTTTCAATTGGAAAACACATTTTAATGAAGTTTTTTTTTCAAAATCCATTTCAATGAAACAAACTTGGAAACATAAAAAATAATGATTTAAAAATATTTTATAAAACTTTTTTTAATGAATGAATTATTTTAAATTACATAACCATTGAAATTAGTTTAAAATATCAATTCAAAAAAAATTTAAAATATTTTTTAAATGAGTTTTTTTGAAAGAATATAGATTCTAAACGGATGTGAGAAATGAAATGAAATGTTCTTTATAATGCATTAAAATAATTATGTACTAAATAGTCGACGTAAAGGTACAATCGACTGGATATATCATTAATAACCATAGGAGTAGATAATAAATTATATTAATAAAAACTAAATATCATATACTAAATCATACAGAATCCTAATAAACAATGAGATTATAAAAAAATACTCTTACACCTTTGGTAACTTTGAATTGTAATAACCAAGAAAAAATATTAATTTATGAGAAAAAGTGAAATATTAAAATAAAGAGATTCATTATAATAAATCTAAAAATGTTAGTATATATAATTCAATAAATAATATAGGTTCAGAACATAACAATCATCTCTAAGAATGAAAATTGTGAAAACCACAATTACATCTTTGTTAACATTGAAAATATATGAACCATGAAAGAGATATCAACATATTGATAGTTAAAACCACATTAATTTTTTTATAAGAATAATTAACTATATTCATAAGAATTATATATATCAAATATCAAAAATATGTGATGAATATGACATGTATCTCACAGAAATAAATGTGAGATCAGAAAAAAAACATACCCTGGGTCCAATTCATCATGAGTTTTATTTGTATAACTGAATAATAATATTATGCTAGTGATTTACATTCATAATAAAGTTTTACATGTTTATTATAAAATTTATTTCAATAATAAAAATGTTCTATTAAATCATGTTATCAATAATGTTTATATTGGATTTTTTAACCATATTCGGCTTATATTTCTAAAAAAACATTGATAGGTGTAATAAGGTAAATGATGTCACTATTTATACATATCTAGACAAATAATCAAGAAAAAATTATCATATTTTTAAACCAATTATACCTCTAAAACCAATCATCCGATATTCATTCAAAAAATTATCCAACAATACGATCATGGAGACAGTAGCTCGTACACACAGATGTATAACATTTTCATTTTTCAACGATCATTATGGAAAGATGGTATGGAATTTTTTATCATTATATAATAAAATTGTTATAATATATACCATCAATTTTAATTATATATTTTATATATATCATTATTGTGATATAAAATGAATCAAATTTCATCGAGGAGGTGGTAGTCCACCAATCCAAAATTTACACACACATATAGTCTCTTTCTTAAAATGGAGGAGCAAAAACTTTGTACATAGATTATGGGGGATAAAAATTTTGAATCCCTAGGGAATCATCTATTATAATTTGGAAATAATATTTTGGTAATGAATCTTTGTTATTATAGACAAGAAGGCCTTCACTTGTGTTATATTTTTCTCCTGATTATCCATTCCATAATTCCCTTATCAACATGTATGGTTGCTGGTGATGTAATGGATAATCATTTTATTGTATATTTTAATTATATTATTCTTTCCTAAGGAGACATAAAATTTTCCTTAAGTTGATCTACCAATATACTAGTGACGGACTCCACCTCCCTGAATAACGTTATCACTCATTTAGTTCCCCGAGTTGTAAGAAAAATGATATATTATATTTTTTTAAATCAATTATTTCTTTCAGGTAATATAGACCTGTAATATATCACAAATCTTTATTAAATCTACAATAATACCTTCCCTGGACGTAATTAATGAACCAAATCTCTTTGAGAATACATTAATCCACAAATCATTAAATGATGTTATCGCATTCCCATATTATGGAAATCATTAAGGTATGGGCTGTATAATAATTACAGGATTAAAAAAATAATATATATCATAAATATATTACAAAAACAATATTAACTTAATTATTTCCAATAGTTATAGGTGGTAATGAAAGAACAGAGATATCAGTTTGTGAGGCAGTATTCCACCACACACACGATTGATGATGGCACATCCCATTTGTTGGATGTTTGTTCATTTTTATTTAGTACCCATACATAAAAAATTCTCAGTAAATTTAATATAATGAGGTTATTATATAATCATGTTATAAAAAAATTATGGGGTTTGATAATGTTCGAATGAAAAAGTGATTGTTAATGAACTTTACATGTTCTTCGGGTAAATCCATTTTTCTTGTATGAATGTAATTAAATGGATGGATTAATGAAAAATTTAATGATTATAGAAATATTTTATGGAATTTGGGAAGATATTTAGTTATTTATTTGACATGAAAAATTTATTGATAGGTCATAAGAGGGGAGGATAGCAAGCAAAATTTCATTTGTGGGGGAAAAGACATACATGATTGTTTTTAAAAGAAGTTAGGTGGACCCACATTTATTCATAAGACATGTATTTAAATAAAACATGTAATTCTATAATAGGGGATTCTTGGTAAACATATGGAAATATGATTGGTTTTAGAGAAGTTTCATGTTTATTTGGACACAAAATATTATATTTTGACCACTAAGTGAACGCGTTTTTCATTAATTTTTATAATTAATTTTTATTTCATTCAATAAATCTTTTTGAAATGTTTTATGACCCATATATAAATTAAATATTATTACTATTCAAAATGTAGAATCTATTTTGAAAAATTAAATTACATAATTGGTATAAATTAATTTAAAATAGATCACACAACCAGGATGTAAAAATGAGTTTTCAAAATAAATGATCAAATTGGTTGAAAAGATTGTGTATCTTATTTACATGTAAAATTTATTATAACTAACCAATTGGATTTATTTATGTATTATTTTACTAATTATATTTAAATAAAATTGAAAATAAAATTTCACTATATAGAAAATTTTGATGAAAATGTAATTTTTATATAAAAATATTTGCTTTTCACTATTCATTGCAAATGTAACTTGTCAGAAAATACAAAAAATTATCTCTAAGATAATATTTATATTATGATTTAAAATATTAATAATTTTTTCTCATATATAATTGATTAAAATTTCAAAATATAGTTGAAAAACATATTCGATCAAAAGTCGATAAAGCATCGTTTTGAAAAATATAGGTTTTTATTCGTAAAATTGTATGTATTTTTACATCCGGCCTAAAAACACATAGGATGAATGATTAAAGATAATATTAATATTATATATATATATAATTAATATTATTCAATAATATAAATTAATTAAATATATTTAGATAATATTCCTTTAGGTGCATAAAAATAGTTTATTATTAAAAAAATTTGTTATATTTTATTTGTTTTTATTCTCATATATAAATAATTAGTAACGAGTGAAAACATTATTTATACTTCTTTAAACTATATCTTCATAATTTAGTTACTCTTGTTGGATCCCATCATTCTAATGTCTAGGTGAAAAATATCATGTAAAATTATAATAATATTATTATATTATTATCTCTTAAGACTCAAACATGCATGTAACTCAAGTAATCAAATAAAAATGATGTTATATGAAATTAAATATAAACATATTTTTGTTTATAAAACAAGATAATCTATTTATTTCATGCAAAAAAATCTATTAATGAATTTGAATTAATTTTAAAGAATATATTTCATAAAATTTTGGGATGTTACGTCATAAACTCCCTTTAAATGAATTTCTCCCATAAAATTCATCATTGTTATCAAATTGCTGACATTTTTTAATTCAATTATTAAAAATCACATCTTAAAAATTAAATAAATAAATCATCCCTAAAAATGGTAAGGATGGAAACATAATTGTCACACAATGTTATTCATAACTAGGATTCCACACAGGGTGAACATTGGTGGGAAATTAAATGATGTGTTTAGAAGGGAATAATAATTCCCATGGACTAATAGATAGTGATAGATAATTTATAAAATAGGATGTCAAAGAAAACTAATCAACCCAAAAGTTATGTGTTGAAATGTTATTGATCTCATCATAAAACTTGTTAATGGGATAACATTTTATTTCAAGTTCCTTTTCCAAAATTTAATTAGTTCATTCACGATTTTTATAGAAAAATAATAAAAAATACTTACTTGATTAGTAAAATTTCATCTGTTATCCAATTTCCACAAAAATAACATATTTTTCTCTAGATGATGAGTGTTGAAAATGATGGTTCATATTCATGAAGCTCACAAATAAAATTTTAGGGATCAAATAACCATAAATTATATAATATGTTATTCCTCATATATTTGAAAATTAATGAATACAAAAATGGCTTCCAAATGGAAATATAGTTACTAGAACAAATAACCTTTCACATGATACACTAATCATAAAACTTCAATCATAATACCGAATGTTAAAAAAATATTCTAGAAAAAAAATCTTTAAATTTCTTCAAATATATTCTATCTGAGTTCATAAACCAAATATTTGAAGGATTTGGTAACAAATTCAACGAAGATAAGTCAACCATTATTCTCTAAATAATATCCCACATGTTTGTTAAATACACCTAATCTTAACCTCAATAATATTCCATGTTAACCAGTACATTGTGTTGGACAATGGTAGGAGAGAAACCCTTATCTTAGTTTAGTAATGGCTTCAATCAACACCATATTTCCAAATATGACAGGTTTTCACTCATTATATGTGTTTTACTATATTAAACAGGAAAAATAATTCCTCCCTTAATATGAATTTACATTGTTAATATAGATTATAAATACCCCATACCAATAAAATGAATACCAATATGTCAGTACTAATCTCAAAATTTATAAAACTTTAAAAACTCAAATGGCATGTCAATGACTTTGAACATAATATGAAACCTAAACATATTGTCATTATAATGTATTGATAACTCATTATTTAACCTCATATAAAAATATAATAATATCTAAAGATATCTAAATCCACAAATGTTACCAATTATAATAGCCTAAGACCCATGATCCTAGATTTGGTGTTGAAATCATGAAAATTATATTTTTGGATTTAAGGCTAATAATAATTGTCACGACCCGTCCCCTAGGGCTCGTGTGGTAACTACCCCAAGACCGCATTCCATAGGCCAGGGGTTGGGGACTGGCACCAAAGGCGCAAATACCTATAACTGGGAAGGCATTGCCTTTATTAAATGTAAAAACACACAACCAAAGAATAAGTGGAAGAAGACACCAAGAAAAAACTGTATAACAAAATATGTGTCGGTATGTAAAAGGGGACAGAAATGCAAGCCCTACAGTAAAGTACAAGGACAAGACAAAAATGTAAAACTAAAAGACAAATAGCTAGAAGGTGTCTAGAAGCTCTTGGATTGTCCACCATAGATCCTACCTAAATGGTAAGTACAGATAGCCTCCTCAGCACTCCACGTATGTCCGTCTCCTATGGATACCGTCTCGTCATGAGGTCCACCTCCGGGTACCGTCCAGTTCTCGCTCACTCCGCCTCGGTCAACACTGTTCGTCATTTGCATCCAACACAACGTGGTGTGGTCATAGCCCATGCATGAGTGAGTATAAGGATACTCAGTAGGGACCCTAAGACCCTCAAGGTCTCCCAAAATCCAACAAGGATAAACCACAGTAGAAATATACAATCACGAAGTATCAACCAACCTTACTTAGCTATATGCCCATAAATATACCTATATTATCAATCACAGTCCGGCTCTAGCTCTCGAGCCCAAGCACAACCCATTCCAAAAAAGAATTAAAGTCAATCTCCATGATGAAAATGGTTGAACTACATGTCTCATCTCACACAGATATACATCTTTTGTATAGTGATAGAGATGATCAGATGTAGTCACTAATACATCTAAGCTGTCGGACCCACACATGATATAGGACCAGCTAAGCTTTCGGACCCACACAAGATACTTGAAAATCTATTCATTCATCTATGTTGTCAGACCCACACAGGATACAGGACCAGCTATGCTGTCGGACGCACACAACATACATGACCAGCTATTCTATCGGACCCACATAGGATCTAGGAACAAAAGTTAGAACTGTCGGACCCACGGAGGATCCTAGAATAGTAGTAATCACTGTCGATCACATGGAAGATTCTGGTATAGTAGTCATCCCTGTCTAACTCACAGAGGATTCCAGTACCGATTTATTCACTGTCAAACCCATGGAGGATTCTGGTATAGAAGTCATCATAGTCGCAGCCAGTCCTAGGGTTCCTGCACACATCACGCTCAATTTTGGGAGGGTTTTCTCCTCGAGCCAAGTGTAGATACATCAACTGTCACGATGTTCTGAGTTGATGTATTTCATAGTTCCGTCACATCATTAGGAACATAACATGATAGACGATTCGTCAATCAGTCATCTGATCTGTGAGTTATTGGCATTTCCGTTCCAGGGGCCTGGTTGGTTTTTTGTTTCAAACCAACCTGATCATACCTCAACTACATCCAAACCTCATGCGGGGTATGCCAATAGAATTTTATCTCTACAATAATTCCATCTTCATAGACGGTTCGTCGTTCAAACACACGTACCCCAAGATGCAGGCCAAAATGTTTAAACGGCCATAATGGGTCTGGGTCCGCTCCGCCCCAGTCGGACTGATCTGCCCCGACCTGTTCTGAACTGGGGACTGACCCGGTCCATAGGTCTCACCGAGTCTGAGGAAGAGACCTGAGCTGAGGGGACGGCCCGACCCAAAGAGACGGCTCGGTCTTAGGACGACATGACCCGACGGTGGCCTGGCCTCAGCCGGTCCGACCGTGGGGTGGCCCACCCGAGGGGTGGCCCGGCCTGGGCAGCCCGGCCATGGAGGCACGACTCATGGCAGCCCGACCGACCACGCGAGGGAGGGGGTCCCCCCTGGGTTGTCGAACAGAACTGGTGCACTGTGCCGGTTCGGGAGCCGCGAGACACGGGTTGTCCCGCTTGTACATCTCTACGTGGGCTCGCCCAGCCAGCCGCCACTGCTCCTCAACCGCGGCGCGACGGTGCCACAGTCTTCCGGCTCTCCACATGGAGCGATGGCGTCATGACACCACTTCCATGGTCCGGCTTGGTTTTCGCCTTTGGTTCCACCATGCGGCACGAAGGTGCCACAATTCATCATTTGCTGCGGCCCTCCCAGCCACGGTTCATATCCAGCGCAGTGTGACGGCCTCACGCCTTTCCGGATCCACCTCTGACGTAATCTAAACTAGAATCGACTGAGGGATTTCGGGTCTTTTTTGTTCAGCCTGCACCCTCCGTATTAGGTGATAACATTGGGACATCATCGAACCAAAATAAATGATGAGGAACGAGGGTATGAATTTGATCAAAACAATCCCCTAACATGATTTCGGTGAACGTTGTCGAAGTCACTGGAAAATAATTTGAAGACATTGTTGTATGTTGCGACCATCATATGCTGCTGATCCCGAGTTCGAGCATCATCCTTGTTCTTTTTCGGAGATGGTGCGTTCTTCGTTAGCGATGATGTCGATCTTCGTATGGAGAGGATGTCATTCTTCGTTGGAGAGGAACGGATTCACCAAGAATCTCCCAAGAACTCTCTCAATGTTCCACCACAGAGAAAAACCAACCACCATAAAATAGTCGAGAAGCTGTTAGTTTATGGTGGCCATGCATTCCCGAAAAAAATTAAAAGAATTCAATTAATTAATTAATCCATTAATTAATTTGTGTTGGCATACTTATGAAGGAAGGTGAAGAGGCTCCACAATAAATTGGGAGTTCGAAGGGTTAATGGGGGGTTAAGGGGGGTTTGAGCTCGTGTTATCTCCACAACATAATATCCTCCCAAGGGCGGTTATGCACTGGTGGGCCCCACCTCCATCCAGACCACAGAGGATTAAACGAAAAAAAATATGTTACACATATTTTTTTTTAATTTATTTAGAATCCCACAAAAATTAACATCCATCCTAGATGAAACACAATTGCGGTGAAGGTCTCCTTAAGCGAATACTGGCGCTACAAGTTCAACAGTGTCCTCATATTTCAATTCCGAGCACCGGTTCAAACGATATGAAATTCCACTCGCACATTTACCGAAAGTACCCTAAAAAGAATGGGAAATTATTTATAGCCTCTATCAACCCACCGCGGTTGAGGTTAGGCTCTACCTAAGTGAAACACGCCCAAAAAAACCCAACGGTACACTCGTATTTTCAATCCGAGTTACTGTTTAAATGTTATAAATTTTACAATAAAATATTTTTCACTTAATTATTTTATTCATGGCCAAAAACTAAATTTCTCTAGTAACCCCCACTGACCCAATTTAGTATATTCATAAAATAGCATACTCTCATAAGTTCAGCGGTGGTTTCAGATTTTTAATCTAATTTACAATTTGTGATTTATAAGCTGTTGAAAAATAAAATAACATTATTTTATTATTTTATTTACTGTTATTCCATTTTCATGTTTTGTCACAGGAGGCCTGCACTAACTAAACTTATGTCACACCTCGGGTAAACTCCCCATCTTGAGTGCAACAGTGGCCTCAGATATCTTATCTGAGTACCCGTCTAAGAGTTATTCCACTTTTTCAGAAAAATTCATACATGTGTTAATTTAAGTTTAACAAATCTTCAAAGGATCATTCCAGGCACCCCAGGCCTCAAGATCGCGTGCTGTCAAAAACTGAAGACTCGTAAAATTCCCAAGTATTTAAGAAAAAAATTTCCATGGAAATTTTGGGTCATTAAATTCTCCCCACCGCAGTGCTTTATGTCCCCATATGCTACATATCGAACCAAGGGATCAAAAAGGCGGTACTGAGCACACATATAAGACTCATGCTCCCATGTTCTCTTCTGTAGGTTCCCATGCTACCAACGAACATGAAACAGAGTTATCGACCGTCCACGTAGGACCCACTGTTGTCGATCCTCAATCTCTAGTGGAACCTCCGTGAAAGTCACCATGTTGTCAACGTCCAACTCGCCATGGGAGATGATGTGGGAAAATTCAAGCACGTATCTCCTCAGCTGGGATATGTGGAAGACGTCATGCACCTAGTGCAACTGAGGTGGAAGTGCTAAGAGGTAAGCCACCTCGCCAACTCTGCTGTGGACCTGGAAAGGACCGATGAACCTTAGAGATAACATTCCACCTCAGCCAAAACTCTGTATACATTATCGAGGTGAGACACAAAGAAAGGTGAAGCCTCCATCCTCGAACTCCAGCAGTCTCCGTCTCCTGGATGTATGATGAAGATCCATCACGATGTCCATGGATATCCTGTCCCACTTCCACTCTAGGACCTCTATGGGATGAACCAAGACAGCTAGATCATGGTGCTCCACCTTCACTTGCTGACATGTGAGGCATCGTGAGACAAACTCTGCTACTACTTTCTTCATTCCAGGCCACCAGTGCTATCGTCGAAGGTCCCAGAATATCTTTTATACTCCTCGATGTACCACCAGAAGAGATGTGCGGAAATCCCTTAACACATCCTTCTAAAGTGACACTAGTACCATAGCACATTCTCTGAAGAGGATGACGTTCTCCCCACCACCATAAAATCCATCAGGTTCCTGTCCTATGGATATCTGAGCACGTCATGTCTCACAGTCAGCGTTACCACATTGCGCCTCCTTGACTCACTGAAGAAGTGGGGGAGTGACTGTATGCGACTGAAGAACAGCAGCTCCATCACCTCTCCTAATAGCTGAAAGCATGATCTCCTGCTAAGAGCATCTACTACAAATCTTCCCCTCCCATGAGTATAGACTATCTTGAAATCATAATCCTAGAGGAACTCGATTCATCAGTGTTGTCTCAGTTTGAGGTCCTCCTACAAGAAGATGTACCTGAGAATACGGTGGTCAGAGTAGACTGTAAAACATTCTCCAATAAGATAGTGCCCCCACATCTTCAAGGAGAAGACCAATGATCCTAACTCCAGGTCATGGGTAGCATTGTTTTTCTCATGTTGTGTCAACTACTGAAAAACATAAATGATCACTACTCACTCCTGCATCAGGAAACACCCAAGTCTAGTCCCAGATGCATCGCAATAGACTACGTACCCAACACCTTCCTCTGGAAGCCTCAGGATTTTGGGCACTATTAAGCCTCTGCCTCATGTCTTGAAAACTCTGATATCATCTCTCTGACCACACAAAGGGTTGCCCCTTCTTCGCCAAAGATGATTGTGGGGCTACATCTTTGGAGAAGTCTGGCACAAAGGTAAGTCTTGTCGACTCAGGAGTGATCGACTGCACCCTCCTATGCATGATTCCATCCTGTGCTACCTCGGTTTTACTTTTAGTCGACCAAGGGAAACCCCATTCCAACATTGTAGATAAACCACAACCTTTTTTCCTAATACAGTCAATCAGTCAATCAATAGTGGTTTCCCAGACCATACCCAAACTAACGTCGTAAGGCCTCGATGTTGCCACTAATATGTTCCAATTGTAACTCTCACCTCAAGGGTCAGATCACAATGTCGGTGTATGTGTGATTATCGAGTCTCCTCCCAATGGATACTCTAGACGTGAGGGTCAGGTCAACGGTTTAACTGAAAACTCTAGGTATGGGACAAGATTAATGCAAGGAAGGAATGATTGGTACCTATGTATATTGATATGAAAGAAAGTGGTAGACATAGTTCAAACCTCAAATCATTCCTAGATCCCTTGGGTCACACTACTTGACCACATGCAGTTACATTCTTCCCCTGCCCTCCAGCTCTCTGCACCTAGCGGGGACTACAAAGCGGGTGGTTGTAACATGTCTAAATGTTCACCACCTTATGATGCTCTCCTAGCTCAGCTTCCACGTCTGATACCCTGTAGATTCATCTATCCTTAACAATTCCTCTTCTCGACACATCTCACACACCCATGTCTTTGAGGCTGACACCAGTTCGTAGCTTCCCACTACAAACATTCACTGGTTGTATCCACTCTGTCGAAGAACATTCAACCACAAAGGTTCTCTCTAGAACCCTAACATAATATGGAGTGCATAGAGGAAAAGGTGATGGCTCAGATTTCCTTAAACACACCTCACTCAAAGTTCCATGCTCTAAAGCACTTTTCGCATCATATTCATCGAGTGCCAGGAATGGTCGGTAGGCTTCGATGAATACTCAACTATCGACATGTCGTCCTGCCAAAACTGCATAAGCCGTAGAAAACTATCAGCCACCTCTTCAAGCCAGTCCTTAGCTGCATGTGGGTCAGGTTATCCATGGAACTCGAGGGATATCTAGTGCTGAAACACATATAAGGCACTAAGACTACAAGTTTCAT
This sequence comes from Viscum album, assembly GCA_963277665.1. Taxonomy (NCBI): domain Eukaryota; kingdom Viridiplantae; phylum Streptophyta; class Magnoliopsida; order Santalales; family Viscaceae; genus Viscum; species Viscum album. The sequence goes on from OY728152.1 coordinate 1,429,580,261, forward strand.
CAAACGATACAGCCAGAAGGGTATGGTGACCAACATGCAGTGATATAGTTGGCACATTGCCCGAAGGTACCATCTCGGAAAACTGTCAAAGTACCAAAACCTCATCACAATGCAGACCATCTTCATGGTCAGTCAATGAAAAATATTAGTAGCTAAGATCAAAAAATGATCTAATAGTGTCTCAACTAGGAAGAAAAATCCAGTAATCGCCTCCATTGAGCCCTCTACTACCTGGGAATCTGTCTCGCCTAGAAACCGTGGAGGCCTTTGCCGCTGGAACTCATGAAACATGCTCAGTCAGCGTGCACTATCATCTAATGCGGCTGGTAGAATCTTCTGCCCACTGGGTGGTGGTGGTTCTGGTACACCACTCGAAGGTGCCAACATATTAAGAGGGCCCTAAACCGAAGCCTCATCACTCGGTGGGCCGTCATCGTGTACTCTCTCAGAAACCCTAGCAGGATATCTATGCAACGGAATCCTTATAAGGAATAGGTGTACCATGGTCAATAAGTTATACCTAGTGAGATGACTCAAAGAGTTCACAGATAAGACTCTTGAAAACACTCTCGCAGTTAGTGTTTTCGTGCACTGAGTCAGAAATCAGAAGTTAGGGTCCTGATGTATTCAAATGTCGGTCGTCGCACCAACACTGGACTCCCTGGACTGAAAACCACACTCAATACCCTTAAAAATATTTCTTTACAGAAAAGAAATATCAGATTCTTATGTTTTGCGGTAGAACCGACTTCTCTAATACCATTTTATCACAAACCGTCCCCAGGGTCCCGTGTCGTAACTACCCCAAGCCCGCCTTCCATAGGCCATGGGCTGGTGACTAGCAACAAAGGCGTAAATCAATAAAACTGGGAAGGCATTTACTTTATTAAATGTAAACACACACAACAAGAGAACAAGTGGAACAAACACTATGTAAAACCTGTATAACAAAAGATGTTCCAGAAAGTAAACAGGGCTGGAAATACAAGCCCACCAGTAAAGTAAAAGGAAAATAAAAAATAAGTTAAACTAAAATAAAAAGATCTGAAAGGTGTATAAAATCTCCTAGATCATCCACCATGTATCCTACCTGATGGGTAGTTACAGATAGCTTCCTCAGCGCTACAACTCTGTTGGTCTCCTCCAGATACCATCTCGTTAGGAGGCCCACCTCTGGGTACCGTCCATTCCTCGAACACTATGCCTTGGTAAGCGTTGCCCGTCGTCTACATCCAACACAATGAGGTGAGGGTATAGCCCGTGCATGGGTGAGTATAAGGATACTCTGTAAGGACCCCAAGACCCTCATGGTCTCACAAAATCCAACAAGGATAAACCAAAGTAGAAAGATACAATCACGAAGTATCATGCAACTTTACTTAGCTGTATTACCATATATATAACTAAGTTATCAATCACAGTCCAGCTCCAACTCTCAATCCCAGGAACAACCCATTCCAAAAAGGAGGTAAATTCATTCTCCAAAATGAAAATGGTTGAAATACATGACTCATCTCACATAGGTATACATCTTTTGTAGAGTGATGGAGATGATCAGATGTTGTCACTGATGAATCTAAGCTGTCGGACCCGCACAAGATACAGCACCAGATAAGCTGTTAGACCCACAAGGGATACATGGCCAGCTATTAATTCATCTAAGCTGTCAGACCCACATAGGATATTGGACCATCTATGCAGTCGGACCCACACAGGGTACATGTCCAGCTATTCTGTCGGGCAGACAGAGGATCCAAGAACAAAAGTCATAACGGTTGGAGCCACGGAGAATCCCGGTACAATAGTCATCAATGTCGATCCCACGGAGGTTTCTAGTATAGTAGTCATAACTATCAGACCCACGAAGGGTTATGGTACAGAATTATTCACTGTCAAACCCATGGGGGATTCCGGTACATACGTCATCACAGTCGCATCCCACCCTAGGGTTCTCGCACACAACACACTCGATTCCGGGAGGGTCCACTCCTCGAGCCATGTGTTGACACATCAAATATCACAAAGTCCTAAGTTGATATATACCGTAGCTACATCTCATCATAAGGAACCCAATGCGATAGACGGTGAGTCAATCGGACGCCCGGTCTGTGAGTTATTGGCATTTCCGTTCAAGAGTCTCTGTTGGTTTTTAGTTTCAATCCAACCCGACCCTACCCAAACTGCATCCAAACCTTAGGCAAGGTATTCCAAAAGAATCGGTTCGCTCCAATAATTCAATTGTTGTAGATGGTTCATCATTCGGACACCCATAACCCTAGATGCGGGCTACGAAATTTTATACGGCCATAGCGGGTCCGGGTCCGGTCCGACCGACTCAGACTTACCAGGCCCGAAACGGTCTGAACTGGGGTCTGACCTAGTCCCCAGGTCCGACCCAGTCCATGGGTCCGATCCGGTCTGAAGAAGTTACCGAAGCTGAAGGGATGTCCCAGATGGACAAGACGGGCGACCCAAGGGGTGGCTCGGTCATGGGCTTCCCGACCTGTGTGACCCGGCCGCAAGGAGGCCCGACCGATGGGCAACCCATCCATGGCGGCCCATATCATGGAAGACTATCCGGCCACGCGAGGAAGTGGGTGCCACACCCCCTGGATGTCGAACAAAACTGTTGAACTACGTCGGTTTGGGAGACGTGGGTCCCGGGTGGTCCTGCTTGTCAGACTCCACGGCAACCGGGCCAACCGGCTGCCACTGCTCCTCCACCATGGCGCGACGACGCCGCGATCTTCCTGATCTCTTCATGGTGGGATGGAGATGTGCCACCACCACCATGGCCCGGCTTGGTTGTGCCCTTCGGTTCCACCACGCAGCGTGATTGCACCACGCTTCGTCATCCACCGCAGCCCTCCCGGCCGCAATTCTTCTCTGTCGTGGTGTGACGACGCCGCACCCTTCTAGTTTCGCCTCCGATGTAAACCAAACAAGAATCGACGGAGGGATTTCGGGTCGTGTTTTTTCGGCCCACGCCCTCCATAAAAGGTGATAACGTTTGGCCATCATCAAACCAAAATAAATTACGTGGAATGAGGGTAATAATTTAATCAAAAAAATCCCCTACCTCAATTTCGTTTAACATTGTTGAAGGTGCGGGAAAATAATTTGAAGACGTTGTCATATGTTGTGCTCATCACACACTGCTGATCCCGGGTTCGACCGCCATCCTCATTCATCATCGGAGACGGTGTGTTCGTCATTGGAAAGGATGTCGTTCTTCATTTGGATAGGACGCCGTTCTTTGTTAGAGAGGAAAGGCTCCACCAAGAATCTCCCAAGTCGTCTCTCAAAGATCCACCATAGAGAAACACCAACCAACATAAAATAATAGAGAAGCTATTATTTTATTGTTTCCATGAATTCCCCAATGACTTCAAAAGAATTAAAATTAATTAATTAATCCATTAATTAATTTTTATTGGCATTCATATGAAGGATGGTAAAAATGCTCTGTAATAAATTGGGAGTTCCAAGGGTTAATGGGGGGTTAAGGGGTGATTGAGCTCGTGTTGGCCCCACCAAATAATATCCTCTAAAGGAAGGTTATTAGTGGGTGGTCCCCCCCTCCAACCACCTCTTTAGTGATTAAACTTCCACAAAATAAAAATATGATACACATATTTTTATTTAATTTATTTAGATACCCCACAAAAATTAACATCCAACCTTGATAAAATGAAACTACGGTGAAGGTATCCTTAAGTGAATACCGGTGCTACGAGTTCAACGGTGTCCTCAGATTTCAATTCTGAGAAAAAGTTCAAAATATTTGAAACGCCGCTCGCACGTTTACTAAATATACCTAAAAAAGTTTGTAAAATTATTAACAGCCACTGTCGACCCACTGTGGTTGAGGTTAGGCTCTACCTAGCTGAAAAACGCCCCGGTGAACCCAACGGTATCCTCTGATTTCTAATCTGAGTTACCGTTTAAAATTTATGAATTTTACAATAAAATAATTGTCACTTACTTATTTTATTGAAGTCCAAAAACTAACTTTCTCTATTGTCCCTCGCCGACCCAAGTAATTATATGCTTAAAGAAAGAATACCCTCACGAGTTCTGCGATGGTCTCATATTTTTAATCCGAGTTACCGTTTGTGGGTTATAAGCATCTGAAAAATAAAATAACTTTATTTAATTATTTTATTTACGGTTATTCCATTTTAGGGTTTTCTTATAGGAAGCCCCCGCTGACTAAACATAAGTCATGCCTAGGGTAAACACGCCATTCTGAGGGAAACAGTGGCCTCAGATTTCTGATCGAGTAACCATCTAAGAGTTATTACACTTTTTCTGGAAAACTGCATATGCATGTTAATTTATGTTTAACAAATCTTTTACAGATCATTCCGGGCACTCTGGGCCTCAGAATCACGTGCCGTCAAAAACTGTGGACTTGTAAAATTTCTATGTATTGAAGAAAAAATTTTCCTTGGATATTCTGGGTCATTACAATTATATCCAATATCCTTCCATCCAAACAATAATACATCAAAAAATCTTGGATCTATTTAATTCATGAGGAACTATTATTTTAGAGATTTTTGGAATTTTGGAAAACTCTAAAATAAACAATTCATATGTCATTAAGTGATTATATCCCCCAGTAATCCAATATTTTCATCTTTGATATTAGCATATCAAAAAAATTGGTGTGAAATCCTTTATAGACGTAAAATTTCCACCCACTTTATTTAACACATGGGGAAAAGGAAACATAAGAAGGGTGAGATAAAATAATCAGTAAAGGAGAAAATAAGCATTAAATGTTGAATGTCCCAAATGATCATAAGAGTTCCCAAGAGTATGATGGCATATTTAAAGTGCATTACTGAATCATAAAATAATTCATACCCATCAATAAGTATATCATAAAATATGAATACATGGAAAAGTATTGGGTTATTATAATCAACAATATTTATCCATGTGATGTTAATCGTGATCATGAGAATCATTATAAAGCCATAGAAAGCATAAAGAACACTTTTTCGTAAAATGGGGAATTATTTGCAATACACTCTTATAATAGCTCATTAAAATGAAAAAATCATATGTTCTTCTTTCAAACCTCATTCATTACATGGCTATAATGGACCCAAATATCATTGGTTTAACTTCAAACAACCCTTAATTAATTTATAATGTAACTACCTATAAAATATCGAAGAATAATTAAAATCATAACACATAAAATCATTCATTTCATCATTACCTCATTGGACAACAATTTTCAATATAATAACATTATTAAACCATGGTAAATAAATAGGTTTTATAACAATATTTTTTTAACTTCAATTAACCTTGGAAAATAAATTGGTCATATAAAAGTTTCTTCAAAACGTTGTTATCATGTTGAAAAGAAATGATATCCATAATAATCTCATTGGAACAATATACTATAGAATTAAAAGAAATTCTTGGTGGTTTTTTAGTTGTGATTCACTAAACCGACTCAAAATATTTTATTAATGTTTTAAATGTGGTTATTTAAAAACTGTCACTAAATTGTTTTTAGCACCGACACTTCCCCCAACCCCCTTGAGACCCCCTTATCTCCCAAACCCCCGTGTGACCCCCTGGAGACCCCAGAAAACCTCGCCACATAGGCACCTTTCCCATCGTCGCCTCACCCATCTCTACCTCATAACCTCACCGCCTCACTGCACCTCACTGCCCCATCATCTCGCCATGCCTCGCCACCCTGTTGCTTCACCGCAGCTTGCCATCATGCCCATTTCAGAGGTAGTTTATCAAATTTGTTTTTGAAAATACCAAATTTGATCTTAGGGAGTATTTTACTAGTGAACACATGTAATTTTTATACCTATTTGGATTCAATAATATAATATTCATTATTTATTCATGTTTTATGTTGTGATCATGTGGGACATGGAATTATGTTTTATTGATATTATAGTTGATGTATCATATACAGGCATATTTATCTGTTGTTTTTATGAGAATTAGATTCATTATAATGGAATCATTTTTTAAGAATGACTATTACATTAATATGCTGAGCTTCTTATTTACTTTTTTATACCATGCATGTTGATTAGTATAAATAAAAATTCTTCCCTGACCATGGATGTTGTTTTGATAAATAATGATTATGTTAGAGGGGGGTATTTTTCTATTGTATAAATTTTGTGTTAGTATGTAATATATGAAGATTGATGAATGGGATGGGGTAACAATGACTAGAATTTTTCATGCCCCTTTCACCTATACCTAAACTCATGTGATGATAGTTTTTTGATAATTTTATACAACATCCTCTTTAAAATATACAAGTATTTTCCCATGACTCGGCCATGAGAGGTACTTCAATGATTATAGTTCACTGGGAATGGCATCCTGGATTCGTTGACCTAATGCCCCATATCCAAGTCTAGGATCACATAAATTATGGTAGGTATATACCCTCCCATTATAGGGATTTATTATTTATAAATGATTCTATTATATGATGTTTTCAATTATCTGATGCTTCTATGTTTTAATTGATAACCATTTGAACATTAATTTATATATATATATATAAATGTATATATTGATTTGAAGAAAATATGTGTGTATATTCCATATAAGTTAGAAACTATGTGGTTTATTAATGGGTATTATATGGTGACACCTTATATATACACTTACAGGGGACATGAAATTTCATGGTCTATTTTTTGCGTACCTATAGGTATAAGTACATATTCGGATGAATTGTTTTTTCTAAGCATGGTAGATTTTAGTAGGAATCATGTTCCATTTAGTGTTATAAATTGAGACGAGAGGATCATTTTTTCATTTTTCATTAGGCATCAGGGATCATTTCCTAATATTTACTTTTATATGATTTTTAAATATTTATCATATAGAATTCACTCTATTTGGATCATGTTTGTTTTATTGAATTTTTTTAATAAATTTGGGAAAACAAAATCTCACTGGTCTTCATAGAACCCCCATTCTATTCTCCAGCCTTTGGTGATTAAGAGGTGAAAATGTGGTCATTTGGTGCTCTATCCTAGTACTATTTAGGAATCTCAGTCACCATCACTACACCACATGTAATTTTTTTCTTACATACGATCTTGAATAATAGAGGTGATTTTTTCTAATTGTACCTTTATCTTTTATAACCCTTGGTTTTGAAATCCTTATCTCTTACTCCATATCAACCATTTATAGTAATTAATTATTGTTTTTTAATTTAAATTTTGGATATAAATGGTTTAAATATAGATAATCTTATTTGTGGTTACTTTTTATCCAGAATAGTTTATCAAATTGCTCCATCCTATTTAGTTTTTATGTTAGATTATGCAGAATACTGTATGTTTCTGGATTAATTTTTTGAGACTTTACTATAGTTTGGATGTGTGTGATGAGTTTTGTATTTTCTTGTATCATTTACAATGAAAATGTTCTTAGTATTCTACAATAGATATATTGAATTATCCAAACCACATAAATTTTTAATTTCTATTCAGTTTTTTTTTGTGAAAAAATGTGTTAATAGAGTTTTTTATAGTAGTATAGAGATATCACTTCCTAGTTCCAGTGCATAGACTTGGTATAGGTAGCTATCAAACAAACCTCTATTAAATTGGATTATGGAGCCTTTCACAATACAAGATGAGGTTCACCATAAAAATTTATATCAATTGTATATCATTGATTTTATGGACCTTTGCACTCATTTCATATGATGTGTTGTTTGGATTATTCAATTTTATTAGATGTTCTATTCATTTATCCGATCATTTTTACCTAATAACCACCATGGGCTATTGGAAAAAAGTAACATTGAGGATTTTTTTTGATGTAATCCTAAACATTTTCCAAATCATTAATATATTTATAAATTTGTTTCAACTAGTATATACGATTATATTTCCCAATTTATTATTGTTATGTGTTTTTTTATTATTGTGTAGGAACATTGTGATATACATGGATTAAACCTGGATCACATTCCCGAGAAACACACCTCAATATGTTACGGGTTTCGAGGAGTTTTTAGATTTTTCAATTTCCAATTGATCTGTTGATGGGAGAATAAGATTTCCATGTCCAAAATATATATTTAGAATATGGTTTAAGAGAGATGACATTTATGAACATTTAATATTGATGCAATTCCCTAGTCAATATCTGTGTTGGATTTGGAACAGATAATCGAACATTACCGAGAGGATAAGAATAGCTGTCAATCCACATAATGAGCTCCCAACATCCTCGAATATGGGAAATGAAATGAAAAACCTTATAAAGGATGCATTTGGCACTGGAAGACTACATCATCAACATAGAAACATATCAGAACAACCATATGATGGTGCTAAATATAGAAATGTGACAACTGATGTTTTTGAGACTATAGGACAAGCAGATAAAGATTGAAATATATCAGTGTATCTTCCCCTTGATTATATGGAGACTAATGTAATAGAAAACTTCACTAAGGAAAATATGTTTCATGATTTAGTAGACAATGGAAATCCAGAGTTGTATAGTGGATGTTTGAAATATTCAAAACATTATTTTTGGCTGAAGTTGTACCATATCAAATGTCTATGTGGAATTACAAATAAGGAAATATCCATGATATTAAAATTGTTTCATTGTGCATTTTTAGAAGAAAATATCCCAGAGACTTTTTATGATATGAAAAAAAAATTTAAGAGTCTTGGTTTGAATTATACAAAAATACATGATTTTTCCAATGATTGTATGATTTATTGGAAAGAGGATTCAAGTATACAAGATTGAAAAAAATGATCTTCATCTAGATGGATGTCAATGGGTGATGTTGGATGTATGAATCAACATACTATAATGAAAAAGTAGAAATGGAACACACCTACAACGGTTTTCCATTACATTCCTTTAAAGCCTCGATGGAATGATTATTCTTGTCATCGAAAAATTACGAATGCATGAAGTGGAATTCTTTAGATAATAACAATGATGTGTTAATGAAACATCCATGAGATTCACAATCATGGAATAGATTATTTTCAAAACATCCAGATTTCTTAGCTGATCCTAGGAATGTTCGATTGGGATTAGATGCCGATGGATTCAACCCATTAAGGACTTTGAGTACCAGTTATATCATTTGGATAGTTGTTTTGATCCATTACAATCTGCCTCCACGGATGTGTAAACCAAAAACGTCTTCTATCATTTCGATGATTATTCCTAGGAAAAAAATTCCTAGAAATGATATTGAAGTATACTTGAATCCTTTAAGAGAAAAACTACATGAGTTAATAGAGTAACAATGTTGAGACATTTGATGCTTCTCTTAAAACAATGTTAAGAATGCATGTAGAATAAATGGGGACCATCAGTGACTTCCTCGGGATTGGGAATTTATGTCGTTAGAACACTTACACAGGTTTTACATGTACTTTTGGTAACTTTTATTTTGAGCCCAAATGGCTACCTCACAGTAGAAAGTTGTTCTTCTTGTGCCATTGAATATTTCTCGATGCATCTCATAGATTTTGGAATAAAAAAACAAAAAATAATGGTTTCATTGATGGTAGACCACCTCCAAAGTTGTTAATTGGTTCGGAAAATGTACACAACTTGAAAAGGTTGAAAAATAATATTTTATGGTTTATAATTGAATGATAGCTGGAAACATGTTTGAAGTTCATCTTCATATGAAATTAATATGTGAAAATGGGAGAAGAGAAGTATATTCATCAAACTATCATATTGTTACTTTAATATATTACGACATAATATTGATGTGATTCATATTTAGAAGAATGTATGTGACAATTTTATCTTCACATTTCATAATGAGCATGGAATGTCTAAGGATCCTCTCAATGCTTAGAAATACCTACGTGTAATGAATATAAAATGCGATCTTTAGCCAAATGTGACTAAAAAATATTCTCCAGAAATTTTGGCAATGAAATATTGGGATAAAGATAAATTCCATTGAATTTTAACGCATGTGGAAGTATCTGATGGGTATTTCAGTAACGTCTCGAGCTGTTTTGACTTAATGAATCATAATTTACATGGATTGAAAAGTCACAATTCTCATGTTTTTACACCAGTTCTACCGTTGGCCTTGGGCGCATTGTTACCTGAAACTATTAATGTTTTTGTACTGAAATTATACAAATTTTTCAGGCAACTATGTGAGAAATATCTATATCCATTTGATTTTGACAACCATTATGAGAGGTTTGTATTGAAATTTTTTCGCAATGGAGATGATCATTCCTCCGTAATTTTTTACTTTCATGATGTATTTGACTTTTCATTTGGTTGAGGAAGCTAAATTAGGAGGCCCCATTCATTATCAAGGGATTTATCCAATTGATAGGTATGTTATTTATATTTTTTCAGTTATGTAATCAATTTATGGTACTTAATTAAGTCAATAATAATGTTTTTTTTATTTCCCTGATATATTGGCCATTTGGAATCATAAATGAGAAATGAATCTCAGCCAGAAGGTTGTATTGCTAAGGAATATTTGGAAGAATAATGTCTAATCTTTAGTTCTGAATACGTGGATGATTTTGAGACAATATTTAATTACGTTTGATATGTTGATGAAACATAGAATCAATCTCAAATACATGGGAAAAAAACTGTTTCCTACTATTGGCATATCAGTTGGGAGGACCAAAAATGTTATACTAACATAAATGGAATTATTATAGACACATTGATATGTGCTTATGAATAGTGAAATTGCAGATCCATTTATTGAAGAGTTGAGGATACAAACAAAGAGACAAATGAGATGCCGAAAACAAAATGATAAAGATATAAAGAATGATGTTAATAAATAGTTTGTAGAATTGTTTGCATGATGTGTAAGTTAAAAACTATTACAATAAATACATATATTAGTTTGACACATATATTTTGTAATTATAAAAAACTATATTTGTTTTTTCAGATCTTGAATACTGATACTCGAAGAGAGTTGTCAGAATATTTGATGTTTCTTGCCCGAGGGCCTCTACAAAAAGTTAGAGATCTGGACACATACAATGTGAATGTATTTAGATTTCGTACAGTCGATCGAGAATAGGATTTTAAAACACAAAATAGTGGTATATTTACACTTTTTGAAGTGGTATAATATGGGAAGATGACCAATAATATCGAATGAAACTACAACATTCATTTTTTAGTTGTTTTATTGAAATGAAACTGTTTAGATATTATCAGAGCTATTAAAATAGATTCTTTTCAATTTACTTCTGTGAATTTCTCTCACTTCATGGATGTTGGTGATTGTGAACTCCCTGAACCATATATCTTATCATTGTATGAAAAAATGGTATATTATGTGAATTATGTTTTGGATGAAAGGTATAGTGTAGTTTATCACATAAAACAAAGTGATTTGAGTGATATGGGTGATGAAGTAGTAGTTTTGACCTCTGACATTGTATCCTATAAAAAAAATCAGAATTATTTGTCCACAATGATATTGAAAATATTAGTCTATCAAGTATGAATGAAGTGGATGAGGTAATGGATAAGGAAACCGAAAAGATTGATGGAGAAAATGATTTTATGTACAGTTATGCATTCAATTAGAAGCCACTTTTTTAATTTTCTCAATCATTCAATATCATTGTTATGTATATTTTTTTTATGTACTGAGCATATGTTATAGTTTTTTTAAAAAAAATTCTGCATAATTTTTTAAATATATGTTCTGAACATAATTTTATGTGATTAAATGATAGGAAAACCAAAGGGGAAGGGATATATTGTTTCATTGACAATTTTGACAGATGAAAATCCTTATATCTCTTTCCATACGACATCTGTGACAACATATGTATGCCCCATGTACCATCTCTCACACCCTATGTGAGAATCCCTTTAGCATCTCAGTATTCACCTCCCACTTCAAGAGCCTCCGTAGTGGGGGAGAATCACACCGCTTCTAGTTCTTTATTGGGATACCTGAGGGTGACTCATAGAGGTCAAAATTTTAATGTGAACAAATTTATTGCACTTTTTTATACTAAATGGTTGTTCATTAAAGATGGAAACAATGAATCTTTCTTGAAAATTATAAAAGGTTTATATGTATGGAAACATACTAGAGAGAAGATAATTGTCCCATTTTATTTATATGGGTTTCTTACGGATGATGTTGCAGGATTACTTGGTCATATTTTAGGGTACCTGGCCACGAAGCCTATTTCCCTTCATATTTCATATAATGATTAGAGAGATATGCCTACATGATGGAAAAATGATGTCATTGATTGTAAAAACCCATGATTTTATAATAATTGTAATTTTTAATTTAATTCATGTCTTGTGTTTTATGCTACAACGAAATTATCTTGCGCTATATGCTACTCTGTATCAGCTTGCAGTATACACAACACTATTCTCGGCTCATTTTACACATAATTTAATGTTCGTTTTGTAGGAATTATTCTAAAAAACATTAATTAATGATTTTTTTAAGGTATACAAGAAATAAGTTTTGATTATGTTATATGGAACACCAAAGGGAGCTTTCACTACATGCATCCCTGACTTGTCTTGCATTACACGCAATGGCGACCTTCCTCGATAGTGTGTGTAGTATGCAATATCAGGTTTCAATAAACAATGATATATAATTATAATATTATGAAATACCCATTATGAATAGTATTAAATACATTTTTAATTTTATAACATTATTATTCATCTTACACATTTTATAAAACATGGTATGTGAACAAAATAATTTTTTTGGGTAAAATTAGTATTTTTAAAAAAATGTAGTTTTGCCGGCTTTTGATGGCGCACCCACATTAAATATAATTTTTGACAGGTTTATATGTAAAATTTAACAAAATAAAATTATTTTTTGGATTTAGGATATAAAAATTTACTTTGGATAAATTCTTCATATTATTATGATAACATTCATATTTTAATGAATAGTAAAAACAAGCTATATTTTAATTAAAAATATACTTTTTTCATCACAATAATTTATATGGTTATGTTATAATATTTAATGGTTTTAATTTTTAAATAGAATATATTTTTACCATTTAATATAATATATGTCATTACAATTAATTTTACATTGAATTTATAGGTAAAAACATTTCAATCTTTGGCAATGTTTTAACTTTTAAAACCTGTTTTCTTAACAACGAGATTAATTTTAAATTAATTTATGAAAATTATGTGATTTGAATTATGAAAAATGGATTCCATATTTTAATTCAGTGGGTCTATATTATGTTAATAGGTTACTTTTAGTTTTTTGATATTATGAATAGTAATTGCGGTATGTTTTATTTACTGCAGTTAAAGGTAAATCAGGTAATTAAGGGTAAAAATAAGATTATAACATTACCCTAAAACATGAAAAAATTATATTGGATGACTAAAAGTAGACCTATATCACCTAAGGGTCAGAATAGATTAATTTTATAGAGTTGTGATGAAGAAAATAAACAAATTATTATTAAAGCCAAAGAAAGTGACAACATGTCACTATCTTAAATCTTATAAGTGTAATAATTTTAATTTAATAATAAAGTTCATGAGACATCGAACATTAATAGTCTCACGAAATCTAATAAAATTATATACATCATGTGAATTTAATTATAATTTTTAGGGATTAAATAATTGTCATTAATGGTGACACAATAGTGTTGCAGAAATTGTTTATTTAGTGAAAAATCAATAATATAGTTTATAAAGGACCCGAAACATGACCAAACATTATTAGTAGAGTTTATATATACCCTAATCATCCAAGGGACTAATTTTGGACCATTTGGATCCTTATAAAATAGATTAGGACATTCATATTATTTTATTTTAAATGATGTCAAAGATGTCACCTTCATAATTTAATAAATATTACATTTTAAATGTTATGATTTTTAGATGATAAATTCGAGTAAAAATATTATTATGTAAGGAATTATATTTATCTTCATCATAAGATATTTTTTTTATTTTTATGCAACTAATAATTATATTAAATGATTATACAAAAATGATAAAGTAATTGTTTTATTAAGAGAAATATCAAATAAATGGTTTTATAAATATAAAAATAAACATTATATGAACTTATTAATGTTATCCATAAATTTTTTAGATTAATATGAAATTTTAGGAATCTATTAATCATTTGGGATCGAATATATCATATGTCTAGATTTTATTTGAATTCAAATAATTGAATAGTGTCAAAATAAACTCTATTGTAATTTTATAAAAATAACAGATTATTAAATTGATTAAAAATCACATAAATATTTAAAAAATATAAATTGAAATTTATATTGTCTAAAATGTCATAAAGTACCCAATTATTCAAAATTCAAAACACATATGTAATTATTTATAACAATTTAAAATCTATAATTCTATTACCATAAATAAGATTTAATAAATTAAATAAGGATAAATCAAATTGATAATGTTTAAAATAAATTCCCACCAAGTCAAAATTTTATTGTATGATTATATTACAACGTTATATCATATAATCTTCGGGGTTGAGTCATTTTAGAAGTTCTTATGTTGGGATTGATTTATTATAAATTAATATTTTTGAGGTTTCCAAAGGTGCCCCTCTACTCCCTTATAAAATGGCACCTCATGCCTCTCCTTTTTTCACAACATTGAGCCATAAAGATCTTCCAAAACCTAACCATTTCTCTTATCCACTTCCCTAGAAACATTCTGGAGGTTCTGGTCTTCTCAAAAAACCAACTCTATTCCCATAAGATGATACCTAAAGGAGGTGCGTCAAAGAAGAGGTAATCTCTTCTACTGATTCTTTCATGTTTCTTTCTTCTTCAAATTATTCTTATTTAGTTGTTTAATTATAAAGTAATAACATCAGTATCACTAATATACTGATATGTTATTATAAATATGAAACATCCCCATTTCCCCTTCTATCCATCCTACGGAAAACAAAATCACCACTCGTGCGTACGTACAGAATACCGTCTCCACGCTGTGGTGTAATCTATTTTTCCACCACAACCTTACATGGATGGGTACAATGGTTTAAAGAATAAATATATATGGTTATTATTACATCATTATTATTATGGGATATAATATCATCAACTCCAATTATATTCTATAATTATGGGAACGATATCGTCGCTTGTGCGTACGTACAGACTATCGTCTCCACAAACGTGAGGAGATTCATTTTCCATGATTAAACATTAAAATATGTTTATAAATAATATATAACAGACCATCATGAATGAAATTACATAATAATGATACTGGATTTATGTACCTATATGTTTCATTTACTTAATTCCATTCAATAAGGACAAGAAAACAACGTTCATCCATACGTACGGCCTACCGTCTCCATGAACGGTGTATTTCATTTCCTTCATCTATCGATTATATATATATACTGAATATATATGATATATTAATAATTATTTTAATTCTTTATGTAAGTTAATCATGATATATTTAATATTAATATCAATAACAACAAGTCCAAACATGTACGATAAATAAAACGATTTTACTCAAAACGCTGCATTACCATTGAATTTACAAAAGAACAGGTAACATAAAGTCATAAGTGAACCATATATGATATCATAACAATGAATATGATTCTGTAATAAGTAAATGAAATTATATAAATCATTATACATGTGGTTTGGATATGTACGAAGCATATCAGACCAAGGGTAATGGATAATTTTGCAATCTCATTTTTTTCTTAGATTGGTTATACGTAAGAATTTACTAGGGTTATATTATTCATCCATGTCCATAAAAATGTTTTTCATAAAGTGTTTAATATTCTTCCATTTATTTTTAATGGCATTTTTACCCCAATTTTACTTTTACTTTGTGTTATGGAAGGAATCTTCCTTTTGTTTACTATACGAGGTACTTTTTATCTTTTTTTGGTAAAAGTACTAGGAGAATGTTTTTTAACTTATACGGTATGAAAGAATTTTTATAGTTTCATATCGCCTAATTTTCAAGAAGGTTCCTCTACATGTTTTCATGGTTATTTTCAATAAAATCCCTTTCATTTAAAATTGTGTGGCATTTTTTGAAAACAAAATGATTTTTAAGGAGAAAGGATATTTTCCTCAAGAATTCATTACAAGTGTTTTATCAAAAATATTTTCCATCTAAGATGAAATTATTTAGCATGTTTATGATTGAAGTATAATGTATCTATTATTTACATGGTTTGATTATTCTTATGATGAAGTGATATCCATTTGTTTTATATGGATTATGTTGTGATGGGATGATGTTTATGAAACCCATTTTATTTTTTGGGTTATGATGAATGATTTATGTTTATTTTTTGGCACAAGTATGAATGATTTCAATATGAGATGGGTGGGACCTATATCTCCCTCCAATTAATTGGGTAAATATTTATACCTCATGAGATATACATGAATGTAATGGTAAGTTAATCCAGTTCAGTGATACAGGACTGGAAGGAGGAGGGAACTCGATTTAGAAAGGGACTTTTTCCACTACGATGGTCTTGGTAGCAATGCTTTGGCTACTATGGAAATCATATCATGTGGATAATGGTTTTACATAATTACATGTGTTATTCCCATGATATTTTATCATTATTAATGTTTCTTTATGATCAATACCTTAAGGACTACCATGTTTTATGTCATTACTCAATATTTTGAAGTTTAAACATTATTTTCTTGTTTTTTAGATCAAATGTATATGACTTGTTTTATTTTCTGCATGATTACCCTTACTGAGCATTTGATATCACCCATGATATGTTTTAGTTTCCACAGTATTTAAATAAGGATTTTAGGTATGTAAAAAAGGGGAAGATCTTTATGGGAGATGTTGAAGATCATTCACCCCGAATAAATGATTATATTCTGAGTTTCCAAAGACACTAAACTATTACGGTCCTTGTGTGTATGTTTTTTTATGTATTAAGTATTCTGAATAAGTAATTTAATGTCCATGTTCGTCAAGCTTTGGGTCTCTACAGTTGGTATCAGAGGAATTTTTTATTTAACCTTTGGTAAATAGGACGCAAAAACTTTACTAAGATCCCTATAGATATTTCTAAGTTATGTCTAGGGATGTATGAAAGGTTATGTATAAGTATAGTTTATAGTCCTAGAATTACTTTAAAAATCATAAAATTAATCCAAATATGTTATATATTGATGGTATTACCCCTTTGTTATGTATTTTTTCTATATTGATTTTTGCCTCTCGCACTATTCTTTTTGAGTTTTAGATGATGGCTGGAACCTGAAGGAACCGTGTTAGATAATGTAATGGACAATGCAATGATTTTCCTCTTGAACAGACCAATGTTATGGTAGATGGAGTGAAAAATCTTATTGTTATACTTACACAAGCTATAAATCATTATGGACTACCAAATGAGAAGAAAAAGGAACAATATTTTATTGATTCCTTCATGAGGCAACGTCCACCTTCTTTAAATGGGTCTTCTAATCCACTTTTTTCTGAACAATGGATTAGTACCATTGAAAAGATATTTTCCATACTTCTCTATTCAGAACATGAAAAAGTCATTCTGGTTATTTACCATTTAGATGGTGAAGCAGACCAGAGGTGGACACTAATTAAGAATACAAGGAACCAAGATGAAATTAAATCAATGGAATGGGATGAGTTCAAGAACATATTTTTTCAATAATTATATCCCTCGTATTACTCAAAAAATTATTGAAAAGGAGTTCTTTGAGCTTAAGAAAATGGATGATGAATCTGTTGGTATATACAAAGTGAATTTTACAAGGCTTGCATGGTATGCATCTTGCTTTATCATCCATCCTGAAAGTAAAGTTGATTGATTCTTCAGTGGCTTAAAACCAAGTCTTCAAAGGGCATTAGCTATGAGAGACTTCAGTAGCTATGAATAAATTGTGCGTTGTGCTATCAAGGTAGTACTGGAAGTTTGTGTTACATATCCATCTAATGGTTTTGATAAAAATTAAAGATGGAGTTCAAGGAGGAATCTTAGAACAATGGTGAAAAGAAGATGAATGTTTCTTTATGCTCAAAGTGTGGAAAGAAGTATGGGGTAGATTTCCTAAAAGGTACTAGAAAATCTTTTAAGTGTGGAAAAAAATGTCATCGAGCAATTGAGTGTCAGAGTAATGGTAAAAAGGTAGATAATGAAGTGAATAGAGAAAAGAATACAGAGAAAACTCCACCAAAACTTCAATGCTTCAAGTGCAAGGAAATGGGGAATTATGCTAATCAATTCCCTAATCCAAGGGCTAATGATGATCAACTTGAGCAACATCTTAAGGAAAAGGATAATGGGAAGTCACAAGCAATCACTATTTTTGATGTTAAGTGTGAAAATGATGTTTTGGAATGATTAAGTATTTATGTAATGGGATTTTATAATAGTATCGTGGAATATCATTTATGGTATCTTGAAATCTTTGAATATCAATATTTTGGTTTTCAATAATTATATGGTACATGAAACCATGAAAAGTGATTGTAATATTTTTGTAAAGATGATGATATGCTCATAATGAAGGGATAAAGAGAAAATAATATGATTGATAGTATTAATTAGGTCATGACTGATATAAGGAAAACTGATATTATGGTTTGAGTATATAGAAATTTTGAGATTTTGGTATGTTTAAAGAGTTAACTTCTGACAACATTCATGTTTTTACTAAAGTTAAATTGGTATTTATTTTTCAAGAGAATACATGATTAAGGTATTCACATGTTTGGGATGTGACCAAAAAGAAGATATATATTATGATATATGGGGGACAAATGAAGGAATTCAAATGCTCGGTAGATGAAATATCTAATAATCAGACAGAAGTACTTTCCATAAGCCTAAAGGTTGGAATGGACATCATATATTATTTCTTAAGGTTATAATTTTTTTTATTTCTGAAATGTTATGATATTATAGGTTTAGAAAAAGGACAACCTGCAGGACGGGTGACAACCCGTCATATTGGACAAGGTTATAGGAATCGAACACACAACCGAACTGAGATAGGCCTTTATCGCCTACCACTGTCCTACATGATGTCTCTGGTTAGTAGAAAGTAGTTTTATTTTATTAATCTGTATGATATATGAAGTATAAGTCCATTTTAGGAACCATATACGATTAATCTCACCATAAATGGACTTATGTATATAACTTTTTCAAACCTTATGTTTGAGACAGATGGTATGTTCTATCATTCTATTACATGATCTTCTAACACTTCACGGAAGACAAATTCAACTTTGTTTCATTAAGAGATGATTTGGAAATTGTTCAAGGCACAAACAACAGTGAGATTGTACCAAAATCAAGTAAGTATTTCTTATATTTAAAAATTTCAACTTTAGGGAAATGATATTGAAAACCAAAAATGATGTCCTAGTGCTCTTATATCTGATGAATCATATGATACCTTAGATCATCACAAATTTATGGCTTTGTGATTTTTGGATTGTTCATAGCCATGTTCCCTACCACTCTCCATTAGAACTTGATGGTTAGATTTCTCTTCTATATCCATATTTTCACATATGTTCTCCTATGTGGAGACCCAGTGATGAGTTAATTTGGGTAACTGATATGTTTCATACTTCACTTTTTAAAATTAAGTTTTAGTGTTCCATTTTACTATGTTGGTTTCTATGAAATGAACTTTTAAGTAGTAAACCATTTATAACCCCGAAAAATTTCAAGGGTGAAATCCATTTTAAAGGGCGTAGAATGTAACAACACGAGATTTTATGAGAATTATTCTTTTTAATTTCATTTATGTCTTGTTTTGTACGCTACACCAAAATTAGATTGCACTATATGCAACACTGTATTAGCTTGAAGTATACACAACACTATTCTTGGATCATATTACACAAAATTTGATGTTCGTTATGTAAGAATTAATCTACGCAACATTAAGTATAGATATTTTTTAATGTATAAATAAAATAAGTTTTGATTATGTTTTATGAAACACCAAAGGGATCTTGCACTACACGCATCCCTAACTTGACTTGCATTACACGCAATCACGACCTTCCTCGATAGTGTGTGTAGTACGCAATACCGCGTATCACTAAACAAGATATATTAATATAATTCTATGAACTAGACAATATGAATAGTATTAACTACATTTTTATTTTTATAACAATATTATTCATCTTACACATTTTCTAAAACATGGTATGTGAACAAAATAAAGTTTTCAGGTAAAATGATTATTTTTCAAAAAAATGCAGTTTTTCCACCTTTTAATGGCGCACCACATTTAAATCTAGTTTTGGATAGGTTTATAAGTTCAATTTGAAAAAATAAAATTCTTTTTTGGAATCAGTATATAAAAATTTACATTGGATAAAATTTTCATATTATTCTAATAACTTTCATATTTAAATGAATAGTAAAAACCTGCTATATTTTAATTAAAAACAAGTTTTTTCATTGCAATAATTTATATTATTAAGTTATAGTATTTAATGGTTTTAAAGTATAAATAGAATATATTTTTACCATTTAATATAATTTATGTCATTACCATTAATTTTACATTGAATTCATATTTAAAAACATTTCAATCTTTGGCAATGTTTTAACTTTGAAAACCAGTTTTTTCTTAACAATGGGATTAATTTCAAATTAAATACTGAAACTTATGTGTTTTTAATTTTGAAAAATGGATTCCATATTTTAATTCATTGGTTCCAAATTATGTTAATAGGTTACTTTTTTTATATTATGAATAGTAACCACGGTAAATTTTATTTACTGCAGTTAAAGGTAAATTGGATAATTAAGGGTAAAAATAAGATTATAAAATTACCCTAACACAGGCCAAAATTCTATTGGTTGACTACAAGTTGAACCATATCACCTAATGGTAGAAATAGATTAATTTTATGGACTTTTTGCCACGAAAATAATTTATTTATTATTATAACCAAAGAAAGTGACAACATGTCACTCTCTTAAATCTTATAAGTATAATAATATTAATTTAGTTATAAACGTCATGAGAATATGAACATGAATAGTCTCCATAAATCTAATAAAATTATATATATCATGTGAATTTATTTATAATTTTTAGGGATTAAATATATGTCATTAATGGGGACACAATAGTGATGAAGAAATTGTTTATTTAGTGAAAAATCAATAATATAGTATTTATTAAAATAATAATACCTATCAAAAGGACCAAAAACGTGACCAAACATTATTGGTCGAGAATATATATATCCTAATCATCCAAGGGCCGTTTTGTGGACAATTTGGAGCCCTATAAAACAGATTAGGACAACTATATTATTTTATTTTAAATGATGTCAAAGATGTCACCTTCATAATTTAATAAATATTACAATTTAAATGATGTGAATTTAAGATGACAAATTCGAATAAAAATATTATTATTCAAGGTATTATATTTATCATTATCATTGGATTTTATTTTTAATTTTTATGAAAATAAAATGTATATTAAATGATTATAAAAAAATTATGTAGTAATTTTATTATTAAGTGAAATGTCAAATAAATGGTTTATAAATATTAAAATAAACATTATATGAACCAATTTATGTTATCCAAAAATTTAATAGATGCCTATGACATGTTAGGAATATATTAAACATTTTTTTAGAATATATCCTCTGTGTGGATTTTAGTTAAATTCAAATAAATAAATAGTGTCAAAATGAACACTATTGTTATTTTATAAAAATAACATATTATTATATTGATTAAAATAACATAAATATTTAAAAATTATAAATTGAAATTTATATGGTCTAAAATGTCTTCATGTAACCAATTATGGATAATTCAGAGCACATAAGTAATTATTTAAAATAATTTAAAATCTAGAATATTATTAACACAAATAATATTAAATAAATTAAATAAGGATAAATCAAATTGATAAATTTTAAAATAAATTACCAACGTGTCTAAATTTTATTTTATGATGATATTAAAAATTTATCTCATATAATATTCGGATTTGAGTCGTTTTGGATGTTTTTAAGTGGTGATTGATTTATTATAAATTAATATTTTTGAGATTTCCAAAGGTACCCCTCTCCAACCTAATAAAAGGGAACCTCATCCCTATCCTATTTACACAACATTGAGCCTTCATGCTCGACAAAAACCTACCAATTTCTCTTCTCCACTTCCCTAAATACATTTTGGAGGTACTGATCTTCTCAAAAGACCAACTCCAGTCCCTTAAGAGGAAGCTTAAAGGAGGTGTGTCAAAGAAGAGGTAATCTCTTCTACTGATTCTTTCATTTTTTTTTCTTCCAATTATTATTCATTAGTTTTTTAATTATAAATAAAAACCTCGGTATCACTAATATGCTGATATGTTATTATAAATATGAATCATTCCCATTTCACCATCTATCCATCCTACGGAAAACAAAATCACCGCGCGTGCGTACGTATGGAATACCGTCTCCACACTATGGTGTAACCTGTATTTCCCCCAAAACCTTACTCGGATGGGTATAATAGTGTATAGAATAACAATATATGGTAATTATTACATCATACAGATTCTGAGATATTATATCATCCACTCCAATTCTATTCAATAATTATGGGATTGATATCATCGCTCGTGCGTACGTACGGACTACCGTCTCCACGAATGTGATGATATTCATTTTCCATGATTAACTATTCAAGTATGATTATAAAGTATAAATAATAAATAATCATGAAAGATGTTACATAATAATGATACTGGATTTATGTATATATATGTTTCATTTACTTAATTCCATTTAATAAGGAAACAAAACCAGCGTTCATTCGTATGTACGGCCTACTGTCTCCATGAACAGTGTATTTAATTTCATTCATCTATCTAATATATATTTATATATATATACTGAATATATAGGATATATAAATCATTATTTACATTATGGAAGTAATTAAATCATTATATAAGTTATAATAATATCAAGAACAACAAGTCCAAACACGTATGATAAATAAAACGATTTTTCCCAAAACGCTGCTTGAACATTGATTTTACAAAAGAACAGGTAATATAATGTCATAAGTGAACCATATATGATATCATAAAAATGAATATGATTTTGTAAATAGTAAATGGAATTATTTAAATCATTATACAGGAGGTTCAGATATGTATGAAGCATATTGGACCTAAGGTAAGGGTAATTTTACAATCTTATTTTTATCCGAGATTAGTTTCTACGTAAGTATTTAATGCGGTTATATTTTTCATCAATGTTGATAAAAAAATTTATAAATTGATTCATATTATTCCACGTAATTTTAATGGAATGTTTACCCCTCTTTGACTTTTAATTTTTGTAATGGAAGGAATCTTTATTTTGTTTACCATATGAGTTACTTTTTTACTTTTTTCTTTAAAAGTACAAGGTGAATGTTTTTTAACTTATATGGTATGAATAGATTTTTACGGTTTCATATCGCCTAATTTTCATGAAGCATACTCTATATGTTTTCTTGTTTATTTCCCAAAAAACCTTTTCACTTAAAATTGTGTGGCATTTTGTGAAAAGTAAATAATTTTTAAGGAGAAAGGATATTTTCCTCAAGAATTCATTTAAAGTGTTTTATCAATACTAATTTCCATCTAAGACGACATTATTTAGCATTTTTTGTTTGAAGTATAATGTCTCTATTATTTACATGGTTTGATTTTTCTTATGATGAAATGATATCCATTTGTTTCATATAGATTATGATATGATGGGATGATGTTTATGAAGCCCATTTTATTCTGTTGGTTATGATGAATGATTTATGTTTATTTTGTGGCACAAGTAAGAATAATTTAATTATGAGATGGGTTAGACCAATATCTCCCTCCAATTCATTGGGTAATGATTTATATCTCATTAGATAGACATGGATGGAATGGTAAGTTAATCTGATTCAGTGATACAGGATTGGAATGGGGAGTGAACTTGTTTCAGAAAGGTACTTTGTCCACTAAGATTGTCTTAGTAGCAATGCCTTGGATACTATGGAAATCATATCTTGTGCTTAATGGTTTTCCAAAATTACATGTTTTATTCCCATGATATTTTATCATGATTAGTGTTTCTTTATGATCTATGACTTACTTACTGCCATGTTTTAGGTCATTGCTCAAGATTTTGATGTTTAAACATTATTTTATTTTTTTAAGATCAAATGTATATGATTTGTTTTATATTCTCCATGCATAATCTTAAAGAGAATTTGAGCTCACAATTTATATGTTTTCTTTTCTCCATGAGTTATATAAATATTTTAGGTAAGAAAACAAAAAGGGGAAGATCTTTATTGGAGATGTTGAAGATCATTCACCCCGAATAGAAGATTATATTCCGAATTTCCAAAGACACTAAACTATTATGGTTCTTGTGTGTCTGTTTTTTGTTATGTATTATGTATTCCAAAAATGTAATGTAATGTCCATGTATGTAAATCTTTGGGTCTCTACATTGATTCCCAAATAAAGTTATTTTTAATAAATTATGATCTAATTGAATGTCATGTGATTAATATTTTCAAAATGAATTTTTTGTAAAGATGTTTTTTCCACTTTACAGTTGCAGTTGTGATGGCACTAAAGTAGACATTGAGAAATCATAGAAAAAATGGATAGGCATTAAATGGTGATTCTGGGGTGATGTCAATAATACTTTGTTGACTGCATAGTATATGTATGACAAGCTAGATGATTGGGTACCAAAATAGTAGTGGAAATTTTTTGTTGACAAATATCGTGATGAGAAGGGGATGGTATTTAAATATTTATAAGTAAAAGAATATCATTTTAAATTTATACATGTATATCAATAGGATATGAAATTGAATAAATTACTATTAAAATTAATTTTATTTAGATCAGGATCTTTCATGAATGAATATATTGTGCTTGGATAAGCAGGTCATCCCTCATAATGCGGGGTCAAAGAGTTTTTCTACAAGACAGTCTACTCTGATAATCTTTTCATTAGATTAAATATTTATAAGAAAATATTATTTAATTAACATATTAAATTTTTGATATATGTTTCTTTAATTCATTCAAAGAGTCTAGGGCGTGAAGCATCTCAAACATAAGTCTGGTTGAATAATCACCAAAAATTTGATCGAAGTTCTATTACTGAGCCTACCAAATAAGTTGGTGTATGAAATCATTTTTCATTAAAATTATTTATTATTAATTGTAATTATGTTAATATATATTTCTTATAAAATAAATTCTATTTTATTTATACTTACAAATTAATGAAATTTGGGATGCCAATCCTGCACAGTCATACTCAGTCACCCAGGATGACCCAGTTGCTAAATTCATTGAGAAAGAGCATCTTGGTAGAGTGTGCGGGATGGGTTTTATACCTGTACCATCTGAGGACTTTGACAGGACACCAGAGATATCAATTGTATATACTCCTGGTTGTAGTTAGATCGTACCTCAAGAGAATCATAGGGAGATTGTTTCTCTATGAAACACAGTTCACGACCAGGGGGCTTGAATATCCAATTTGTTGAAAGCATTGATTGATTTATATCAGAAGACGACTCGATCTTCCACTGGAGGTATTGCATCAACTGGTGGTGAGCATGTAAATCACAAAAATTCAAAATCATTTAGTTTGAAAACTTTTAATGGTTTTATGTTTTAATATAAATATACAACAGTATTTAATTTTCAATATTATGTTCTTTCAGGTGGTAACAGGAAGTAGTGATTGTAGTGGAGAGGGTAATGGGATTTTTTCATCAACAGACCATGATTAGTTGTTTTATAGATATGTTGGGAAAACATGTTAACAGTCATTTGCTATATATATCATTTGTGTGACACAGTTACCACCAAACATTTTCATGACCTATAATTGTCTAGATTTCTCATGTTTCCATTTTTGTATTCTATTGATTTTTGATGATTCCTTTTATGTATTGATTTCCTGAGTGTGGTATGCACCATATATGCTGACTTTTTTTGTCATGAATCATGTTTTATGATTCATTTTTCCTAAATTTACAAGTTTTTTTACCCAAGGATAAATGATAAAAAACATATCCTATAGTAAAAAGAATCAATCCATTCATAGTTTATGGAAAATTTCCTCTATAAAAAAATTTCTCATTATTTCTCGTGTGTTGTATAAACCATATATGTTGATTCTTTTTTTCATTAATTATATTTTATGATTCATTTTTCCTACATTTATTAGTATTTTTAACCAAGGATAAATGATCAAAAACCAATCCTAAAGTAATAGGAATTAATCCATTCATAGTTCTTATAAAAGGTCCTCTATAAGAATTTTCCTCCTTTATAGGAGCATAAGGATGAGATGTATATTAAACATTATGTAAGAAAGAAATAAACAAATTGATTTGAATGTGGAAGGGTCTCACCTTTAAGGTATAACCAGTGTGGTTATAATTTTCACCAAGTCCTATTATAGGAGATCCCAACATCATTACATATATTGAAACATCATGAATCAATCAACATATTTTTTTTTTATAATAACCGTATGCATATTAGGCTCTTTCCTAGGGTGAGAGCAATTTTTCAAAACATTGGTTTAATTATAAAGAACAAAACTCTTAGGATCCTTATATATATTTAGATAATATGTAGAGGATTACAAGTCTTACTACGTAGAAATCTCTAAGAAGTTTCATGTCTTACCCGATGGACCATGAGAATCTTGAAATTCCCTTGGGAGGGCATGGTATATCGTAAGACCACCTATCAAAAATAGGAAACCCAAGATCACCACATTATAGCCTTTGGAATGATCTAGGTAGAATTGTAAGGAATTGGAATTAGGTCATGAATTCTATACATGTTAAAATATAGAAGAACAATTATGGCTTAGACCACTCTACATCCAAAGATTTGTGGGAGACCAACATTCATTTTAAATTGGGAAAAAGATAAAATGAAATTGAGGGTTCAAGATCACACTTTTACCAAACCCACCACATTGGTTTTGTATATTAACTATGTTTTGGTAGTGTCCAGTGTGATTTACTTATAAATATGAGTTTTATTGTCTCCTTGTTTTGAATTTTAGACTCTCCCTCAATTCTTAATTGACCCTCACTCATCCTCCCCTTCCCCTATCACCTCCCATGGTGTTCCAAACCCCTTGGATCATATTGATTCATTTATATTAATTCTATTTAATTCATGGAAGCCCAAACATTCCCTATTAATCAAATAATATCTTCCAATTATATTCAAGAGTTCATTATGGTGGTAATTATCCTCTTATTTGGTGGTTTTTATGTTGTCTTATTTTTCATTAGATTAAATAGTGATTCACTTGAGATAAATGGTTTTGATGTGTTGTGGTTATGATGTGTTATATGATATATCTATTATAATGGTATTTTTAAGGGAATCGGAAATGTGCCAGATGTGTCAACTGTATTTTTTTTGTAAATCACTCTTTAGCGGTGGTTTTAACCGCCACAAAATAAATATAATATATTTAGCACAAGTTTTAAATAGCACAACAATTACATT
Organism: Viscum album; assembly: GCA_963277665.1. Taxonomy (NCBI): domain Eukaryota; kingdom Viridiplantae; phylum Streptophyta; class Magnoliopsida; order Santalales; family Viscaceae; genus Viscum; species Viscum album. The sequence continues at coordinate 1,429,607,875 of OY728152.1, forward strand.
ATCTTGAGATTTGTGGTGGATAAAACCACCACTACGGAAAATAATTTATTGGCGGTTATAACTGACGCTAAAGTGTTTTTGTAATCCTTTTTATATCATGGCAATTTTAATGGTTTTAGTTACGCTTTTCCCTACCGAAACTGATATTTTGTAGATGTTGTTTTAACAGCTGCTAAATATTTTTCATATTCCTTTATTATATCATAGTAATTTTAATGGTTTTAGGGGTGTTTTCCCCTAGAGAAACTTGTCTTTTTCTTAGTGGTTATATCCACTGTGAAAAAAAAAACAACCAGTTTCATTGGTGGGAAACCCCCACTAAAACCATTAAAATTTCTGAGAAATGAACCCACTATGACTGTTACCATAAATTTCGACCAAATCTAGAAAAAAACCACCTATTTTATGTCGACACACACATTATTGGTGATTTAAAAAACCCATCGCAGAACCATATGGCTGCAGTTTAAACCGTCATCATTTTCAAAAAAACACTACGAAATGGTCTTTTTCCTAAAGTGATATTAATCCATCATTAAAAGAATGATTGTTATATTAACAAAAAAATATTTCCAGTACATAATAGATAACTAAATTGTTTTTCCATGTTGATGAATGGAATTATTGTTAAAATATCATGAAAACTTTCTTGAGGAAAATATTCTTTTTCAATTTGAAAATTGATTTTTAAGTCATAAAACATTTTGAAAATACTTTTCATGGGAAAAATCATGAAAATATAAAATACTTTTTTTAAAATAAATTAAACCTATTTTTTGAAACATAAAAAAATTTTATATCCATTTACCATGAAAATTAGCATTAATAGTCATTTTAAAATATTTCAAAAACAATTTTAAAACATTATTTGGAAAGAAAAACAGATCGTAGTCTAAAGAGAATAATAATGTTGGATTTTCATAAAAAAACATTTTAAAAAATTCAAAGTACAAAAGAGTGGAATAAATGATAAATTTATTATAATTATCATTAATATATTTCGGAAAATATATATAATTACAATTATAATAATTCAACACTGGAGACTAAATCATAAATAGTCATGATTAATTATCAGATTATAATAAAAGACTCTTAACACTTTAGTAAATTTGAATTAAAGTACCCTTGAAATAATATCATTAAATTAAATATGGAATATCATGAATAAATGGATATTTATGATATAAAATTTCAAAGGAGAAGTATATGTACCTTATGAAAAAAGTTAGGTTTATAAAAAAACAATCGCCTAATAGAAGGTAAATTTTGACATAAAATATATTACTTCTTTGGTAACATTATAAACATGAACCCCATTAAAGATATATCATAAAAAGGATATAAAAATTACCAAAAATATTATTATAGGAATTATAAAATACATTTATGTGTATTATATACCCCATGTGATAAAATTAAGTGTCGAATATGGCATGTATCTCATAGAAATAGAAATGAGATGAGAAAAAACACTTACCTTAAGTTCAATTCACCATGATTTTTCGTTATATTCCTAAATAATAATTTAATGTTACATGATTAATTTATTTAGAATCATTTCCAAGTTTATTAATAATTTTATTTCTGATATAAGAATTTATATACAATTAATTAATCGACAATGTTTATGTTGGTTTATTTCACAATTAATGACTTCTATGTCAAAACTGAATTCGATATGTTAATTATGATCAATGGGGTAATTATTTAAACATATCTAGATTTATAATAATTAAAAATTATAGTATTTATAAAAATATTATAACTTTTAAACAAATAATAAAATATGGTGATAAAAGTGTAACAATTCTATGATCATGGAGATGGTAGACAATACATATGGATGAGTGCTATTTCCATTTCTCAATGATGATTATTGAAAGAATATATATAATATTGTATCCCTCTAAAATGATAGTTAAATAATAAATAAATGTTTATTTATTTATCTATGATTATATATATCATTATAATAATGTAAATGGAATAACATTTATTCGAAGAGGTGGTAGTCAACTCATCTATGAACGACATTATAAATTTTATAGTGTGAGAAATGGAAGGATTAAAATGAAATATTAAGGTTCCATAATGATAAATATTTTATTATTATCATATATGTGTAATTTATAACACATTTTTTTATTAAAAACATCTTTAATGCATTCTATGTAATGTGTGAGTGAATCATACCCCTTTTGGGAGGTGGTAGTCCACATACCCACAAACCATATTATCGTATTCCAACAAAATAGAGATCATGATGGTATGTGTAATATAAAAATTGTATTAGAATAAATTAATCATAAGTATCATAAATTTCATTTAAAAACATTATGTACATCATTATTTCCTTCTTGGAGTGTTGGTAATTGAATATTGAATGACATCTGTTTACGAGGCTGTAGTCCTCCAGACACATGACCAATGTTTTCATATCCCATTTGATGCATGTCTGTGAAGTTGTAGGTTATAAAAAAACAATGTAATTCTTTTGTATATTTTAAATACCCATATGATTTTATAATCATGATACAAAAAATTAAGGTGTTTCAAAAATAATGAAAAAATGTTCCAGTTGATGTAAACTACGTCTTTTCTGAGTTCCTACTTTTGGTTTGCACCATTGGTACTCTTTGAATGGATTTCTAACCAATTTAATTATTTTTTTATTAGGGGAGGTAAATTTATATTATGTTTTAATATGGATGTCCAAGGTAATATTATTTATTGGTGTGAAAAGAGGAGGATGGGTGGTGGCCTTTTATTATTTGGAAAAAATGACACACTTGATATTTTTGAAAATAAGTTAGGTGATGTAACATCCTTGATGTGGATCCACTCCATGGTTACCAAAACACAATTAGAAAACTGTCCTCAAACATGACCCCCTTATTCTTGAGGCCACATACTACAACGAAGGCCCCATGTGTGTTATTGGAGATATTAAGTCCTCCAAACAAGAGTGGAACACAATAGATATATAATAATCTCTAAATTGAAAAAGAATCAATAAATAGAAGGATCATCAGAAACAAAAACTATAATGACATGATTTGTAACCCTCTATAGTAGAAGCATTATATAAACGGACAACAAATTAATGAATAGATAATGATAATCAATAATGGAAACAAAATAATTTAAAATAAAACTGATGATAATGTAATTCATATAACTACAAATAAGAAAATGGTTATAAATGGATACAGGTAATTCATGCTATGAAAAATAAATGGATAGAAGCCAAAAAATATATGAAGAATCCTGAGAATTGCCCGAATCATATACTTAAAATATCTTTCATAATAATAAAATATGTTTCTATTGTTTAATGAATGAAACATTCCCTTCTTATAAACTGCACATATATATAATCCTTTTTGGTACTTTCGATGGATCATATAGAGTATTGGACAAATCACAATAGGCCATAAGAAATGGTAGCTATATAATATATTATATTTAATATAAACTAAAATAGTTTGGATGAATATATATAAATATATATATATATTTAAATTGAAGATATTGTAGTAATGTAAATACCATAAATCCTTCTTCCGAATTAGTTGGAAATGACTCTAAACTTGGGACCATTTAATTAATTCATTTAAGTTTAAAATAATAATAATAAATTCCCAAGAGGTTTAATGAACACTAAAATAATATTATGATAATAATATTTATGGATACACGGTATTACAAGTCCTCCTATTATAATGATAATAGTAAGAGGATCTATGGTAATAACAAAGGCATCCTTGGCCTTAGGGGTCAATACATCTCTATAATAACATGCATCGTAGATATCATTGGGTCTGAGTGTAATACAAGGGGAATTTCATAAGGAATTACACTGATATATTATTCTAAATGAGTTTATGTATATCATCCAATATAAAATTGGGTAGTACTATATAGGCCTAATGGGGTGTATCCGTGGAGCCACATGCCTAAAAAAATCATGATGGATCAATGGTTGGTGTGTGAGGCATTCCAATATCCAAGATATTGTAAATGGATCCTATTATGTCATTCATGGAATCAACTACCTAAAAATAATCATGTTCCAAGATGGGTATCTCTCTTGGAAACTAGATCCTTGAATAATACTCGCATCATCTATATTCTCAAGGAATATCCTCAGGAATCGAAGGTCGAATCAAGTCTGACCACTCCTATAAAGATGAAAATGTTTATATATAATAGGAACCTTATATTTATATCAATATTTTAATTAAGGTAATTTAGTAATCATTCATTTTTAATAATCCATTTCATTCATTCCATTACCTTCGATACTATGTGTCATTGATAAGAAGTTAATGAAACTATTTAGAAATTTAATTACTCAATCACTAATTAGGTTCACTCTTTTATCCTTCCATTATTCATGGAAAGGAATTATGTGGTCATGAAACCATGTTCATTAATTATATTCAAATATTCAACAGATATATATATTTACTGTTCATTCCATTTATAATTGAGATTCAATGATTTTATTGAAGTAATTACCTTTGAATTTTAAATTTTCACTATAAGGTTGTATTCATTATAAATTCATACATCATTTAATTTACGGGGTATTACCATTAAAAGGGACATTCCACACCCTTTAATGGTGTTAAAGGAATACCCATAGGGGATTGTAGGGTATAAATAAAGAAAACCATAATTGGGATAGAATGTGTTATGTATCAGTATCTAGTAGTTTGATGATATCATATGAAAGGTGATCTTGAATATAGAAATGATTAATATAAACAAAGAACATGAATTAAATAGGAATCACCAGATAAAATAATCTATCATATGATTCAGATAGTTTATAAAACAACAAGACTTGAAGGATGATCCAAACCACCGAACATAACGATATTTCACATTTCTAATCTATTATCATACATTAGTTTGGCCTAAGAGATATGAAATCTGAACAGAGGATCAATGCCCAAAACATATGGCATATGAGCCTACATTAAAATAGAATAATTGAGGATAATAAAAATGGAAAACAACAACATAATAATTTAGTACATACTGAGGCACATACAACCTGAAAAAATGGGATCGAAACTGATATTATATGAAGAAGTATGATGAAAAACTATAGAAGAATACTTTTGGAGCTCCAACATGAGGGAGATGAGTTTCTAATACTGTAAGATAGAATAATATGTGGGTGGGAGTATGATTAATTATATTTAATGTAAAAATGGTAAATTTATCCAAAATATCTAGTTTACATTGTTTGACAACTTAGTTTTCCAAATACTATTTCATGAATAAGACTTTCATTGATTAATGAGGGACACCACATGGTTTTATGTTCCCAATTTCACTAAGTATGCACAAATGAATTTTCATGGACTAATCCTTTTTTCTAGGACCCGTAGATGAATTTTACACCTTGGGTTCATGTTTAGGTAAGACTATTCACCATGAAATACCACTCTTATCAGCCCTAATATTGTTAAAGAAACTATGAGGACTATCTCACACAGTTTCTACTAACCATGCATCCACGTTATTTTCCCCAATTTCTGGGGTTACGTGCTCCAAAAAACTCCAAACACCCCCTAAAACAACTCTGAACTCCTTAAGAAACCATAACTGGTCCAAAATAAATAATTAAACCAACATTTAAGTTATCCAAATATATGATATATAATAGGATCTTATATTCATCCCTCTTTAAAAACATTTCATGGAGTTTTCCTTCTATGTTTAGTGAAACACATTTTGATAACAACATTATCCACTAAGTATGCACGTCATCCTCCCACTCCCTTGCATCATTATTTTCCCATATAGGATATTATTACGCAAATTATAAAGGCACAAACTGGTCTCTGGTAGCCACAGTGATATGGTTAATAATTCATATAGGATTATCCTCAAATGAAGAATAAATATCTAACTCAACATCCATGGAATCGAATGTATGTGATAGATTATAATTATAACATTGAATCTATGATATGGGGATGATTTCATTCATGGTATCATAACTATGAGGTATTATCAATTGATAGTATATCAGCTAGACTCTATCAGGATTCTTAAACAGCCCAAAAAATTGGTGTGAAATATTCCCAGGCCTATGTATCCATCTATGTCCATTCCTGGGTGATACCTAGAGGAGAAAATGATCCTTGACCTCAAACTCCAAAGGACACATAATCGATCAGAAAAGTATTTATATCTAGAAAGAGAAGTATAAATACACTTCTTTATTAGCTAAACAAACTCTAATGTATACTACAATATATGGGGACCTAGTAGCAGTTCCTCTCATACCACTAACCTTCACATGGGTGAATGGAACAACCTACCATATAAGTCATCAAAATGAGCCATCCAAATCTTCACATAGAAGATAAAACTATTTGTGAACTCAATGATAGGGACATGATTTTCCGCAGAACAACCAAAATGAAGTACACATGATCAATGTATACCCTATATCACCAGTAATATCCATTATAATAACCCATCAGTCAGAGGGTCAAAGGATTTTCTCAAAGGCACATGGGTACACAATGATCTCTATAATCCCAACAGGAATCGTGATGTGAAATGGTTTAGCATATATAAAATTATAGTATGAGGGACCCCATGTAGCCATATTATCTTACCAAGGCAATATTTTCCCACCTAATAAAATGGTAATGTATCTCAGATTTTAGGGAAGTGGGATACTTGAGTCTGTTGATCAATGAATACTGAAACTATGTTGCTACATCATGGAGACCTTGGTAAGATTAATAAAAAAATCCCTAGAATCAATTATTCATTTCCATTCTGGGTCTGTAAGCAGTTATAATAATCCCACATGATGTTGTTTCTCATAATTCAGTTGGTGATATGTGGAACACCATGTAATAAAACTTGTTATTTGATATCTCATCCAGGCCACCAATAGTAGCATCACATATCTCAATACGTTAGGGAGATTCATGGGTGAACCTACCAATATGTTGCATGGGATTATCAAATATATTCCTATATTTTATCGTAAATAACCAAGAACCACATAGGTATATGTATCATATCATCTAAATCAATAGAACAATCCAGAGGTTTTTAATCACATGCTATAGTCTCAGATAGAACCATGCCTTCAACATTTGAAAACTGCATTCTTTTTAACATATTTGGGAGAGAAGAGGTAACTGACAAAAAAAGAAAATATGAATAATCATTACTATCATGAAACTCTACATGAAACTAAATGAATTATAACATTGATTTCAATTCATCGTTGGATTCTTTTTATGGACTTCGCCTGAGTTTTCGAACCAGGCACATCCGTTACCACATTACTTTTTCAAAGCATTTAAACAAGCTCAAACTCTATGGACTAAAGATATTTGACATATATTAACTATTTGTGTTACATTTCATTCATTTTAATGATATATTTTTAAATATTTATGTTTTTTATCACCAAAAAATTTCCCACCCATCATATATTGTCTCTAGTTGAATAAGGCATGGACCACTACATCTACCTCCACATCGTACATCAGTTAATTCCACTCATAGGGCCTATACTAATGACATTTGTACATAAAAAATCATTCATCCTGCATCATAAAATACCCCAGTCTGATGCCTTGTTAGTCATTAAACATTTCATATCCCCTTCCAATCTCTAGAAGAAACAAAATAATCTCCAAAATAATCCATCTTTTGAACTCATGAAAGGATTTCTCACTTTCTTCTACTATAGAAACCAAACAAACATAATTGTAAGACCAATAATAGGTATATAAAGGTGTTACATGTACTATATTAAATTCATGTAACATAAATATATCTGTAAGAAACACTATATTAAAAAATCATTCTTGTGATGCTCTCAAGAAACTGTGAGACTCACATTCTCTAGGTCAACAAATACACCTGATTCTGAAATAATGAATCCCACGAGGTAAAACATGTTGATCTAGATGTGAATGTTATAAATCATGACATAAATATGATAAAAACATAGTGTGTTTAAAAAATATCAAGATACAGTGAATATTCACAGTTAGTATCAGAATATAGTAAGATGTGTTCCACAAAGACCATAGTAGAAGAATCCATATATCAGTGAAAACCCTATTAATCAATGCTTGGAAAATAGAGGGTGTATTCATAAGGTTTAATGACATAACGAGATAATAATATATAACATTCCTACTATGAAATGATGTATGTGGAATGAATGATGTTCTGACTCACAAATGGTGACAACATGATCCCAAGTCGATCTAATGAAAAACCCAAGATCATTGGTCCTAGTTGAAGAGATCGTCAATTAGAGGTAGTTGGTAGCGATTTTAATTGAAATTTAGATTAATGTTCAACAATAAACTCATTACTGAAGGGTCCCATATGATTTCTTGGTGAAAATCATGGTTTATCCCTAGGAATAAGCGATGGTTCAGATAAAACATTTAGACTCCATATATTCAAACAATCACTTATGATCCTGGAGTTCAATATATTCTATCTTGTATTGAGGAATTAACAAATGAGATTCTTCAAGAACATGTTCAATAATAAAATCTACATATATCTTAAGAGGTGAGCCAAAAATATATTTAGGAACAATTTCTATAAAACAATATACGATGGGAGGAATATCATATGAAGAATGCATTGTTCTTACATATAATTATTATCAATCTTAGTTGTCACTCCATGTAACACCATAAGATTTTTTGAATTAATGTTTTTCAAATTGATTGAATATTTTGACATTTTTCATTTCACTCAAAACAAAATGTTGTTTTTTATAATTTAATCAAAATGTCAAAAATTGCATTCACATAGAACCGGGGTGGAATGGGGAACAAGCAACACTGGGATTCTATAAAGAATCATTTTATTATAATGATTATTTAAATTATATAATTTTAACATCACTATAAAACATAGTAATATTAATAGTAACAAATAACTTTATAACATTCAGTAATAATTTATATAAATAATACATATTGATAATGAATGATATAATTTTTTTGTAATGGTCTTTTAAAAAAAAAATACATTATTATTTTCTATGGAAAACTATAAAAATAATTTTATACACATTACGAAAATTAATTTTAAAAAACAAACTTCATTTCATAATTTTTATGATTGAACATAACTTATGGGGAATTTTAGGTATTTTTCTATGAAACGTCAGTTTTTGGATGAGGAGTGAGATATATCACATTTTATATCAAAATTTTTGTTTCATATATTTATTATCAAGTAAAAATTGTATTTTAGATTGTTTTAAAAGTTTAATTAGTTAATATTTTTATCAATTAATAAAATTTATATCATTATGATCAGTTTTCACTAACATGTGTGTAAAATCATAGGTAACATTCGAATGTTTTTACTTTAAAAACCCCCATGGTCCACATGACTACGTGATTAAATTTAAATTAATTTCTACCACTTCTATTATTATAATTTTGAAAAATGGATTCAATTTATGTAATTAATATAATATAAAATTCCTAATATGGTAAACATAGTTTTTTTCCAAAATGAATTTTGAATGTGATATAAATTAAATATAATAAATAAGAGAAAATTAGGTTTTCCATAAATCTGGTTACCAAAACTACTTACATACTTATAAAAACACATCGGTTGGCTACTCATCACCAATTCACATTTCGTTCATAATTTTGGTGTGTTTGGTATAACTTTTTTAAGGTAAAAATATTCAATCACAATAATTGTTTTAAAAAATGCCAATTGATCCCTTTAACTTTTTTATAGAATCCCTCTAACTCTACGTATACATAGCACCTCTAAAATCACATCGTTTAAAAAAATATCATTCCAATATGCTTCCCAAAATCACTCCCTTCCTCATATAAGACTACCCTTAGGAACAAATAAATCCACAGAATAATTTTGGAAGAAACAGAATTTAGTAACACAATTAAGAGGTGGTTTGAATGAGTTTGATGAGAGTCAGGAGACAATGTTAGGGAATTTCATCTCACATAATTTTTCCATGTCATACATTATTTATTCACTACCCCTTATTTTTTTGGTGGTGTTTATACTACCCATTCATGTATTATATGATTCTTAAATATATATTTATGGGTATATACATATAAATTTCATGATATTCCTCTCATGGGTTTTATGTTTCAAAAGGTACCAAATCGATAATGAAATTTTGTCACAATTTTCCTTCCTTGAGTAACATCCCATGATTTTCACTTACATTTATACATGTGGTTTATATACATCCTTTGAAATGATATATCATGATTATTCTACTTTTTATGATAATAGATTCTTCATTTTATTTAATTTTCATAAATAGGGTATATGGTCCAATGTTTCCTTCTAGTAAGAGTTTATTGAAACAATATTATCACTTCTCATGATTGTTTATGTGTGTGCATCATTTGATGAAGTATTTTGAACTATTTTATTCAAAAACTCATTGATTTTATTTTCCTATATTTATCCATGATATGTTCATGTAATGGAAAAAAATTTCCATTGTTAGGTACCTATTTTGTTTAGAATGTGTTTTTTTTGAAATCCTGAAATTATAATCTATATAGTTAGAAATATTTGATTTATTAAAAAAATGTTTTCTAGAAAAATGGTTTCCATGAATATTATACTATTATCCTAAGTTATATAATTTATATTTTAAACCTTTTTTATGTGACCAATGTTTGTATTGGAATCATCTTGTCTCTTTCTGAATGAGGCAATTTTTTAATGTTTTCACCATGTAAAAGAAATATTCCTTTTACCATGTATGGCATATATTGATTTACCCAACATCAATACATTGAATATTTATTTTAATGTTTTAAAGGAGAATTTTTAAGAAAATTTTTAAAAATATATTTTCATGTAATTGTGTTTCAAAATATTTTCATGATTCTATTACCTGTATTAGAGGAAAATGGCTTTCAAATGATTTTATGTTTTAAAGACCCCTTTGCAGTGATGAAAGTATATTTTCATCATGAAATAATTTCAAAAATATCCATCCATATTATTTTACATGTATGATAACATACATTTACTTCAATTAAATTATCTGTAGGTTCAATTCAAATTTTTTATTAATGTTTATGTTTTCATGCAATAATGATTAAGAAAACCCATTCTGTTATACATGTTTAATGATTTGAAAACCACTTCTTTTCATTGTTTATTATTTCATAAAGTTGTTGTGAAATCTATTTGTTTTAAACGGTTGTTAGGAGAATAATTTTTCATGATGAACATTTCATTTCATGAGTTATTATTGGATACTTATAAGACCTATCTGATTTTATGGGTCATGATATAATAAAATTTTTATATTTTGGCACATGTATGAATGATTTAAATTTTAGATAAGTAAGACCTATATCTACCTTCAATTATATAAGAAATGATATGTTTTATATGATCTCAAATGGTACATATGTTGTAGTGGATGCCTAAAAATACGAAGGTAAATGGGTTATAGCCCAAGCCTAAAAACAAGATGGTACATGGGTTGTAGCCAAGACTAAAACTAAGAATAGACAATATCTACAACCCAATCCTCAAAAAATAATTTAAATCAGTTTTATTCCATTCTTAAAACTAAGTACGTACCCAAGTTGTAGCCCAATCATGAAAAGGAAAAGGTATATGGGTGGTACACCATGCCTAAAAGTAAGGGGAATTAATTTTGTTAACTGTAGCCCAATGTAGCTACATGGGTCATATCCAAATCATAACATGTTATAAAGGTCTTAGTATGTACATTAAGAAAAGATTTTATATTTTTATATACATTCAAAAAATTATTATTTATTATTCCTATGTTATTATTTAATGCATCATGTAAAGTATGTCATTATAATTCATGTCTTATGGAATATCAATAATTATCACATATATCAGGTTTGTGATATTTTATATGAGTGGTATGATCTTCTAATGTTATGACCAGATTCTCATTCCACTATACTCATGTTTAATCCAACGTTAGTCGCTTTATTAACCTAATAGAGTATTTGATCTCACCCCTTTTTATTTTTAGTTATCAAGGTAATAAAGGTATATTTCATGTATTATATGTCTAAGAGGCCTTCTATTATTGGAGAAAATTGTGTGAGAATATGCTGAAAGCATATGTACTGGTGTTTATGTTCCCATGATTTTAAAGAAACTAAACAAATATGGTATTTTGGTATCCGTTTTTAAAATGTATTTATGCATTCTTAAAAAGTTATGAAATTTTAATGTATGTCAAGAATGGTTCACTATTGTTTGTATTAGATCAATGTTTTAGGTAACCTTCAGAAGCTAGGATTAGAAAACTATATTGAGAACCCTAAGGACATGTATAGGGATAAATCTACAGAGGAGTAACAGTATTAGAGAATTTCCTGGAATTTTATTAAAGGTTAGAGTGAGTGGTCTTATTCAATACAACCATTTCTAGATTCAAATGTGGGTGTCACTCTAGAAAATATGTACCATGGGGAAAAAACTTTGGCAAGATGTTTTGGACTAATCATTGGGTAATATGGTACACAACTACAAACCTTTTGGTACACCTGGTTTGATAGTCCCTAGGGATATACATTGCGAATTCAAAGACCCTACACAAAAAATATGGACAAATTTACATAGATTTTGTACTTGAATAATCTAGGATAAATGTCGAGTTTCATTTATTAAATAAGTTGTCATAATATAGAAATTAAATAAGTGACATCTCATTATAATTTGGTTCCTCCTTATGAAAATTGTTTCTTACAATATTCTTTTTGGATTTAGTCAATGGTTGGAACCCAATGGAACCATGTTAATGGTTATTATGATGAACAATTCACTGATTTTTCCTTTGATGATCCAAATTAATTTGGATATGGAATGAAGAACATTATTTCTATTATAAGAATGAATTATGAAGATATGAATCTGGATGACCTACCAAATGATCAAAGGTTGGAAAAAATTCAATTGATTCCTTTATGAGGAAATTTCCAAATTCTTTTAATGGGCTTTCTGAACCACTTGTAGCTGAAAACTAGAACAATAAAACTAAAAATATATTTTCTATTCTCAAGTGTTCATATCTTGATAAAATCAATCTGATTCATTATTGGTTAGAAGGTGAGGTAGAAAATAGGTGGAATCTAATCATGAATATGAGTAAGAAGATGAAATTGAGTATATGGATTGAGATTATTTAAAGAACTTATTCTTCAATAAATACATCCGTTGTGTTATTCATATAATGATAGAAAAGAATATACATGATTTGAAGAAAAATGATGATGAATCTATCCTTAACTAATAGGATAATTTAACAGTTGTTTCAAGGTACGCTACTGGAATTATCATTCTTCCATAATTTTAGTTAGATAGGTTCATTAGTAACTTAAATTCATGTCTTTTATGGGTGATGGCCATAATATAATTTTCTAGATCTTAGTAGAGTGTGCTTTGTGAAAACAATATACAAAAGGAGGTTGATGTTATGTTTCAATTTCATGTTTTTAACATGATGAGGAATATGGAGTTCATTGTAAAATCAACAAACCATGGAGATAAGAAGATGATACTTCCTTTGTGCTTTAGGTGTGGAAATAGGCATGGTGGGAATTTTATTAATGGGAAAATATAAATTTATTATATATGGAAATGAAGAACATTGATTAGATAAATGGATAAGTGGTTCAAATAATTATATACTTACGCAAATAATGAAATAACTATGTAGTATATACCTTAAACAGTTCAGTGTTTCGATTTTCCAGATTTTGGGAATTTCACCAACAAAGTTCCCAAATCTAATAGTTAATAATTGTGATATGTTTTGACAAACTAAATAGAAAAATGAAAAAGGAAAATAATATTAAATCCTAATTTATTATGTTATCTTTAATGATTGGTGAACTCCATAGTGGGGAATTTCATATGGTCTTTTTGTAAATATAAGATCTATAATATTTATGTTGATATTTTAATGGATCTTTTGATGAGTATATGAATTGATTATCATTATCTATTAGAATTTTGGATTAATAATATCATGTTCATTTTCTGGAATTTCAGGGATGAACCCAATCATCAAATTGATTTTTTTGAAAATAAAAGTATATTTAAGGAATGAATGGTGAATTAACTTTTTAGAGGCATGTATGTTTTCAAAAATGAATTATATATAATTCCAACAATGAACATGTTTTAAATATAATATTTTATGATGGAATTAACATGTTTGGTATGTTATGACACAATGTCATGGGTCTTGAACCCATGCCTGAAGGATTATATGAGTGTCATGCTTACAACTAGCCTATACAATGTCCTTGTTAATGTAAAATAATTTTTCATTAATAACTATTTATTATGAAACAATAAAATGATATTTTTTGTTTATATAACACTGTATTGACCATTTATAATTTTAATAACAGTTTTACATAAATAATTATACTTTTAATTTTTTTATAGCAATTAATATCTTTGAAAAGTGTATTTTATAACTTTATAAATCAATGTTAATTTATGGATTTCCATTCCATAATGTAATGTATGAATAGAAATTTGATTAAACAATAACTAAATAATGGAAAAAAAAATTATATAAATTTATTAGGTATCCTCATTTCCATATATTCTTGGTATATAATACAATTCATCAACATTTGGATATTGGTCAAAATAAAATATGTTGTCATAATTCCTCAATTTTTATGAACTGATGGCCTATTAAATAATCAATGATATATGAATTTGTGGCCCAAAATTTTCTTTTATCATTCGCTTGTTTGTGACTGATGACCTTAATCACTCCCTAAAAATATTTATGATTTTCATCCATCACCAATCTTCACATTGAACCAATGTTATTCTATTTTAAAACCATGTTACATGTTTAATTTGGTAAAAACCATGGTTCCAATATTCCATTTAATAAGATTTTTGTGTATCCATTTTTATGCTGTGGGTTTATATGAATTAATCTTTAATGTAATGAATGTTTGAAAACAAAGAATATTTTTCAAGTTGAAATTAATTTTATAGGGGTTGAATGTAACACCATGGTAATTTTTTAAATTTTTTAGAATTAATTAAATATTTTGATATTTTTCATTTCACCGAACACTAAAAATATTATTCTATTATTAAATCAATATTTCAGTCATTCATTTCACATTTAACAAACTTGGCTTGCACTACACGCAACACTGAGTTTCTATGAATATTTATTTTATTGTTATAATTATTTAATTAGATAATTGTAACCTCGACTTTAAACAATGTAAAATGAATAATAATAAAAATAGGACAATTATTGTTTACAATTGTTTTATATAAATTAAAAACATTCACATTGAAAGATATATTTCTTTGTAAAGTCCATGTATGGAAAAAAATAGTATTTTATTTTACATATATGAAAAATAATAAATTTTAATCTAGATACATTAATCTATTTAATTTGATATAATAAAAACCATTCTATAATTTATAATGATGAAATTTTCATAGAATTATTTTATAGTTATTTTTGAGAAACATCATTTTTGGATGAATCCTGAAAAATATCAGATTTCATTTCAAAACATAATTTTCACGTTATTTATTTATGTGGTTAAATTATATTATTTATTGGTTTCAATATATAATTAGATTATATTTTTTACAATTAGTAAAATTTTGGTCCTTAAGATCAATTTATCTTTAAACTTGTTTATAAAAACGTAGCAATATTTTTAATATTTTTACATTAAAACCCGCAATGTCGACCTTAATGTGGGATTAATTTTAAATTAATTTCTACCCATTACAAGATTATAATTTAGAAATTGGATTCCATTTTTTGAATCAGAATAATTAATAATTTCTAATTATTTCATTTTTTTCACCAAAAAAATTAATGAGTTTTTTTTAAAATTAATTTCAATAATTAAGTGATATATTAGGTTAAACTTAAATTTAAGACACGTAATGACCTAGACACTTTTCAAAAACCCATTTCCTAGCTAATAATCCACCATGAACCTTACATTCTTTCATGTTTTTTTTTATTTTTTGTGAAATTAGTTTGGTAAAAACATGGGTACAGAAGACATCTGTTCAAAAATTTCAAGTGTTTCCTATCCCTTATCTATAAAAGGCCACTACCACCCCCTCTTCTTCACACATCTCAAATAACTTTGGTTCTACAATGATCTAACCAATACACTTCGCAAAATCCCTCACATCATCCCTGATGCCTCCTCTAGCTCAGAAATAAATCAATGGAATACTTTTGGTACAAACCAAAAGGAGTTTCCCAATTAATAGGTTGTTTGAATGAGTATAATGACAGTTTAGACAAAATGTAAGGGAATTTCGTATCACTTTTTATTTCCATGAGATGTTGGACTTATATACCACCCATTGATTTTGGGTGGTTTGAATACTGATCATGGATGTATTATATTCTTCTCATACAAAAATTTTTAGTTATTTACCTATCCGTTTTATTTTCTTTCTCTCATCGGGGTTATGTTTCAAAAGAATCCTAAATTATAAAGTAATATTGTCACAATTTTCCTTCATTGAGTCACATATAATGTTATGCCGATATATTTTTCCATGAGGTTTATATGCTTATTTTTATATTTAATATCTCGAATCATATTATTTTCATTATATTTTAGGCTTGCGGAAATTCCATTTTCATAAATAGGGAAATATGCTCCATAGTTACCTAGTTGTAAGAGTTTAATGAAAAATCATCATCATATTTCCTGAATTTTTATGTCTATATTTTTTTTATGAAATAATATTTTCCAGATTTTATGAAAAATCATGAAATTTATTATTCTCTCATTATTTAGGATATATTAATTTATTAATACCTTTATTCAACTCATTGTTACATAATAGAGTTAATAATGTGTATTTAAAAATGCATTACTTAACCATATTTTTGATTTGAAGGCTGTGTTCCTTAAAAAAATTTACTAAACAATGTTTCCAAGAATATTATAATATTCTCCTAAAATCATTAAAATTCATTTTTTTCCTATTTCCATTTAACAATTTTTTCAATGGATTATTCTTGTCTTTTTCTGAACAAGGAATTTAATCTAATGTTTAAACATGAAAATAAATGCTTTTTACCATCTATTACATGTACATATTTACCTACTATAAATTCATTAATGATTTATTTTCATGATTAAATGGTTAATTTTTAAGATATTGTTTTAAAATAGATTTCCAAGGAAATTGTTTTCAAAAGAAATTCAAGCTTCATTTGTATTATTTTACATAAAATTGGTTTCGAAAGATAGTTTTTTGTAAGATTCTCTTTACAAATATGAAAGGATATGTACCTCATTAGTTTTCTTCAAGATATCCATCATGGTTTGATTCCATATAAGATAACTTCTATTTATGTTAATCATTTCAATATAGGAAATGATCCAAAGGTTCCATTCATATTCTTTCTTGAATGGTTTATATTTTGGTAGAATAATGCTTATGACACCCATTTCACTTCAACTAGTTTTCTGGTTTTGAAACACACTTCTTTTCAAGGTTTATGATTTCATGAAATGATTATAAAACCAATATCCCTTCATAGGTTTTGATGTGAACAAGTTTAATGATAACCATTTCAATTCATGGGTAATTATTTTATGTTTCTAAGAAGTATCTCTTTTTTATGTGTCATTTTATTAAAAATGTTTTATTATCTTATGGCATTATAATGAGTGATATTATATTGTGATGGGTGGGAACTATATCTCTCTCTAATAAATTTGGTAATGATAAGTTTTATATGAGCACAAAGGGTGTATGAGTTTTATCCTAAGCCTAAAGAAAAGATGGTACATTGGTTCTAGAAAAATGATAAAAGTAAGAGGTTAGATTAGTTGTAGCTCGAGCCTGAAAATTACACGGTACATGGGAGGTAGCCCATGCCTAAAAACACGAATGAGCACAAGTTGTTTCCCATTACTCGAAACAAAAAGGTATAAGGGATAAAACCCATGTATTAATTTAATAAGGTACATGGGTTGTTATCCCAAACCTGAAGTAGGTACCAGGGTCATAGACCAATCCAAACATGTTATAATGGTGTTCCTAAACAACCTTAACATAAAATTTTATTTTCTTATATGAATTCCACAAATTCTATGTCATATTCTTTAGTTATTATTACATGGCTCTTGATGCATATTATATTACTGTTTATGTCTTATAAACCCCCAATCATTATCCCATAACTCATGTTTTTTGATCTTCAATATGAAACATATAATATTCTAATATCATTATCATGTTCTCATACCCCTATGTTATTTTCTATAACTAATTGTATCACTTTTTTAAACTTTATTGGGAATAAGAGATCATCCGTTTTATTTAATTCCACTATTTATGAAGATATATTTCATTTATGATACGTATCAGAGGGGTGTTAGTTTTGGAGAACCTAGTGGTAGAAAATCTAGCTCTCTTATGTTCTAGTGTTTATATTTCCACATTCCCAAAGTAACTACACTAATACAGTCTTTAGATGTATATTTTTAAACTATTTTAATATATTCTAAAACTTTTATGTAACTTTAATGTATGTCATGACTTGGATTCTATACTTCACATAGGCCATGATTCTATGGTCCTGCTCCAGCATTCGATAAATCCAACTCACCCATCTGGATATAATGACATCCATCATGTGATATAAATGATACCCTATATTGAAAACAATCTACATAGTTATGACATGGAACCATCCAATCCATCAAGATATTGATATTGAATCCCATCAACTTAATCATGAAGAGGTCCCACAAGATGGGGTAGCTTCCCATCTCAAGTGGTTATATCCTATAAAATAGTATTCCATTAGACTGTAAACCCAAAATATTATACATTATAATCACACCATTGTAAAACTGAATTTCCCGCTTGATTCATACCATGGTCGATAAATAGATTAAGGATTTTGAAGTACCCATATCAAATAATGATGATAAAATTGTTGATTCTATAAGAATATTACCTAATTCATTATATTTTCCTCCAATTTGATCATCAGGTATTAGATATAATACATGAATATGGAATGATCCATAACCCTATGTTATAGATGTGCTACAGTAACTATGACCGCTCTGCGGGCACTATTTAGCTGGAGAAAGGATATAATATCAATGTCCTGCCCCACACCTAGTCCCATTGGTGATACTCCAGCTCCCCAACCAATAAGGAATAAAATATCATACCCCTTAAGGTGGACATGGTGTGAAACCTCATCTACTGAATGTGGAATGAATGGTCTGACTGAATCTTTGAAGTTTTCCCACATGGATATAAATATGAAACTCCACAAACTCTCTTTAACAATGTGGATTCAGGTGCCCCTATCATCCAAAGTGGTTTTATATAATATAGCTTATAGTGTAGATACATTGACCATCTCTATTTTGATGATAAACCTCAAGGATACCCTTCTTTCATCTCGAAGAACCATTTCCCTATCTCAGTAATGAATGTCTTTTCCATAGACCATCAATCTCAATCTGGTTGTATTTAGAAATAAGGTACTGATTGAAAATCCAAGAATAGGTAGGTAGGATGAAGACATTCACTTAAATATAAATGCCATACCTATATTCATCCTCGATGAATCTAGCATGATATTTCTCATCACCAGATAGAAGTGGTGAAAATAAATGTCACTCTAAAATACAGACTAAATAATCCCTGATATACATATCACTATGATCTAGATGTATGAACAATATAGCTCGGTCAGACCTCACTGCTTGAGGAAATATGTATTCAGAGAAGGAATTTGGGAAATTTTCCCATACCATTCCATCAGGATGACCAACCTGGGTAATCAAATCATAAAAGATCATGGCTGAATCATGTAGCTTATTGGTGGAAAGATTAAACCTCCATTATAGAGGAATATAGATAATATATGAGATAAAAATAGTGGCATCTAAATAAGACACATAATAATAGGGACCAACATCTCCTAAAAAGTTTGAAGGATGATCCTCTTAGAACACATGAGTTAGTTCATCCATTGTAGGTGTAGTTCATGGAGCACTCTTAACAAACTACTTCATATTAAGAAAAACATATCATAATTAAAAATCAGTTCCCATATCAGTTTTATAAGTTGTTCCTACAGTATAATTCTTATTTCTAAGACTGGTGGAAGAGGTCCCATGATATCTGGAGAATGGTCTTCACTACCCTCCTAGAGAACGACTCGAGGACATCATGGTGTCATATCTCTAAAAATTAAAATCAAACATTATAGATAAATATTAAAATAGATAGAAGAACCAGTGGATGAATAATGTAAGAATAATATTTTACTACCCATGTAATACCACCTCAACTACCTGTTTAGGAGTCTAAGTATTTGTATCTAATCAAGTTTTATTATAGGTGTTCTAGTAGGTGAAGGGTTACCACTAATTTTAATCTTCATTTATTCTAAATAATACCATTTTATATGTTTGGATGTATATTTTAAGATTTAATTTTCTTATATACACATATCATGAATCGATTTAAATCAGTTCTTCATTCCTATTTAATAAGGTCCCTTACACTGTATCATTCAAATGAATACTATTTAATTTCAATTAAACACTATCTACATTTGGTCATAGAATTATACGGGTGATATATGATGAATTGACTCCTCAAATTTCCCATTAAAATCTATGAGCACCCATAAACATCATGAATTGAACCCCTAAATCCCTTAATCACATACAAATATTAGCTCATGTCACCGGAGGTAAATAGAAGTCATGGGTAGAAATCATCAATTTAAGATTCCATCACCAAACTATATAGAAAAAGACTAAATAGATTTATTTTGAAACATTAAATAACCAATAACGTAACCTATAATAAAATGTTAGTAAAAAATAAAATATATCAAGCATGGGTAACTACGCATCAAATGAAATATAGGAAAATGAAAGTAGTGAAATTCACCAATATTTGATTGCATATACATGGCATACGAATTTTATGTTCTAATAATTTTTCTTGATTGATGATTCCTTACCCAAATCTCATCGGAAAAAGGAGAAAATGAAAACCTCAATAATAATAATAACAATAACCATCACATAAAATGTATATAAACTAGTGGAGAAATGATATCATATGTATGAAGGAAAATAAAGAACAATAATTCATATTTCAAGATACATAGTATTTACCATAAATGATGGCTAGTTATACACAAGCATGAATTATGACTAGGTTCCAAAGAATTTATAATCTCATTTCTAATTTCTCGAAATATTAATGATACAATATAACCACATTGATACAAATTTCTAAAATCCCACACTAGATTCCACTCAAAGGTTTCCCGTTCCTGGTTGCAAACATGGCCACATGAACGTCTCCACATATTCCAAGGGATACCGACTAGCTATGGGGGATTAGGGTGTGTTTGTGCAGATAATATTACCATATAACTTGAGTAGAGCATAGTGGATATGTAATACACAGTAAAAATTATTATCATATATATTCATATGGAACAATAGAAACAATCACTATAATGACTGGACCTTTTACCCTATATAGAAGAAGTAGTATAAAAATGAATAAAAAACAAATTAAAAATTATACTCAATGATAGAATCTGGATCATATAAAAACTGATTATAATTTTTTTCATGTCTCTAAACAACTGGAAAATATGTATACATAGTGGGAGGGAACACATGCTATATAAAATTATCAGAAAGAAGCCATAAAGAATCCATCATACCTATAACTAACCTACTCATATGCTACCAAGAACCTTCTTATAAAATTAAGATAAATCAAATTTCCCATGTGTAATGCTTCCAATTATCAACACTCACATACATATAATCTTCCTGGGTACTATTGACTTGCTAAATAAGGTGTGAGATAAATCACCAAAGGAAACTACTAAAAACATATATACCATTAAATAAATGCAATATTAACATACATAGTGCACAAGTATATTTATTAAGAAAAGATAGTACCATAATTTAAATACCATGTTACCCACTTTAGCCTCAGCTAATAATGTCTCTGAACCTGATTTTAATTCATTAATTCATTTATGTCGAGTTAAATAATAAGTGATGTGATGAGTAACTAGAATTGGAATCATATTGTGGTAATAATATTTAAGGATACATTGTATAAAAAGGCATAATATGATTATGATAATAGTAATATGAACCAATGTAATAACAATGGAATCTGTGTCCTCTGGGCTTGATCCTAACTGATATTAATATGTATCATGTTTATCCTGGGGTCTTAGTGTAATATATGGGGCATCAAACATAGAAATCCAATATTATATTATTATATCTCATTGCAAGGATATCATAAATAGTAGGATAACCATGGTGGGGTCCAATGGGTTATATCCACAATGCTTTTTTTTCTGAGGCGATCACAATTGAAAAATGGATTTCATCTAATGCATTCAAAAATCATGGTGGTATTATAGGGATCATTTGTTTTCCTGATAGGAATATTCTTAGAGACAAGGTATAATGACCCATACTTTACATACATTGTTAATACATAAAAATTGAAGCATACTTATTACAACATATAACAAAACCATGAAAGGGTCGTATAGGTATAGTGTCTTTAGAAACTGGGAAACATAAACAAATGGTTCATAAAGTCTCTACAATGTCTCCCATTTAGTTCATCATATCAATAGTCCCTTTTTTCATATCATACTTAATAACCTTATTCATGACTAGGGGAAAGAAAACATACTAACGGGTGAGCTCAAATGCTCAGAAAGGGTAACCAATGAAATATCAATCACATCATATTCATAAGAACATGACATTTTGGAAATCTAACCCTATAAAAGAGATCATAATTTCATAACATGGAATAAATCATGGCAGTGAAATGTAATCAAAATAATCATAAATTAAAACATGAAACTTTGTGGCATACACACATAATCATAGAGAATCATTTCTTATTAGTCAATACACATTGCGAAGACTATCTTAGTGGACAAAGTCCATTTCTGAACCGAGTTCACTCCTTATTTCAGTCCTGTTTCACTGAACTGGTTTAACCTGCCGTTCCAGCCATGTCTATCTCATGAGATATAAAATCATTAACCAATTCATTGGAGGGAGATATAGGTCCTACTCATCTCATAATTATACCATTCTTATGTGTGCCACAAAATCAAAAAATCATACATCATTGCATAACCCATGGAATAAAAATGGGAATCTCAAACATCATTCCATCATAACATAATCCATACAAGATAGAAGGACATCATAAAAATAATTCCCTCATAACATAATCAAATCAATGTAAAATAGTGATAGAAACAAAACACTTTATTATCTTATATGGAAAATAATTTTGATAAAACACTTGAACTCCATTCTTGAGGAAAATATCCTTTCTACCTCAAAAAGATTTTTCCTTTCTTAACATGTCATACTAAAAGAAGTTGATTAAAAATAAACTTGAAAAATTTTAAAGGAAGCTTCTTGGAAATAATGTTTTAAAAATCCATTCATTTCGTATAAGTTAAAAAAACATTCTTCTCGTACTTTTGTCAGAAAAGTCAAAAAGTACCTCGTACGAAAAACGACAAAAGATTCCTTTCATATATTTTACTAAAAAGTCACCAAAGGGTAAAATTGAATATAAACTACTGTAGAAGGATATAAATATTACATATTGAGGAATCATTGATTTGGATGATAAATATTCCTCACTAAATTCTGAACTATAAACAATCTCAGATAAAAATTGAGATTGCGAGATTTTCCCTTACCATAGGTCCGATTTGCTTCGTAAGTGTCTGAACCTCCTGTATAATGATTTAAATAATGTTATTTACTTATTACAGAATCATAATTACTGTTATGATATCATATATGGTCATATTCTTTTTTTCTTATTAGTAATATTTCATTACTACTTGTTATTCGGGTGTTTATTACCTTTTTATTCTTATGCGTGTTTTGTCGAATAAATTCTTATTCTTATCTTTAGGTTATATATAACTCATTTCCAGAATGGTATTTGTGTAATATATATCATATTCATTCATTTAATTCATTTATATATTAATTATGCAATGAAGATCATGTGGAACGAGTCGCATCACATCTTGGAGACGGTATTCCGTACGTACGCACGAGCGATGATATCGTTCCCATGATTGTGGAATTGTATTGGAGTGTATGTATACAATTTCAGAATCAGTATCACTTTATAATAATAATATATAGTTATTATTTACACCATTATACCCATCCAAGTAAGGTGGTGGGGGAAAATAGATTACACCACGGCGTGGAGACGGTATTCCGTACGTACGCGCGCGCGGTGATTTCATTTTCTATAGGATAGATAGATGGTGAAATAGGGTTGTTTCATAATTATAATAACATATCAGTATAAGAGTGATACTGATGTTATTACTTCATAATGAAACAACTAATGAAGAATAAGTGGAAGAAGAAATGAAGATGAAAGAATCGGTAACGGGCATTACCTCTTCTTTGAAGCGCCTCTTTGAGATCTCCTCTTAGGGCACTACAATTGGTCATTGAAGAAGACCAGGACCTCTAGGATGTTTCTAGGGAAGTGGGTAAGTGAAATGTGTATTTATTGGGCGATCTTTAAGGCTAAAATTGGTGTAAGGAGGAGTGGGAGGAGGTTCCCTTTTATAAGGGAGGAGAGGGGCACCTTTGGAAATATAAGAAATATTAATTTATATTAAATCCCAACCCCACTTAAAAACTTCAAAAATGACTCATATCTGAATATTAGATGAGATATAGTTGTAATATCATCAACCAATAAAATTTAGACTTGTTAGGACTTTATTTTAAACATTATCAACTTGATTTATCCTTATTTATCAATTTAATTTTATTTGTGGTAATAATATTCTAAATTTTAAATTATTATCAATATTTACATATGTGTTGTGAATTTTCCATAATTTTAAATTTTATGAAATTATCGACCATATAAATTTTAATTTATAGTATATAAATATCTTTGTGATTTTTAAACAATTTTATAATATGTTATTTTTATAAAATAACAATAGTGTCAATTTTGACACTATTAATTTATTTGAATTTAAATAAAATATATACCAAAGATATGTTCAAAATAAAAGCTTCAATAGATTCATAAAATTATATGTATCTTTAAAATTAGTGGATCACATTAAATAGTTTATATAATATTTATTTTAATATTTTTAAAACCATTTATTTGATATTTTAATTAATAAAATAATTTCAACATCACTATTGTGTCATAATTAATGATAACTATTTAATCCCTAAAAATTCTAAATAAATTTCTATGATGTAGATAATTGTATTAGATTTCTGAAAACTATTTATTTTTTAAGTTTCATTATGTTTATCACCAAATGTAAATTATTATACTTATAAGATTTAAAAAAGTGACATGTTGTCACATTCTTTGGTTTTAATAATAATTAAATTACTTTCATGAAAAAATGTCCATTAAATGAATATAATCCGACCCTTAGGTGATATGGGTCGACTTTTAGTCATCCAATAGGATTTTGGTAGGTGTTAGGTTAATTTTATAATCTTATATTTAGCCGTAATTACTCGATTTACCTTTAAATATGGTAAATAAAATTTACCGTAGTTACTATTCGTAATGCCCAAAAATAAAAAGTATCCTATTAACATAATTTGGACCCACTAATTCTGAATATGAAATCCATTTTTCCAAATTAAAAACTTATAAGTTGATGTAATTAATTTAAAATAATTCCTGTTGTTAAGAAAACGGGTTTTAAAAGTTAAAACATTGCCAAAGATTGAATCGTTTTTACATATGAATTCAATGTGAAATTAATGCTAATGTCATAGATTATATTAAATGGTAAAAATATATTCTATTTATATTTTAAAACCATTCAATATTATAATTTATCCATATTAATTATGTTGAGGAAAAAAGTTGTTTTTAATTAAAAATTAGCGTATTTTTTCTATTCATCAAAATATAAAAGTTATCAGAAAAATATCAAAAATTTATCCAAAGTAAATTTTTAAACCCTGATTAAAAAGAAGAATTTTATATTGTCAAATTGAACTTATAAACATGTCAAAAACTAGATTTAATGTGGGTGCGCCATCGAAAGGCGGCAAAACTGCATTTTTTGAAAAATACTTCTTTTATCCAAAAAAACTGCTTTTGCTTTCATACCTCATTCTAGAAAATGTATAAGTTGAATTAAAATGTTATAAAATTCAAAATTCAGTTAATAATTTTCATAATGGCTAATTTTAATTGTATTTTTATAGCATATCATTGTTCAGTGAATGTCGGTATTGCATACGATGAATGATATCGAGGAAGTTCGCGGTTGTGTGTAATGCAAGCCAAGCTAGTGTTGTGTGTAGTAAAAGATTTCTTTGATGATTTATATAAAAACAAAATATTTCTCATAAAAGTATCGAGTGTTACATTCTACCCCCTTAAAATTAATTTCTCTCTCAAAATTCATCACTTTCTAACAAACAGATGAGGATACCTCTCCCTCAACATATCCTCAAGCTCCCATGTAGCTTCTTCTAATTGGTGGTTCCTCCATAAATCTTTCACCAAGTGAGTGGTCTTATTCCGTAGGAATTTTTCGCTACAATCCAGAATCACTATAGGTTGTTCTTCCTAAGAAATATCTTGTTCCAGAGGTACAACTTCTGAGCTGAGTACATGTGAAAGATCAGGTATGTACTTTCTCAGGAGAGATACATGGAACACATCGTGAACTTGAGAGAGATTCGGTGGAAGTGCCAATCGGTAAGCTACCTTCCCAACACGATCCAGAATTTCAAAAGCACTAATATATCTAGGGCTCAACTTTCCCTTCTTTACAAATCTCATGGCCCTCTTCCAAAAAGATATTCGTAAGAACACTTTATCACCCACTTCAAACTCTAGGTATTTTCTTCGGTTGTCGGCATAACTTTTCTGTCGACTCTGAGCTTCTCTTATATGTTGTTGAATAGATCTGACCATTTCTGCCATTTCATCAATGAGATCAAATCCTAATAGATTTATTTCCCCAACTTCATCCCATCAAGTTGGAGTCCTTCATTTCTTTCCATGGAAAGCTTCATAAGGAGCCATCTAAATACTAGAGTGAAAGCTATGATTATAAGAAAATTTCCCAAAGGTAGGTGTTGATACCAACCACCTTTGAAATCTATAGAGAAAGCTCTCAACATATCTTCTAGATTTTGAATAGTCCTCTCAGACTGACCGTCTGTCTGAGGATGATAAGCAGTGCTGAAACTCAACCCTGTATCCAGAGTATGCTGAAGACTTCTCCAGAACTTTGAGGTAAACTTCGGATCCCAATCAGATATAATAGAAAGTGGGACTCCATGCAATATTACCACTTGCTTTACATATATCCTGGCAAGCTGATCCAGAGAGTAATCCTCTCTAATAGCAATGAAGTGTGAAGACTTTGTAAGACGATCAACTATGACCCAGATAACATTATTGCCTTTGGATGTTTTAGGAAGTCCGGTGACAAAGTCCATAGTGATGTTTTCCCATTTCCATTCAGGTATGTGTAATGGTTGTAACATCCTCTTAGACTTCTGTCTCTCAACATTAACTTGCTGAAAAACCAAGCATCGAGAGACATATTCAGCAACATCTCTTTTCATGCCATCCCATCAGAAGTACTCTTTTAGATCCCTATACATCTTTTTGATTCCCGGATGTATAGAGAATGAAGAACTATGAGCCTCATCCACCAGCTCCTTCTTTAATTCTGGGATGGGAGGAACACAAACCCGATTCTTGAACTTTTTTATCCCACCACAATCAAGGTTTAATTCAAGTACATTTCTCACCTTATTTTGTAACTCGACATCTTTTTCTGTGCCTCTTGAATGTTCACATGTATATATGGTTGAACATTCATTTGAGAAAGATAAGATTTATCCACTTCCATTCAAATTCCAAGATCCATCCATTGTAAATCCATAAATATTGGATCTTTTGTGATCCTCATCATGGATAATCTAGCAAGGTCTTGTCGACTTAATGCATATTCCACCTTGTTTTTGATCAAATGGTGGTAAGGAATTGAGCAGTCGTAATCCTTAATCAGCTCCATCCATCTTCTTTGACACATATTCAGCTCCTTTTGTGTGAAAATATACTTTAAACTTTTATGATCAGTATACATATAACACCTTTCACCATAAAGGTAATGCCTCCAAATCAGTAATGCAAAGATTACCGTGGCAAACTCCAAATCATGAGTTGTGTAATTTTGCTCATGGATTTTCAACTGTCGTGAGGCATAAGCTATCACTGTATCATTTTGCATGAGAACACATCCCAGTACCTTCTTGGATGCATCACTGTAGATAACAAACCTTTCTCCACTATAAGGCAGTGTGAGCACAGGTGCACTGGATAACCTTCTTTTCAACTCCTTGAAATTCTCTTCACATTCCTCTATCCAAACAAACTTAACTCCTTTCCGAGTCAAACTGGTGAGTGGATTAGATAATCATGAAATATATTTCACAAAACGTCGATAATATCCAGCCAAACCAACAAATATTCGGATCTCGGTTACTATTGTTGGTCTCGACCATCTTTAGATAACCTCTATTTTTGCTGGAACCACAGATATCTCCTCTTTTGAGATTATGTGACCCAGAAATGTAACTTTCTGAAGCCAAAATTCACACTTGGTAACTTTGGCATAAAACTTATCATTTCATAGGGTCCTTAATACAATTTTCCAGTGATCTTCACATTCTTCCTTGCTCTTTGAATAGACAAGAATATCATCTATAATGAAAACCACAAACTTTTATCACCCCAAGCTTCCATGATACGCTTCTCATTCAATAATGCAATAGCTTGCATTGTACGCAACTTCGAGTTCTAACACACCACAACTAATCAAAGTAACCGTTATGAATAGTAATAACCACTTTTTAAATTTATAGAAATTTTATATTTCAAAATGGACTTCATTTTTGTATTCCTAATATTGAAATTATCCTATGTTGAATTTTTTGTAATTTTCTGAGATCTTTAAAATTTTTATGAACAGTGAAAAATACTTAAATCAAGTTTTTTAATAAAAATAATTTATAGTGATAAGTTATACTATTGAGTAGTTTTAAAGTATAATTAGAATATATTTTTACAATTTTATCCAATGGTGGTCATTAGAATTAATTTCACTTTGAAATTGGACATAAACAATTGTCAATATTTTGATATAAATTTTTTCTTAAAAACACGCTATTTGTTATCACAGTGGGAATTAATTATAAAATTAATTAATGAAACTTATATGTTTGGAATTTCATAAAATATAAATCATTTTTGAATTCAGATTATCAATTATAGCTTAGGGTGAAATTTTGGCATTGTTCGGAAAAACATCAATTTTGATGAATAGTGAAACCACTAAGTGGTAGTTAAATAACTGATTTTTCATTTAAATGAAATATTACCACTTCTGTGTTTTGATTTTCAAAAATCCGACATACATGGTTGTCATTAAGAAGTAAAATGTGGTTCAATGAGATTAAAATAATTTTTGGTGAATAGTAACTTTTAAGTTCTTAATCGCGATTAGAGGTAATTAGTGTAGTTTTAGGTAAAAATAATGTTTTAATAATATGAGATGAGCTTGAAACATGTCCTACCCTCATTGGATGTGCCATGGCCGACCAAGAAAATCCATGGGTCAACTTGGGGACCCCATGGAGCCACTTTAGTTGGAAAATGACATAAATACCTTTTATTTAATGTTAAAGTAAAAAATAACACAAACATGAAATGTTTTACGAAAAAAAATTTTACATGGGGTTATACAAGTCATATTTTTGACTATAAATAGTCATTGTAAAGCTACAATTATTTCCTACATCATAGTATATTTTTTATAAATTTTAGACATTAAATAAATTAAATTATTTATGACATCATGATGATGCAGCGATGACCTCATTATTTAACGATTTAAATAAAATGGAAAGATAATGTAATATCTAAGACATAAAAATGTCCAAAACCTATTGGATGGGTGTATTTTGAACCCTTATCACCTTATCCTAGAATTATATAAGTGTGGGACCTCTAAAATCCGAAACTCATTTTATAATAAAGTGACTTTTCCTTACTTTCCAAGAGTGCCCCTCCTCTCCTCTTATAAAAGGCCCCCACCTCTACCACCCCATTCACACTTTCAAGCCATTTGGCTCGGCCAACCACTGCCCAAATACTCTCCCAACTTTCCTCTATTACTCCTAGAAGCCTCACATTGGGCATAATTCTTCCCAAGGAATCCATTGGCTCAAATCAAAAAGAGTTACCCAATTTTAAGGTAATGTCTTCTCTTATGTTATTTTGTTTTATTTTCCTTATCCAACCCCATAAACTCTTTTTATTCATTTCTTTTGTAACAAAAACAGTATCCTCAATATACTAGGATGTTTTTATAAGAAGGATTCGAGCTACACTTACGCACACCTACATCTAATGGTTAAAGAACATACGGTTTCTGTGGATGGCGAATTTCTGACTCACGAAACGATGATTGTTCAACACTCATAAAACTCCATAAAAGGTGGCCATTAAGATGTAAATATATTTATAAATGATATATAATATTTTTATGTTTTACTTAAGGTTATGTATTTTTCATTTATTGCATACCTTTATCGTTTCCATTATGGGTAAACGCGATATTTTCCTTTTAGGAAGTGCGGACTACCGCCCCCTCAAAGTGATTTGAATCGTTAATATCATATGTGGGATGTATAAAGGATGGAGTAAACGGTATTATACACTATATTATACTGGAATTATATTATAACTTTATATAATTATGATTTAATTCCATTAAATACGAAATATAAATGAAAGTAGCGTTAATGCGTACGTACGGCTTACCGTCTCCATGAACGGTGCATTTCATTTCTTACCTCTAAATGTTACGTAATATTATAAATGAATGTATATACTGGATATATATGATATATATAAAATCTAAATCATGAATATAATTCTGTAGATAATGGATATTCTACCACATAAACAACTTGTAATTATAATAAGTTTATTGTTGACTCAAGTACCAAAAATCGACAAAACGACCATTATTAACTTAAATAATTAAATAATGTTCATAACATTGTAATAAGTGATATAAAAAGGATAATGAAATTGAAAATGGTAGATATTAACTCTAGTTTATTATTCAGGAGGTTAAAGAACAGTCAAATCAAGTCGGACACAAGGTAAGGGAACTTCTTACCCCAATTCCCATTCCTTAGGTTAATCTCCAAATTTCAAATTATGTCATGATATTATTATGTCCTATCATGTATTTGAACTTTGATTATGTGTAAATATATTTAATAAATATAATATATCTATTTTATTTTAAAAAATTATCTTTGTAAGGACTTCGTCTCAATCTCCTTTTATTGAGGCATATTTTGTTTAATACACAACTTTCTTTTATACGGTGTATAAACCCCTTTTACTTTTACGTTTATTCACAAGGATTTATTTTATAATTATGTGATTTTAAAATGATTTCAAAAAAGAGATATTTCTCTCGAATATATGAAAATCCAGTGCAAATGTATATGTATTTAACGCAAGCTTAAATTTTTTTTCAGAAAACCTGACTCTCGAGTGTGGTAGACAGGAAGGGATTGGACGTGGACCTATCATGGCCTGTAATTAGTCGAGCAGTCTCAGAATTAG
The DNA here is from genome assembly GCA_963277665.1 of Viscum album. Classification (NCBI taxonomy): domain Eukaryota; kingdom Viridiplantae; phylum Streptophyta; class Magnoliopsida; order Santalales; family Viscaceae; genus Viscum; species Viscum album. The sequence goes on from OY728152.1 coordinate 1,429,639,732, forward strand.
TTATTTTGTTTTCAGAAGCTTTCTTAATGTTTTCAAAAAAACACTGAAGTATATTTGATCAATCTTAAACGTAAGTATCATATAAAAAAATTGCATCGGTAGGTCTCATGAGACAACTAGACGTGGAATTGGCCGAGGCCCTTTCCCAATTTGATTTATGGTTTTGGCCGAGGCCTTAATCATTTTAGACATCTTGGACGAGGCCTTGACAAAATGTTTCAGAATGTCTGGCATTATGCATTCCATCATTATGAAAGTGGTTAATGATATTTCATTTGATTATTCAACCAGTAGAATATCCATGTGAAGAAGTAAATGGAATTATCTCATTTTACTTTTGCCATATTATGTTGATGTTAAAGTCTAAAAGGCTTTTGTTTTAGTTATAAATTGCCTTAAATGTTTATGTTTATTTATGAAAGCTTCCAAAATATTTTTATCCTTACTGAGCATCTGAGCTCACCCCTTTCAATGTTTTAATATTTTCCAGGATGTGAAGAAGTATTTTATGAATGACCTGCAGGGATAGTCAGAAGAGGATATGAGTGTGGACTATGAAGACTTTGTTATTGTATTTTTTCACCTTATTATGTAATGTAACAATTATGAATGTATCTAGTGTTTCCAAGGCTACTAAACTAATCGTTCTTTTGAGACTTGATCTTTTGTGATCATGCCAATGTTACGAAGTAATGCACCGACTCTGGGTAGCTGGGGTCGGGGCGTTACAGTTGGTATCAGAGGAAGTTTAGTACTAACCTTGGAAGCTAGATTTAGATAAACTCTGATTAGAGCACGCAGCCCGAAGATAGAATTTGAGGATTAGTATAGACAAACTTCCTAGAATTTTTGTATTATAGAGATTTTGTGATTTTTCCAAGAAATACATCCCTGTCTGGATACGAGCAGGTAGAGGTGGCTCTGGCACAGATGTACCTAGGGGTAAAACCCGAAAACACCGCTTTGAGCTAGACTCGAACGGGAACTGGTGCACGACAATAGGCCTTACTCCACTCTTGGTTACGACACTCCCGGGGGATATGCTTAGGATAATTCACATTTTCATTACAAACCACTATGAAGGGTTATGAGTATATACTTCCTAAAAGAATTTTTTTTTATGATTATGGATTATATCCATAAATAGTTCAATTTATGTTAAGTATTTTATAAGTATGGAGTGTTGTATTTTGATTCATAAACTAATCTAGTTTATGGCATTGTATAGAAATGGCACCCAGTAGAAGGAATGTGAACTCCATCAATACCTATGATCCAGAGAGTAAGAAGGATCATATCTTTCATAGTATTAAGCCATCATTTAGAAGGGAAATATTCTCCCATGTGTTATCAACATATGAAGAAATAGTATCATGTGTTAATAAGATAAGTAGAGAATTATCTGAGTCTAATGGATTTGAAGGGATGAAAGAGAAGAAAATAATGGAAGAGATAATGATGGATAAATGGACGAGGGAAAAGAAGAATTTTCCAATATGTGATAACTGTGGGATGAAACACCATGGAATTTTCCTGAAGGGAATGGGAGTTTTTTATAAGTGTGGAGAAAAAGGACACCAAGTGCGTGACTTCAAGGGTAAGAAAAAGGTTTCAAATATACAATGCTTCATCTGCAAGGAGTGGGGACACTATGCAAACCAATGTTCAAATCATCAGAGAATACCCCAAATGATGTTATTGGATAATAATCAAGTTATGATACTACCACAGATGAGGAGGAATGATTAGAGTTCTTATGTTGTTATTAAAGAATTTTGTAATTGGAGTGTTGCATCAATGATGTACTGGTTATAATAATTATGGTGTATATAAGGATTGTACTACAGTACTATTTCATCTAAGACTTGAGATTGTGTGGAACCAAGAAAAGTGACTCCACAGTAGGTTAAATTTTTGTAAAATATATGGTTGAGATAAAGATAAACCATAATATGGTTCTGATACCGAGATAGTGATTTTGGAATAAGACATGATTGATTCGGATAAATTATGTCAGATATTCTTAACATCCTTGAAACTGATTAATGATTTGTATAAATTTTTGGATAGAAGGAGTATATCTAGTTTTCTATAAGGAATAAGGGATCATGAATGTAATCAATAAGGATTTATGGTAATATAGAATGTTGCAGTGTTTTAAAAGAATACATGATGAATGTGTTCACATGTTGTTACGCAGAAAAAAAAGGGAGCATCATTATGTTTACATTCCTCATAAAATCTGGAATGTGAGTTGGACAGAAGTATTTTGGATAACTATAAAGGTTGGAATGGATTATATTTTACATTGGATACTATTTTTAAGGTTATTTTTGGATATTTATAAAAAGGACAACACGCAGACCGAGTGACAACCCATCACGTCGGACAAAGCTGTGGGAATCGAACCCACAACCATAGTACGATTGGGATTAATCGCCTACCACTGGACTACGTGAAGTCCTTGGTTTTTACAAAATAGTTTTTCTAATCTAAATGGTATGTGTTAAAATTTTGAACCTTATACAATTAGGATAAGTATAATATTTTTGAGTTCTATTATCTTTCTGAGTGAAAGATGAGTTGAAGGTTGAAACTCTAATTGTCAAGAATAAATATATATATACCTATATCTTATTCAATGAATAAATTAATTATTAAACTTTAGTAAAGGGATATTAAAACAAAAAAAAATGTGTTATCCTAATACCTTATGTCTTGTTGAACTGATGATATTTTAAATCAACATAAATTAAAGGCTTTGAGGCCCTCAATTTGACAGTTGATTGTGATTGATGACCTCAATCACTCCCTACAAATATTTACGTTTTTCCTCCAATTATATGTCTCTAATTGCCACAAATGTTCTCCTTATCGAGATCATAATTTTGTGGTGACTTTCTTATTTCCATTTCCCTCTTATTAAGACTAAATTTTATTAACCTTATTTCCGATGTGGGTTTTCCACAAAGGTATTTTCTATTTTCAACCTTTTATTTTCCAAGAAAAATTTCAAATTGCGAGGACGCAATTTATTTAAGGAGGGGAGAATGTAACACCTCGAGCTTCCATGATACGCTTCTCATTCAATAATGCAATAGCTTTCATTGTACACAAATTCGAGTTCTAACACACCACAACTAATCAAAGTAGCCGTTATGAATAGTAATAACCACTTTTTAAATTTATAGAAATTTTATATTTCAAAATGGACTTCATTTTTGTATTCCTAATATTGAAATTAGCCTATGTTGATTTTTTTTGTAATTTTCTGAGATCATCAAAAAATTTATGAATAGTTAAAAATACTTAAAACAAATTTTTTAATCAAAATAATTTATAGTGATAAGTTATACTATTGAGTGGTTTTAAAGTATAATTAGAATATATTTTTACCATTTTATCCAATGGTGGTCATTAGAATTAATTTCACTTTGAAATTGGACAGAAACAATTGTCAATCTTTTGAAATAAATTGTTTCTTAAAAACACGCTATTTGTTGTGACAGCGGGAATTAATTATAAAATTAATTAATGAAACTTATATGTTTGGAATTTCATAAAATAGTCATCATTTTTGAATTCGGAATATCAATTATAGCTTAGGGTGAAATTTTGGCATTGTTTTGAAAAACTTCAATTTTTGATGAATAGTGAAACCACTAAGTGGTAGTTAAATAACTAATTTTTCGTTTAAATGAAATATTACCACTTCTGTGTTTTGATTTTAAAAAATACTACATACATGGTTGTCATTAATAAGTAAAATGTGGTTCAATGAGACTAAATAATTTTTGGTGAATAGTAACTTTTAAGTTCTTAATCGCGATTAGAGGTAATTAGTGTAGTTTAAGGTAAAAATAATGTTTTAATATTATGATATGAGCTTGACACATGACCTACCCTCATTGGATGTGCCATTGCAGACCAATACAATCAATGGGTCAACATGGGGACCCCATGGAGCCACTATAGTTGGAAAATGACATAAATACCTTTTATTTAATGTTAAATTAAAAAATGACACAAACATGAAATGTTTTACTAAAACAATTTTTACATGGGGTTATACAAGTCATAATTTTGACTATAAAAAGTCATTGGAAATATAAAAATATTTCCTACATCATAGTATTTTTTTTATAATTTTTAGACATTAAATAAATTAAATTATTTATGACATCATGATGATGCAGCGATGACCTCATTATTTAACGATTTAAATAAAATGGAATGATAATGTAATATCTAAGACCTAGACATGTACAAAACCTATTGGATGGGTGGATTTCGAACCCTTATCACCTTATCCTCGAATTATATAAGTTTGGGACCTCTAAAATTCGAAACACATTTTATAATAAAGTGACTTTTCCTTACTTTCCAAGAGTGCCCCTCCTCTCCTCTTATAAAAGGCCCCCACCTCTACCACCTCATTCACACTTTCAAGCCATTTGGCTCGTCCAACCTCTTCCCAAATACTCTCCCAACTTCCCTCTCTTACTCCTATAAGCCTCACTTTGGGAAGAATTATTCCCAAGGAAGCCTTTGGCTCAAATAAAAAAGAGATGCCTGATTTTAAGGTAATGTCTTCTCTTATGTTATTTTGTTTTATTTTCCTTCTCCAACCCCATAAACTATTTTTATTCATTTATTTTGTAACAACAACAGTATCCTAAATATACTAGGATGTTTTTATAAGAAGTATTAGAGCAAAAATTACACACACCTACATCAAATGGTTAAAGAACATACGGTTTCTGTGGATGGCGAATTTCTGCCTCATGAAACGATGATTGTTCAACACTCATAAAACACCTTCAAAGGTGTCCATTAAGATGTAACTCTATTTATAAATGATATATAATATGTTTATGTTTTAATTAAGGTTATTTATTTTTCATTTATTGCATACCTTTATGGTTTCCATTAAGGGTAAACGCGATATTTTATTTTTAGGAAATGCGGACTGCCGCCCCCTCAAAGTGATTTGAATCGTTAATACCATATGTGGGATGTATAAAGGATGGAGTAAATGGTATTATAAACTATATTATACTGGAATTATATTATACCTTTATATAATTATTATTTAATTCCATTAAATACGAAATATAAATGAAAGTAGCGTTCATGCGTACGTACGGCTTACCGTCTCCATGAACAGTGCATTTAATTTCTTACCTCTAAATGTTACGTAATATTATAAATGAATGTATATAATGGATATATATGATATATATGACATCTAAATCATGAATATAATTATGGAGATAATGGATATTCTACCACATAAACAACTTGTAATTATAAGAAGTTTATTGTTGACTCAAGTACAAAAAATCGACAAAACGACAGTTATTAACTAAAATAATTACATAATGTTCATAACATTGTAATAGGTGATATAAAAAGGATAATGAAATTGAAAATGGTAGATATTAACTCTAGTTTATTATTCATGAGGTTAAAGAATGGTCTAATCAAGTCGGACACAAGGTAAGGGAACTTCTTAACCCAATTTCCATTCCTTGGGTTAATCTCCAACTTTCAAATTATGTCATGATATTATTATGTCCTATCATGTATTTGTACTTTGTTTATGTGTACATATAGTTAATACACATAATATATCTATTTTATTTTAAAAAATTATCTTTTTAAGGACTTCGTCTCAATCTCCTTTTATTGAGGCATATTTTGTTTAATACACAACATTCATTTATACGGTGAATAAACCCCTTTGACTTTTACGTCTATTCAAAAGGTTTTCTTTTATAATTATGTGATTTTAAAATGATTTCAAAAAAGTGATATTTCTCTCCAATATATGAAAATCCAGTGCAAATGTATACGTATTTAACGCAAGCTTAAAAATGTTTTCAGAAAACCTGACTCTCGAGTGTGGTAGACAGGAAAGGATTGGGCGTGGACCCATCATGGCCTGTAATTAGTCGAGCAGTCTCAGAATTAGTTATTTTGTTTTCAGAATCTTGCCTAATGTTTTCAAAAAAAAAACACTGGAGTATATTTGATCAATCTTAAACGTAATATCTTCTAAAAAAATTGCATCGGTAGGTCTCATGAGACAACTAGACGTGGAATTGGCCAAGGCCCATTCCCAATTTGATTTATGGTTTTGGACGAGGCTATAATCATTTTAGACGTCTTGGCCGAGGCCTTGACAAAATGTTTCAGAATGTCTGGCATTGTGAATTCCATCATTATAAAAGTGGTTAATGATATTTCATGTGATTATTAGACCAGTAAAATATCCATGTGAAGAAGTAAATGACATTATCTCATTTTACTTTTGCCATATTATGTTGATGTTCATGTCTAAAAGGCTTTTGTTTTAGTTATACATTTCCTTAAATGTTTATGTTTATTTATGAAAGATTCCGCAATATTGTTATCCTTACTGAGCATTTGAGCTCACCCCTTTCAATGTTTTAATATTTTCCAGGATGTGAAGAAGTATTTTATGAATGACGTGCAGAGATAGTCAGAAGAGGATATGAGTGTGGACTATGAAGACTTTGTTATTGTAGTTTTTCACCTTATGGTGTAATGTAACAATTATGAATGTATCTAGTGTTTCCAAGGCTACTAAACTAATCGGTCTTTCGAGACTTGATCTTTTGTGATCATGCCAATGTTACGAAGTAATGTACCAACTTTTTGTAGCTGGGGTCAGGGTGTTACCAAACTGATCATGATAGTCTCTAAAGACTCTATTTATTTTAGGATCGAAATAAAGATGTAGATGCTCAATATACAAGAGGGGGGGGTGAATTATAACCTGTAAAAATTTCCTTTAGAACCTTTAAAGTTGATTAAGAATAACTATGTTTTCCTTACAAAAGGAAATATCTAAGTTTAACAAAGTTAAACTAAGAAAATTCACAACACCTCTAACACCAATTGAAAAATCGGAATAAGGAATGAAGTTATAACCTTCATGTTCTATGTACTTGCTTAAAACTAGAAATAGATTCCGAAAGAAGGTTCCGGAACTATGGATCCGAAAATTTAAACTTAATTAAAGATTACAATATGAGATTCTACCTTAAAGCGTATAGAATCTAAATGAAATAGAGTAAATGTTGGGAAGTATATGAAAGTTATACTTTCCTTACAATACAATATGCAGCGGAAACAAACAGGTAGTAAAACTACAAATAACAAGATATAAGTCTTTTAACCCAAAGAGAAGGGTATCAAACAACCATGGATAAGGGTACCTTGATTTATACTTTCAAGAAATTCTATCTTACCCACACTAGGGTAATCCCTCGATACGAAGATCAGAATCTATGTCTTGCTATCCCCGCAAGCCCTCAACTTCAAGGTAGTTGGAACCTCTGTCTTCCTCTGCAAGGAAGCCCTCGAACATTAAGGTAGTTTGCACCTCTGTCTTCCTATCCTTAGAAGTCCTCAAATGTAATCACCAACATTCGGAGTCACACGAAGCATTGAGAGTTAATAAGAGCCTCTCTCTCTCTCTAGAAATAACTTCAAGCATGTAATTACATGAGTCAAAGATCAGTATCAAGCACTTTCAAATGAGATCCTATTTATAGGCTCGGTTGACCTCCTTTCCAACGGTCATATCTTCCTTAAAAATCAGAGGGACCTGTACACGTTTCACTTAACCAATGGTTAGTTTATAATGGAATAGAAGGCATTATTTTATAACAAAACAAGTGTAACAGAAAGTACGACATCATTTTAAGTCTAACAGCAAAATTCGGAGTGATGGTTCGGAGTGTAGGAAAAAATATTAAAGAGTAGAAGAATTATAAAAGTGTAAGAAAAATGAAAGTTCAGAGTCTAACCAAAAATAACATTCAGAGTCAAAATAAATTCGGACTGTATAAAGAAAATATGGTCAAATTATGTTTAATAGGTGAATTCAAAATGAGAATTCGGAATGACAATTCGTCATCAAAATTTGCAGTGAGAATTCGTAATCAGGATTTGTCATCAGATTTTGGTGTCAGACTTCATGAGAGTTCATATCCAGAATTCAGAGTAGATCATTATTAAAGGTCCTATCCAGAATTTGGAGTGGAACTTCATTACAGTTCTCATCCAGAATTCGGAACCTAAAACGAAATGCTTCATATCTAAGTTTTAAACGATTCTGAGAATATAGAAATGAATCTGATTCCTATACATAAGAAAAATATGGATATAGATAATGAAAATATGATAAGAATAATTTTCCATATAAAATATATTTTCCGTATAAAAGCAACATTCCTTATAAAAGAAATTTTCCTTATAAAATCAATTTTCCTTATAAAAGAAATTTCCCTTATAAAATCGATTTTCCTTATAAAAGCGATTTTCCTTATAAAAGCGATTTTCATTATAAAAGAAATTTTCCATATAAAAGAAATTTTCCTTAAAGATAAGGTGTTTGTGATTTTCAAAACATGAAGGAATGGAAAAGTCATAAGGAAAACCTTATTGACTCAACATTCATCAGATCCATGAAGATAGTAGGGGCATTAGTAAGACCAAATGGAATTACTATAAATTCATAGTGTCCATACCTTGTACAGAAAGCTGTCATTAGTATATCCTCCCTTTTGACCGTTAATTGATGATACCATGAACGGATATCAATGTTGGAAAAGTATTGAGCTCCGCGTAGTTGGTCAAATAGGTCATCAATGCGTGGGAGAGGATATTTGTTCTTGATAGTGATCTTGTTAAGTTCTCGATAATCAATGAAGAGTCTCATTGATCCATATTTCTTCTTAACAAACAGAACAGGTGCTCCCCAAGGTGACGCACTATGACGTATGAATCCTTTATCAATATTCTCTTAGAGTTGCATCTTTAATTCCTGCAACTCAATTGGGGCCATTCTATAAGGTGTCTTTGAAATAGGTAAAGCACCCGGTATGAGTTCTATTGAAAACTCAACTTCACGATTTGGTGGAAGACTTGGAAATTCTTCCAGAAAGACATCATAAAATTCACATACAATAGGAATATTTTTAATCATGAGTTTCTCTCCAACCATTTAAGATAAATAACCTTCATTTAGTGGAATCAAGACCCATAAGATGGATGAAATTTCCACTAGATGGTTATGTTCATCCTTGCATTGATAGATGATCATAGATTGATCTGGACTATGAAATGTGACCTCCCATCTTTGGAAATTGATATGATCTCCATATAGAGAAAGCCAATCCATGCCAAGAATCACATCAAATTCCACTATAGGAAGGATCACAAGATTTGCAGGAAGCACATTCCCACAAACTTCAATCGGAGAAGAATTGTAAACTTTTGATGATACTGTTGTGCCATTAGGAGTTGTCACAGCCAACTAAACATCTAATTGTTGAGGTTATACGGTGATACCCTTAGAAAATTATTGAAAAATAAAAGAGTGGGTGGATCCAGAATCAAATAAAACATTTTCTACTTTAGAGTGGATGGTATGTGTACATCTCACCACTTTGTTGTCATACTCCACATCGCCGATAGTAATTGCATGTGACTTTCCTTTGTCTTTGTCCTTATGATTTTTTTGACGTCGATCATCATCATCAACCCTTGGATTTGGGCATTGATTAGCATAATTCCCCATCTCCTTGAACTTGAAACATTGATGTTTAGTAGGTTCATTCTGTATATCCCTTCCTTTGTTTGCATCATTAGACAACTTCTTCCCATTATTTCGACATTCAATTTCCTGATGATCTTCTTTTCCACTCTTATATCATTTGCTTGTCCCCTTAAGACAATTTCCTCCATGTTTCTTTCCAAACATTGAGAATAATGGAAAACTCATCTTCTTTTCAGTGTGGTCTTTAGATTTTCCTTTGAATTCCATTTTCCTCTTCATATCAAACCCATGTGACTGATGGGTTACACCAACCTCCATCTCAACCATGAGAGCACATGAAACAATTTCCTTGTAGCTATTGAAGTCCCTTATGTCTAACGCCCTTCGAAGACTTGGTGTTATGCCACTAAAGAATCGATCGTTCCTACTCTAAGGTTGGATAATAATTACAAAAGTGTACCTTGCAAGTCTTGTAAAATTTTCGTCGTAGGTACCAACGGATTCATCATCCTTTTTATTCAGTTCAAGAAACACCTTCTCTATCTTTGTTCGAAGAATACGAGGGAAATACTTATTGAAAAATAAGTTCTTGAACTCATCCCATTCCATGGACACAATTTCATCCCTTTGCCTCGTATTCTTGATAAGATTCCACCATTGATCAGAATCACCTTCCAAACGATACACTGCTAAGATGACTTTATCATGTTTAGAAAATTGAAGAACAGAAAATATCTTTTCAGTGGTACTGATCCATTGCTCTGCCACTAATGGATCATAAGACCCGCTGAATGAAGGCGGACACTGCCTCATGAAGGATTCGACAGAATGTTGCTCATTACTTTTCTCATTTGGAAGTCCTGCATGATTCATATCTTCATAAAGTTGCGTGAGCATGGCTACAAGATTTTTCATTCCAGCTCCCATAACGTTTTGTTGCTCAGGGGTACAATCATTGCATTTCTCGTCGCATTCCGCATTTACACGGTTTCTTCGGGTTCTAGCCATTGACTGAAGCCAAGAAGAATAGTGTGAGAAATACTAATTATAAGAGTAAAACCACATAATCAAGAATAAAATTTCACACTTAAGGTCTTATCATAGGTTGTTCATTTCCATTTCTAAAACACTAAGATTGTGTTCTATGGTTAGACTTATCCTTAGGGTTCTTACTAAGGCTTTTACATCCTAGTTTCAAAGGTTTAATATACCTTTCCTTTGATACCAACTATAACAACCCATACTTTATATACATAGTTAATACTTAAATATTGAAGCATACTTATTACAACATATAACAAAACCATGAAAGGACTGTATAGTTATAGTGTATTTAGAAACTGGGAAATATAAACAACTGGTTCATAAAGTATATACAATGTCTCCCATTTATTTCATCATATCAGTAGTCCTTTTTGGCATATCATACTTAATAACCGTCTTCCTGAACTGGGGAAAGAAAACATACAAAATGGTGATCTGAAATGCTCAGAAAGGGTATACAAAAGAAATATCAATCACATAATATTCATAAGAACATGACATTTTGGAAATCTTACCCTGCAAAAGAGATCATAATTTCATAACATGGAATACATGGAAGTGAAATTTAATCACTATAATCATAACTTAAAACCTGAAACTTTGTGGCTTACACACATAATCATATAGAATCATTTCTTATTAGTCAAGATACATTCCCAAGACAATCTTAGTGGACAAATTCCATTTCTGAACTGAGTTCACTCCTCGTTTCAGTCCTCTTCCACTAAACCGGTTTAACCTACCATTCCATCCATATCTATCTCATGAGATATAAAATCTTTACCCAATGAATTGGAGGGAGATATAGGTCCCACCCATCTCATAATGATACCATTCTTATGTGTGCCGCAAAATCAAAAAATTATACATCATTGCATAACCCATGTAATAAAAATGGGAATCTTAAACATCATACCATCATAATATAATCCATATAAGATATAAGGACATAATAAAAATAATTCCATCATAACATAATAAAATCAATGTAATAATAGGGATAGAACCAGATACCTTTATTACCTTGTATGGAAAATAATTTTGATAAAACACTTGCACTCCATTCTTGAGGAAAATATCCTTTCTACATCAAAAACATTATTCCTTTCTTCACATGTCATACTAAAAGAAGTTGATTAAAAATAAACTTGAAAAAATGTATAGGAAGCTTCTTGAAAATAATGATTTAAAAATCCTCTCATTCCGTATAAGTTAAAAAAACATTCTTCTCGTACTTTTGTCAGGATAGTCAAAAAGTACCTTGTACGAAATACGACAAAAGATTCTTTTCATATATTTTACTAAAAACTCACCGAAGGGTAAAATTGGATATAAAATATTGTATAAGGATATAAATATTACATATTTAGGAAACATGGATGTGGATGATTAATATTCACCAGTAAATTCTGATGTATAAACAATCTCGTATAAAAATTGAGATTGCGAGATTTTCCCTTACCTTAGGTCCGATTTTTTTCGTAAGTGTCTGAAACTACTGTATAAGGATTTAAATAATGATATTGAATTATTCCAGAATTATAAATATTGTTATGATATCATATATGTTCATATTATTAGCTTCTTATTAGTAATATTTCATTACTACTTATTATTCGAGTGTTTATTACATTTTTTGTTCTTATGCGTGTTTTGTCGAATAAATTATTATTCTTCTCTTTAAGTTATAGATACCACATTTCCAGAATGGTATTAGTGTAATATATATCATATTCATTCATTCAATTCATTTATATAATCATTATGCAATGAAGATCCTGTGGAACGAGTCGCATCACATCGTGGGGACAATATTCCGTACGTATGCACAAGCGATGATATCGTTCCCATGATCGTGGAATTGTATTGGATTGAATGTATTATATTTCAGAATCAGTATCAAATTACAATAATAATATATAGTTATTATTTACACCATTACACACATCAATGTATGGTGGTGGGGGAAAATAGATTACACCACGGCGTGGAGACAGTATTCTGTACGTACGCACGTGCGGTGATTTCATTTTCCGTAGGATGGATAGATTGTGAAATAGGGTCGTTTCAAACATATAATAACATATCAGTATATTAGTGATACTGATGTTATTACTTCATAATGAAAAAACTAAATAATAAGAAGTGGAAGAAGAATTAAAGATGATAGAATCGGTAACGGGCATTACCTCTTCTTTGAAGCGCCTCTTTGAGATCTCCTCTTGGGGCACTACAGTTGGTCTTTGAAGAAGACCAGGACCTCTAGGATGTTTCTAGGGAAGTGGGGAAGTTAAATGGTCAGGGATTGGAATAGCATGAAGGATAAAATTGGTGTTAGGAGGAGAGGGAGGAGGTGCCCTTTTATAAGGGAGGAGAGGGGCACCTTTGGAAATATAAGAAATATTAGTTTATATTAAATCCCAACCCCACTTATAAACTTCCAAAATGACTCATATCCAAATATTAGATTAGATAAGATTGTAATAGCATCAAACAATTAAATTTAGACATGATAGGAATTTATTTTAAACATTATCAACTTGATTTATCCTTATTTATCAATTTAATTTTATTTGTGATAATAATATTCTAAATTTTAAATTATTATCAATAATTACATATGTGTTGTTAATTTTCCATAATTTGAAACTTTATGACATTTTAGACCATATAAATTTTAATTTATAATTTTTAAATATTTTTGTGATTTTTAACCAATTTTATAATATGTTATTTTTATAAAATAACAATAGTGTTAATTTTGACACTATTCATTTTTTTGAATTTAAATAAAATATATACAGAAGATATGTTCAAAATAAAAGCTTTAATAGATTCATAACAAGTCATATGTATCTATAAAATTTTTGGAGCATAAGAAATAGTTCATATAATATTTATTTTAATATTTTGAAAACCATTTATTTGATATTTTAATTAATAAAATAATTTCAACATCACTATTGTGTCATAATCAATGATAATTATTTAATCCCTAAAAATTCTAAATAAATTAATATGATGTAGATAATTGTATTATATTTCTGGAGACTATTCATGTTATATTTTTTATTAAGTTTATCACCATATTAAAATTATTATACTTATAAGATTTAAGAAAGTGACATGTTGTCACATTCTTTGGTTTTAATAATAATTAAATTATTTTCATGGATAAAAGTCCATTAAATGAATATAATCCCACCCTTAGATGATATGGGTAGACTTTTAGTCATCCAATAGGATTTTGGAAGGTTTTAGGGTAATTTTATAATCTTATATTTACCCTTAATTACCCGATTTACCTTTAACTATGGTAAATAAAATTTTCCGTAGTTACTCTTCAGAATGCCCAAAAATAAAAAGTAGCCTATTAACATAATTTGGACCCACTGATTCCGAATATGGAATTTATTTTTCCAAATTCAAAACATATAAGTTGAAGTAATTAATTTAAAATAAATCTCGTTGTTAAGAAAACGGGTTTTAGAAGATAAGACATTGCCAAAGATTGAAATGTTTTTACCTATGAATTTAATGTGAAATTAATACTATTGGAATACGTTATATTAAATGGTAAAAATATATTATATTTATACTTTAATCCCATTCAATATTATAATTTATCCATATAAATTATCTTGACGAAAAAAGTTGTTTTTAATTAAAAATTAGCGTATTTTTACTATTCATCAAAATATAAATGTTATCATAAAAATATAAAAAATTTATCCAAAGTAAATTTTTATACCCTGATTCAAAAGAAGAATTTTATTTTGTCAAATTGAACTTATAAAAATGTAAAAAACTAGATTTAATGTGGGTGCACCATCAAATGGCGGCAAAACTGCATTTTTTTAAAAAATACTTCTTTTATCCAAAAAAAACTGATTTTGCTTTCATACCTCATTCTAGAAAATGTATAAGTTGAATTAAAATGTTATCAAATTAAAAATTCTGTTAATAATATTCATAATGGCTTGTTTTAATAATATTTTAATAGCATATCATTGTTTAGTGAAACTCGGTATTGCGTACGATGCAGGCTATCGAGGAAGGCGACAGTTGCATGTAAAGAAAGCCAAGCTAGTGTTGTGTGTAGTGAAAGATTAATTTGATGATTTATAAAAAAAAATATTTCTCATAAAAGTCTCGGGTGTTACACAAGGAACATGATCCATGTTAGTTATCTCTATTGGAATCTGGCTCCTTGAATCAGAATGACATCCTATAAGTGATCAAGGAATTCTCTTAGGAAATCCATGGATGATTGATGTCTAATAACTCCTATAAAGACAAACCAGTTCATATTCAATAAGACCCATATACATATATCATTATTTTTATTAAGGCCATGTAATACTCATGATTTTTTAATAATCTTTAATGTACAATCCTTTCCATCAATACTAACTGTCAAGGATAAGAAAGACATGAAACCATTTAGTACAGTAATTACTTTATCACTAATTTGCTTCACACAACTACCTTCAATTAAGAATGAATATGTGTTCTATATTCATGATACCAAGTCATTAATTTACATTTAGTAAGAATATGTGATATATATGGTAGAAATTCCATTTATATGTTAAATTAAATTATTATTTCAAAATTTTAATCATAAAAGTGCCAAGTGGTACTGTAAGGTGTTAACCATTAAAAATTCTTACTTATATTAATTTAAGAGGGATTTCCATTGGAAGGGACAAGACCCATCAAACCAATGCTGTCAAAGGGAAGCCTATATAGGCTACCATGGTATAACTAACGAAAACCCTTCATGGGGTGGAAGGAGTTGAGGTGTAAACTCTCAACCATGAAATAATACTAAACCATAAAGTATCTAGAACAAAATAACAAGGAAAATAATCAAAGAACATGATATAAATAGGAATCACATAATGAAATAGGCATATAAAAATGTATGTATTTTATAAAATGGTGATACTTGAGGGATGATTCATAGACCACCTACCATAGCCTTGTAGTACTTGATGCATTATGTATTGGCCTTTTTGATCACCTAGATTGGATGAAATCAAAAGATCTAATAAACTCCTTGAAAATAGGTTATATGAGGCTACATCCAAAATCATCGAGGTGAAGTTGAAAAATATACTTCTCAATTTGATTCGAGAACTTGCTGAGGAACGTCCTCTGTGAATGAAAAGGTTTGAATTTGACTTTAGAAAAAAGAGAGGGATAAAAAACAATGGAATATGGATTTTGGATCTCCAAAGGGAGGTATAAGTGAATTATCTTCTTTAAAATATAATAATATGATAATGGAGGTATGTTTAAGTAGTTTTATCGTAAATATTATAAATTTACCTAAAATATCTAGGTAGTAATATTTGGCTACATGGTTATCCAAAATATGTGCCAATAGTGCACCTCCCACTATAAAAGGAGAGACACTGAATGGTTGCACATTAACAGTTTGACTAATTGTGCACAAAATGTGTTACACACTCTATAATTTTTTTTAAAATAATCTATTGGGAGGAATCCTTTGGAAAATTTTTAAGGAAGACTATGCATCTTTCCTTACCCCTATTTCCATCCCTAACACTATTAGGGAAACATTGTAGACTGGAATGTACAATTTATTCTAACCATGCGACCCAATCCATTTATCCACCAAAAGGGTTTCTAATATCAAAATAATCCACATACTCCCCCAAAACAATAATGAACACAATAGGAATCCATAATAGGTCCAAAGTAAATAATTTGAATGAAATTTAAAGGATCCATTAAGGAGAGAAAAAACTAGGTTCCTACAAGTGAACCAATATTTTTACCAATCAATAGTATTCCTTAAATTTGAAGTATTTTTATGAGATGGTGTACTTACACGATTTCAGAAAAATATCAACCATTTTTTCCATGATCAATTTCCACTTCATCTATCATTACATGAAATGGAGGTGAATTTAGAATTCCAGATGTACTATCAGATCATTGGATCGATAAAATAGAATGTTATTTTATTCCATCCATCCTTATCACAAAATAACATTAACCCAAATTATTTAATATGCATAAATTAATATATAGTTGGATAATAATTTATTATCCAAAACAAATTCTGAAGATTTATATAAACCATTTCTTAAATACTTATCCCATTATCCCTTTTTAAAGATGAAAGTCCAAAACATTAAAAATTAGTTAACAAAATTTCTCAAAAATATCTTAGTATTGATCCCCTGTATATCGTAATGTTTCTCTTAGTTTTCACTTACCAGACATGGGAATACCTTCATTGTGATTTCTCATGAAACATGGTAATATCCATAAATCCTTATTGAAACCATGAATTCATTCTTTTAAAAAATATTATTAGATATATTACGTATGTCCAAAAATATTATATACTCCATCTGTGAAAGCATACTCAACTTTTCCAACAAATCGTTAACCATTTAAATGGAAATCAGTACATTCCAATTTAATTATTCATATCCAATATAATGTTATCAATATATAATTATCTCAATGTTACAAGAATGTTTAGGGTTATCCTTACTTTAAACTTATATTTCCCAAAAATATCATCTTGCCATTAAATCACATTTATATGAATTTTAAACCATTCATCATATCCTTTTCAATCCATTATTAAATCCCTATACTTAAAAACATATATATTTCCTATTTTGTATAACATGATCATTTTATTCCAATACATATACTTATCAATAATCATACATTATTTATAAACCATTAGACATGCTTAATCATTTATTCCTTCCTAGAATATGATATATGAATCATGTATAAAGGTTCTTCAATATCAGTGTAATCTTTATTATTTGGTTAATTGTAAGCAACACTATTAGAACACCCCACACCTTTCACATATCATTTTTATTCTATTTCTCCTAAGTAGTATAATCAATATTCATACCCCCATCTGGATTCACTTCATGATATTTCTATATAGGACATTAACATTAATAATTCTCTTACTTTCCACATTTGAAACGTTCAATGGTAACCCTATTAATTTATGTTACTACTTTTGACTAAGACGAGACTGAATAGTTTGAGGAACACTTATCATAGAATAAAAATACAAAACAATGAACACATACTTATAAGATTCTTAATCATGACACAAAATTTTAAATCTTTGGAACATAAGTATTATCATTAGAGATATCCCTAGACATATCATTAAATATATCTCTAGGGATCTTACTATAGTTTTCACATATTGTATTCCAATGTGTGACTAATTCTTTTCACTTATACAAACTATAATGACCCATTGTATATCTATATATATATTAAATAATTTATACAGAACATTTCATACAATAAACAAACACATACCCAAATACTATTTTTGTTTAGTGCCTTTGAAAATAATGAATCATAAACAACTGGTTCATAACAGAAATATATATTATACCACATATAAAATAAGTTATCAAACCCTTCTTGACATATCATCCATAATATAATTCTTATTATCTAGGGATTGATAAACATAATAAATGGGTGTGCTGAGAAGCTCAATATTGGAAAACAAGGGAGATAAGTAAGAATAAATAAGACAAAAAAGGGTATAAGAACATGTAAAAAACATTATAATATCACACCCATCACATAAATGATCATAATCACAAAACATGTATTAAATATAACTACTCCATAAAACCTGAATCAGAATGGAATCAAAGAACATAGTCCCAAAGATTATAACATTGACATAATACATGATATTCTTTATTTAACCTAAAATTGTCTCTATGTAAATATTTATAAAGATTAAAAGGTTGACTCATTAAATTAAGTACGTGTAATTATTCCCTTTTATAAAAATATTTAAATGATTCTAGGTACACAAATAAAATTGTTGGAATGAAAACCAAATCGGCGCATAAAATTTAGAACATGAAATCATGTTCAAGCATAACTTATATACCTCACAAGTTATCCTTCTTTACCCGATTCATTTGAAGTATATCTAGGCCCCACAGTCCACATAACTAAATGAATAAGTATGTGTACCACAATAGCATAAAGAATATCAAAAACCCATTAAAAAACATGGTTCATACACATTTCTTAATAATATGACACATTTAAATGAAACATAATTCATAAAACTCAACGCATTATAAACAGAAATTATGAAAATAATGAAGAAGAAGAATATCACGGGATCATATCCCAATTAAAATAGAGGTAATAAAAAATAACATTATTATTGATGAAAAAATTTTCAAGTGATTACTTGAAATAATTAATGAGTAAAATTCCATTTCTATTTTGAGACCATTTTCTACATAAAATTCCATGCAATTTTAAAAGAAAATATTTTATTTAAAAATTAACCTATATTTTGTATAAGGGAATATTTAAGGAAATAAGGAATCATGGAAGTATAAAAATAAGTTCATATTATATAATCTAAAATAATATTCCTCTAATACTTTTTCCAGAAATGTCACAATGTAACTCTTTTGGAAAGCGACAAAAATATTCTTTTCATACCATTTAGTGAAAAGACAAATTTTTTTTAATATGAGATCAAATATAACTTGGATAATGGAAAAAAATTATTTTTTTTATAATACATGGATGTGGAAGATAAATATTCCCATAAAGAGACTTAAGATAGAACAAACCAGAATAAAAATGAGATTTAAAAATAAAAAACAATCAAATTATAATCAATAGAATTATATGCTCCATGACATATAGAAAGTTATATGGATATGAAAATTCCAAAATATTATAGATAAAACTCATAAATAAATCCATTGGTAATATATACACCATGTTGATGAAATAGGTATCGTATATGGCATGTGCCCCATAGAAATAAAATTGAAACAAAAAAACCTTAAAATAAATTATGTAAATATAGATTTATTTTTGAACAGATGCACTTGGTAGAAGAATTTAAAAACAAAATTTTAGTAATAACTATAAATTTATGGTTATAAAATAAAAAAATATCATAACATAATTTTTGAAATAATAAATGTTAACTTAAAAAAATTATAACTATAATCAAATATAATTTTCAAAATATCATTTGTAGAATAAATATTATCTTAATAAAATTAAACTATATCACATTAATTCATGAATCCATTAGAACTTACAAAAACCTCCTTAATAATAAAATTAATTTAATTATAAAAATATTGATAAAAATTTAATATATATAATGTGATATATGATTTAATTATGACATTATATTTCCCTAAAATTAACAAATCAATGTTTAGGTTATGTTTTGTGTAATAACAATTTTTTTCTCATATATTTCTTGAATATTTTTTGTTGGAACTCATAATTAGATCATTATTTAATTGTCTAATAAATGATATACCTGATATATATTCATTATATATGCGATTATGTTTTTCCATAACCAATTTAAATATAAAATGAAATACACCATTCATGGAGATGGTAGGTCATCCGTACACATTAACGTTGTTGTAATTTTATTATTTAATTGAATGAAATTAAATGATATATATATATATATATTATCATTAAAATAAAATTAATATTTAATTCAAATCATATAATTTTACTAAACCCATACTTAACTCATTCCACGCAATATGTGATTGAATAACATAACTTTGATGAGGTGGTAGTCCAGATGCCCACAAACGAAGATATTAAAATTTCCCAAAATGGAATGCATGAAGGTGTGCATTTTGTAATATTTAATGAACCATAAAAAAATCGTAAATATAATATATATCATATGAAAATATAGATCCCATCATAATCCCAAACATGATAGGTTGTAATAAGACAACGATCAGCGTTTCGTGAGATGGTAGTTTGTTGTACACTAGAATTGTTCATTTCTTATCCATTTTATGGTAGTGTGATTGATAAATGGTAAAAATATTAAAAAAATCAGCATATTTTGGAATCTAAGATTATTATATAAACACTAAATAAAAAAAATATTAGCGGTGTATGGAAAAAATAAACCAACAATGTTCGTTGATGAGTGTTACTTTTTATGGAGTATCCTATATTGACTTAAAACAAAAGACACTTTTTTAGGGATTAATTCAAAATTTAGATATTCTAGGATTAAAATAGATGTTTTTGTTGAATAATTGGATAGATATTTTCTTACCAAAATAGGCTCTAAAGTGCGAATAAGAATGATGTGGCACCCTATTATGAGAGAGATGAGGGGAAATGTTGAAAATTTTAAAATATTAATGTGAAATATATTAATTTTATAATCCAAATGGATTAAATAATTAATAATTTATAATATAGTATTATATTCAGTATAATTATTTTAATCATATATAAATTATAATGGGTTTTTATTATTTTTTAATACTTATCTTTGTTTCTTTTACACTTATTTAACCTTTTTAATTCTTACTGTCATATCATGTAATTTATAATTTGTGGTTTAATAGTATGAAAATAAAATAAAAAAGAAAAATAACTGATTCTTTGATGAAATTTTAATATTATATCTATAATTTATTAAATTTTTGGCTTTTATAAATTTTATATTATATTATATAATATTATTTATTTTAATATATCATTTATATCTATTTTCACAAATATAAATTACTTAAATTTTTAAATAAATAATAATACCAAGATTAATTGGATTAACTAAATATAAAATATCAATAACTTATCATTGTAATCATAAAAATTCTTGTATGACATTTATGATTTCAAATTAAATTTATTTTTCTATTTTTATATCGTTTATTTGATATTTCATTTAATTAAACAATTATTATTTCAAAATTGGTATAGACATTATTTTAATTCATTCATACCTAAAATTAAAAATATATTATCATGATAAACATTTAAACATTAAAAATACTATATATTTTTAAATATCACCACAATATTACCCCATATAAAAAATATTTCACTTGTTAAAAACAAAAGTGTTACAAATTTTTCACCAAATAATTTCAGGTCTTGCATAGAGGAGAAAGACTCATTATTTGCAGGAAAATTTCTATAAATTTCCAGTCTAAAGTAAATAAATTTAAAAAGTTTCCTATAAATAAAAATAATAAGTTCGTAAGGAATCTGAATAGACCAAGCCACCTCATATTTTATTAGCATCGTTGCTGGAAAGACCATATTCGAGCGAGATGACCTCTCTATAAACATGAGTAATAAAGTAATCAATGGATGAAAAATAATCCAAGGAAGTGATACAATAAGATGTATGATTCCATGTGAGATTCATAGATCCTACTATAATGGATTAAAAATTGGTAAAAGAATCACCTTCCAACCAATGATTTTCCCAACCAATGCTTCCAGGATGCTCAATGGCATGGATAACATCAAACAGTTCAACCTTATGAAAAGAGGAAAAATCATATAATTCATAAGGACAACCAAAATCATCACTATGGTTGTCTCTAAAGATATATCCATAGCCAAAAGGACCTAAATTACCTCCAGATTAACCATTAGTATGGATTTTGGTCCATCCAACAAAAAGGGATTTCCAAAAAATATCAAATGTACTGCATGGAGGATGGATGTTATAAGAAATCCCCAGGAACCCGAAGACTGAATGGTCATGAACTAAATTATGATAAAACAAATTTTTATGTTAATTATCTTCTCTAATTCAAACTAATAATAGGTTCAAATCAGATTCAGGTATAAACTTAGCAAGTTTATGAATTTATTTGTGTGAAAAAATGAAATTTTATTTAAATATAATATTATAATTGTCATAATCCCAACCATGTTTCATCAAAATGTTATAATTTATTCCCGTTGATGATTTAGATCCACCATCAAAAATCTAATTAAACTAGGATAAGTTTTAGGGTAACTTTATATCATTTATAATTTATTTTTACCATTAATTAACAGATTTTCACATAATCATGGTAATTATAAATATTACTAAAATTACTAAAAAAAATACATATTATATAATTTTTTATCTTCTTTTATCCAATATAGAATCCATTTTTTCATAATTAAAAACTCAAAATTAATGAAATTAATTAAATATAAATATTATAAATAGAATGAGAAAAACTGTTTTTAATGTAATGCCCTTCAAATGATTGAAAATATTTTAGAACCAAATTTAATTTAAAATTGATTATAATGACCTAAATTGGAATAAATGATACAAAATTGAATTTTATTATACTTTAAAAAAATTCTATTTTATAATATATCAATATAAGTAAGTCAGATGAAAACCCAATTTTATATTAAGACTGTATTTTTCACTATTCATCAAAACATGAATCTTATCATTAAAATATCATAAATTCAACCAATGTAAATATTGATAAATAGATTCCAAATATTAAGATTATTTTTTCAAATAGTTTTTAAATGTTTCAAAAACTACATATAAAACAAGTGCACCATCAAAAGGTTGTAAACCTCATTTTTTATAAAAACACATTTTTATATTTAAAATTTTATTTGTTCTCATATCTTGTATTGAAAACATATAATATGAATGATTAATATTATATTTAGTATCTTATATGTATATGTATTTCATTAATATTAATTTTATTATTTGTTTCTATAAAACACAATTGTGTACGTTTAAATAATTATTCATAAAATCATTCCCTTTATTTTTTAAAGGGATTTTAACTAAAATATAATTGACTGGTCAATTTATTATGTGTTGACCATAGTTTCATAATTTATTTAATAATATTCATACAATAAATTATACTAAATTGGTAAAAAATATTTTTAATATATGTATAATAATGAAATAATGATTAATAGAAACTCAATATTGTGTGTCATGAATGCAAATAAGGTATTAAAGGTAGTGCAAGAAAAAAACAATTAGTTTAAAAAATGATTCATAAAAAATTAATTTATTAATAAAGTTCATGAAAAGTTCACGTGTTAAAAAATTAGCACTTTCCCTAAAAAATTATAACAATAAAAAAGGAATCTACATCATCACTCCCCATAACCATTGTCATGTCACAATGCTATAAAAGATCTTCCCCTATATCATTCTTCCTCATTCCCATGACAATATTTATATGTTATTTCCTTCCATAATCCAAGTTAGTATATTCATCATTAGGGGGTTTTCAACCTCTCTCTTGTATTTCCATTTATCAGGCATTTTATTCATCTACCTCACTAGTCAACTACCGTGTATAAACCATAATAAATCTAGGGATTGATTTTGGGTTATTTTATTTCTATTGATCTTATGGGGTTAAATTATTGATCGTTCTATAAAAAAATATTGAATACGATAAATTCGCAATCATTTTTTGATTGGGATTTATCCATTCGTCATATTTATATATTTTTAATTTTCTCTTTTAGTGATTTTTAGATTCCTCCTTATTTTCGAAAGATAATTGGACCCCTTTGATTTATATTTTATCAACCATTATGAAAGGTGACATGTTATGAGTTTTATTACCCAATATTCAAACCATAAATTTGTGAACATTAAATTTTTGATGGTCTTGTGAGGAGATTATATAATATTATTTTCTAAATCTGACATTGAAAGTGGATGGGAAGATTATATCAGTTCCCTTTATTAGGATTCATAATTTTACCATGTTTCCTCTACGGTTTACCTTTTCTTAATCATTTTTTGTACATGTTAAAAATTCCAATATCCTTAGGTATCTTTTTTGTATTCCCACATTTTTAAATGTGTGATTTTTTACATTATGTAAATCTATTTCCCTTACGAGATGATTCTATTATATAATAGTGGTATTTTTGGAATCTATATTATATTAAAACGAGTTCTAATTTTATTATTTCTTTTTAAAAATAACTAATTCATCTATATATTCACTCAAGGACAGGATAATATGTACATTGGTTCTAGTGTTATTTATTTATATATATAATCTTGTGAATAATTGTTCAAGTGTGATGAATGGTTTTGAGATTTGATTCTTATTGTTTAAAAAGTTATTGTCTCATTGAGGAATGTAAATTTCTAAATGGATAAGTTCTATTTGGAACACTCATAGTCTTTTCGAAAAGGATGTGCACAACATTGTAATAAAATATTTATATGATGTTTTGGAACATAAATTTGATTTTATTTCTATGTTGTTATGATTTTATGAAAAGGGGATATTCATTTGTAGATTATAGTGTTGTAGTGTTGATTTTTTCCTGATTTTAATTTTTTCATAACTAAAACAAATTTATTCTACTATACCTAAATTATGTAATAATGATTTTGGATAGGAACATGGGAATCATGGGAACCTATTCTAGAAGACTATAAAATAGTACTCTAGCTGAGAAAGAAGGTCCATGGTCTTGTCTCACAAATGTTTTATGCTAAAAAACTATTTAAATGACATGATGATATACAAGATATATATAGAACATTGGATTTATCCTCTATATTAGATCAGTAGTAGAGTTATTTTTTTAACTGTTCTCCAAGGGTGTGAGGAACTTATGACCAAAACTAATGAAGATTCATAATTATTTCTCATGGTTTGTGTTCTAATTTATTCTTATTTATATTGTGCTATATTTAAATGTGTGTTTTCATAGTTTCCTACTCTTATCTTGGATTATTAAATGAATTTTATATATTACTATGTTTTGTTGGAAATTATTATATTACTCTTAATTCAATGCTTAAACACCAAGTTTATTTCTTTGTCATATTGATACTTATTATATGTTTTAGTTTTAAAACCATCTATTATTTGGGAAATTATTTTTCAAATCTAGGAAGAAATTTTTTTTGAACTATTGGTCTATTATATGTTTGAAAAGGAAAATATAACCTTATATATATATACCAAAAAATAAATGGTTTTCTATTTATAAGAATATAATAGAGAATAGTTTTAATATTGGCATTTATTAAGGGAATTTTTATTCTCACACATATATCCCTCTCATTTTATAAATGTTGGTTTTGACATATCTTTAATTATATCCCAAAGGAAATCATGGTTCTTGTTTTTCAGGTAGTGGATCATATAATCACATAGTGGAATAAATGTCAGTAGATTATTTTTATTTCCATTTCCTTTAATAGATCAGTCCCTTATGCTTTTACAAAATTCTATTGTCAGAGGGTATCAATAACTACTGGTGGTTGAAGCAGTGCCAATATAGGTGTATTATAGAATTATATGAGAATGAAATCATAGGGTGAGAGGATTATTTAGTAATATTTTCTATTTAAATATTATTTTGTATTGGTATTTGGTTGATGTTAAAATTTATTTTTATTAAGAATGGAAATCATATTTATAGATGGGTCTTCTAAGAGTTTCTTTTACAATTTACTGATTTCATTCCATATTATTCACTGGTAGAAATATTTCACAAGTAGTTCTTCTTGGATTCCAATGAACTTGTTCCATCCCCTAAGGACATGGAACGTAATTATGGACTTTTCATTAGTCCGCTAAACCGTCAGAGAGAGAAATGCCTTGGGTTTATTTTTGATATTTTCCATAATTATCAAATGTTAATATAAAAAATTAATTCCATCATTGAATTTAATTAATTTAATAAATCAATAATCCTAAGAACTGATATATTTATGAATTCTAGGGGAACTATCTTCATATGTTCTATAAATTAGGCATGGGATGGTATAAATATTTCAAAATATATAATAAATCTTTATAAACATTTTAGAGGTGATTAACCCCTAATAAAGGAGAAAGAAATAGGATTTCCAAATTGAATCATGAATTTAAAAACAAAAAACAATTGATACAATAATATGAATTATGATAATGAAAAAATATAATATATTTCTTAAAAAAACTATTTTAAATAAATCGTATTGAGAAAAATGAATTTAAAAAATTTTATTATAAATATTAATAGTACATTTAAATTTATTACAAATATTTTAAATTTATTTCTATCAGTTTATTCTAAAAACTAGATGTAATTTTTCAGAAAAGTATTGGAATCATTAGAAATGAGTAATATCTAATGCATTACATAAAGATTCAATTCTATGATTATGGTTCTTGAAAATAGTATATTTAAATATAGAAATAGTGGAATTGATTTGGGCATAAGATAACTTTTGTTTTGATGCTATAAGATGGGTTTTGAAATTTGATAGTTAATTGGGAAATGTATTTCTGGAGAAGAAAAGTTATTAAATAAGATTCATTCCCGATGATACATAAGATAATTAAATATTAAATCTAAGATTCAATACTTGGAGTATTTGGAAGCATTCGTTATTGGCAAGGTGATCTATTTGAGATGGTTTTTCTTTTGACCATGTTTTTTATGCAAATTAAAATTATATCCATTAGGTTTTCATTCCAAGAATATCTCATGGTGGATGAACACGTAAATGAGAAGAGTGATGTAGTTATTTTCAAAGGGGGGAATATATTATGTGTGATCAATTAAGACTAAGATTCTTTCATGTTGTTGAAAAGAGATGAACATCCAATGTATAATCATGTATACTCCTTTGAGGGAAGTGGTTGTCACCTTCATATTAAGACATCATCCAAATCAGGAATAATTCATTATATTCCTTCATTATTTTTCATAAATTTTCTCATTATGTTTCCTTGTTATAAATTTACATTATGAGTTTTTATTGATCAATCAACATGTTTGTTAAAATTAATAGAATTAGGGTGGGGGGGGGGGTCCTAAAGTGACCTTATAAAATTTAAATTAATGAAAAATTTAAATTCCAGATAATTTGAATTTGAAATTATAATTATTAAAAAAAATGACAATGAAATGATATTATAAATTCAAAAAGAATTAGGTAATGATTTTAAATATTGGCTAATATAGTTAGTAAAATTTAAATGGTCATGTTAAATTTATAATATTATACATATACTAATAATGTGATATAATATTTGAAATAATTTACAGACAATAAATTATTTAGTATCATATATTGTAAATATCTCATTACAAGCACCTAAATATCCACCCCCATGCTATAAATATTATGTTATTTATAAATTGATATTTTAAGTCATCAAAAAACCATTTTTCAAAAAAAATTGTGATATCCATATTGAGATTCACTTCTAGCTAAGGAACCCTTCCATCACTTTTGCGGCAGTGAGAACTGATTGTTGAATCAGATGAGAAATATAAGATTTTAATAAAAAAATGCAATTATTATTTATCTTCACTGATATTTTTTATGTATGTGATAAAATATGATTATTGATAAGTATATGATGTAAGAATATATTTATTGGTGTGGAGGGTGAATTTTAGTATTCCCATTTATGGAACCAGATAGAAATCTCTTGGTCATCACTTTTGAAGAGAGAATGTAGACTCAAGGATCATAGTGGATATTTGGTAACCCATTTAATATTTCAAGACTCATTTGATCTCTATTTATACATTCCAATATGTAAAATTAACCTCATGAACATTTTATGTATATTAATGTTAATGAGGGTA
Organism: Viscum album; assembly: GCA_963277665.1. NCBI lineage: Eukaryota > Viridiplantae > Streptophyta > Magnoliopsida > Santalales > Viscaceae > Viscum > Viscum album. The sequence continues at coordinate 1,429,667,807 of OY728152.1, forward strand.
ATATTTATGACATTAGGCCAACAAAAAAATTACACTAAGAAGACCACTCCTAACACCAATAGCAACTTTATTATCCTCCCCATCTGGCCATTGGATCATTAATATAACCCATTTCCTATAAATATAAAACTATATAGTGACCTCTATCCAATAACTAGCCTATTTCTTTGGAAGAAAATATGGATTTCTAGAAATGGTATTATCTGGCAGGTGGACTATTGGAGAAACAAGAGCCACTAACCATCTATCTAGATGGTCGGTTCCTTAATCTAGTGACCTAATGTTTGATATTTTTCTCCATAAAAAATCATGGAGTCCCTAAAAACCATTAAAAACTGTAGAGATATATTTTTAATTCATTAAAATATCATAAAAAATGAATTAAGACTAATCATATAATTTTATATGATCTACAAGATGCCACTGAGTTGAATTTTATAATATTATTTAGACCATAAATGAAATTATTTATAGTATAAAATATATAACCGTCAATCCCTGAATAAAAATTTTAGAAACAAAAATTTGTTTTTGTGATCATAAAACAACTATTATAGAGAGAGGTATAGAAATATTGCCCTTTTTAATTATCTGAAACACTTAATATAAAATATATATCATGTGTAAATTAGGAGTGATAAAAATATCATCGAGATTAAGATATTAATGTATAGATGATATTCATACAAAATATTCAATATTATAAATAGGTAAAAATCATTAAATATACCATAATAAAAATTAAATTCAAATTTCAATTCATCGCCCTTTGTGTAGTAATTTAATAATAACATGATAACAATTTTCAATAAATTCTCCACATTTGATGTTGAAGGAAAATAATGTATTCTCCCCTTGAAGTAAAATAAATTCAGAAAAAATATCACCATTATCACTATGAAAATGTTGATTTTCATAGTTAATAAAAAAAAGAGTTATTTCAAATGAAATAATTAAATTTTATAATTATAGATTAAAAATACCAGTTAAAATAAAATTTGATTTAAAATACTTCTTAACATATAATCTCCACATTTTTAAGAGTATGATAGAGACATAGATGGAATATTAAATAATAATTAAGAGGGGGAATATATTGATAAAACTAAAAGAAAAAGGTGAAAAATAATGTAATATATGTGTAAAAATGACATCTAAAAATAGGAATGGAAAAAACAATGATTGAGAAAAAGAAAAATGATAAGATTAAATTAGTATATACAATTTTTTAAACTCTCATTCTATCAATCAAATATTGGTCTATCATTCATTGATATATAATAAATAAATACCATTGAATGAGTAAACATACCAATAATTTATCCATCAATCAGTATTTCAACCAAGAAAACCAAAAATCATTTTGAGAGATAAATGTATACATCAAATTTTATTCATAATTAATATTTTTTAAAAATGGATAAAATTTTAATGTATTTATTATATTAGATCGTATAAATAATTTTTTAATATGTTATAAAAACAATATTAAAGTAAGTTTCATAAAAAACTCCATGAATAGGATTTTTGAAAAATTAAAAAACTCATTTTAGAAAATATAACATTTTAAAAATAAGAGAATTTATTTTAATATAAATTTTATTTTGATAAAATAATAACTTAAGAAAAATATAATATTTAAATAGATATGTATTACCAATAAATGATTGGAAATGTGTGTCATAAGAAGAATACCTAACTGAAAAATTTTAAAACAAATAAGAGGAATTCAAATAATGATTTTTGAAAAAAATTTATAATAAAAAAATATAATGATAAATATATTTTTTAATATTTTTAAGGGTATCAATGTATAAAAAGAAATTTTTTGAAGATTAAAATAATCAATTCATCTTTAATAAAAATAAAAAGGTCAAGACAAATTTTTTTAAATATATTCAGGAGTAGATATTCCATCATATCAAAATTCCACTACGATATCACCCTTTTGTAAGTGATATCCATAGAAATGATGCCTAAGATCAATATCAATAGTGGAATAGAGTTTGATAGGACCATTGGAAATATTAAAATTAATATTATTATTACTATATATAAAGATATGGTTTTACATAATAAAAATTTCGAGGAGAGTTTATTTCATTATCATTATGTCAGTGTAAAAACTCTCAACAAATTTGTAATCCACTTCATATATAGAAATATAAAATGTGTTCTACTACAAAGAAGTTCATGTGATAAGGTATGTTTCATGTAGGTGGAATGTCCCAACATTACATTATATATGTAGATCACATGCTCCAAAACAATCTAAAGATATTTATCTAGAATTAGAAATTAGCTTCCAAAGGGTAAAATAAACAAAAAAATGTAGTTACTATTAATTAAATAATATTCCATTCAAAAAAATTAATATTCAATTCGGTTGGATTTCATCGAAAATGTGCACATATCCAAAAACAATTCATTATTACAACATAGGTCACATTAATATAAATAGAATGTCAATCATACTTCTATAAGGACTGTTTTACAACCATATTACTAGATTCATCCAATGTTAAATTATATGTTACAAACATTTGGTGTATGGGTTTCATTAGCATAATCCAAGATAAATAATTTTAAGTGTTTATTAGTAAATATTTATTATTTTAGAGAATTAAACCCATTTCTTAAAAAAAATGAAAAAAATGAAAAAAATTTGAGATTAATGATAAATATCATTACAAATTCTATATTCAATAAAAGATAAAATAGAAAACAAAAAGATTCATTGGGATATCGTGAAGTCACATCATAAGAGTAAATTTGAATGTGTAATAAAAAATTCGACATGTGATTTATGAAAATGTTTTGAATCAAATTTTTTCATTTTATTTATTTTTGATAAAAAATAATTATATAAATTTCTAAACCAAACTCAATGGGATTTTTTTAAACTATGAAAATAATTATATAATTATAAAATTATATTGAAAAAAATAATTTTCAAAAGAGTTTTTTCTTCCAAGAATCATTTTTATAAGTATGATCATTTTAAAAGATATTTTTATATCATATTGAATGATATTTATATTAATATGCAAGGGTAAGGATAAAATAATTCTATTATATTATAACTCAGTAATAAGATTCATGGTTTACCCATAGTCGATTCTATGATCATGGTTATCACCATTATCTAATAGAAGAGATTTATTTATAATAATGTTACAAAATAATATCACTTATTAATAAAACCCATTTAGAATCTATTATAAAATGATCATTATTTCATTAAATGATGGTCCACACCTCATTTAATTTGAATATATTTGGTACATATTTCATAAATTGAGCCAAATATTCATCATAATGCACTAAATTATGATTTTGGTGTTCTAAATTAGAGATAAATGAATGATGTTGAATCTAATATAAAACCAATCATATTATATCCGTACGTGCGTTAAAATATTTAAATACATTTTTTATCGGATGGTATTAATATATTTTTAAACCATTATATAAAAAATATAGAAGTAATTCCTATTATACTTCATATTTTTTATTTTGAAATTTTTTATTTGATTAAAAAGTTTCAAAATAAATTGAGAATTTGATTCATAATATTTAGTATAAAAAATAGATTTATTCTTCAAAAATTTTAACCCAATTTTTTAAACATGAAATGAAATTTATATGTTGGAGTACCCACGAAATATATCTTCAAAGTATTTTGAATAAAATATTCCAATATTATCTTTTTGTTATGAATAAAACATTTAAAACAAAATAAAACAAAAAATCCAACATTAGGTTTTCCATTATATACAAATTTCAAACGGGGTATTTTTTGGAAAATGTTATATGAGATCACTATTAGTGATATATAATGAAATATCAATGTACTTATCCCAAAAATAGTTTTCCAAATTCAATTAATTTGGATGATTATATGTTATGTTTTTGGATATTTTCATTTCACATCTATATTAGCTCACATAGTTGAGAGATTTCTGGAGAGAAAAATAATGATTATAGGATTTAGAATAGAATGATTAAACAAATTACTTATTAAAAAATTCTCTTCATTGCTATATTCAATGATAAATATTTTTGAAAACATTTATATTTCAAATGTTTTCAAAAAGATCATGAATTAAATCACAAGGCTTACTGTTATGAGATAATAATTAAGCCTAGTTGAAATTTGTATTTTCATCAATAATAAAAATATTGTTAGAATCTCTTAATAAACTTTCCATTTGATATTGTGTTAATAAATAAAGATGAACTAATTAAAAGTAATTTTATGATGAAATTAAATTTTTAGTTTGAAAAAAATATTTTTTTTCATTCCACAATAAAATACATCACAAGCCAATTCATATTTGATTTATTATTTGAAAAAACACAGACTAGTTGATAATGGTTGAGTTAGAAATGTGAATGTGTGCTTTACTGACCAATGAATCTATTCCAAATCTCTATCTCACTAAGTTTTACACTCAATAATTTCACATTTTAGGTAGAAATCTATTTTCATTGAATTATATAATGATTGGAAATCGAGAATAATGAATTAAAAAAATTCATTCATTGTTAAGCAATTTTGGAAAATTGAAATAAATTTTTTTTTGAAACCACTAGGATAAAACTATCTAATTAATATCATTTTTTTAATCCGTTGAAAAATAAAAAATATTTGATAATAGTTGTATTGGAAAATATTATGGTAACTTCATTTATTATCATACCCCTATAGTTTTCAGTTAATTTGATGTGACCACTTATTTTCTAAATTGCTATAATTTAATCTAGAGAGGTAATTACACATGTATCATTAGAATCCATTATCTAGTTACCATTGCATTTCTTTTTTTTCCAATTTAAGACACTTTTCATTCATTTATTCATCACCAAGTGCCATATAGAATTCAAAACAAAAGTATCTTGAATATTTTATGAATGTTTAGTTCCTTTATTCATTAAATACTCTACTAGATATAACATTTACATAAATATAATGTTTTTTATTTTCACTACACTTCATTTTGTAGATGGTGAACTCTAGTTTGATATGACCCTGTTAATTTATTCATATCACGTTTCTTCAGGTTTCACTATTTATTTAATATTCTTATAAGGGTGGGAAGATTTATTTATCTCCAAAACTTTTTGATGTTATCAATGAGTTAAAAAAAATTGTGGACATCACATTCAGATGATTCCTCTTCTGTAGAATTGAAGGTGATTTTTATCATTCCATATTTTTCACAGTTAACTTCCACATTATCATGTTGATTAATTTTAATTTAACATATAATTTGGTATTAGATGAGTTCTTAGGCCACTATTTCCTTAACATCATTACTATTTTATATGACTGTGTCTTTGGGTACCTAATTTGTTGGAATGAACAAGTGTTATCACCACTAAGATCCATTAAACCATTGAAAATGTCAATAAACAGTAAAAATAAACAACTAAGGATTTCATTTTGATTTATATAAAATCATTAATATTTTTTTGGATATATGTATAACCTAATATACATATCTTTACTAGGTCCTTTAAGAGTAACATACAACTACTTCCCTATTTAATGATTTGTTATACATCTTCAAGAATTATTATGTTCCATTTGAATATGTCTAAAATGTATCATGCTCATACCTTTTCAATTATGTTAAATATTTCAAACATCATTGGAAGTCCACATTTATCATGGTTCTCTATTTTTACTATATTCAGTCGTAACCATTCATTAAATTGGTAAACTTATGGTTCAATGAAATTATGATATATAGTTTTCCCAGCAGAAATAGTTTTTTCTATTAAAAATAGAAACCCAATAATACGAGTTTGATTCCACCCTAAAACGATTGAAAAATGAAATTGTGTATGATTTAGAGAAAAAATATTTAAATTAAACACATTTATTATCAAAAGGTACACAAATATAGTTGTGATACTAATTTTTGGAGAACATAGATTGAAAGAGTGGAGGGGGTCAATTTCTATTTTAATGAATAAAGAAAATTGTACATGTAAATACAAAATTAAAAGAATTCAAAATGAAAAAGTGATTAAATTTTCAATAAATGGATAAATTTATAAATTTTATATGAATTATAATTTTAATTTAAATATATATTATACATGTAAGAATAATAGAAAATGTAATATAGAATTTATGAAAATATTCTTCTTGATAATAAATGATGAAATGCATAAAATAAAATAGAGAATAAATACGACTTGAAAAATATGTTAGGTAATATATTTTGATAAGAACCAAAATATCCTCCCATATTATAGAAAGTTGAATGTTATTACTCACATTATCATGGATCCTATCATGAAAAAAAACCACTCATAATTAAAATTTATGAGCACTATCTTAACCATCTCCATTTTCCAAGGAACCCGTCACAGACTTTTATTGTAGTGAGAACCTATTATTGAAGTATCGTACAAAAATAATAGTTTCTTGGTAAAATAAAATTACCATTAAAATTTATAAATATCCCATATGGATGAGATTAATTGAGTTGATAGATAAAGATATTATGTTGGTAGATATACATTAGGATTGATGGAGATGGGGGGTTTTCTCTTTTATATAAATAATGTGAGTCACTATAGATTTTACTTAGGAGATAAAAAATTGAATATGATATTTATGTTGTGTTGTTGGATACATATATAATTTTCCATGATTAATTAGGTGTCTATATTTTCTTCTTGATGCTCCTGTAAACCACTATAATTTACTATGGGAATAAAAGATGAAGGAGACCTCATTTATATCCATTTAACCAACACGCGACACACTACAAAAAGACATATCCAATATCACATGGAATAATTGTTATCATCACTGGATGGTCGATGGGTTGCCTATATAAGACATTTTCTGAAAAAATAGCACAAATAGCCCCAATAATTTGGTATTTTCTTGTTGTATTGTTTTCCTAAAATTTCAATCCTTTTCATTGAGGTTTCCGTTTTACTGGTTGTGTTGATAGATATTTTGGAGGTGTTTTAAAGAATAGATTAATTTTTATTCATTCTATAGGATCACCAGGAAAATGTTGTGTGTGTGTTGATGGTTATTTTGGCATGTTCCTATTATTTTTTGTGAAACACAATTAGTAAGATGGATTTTCAAGTAGTTTTAGAGACTGTATTCCCCTAGTGAGTTCATGTATTAAACAGGTAATGAAAAACACCCAATGTGGGTGTGGTAATGGGATTGGATCATAGGGAATGCTCTTGTGGGCTACAAATATATCTATATTATAATGGTCATAGTGTGGGGTGTGGTGAAGGAAAAATGTTAGGGGGTGGGAAACATGTTCTGGTTGGAGCCATTTATGGATGGGGTGAACATAAACACAATAACCAATATAATTACATGGTATATTCTATAGTGGATGTCGATATTATTTTAAATCATAAAAAATATAATGATTTTTAATAGATTTTTTCCTGATTGAATTGGGGAAACACATGGGACATTATAGGGTTTTTAAATTCAAATAGAATTTTTTCATATTCTATTATTAATTGATGAATTCCTCTCCCTTTGTTATTCCTTTGAATTCCATATTCTTGAATTATGCTAGGGTGTTACTGAAAATATAAATTTAATTATGGATTCATTGAGAAATTATTAAATAGATATGAAATGGTTTTATCTTTTGGGTCCCATGAGTCTATTTAATATGGAATCTAACTAAGATCATGGGGAATCATGTTACTTTAGTCTAGGGTATCCTTAATTTCCCATTCCCCATTCATTATTCCATTATATTAGATAATCATTGTGGAATCCACTATATTTTTTCTATTTTCAATCAATTGTTGGTTAATGGATTGGGGTGTTTTGTTTTGGATCTTCATTATTCGGTTTTATGGTGGTTGATACATGTTCGTCAATTCTCCCTCATAGTACATTGAAATTATATATCATGGTTGATAGTTCATTTTTTCTTCTCTTTTTATGTGAAATTTATTTATTATCAGAAGTTACATCTGTAAATAATAGTGGAATTAACCATAAGGATGATTAAAACTCATTGAAGAATTGGGATTTGTTTTGTTTTTAGGGATCACTTGTGTTTCCACCATGGTAATAATTAATATATTGATTTTTAGATAGTGTTATATCAATGTTGATGTTATGGATTTAAATGTTTTTTGTGATGACCTTGGATAATTAATATAAGTATAATTATTATTTATTATTATAATTAATATGGTGTGATGTGAAATTTCATTCAGTTTTCCCTGATAATGTGATTGAAATCAAAGTTATGCATCAGACATGTTTGAATGAAATTTATTCATCATTACAGTTTGAAAGACTAGAAATTTATCCAATATAATTGTTTAAGTAACTTATAACTATTTATGGATGATTCATTATTTTTTATGTGGTGGATCCTATAATAAATGAATCAGTTAATTCAAAACCGTAAAGAATAATTTTTTGACGACGAAAATTATATTATACAAGGAATGAAAGTTTTATTAGGATGGATAGATACTGTGGTGTTAGGGCCTTAACAGACCATTGGAATTATTTGTCTACATGTTACATTACATGATTAATTTGGATGTCAATAATTTATATGAAATGTAATGCAATCCTCGAATGGCTAATCGTATAGGGAGAATGTTTAGGGGTTCCTAGTTTCTTGGTTAAAGATGGAACCTCTATGGGTGGGATGAACACTGAAAAGCATAATGATGTAGAGTATGGGAACAAGATTGATGGAAATATTTAATGATATTATTTCCCATTATTTTTTGACATAAAATATGTGATTACTACATGGTAATAAATCTTATTTAATGTCTGAATGTGTGAGTTTAATGTTCACTGCATTACTTTCACCACAACTTAACAAAATTACAAAGGAATGTTTTACAAAACTCTTTATAGCTTCATAGGACGATTCCTAGTGTACCTTGAATTGTGTAATGATTATGAATACTAAATAAATCACTCTATATATTCCGGTAATTTATTGAATTCTTCATGATGACAATTTTTAAGGATATTTGGAAGAGTTTAGATTATTTCTAGAGGGGATATAAGTTGTTTGGTAATTAATATAATTATTAAATATTAAATTCCATAAATAAATGATATTCTTCTTGAAATGTTTTTGTGATTAAATGATATCTAGTCCATAGATATTGAATCTATGTGTTAGAGATAGGATAACTATAGTGGACTCTATGTTTATGAAATATCCCATATTTTTGGATTTGATATATATATCTCTTTATATTTAGTTTCTCTTCATACACTACCCCACCCAGGTATGTAGGTAGATTTATAGTAGTTGAATATGGATGTTTTTCCCCCAACATCCAAGTTAGTGAGGTTGAAATGGATTACTACCTCCACTTTACATGCTTTATTATTCTTATAGATTTTTGTTTTACAATATGTGGTTTTTATCATTTTAATATACTTGAACCAGGGAATATATTTTATTATTGTTATTTCACACACATGTGTATTCAGATATAGTATCTTCAGTTTTATTATATATATGTTGTGTATGAAACTTGGAGGATTATGATAAAATAAACAACATATGGGTTATGGTGGATCCAAGAATATGTTATGTTAATATATGGATACATGGTTGATGATGATGAGAAAATGTGATACATTGTGTGTAGTGTATAATGTGATGACTGTAGTGTACGATATGACACAATTCCCATCAATGTAGAGAGTGATAGATCAAGGCATGTGATGTTTGGGAAGGGAGGAAAACCAAAGTTGATGTGGTATATGGGTACATTCATTTGGTATTAGGTTATTACTTTTATGTGATACATAGTGAGAGAGTCATTGTGAGGCTGAGAACATAGCGTACCTGTTTTGGTGACAAGTTACCTTCACTTTTTTAGTCATTGGAATTTAGTATGATTTCTTTAATTTTATCCATGAGAGGCTCCAAAAAGGATCCTGGTGTGTATAAGAGTTATTCTAACTCTAAATATATAATGTATTTTATTGGGTCTGTAGGAGATGGTAGGTGTTTGTGATGTACATTTCGACATCATGGGGTGGTGATATAGTTTTTGTGATCAATGGGTTCTACTGAGGATTTTCCATTTCTGTAATTTTTTTCTATTTTCTAGTAGATAGGTTTTGTTAATTTATATACATGTATTGGGATTTCTATTAATATTTTAAGATAAGGAGTTGATTGTGGTTTTGCCTTATCTCTTGTTCCACATGTTCGCTTACAATGTAGTGAATCACATTACTATGTAAGTTATACCCTAAGTGATTTTCACAAACCCAAGGCCTATATGTGGTGGGCTTCAGACATCATTTTCTCCATTCTTATATTTTTTTACTAGAAGGTGTACAACTTGAATAAAAATGGCCATGAATTTGTTGTATAAAATGTTCAATTTTAGGGATAGGATTTAATTTTACCACCTTTTAATGGAGAACCCTTTTTAAATATAATATTTGACCCCTATACATATACATTTTGAAAAAATTCATATTCTTCTATAGAATCGGGAAATCATGATTTACTTTGGATGAAATTTTGGTATTTTTATAAAAATATTATTTTTTATGAATAGTGAAAAATACTGTTTTTTAATTCAAAAGTTCCTTTTAATATAATCTATTTATATGGTTAGATTATATTTTTAATTGGTTTTGAAGTGTAATTAGATTATATTTTTATCCTTTCATCCAATTTTGTTCATTAGAATTAATTCCACTTTAAAATTATACATAAACATATGTCAATCTTTTGGTAGTTATTGTTTCTTAAAAACATGATATTTGTTTTGACAATGAGAATAAATTATATATTAATTATTCCAACGTATTTGTTTTGAATTTGGTAAAATAAGAAATATTTTTGAATTTGGAATATAAATTATATGTTAGGCTGAATTTTGTGTATTTTATTGAAAAAAATCAATTTTTGATGAGTTGTAAAACCACTAAATAGTAGTTAAAAATCTAAGTTTTTCATTTATATAAAATTTTACCACTTCTATGAATTGAATTTAAAAATTTGAGATACATGGTTGTTATTAGTGAGTAAAATGTGGTTCAATAAGATAAAAATAATTTCTAATGAATAGTAACATTTCCCTATTAATTACCACGATTAAAGGTAAATAGGGTAATTCAAGGTAAATAAAATATTATAATAATAAAAAATTACCTTAACACTTGTCCTAACATTATTGGACAGGTAATGGACGACCATGGGAATCCTTGGGTCGATTTTGATACCCCATGGAGCCACTTCAGAATGGTAATGATAATTTTTTTAATTAACTTAAAATAAAGAAAAAAATTACATTAACAAAATTCTTTTAGTATATCAATTTTTACATAGGGTTATATAAATCATCTTTTCCTCTATAAATAATCTTTTAAAATCTAAAAATATTTCCTACATTATGGTGATTTTTTTAATATTTTTAGACATCAAATAAAGTAAATTATTTATGACATCACAGTGATGTGGTATTTACCTCATTAATAAATGATTTAAATAAATATGATTATTAATATTAAAACAATATCCAAAACCTATCCAATTCTTATTAGATGATTTTATTTCTACCATGAGTCTTCTTATATTCGACTTTAATTAGTTTTGGATCTTTAGAAACCGAATATCACGATAAAATAAGGCAATATTTTCAAACTTTTTTAAAGAACCCCTCCCCCCACTTATAAAATGTCTCCACTTCTAACCCATTCCACATATTTCTCAATCCCCATGGATCATCCAACCCTGGCCCAAATAATATCTCAAGATACCCCACTTTCTCCTTGAATCCTTACCTTATGTAGAAGGCACATCACGAAGTCCTTTTGGTTCAAGCTAAAAAATGTTACCTAAATTAAAGGTAACAGTTTCTCTTAAATTATTTTGTTTTATTTTGTGTTATTTTACTTATCCGACCCCATCAACTCTCTTTATTCCTTTATTTTATAACAAAAATGGTATCCTCAATATACTATTATGTTTTTATGAGATGGATTCGAACTACATAAACACACACCTACATCTAATGGGTGAAGAACATACTTTTTCTGTGGATGGAAAACTAACACCTCACAAAATGATGATTGTTCGATTATCTACTACCGCCTCTCATGGGGGACATTAAGATGGAACTATATTTATATATTATTTATATATTATTTTTATGTTTTCTCTATTCTCCTGTATTTTCCATTTATATCATCATTTTATGGATTACATTATGGTTAAAACGTGATAATTTCATTTGAGGAAGTACGGACTACTGCCCCCTCAAAATGATATGACTCATTAATGACATATGTTGACAATATAAAGGAAAAATTTAATTATATTATATATGATATTATATGGGAATTATAATATACCTATGAATATTTTTTATAATTCTATTAAAATAAAACATAGAAATTAATGTAGCATCCATGCATATATACAGCTTACCATCTCCATGAATGGTTCATTTCATTTCTTATCTCCAAATGATATGTACTATTATAAATACATATATATACTAGATATATAATGTATATATGATGTCCAAAATCATTTATATCATTCTAGAGATAATGTAATTTTGACCACATGGAAAAATTATAATTATAACAAGGTCATTTTTGACTTATGTTTCGAACATCTATAAAATATCCAATATGAACTCAAATAATTAACAATTTGTTATTGAAAATACATAGTTGATATAAAAGGAATTATAAACATTAAAACTATTCCTATCTATGTATAAATTAACTTATTTTTATTATTAATGAAGAATGAGGAACATACAAGAAAAGTTGGACTTGAGGTAAGGGGTTTCTTATCTCACTTTTAATTTCGTGAGATTTCCATTGTTCTCAACTTATTTATTAAATTTGGTGTATTGTGTAATGAAATTTGATATATATTATAATTATTCTCTTTATATTCATGGTATTTAGTGATTCATTTGGTGGTTATTATCTTTTGGTCATATGACTCGATCAATTACAACATAGTAAAGAGTTTACATTTCACTTCTTATTCCCATGAGATTCTTGCTATATTGCCACTATTTCTTTTTGTGTGGTGTATATACTATCCCATGATTGAATTCATGGTGTAATATACATTAATTTATGGGTATTTAAATATTCAATTTACAATCCTTGTTTCATGGAATGTATGTTTCATAAGTTACCAAATCAGTAAGGGAATTTCAAATTTCAATTTCCACTCATTCAGTATTACGCATACTTCATTGATTATTTTACTCCATGATTATGAGTGGAATAACTATTTATTATTGGAGTATTATTTTCCACTCCCAATTTTGTGGATATTATTTTGAGACACATAACCACTCCTCTGATAAATTCTCAAGCCATCGAGATGAATTTGATAAGAGTAATTTTAACTCATTCTCCATTCATTGAGTTAAACATCCAATTAATTGATGTTGTTTTTACAAGAATATGTGTGAATGTACTCGGATTTATTTTCTCTGATTATCCCTTAATATTTAGTATATTTATATTTTTCACACATAATTATTTCATTAATTTATCATTAACCTAAAGATACAGTCTTTATAATGGATTTCATCTCAACTTATATTCAATTGAGTATTCTTTGTTGTTATGCTCCAGCTCACTTTCTTTGGTGTATATATTGTACATTGACATAGTATATCATGAAATCCATTATTCTCTTGATATTATAATGTTTTTATTACCTCAATAATTTGTATTCAAGAATCTCTCATTTGGTTAGAAACTCTAACTAAAATATAATTTTTAAATGTTTTAATGATTTATTCATCTAAATATCTATCATTAATGTCCCTGTTTTAAAAATTGTTTTAAGGATTTATTTTTAGGGATGTTAATGTTTTAAAATTAAAATTCCTTTTAGAAGTTACAAATTGTTATGTGAAACTTTTATTCAAAAATATAATTTAAATGATTTCTTGATAAATTTTGAGTCTCTTTAATGTTTTCCAAAATTATGGGGTCATTTCTCTCAAATAGTTTTGAGTGTTATTTTTTCTATTTCAATTTCCATAATTATTCTCTATTTAGTTTGATTTATTATAATTCAATCTTCCATATTGTATTAAATGAATTATGTTTAACTGTGGATGTGTTATTTTTATACCATTCATGGTTTATGGATAAAGTATTGACATTTCATATGCTAATTTTAATACAAATGTTTATGTTATATTTAAACCATTTCATATGGGAAATTAATTAGACTTAGTAAGTGATGGGTGGGGCCCTCTATAGCTTCTTGATGCATCAGTATGTCTCATGACACAAACTAGAGTGTTGGCACAAGGCCTTGATGAAATATTATTTGTAGTCTTGGCACGAGACCTTGACTGTGTGGTTATAATGTTTGGCATTATGCATTCCATCATTATGAGATTAGATATTGATATTTCATGTGGTTATTTGACTAGTATAACACCCGTGACTATGTTTTATTATGGAATTATTTATTCAGCTCATATTCCTCCCATAAAGTGTTCTTGTTTATTATTTTTAAAGAAATGTGTTTTCAATTATTCAACATGACTATTGTTTATGATATCTTTCACTATATTTCTTACTGTTACTGAGTGGTTGAGCTCACCCTTTTTCAAATATTCATTTTCTCAGGATATGATGAATTTAGTAATGAGTGACTTGCAGGAATAATTTTGGAATATTTGATATTTTTAATGGAATAAATTAGGGTTATTTTTATTCTCAAGATGCAATATTGAGCTTATGTATGTATCTTGTTTCCAAGAATACTAAACTGATTGGTCCTTCCTGACATGATTCCTTGCATCATACCAATATTATATAATAATATACCGACTCCTGGGTAACTGGGGTCGGGGTGTTATATTTTTAGTTTATTTTAATATGCGATGTAAAAAAGCGAGAATATCAAGGGCCTGATTATTTAGGGACCCATGTGATCTAATGTAGTGTCAATATGTTTATTAAGTAAATAGAGAGTTTCTATACATGACCCTATATAAGTGTGGGGGTTTTATTTTAGACTCAATGATAGCGGAATGGTTTGAGGATGTAGAGAAAAAATTATAATTGATCCATATGTTGAAGAATCATTTTGTTACATTTGTGTTTTTCATGATGATGGGGTACACCATGTAATGTTGTTTCTTATTCACTTTTGAATTTAAAGAGTAAACTATAATGTATGAGTTGTTCTTATATTAGTTTTTATGCAAGATTTTTTCATTTATCAATGTTTTACCCAGTTAATAAAAGGTTCTTACTGTAGATTAAGGGAGAATCAGTGTAAAATAATTTGGGATATATTATAGGACCCTTACATGATATGATTTGGACCAGTTTTCATATGATAAGTCTAGGATGATTCATATCATGGAGTCATTTCATATTGATATGTAGACTTTGGTATGCTCATTTCTGTTGTTGACATATCTCTTATTGCTTGAATGGGTATATTTCAATGAAAGGATAATGTCTAAAACTAGATCATCATATGAGAGAAGAAATAAATATTCACTATATAGAATAGATATAGGATGGGGTTTCCAGATACCATGATAGAATATATTTAAAAACTATAAGTTTCTATTCCAGTTACCATAAACTCATTTATATAGGTTTTCGGTCTCTCCTGGCTCATCGAAGAAATCAAATCCATAACATTTATGTCGTGATTGTGGTCATTTATAACTAGTGTTCTTGAACATTTTTTTGATCAATCCTTCAAAAAGTGTTTTTCTTTATCTTCTGCAATTATAGTTGTTTCAATGAAGGATGTATAAAAATAGTGATATAACCTTTTATTTGTAGTGGGAGATAGGGAATATAGAAGAAATATTTATTATTTTTCACATTTTTAGGGAGTAGTGTGTGGCATTGCAGGTGATTTATATCAAGATCATATAATACACGGAGTAGTCCATGGTCTTCTTCATTCATCATAGCATCCATCGACATGAAAGAAGAAAATTGTTTGAGGAACTTTTTTTTCATCATTGGTGGATGAGTTTTTTTATTTATTGTCTATGGACACCTTCATATCACATTCCCTAGTTCCTTATTTATAAAATTATTTTAGGATACATCTTATTCATTTGGAACATACTAAACCAGTTGAACGTCAAATTTATCTATGTGATTTATGTTGGTACATTGATCATGTTTTGATGGAAAATTGTATTGTTGAGTCTTACTATGATTAAAGTAAAAAACCTTATAAAATAATCCTCAATAAGGATAATTGAAATTTAGTGTAAGATATTGGGGACTACATCCTTAGGTATATTGTTCCCTATAATATTAATAGATATTCATCAGTACATGTTATTGATTGAGATAATAAAATAGGTTAGAGGAATGTTATTTCTTTTTCCTCCATGATATATGAGTTTATTTTTTCATTATATGTCAAGTCGATATTATTTCTTAAGATTATGGAAGAGTTCTGTAACAATTATCCTACGCGGGGTAGCATTACCCACCTTGATGAATGACCAATTTCATGATAGATTTTCTAGTGGGAACATCATTTATCTCATGTCCTATATATAGGATGTCACACTCTGATTTTCTGGAGCTTTGGATTTAGATCAATGATCTCTTGTTGGGATATTTTTTTTCTAATTGTGTCACCTTAGGG
The DNA here is from genome assembly GCA_963277665.1 of Viscum album. Classification (NCBI taxonomy): domain Eukaryota; kingdom Viridiplantae; phylum Streptophyta; class Magnoliopsida; order Santalales; family Viscaceae; genus Viscum; species Viscum album. Next base: position 1,429,684,465 of record OY728152.1, read on the forward strand.
TGTTATGGATTTGTTTTTAAAAATTACAATGATAGTATGCATTCATGTATCAATAATCATTGGATGATTTTTGGGAAATGAAATAATACATGTCCTATTATAATGATTGATGACTCCATCAATATGCAAAAAGAATAAGTTTGTTCTTGAAGATCAATTTGGGATGAGGATACAATTAGATACAGGTGAAAATTGAAGACATACTACTAAAATCATAAATATTCATTTTGGGAAGTAAAAGTTTATTTTAATGTTGATCAATACATAAAACACTCTACCCATGTTTATGGTCATGATGAATATGGTGTTTTGAAATTTCGATATTCGGTTCATGGTGTATTTCTTCATTCCCATCAATTTTTACTATGCATGAGAGGAATAGTACACATATCATTAGTATGTAGTATTTTTATTTCTTTTCATCACAAAATATTTTGGTAGATGTGTAAGTGTGTGATCTTGGATTATGAGTTTTTTCGATGGGAATGTTGTATCATAGTGTAGAATAACTATTTATTTTTAGATGATTTAATTTGATTTTTTTATGGGAAGGATTCTAGACTTTCATAGAGGTGTTGTGTTTCCATTGTCTCGTCGGCTACTAAAGAAGATTCAGAGCTGATATATCGTGGATTGAAACTATCATTAATACATGAAATGGACGGATTATGCGTTATTTTAGTGTGAATACTGTGACGTAGTTTTCATGTAATTTATTGGATTGTTGGTCATAAATCAAGTAATTTGTTTCCTATAATAGGGAGTTTAGCTTCATGTTTTCTATGATTCTCAATGTCTTTGATTACTAAGTGTCTTGATTTAATAGATTCTAGTTATTTCCCATCGGAATCAGTTGTTACGGAAACAAGAAAATAAATATTACATTATTAATCTTTATATGGATATAGTTTTTTTTTCTTCAAATATGTGGATGCAAAACCTAATCAGTGAACACATTATTGGTTTTACAGATGATAAGAGTTATAGGTATGTCTTTAGAAAAAATAACATGAAACCATGACATTGAAAAATTATGAAAATATTCTTGTAAAATGACATCTACATTTTCTATAAAATATGAATGTGTAATTCATTAAAAATTTACATTAGATATATGTGACATAATATTGTTTTTGTTGAATCCAATGATTCTTACCAAGTGATAAATGAACATTCTATGAAGAATATTGATATGGGGTAAGTTGGTGGTAGATGATGACCATTAAAGATGATGGTTGAATTAAATTTAGTTTATCATTTGGAGAAGTTCTTACTGGATGGATCAGAGGTGGTGGTCAGGTGAGATCAAGTTGTATGTGGGTATTCCCCTAATGGTCAGTCTAATGATAAATAATTCTAGGTGATTTTCTAGGGGTGGTTTTTTTTAATTTGGTGTTGTGTGATTTGGTTATCCAAAATTTCCATAGCACTCAAATGGTGGTATACCATAGAAACATAATGATATATTATTATCCGAGATGATTGTTTTCTTCCTTGGTTAAAGAACTCAATTGTTGAGTTTGGGTGCAGATTTTTAGTCTACCAAATGATGAATGCTAAAAACAATGTTACTGGTGGTTTTCACATGTAGTTAAATGATATACAATAGAGGATGGAGAGAATTATGATGAAATTCACAATATGTTTACCAATATCTCAAGGAGGATTTAATGATATATATGTGGGATCGTATAACAATTGAAAATGTTGGTTCAACTTTTCAAATTCGTAGAGTTGGCCAAAGTGGAGGTTTAACCAATAATGTATTTCTAAGATGTGGAAAGAAAAAAAGGATTTGTAAGGAAGATAATATCTATTACTGATCCTAATTTAAACTCTAGGGTGTGGAAAGGGGTTAATGGTTATTTTAGATCTCATCTATTCTTGTGTACAACTTTTAATCTGGAGAGGGATATTTAGACAAAGTGGACCATCTTGATTCTTGAAGGCATGTTTCGTGGTTCTATCCTATATTATAATTGTTTTTTTTTTGAAAAGGGAATATTCCATTGATCAAATTTTCTTATACCAATAGATTCCAATCCACCATTGGCATGATTCCAATTTATATATTGTTTTAATTCCATTTTCATTGTCCATTGTCAAGCAAGGGTTCTGAGACTCTATGATTGTCATTCCATAACTAGTGAAGAGAATAACATATGTGGTTTAGTAAATTAATGAGACTATCGAGGCTACCAATGATTTATAGAAGCACAATGTCAATCAAATGAGGATACATAAGGATTTCATCATTACTGATCCTGTGTTCTTGAAGGTGACACATTATTATAGGCAGTGATAGTTTTGTCATGGGTATAACCTTTCTCCCATGATTGTTTGACCTTTTTATGGGTTGGATCATGTTGATGTTGTTTCATTTCAGTTTTCACTTACCCAGTATGTGAGTAGTTTCAATGATGTATTTCATATATAAAAAATTAATCACTATCTTTAGGAATATTTTGACCAGATTTGTTGTACAAATATCAACATTGATGATGATACGCCCATTGAGGAGTAGCCTATATGGATCCATATCTATAATAAGAAAGTGTTAACTATGATCGATATTACTACAGTCCATTTATTATTTCAAGATGGTTTCATTCCATAGAGATCTTAATAAAATGAAGAACAAGTAATCAATAAATATCATGACATTTCTTATGATTAAATCTTCCTTTGAATTAATGTTTTTTATTGTTAATCCATTATTGCAATTATATTTTTTTTTGATTTCGTTGATGCATTGTTTATGGTATTTATTTTATTAGATAGGTATCTCATATGGGAAAATGATTTGGATATAATTTTATGTTTTTTGTTTGTTCTTCTAATTGAGGTAGTCATTTTCTTATGATGGTGTGATTCATAAGAGGTATCTCAATGGGTGTATATCTGGGTGACCCCTTCGGTTTTCAATTCATCGTATTTTGTTTTATATTCATAGGGTTGATAAAATATTGAGAGTTTTCTGATGTAATTATTTTAACCCAATTTTCATTTACATTCTAATTTCTTATAGATTTTTGATTCCAAGCGGATGATTAAAGGTGTTTTGGAGGCTAGAGTGTAGTTTTTCCTTTAATAGGGTCACTATTCCCAAATGTTGGGATTGGTGATTGGAATTTTTGGTTGTTCATGTGTCGTATGGTTCACCACAACTAGAAATAGTGATCATTTATCCATTATGGAACTATAAATTTTCATTCTAAAACATGTAATGCATAATGAACATCCTAGGAATGGAGCACTAAGACTGTGGATGTGGTCCACAAGTATAGTCGCATGACCTAGATTGTGGTATTGGGATTTTTCAAGGAAAAACAACATAAAAATGGGAAACGATCCTTATAATAACCCATTTAATTCTATTGAACTCATGAACACCATCAGTTAGGCTAGACGGTGGTGGAAACCATGATAAATGTCTTGATTGTTTTGAAATGATAGGAATTCTCATCATTCTACATGTTTCTTAACAAGACTGCGGGGGGAACACATGTGATGTTTTGGGGGATCTAAAGAATTCTAAATTACATATTTTATTTTAACAATCTATATATGTATCTCTTTTTAGTGTATCTTAAATTTTAGACTATTTTATGTTGCTAATGTGTTGTAGGATTGATCTCTCACACTAAGGTTGAAATGATAAATTAATCACTAGATAAGTATTGATTTTATCCCCTTGTTTCACTATGATCAATTACATGTGGATTCTAATGTTGATCATGTTATATTATGTGATCTTTATTAATGGAACCCTTCACATCTACTACCCCATTATTTCGTCCATTATCCTTTTTAATCATGGTAAAATCATCATTATTTTTGATATTTTCCATTCATTATTTTTAGTGTATTAAAACTGTTAGGTTTAAGTAAATCATCCTTCGGTTTCAATGATCATTGTTCCTTAATTTTCCATTAATTATCAATGAATGTTTAAAATTTAAATTTTTGTATGAGATTTATTTATTCAACTATTTTATGTGAAATTATAATTTGATCATTCTCTATATATTTTAGTAATGGTGTAATTTACCTTAATGATGTTAAAATGAGATTCATTATTTCATTGTGGTTTTTTTGTAGTTATCACATATTCTTCAACCAGTATAACATCATGCCTCATGATATTCTTCATATTATGCTATCTATGTTTATTAAATGGTTTAGTATGTATGTTGTTATGAAACTGGAAAATGAACATAAATATAGTCAAGATTTTTTTTTAAAATTATGAAATTGGTATGTGATATTTAAAACCTTTATTCTTTGAAATGTGATAAAAATAAATGTGAATATTGAGGCATGATTAAAAAATAATTTCTTCTCATATAGTTTGATAAATAATGAATTTATGATTTAAATGAGGTCTAAATATATTGTATTTGTTTATAAATAATGTACTTGGTTTTTCTATTTTTTCAACCTGTGATAAATAATTTCATTAATTCATCATAGTAAAAAATTAGTTTTTTTATATTTATAATTGTTATGGAGATAATAAATCTATATTTTCTGTGATTTAAGGGTGCCATAATTTGAGGGCCTATAATCCATGTCACTATTTTTTCGCTCTCTTATTTTTTTGATTCATTTTGATGAGGATACATGTTAAGAAATTGAGGTGGGTGTCTGATAATATATGGTGTTTCATGAATGGGAGGGTGTGCCTATGTTATTTGTAATAGATTAAACCATTGATATAGTGATTTGTGGTGATATTCATAGTGGAGACAATGATGTAATCAATAATGATGTAACATGAGAAATAATGTCTTTCCCATTGTTATTTATGGTGAAATCTTGGATTATATCTTGATATTAAATGTATATTAAGTGTCATGTATCCCAATTTCATATTTAATTACTTAATTTCACAATTACATATCATTAATTGAAGTTCATAGTTTATGTGTCTATTTTTGGAATCGTGGGATCAGTACTAGAGTACTTAGTAATTAGGAATGATTGTGAATGATGAATAAATTAACCCATGGTTTTACAGTATTGAGGATATTCTATGGGTTGATAATTCATGGTTAACGTTAAAAGTGGTAATAATATTTTACGATTTCATGAAATTTGATAGTTATGTATTATATTTATGGAATGTAAACTAAAATAATTAAATGAATGTTATTTTGAAGTGATTGTGTGCATTAGGGATGTCATGACCTTAGTAGTGTATTCTGTTTGTATGATATATGATAGATACAATGGTATCATAGGCTAGTATATTTCAAATAGTGTGGATTTTGGTGTATATATATATAAATAACTTTATATTATATATTTATATCACAAACCACCCATGTTTCTAAGGAGACTGACACTAGAGGGCTCTAGAGGGTGTCTTCCTTAAGATCTAGGTTGGTGAAGAATAGATGGATGACTACCCCCTCATTCAATACCATGTTCTCCTAGATTCTTTATGTTATTTTATTCGAGGTAGTTATATTTACCATATAATTATATAGAGGTATTTAATATCACATTTTTATTTCACACACATGTATATCTTGATAAAATATTCCTATTATTGTTATATGTACATTGTGTATTGGATGTGACAGCATGGGGTATAATACATGATGTACGAGTTGTGTTGGCTACCGAACAATTCCTTATTACTATCTAGAGATTTGGGTGATGATTATGAGGTTGAATAATTCCCAACATGCATGGTATTATGTGATTCATTTGGATTATGGTATTTCATATAAGCTCTTATCTTTTTTGGTATGATTAAATTTGGACCGAGATTTATCCGAGCATGCGACCATATTGAATATTGGAAAACTAATGGGGGATGTATAATGGGGTACAATTATTTATTATTTTGTTTGATATTATATTTATTCATGTATTTGATACTGGGTGTGAGAGGCATAGTCGAGATGAGAAAATAGCATACTAGTTTAGTTAAAGGGTTAGATTGACATGTTTATTCAATATGATTTATTATTGTTTATTAATCATTTGCACATGTTGCACGATGGATGATCCTACTATGTATACATATTATGATAACCCCAAATGTATTTAATTTTTTCCCCAAAATATATGTTTTGTGAATGAGATTAGAATTACATGATCATGGTGTTGTTCAAACGTTATTTCTTCTTCATAGTAGTTTCTAAGTATTTTAATTTTTGAATTTTTTATTATTTTAATTTTTTAAAAATGAATAAAATTAAATGATGGTGTGTGGGACACTTCTTATTTTTTAGGAGTATTCTTCTTGGGTGTATTTAACATATTTCTCATTCCTTATTTTCATTTTTATAGTAACGCCTCTAATTTTTGTGTATGCGATACCATTAGTCCTTAGGGGAAGACCGTGAAGAATTTTAGGTATTATAACTGGGATAATTAACTCCTTTATCTCATTTCCATCCCAAGAAAGGATCCTTTTGGAAGAGGGGTAATGGCATGTGGGATTCATGTATAATAATGTACTTTTATAAATGAAACTGGAAACTGATGACCTACCATGGGGTTCTAGTTCTACATAACTTCCTCCATCATAAATAATGGACTTTTGATCATCCTTCTACATCTTTATAAATTTCATAAAACATAATTCCATCATTATAAATAATTCATTAATAATTTTACAATCCAGTGATCTGATAAATAATAATCCTCTTAATTTACATTTATTAGATCATTTTTTCCATCAATGACATTAAATTTAGTATAAACGTTAAAACTGAAAATCATTTAATGAAAATGTTTGAAATATATATGTTTGTTTTTTTATCATGAATATAATATGAGGGAGAGAGATTGATATATGAAACAAGATGATGTCTCATGGTGTGTAGTTGTGTTACATGGATTTTTTTCTATCCTGAAATCTTCTTCTAGTATCTGTATCTTTTGTACATTATAGTTTCATTATTATATTCTTAACGAAACAGGATGGGTCATGAAGAAGATATTTTTTATGGTTTAATGATTTGTATGGGATATTAGTTTACAATTTTGAATGGAAAAATATATTGAGGATTGAAAAATTTATGATATTATTATCCATTAATATCATCAAATCATGTGGGGTATTTATATCATTTTAAGATGGAGTTGGATGCGATAATGTCGATGATCGAGAAGTTCAATGACATGATGTTTAGGTTTTTGAAGGCGCTAGTAGATTCCCATCAGTTCTAAAATGATTTTGATTTTCCATTAGATCAAAAGTGGTTGAATGAATTTAAAAAATTCTCAGTGGGAAAGGCTTGATAGGAGGGCACAAAATTATATCGTGATGATGTTGGACCAAATTGTGGCCTTCATTATCTATGTTTTTGGAACAACAACAAATTTTATGGATTGTATTGAAAACATATATGAAAATCATTCCATGATAAACAATGTGTTAATGATTTTTATATTTTTTGCATGATAGTATAATAATGATTCTTAAAATTTTATCATAGAAATGAATTTTATAAGATTTAGAGTCTCATAAAGTCTATTAGCATGATGTTTTCTAAAGGAATAAAGAATTTTATTTTACTTTTTCATCATTTTGAAATTTGGGATATAATGGTGAACAATATATTTAATTTCATTTGAAATAATAAATTTATCTTCAATGATATCATTGATTTTGTATTAATTTAATAAATATAGAATAATGAGTGATCATCAACCTGAAAACATGAATTCAAATCTCTAGATGATAGGGTTTTCTTTACTAAATGGTGTTAGAATAAATGAGGAGAAAATAGAATAGGATATAACTGTGAAAAATAGGCAATCCCAAGGGATTGTTTTTATTTGAATTATAGAAATTAGAGTACCCTACTGATTTTTGTATTTGAGATTCATTGATATCTCAAACAATTCTTCAAAAAAATCTCTGAACATTATATATAAATATTATAGTCCCACATTTGATTTAAGTGTTATGAGTTCATTGTATTGAGGGAATTTTTATTTTAGATTATTATTTATGTAAAATAATGTAATTTGAATCCTATGAAATATCATGAATATACACTTTTAATATTTTCACTTATTGATAGGCATGTTATTTTTGTTTCTTGGAAGGGAGTTGGGATCATTTGAGCAATTAACTAATTTATATTGCATTTTCTATGATCAAATATATCTCAAGAAAATTATAGAGAATAAATTTTGATGGTAAAAAAAATTAGATGGGATTTTTAATTATTTCTTGAGATTTTTACAGTAATATCATATAATTCTTTTTGGTGGTGTCTCACGGATATAAAATGGAACATTTTACATGACCTGAGATTATACAGGTATCATGCACACTATAGAAACAACTACATGCACAATAAAGCTTCAGAATAATAGGAATTGTCACAATGGTGGGAATGTATTATGAATCCATTCTACCAGACAGTTACTACAACTCAATATCATAAGCAATGTAAAAAACTTTGTTTTAATCATATGAAATTAAGGGAAGGTGGCATTAAATTCAGGTAGGAAACCTGTCATGTGTGTTTATATAGATGTATATAGACTCATGATGATTAAATATCATTTTAGATAATTGTATAACATTAAAACCAAAAATTATTACATATATATGATATAATGTATTTCATTAAACCAATGTATCTTGTCTTCTGGATATTAAACATATAGGGATCCATTATGTATGTCAATTTTAGGATGAAGATTGAATTTCATCATTCTAATAATGGAGGTGAGTATGGTGGAATGAAGTTGTTGAGGTTTTTTTGAATGTACACAATCTTTGTAGTGAATACTATTCCAATAACACCATAGTTGAATTGGGTTGCAAAATAATTTAATAAAATATTATATGAGACACTGAGGAGAATGATGTTAAATTTTTATTTCCAAAATAATTTTAGTTAAAAGAGGATAAATATGATGGTATTCTCATGAATAATAGTCCTTCTAAAAAATATTTTTCGTTAACATATAATTAATATTTGGTCTGGCTAAATGGTGGAAATTACATACCTAGTATTTTTTTTCATATATCACGTATACCTATTTCAATTCCAAGTATAGGGAAAAGATATAATCTAATTACTAAAAAAGTTTACTTATATTCTATGTTTAAAAAATATTTTTTTAGACTAAGCTTAAATATTTATTGGATGGTTTTTAGAGTTTATATAATCTTTTTTATTATGTTGGTCCTATGGGTGGATTTTAACACGGAAAAAAAATTCTCATTGAATCATGAAAATAAGGTAGATGGACAAGTTTGAGATAAAAAGAGTATTGTTGGTGATGTTCTATTCTAGGATAACAACATATGTAATATGAGAGGAAAAAAAATACTAGAATGGCGATTAATAATAAAATAGAATAATTAACATGGTATGATGCATTAGAATGATCAATGATAGTGGAATCTTGGGGTATAATTTTAGAATTAATATGTATCAAAGGATATAAACCATAAAAACTTGAGTCGATCTACTAGGTTCTTGTGTCTAGTGCATATGATTGATTCATGGATGTAAATTTCACTTCTCACATATGGGAAGGAAGTCTAAATCATATATAAGGAATGAATTTTCAGTGAGGATTTTTAGAAAAAATATAAATAATGATATAATTTCCTCCTTTCATGTTTCCAATGTATAGATGTCAACATATCTTTCAAATAACAAATAGTAAATATTTTATAATGTGGGTTTATCAACTAATAGATAATGAGGATATCTGAGTTTCGTGTATGTTAGTATGGTATTCAAGGTGTTTGAATACTAAAATGTAGTGGATGTTGGTGATATTTTCTCTTCTATTTTTAAATTCCCAGAAATTCAAAGGGTCTATGACCTAGGTTACATATAAATTATGTTCTATTAAAAACAATATGTGAAAATAACATTCCATCACAATGATTTTTTTGAGTAAATACATTTATATAAACATGATTTTTTGGTACTATAATGGAATAAGGGTATGCTATTTAAGATCATTTGATCTATGTATGGGATTAAGTAGTCACTGAATAAGTAAAATCATAACTTTTAGAACATCAACATGGAATGAATTTTCAGATTTTGAAATTCGATTCATTTTTATTACTGAATGGTTTATAATAGTGTATATTTTTTTATAGTTCATCTCTATATAAAATAATTACTCATGGATGGACGTTTAATAGAGAGGATAGAAGAGTGATGTGTGAATTTTGGGGATGTTTCCAACAAAAAAGTTATTCATCCCTCTAGGTTTATATTGAGGTTTAATATCATAAGAGGGATGAATTCTATAACTTTTTAATTTTTTAGTGTTAGTATATTAGGAAGGAACATGTATGATTTTAATGAAATTAAATTATGTATGTATGTATTAACATGTATATAAATTTAAATATTTGATATGAGATGACCCCTATAATATATGAGGGGGAAATATAGATGGAAAAATATCTTTATACAATAGTTGTGGGAAGCCTAATGTCTTCTATATTGTGTACTAGTCATGATATCATTCATGTAGTAGTTTTGGATAGTGGATTCATGGAAATTAATGGAATGGAGAATTGGGGGTTCTCATGTGGATATTTTAGTGTCCTAGAAGAATGAAAGTGATATGAATTTTTTAAAATGATATACATTTCACAATTCACGTGGACAAGAATACACATTTTCAATCTTTAATGAGGAAAACTCCGCTAGAATACAAAATAATAAAGAAGCTTATGTAGGATGGGTCATTTGAGATACATAGGGTTGATGTAAACTAAAATATAGTAAATATAATAAATAACTCTTTAATATAGGAATGTTTAAATGATTTCTTCACATCAATGGGGATTCCATAAATTTTAAATTAGTTTTTTTCTTCAAATATCCAATTTACAAGAAGGAGCATGATTAATAAAATATAATATAATGTAGTAATAATAACACATGGAACATGGGGTTGAGTATTTAAAATTATTGAAAAAGTGAATATTATTTTTAATTTTATGATAATGAATTTTATTAATCAGTATTAGACTCATAAATATGGGAATATTTTGATGCATAATAATATAACCATATTCAAAGGTGGTAGTTATTGCAGTCTTAATTTTGGAACATAATAGTAGGGACAATGATGCATGTCAGAGGGGACACAATTTTTGACGATGTAGGATGAGTTATGGTATCTAAATCTGATTTTCCCATTGATTTTTTGATATTCCTAGTTTTATGAAATACTATTTCATGATTATATGAAGGAGAAATGTTAATGAAATAGATGACATAATACCTTAGTCTCTGAAGGGTTTCACTATTAAATATGATTTCTAATTTAAGTTTTCATTTCATTTGACCCTATGGTTTTTTGAATTTTAATATTAGAGTCATTATGATTTAATTCTATAAGAACATATTGGTTGTTGAAATGTTATTATCATAGGATATTTTACATATATTAGGGATGATGGAAATTTTTCTGGTGTGACAAATTATGTTTAAGAGTCCTATATTTTTTGTTTTAGTTTATCTTCTATTGTAATATTTTTCTTAAACATTATAGTGAATTTATTGATTCTTGTAGACTACTAATCCCTAAAATAAATATATATAACTTATTTAAATATTTTATTTTCGTTACTTTAGTTCAATATAGTGTAATTTTTTGACTTTACATTGTGTGTGTCACTTTGTTGGTTTAATGAACAAAGTTCATGGTGTGTGGGTATTTTTAAAAGATTCCAAGTTCTCAATAAATATTTTCCATTTGACATGGTTTTTATAGGATCATCTAGTCCAATTATTCCATACATGAGGAGTAGAGGTTGGTATGTTTGGATGATAGAGATTTTGTATAACATGACCGATATGTAGTCAATGGTAATATTTTCTTATCATAATTTTTCATTAATGAGATATAATCTATATTCACCACTTGATTTATTCAATGATGTGTATATAAATTGAGTATAATACAATTTATCATAATTTCCATGAAATTAAACGTATATAGAAATTCGTCTAATGTTCTCTCATATATTTACTTTTAAAAAAATTCTTCCAAAGTCATAAGTGTTTTCTCCCTCCTCAAATTTAAATTGGGGATATATATATATATATATATTTCTATTAAGGGAATATTAAGAACTATTCTCACTAAAACCCCATTGATTTATTACTTTAATAAAATTTTTAACTTTTAAATATCTAATTTCCATTTCAGCACTATTTGATTCCCAGTAAAGATAGATGTTTGATTGTATGTGGAGTTGAACATACATATTCTTTTAGAAAGGAATGTTTCTCAACTAAATGAATATTTTTAAATGAATTAATCTATTTCAGTATCCTTACATATATTAGTTAATAATTAAATTTTTATTTACTTTTACTTCATTTGTAAATGGTGATAAATGTATCTATATTTGGATTTCCAATATGATAATTTTCTCTAGAAAATCACTTTATATTTATTTATAAAGCATAATTTCAATGATTTCCTAGTTTTCCAATGTAATTTTTATTACAAACACATTATTTTCTGAATTCTTTTAAAAAATATTTGGTTCAAAAATAATGTTAATTGAATATGTAATATATATTTAATCCAATTTTTCATTGAAAAATAATGACTATTAAAATCGTTTTTATCACATTCAAAATGTTTTAATGAATATTACACCTAATTGGTTATATGATCAAATGATAATTTCTACCCTCTTCCCCTTTATATAATATAATAATGTATTATGGATGTCTCTATTAATCCCATTTAATTATCATAGATTAATTATTCAATGATGGATTTATTAATGTTTTCATGTCAATTTTCCACACATATTTATTGTTTTAAATTATGTGATGGATGGTATGACAATTATAAATCCCACCAATATATTGGGATTATATTTATATCTCATAAGATAATATATATTGTAGTTTGATCCCAAAATTAATAATGGTCATGTGGATATAAAATTATATAACCCAATTATTTGTTGGGTAAAGACATATATTTCAAGTGATGAAAATGAATTGGGAGTAAACACAAACACCTAAGAGAATTTGCCCACAATTTTTATTGAATAGGGTATGAACCCAATCCACTAAGGGAGTATTTTCACTATGTCATGGACATATTGGAAAATATTCATGACATATGAAATGATTTTCATTGCTTTTTTAAGTTATAAATTCTCCCTCCAAAACAATGTATTTTGAAACAATAATATATTTGATTTTCATAGATCATGATTATATACACATATTTCACACTCTAATAAATTATGAGATTTTTTTACATAAATCCTTTTGTCATTGATTATGATTCATGATCTATAATTTCCGAGGTCCATCATTATTGTTTTACGTTCATGTACAATGATTACATTCCCATACAGACTTTTTTATCTTATTCTCACTTATGATCATCAATTAGTAACTATTAGGCTCACCCATTAAAGAGAATATGATCTCAACATTTTTTATTATACCATTCCATAGGAAAATAAAAAATTTATAATATATGATGTTTCATGTTAGAACCATAGTCTACCTATATAGGGGATAATAAAAAACAAATGTTTCGGATTTTTTTCTTTTAATCATTTTTCCATCATTTGAATTTGTTACCTCAATAGAAGGAACAATATTCAACATTTCACTTAATTATTATTTCAATATTCCATGTAAATATGAATAATATAAACACAAATATAAAATACTCAAAGATACATAAATTTTAGACATAGTTATCCATTAAGATATCATCCTTGGTGCATACACTGACAATGTGTCAATGTAACATAGTGGTAATATTAATCATTATAGATATTACAATTATTTAAAATACAAAATTAAATTAATATAAAAACTCCTCTGACACCCTATCTACTAAATGATTCAATGAAGGTCACATATTCCCTTGATGTACTACTTTAGAATGTTCATTTATATTTTATTTACAAGTGGCCCACGCTATGGTTGATTTGTGTATTTGCCTATATCCTTACACCTATTTTTATATATTTATACAGTCTATAATTTTTATATTTTGAAGTAACACATGATTTTCCCCTACTATTAGGGGATACATTACGCTTCTATTGAATCAAAATAACGTTAAAACTTTCTCATGATTATATTAATTATATTCCTAAACGATATTTTGGCATTCTTATTCTATAGGAATGCATAATAGTATAACCTGTTGATCTAATATTTTATTTTATGAAACTCCATCCTATTCCACACCCTTGAAACTTTCCTCATGTATAATTACATAGAAAACTTAACTCTAGTGACTTCACCAAAATATGGTTCAGTAATATAGTTTTACATAAGTATATTCACCCATAATAATTTTATTATTTATTCTTTAATAGGTTATGTTCTTGTGACCTCATTCACACAACTGCCGTTTTCATTATTGATTATCTCATATATCCTTGTGACACTTCCATCAAATTATTCCCATTATTCTACTATGGTCTCTCATGTTTGTTTTCTTATGTACCCTCACATAAGCCTCTTTATATTGATTCCATTATTCATATGTTTTTCTAAAACTAGTTATGTGACTTATTTTTCCTAATTATTTCACTCAAGTTTAATTTTCTCAACTACATATCTTTTACCTTCTCGTTTAAATTTAGTTGTGAAACTTCCTTTTTGGAACATTACTCACATATCTTCATTGGATTTTCTTTTATGTTCTTATTTTAATTTCATGAAACTCTATTTACTCTGGTATATTACCTTGTGTGGGCCATCCAGGTTGATATAATTTTTTTATATATCACTAAATAATTGTAAAATATTTCCAATATCCTAATAATGAGATCATTTATGGTTTATAATTAACTCTAGATCCTTTATACAACCCATCATGATTCTAATTTTCATGATTTTCAATTCATGTAGCCTTATATGCACTATCCCTACCAGTGTGAATCTACCATGTAGAATGAAACTAGACCAAAATGATATCTCCTTACCATAATGAATGTTTATAGTGTTACTCATTAACATGCAAGAAAATATGTTTAGTAGTATGAACATACTTATAAAATAAGAGAACTACCATTTCCACTAAAATCATAATTGAATATCCTGTATTAATCATTTGGATTTCCAAATGACTCTAAATATCGCCCTTTTAATAATGGCTGGAATATGTTATAGAATCATTGACATCCCGATTTTTTTTTTCAACACTAATTTTTTTATATGATTAAAATTCATATATCATGATCCTCTAGACTTCACCCTCTCTTATTTAATTATTATTGAGATAGAGTTTACACAGAAGGAGACAATATTTGATTAGACATATTTAAAATGTCCGGTATATGAATACTCTTACATATTAATAATTTAAACATGCTTTCAACTTCAACTCCACAATTATAACCTACAAATTACATAATTCCTTATGATTCCTTTTGATACCTTCAAAATATCCTCCATGGAAGTAAAATGTATCAAAAGAATGCTTTTCCGATACCTATTCATATAATATATCAAGATATATCTATAAATATTAAATCAAATAAAAAATCCTTGAAATATATTTACGTCTAAAATTTTTATTTTTCTACATTTTATAAAATATAGGAACAAATAACATTTTAGTAAATCAATAAACTATAAAATTATTCATCTATTTTTTCTTGATGAAAAAAATCCTTCACAGATTACAAAAATCTATATATTCATGATTTAGAAATAAGTTTTCTAGAATTGGGAATTCAACCTCAACATTTTAAACAATTATTCTGAAAAAATATAGCACAAAAACTCTTGTTTGTAACATTATCCCCCATAGATATCTTTGGTACTTATATCATAATTTCTTACAAACTATAAGATTCAAGATTATTCAACACACATTTATGGCTTAATTATTTGATCCACTCACTAACCATTATTCAATAAAATTTAATGGTTCTTCTCTTATTAAAATATATGTTTTAATAATCATCCCCTTTCATTGTTATATTAATAGGGGGTTCATCTAATATAGACTCACTTTTTCAATACATGTTTATCTTTAAAAATCATAAATGTTCTCTATAATGGTGTTGTTATGGAGGATTCTTCACCTAAACATATACCCACCTTATTTAGGGATCTTGGAATCAGCATTTTTCATGTATTAATTTTTTAGTCCATTCATAATTTTTCACGTATATACACTAAATACTATTTAGATCACCCTTTATACTAATAGTTTATAGTCAATGAGTTATTTCCTAAGACAACCATTAAAACATCATTCAAAAAATAAATATTCTCTCCCATCCTTTTTTCGGTCAACCACAAGAAATAATTTAATTTTTGAGTCTATAAAAATGGAAATTAATCCTTGATTCCACTCGATGATACCAATTAATAAATAAAAACAATTCCATAATTTTATTTCATCTTATATACTACTTATTGAATAATATATTTCTATAAATAACAACTTTAATGAAATGTGTCTCTTTCCCCTCCTCAGAAATATTTTACCCAGTGATTTCCAAACAGTAACATTCCCTCTTCACTTTGAGTCCCAAATAAGAAGCTAGAAATTTCTAATCTGGAGTTTGGTAAAAATATATTAACTAAACAGTCATAGTGATGTCCATTTAAATTACTTCTTTCTATTGATGAAATAAGATAATTTGTTTACTCTCTTTAATAGATCTTCTATTGATCTCAATCGCACTACCACCAAACAATCAAAAACTAATCCATAACGTACTAATAATGTGTTTCATACATCATGTTGAGAAACTAATAATTCTTGTTAATATTAATAATTCTATATTTCATGATATCATATCTCCATCCATTCATCATAGGGTTACTCCTTTATTTGGAAGAGGATAAAAACCCATCAAGAGAAAATCACAAATTCCCATAGATTTTTTTCATCATTTAAAAAAAAATTAGATAATATTAATTTCAAGGATGCCACTAGTTGGTAATAATCCCTTACTACTAGTAACTACATAAATCATATATGAATGAGAATCTTATACCACTTTCTAGAATAATAACAATTAAACATGAAGATAATATATGTTTCCCTTCATTAGTGGTGTCATATCATTTTCTTCATAGAACATTGATACCATTAAAAAGTATACATGTATATACTACTGATCATGAAATATTCATTCATTTGATTTATATTATCATTTGAGAATTTAACAAATTTATAGTTTCAAATCATTCTATTTATTATTCATATTCAGATTTATCACAGAAAATAATCATTAAATAAAACATATAGGGTTATCATTGAAATACCCTAGACACTACATGTTGAGTTGGATTCAGTCTTGAATGGTATATTGTAAAATATGGATTGATATAAAAATAATTATAATATTTCTAAGTCCCTTAATTATATTAATTTATTTCCATATCAATCAAATATACTCTTTGATAACAAAATATCCATGGATCATTACTCTTCAATTATTCATCACAACTTTAATCATTACATAGAATCATTTAATAGAGAGGGAATCTTATAACACAATCATGTAGATTAAAATGGCTAGTCAATATGAACTGACACATTACATTCCACAATACTCTATTCCATTCTATTGATTCTTATTTTTAATACACCAATAATAACAATTGCAATATCGATTATTTATCTTAAATTATTTTTCATCATTGGGGTGGGATTTAATTCTATTACAAGACTAATATCAATTATACTTGTTTCCACTTATTATTTATTTTACTTGTATCAATAAAAATTCCTCATATGCTATAATATTTCATTCCCAACTATATTATAATCATCCTTGTTATATGTTTTATTAATCCACCAAGGAAAACCTCCTTTAAATTATCTCTGATTTCTCTATGACCGAAATCAAACTTATTTTTCCATGATGGTTCTTTCCTCCAATGCACTTCTTTATTTAACTCGATCAATGTCATTTCATTTTTTAGTATCCAAAATTTTATTTTTTTTCTACATGAGGTGAATGGTGAGTGAAATATTACTACATCATTTGTATAAAATTTCTTATGATTCCCAGTTTTACTAAAAAAATTAATTTCATTTCTAGATTATCATAATTGTTTTATATAAAATTTAATTCAAATTTTACATAAAAATAGGTAATATCCATTACGTCCCTTTTCCATCTTCCTGATAATGTCCATACACAAATAACCACAAAGATAATAGTTGGACATGTGGTTCACATGGCCTTAGTCACAGATCCTTATATTCTAGAGGCTGCCAACTAGCACATAGGCTCTACTGAGGTGATAGTGGTGAGACTATACCCCCATATTAGAGTACCAAAATGGTAATATCTATTATTAAATTACACAAAAAAGGAAGAAATAATTATAAAAGAAATAAAGGGAAGTGGAAGTACAATCAATATTTCTGAATATAAAATATGGTCATGTCAATATACAATATATTCTATCATATCCTGATGATGATACATAAACTAAAATAATAGACATAAAAATGGTGGCATAATTAATTTCAATAAATAATCAAAGGAATGAAAATCCCCAAAGGTGATCTCCACGATCATCCTGAACACCAGTATAATCATGTGCTCCAAACTCCTGGGTACTATAAATGAAGAACATAAAAATATACATTGTAGTATGAACAATGAGATCTATTTAGGTACCCCAATGCTTTGGCAACCCGAGTGAGGTGTGAGATATAAATCCCAATAGGTTTCCACCCACACTATCTATGAATGAATCTAGTCTGTCAATAATAAATAAATCACAATGGAGGTTGTATGAATAAAAAAATTCTAAAAAAGTTCTGAATGAAAAATCACATATTGGTTTATATTTCATCAGCACACCTAACCAACTATAAATTCTTCAACTCATAGTCCGAAGGAGTTTTCTATCTAGAATCTATATATATAGTAATAATATATATATATATATATATATTATATTTCATCCACCAATATTAACCATGTGGGTGCCGACGCCAATGGCCTTATACCTAGAATACATGTGGCATGCTACACCAAGCATAACTGAAATATCCATAACCAGTCCAAACAGACCTGCACAATTAATAAAAAGGGTATGTGATCTATATACCAATATAGTGTGAGAATTAATTCAAGAGATGTAGGATGGTGAGTGTTCCATCATGCCAGTCATCTAAATTGGAAGCATGGAACCTCAACCCAACATCCTACATTGTATCAATGGTGTGCGACATCATGAAATCAAATCTAGAATTAAGGGATTGTGATTTTCATTCATTCTGAACAGATCCCATAACAACATTTTATTACATATATCAATGCATAATCATTTGATGATAAAAATAATAACATCCATATCAATGAGGCATTAGATGCCATTCTAATGATTTAAACAACCTAATAAATTTAAAGGGCATCATATATTAATTATATATTATACTAAGAATTAATGGAATGGAATGTCCATTACACCATTTTCAGTTAATTTGAATTAAAACATAGTATTCATACATGGATGGAAACCATCGCTAACATTCCATTCCATCTAATACCATTTTCTGATTTAAATAAAATATTCCACTATGAAAAAGTTATTCAACATTGAAATTCTTGTAATTAAACAGAAAAGGACTAATATTTATGAAGATAAAACGTTGAACATAGAAGGTTCCATAGAGAACTAGGATACTTCCTATATAGTTAATCCAATGTTCCAAAAATAAGTCAAGCCCTTAAGGTGATTTTTGTCCATTAGTCAACATAATATGGATCATTCAAGCCATTCAATAAATTAAAATACCCCATGAACATATACTGTTCCCTCATTCAATTAAAATTTTATTTTAAAATGAGGTTAATTAATTTAATCACACCAAAATAGGATGTTTCCTAGACCCACTAGTAAATCTATCAAAATGAATGCATTGGAAAAAACACCCATGCCTTATGACCAAGAAACATGAAATTAAATAATTTACACTTTGTTATTTTGAGGATTTTACACCACATTTGATTGGTTTATTATAAAAATTTTTCTGTTTATTAAAAAATTCACTAAGATCAATTAAACAACATCTCAAGAGTTATAAATAAATTCACATTTTATCTATGAAAATTAGAATAAATTACTGAACATGGAATATTATTTATCAAGGATAATGATGGGGTTATGAGGTTCTATTTCAAATTGGGAAATGATTTAAATAGAAAAGTACATTATTTAACTAATTGGAATGCATTAAAGGCATTCAACAAATTTAAAAAAATTATTTATAAAGAGGAAACAAAATCCAACTCTCTCCTGTGCTGTCTGCAATTGATTTTGATAACCACAAATTACTTACCAAATTTTAATGGGTGTAATATAGAATGCAAATATCAAATTAATACGAAGGAAAATATTATAATGAAATTTCTTGTAAAGGCCAACATGAAATGAAAATGAAATATTGATAACTGATAGAATGT
The DNA here is from genome assembly GCA_963277665.1 of Viscum album. NCBI lineage: Eukaryota > Viridiplantae > Streptophyta > Magnoliopsida > Santalales > Viscaceae > Viscum > Viscum album. The sequence goes on from OY728152.1 coordinate 1,429,704,881, forward strand.
TTTGAAAAAATATATATACAAAATACCTTATTTTTAGAATGATTCATTTATCAAATATCAATATTTGATCATGATTGGTTTAGAAGAAATTGATGAAATTTTAATTTCTTTCAAAATAGGGAGAATGTGATAACACAAAAAAAAATTGATTAGCTGATACAAAAAATTAATAAGGAGTGACCCAAAAGGAATATATATTACTAATTAATGTAGACCCATAGAGATTTATGGTGCCTGAATCATATGATGGATAATGAGGATCCACTAAATCCTATGTTAGGTGTTGGAGGAAACCATGATGCAAGAGGATAGGGGTCACCTACTAGAAAGATATGAAGGAAATGGAAATGAGTTTTAAAACCCCATTAAGGGATTTTTTTAAATTTACCGTTTTAAACTGGGCAGCATAGTTTTTTCACATGGTTTGGAAAAAATATGTGCCAATATTTTGAAAACCCCTACTTACGAAACTAAGCCCACACAGATTTTACCGCATGGTTATCTTAAACATGCACCAACCATGTAGTGAATTGTGAATAGGTGGTGAATATGTAGACCTATCAATTTTGGATAGCTGCATGGTTTGGAAAAACTGTGTGCATCCCATGAACATCACATATAATCCCCTGAAATAGGAATCAATGTTTACTAATAGAGATGCATAGTTTTAGAATTGTTGTATTCCCATTCAATCAACATCCATTTTTTAATTTTATAGGCAAACCCTCCTAGAACACAAAATAACACATGAGGAACCCTATGGGCATTTAACGTTTTCTAAAAACAACACATTTAAGTGTTCCAACTCATATAATTATGTTTCGAAACAAGGTTCAAAGAATCGCCAATCCAATATAAAATTAAAATACCATTATCCTTTCGTACTATCCAAAAAACACGTGTTATTATAACATCCCCACCTAAGAACATATCATACCATGGAATCTAGTTTAAAAAAAAGAAAACATCTCCCAAAATACATGGGTAATGAAGTCTTGTTCAAATGATCATGTTTTATTCCAAAATTCCATCCACACCTTCAATATTATCATATGTACAAGACACTCGTTCCCTGAAAACCTGATCCAATGGTAATATTCACAAAAAAAAACATAAATAACATAAAAATGTTTTTAATCTAGAGACAAGATCGATTAATCATCTATTTACAAATATGGCAAATGGTTCTCCCCACAATAGGCGATATCATGGGAAGAGGACAATTCGAGACTAGTTTACCTCTACAATCAGAATTTTCATCAAATCATAGAACTCAGACTTATAGGGACACTATTGTAATGATTTCTTGAACTAGGTGGACCCAATTACAATTAATATCTTAATAGGAACCCCCATCAGATTGAAATAGTTGACTCCTGGTTTATAATATTGAAACTAGTAAAAAAACATTACTTTAAAGACAATTCCATATTTTAGATCACACATGTCTTAACCTTACCATGTGTTTTAAAATAGCATCCTTAAAACTATACACATTAAAATTGAGGAAAAAATGTATAACAACATCGCTATGATCATTCTCAAAATACGGGACATATATGGTCGATTTAATTCAATTTATCTAAAACAAAATATTCTTTGGAATCTATAATTTATTATGATCGGGTTATTTGAAGTCCATACTTGACTGCTGGTGACGTTCGTTCTTCAAACCACCATCTGACCATTTAAATAGTTGTACATCTTTATGAAAAATAGAGGAATCAGATCCAACCCACATAAATCATCACTAATTAACCTCCTCTAGAATCCTCACACATTTTTGTGACAAACTCATATTCATCAGGTTGGAATCAATGTAACCATATAAAGGTATTCCATACTCCACTATTCTAAGTGGGATGTTGGTACTAGGAGGTAAGGTCCACATCAAAACATTGACTGCGACAATATTGAAATCTTCAGGGTGGTCTATTCCAGGAAAAAAATTTGTTCCTAGTATCCATCAATGTAATTACCCCACAAGAACCGTGGTGTAACATAATACTAACAAATAACTGAATAAAACCATGCACAAGCATGAATACTAACAAAGAGTACCCAAACCGGACCAGTGGATTTTAATATTTAGTGTGGCATTAGACAAACACTATCTTAGTTATCAAGGATGACTCCATGATGTGGGACATGATTATCTCTTTTAGAAAAGTGCATTTACAGGGAAAATAGGAAAACCAAAAGAAGAACATTTGAACCACTAGTTGTCAACATCCCAATAAATAAGCATGCCTTTACATCTCGGTGCCTCATTATTGACAAATCACAAGACTTTTACCAAACAATTCATTCAATAAAAAACCATTTTTAAATTTACCCCCGGGTCATGTTCCATCTACATGGAAGGTAATATATCCACAAGAATAGATGTGGTTATCCCAACCTTATAAGAGTCCTAATAATCGAAAAAATAGTTTTTCCAATCTCCTAAAGAATGATAGATCATATTCAATATAAACATACATATGTCAATCCATTGAGTCACAAGAATAAATATAAAGCATTTATAGTGATAGATAAATAAAAACCATCTGACATGTCAAATCACATATGTATATAGAATCTACTACCAATAATTTTTATAATCATGAATACTTTATTTTCTAGGTTACTCTACGTCAGATATCACCCAATATGGTACTTAATTACATAAGGCTAAAGAATCCCACCAAAATCAACTAGTTTGTTAAATAATTTTCAACTCAATGGAAAAGGTTTTTCTGAATGTATACTTCAGCGAGATCAAATGTTAATCCATTTCATCTTGAACACTACCCATAGGATTATAATCCCTACATATTCTATCATTAACAATTTATAGCAGTACCACCAGTATGTAGGTGTCATTAGATAGACCCATGTTGGGACATCAATTTTATATTTTTTTTTAAATCATAATTAATCTAAACTTTTATCATTGTATCATTTATATCTTAATCCATATCACCCATGGAGTCCTCTGAGGAAAATATAGATCATTATCCTCAATTTAAACTCCTCTATTGGATACGTGAACACCATATAGATAATTCATTCTTAATCCAATGAGTTCCTTTTAAATATATATTGATTAAAAGGTTTTTCCTTAGTATAAGGAAATTATAATCTTAATGTCTATTTCATGTCTCATTGTTTTGGAAATGTATGAAAAATGATTGATTTATTACAGAAAAATCACCACCTGGATTCATGGATTTTGCATCTACACATCCATATGAACATGATCATCATTGAAAGAAGATCTTATAAGATATTTTTGACATTGACCATCTTGTAGGGTATAACCCCTTCTACTCCCTGATGATAGAAATATAAATTATGTCATTTTTGAAATTGTTTGATGATTTAGTTGTGACATTGTAATTATAAAGTGAACCAATCCATCAATTATTTGTGAAAGTACAGTAGAAATCCCCAAACTATAACTGATGTTTTATATGGGTCCTTGGAAAAATTTATGTACTGCATATATGGATCTATAATACCTATGTTTTTGGAGTTTTTATTCTATAGTTCACTATTTCAATGTTTCCATATATTTATATTCAATTAATTTAATATTAATGATAAAACATTTTATATAATCTTCTTTTTTCTAAATGAGACTAATATAATTATTGTTGGTACAACCTCATATGTGAACATTGTATTTGTTGTCAATGAGTGTCAGTGAATGGTAATGATGATCAAAATGAAGGAAGGAATACTCCCATGTAAAATGTAGAATGGAAACTAGACGTTGGTTGAGATTGATACTAAGATTAATATATGTGTATCAGGAGTGATACATTGTTTACAACAATTAATGATGATTGAAGTGTTTTTTGGAAGGAGTAAAATAGATGGGGAAGAAGAGGCTGTAAAGGAGTTTTTGAATGGTTGTTTGGAATTTTTATTTGAAAATACATTATTATAAACTAAGTTGTAATTTTTTCCTTTACCTAAAAAAATGGTGGAATCATTGGAGGCCAGCCGAGGTCCTCACCTCAAGCACTTGTGGGACCCGAGGAGTCAACATTTCTTGAGGGAAGCCCTCAAGATCAGACCCTAAGGATGAAAGTTGTGCACATACCGTGTATAAGCCCACAGGTGCCACAGAGTGGTGAACCAATGTAGCATGGGACCTATGAGAATGAATGAGGAGAAGAGTGGGCACTAATCATGCCTTGAGGGTGAACATGGAATGGGGCGGTACCGTGGATGGAGGAGGATTATTTTGAGCTGCTTCTGCCATGACGTGATTGATAAATCGCAAGAAAACATCACAGATTTTCAATATGGGACAAGGTTTTAAAAAACGTAGATGTAATCCTCACTGTTCATCTAATATCACTGAAGATATTGTCCGCACATCATATCCAAGGTACAATTATATAATTCAAGCTGATCGTCATCCCTACACTACGTGTGGTAGAATCGGATGTAACACCCCGAGCTTCCACGATACGCTTCTCGTTGAATAATGCAACAGCTTGCATTGTACACAAGTTCGATATTCTAACACACTACGACCAATCAAAAAAGCCATCATGAATAGTAACACCCAATTTTTGAAATTATATATATTTTATATTTCAAAATGGAATACATTTTTGGATTCGGAATATCAAAATTAGCATATGTTGAATTTTTGGTATTTTTCTGTGAACTTCCAATTTTTTATGAATAGTGAAAAATACTTAAAAACAAAATTTTTAATAAAAATAATTTATAGTGATAAATTAATATATTGAAAGGTTTTTAAGTATAATTATAATATATTTTTACCATTTTATCCAATGGTGTTCATTAGAGTTAATTTCACTTTGAAATTGGACATGAACAATTGTCAATCTTTTGATATATATTGTTTCTTAAAAACACGCAATTTGTTGTGACATCAGGAATTAATTATAAAATTAATTAATGAAACTTATATGTTTGGAATTTTTTAAAATAGACCTCATTTTTTAATTCGGATTATCAATTATATATTAGGGTGAAATTTTGGCATTGTTCTGAAAAACTGAAATTTTTTATGAATAGTGAAACCACTAAGTGGTAGTTAAAAAACTGATTTTTCATTTAAATGAAACATTACCACTTCTGTGAATTGATTTAAAAAATCCAACATACTTGTTTGTAATTGGGAAGTAAAATGTGGTTCAATGGGATTAAAATATTTTTTTGGTGAATAGTAACTTTTAAGTTTAATTAATCGCGATTAATGGTAATTAGTGAAATTTAAGGTAAAAATGATATTATAAAAATATAAAAATATCTTGAAACTTGTCCTAAACCAATTATATGAGACATTCCTACCACAAAAATCAATGGGTCATCTTGGGGACCCCATGGAGCCACTTGGGTAAGAAAATGACATTAAGAACTTTTTATTTAAAGTAAAAATGAAATTGTCACAAACATGTGCTGTTTTACTAAAACAATTATTAAATGGAGTTATATAAGTTAACTTTTTGACTATAAATATTCATTGTAAGTATAAAAATATTTCCTACATCATTATATTTTTTTTATAATTTTTAGACATTAAATAAATTAATGTTTTTATAACACCATGATGATGCAGCGATTACCTCATTAATTAACGATTTTAATAAAATGGAAGGATAATGTAAAATACAATACATAAACTTGTCAAAAACATATTTTTATGAGTATATTTCGATCCTTTATCACCTTATCCTTGAATGATATCATTTTGGGACCTTTGAAATCCGAAAATCACTTCATAATAATGTATCATTTCATGACCTTCCAAGAGTGCCCCTCCTCTCCTCTTATAAAAGGTCCCCACCTCTACCACCATATTCACACCTTAAAAGCCTTTTTGATTGGCCAAAATCTGCCCAAATACTCTCTAAACATTCCTCCCTTCATCATATAAGCATTACCTTAGGCATAAATCTCTTCAAAAAACCATTTTTGTTCAAACCAAGGGGAGTTACCCGATTTAAAGGTAATGTCTTCTCTAATGTTGTTTTGTTTTATTTTGCTTCTCCAACCCCATAAAATATTTTTATTCCTTTATTTTGTAAATATAACAGTATCTTAAATGTACTAGGATGTTTTTATGAGAAGTATTTTATTTAAACTTACACACACCTTCGTCTAATGGTTAAAGAACATACTGTTTCTGTGGGTGGAGAATTACTGCCTCACGAAACGATGATTGTTCAATCTTCTTTTAACAGCTCTAATGGTGGCCATTATGATGACACTATTTTCATATATGATATATATTATGTTTATGGTTTCCTTATTCTTCTGTATTTATCATTTATGGCACACCTTTATGATTTCCATTATGGGTAAACGTGATAATTTCATTTTAAGAAGTGCGGACTACCGCCCCCTCAAAGTGATTTGAATCGTTAATGCCATATGTGGGATGTATAAAGGATGGAGTAAATGGTATAATACATTATATTATACTGGAATTATATTATACCTTTATATAATTATATTTTCATTCCATTAAATACGAAATAGAAATGAATGTAGCGTTCATGCGTACGTACGGCTTACCGTCTCCCTGAACGGTGCATTTCATTTCTTACCTCTAAATGTTATGTAATATTATAAATGCATGTATATACTGGATATATATTATATATATTATATCTACATAATGGATATAATTCTGGATATAATGGATATTTCACCACATGAACAACTTGTTGTTATGAGAAGTTTATTTTTGACTCAAGCACCAAAGATGAACAAAATGACCATTATTGACTTAAATAATTACATAATGTTCATAAAATGGTAATAAGTGATATAAATGGAATAATGAACTTGAAAAAGGATCTTAATCAAGTATAAATTAACTCTAGTTTATTATTTAGGATTTTAAAGAACGGTCGAGTCAAGTCAGACATGAGGTAAGGAAACTTCTTAACCCAATTTCCATTCTTTGGGTTAATATCCTACGTTAAAATTATGTCATGATATTATTATGTCCTATATTGAATTTATACTTTCATTATGTGTACATATAGTGAATACACATAATAGATATATTTTATTTAAAAAATGATATTTTAAAGGGACTTCGTCTCAATCTCCATTCATTGAGGCATATTTTGTTTTATACACAAATTTATTTTATACGGTTTATAAACCCCTTTGAAATTTATGTTTATTCAAAAGGAATATTTTAATAAGAAGTGTTTTACTAAATGAAAAAAATGGAATGTTTTTCTTGTCGTAGGTATGCGGTGACAACGACTTCTCTGCCGCCATGACCATTATTTGAGTTTCGGCTTCCTCTACAAGCCATAAATTTTTTTAAATGAAGAAATAAATACCAAGTTTTAATTTTATTTTATTTTGATATTGAAAATGGTTTTGATAATGTTTTTATTATATCAAGGATTTGTATTGATATATTGTGATTGAAATGTGGAAATGTTATGTTTCCTTTATGCATGTTTTATGTGATAGGATTATGTTATGGTTTATGATAGGTTTAAAACTGTTCATATGAGAAATGCATTGGACTTAACAAGTGATGGGTGGAGCTCTCTATAGCTCCTCGATGCATCGGCAGGTCTCATGAGACAAACTAGTGTCTTTGCACGAGGCCTTGACAAAATATTATTTGTAGTCTTGGAACGAGGCCTTGGATACGTGGTTATGATAGTCTGGAATTATGCATTCCATCATTATGAAAGTGGTTATTGATATTTCATGTGACTATTAAACCAGTAGAATATCCATGCGAATAAGTAAATGGAATTATTTCATTTTATTTTTTTCCATATTATGCTGATGTTCATGTTTAAATGGATTTTGTTTTAGTTATACATTGCTATAAATGTTAATGTTTACTTATAAAAGCGTCCTCTATATTGTTATCCTTACTGAACATCTGATCTCACCCCTTTTAATGTTTTAATATTTTCCAGGATGTAAAGAAGTATTTTATGAATGTCCTGCAGGGATAGTCAGAAGAGGATATGAGTGTGGACTATGGAGACTTTGTTATTGTATTTTTTCACTTTATGATGTAATGTAACATTTATGAATGTATCTAGTGTTTCCAAGGCTACTAAACTAATCGGTCTTTCGAGACTTCATCTTTTGTGATCATTCCTATGTTATGCAACAATGAACCAACTTTGGGTAACTGGAGTCGGGGCGTTACAGTTGGTATCAGAGGCAGTTTAGTACTAACCTTGGAAGATAGATTTAGATAAACTTTGATTATAGATCATATCCCTAAGATATACTTTGATGATTAGAATAGATAAACTTCCTAGAATTTTGATATTATATATATTTTGTGAGTTTTACGAGCAATACATCCATGTTTGGATACTAGAAAGTAGAGGCGGCTCTGGCACATATGTACCTAGGGGTAAAAACCAAAAACACTACTTTGAGCTAGACTCGAATGGGAACTAGTGCACGACAACGGGCCTTGCGGCACTCTTGGTTACGACACTCCCGGGGGATATTCTTAGGATAATTCTCATTTTCATTACAAACCACTATGAAGGGTTATGAGTATATACTTCCTCAAAGAAAACATTTTTAGGATTATGGATTATATCCAAAAATAATTCAATTTATGTTAAGTGTTTTGCAAGTTTGTAATTATGTATTTTTATTCATAAACTAATCTAGTTTATGCCATTGTTTAGAAATGGCACCTAGTAGAAGGAATGTGGACTCCATCAATACGTATGATCCAAAGAGTAAGAAAGATCATATCTTTCACAGTATTAAGCCAAAATTTAGAAGGGAAATAGTCTCCCATGTGTTCTCAACATATGATGAAATAGTATCTTGTGTTAATAAGATAAGTAAAGAATTATATGAGTCTTATGGCTTTGAAGGGAAGAAAGAGAAGAAAAGGATGTAAGAGACAATTATGGATAAAGGGACGAGGGAAAAGAAGAATTTTCCAATATGTGATAATTGTGGGAAGAAACACCATGGAACTTGCCTGAAGGGAATGTGAGTTTTTAATAAGTGTGGAGAAAAAAGACATCAAGTGCATGACTTCAAGGGTAAGAAAAAGGTTTCTAATGTAAAATGGTTCATCTGCAAGGAGTGGGGACACTACACAAACCAATGTACAAATCATCAGAGTATGCCCCAAATGATGTTATTGGATAATAATCAAGTTATGATACTACCACAGATGATGAGGAATGATTAGAGTTCTTATGTTGTTATTAAATAATTTTGTCATTTGAGTATTGTATCAATGATGTACTGGTTATAATAATTATGGAGGGTATAAGGATTGTACTGCAGTACTATTTCCCCAAGGACTTGAGATTGTGTGGAACCAAGAAAAGTGATTCCACGGTAGGTTAAATTTTTGGAAAATATATGGTTGAGAGAATGATAAACCGTAATATGGTTCTGATATCGAGATAGTGATTTTGGAATAATACATGATTGATTTGGATAAATTATATTGGATATTTTTAACTTCCTTGGAACTGATTAATGATTTGTATACATTTTTTGTTAGAAGGAGTATATCTAGTATTCTATAAGGAATAAGGGATCATGAATGTAATCAATAAGGATTTATAGTAATTTAGGATGTTGCAGTGTTTTAAAAGAATATATTATGAAGGTCTTCACATGTTGTTATACGGAAAAAAAGGATCTTCATTATATTTACCTTCCTTGTAAAATTTGGACTGTGAGTTGGACAGAAGTATTTTGGATAACTATAAAGGCTGGAATGGATTATGTTGAACCTTGTATAGTATTGTTTAAGGTTAAAACATTTCAGAATATTATTTTTGGAATATTATAATACTATAGTTTTAGGAAAAGGACAACCTATAGGTCGGGGGATAACCCGTCGCGTTGGAAAAAGCTGTAGGAATTGAACCCACAACCATAGTGCAACAGGCCTTTATTACCTACCACTAGCCTACAGGAAGTCCCTGGTTATTAAAAAATAGTTTTTCTAATCTAAATGGTATGAGTTAATATTTGCAACCTTGTACGATTAGGATAAATATAATATTTTTGAGTTCTATTATCTTTTTGAGTGAAAGATGGGTTTGTGGTAAAAATTTATTAAAGAATTAAAAGTCTAAATGACAAGTATGTATATTTCCTTACGTTCTTAGTAAATCTCCTAAATAAATTCCTCAACTTTATGAAAGGTATCTTAAAACAAAAAAAAGTGTTGTCCTAATACCTTATGTCTTGTTGAATCGATAATATTTTAAATCAACATAGATTGAAGGTTTTGAGGCCATCAATTATACACTTTTTTGTGATTGATGACCTCAATCACTCCCTACAAATATATACGTTTTCCTCCAGTTATATGTCTCTAATTTCCACCAATGTTCTCCTTATCAAGATCAATATTTTGTGGTGACTTTTTCATTTCCCTTCCCCTCTTATTAAGGCTAAATTTTATTAACCTTATTTCCGATGTGGGTTTTCCACAAAGGTATTTTCTATTTTCAACCATTTATTTTCAAAGAAAAATTTCAAAATGCGAGGATGCAATTTATTGAAGGAGGGGAGAATATAACACCCCGAGCTTCCATGATACTTTTCTCTTTCAATAATGCAATATCTTGCATTGTACGCAAGTTCGAGATTCTAACACACCGCAACCGATCAAAAAAATTCATTATGAATAGTAATACCCAATTTTTTTAATTATATATATTTTATATTTCAAAATGGAATACATTTTTGGATTTGGATTATCGAAATTAGCCTATGTTGAATTTTTGGTATTTTTCTGTGAACTTCCAATTTTTTATGAATAGTGAAAAATACTTAAAACAAATTTTTTAATAAAAATAATTTATAGTGACTAATTAAACTATTGAGTGGTTTTAAAGTATAATTAGAATATTTTTTACCATTTTATCTAATGTTGGTCATTAGAATTAATTTCACTTTGAAATTGGACATAAACAATTGTCAATCTTTTGATATATATTGTTTCTTAAAAACACACTATTTGTTATGACATCGGGAATTAATTATAAAATTAATTAATGCAACTTATATGTTTGGAATTTTTTAAAATAGACATCATTTTTTAATTCAGAATATCAATGATATCTTAGGGTAAAATTTTGGCATTGTTCTGAAAAACTGCAATTTTTGATGAATAGTGAAACCACTAAGTGGTAGTTAAAAAACTGATTTTTCGTTTAAATGAAACATTACCACTTCTGTGATTTGATTTTGAAAAATCTGACATACATTGTTTTCATTAGGATGTAAAATGTTGTTCAATGGGATTAATATAATTTTTTGGTGAATAGTAACTTTTAAGTTTAATAAATCACGATTAAAGGTAATTAGTGAAATTTAAGGTAAAAATGATATTATAAAAATATAAAAATATCTTGAAACTTTTTTTAAACCTATTTTATGAGTCATGGCCGACCAAGAAAATCCATGGGTCAACTTGGTGACCCCATGGAGCCACTTGTGTAAGAAAGTGACATTATGGACATTTTATTTAAAGTAAAAATAAAATTGACACAACCATGTGTTGTTTTACTAAAACAATTATTACATGGGGTTATATAATTTGACATTTTTACTATAAATATTAATTGGAAAGATAAAAATATTTCCTACATCATGATATTTTTTTATAATTTTTAGACATTAAATATATTAATGTTTTTATGACACCATGATGATGCAGCGATTACCTCATTAATTAATGATTTTAATAAAGTGGAAGGATAATATAAAATTCAATACTTAAACTTTTCAAAAACCTATTGTATGAGTATATTTAGAACCTTTATCACCTTATACTCTAAATATATCATTTTGGGTCCTTCGAAATCCGAAATGCACTTCATAATAATGTAACATTTCATGACCTTCCAAGAGTGCCCCTCATCCCCTCTTATAAAAGGCCCCCACCTCTATCACCTTATTCAAACCTTAAAATCCTTTTGGATTGTTCAACCTCTGCCCCAATAATCTCTCAACATTCCTCCGTTCATCCTAGAAGCCTTACCTTAGGCAGAAAGCTATTCAAGAAACCATTTTGGTTCAAACCGAGGGGAGTTACCCGTTTTAAAGGTAATGTCTTCTCAAATGTTGTTTTGTTTTATTTTTCTTCTCCAATCTCCTAAACTCTTTTTATTCTATTGTTTTGTAAAAAAACCAGTATCTTCAATATACTAGGATTTTTTTATGAGAAGTATTTTATTTACACTTACACACACCTTTGTCTAATGGTTAAAGAACATAATGTTTCTGTGGGTGGCGAATTACGGCCTCACGAAACAATGATTGTTCAATCTTCTTTTAACACCTCTCATTGTGGCCATTATGATGAAAATATTTTCATATATGATATATATTATGTTTATTTTTTCCTTATTCTTCTGTATTTCTCATTTATGGCATACCTTTATGATTTCCATTATGGGTAAACGCGATAATTTCATTTTAGGAAGTGCGGACTACCGCCCCCTCAAAGTGATTTGAATCGTTAATGCCATATGTGGGATGTATAAAGGACGGAGTAAATGTTATTATACATTATATTATACTGGAATTATATTATACTTTTATATTATTATAATTTCATTCCATTAAATATGAAATAGAAATGAAAGTAGCATTCATGCGTACGTATGACTTACCATCTCCATGAACGGTGCATTTCATTTCATACCTCTAAACGTTTTGTAATATTATAAATGCATGTATATACTAGATATATATGATATATATGATATCTAAATAATGAATATAATTCTGGATATAATGGATATTTCACCACATGAACAACATGTAATTATAAGAAGTTTATTTTTGAATCAAGTATCAAAGATCAACGAAATGACCGTTATTAACATAAATAATTACATAATGTTAATAACATGGTAATAAGTGATATAAAAGGAATAATGAACTTGAAAAAGGTTCTTAATCAAGTAGAAATTAACTCTAGTTTATTATTAAGGATATTAAAGAATGATCGAGTCAAGTCGGACACGAGGTAAGGAAACTTCTTAACCCAATTTCCATTCTTTGGGTTAATCTCCTTGTTTAAAATTATGTCATGATATTATTATGTCATATCTTGCATTTATACATTATTTATGTGTACATATAGTGAATGCACATAATATATCTATTTTATTTAAAAAATGATATTTGTAAGGGACTTCGTCTCAATCTCCATTCATTGAGACATATTTTGTTTTATACACAAGTTTCTTTTATACTGTGTATAAACCCCTTTGACTTTTACGTTTATTCAAAAGGAATATTTTTATACGAAGCGTTTTACTAAACGACAAAAAGGAATGTTTTTCTTGTCATACGTATGTAGCGACAATGACTTCTCTACCACCATGACCATTATTTTAGTTCCGGCTTCCTCTACAAGCCATAACTTTTTTTAAATGAAAAATAAATACCAAGTTTTGATTTTCTTTTATTTTGGTATTGAAAATGGTTTTTATAATGTTTTTATTATATCAATGTGTTGTATTGATATCTTGTGATTGAAATTTGGAAATGTTATGTTTCCTTTATGCATGTTTCATGTGATACGATTATGTTATGGTTTATGATATGTTTAAACCTGTTCATATGAGGAATGCATTGGACTTAACAAGTGACGGGTGGAGCCCGCTATAGCTCCTCGATGCATCGGCAGGTCTCATGTGACAAACTAGTGTCTTGGAACGAGGCTATGACAAAATATTATTTGTAGTCTTGGCACGAGGCCTTGGCTACGTGGTTATGATAGTCTGGCATTATGGATTCCATCATTATGAAAGTGGTTTTGGATATTGCATTTGATTATTCAACCAGTAGAATATCCGTGCGAATAAGTAAATGGAATTATTTCATTTTATTTTTGCCATATTATGCTGAAGTTCAAGTTTAAAAGGATTTTGTTTTAGTTATACATGGCATTAAATGTTAATGTTTACTTATGAAAGCTTCCGCTATATTATTATCCTTACGGAGAATCTGAGCTCACCCCCTTCAATGTTTTAATATTTTCCAGGATGGGAATAAGTATTTTATGAATGACCTACAGGGATAGTCAGAAGAGGACATGAGTGTGGACTATGGACACTTTGTTATTATATTTTTTCACTTTATGATGTAATGTAACATTTATGAATGTTTCTAGTGTTTCCAAGGTTACTAAACTAATCAGTCTTTCGAGAGTTCATCTTTTGTGATCATGCCAGTGTTACGCAATAATGCACCGACTCTGGGTAATTGGGGTCAGGGCGTTACATCGGAGTCATCCGTTCTTCGACCAAAGTTCCTCTTCATCCTCTAGGCACCCGACACAAACCACTGCATCAGAGAAGCTACTGAATCTCCATGATTGAGTCTATGATCATTATCAAATAGAAAACCCACTGTATGACCATTTTCTGAGCAACATGATACCATACATGCAACTATGTTTTTATGCATGCATCGAAATAAGGATGAATGAGTGTTTTATGAGGAAAATGATGTTGTCGGAGGTCGTGCAGTTTTGAGACCTCAAGGAGAGGATATCTTGATGCATTTCTCTTTGCATACACATGTGGATGATTACAACATGAAATCAGAAACAAATTAAAAACTCAATGTATCTCATGACCATGATTTGATGATTCCAAAACCATGATCTTTGTGAAATATCTCAAGGATTTTTGGATGCAGAAAGATATGATCAATACTTATTAAAAGAGACTCACCGATTCGAGAAAAATTTGCTGGTTCCAAACCATTTGAGAACTGACGTTCTGAGAAATAGAGTTTCTTCTATATTTAAATTTCAATAAAGGGCATGCATGAGCCAAGAACCATTCTAGGTTCATGAAGATTTTTCCACATACCAATCTGGTTCGCGAAGAGGTGAACCATGCACCACTTGGGTTTATGAGGAAGAAGAGTCATGAACCACTTCAGGTATGTGAAGAGAATGAGTTTTTCCTACAACTTTGGTTCACGAAGAAAGGGACTGTGTATCACTTTGGTAAATGAGGCATAGGTCCCACGAACCATTTACGGCTCATGAGGTAATGGTACCATGTACCATTATGGTTCATAAAGAAGAGAAGTTTTACATAACACTATGGTTGGTGATGAAGGGAACTGATAACCACTCAAGGGATCTACGTACCACTTTGTAGGTGAAGGAATCATGTGCATCCCTTACGCAAGGAGAGGTCACGAATCATCTTGGTTTGCGAAGGAAAAAAGTGCATAAGAGTACTCTATACCTATGGTGTGAAAATGAAAACAAGAAACACCATACCATTCCAAAACACTCACATATATACTTGAATAAAATCACATACATATAAATATAAAAAAAATCAAATAGAATAAATGTGTGTTGTTGAAGGGAGAAGAAATATTATTCATGGTGATGGGAAATGTATTCATATGCATGACATGAAGAATAATTCAATTAATGGCCATGCATGTCCAAATCAAGTGA
This sequence comes from Viscum album, assembly GCA_963277665.1. NCBI lineage: Eukaryota > Viridiplantae > Streptophyta > Magnoliopsida > Santalales > Viscaceae > Viscum > Viscum album. Next base: position 1,429,720,350 of record OY728152.1, read on the forward strand.
TAAGAAAAGGATTGAAGAGGTTTCATGTGTATTAAAAGGAACCATACCCATTATGGCCTTAACAAAATAAATAATAAGTGAATGTTCATGCATACATGAATAAATTGAAGAGAAGCATCCTAAACCAATGGTGCACATGTCTATAGAATTAATGAAGAGGATCACATCTATATTGTGACATGCATGGTCACTTGCAAACATTTAATAAGAATAGTTTATTTTGATAGTGCCTAGTGAACTAGTTTTTAGTGTTTGAAGAATCAAAAATGAATTTGTGATACTGGCCAAGAAGAAAAATAAGTCATTGTACATCTTATTGTTGCACTAGAGAATAAGATTGAAATTCCAAGAGATTCAACTCTAGACCTAGACACATGAAAAGTAACATGTTTAAAAAGATACAAATACTCTCATTCCAATCCATTTAAGGTACCATCGCATCCCATAACTGAGTGTGACCTCTCCAAGGATGTGAGCTAGGGGGATTCAATGGAATTGATATGAGGGAAGTAGTGAGCTATCCATGAACATTTGAAAAGTCAGTTTTCCTTGGATAGAGTGACTATACCCAAACATTGTAATGCACGCCTAGTAAAGAATAGTGGAATTAGGTACGATCGGCAACTTGTTGGCATATGCTCCTTGGATGTAGATCTTAGTAGTGAACCATGTAAATCTGAGGTGTTTTCCTTTAACATGTGAATGTTTTATTTACTACACATATCCATCATATATGTTTAATTATATTACTTCCAACATGGGAAAAAATTCATTAGGTGGATGAAAAAGATCACACATTGATTCACCCCCACCCTCAATGGGTGAGGTGGGGTCCTTCAATTGGTATAAGAGAAAAGGTTTATGTATGTTGTATACACTTCAGAAATTATATTCAGAAGTGGATTTGAATTTTGTTTCCTATGTCAACAATGAAGATCATTCTTGATGGAATATCAGTAATCTCCGAGAAAAAATCATTACCCAACAAGGCCATGATGAAAAGGAAAAAATAAAGAGAAGAATCAATTGATGAAGACTCTTATATCCAAATAAGATACAATGTTGGTTCTCCGTTACAATCCAATAATAAAGAAATATTAGGCTTTTCATGTAAACAGAAGGAGGAACATGTTTCTACAAGAGAAAAATAGAACACTTAAATCTCATCTTCAAGTGATCATGAGAAATTAAGAACCAATCTGTATAACATTACAGAAGAAAGAGTTGATTCTATTTTATGAATATTTTATTTTATGAATCTTGATATCCATAGACTAGGACGAGAAGCTAATAATATGGAGAATAGATTGAAAAATACTATTTCAGAATTTTATAAGCTCTCTAAAAAATTGATGAATTTTTAGAGGAAGAGGTATTCAATAAGTCTTAGAAGAAAAGATCCATTCATTTACGTTTGAGTAGAAAAAGGGAACAGAAGTCAATGTTCTAAATTGGGTAGAAAATTCCCTGAAATTCAAAGCACGTGACTTATTGTTACAATACAATTTAATGTTAAATATAGATGGGGTTGAATAATTGAAAAAGGTTTGTGATAAGAAGATGATCATGATTGAAGATCAGATGATCATCCTCTATATCAAATGTCAAAAATTGGATGCCCAGTTTACCAATCCTGAGAAGACACATATTGAGACGTCAAAAAAGAATAATACCATTGTTGCTAGTACTTGATGTTTAAGGGAGGATTATAAATCCAAAAGTCCTCCGATTTGTGATAAGAAGATCATGAATTCACTAATTGATCTCTCACAAGAAGTTAAGAAATTGAAGGTACAATTAATACCAACTTGTACTATTGTTTCTAAATAAGTTTCATCTAAAAGTGTTGGTTGGAAGAAAAATTATAAACAAGTATGGATGAGGGAAGGTGAGGATAAGAAACCTACCACCATGGCTAGGGTGGATAGGAAGAAGAAGCTATAATATGAGTCCCTTGTAGGGAACAACACATTAAACAAAGTCACAAAAATATATTCCGAATATACCTAGAAGACAATATCTGTGGGAAAATGTTGTTTTTTTAACAGATTAGGGCATTGTACACTGGATTTTTGGTACAATACTTTAAACGAAAAAGCACAGAGAATGAAAATGTCAAAAGTGTGAAAGCCATAGAAGAAGAAGAAACATCGATATATCCTGAAGCATATATATATTGCAAAGATATTTGAAATTCTAGAAAACATCTATGATATATGAAATTGGTGCTCTCACAAGAATGAAGCATGCTTGTCTCTACACATATCGAGATATGGAAAGTTCAGAAGATCACATAAGCCAGTTAAGAGAGAAAAAGATACCTTCAAAATAAATTATAAGAATAATGAAAATGATAATTCTCCCAGAAGACTCCAAGAAGGAAATGTGAGAAGTCCTTGGATTCAAAATACAATAAGTTGAACAGTGGTTCATCAATAAAAAAATCCTTAAAATGATGACACATTGATTATTCCATGTGGGAAATACAAACATAATTCCATTCTTCCAGGAGAAATATAGCTTATTTGGCCAAAATACATAGAAATAATGAGAATGAATGGAGATACATAGGATAAGGTTAGTGCAATAGGAAATAAAATATTCCACCTGATGATAGAAAATTACTATGTGTGAGGTGCAACAAGGCTGGTCACACACTTAATAATTACACGAAATTTATTCCATCCCAAGAAGAATTCCTCAAGACGATTAAAGTTGCATGCAGATATTTTGGTGCATTGAAACTTGTTGAATAAAGAAGTCTCACACACAAATAAAATAGAAGAAATACACAGATCCACGCGACCAAAGTCAAAACCAAAAATCAAATGTGAAAGTGTGGGGAGTGGAAAATATGGATCATCGTGGTTCAGAAAACCATCTCAGACTTGTAGCTCATATTATAGAATCAAGGAGGATACACCATATTAAATTAAGATGTTGTGTGTTATATGAATTTTATAGGGAATTGATGGTGAATAAATCACATCAGCGGAGAACCTATGAAGTGTTCCCTTGAGGTAGAGACTCATGAAGAAGATGTCCGAGATATTATCTCAAGAAGTGTCAACTTCAGTTGGTATTAAATAAAAATACTCTGAAGATTGTCTGAGGATCAAATAATCGGCCATATTATTCAATATTTCAACCTTGGTTACTCAAAATAAAATTATTTTACAATGGGGGAGTAACAATATTAATCAACAACATAAGAAGAATGAAAGTACACCAAGGCCACTTATCCTTCCCACTGTAATTGATTGTTTTTGATCTAGTTGTTGAAATGAGTGCGGGAGTTTCAGGTTGATAATATCTTATCACATTTATTATCCTCATCTTGGAATAAAAGAGTAACGGGCCTTGAAGTCAATTACATGCATTATCATCACATTAGGTATCATGATCAGGGGTTAATGGACAACATTTTTCTCTAGACTAGATCCAATTGTTTTCTATATCAATCATTTCTCAAGTAGACTTATAGTGAAATGATTAGTGGAATAATTGCCTCAGTATGGAAGAATACCCTCTCTACCCTAAACATTGTATGTATTGTCAATAAGGGGGAGATAAAGTGAAATGAAAGTTAAAAAGTGAAAGGGAAAGAGAAGATAAAAGACCCTAATTTTGACATTGACATGCAAACTTTATAGAACATTGATGTATTGATAAAAAAACAGAAAGGGGGAAATTTTTGGGACAACATATTATGTGAAGATTTTATTTGTATTCAATGAGTGTCAATGTATTTCAATTCTGATCAAAATGATGTAAGGAACTCTCCCATGTAAAAGGGGGAATGGAAAGCAGACATTTATTGAACTTGATCTTATGTTTTATATATGTGTATAATGAGTGATACATTGTCTACCATAATTAAGGATGATATGAGTTTTTTTGGAAGGATTAAAATATAAGGATAAGAAGAGGTCATGGAGGAATTTTGGAATGGTGGTCTGGCATTTTTATTTGTAAACAAATAGTTTTAAACTGAGTAGTAATATTATGCCTTTACCAAAAATAAAGGGTCCATCCACAGAGGCTTGCTGAGGTCCTCACCTCAAGAAAATGAGGGACCCAGGGGGTCAGCTGCTTTCGAGGAAAGCCCGTAAGACCAACCTAGCATGAGGAAGGGTGTGTGTGGGCAGTGTAGAAGACCGTAGGTGCCACACAGTGGTGAAACTATGTATTGTGGGTTCCAGGAGTGTTACTGAAGAGGAGAGTGGGTGTTAAGCACGTTCGCAAAGCGCACATGGTATGGGGAGATACCGTGGTGGATGGAGGATTATTCTGAGTTGCTACTGCAGCGGCTTGATTGATAAACTGTGAGAAAAAATCACGAGGTTTCGATGTGGGACATGGTTTTTAAAAACGGGTTGTAATCCTAACCATCCATATTATATCACTAAAGATTTAATTTCCACATCACATCCCACATACAAGGATATAATTTGTGCCACTCATCATCCCCGCATAGTGCGTGGTTGAATCAGATCCATCCAATCATTGACCAAGGGAAATCTCTATCCACCTTCCACTTGACATGAACCAATGCTTCAGAGAAGCTACTGAACCTCCATGATCGAGTCTTCAACCATTATAGAAAAGAAACCCCATTGCATGAGCATCATCTGAGTGACACGATACCGTGAATGCAACTATGTTTGAATGCATGCATCAAAATAAAGAAGAATGAACATTGGTCGAGGCAAACGAAGTTTCCAGAGGTCAGGTTATATCAAGTGTCAAGGAGAGGAGATCTGCATGCATACCTCTTTAAATACACATGAGGATGATTGCAACATGAAATCAGAAACTAACAAAAAAATAGACATATCTCACAAAAATGATTCGACAATTTCAAAACCCAGATCTTCGTGAATTATAACGAAGATTTTGGATGTATAAAGATCTGATCTCTTCTTAAAAAATAGACCCATTGATTCAATAAAAGACTACTACTTCCAAACATTTCGAGAACATGTATTTTGAGAAAAAATGTTTCTTCTATATTTGAAGATCAATAATGGGATGCATAAACTGTGAACCATTCTATGTTATCATGGAGTTTCTATATACCGGTCTATTTCACAAAGAGGTTAATCATGTTCCACTTAGAATCACAAGAAATAAGAGCTGCAAACCACTTCTGGTTCATGAAGAGAATGAGTTCAATGTACCTCTTAGGTTCGTGAAGCAAGGAACCGTGTATCGCTTCGGTACATGAGTCAGAGGCCCCATGAACGATTTTGGGATAGTGAGTTGATCGTACCACATACCATTCGGGTTCTCAAAAACAATATGTATTTCATACCCCTGTGGTTGGTGAATAATGAAACCATGGACCATTTAGGGGAACTGCGTACCACTTGGTACACAAAGGAAGCATGTGAATCCCTTGCACAAGGATAGGCTGTAATCATCCAATTTCACGAAAAATAAAATGTGCATTAGAGAAATCCGAACCTATGTTCTATAAAAGGAGAACCAAAAACACCAAGCGAAATCAAAATACACATATAAATTCTTGAATAAAATCACATTTATATCAATATAATAAAATCAATGTGAACATGTGTGTGTTGTGTAAGGCAGAAGGAAGATTGTGCATGGGGATGGGAAATTCATACATATGTATGAATTGAGGAAGAACAAAATTAAAGTCCAATCAAATCTAAATCAAGTTCTAAGAAAATAAGAGAAAAGGTCATGTGTGTACTAAAAGGCACAATACCCATTTGGTTATTCACTTAAGAAAGAGGAAGAAAAAGTGCATTCATATATGAATACATATAAGAAAAGAATCATAAAAAAGGGTCACATGTCTATATAATTGAAGAGGTAGAGAATATCTATATTTTCATAAGTGTGATCACAAGCATATATGGAATAACAAGAGTAGGTTTTGATGATGCCATGTGAACTGGTTTTTAGTGCTTAAACACTCAATAAAGAATTGCTGATATTGGCCAAGAAGAATAAGAAGTCTTTGTACATATGTTTGTTGCACTGGAAAATAAGATTGTACGTCAAAGAGAATCGTTGCTGGACCTCCATCCAAACAAATTATCTTGATGAACTGGTGACAAAGACTTCCCTGCCTATCCATTGAAGGGAACTTCACATCCATAAATTGAGTGTGTCCTCTCTAAGGTAATGAGGCAAAGGAGTCAACATATGTTTTTTGAGGGAAGGAGTGACCTATCCATGAACTTTTGTAAAGGAAGTATTCTTTGGATAGTGTGACTGTACATGAACCTTGTAATCTACTCCTAGTGATGTATTGTGTAATTAGGTATGACCAGAAATCTATCGGCTTATGCTCCTTGGATGTAGCCCTTAGTGGTGAACCATGTAAAAGTTTCATGTTGTCCTTTTTCATGTGAATGTTTTAATTACTAAACATATCCATCATATAGGTTTAATTATGTTCCTACCAATGTGAGAACAAGATCCAATAAGCTGGAGAAAATTTTGACACCCTAATTCACCCCCCCCCCCTCTAAGGGTGACCTAGGGTCCTTCTATCGTATCCTATTGTTTCTATCTCATTGAAATGGGAATTAGAGTTCCTCGTATTGATGAGAATATTGAAATTCCATTTTGATCTTGTTGAACCCAGTTATATGGTTTTATAATATTCTTTTTAGGGAATATATAATGTTGAATATTAGTTTCTAATACTCACAATCATATGAGACTTCATCTCAAAAATATCACAAGTAGTAATCTCTATTTGGGATAATGTGAGAACACATACACTAGTATGAATTCTACATGTCTATTTTCAATGAATTTTTATATATGAGAATGTGTTTAATGGTACTTATACTTTAAGATTATTATTAATTAATGTTATGACTCATCCACTTTTATTTACTATCCAAAACAATGAAGCCAAATGTTTGTGTAAAAAAGGGTATGTCGGGTAAGTAATGAATGACCTGTTATTAATGAATATATTGAGGGAAAAAATTATGTAACGTATTTAAGGAAGTTTATATCTCACCCATTTTACTGAAATAAAATAATTGTATTTAATTAAATGTCCATGGTGTAATATGTGTTATATTTTAGATAGTCAATGAATGATGGATCAAGAATGTAAACTGTTGAAATGGGTATGTGACATACATGATGGGATATTGTGAAAAAATGATTACATTATATAAAATGTAATCATGTTTGATTGTATGTGTTTGAGACAATGACTCAATTCACGTATTTTACTTGAACCTTTTATAGATACTAATATTGGACTTTAGGGATAATTTTATAATAGTAAATTGATTGAATCCTAAAAGGAATCACACTACGTTCTTCCATTTAGATCAGTTAAATTTTTTTGAATCTAAATATTAAAATAAATATTATTCTTGTTTATAATGAATAATTTAATTCAATAAATAATTATCACATAAATATAATATATATTTATTCACACGGTAAATTTCAATTTACCAATATATATAATATTTTTCTAGTAATTGAATCAATAAAATTTTAATTTATTCATGTTTTCAATAAATTCCAAAAAGGATGAGTATACAATTTTTTGCCCAATAATAAATATAAATTTTAAATATAGTAAAAATAATATTTATTGGTGTTCCATTTATCTAATACTATGGAAATAATTATAATTTTTCTATCATTACATGACATGTGGTCATATAAGGATTAATATATTATTTATGGAATTTTGTGAAATTAAATAATATTTTTATGCTAAACCAAGGTCTTTAAAGGGATAATTATTCATATTATGTAGAGGTTGATTAATATTTAGAATCATTTTGATCAACAATTTAATGGGCACTATCTTAGGACTGGTGAATTATATAGAGATTATCATCCAACATACATCCTCTCAAGAATGAGATTTTGATGAAAATTATTCAAGCATGGAGGACTATTTTTACTGATCTAGATGAATACTACATAGTTTTTTATCTTTCAGGTGGGAACATGAAAATACATTGAACTTGTTTTTAGATCAATGGAGAACTCATGAATCAATTCTAGAATGATTATACACATGGATCAAGGAATTGAAACACTGATAAACTGAAATGTTTTTTCATTGATCAATAACACCATCAACGAATGATCTAAATACTAATGTATTCTCTCTTATGATCAATTTAAATTAATCATAAATCTTTCATGAAAATGTATTATCTTGGTACCTAAAAATTTTTTTTTTCCACATTCCATGGTATACTTTCATTGGTAAAAATTTCTACATCTCATTGAATATGTGAAAGATCCATCAATGTTTACATATTCTGATTTGAGAACCACAAAGATAAGTTCATTCATTGTACTGATAACCATAACGTGGTCTAAAAGGGGTTACAGTCATGTTTATAAATTTTTTATAATTAAAAATTTAGGTGTTAAGTTTCATTTCATAGTTCAATTCATTCTTGATCCACCATTTAAATTTAATTCTTCTTCACCTTCTTTACTCGCTCATATAAACAAATTTGGTCAAAAATTACCAAATAAATCATTCATAGAACTCAAAATGAGGTTCTGGAATTCTGATTGAATAATATAGAGTTATATGAGATGTAATCCTTTATTATAAACAATGTAACCATTTTCATTACACTACGATACCCATACAGACTATGGATCATCATTTAATTAATACAAGATAGGTAAATTTAATGCACTTTGTATTTAATAGTTATATCACACATGGATTTACTGGACTAAAATATTCATAGATATCCAACAGATGATATTCAATGTATTTTAAATGTAAAAAATGTTTGTTCCTACCCTGTTGTGCAATAAATAAACCATGGGAACTTAATAAATTTTGGGAATTAGGTGGAGTCCATGTAACTAGTGGTTCACTTTGTGTATCCTATATAAACATCATAAACATTATGAATGATCATAAGAAGTACATGATGAGATCCTTGGCTTATACAACACATATTTGATGAAGTTAAACTGATCTTGTGTGGCTGAATTTCACACATAATGTACTTTACCCCTTTATATGAAAATATTAAATTTAATTACTACATACATTAAAACTCATAGTCCTGATTTCAAGGTAGAATAAAATTAGTGGAACATGTAGGTCACTATGTTCTATATTATATTAAATAGTTCATTAATTATATATAATAATTGTAATACAAATCAGGTGTGGTTATTATAAACTAAAGACTCAACATATTAAGTTTTATTGGTAATTTAATTTTCATGTTCCACATGTTGAATTATGTTATCAATACCTTATATGATATAATGAGACTTTTAATTTATAAAACATATCCTTTGAGTGCGTGGTTTATTATTAAAACAAGAATAAATAGTTCAGTTATTTACTCACCATGTTGCTTCCAAGTATAATGTTGTTTACTATTTTATTGAGTTTTTATATAATAATATATTATTTATATTATTTATAATAACATAATTTGGTAATTTCTCTATGAATGGATGGAATTAGACAAAATTAATTAAATAATTAATATGAAAATTTATGAAATTAATTTGACTGTGTTTTATCATATCATAGAATTAAATGAAATGAATTCGAGCTAGATTTTTAAAATTTGTAATTCTTTCTTGTATTACCAATCCTATGCTTGAACAAACCTATGTATGTGGTGGTTTAATTTATTCTAATTTTATTTCCTATTTTTTAAATTTAAAATTTTTAGGACCAAGCTAATAATGATGGGTTTTTTTATTCAAGTGTTTTGTTTTGTTGACAATAAATTTTTTTAGAAAAGGAAAACACTTCAATATTTTGTGGAAAATTATATTTTGGTTTTGTTTTCAAAAGAATCGAACCCATGTTTTCATTCAATTGGACTCAAGTATTCAGAAACATTTTTCCTAGGAAGAGAATGAGATGGAAATAAAGAATTATTAGTGAATGGAATGTAATGATACATTCCACTGTGATTATGATTATAATTTTATTATTTTCATCAAATATAAATCATGGGATTTACTGAAATCATGTGATTCAAGTTTGATATAAGGAAGGAGGAGTGAAAGAGTCGACGCCCATCAGAAAAGAATTGTCATGACCCGTCCAAGTGGGTCATGCACCGTGACTCCCCAAACCCGCCTTAAATAGTCCAGGGGCAGGTGAATAGTGCCAAGTTGGCATATTACTAACATGGGAGGCATTGAATACACACCTATACACATGCACACATCTCCATGCCCATAAATGGTGAAATGTAAAAATACACTACGTAACAAAATGCATGCATACAACTAAACCCAACCAACAGAGTATGATGGGATGTAAAGTACTGAAAGTAAACTACGCTAGAATACAATCCAACCAAACAAAAGTCAGAAAACGATAAACTCCAACCTGTAAACACAAAAGGTACTAGGAATGCCTCTCGTAGCCATAGGAACGCCTTAGCCTTTAGGAAACTCAGAAAGCTCGGTCCTGTCCTGGTCTGACCGTGACTCTGTCAAAAGGCTACTCATCTGCACAAGACAAGACATGTTCTAGAAAAGCCCATGCAGGGGTGAGTATAAAAATACTCAGTAAAGGACCCTGAAAAACACAAAGAAGTATGTGAAGTAAAGGTACAATCAATTATGCACTGAATATGTCTACAGAAAATATATCAAGAGAAACAAAAACCAGATATACGCAAAACCAAGACCCGTAGTCTAAAGACAACTCACACAACCACATACCCCCGATAGGGATTCAGTTCGATGATTTCTATGCAGTACTCATTCTGGGATAACACATTCTATGAGTCTTATAGCTCTGATTACATCCGTCCGAGAAGTATTGTTCATCGGTAAGTGTCACGAGAGGTAGTTACACTCATTGGGGAGACACACTCTTGAGTGATAAGGTTACGGTAGATAGATGCACTCATTACAGGAGACACACTCCAGAGTGAGAATGATCATGATACACAGATGAGGATCACTACAAGGGCCATGGAAGATACCGCGACTCATAAAAAATTCACCTGCTAGGTAGAGGATCATTACCCGGTGGAGTTGGTCATGTCGATGTCAGACTCTACCTAGGGTCAAGAAGTGATATAGGATCTCGATCTGGGACTCTCAGATGGATGCTCGACTCTATTACAGAAAGTCCTGATAATGGGATCATACAACTGTAAAACGAAATGATGCCTAACCTTCAGGGGAATGAGAAAAAGGGGCACTAACCCAAAAAAAAGATGTCCAAGATGTGGTGAACATGAGGACCATTCCGTTTTCCAAAAAGTACATGGCATGTAGAAAAGTTACACGCACTGTTGTCTAACCCCGGGTATTGCTCGTGTACAATGGCCTATGTCGTAAGGCTGGTCGTGTAGAAAATATAAGTACACATCATGTAGTATGGTGTACACGCCGTGTCCGAGTGACTAGGGTTGGCTCCGTGTATGCTAGCCATGTGCCCGTACATGGTCATCAACCTGTGAACTCAAACCCATGTAATCGGTACACAGGGTCGCCCGAGTTACTGGACTCACTTGGCTATGTGATGGAGTACACTGTCATGTACTCCATCCCGTGTCTGTGTATCCCCTGGATACACGCTGAGTTCCACGTAGCCGCCTCTGCCATGTTGTACATGCCGTGTCTCCTGAAGCTGTGTAGTCCAACCCATGTCCATGTACTTCCCAAAATACACGCTGAACATCAGGGAATGTCTAACATGTCGTGTGACTAGGGTCACAAGACATGTGATTCATCTCTAACCCTTAAAACCCTAGTCACCTCTGCCAGTAGTACATGTAGTGTTCTTTGGAAGTGTAGGCCATGTATTTTGGAAATTTCCAGAAACGCGAACCTTCGCCGTCGCACCTTCCGAGCTACTCTATTCTTCAATCTCGCCATATGATCACCACGAAACTCCTCGGTTTTGGTTGCCCTGATGCCACTAATTTGCTTCCAGTGTTTTTGGACCTCTGATCGGCTGAAAAAACATGTTTTGATCTCCCCGACTAAAGAACTCCCGGAGAACAACCCTTCTAGATCTAGTCTGATTCATCGTCTGTCGTCGTCATCGCACCTCTGCAAGGTCGATGTGGTGTCGATTCTTAAATTTGGGATCGCTGAGATGCAGAATGGTTTTTCAACGATCTGTTGTTCATTTCCCCATGAAGAACACATAGAACACGAAGAACGAAGGAAAAATCCAATAAAACCAACTATGGAACGAATCTCCGCCGTCATTCTTCAAGGCGTTGATCTTCTCCTATTAGTAGGCTTAAACGAGGAAGAATAAAAAAAACAATTCAACGTGGATAAATTCCCCGAATCATCTCAATAAAAACCTCCCTCATGAACAAAGAAATCCGTGGATCAACTTTTTCATGGTGGATCCGCATTCGTCATTTAAAAATCAAAAATGGGAAAAAAGAATTTAATTACCAAACCCCTACCACAAAATGGGATCGATCACTAATGAAGGTGTCACATTGCCTCCATCATCAAGGTCCATCAACTATATCGGTATAGAGATTCATGGCTCTGATCCCTCTTCGTTCATTGCCGAATGTTTTCACCAGAGTTTCCTCTAAACTTTTCACAAACGATCGACGTTCAATTATCCTAATAAAAAGGGAAGCATATTTGACATCCAAAAATACGTTGCGGTATTAATGAGTCCAAAATGACCTTCTTGATTCATTATGATGATCCATTTATTAACGAAACAGTTTCCCCATTTCCGCGCTACCACAGAGGATTCCATAAAAGAAATAAAATAAACTTGCGAATTTATTTTATTTTATTTTACTTAAAACGTCTGAAAATTACCTTCTTCCCTCGACACACACCAGTCGAGGATAGGATCTTTATTAGGTAAATTCATCACCCCGGACGCAACGGTGCCCTTATATTTTTAATCTATGCCTCCATTTAGAAACTGCCACAACCACACACAAGTTCTGACACACATAACTTTAAAAAAGTTCAAACCACAATTCTGGGCTCACTGGGCCTCAGAATGATGTGTCGTTTTTGTTCCTGGCATCGAAATACTTCTATATAATATTAATAAGTAATACATGGAATATCTGAGACATTACATTCTCCCCACCTTGGGGCTCTACATCCCTGAAAATCCAAAAAAAGGCCACTCAAATAGTTGTGGGTAATGGGGACGGATCTGGGCCTCCCGCTCCCACGTGATTTCTTGAAGATCCCCGTGCTACCACCAGATTCCCACCTAGGGTATCCTTCTCCAACAAATAATCCTATCCTTCTTATCCTCTATATCAATCGGTTATTCAATAATGGTCACTCCATCCTCAATGTCTATCTTTCCCCAGTCGATGACGTGCAATGGATCATGCATGTATCTCCTCAACTGCGACACGTAGAAGATATCTTGTACCCGATGCAACTGTGGTGGTAGAGCTAGGCTGTAAGCCACTTCACCAAATCTGCACAATATCAAGAATGGTTCGTTGAACCTCGAAGATAGCATGTCACCCTGGCCAAATCTCTGTAACCCTCATCGAGGTGAGACCCAAAGAAAGACGTGGTCTCCCTCTTTGAACTCCATAGGTCTCTGTCGTCTATCAGCTTACGACTTCTGCTGGCTATATGCAGTCTTCATCCGATCCCGAATGACCTGAAGCTTCTCGATGGTAGCTAGTACCAACTCTGAACCCATGAGAGCTGACTCTCCGGGGTCGGACCAGAAAAGCAGTGATCGACATGGTCACCCATACAAGGACTCAATAATTGCAATACCAATGGTGGAGTGGTAGCTATTGTTGTACGAAAACTCCACCAGTGGTAGGTGTTCCTCCAAACCGTGAACAAAGTCCAAGACATTGGCTCACAAAATATCCTCTACAACGTCAATGGTCCTCTCTGTCCAACCATCTGTCGGGGGATGAAATGCTTTGCTCAAGCGTAGCTGAGACCCAAATGCCTAATGCAATCCCTTCCATAGTCAGGATGTGAAACGTGCATCTCGGTCTGAGACTATTGTCGGGGGACTCCATGAAGACGAACTATATTCTGCACATAGAGGCGTCCCAAGATCTCTACGGAACTCTGCTCCCTAATAGCTAAGAAGTGGGCTGACTTGGTGAGTTGGTCAACAATAAACCAGATAGAATCATGCCCCTTGGACATCCGTGGTAATCACGTCACAAATTCCATCGATATTCCATCCCACTTCCACTCTGGAACATCCAGGGGTGATCCAATCCCGCGGGAACCTGGTGCTCGACCTTCACCTACTGGCATGTAAGGCATCGAGAAACGAACTCTGCTACTACCTTCTTCATGCCTGACCACCAGAACTGTCATCAGAGATCCTGGTTCATCATTGACAGTCCAGGATGTACTTCCAATGGGGATGTATGAAACTCCCTAAGGTCCTCCTCCTAAAATTCCACTGGTACAATAGTATGTCCTCTGAAAAGACGTATGCGCTCCTCACCTTGTGAATATCCATAAGGAACATGTCCTGTGGATAATTGATCACGTAAAGCCACACATTCAGCATCTCCTAGCTACACCTCCCTGAACCTCTGTAAGTGTGGAGGGGCTACGACCATCGACTGTAGGTAGGGTGCATCTTCCCTATCCACTAAGGAAAATTGCAATTTGGCTAACTACTCTGTCGCCTTACTCAACAGGTGTGATATTGATATTTTTCTCAGAGCATCAAACACCGTTTTCCCCTTATGAGGAGTGTAGATGATCTCAAAATCGTAGTCCTATAGGAAATCTAACCAACTTCTCTATCTCAGATTTAGATCTTTCAGTGAAAATATTTATCTGAGGCTCTTGTGGTCAGAGTAGACGATAAACCACTCGCTAAAAAGGTAGTGTCACCACATCTTCAATGCGAAGACTACCACATCCAACTCGTGATCTTGGGTCACATAGTTCTACTCATGTATCAAAATATGGTGTGAACCAAAAGCAATCACTGTATGCCTCTTCATTAGGATACAGCCGATCCCGGTCAATGATGTGTCACTGAAAACTATGTACTTGACACCATCCTCCGGCAATCTCAAGACTGGGGAACTCCTCAAACTCTATCTCAACTACTCAAAATCGCGCTAGCACTTCGTTGTCCATACGAAGGGTTGTGCCTTCATTGTTAGGGATGTCATCAGTGCTGATAACTGGGAGAAGTCAAGAATTATTCTTGGGTAATATCCTCCAAATATAAGGAAGCTCTACACCTCCATCACGCTCTGAGGTGGCTCCCATGGTAACACAACCTACACCTTGGCTGGATCTATAGCCACTCCATATGATGAGATGACATGTCCCAAAAAGTGGACCTCCTGAATCCAAACGTGGCACTTTGAGAGCTTTACATAAAGCTGGTGCACCTTTAGTATTTCTAGAACCATCCACAGGTGTCTCGCATACTCGTCTTCTGACGCTGAGTACACAAGGATGTCGTCAATGAAGACCACTACGAACCGGTCCAATTATGGGTCGAAAATCCATTTCATCAGTCCCATGAACACTGCGGGGGTGTTCGTCACACCTAATGGAATCACCAAGTTTTCATAGTGACCGTAGATGCATATGAAAGCCGTCTTCGGTATATCCTCGTCCTGTACTCGTAACTGGTGATAGCCTGATCGAAAGTCAACCTTTGAGAAACAATGTGACCCTATTAGATATTCGAAGAGGTCATCGATTCCCAGTAGTGGATACTTGTTCTTCACTATCACCTGGTTCAGGCACTGGTAATCCATGCACTACCTTAGACTCCCATATGCCTTCTTGGAAAAAAAGATTGGGGCCGCCCAAGGTGAAACGATGGGTCTCAAAAAACCCTTTCTCTGCAAATCCTCCAACGACACCCTCATCCCGCGAAGCTCTGCAGGAGCCATCTGATATAATGATTAGGAAATTGGCATCATACCGGGGTGTATGTCGATGCAGAAGTCGATTTCTCGGTGGGGAGGTAGTGCCGGAACATCTTCAGGAAAGACTTCCTCGTACTCCGCCACTACTGTTGGGAACTAGGAGCTCAGGACATCCACTTCTATGAGGGAAAGGCAAGCCAACTCATGAGTGACCGGCTGGACCCTCATATGCCAGAGCCTGTTATGTGCTTCTTGGGTCTCCTTTTCTATAACAAATGAATACATCATCCTGTCACTATGGACACACTGTACTCTTCGCCTAAAACAGTCATTCTGGGCATGGATCGAAGATAACCAATCCATACTGAGAATGCAATCATAAGGCCTCGATGCTACCACCAAGAGGTTCCAACCGAAACTCTCGCCTCCAAGTGTAAGATCACACTGTATGCAAAGGTGTGTTATCATTGAGTCTGCTCTTGTAGGTATCTCCATGTATAAGGATCGATTCAACTGATCTATCAGAATATGAATGTTTGATAAAAGACATGTGGATGTGATGTAATGACTGGCACCTGTGTCTATAAGTACAACAGATGGGGTAGAAAAGACACATAACATACCTCAAATCATCCCTGGAGCACCTGGGTCGTATTCATTGACCGCATGAAGCTGTCCCCATCCTTGTCCTCCAACTCCCTGCGCCTAGTGCTGGCCTCCTGGGGGTGGTGTTGGAAGTAAGTTGAAACGTCTGCCACCACCCACTGCTCTCCCTACTCATCTACCACGTCCACCACCAGGTGGGTCAGTCTACTCAACTCTCTACCTCTGCCTTAGTGGTCCATCCACCACTTACCTGTCAGCAGCTCGACGGGTCAGGCAATCTCTAGAGAGATGTCCACTAATGTCGCACATGTAGCATCACTTCTGCCTAGGCTGACTGGATCCATCCCGAGAGCCCAGGACTGTCGATCTTCTATCTTGGGTCCTCCTACGACACCTCCAACATTTAGATCCATGTGTTTGACACCAGATCCCTACTGTCGGTGTCTCCGCACTTGTCTACCTGCTTCTGACTATCATCGGCTATCTCTACTCCGCCAAAAAGATCTCGATCACCAAGGCCCGCTCAAGCGCTCCAGTATAAGTCGATATGCATTGAGTCACGAAACTAGCTTGGATGTCCCATCGTATACCTTTATTGAAGGTCCGAGATCTGAAGTAATGATCCCTGACCACATCCATCGAGTATTGGGAGAGGTTGGTGAAACTTGATGAATATTTAGCTACTGTCATACTGCCCTGATACAGCTGGATAAGCTCCTGGATGCGCACAACTCTCACTGTAACCAGAGAGAACTCCTCCCTGGTGAGTCGCTCGAACTCCATCCATGAAAGAGTCTCCTCATCGTGAGTCTGTGTGGTTAGAATCCACCATCATCCCGCTAAGCCTTGATGAAGGCTCTCTCTTAGGATCACCAACTGGTCTGCTGGTGTTCTCACTAGATGAAAAACTATGGTCACCACCTCAATCCAATCCTCAGCCACCTGAGGATCAGGCTCACCTCGGAACCTGAAGGGTCTCTATCTATGGAACTCATGGAGCACACTAAGCATGTGCTCCTCGTCAGTCGGCACCACAGGTACCACAGGCTGCTCCACTTGTGGTGGCATAGCAGGTGGCCCACCTGGTGGCAACGCCTGAAGGACTGGCCCCTGTATCAAAGCTTCATCACTTAGGGGGTCGTCCTCGTGATGGTGCTACTGAATCCTAGTGGGTATGCGTCGTGGAGGCATCCTGAAATGAAATAAGATGTGTTCAATGAGTATATCTTGATAGCAGACACAAAGGATATGGAAAAAACAACCCATTCATATATGATGCATGTACTATTATTTTATTTCCTCACAACTAGTGTCTTCATGTTCCTAGACAAAAAGCAGGTTATCAGAGTCCTAGTGTATGGATACATCAGCCTCCGCACTAACACTGGAGTCCCTGGCCTGAAATCCAAACTTGATATACTTATCATTGTTGCCCTAAACCAATCTCACAAACTCTTGGTCCTACGGTAGAAACGAGTACCTCTTATACCATTATGTCATGACCCGTCCCAGTGGGGCCTGTGCGTAATCATATTTCTAACATGGGTGGCATTACCTAAGCACCGGTTCACACACACACATCACCAATCCCACAAATGAAGAAATGTAAAAAACACTATTGATCAAAATTCATGCATTCAACTAAACCCAATCAATAGTGTACGATATAAAGTAAAGTACTAAAAGTAAACTGGGCCAAAATACAAGCCCACCAAACAATGTTCTGAAAACTGAAAAGTCAAACCTGTAAACACAAAAGGTACCGGGACTACCTCTTGAAGTTGTAGGAACGCCTCACCCTATAAGGGACTCAGAAAGCTTGGTCCTATCCTGGTCTACCCTGGACTCTGTCAAAAGGCTTCTCATCTGCACAAGACACGACACATGCGAGTAAAGCCCTTACAGGGGTGAGTATAACAATACTCAGTAGAGGACCCCGAAAACTAGAAAGCAGTACACGAAGTAATGGTATAGTCATCTATGCATAGAATATTTCTATAGAATATATAGAAAGAGAAACACAAACTAGATATACTAAAAACCCAGACCAGTGGTCTAGAGAGAAGTCACACAACCACATTACCCCGCTAGGTATTCTGTTCGAAGATTTATACGAAGTACTCATTCCGGGAGAACACACTCCACGAGTATTATAGCTCTGATGATGTCCGTCCGAGAAGTACATTTTGTCGGGAAGCGTCACGAGAGGTAGTTACACTCATTATGGGAAACACACTCCTGAGTGAGAAGGTTATGGTAGATAGATTCACTCATTATGGGAGAAAAACTCTGGAGTGAAAATTATCACGTTACACAAATTAGGATCACTACAAGGGCCATGAAGGATACCACGACTCGTCCATAATTTACTTTTTAGGTAGAGGATTGACTCTCGGTGGAGTTGGGCACATCATTGCTGGGGTCTACCTAGGGTCATGAATGGATAGAGGATCTCGATCAGGGCCTCACGGATGGATGTCTGACTCTATCATAGAAAGTCCTACTTAAGGGATCAAACTCCAGTAAAAGGAAATGATGCTTGAGCAACAGGGGAATGATAAGAAGGGCCACTAACCCAAGAAAAAGATGTCCAAGATTTGTTGAACAAGAATACCATGCCATTTTAAAAAAATTGGACGGTGTGTATAAAAGATGCATGTCATGTTGTATGACCTCGGGTAGTGCCCATGTACAATGGCCTTGTCGTAAGGCTGGTCGTGTAGAAAAAATGAGTACAAAGAATGTAGTACGGTGTACACATCATGTCTGTGTGACTAGGTTTGGCTCTGTGTACAATAGCAATGTGCCCGTACATGGTCATCAACTAATGTACTCCCACCCATGTAATCGGTACACTGGGTGGCCCGCGTTACTATCCTCACTTGGCCATGTGATGGAGTCACTACTGGAAAATGGCCCTATCCCCACCGTTTTCCCCAAAACCGTGGGTATAGGTACCCCTATACCCACAGTTTTTGAAAACTGTGGGCATATGTAAATTTTCAAGACCTATACCCACGGTTTTCGAAAATCGTGGGTAAAGGGGGGTCTACCTCCACGGTATTCGAAAACCGTGGGGCTAGGTCCTGAAAAGTCACATATACCCATAGATTTGGAAAACCATGGGTATAGGGGTAGCTATCCCTACTGGTTTCCCAAAAACCATGGTGATAGGTTTGGGCTAAAATAAATATACCCATGATTATGAAAAACCGTGCTTATAGGTTCCCCGTGTGTGCACGAGAAATTTTTTTTTCCGAGGGAAGGAAATTTGTTTTGGCGGGATTCCTATACCAACGGTTCTTCCCTGTATACCCATAGTTTATATTGCTATATTTAACTACATATAAATATATATACACATAGGTGATGTTAGGGTAGTGGTTAGACCCAGTTTTTGCAGCGAAGAGGTTATATGATCGAAACCCACCGCCTGCATTTCTTTAGGATCTATACCCACTATTTTGAAACTGTGTGTAAAAGCTTTTGACACCATGGAAATTGGGTATGTTTTTTTGAAACGGTGGTATAACACATATACCCATGGTTTTGGAAAACTGTGGGTATAGGCTGGGGACCTCTACCGACGTCGTTCAATCCCATGGTTCCCAAAACCATGTTTATAGCCTATACCCACGGTTTTTGGGGCAATACCCACGGTTTTGAACCCTGGGTATAGGCCATTTTTTCCAGTAGAGAGTACACGGTCATGTACTTCATCACTTGTCCTTGTACCCCCTGGATACATGCTGAATTCCGCGTAAACTCCTCTGCCAAGCTGTATACGCCGTGTCGCCTGAAGCCATGTAGTCCAACCCATGTTTGTATACTTCCCAAAATACACGCTGACCTTTGGGGAAAGTCTAACATGACGTTTGACCAGGGTCACATTCCGTGTGATTCCTCTCTGACCCCGGAAACCCTATTCGCCACTGCCAGTACTACACGGTGTGTTCTTTGGAAGAACACACCCTGTATTTTGGAAATTTCCAGAAACACGAACCTCCGTTGTTGCACCATCTGAGCTACCCCGTTCATTGATCTGGTCATCTGATCACCACTAAACTCCTTGGCTTTGGTCGCCTCGACGCCATGAAGCCGCTTACAGCGTTTTTAGACCTCTAATAGGCTCCGAAAAAATGTTTTTATCTTCCCACGCGAAGAATACCCGAAGAACGGGCCTTCCTGGTCCTATCCGACTCATCTTCTGCCATCTTCATTGCACCTCTAAAAAGTCATTGGGGTGTTGATTCTTCAATTTAGGATTGTTGTGATGCAGAATGGTTACGAAAGGATCTGTTGTTCTTCACCCCATTAAGAATGAGAAGAACTCAAAGAACAAAGGAAAAGTCCAACAAAACCAAATGAGGAATGAAACTCGGTCGTTGTTTATCACAACATTGATCCACTCCCGTTGGTAGGATTAAACGAGGAAAAATCAAACAAAAAAAGTTCAACATGGATAAATTCCCCGAATCATCCTGATAAAACCCTCCCTCAAGAATGAACAAATCCACCGATCAAATTGTTCATGGTTGATCCACGTTCGATGTTTAAAAATCAAAAATGGGGAAAAGAATTCAAATAACAAACCCCTACCTCAAACTAGGATCGATCGTTGACGATGTTTCCGCGTTGCCTCCATCATCTAGATCCTTCAACTTTGTTGGTGTAGCGATTCACGACACCAATCCGCCATCGTTCGTCACCGAATGTTTTCTCCGGAGTTTCCTCCCAACATTTCACAAACAATTGACATTCAATTATCCCAATAAAAATGGAAACATATTTGAAATTCAATAATATGATGCGGTATTAATGAGTCCAACATGCCATTCTTGAGTCATTATAACGTGCCATTTATTAATGAAATAGTTTCCTTGTTTCTGCACTGTAGCGGATGTTTCCATAAAATAAATAAAATAAACTTGTGAATTTATTTTATTTTATTTTACTTAAAATATCAAAAAATTATCATCTTCCCTCGACAGGCACCGGTCGAGGTTAGGCTCATTCATAGTTAATGTCATCTCCTAGGACACAACTGTTCCCTCATGTTCTTTATTCTAGGCCGCTATTTGGAAATTTCCACAACCGCGCACCAGTGCCAACTCACTTAACTTAAAAAAAGTTCAAACCACTACTCTGGGATCCCTATGCCTCAAAATGATGTGCTGTTTTCATGCCCAGTCTTGAAATAATTCCATATAACATTTAAAAATACTACACAGATAATCAAAGACATTACAAGAATTGTATTTCGATTTACCCTATCTTGATGGAAGAGAGAAATAAGTGCTATTGATTTTTTACAAAACAATCAAAAAATAATCATATTCATATTTGTCATATCTGGATGGTAGAAGGAAATAAGTTATATAGATTGTTTTTCCAAACAATCATATCATGATTAATGTGGGGATACAAATTTTTTTAACAAAAAATCGTATCCAGATTGAAGAGGTTGTGCGGATTTTATATCAATACAATTTTATCTAGATTGAATAAGCGGTGTAGATTGTTTTTCAAAACAATCATATCCTGATTAATGAGACGGTGTCAATATTTTTTGAACAATCATATACAAATTTAAGATGAAATACCGATTGAAGAAGTATCACTGATAAAAATAAAAACATAAAATATCGATGGTCTTTCAAAAAAATTGGATATTGAGTGTATTTAAAGGATCCTTTTATGTTTTGTAATCAGGTGGTGCCAATGAATGGTCTTGCCGATTGGAAATGGCTACTGATATAAGAGTAAGATATACTGCTGATTATTTTTCATGATTAATCGGATCTGAGTGAAAGATAAGAGATGATACCATTGAATAAGGAATCATATTTAGATTATAATTATATCGTATCAGGGAAGATCATTGTTTTAAGATTTTTATGTATGTTATCCCAAAAAACCACTATTTTTAGGCTATTTTTTATCATATCCTAGTATATCCTTGTTTGTTTATGGTATTGTATAATATCTGGGAAGATCATTTTTTCAGATTGTATTTGATCATACACAATGATTATAACCAGACTAATAATAACCAGAAATGATCGTATCCGTAATGATCAAATCTAGAAAGATCATATTCAAGATGATCATATATAGACAATTTTAATTTAGAAAATACCATGCTTGTGTTGAGATAAAAAAGAAACAATCAGGGATGAATGTATAGTTACAACACTATCCAATTGAAGTAAAATGGTGCTAAAGATGATCATAAATGAATTCAAAGTCATGAAGGTAGTCATAATTCAAGCGATTTATTTTGAATTAAGTATTTTTTTTAAAGTGGTTCAAGGGACAAAAATAGATAATAAGATTACTTAATGATTTTTTAATGTGATTTTAACATTCATATAAAAGAATTTGATTCAAATTGTTTCTAAGAATTGTTTTCTGCAATCAGCATGAGGATTCAAACATAGTTGATCAGAACAATGTATTCTTAATAGTTGAGATTGTTACTGGTAATTGATTTGGGATCCTAAAAAAGAAGTGGTATAGATTGTGGATGTTTCAAAAAGAATTAGGATGCACTGAAAAAAGTCCTAATTGGTTCAATATTTTAGGTGAAATTCAAATGCGGGTGAATTTGTGTGAGCGGGAAAAATTTTGGGATTCCCAAATAATCGGGGTTTTGGTAACCTATAAGAGGTGAAAATATTGTGTACTTTCTATAGCGTACCCTGTTCACTATATAAGAGTGAAAAGATATATTTTTCTAGAGTGTCTAAGAGATCAATTCCATTCTACTTGACAATTGTTTTGGGTGGTTCCAATTCATTCATATTCTATTCATCTTGAAAATTTTATTCTGGATTTTAAGTGGTGTCGATTTTAATCTATTGTATTCTATCATAAAATAGTAATGGGAGTATTGTTTTTTAAGAATTAGACTTGGAGGAATCAAGCTATGAAATAATCAGACTCGTTGTTTTAAAACAAAGTCCATGTGGTTCTTACCATTATATTAGGTACGTAATTGATGAATTGTATTTCAATTGAATACATCTATTTGATTTAAAAGAAGAACATATATCATGTGTTTTTACAAAACAATTGTACTAACTTTTAGTGATAAGAGGATGAAAATGCACTATTTGTATGGTTTCATAGTGCTACAAACGTGAATGGGTAAATAATTATCATTATAATCCATGGATTGGTTTCGTGTAGATTTTATAATATTGGATCATTTCCAAACAATACCAATGACAAAGTTATTCGTATTGAATAGTAAATATTGTAGATCTTTGTGTTCCTTTGGATGTGTGTTGATTTGTTCATTAGTAGGGAACTAAAATATTTAACCTGATGTGATGGTTTCTTCAATTGAATATAAAAACAGAAAAAGGGTATAATTGATTCAACCTCTCCCCCTCTCCGTGATACAATAATCCGACTGGGAACATTCAATTGATATAAGATAAAGGATCCCTTCATTATGCATTGATGATGGAAAACGTGAAATGTGTGAACAGTAAAGGAATTCTGGTCTTTAATGGAAAGAACTATCATATATGGAAATATTTAATGTTTATATATCTTCTATCTATATGTTATGAAGATATTGATGAAAAAACAGTAGGGTTTCCTCCCATAGATGATAGTGATCCACTTGAACATGTTAACAAGAAGTTTCTTGAGAATAAAGGTAGGGCCAAGAATTATATATTATTATCACTATCTAAAACTGACTTCTTGAGAGTGTAATGGGATTCCAAAACAAAAGGTGTACTAGATATATTTAAAAACTTATATGATGTCAACTCAAAAGTGATGATGGAAAAGTTACAAATATGGAAATTGAAGTAGAAATATTTGAAGATGGGTGAGTATAAATCTTTTGATGAATTCTTTACTAGGGTGACTGAAATTATAAGTACTATCAGATAACTTATTGAATAGATGAAAGACTCTATAGTTGTTGAAAATATATTGAGAATCATACCTAACAAATTCAATGCACATGTTTCTTCATTGGAAGACATAGATCCTGAAATATTATCTCCTGATGATTTACATAGCACACTTATTACCTATGAAATGAGAGGATATAATTAAATGAAGGTAAAAACAATAGTTGATAGAGAAATTCCTTTCTAGGATATGAAGAAATAAAATTCAAAGAAGATTGTTATTGATGATGAAGATGCTGATTCTGAATCCGAATATTAGGTTTGTAGAAATCTCGATGAATTCCTATACTTTTTTTCTAACAATGCGACAAGTAGTATATGGAAATACAAAATGAAATTTTCTAGAAATGTTTTGAATGTTAAGGTTTTGGTCACTTTGTGGATAATTTTATTCAATGATAGAAAGTAGATAATAGTTATATTGATTAATTAAAGACAAGAAGATCATGTATTAAAAAGGGAGACAAAGGAAAAGAAAATAAATTATTCAAATTAAAAAGAATATGTTTCGTGTCCGAAGATGATGAAGGCTAATTGATTAATACTAAATTAAAAAATAATTTGAGTATTAAAATCAAAATAATGTAATTATAATAGTGAATAATGAATAATTCATAAGAATTAGTTAGGAATAAAAATATAAAACTCACTTTGAAATGCATTTTAATGAAGAGTAGACAAAATATCTGAAATAGCTTAGAATCCTTGAAAAGAAAAAATGTTGGAAGATGATTGCTCAAGAATCTAATAATAATTTCTTAAGATAAATAAAATATGGTTAATGAGATAGATTATTTGAATGAGTCCATTGATGATTAAAAGAATCATAATATGCATTTGGAAGTGATGTTGAATGAAAAAAAAGCATAATTGGAAGTTGTCCAACAATAACTATATGAACTTGAAAAGAAATGAATTTTTTTCCAAGATTCATTCATTGAAGTTTATGAATGTTATTGTAATGAGAAACATGAGATGTTTTAACAAAATCTAACATCAATGGTTGAGAATTATAATGTAACTGATTCTAAAAAAATAATGCTTATAAAATTATATATGTTGTCAAAGTGATGAATTTAGAAGATAAAAACATCTTTTTTAGGAAATGGTTTTATCTAGATCCAGAAAAGTATCAAATAATTCTGATCCTATAAATGATGCAAATAATAAAACAAATCCAATTGACATTGAAAAGTATATGGTTCAGAAATTTATTCATAACCCTAATCAGTGTGGGGGTTTTAGAAGAAAATACTCTTTCTCGGGGGAATAACTGGTGTTGTGGGGGATTCAGGCACAAAACAAGAATGTGTAGGTCAAATATACAACAATACTATTATCCCATAGGTTATTAAATAAATAAATTTAGGGGTATTCAATATCTTTTAGGAAATAAAAATTAAAAGGTTGTCTTGAATAGATCTAAAATGGATGAAATGACGATTTAAAATAGGTTCCAACCCATGGAAATCGTTTTTTTTAACATGTGAACAACCTGGAAACCATGAAAAAGGATATATTGTTTTGTTACCAACTCCTAAAATGTTTCTCAATTCTCAAAATATGAGTGTGAATAATGAATAAAATTGATGAAATGCGATTGATGTTGAAACTATATTAAAATCCATGAAAGAAGAATGACTCTGGATACTCGATAGTGGATGTTCTTCTCAGATGATAGGAGATAAGAAACTGCTGAAGGATTTGAATGATTATAAATAATTAATAGTGACATTTGGAAATGATGAATAATTGAAAATGAAATTTGTTGTGTCATCCATTATTAGAATGAAAAGATGAAATCTAAGAAAACATTATATGTTGATGTGATGAAACTAATCCTGCTAGGTGTCTCACAATTGTGTGTTAAGGGTGACAATGTTATCTCTAATAAAGATGGATTTGTTATAATGTGCGAAGAAGATGGAAAGATTGTTACAACAGTCCAACGTACGAAATAAAATTTGTTTCATTTTGGTTATTTAAAAAACTATTGATACATGAGTATAGTGGAATAGAATCAGTTATTACAGAAAAGGTTTCGACATTTTTCTTAGAGAAACATGGTCATGTTATCTTAAAGAGATAGTGTTTGAGAAATTATTGATTTTCCATGTATAAGATATTGGACTTTAAATATCTTCATGAAATGAAATACTACCAATGATGAACATAAGAATGTTGATATTTGTTCAAAAAACCCATGGAGACGATCTATTATGATATATGTGGGCCAATGGGAAATCAACCAATAAATTAATACATGTACTTCATTACATTCATTGATGATTTTAATCTCATTACATGTGTTATGCACATGAAACAAAAATCATATTCATTGAAATTGTTTAAATATTCCAGAAGAAATGTTGAGAAATAATACGAGTATTCTATGAAGAACTTGAGAACTAATAATGGTGGTGAATACAGAAGTGATGAATTTGATGACTATCTTCAGAAGCATGGAATTCAGCATGATTATAGTTCTCCATAAAAACCAAAAAAATTGGGTTATAGAAATAATGAATAGAATCATGGTGGAAATGGGAATATCTATGTTACTTGAGCATGAAATTTCGCATTACTTTTGGAGTCAAGCCATGAATACTTCTATTTATATTCAAAATCAACGTTTCTACATGCCTTAATTAGGTGTGACTCCCTATGAATTGTTTTATGAAAAAACCCATGTTTGATGCACTTTAGAATTTTTGGGTGTCCTTTTATAATAATGATGATTGGTAGAAACTATTGTACGTTTGAGAAGAAAGGTGAGGATGGAATCATTCATGGAAATTCTCCCAAAGGATTAGGGAACATATGCTTAAAAGAAGAAAAAAAGAACTATGGATCCTGTTGATGTAAAATTGATTAACATACTTGAGTACGAGAATCATGTTCAGGCTGAAAATGAATTAGTTGAAGAACATAATTTTGATAAGGATACAAACGATTGTAATCCAAATAAAGGTGAAGAACCAGACTCAACTATTTCATGTGATGAGGAATTGAATCAATAATATTATCCAAGGGTTAAGAAACATGTGGAATAACATAATATAATTGGCGTCAACATCATAAGATTCAAAAAATAAGAAAACCCAATTTCACCACACATACTGATTTGAAATCAAAATTGGAAATGAATGATGTGAATGAATCTTTTGATCATCTGAAATGGGTTTAAGCCAAGAATGATGTATTGGATCAGAATGAAAATAATAATACAAGGCGAATCATCCCCATTCTGGAAAACAAAAACATCATTGGCACAAAATGGGTTTTCCAGAAAAGAGATGAATGAAAAATGTGAAGTAATAAGAAACAAATCAATATTGTTTTGAAAAGGGATATCATTTATTCATAGTATTGATTTTGATGAATACTTTTATCCAGTGGATATAATTGAAACAATCATAACCTTTCCTGTTATTGGTGAACAATAAGGCTACTAGATCATTCAAATGGGTATTATATTTACAATCCTAAATGGTGATCTATAATAAGATGTTTATATTGAACAACCTTGTGTCACTATTATTAGAAAACATGAAGGTTTTTAGTAATGATTGATAAAGGCATTGTATGGCCTAAAATAGTCTCTAAGGGAATAATATTTCCAATTGTAAACATTCTTAAGAAATGTTAACATTAACAAAGGAAGAGTGGATAATAATAATTACATCATAGAAAGTCAAGAGTATTCCCTCATTGTAATGGTTTATGTTGATTATATTATCTTCTCTAGGAATAAGGAATGAAGCTGTGAAAGTCTTTATGAGGAAATACAGAATGTATTTGAAATGTCCATGTTAGGAGAACTAGAATACTTTTTACAGTTAAAAATATAGGATAACAAGGAATACATTTTTCACTCCCAAAAAAATTATGAAAAAAAATTCTCAAGGGGTTTGGAACAGAAAATTCAAGACCTATTTCTACACCCATTATAGTGGGAACAAATCATTTTAAATATTTTGAAGGAAAATAATTTTATAAAGAGTATCGAAAGTTTATTCGAAGTCTATTTTATTTGACCACCTCAAATTAAGACATTGTTTGTGTTGCTACCTTATAGGAATTATTTCAAAGTGCTAAATAAATATCTTTTACTTACCGAAAATAGAATTCCAAGATAAATAAATGTAGAAAAAAACGTTGGAAACAAATAGGATAGCTTAAATTGTATTGAATTGAATGGGTATTTAGATGAAGATTGGGAAAAAATGTATATGATAGAAGATCACCATCTGGTGGGGTATTCCTTATAGGAAATAATTATGATAGTTTTCATTCATGGAAAAAAATTCAATGACTCTTAGAATGTCCTAACTAGAGTATGTGGTTGCTACTCAATCCACTACTCAACTTATGTGGATCAAAACATATTTGAAATATTTACATGTTGAAGTGATGTTACCCTTGCTATTGCCTTATGAATATCAAAGAACAATAAATCTCACCAAGTATCATGTAGAAATTATCATTCAGAATATATTGATATCAAATATAATTTCATCAAAGAAAATGTGGTGAAGAATAAATTGAAGTTGGGATATGTTCCATCATTTGAACTAGTTGCTGGTATTTTCTCACAACCTATATCAAAGGAATCATTTTTGAAAATTAGGATGAACAAGGGTGTTCATACACATTATCTTCAAGGTTGAGGTATGTATATTTATCCCCACTCTCATCTTACCTTTATATTTTTTTTCAAGGGGTAGAATTGTTTTGTTATTTTAATAATTTTCTCAAAATAAATTGTTGTGGGTAATATGTGAAATAAAAATTATTTAGTGTGTGAAATATTCTAACTGTATGTTGGAGTGGTTGTAGTAAAATAAATTCAATTTTTCCTAGGGATAATGAAGAATGTAAATAGAAATTAATGAGGTTTTTAGGATCATTCTTTTGTATAGCATGGTTTTTCTATTAATGATTCCTGATTCCAACAATGAGTTAGTTCACGTAGGTATCGAATTATTGTTATGTAATCCATTGCTTGAGGTTAAAAAGATTAGTGATTTATGAGACATGGAAGAAGAAAAAAATCAAAAGGGGTGATTTTTAGGACCAAGCTGATGATGAAATTGTTTTGTATTCAAAAGTTTCCTTTTTTATCAATGAATGTTTTGATGAAAGAAAATCACGTCGCTTTTTTTAGAAATAATTATTTTCTGTCTGCTTTTAAAATAATCAGACCTATGTTTTCTGAAAATTGGTCTCATGTATTCCGAAAGTTAGTTCTCAAAATGAGAATGAGAATGAATGAAAGAAACATCAGGGAATAGAATGCTATGATAATTTTTCATGTAATTGTGGTGATGATTTTCTTATTTTTATTTTATATAAATCATATGTTAAATTATAATATTTTGATTCAATATTTATAGATGTAAGGGTGATTGAAGGAGTGGGTTCTAATTAGAAAATAATCGTATTCAGATTTATCATATCTGGATGGTAGAGATAAATAGGTTGTACTAATTTTTTCTCAAATAATTTGCAAAAGAATCAGACTCTGATTAATAGTATCTAGATTGCAGATAGAAAAAGTGGTACGGAATTTATTTAAAACAAATATATAAATATTTAAGAGGACATTCTGAATTTTTTTATAAACATTCATATCTCGATTTAAGAGGCATTTCCAATGGTTTTTAAAAACAATAGTATAAATTTTGAAGAGGCATTGCCGATTTATTTTCAATACAATTGTATCCAGATTAAAGGGGCAGTGTCGATTTGTTTTCAGAATAATTGAATCCTGATTGATGTGGAATTTTCGAATGATGTATCCATGTCGATAATAATATAATGAGACAATATATATTATATTTCAAATCAATTTGATTTTGAGTGGAATTGAAAGATCTGGTGTTGTTTTGTAATTAGGGGGTGCTGATGAAAAGTGGTACCAATTGAAAAGGGGTGTCGATTGAAAAGGGATGCTGATAAAAGAGTAAGAGATGGTGATGATTGGGTTTCATAATTTATCATATTTGAATGAAAGGGGGGGTGGTACAAATAAAAAAGGAATTATATTCAGAATGTAATTATGTCATATGCACACATATCATCCTTTTCTAATTGTATTTTATAATACATAGGAAGATCATAGTTTTCATATTGTATTTGATCATACCCTATGATCATAACCAAAATGACCATAACTAGAAATGATCATATATAGAATGATATTATCTAGAATGACTGTATTCAAGAAGATTGCATACATACCATTTGTATTAAAAAAATATCATTCCTGTGTAGAGATGAAAAGAAAGATGCATGAATGAAAGGAAGGTTACAATAAATTGAAATTGAAGTTAGATAATACTAAATTCAATCCTTATTGAATTCAAGGTCATGAAGGTGGTCATGATTAAACAAAATTTTTTGAATGAAGTATTTTTTCTCAAGTTTTCCACAAGAGAAGATAAGAGAATAATATTGATGAATGATTTATTGAGGGGGATATGAACATTCAAATACAAGATTTTGATTCAAATCGATTCTAAGAATTATATTCAAAAACCAGCAAGTGAAATTAGACTTAATTGATAAAACCCATGTATTCATACCAGTTTAAATTGTTATTAGCAATTGAAATGGGATTTTGATGAAGAAGAGGAAAAATTGTGGATGTTTCCAGAAAAATCAAGAAGCATTGATGAGTTCATAATTGTTCTGAGATTTTAGGTCAAATTCAAATGTGTGTAAATGGGAATAATTTTGGGATTCCAACCTAATCCTGTTATGGGTCACCTATAAATGGTGAAAGTACTTCATATTTTCTATAGCATGCACTATTCACTATAGAATAGGGAGAAGGTCTAGGATTATAGAGAGAAGAATAGATCAATTCCTTTCATCTTGAAAATTTTTCTCTGGAATTGAATTGGTTTCTATTCTACTCTATTGTATTCTATCATAAAATCAGAATAGGATTAATGTTTTCTATGAATCATACTCAGAGTAATTGAACGCAAAAAATGTCGGACTATGTGTTTCATAACAAAGTCCATGTGGTTCATACCATTCATCTGGGTGAGGAATTTATTAATTATATTTAAATTGAATACATATTTTGAATTGAAAAGAAGTATCGGTAACATGAGTAGTAACAAAACAATTTTCTTGCCTTATTTCACTAAGAGGATGCACATGATCTAGTTGTATTGTTTCATAGTGTTACAAGAGTGAAAGTGTACATATTACTTGATGTAATCCACATATTTATTTCTATTGGATATTATGGTATCATATAATTTAAAAACCATAACAAGGATGTAGCTATTATTATTGAATAGTGAACCTAGTAAATATTTGTATTGCATTATATTTGTGTTCATTTCTTTCTCAGTAGGGAATTGAAATCATTGACAGGAGGATATGGTCACTTTGAATGAAAATAAAAATAAAAGAAAAAGGGTATAACAATTTCACCCATCCCCCTCCAAGTGATACAATACTTCTACTGGGCTCCTACAATTGTGGTGAGAGTAAGGCTCCCTTCATTATACATTCCTACTGGAGAACGTGAGTGGGATGAATAGTAATGTTATTCTAGACTCTGATGGAATGAACTATCATATCTTTAAATATATAATGTTTCCACATCTTATGTCTATCAAGTACATTGCTCCTAAAGATGCTAATGGTTGGTTTCCTCCCATTGATGATTGTCTTCCACTTACACCTCTTTACAATATGTTTCTTCAGAATTAGGGATGGGATAATAATTCTATATTATCATCACTTTCTGATTGAGAATTATTGAGAGTGAAAGGTGTTGCCACAGCTAATGGTATATGGGATATAGTGGAAAACAAATATGGAGGTATTACAAATGTAAAGAAGGTAAACTCACAAATATGGATATTTATGTATGAAGATTTGAAGATGGGTGAGAATGATTTTATTGAGGGAACTATTTACCAGGGAGAATGACATTGTGGGTACAATCAAATTTCAAGGAGAAAACCTGATATAATCTATAGTTGTTGAAACGATCTTGAGAATCCTCCTTATCAAATACAATGCTAATGTTTCATCTTTTGAAGATAAATATCCTGAAGCATTATCTTTTGATTACTTGTATAGAAGTCTTATCACCTATGAAATGAGATGATATAATGATATATTGAGAAAAACAAAGGATAGTAGGGATATTTATTTGAAGGATATAAATAAATAAGTCAATAATGATTTTTATTCAATATGAAGCTGGTGATTCTGATATTGAAAATGAGGTATGTAAATATCTCATTGAAATCCTATCCTTTTTTCGAATAATCTGAATAGTGGTACCAATAAATACAAAGGGAATGTACCCTTGAAATGTTCGAATGTTGAGGTGCTAGTCACTTTGAAGCTATTTTCCCTCAAAGAGTGAATGAAGTGGTTAGTGATATTGAAGAAAGAAAGACAGGATGAACATGGGAGAAAAATGGAGGCAAAGGAAAAGAAAATAATTTCTTCAAACAAATAAATAATATGCTACTTATCCAATGATGATGAAAAAGAAGATAGTGATTTTGAATTCAAAAAACCCATTGATTATTATAATGAGAAAACATTCATTTCAAGAGTAAATGATGAATAATTTAGAAGTAGTAATTCAAAATAAGAAGGAAATCATCTTTAAATGCATCTTAATGAAGAGTTGAAAGAATGTATGAGAAATAGTAGAAGGCTTGAAATGAATTTTTTTTGAAGATCAATAATCAAGAAACCAATAATGGTTTTCCAAAGAGAAAGAAAATATAGTTAAATATATTTAGGAATTGATGAATTGTTTTGAAGATGAAATGAATCGTAATGTTCATTTTGATGTGATGTTGATTACAAGAAAAAAATAGTTGGATCCTATCCAAAAAAACACTCTAAAGCTGAAATGAAAAGTCCATGTTTCCAAACACATTTACTGTATTTGGTTAATGTTCTCATAATGAGAATCTTGAGAAGTTTCAACAAAATATAGCTTCAAAGGGTGACAAGATTAATTTAACTATGTCTAAAAATAATAATAATGATAAAGTTAGGAATGTGGTAAAAGTGAATAATTCATGAGTTACAACACATCTTAGGTACAAAATGTTTTTATCTGGATCTAAAAAAGTTTCAAATACTTATGATCCTATGTAGTAAGAAATGAAGAAGATGGATCCAATTTATATTGAAGAAAAATTTGGTTGAGAAATACATTAACAATTCTGATCATTATGGATGTTTCAGAGGAAAATACCTTTTCTATGTGTATTGCTGGTATTGTGGAAGATTCGGCGTCTCATGAAGTATGTGATGGTTCAATCTAAAAAATTACTATTATCCCATATGTTATGAAAGGAAGAGATTGAGGGGGAGTCAATCTCCTTAAAAAAAGAAAAATGAAAAGCTTGTCATGAAGAAATATTAAAAGAATGAATTGAAGATGGAATATAGGTTCCAACCCTTCAAAATATTTTTAAATGATGTGAACAACCATAACAACCTCCCCGAAGGATGTCCTGTTTTGTTACCATCTCAACAATAGATTCTTAATTCTGAAAATTTGATGTTGAAGAATGTTAATAATTGAGAAAAGGCACTTGTTGTTGAAACTGCATTAAAACCCATGAAAGGATAATGACCCAAGATATTTGAAAGTGGATGTTCTTCTCACCTAAAATGAGACATAAAATGGTTGAAGGATGTGAAATATTATAAATAAGTAACATGGACATTAGGAAATTAAGAGTCATTGAAAATACAAGGTGTTTGGTAAGCCATTATTGGAATAGAAAATATAACATCTAAGAAAACATTGTATGTTGATGGAATGAAACACAACCTGCAAAGTGTCTCAGAATTTTTTGATGAGGGTAACAAGGTTATCTCCAATAAAGATGTATTTTTTGTAAAAAGTGAAGAAGATGGAATGATTGTTATAAGTGGCCAACATACGAAAGAAAATTTCTTTCAGGTTGGTGATTCAAAAAACTATTTTTACATGAGTATTGTGGAATACAATCAATTAATGCATACAATTCATTAACATTTGTTTCATAGAAACCTAAACAAGTTATCTAAAAGAGATAGTGTTCATGGAATTCCTGATTTTCCAAGACGAAGAGATCGGTGTTTCACTATTTTCTAGAATAGAAAAATTACAAATGTTATGCCTATGAAAGTTGATATTTTTCCAAAACAACCCATGGAGATAATCCATTCCAATAAATGTGGGACAATGAGAAAAAAACACTTGGAGACAAGTACTTCATTACATTCATTGATGATTATACTCAAATTACATGTGTTGTGTACATGTAAGACAAATCAAACACTTTGAAAAGGATTAAATGTTTTAAATGAAAATATGAGAAGGAATGAGTGTATTCATTGAAGATGTTGAGAACTGATAATTGTCGTGAATATAGAAGTGAATATGTTAAAGTATATCATGAGATGAAAATAATTCAAAATGATTATATCTCACCATATACTCCCCAACAATATGGGGTTTGTGAAAGAAATAATAGATGCCTAATTGAAATGGGAAGAAACATGTTAATTGTGTATGAACATTCCCATTACTTTTGGGGTAATTCCATGAGAACTATGGTTTCTATTCAAAATCATTGTTTCTATAGGACTAAATTAGGTTTGTCACCGTATGAATTGTTTTGATGGATAAAATCCATGTTTGGAGCACTTTTTTTCGATAGTCCTTTTATTATAAAGATGAATGGTGGAAAATATGGAATTTTTTAGTATGAAATCATTCCTGGAAATTCTCTAGACAGAAGAGGGTATAAATGATTCAACAAAGAACCTAAAATAATTGTTTATTTAGTTTATTTAAATGTGATTTATGTATTTGAGAAAGAGAATCATTTTCATGTAGACAATGAATTTAAGAATGATGGTGAAGATATTTCTGATAAGGATAAAAATGATTGTAATCCTAATAATAGTGAAGAATCAAACTCAACTTTTTCCAATGATGAGGAAGTCAATCAAAAATCTTATCTATGGATGAGGAAACATGTAAAAGCATAGACTATAATTGTTTATCAACATCATAAGGTTCAAAGAATAAGAATAACCAATTCCATTACACATATATCATTGTATTCAAAAGTGGATCGGAATGATGTGAAAGAAAATTTTGAGCATTCAGAATGGGTTCAATACATGAATGAAGAGTTGGATCATATTGAAAAGATTAATACATGGAAACTCATACCAAGCCCCAAAACAAAAACATCATTTTATCCAAATGGGTTTTCCAGAACAAAATGAATAAAAAAATTTATGTTTTGACAAACAATGCAAGATTAATTTTCAATGGCCACTTGTAGATTGAGGGCATTAATTTTGATGAATCCATTACTATAGTGGAAAGATGTGAAAATAGTCAGAATCATAATTTCTATTGTTTCACAATATGGATTCAATATCATTCAAGTGGATATTAAATCAGCATTTCATAATGGTGAACTTGAAGAAGAGGTTTATATTGATCAACCTTATTGATTTGTTATTTGATAATATTATGTTTATGTGCTTAGATTGAAAAAAAAAATTATGGCCTAAATCAAGATATGATGTCATGGTATTCCCAATTGGATATGTTTTTGTGAGATATTAATTTTAACAATGGAATAATGGATATAAATCTTTATCTCATAGAAATTCAATATTATTCCCTCGTTGTAAGTGTTTATACGGATGACATAATATTTGCTGGGAATGATGAAGGAAGATGTGAAATATTTTTTTAGGGTAATGAAGAATGAATTTGAAATGTACATGATGGTATAAATGAAATAATTTCATGGGTTACAAATCCCGCAAAAGACAGAATAAATTTTTGTCTCCCAATAAAAGTATGAAAAAGAACTTCTCAAGAGGTTTGTCATGGATAATTCAAACCATATTTTCACACACATTTTAGTGGGAAAAACTATGAGAAATGATAGAGAAGGAAAATAGGTTTATAAAAAAGAGTAATGAAAGAAAATTGGAAGTCTATTGTATTCAACAAAATCAAGACACAACATTTTGTATGTTGTTATCTTATGTTTATGATTTCAATGTTCTCCAAATTGTCACATTTATTTACTAGGAAAATAATTCTCTGATACATTAAAGGCACATAAAAAATTGGAATAAAATATAATAGTTCAAATTGTATTGAATTGTTTGGGTATTCAGATGCAGGTTGGTAGGAAATGTAAATGATTGAAGATCCAAATCTCGTAGGGTTTTATTTATGGGAAAGAAATGTGTTTGTTGTCATTGGATGAAACAAAATTCAATGTATCTCAGTATGGATATGCTGAGTGTGTTGCTGATACTCTAGCCACCAATCTACTTAGTTGGATTAAAACCTAATTTTAATATTTTCTTGTTTAAGTGATGTTACTCATGCTATTGGGTTGTGACTATCAACCTACAATCGATCTCACCAAGAATCCTAGGTAAAATTATCCTTCAATACATGTTGATATCACATTTCATTTCTTCAAATTGAATGTGTAGAAGAATAAAAGGAAGCATCTGTATGTTATAACATCCGAACACATTGCTAATATGTAACACCCCAAGCTTTCACGATACGCTTCTCTTTCAATAATGCAATAGCTTTCATTGTATGCAAGTTCGAGATTCTAACACACCGCGACCAATCAAAATAGCCATTATGAATAGTAATACATACTTTTTGAAATTATATATTTTTTATATTTCATAATGGACTTCATTTTTGGATTTTTAATATCAAAACGAACCTATTTTGAATTTTTGGTATTTTTCTGAGAACTTCCAATTTTTATGAATAGTGAAAAATACTTAAAACAACTTTTTTAATAAAAGTAATTTATAATGATAAATTATACTATTTAGTGGTTTTAAAGTATAATTAGAATATATTTTTACCATTTTATCTAATGGTGTTCATTAGAATTAATATCCCTTTGAAATTGGACACAAACAATTGTCAATCTTTTGATATATATTGTTTCTTAAAAACACGCTATTTGTTGTGACAACGGAAATTAGTTATAAAATTAATTAATGCCACTTATATGTTTTTAATTTTGTAAAATAGACATCATTTTTTAATTCGGAATATCAATTATATCTTAGGGTGAAATTTTGGCATTCTTTTGAAAAACTTCAATTTTTGATGAATAGTGAAACCACTAAGTGGTAGTTAAAAAACTGATTTTTCGTTTAAATGAAACATTACCACTTCTGTGATTTGATTTTCAAAAATCCGACATACATGGTTGTCATTAGGATTTAAATGTGGTTCAATGGGATTAAAATAATTTTTTTGTTGAATAGTAACTTTTAATTTTAATTAATCGCGATTAAAGGTAATTAGTGAAATTTAAGGTAAAAATGATATTATAAAAATATTAAAATACCTTTACACTGGTCCTACCCCCATTGGATGAGTCGTGGCTGACCGATACAATCCATGGGTCAACTTGGGGACCTCATGGAGCCACTTTGTTAGGAAAATGACATTAAAAACTTTTTATTTAATGTTAAAAAAATGTCACAAACATTAGTTCTTTTACTAAAACAAATTTTAAATAGGGTTATACAAGTCATATTTTTGACTTTAAATATTCATTAGAAAGATAAAACGATTTCCCACATCATGATATTTGTTTTATAATTTTTAGTCATTAAATAAATTAAAATTTGTATGACACAATGATGATGTAGCAATTACCTAATTAATTAACGATTTAAATAAAATGAAAGGATAATGTAAAATATAAGGCTTACACTTGTAAAAACCCTATTGGATGAAGATATATCAAACAGGTATCACCTTAGAATCGAAATATATCATTTTGGGACCTTTAGAATCTGAAAATCATTTCATAATAAAGTAACATTTCAATCTTTCCAAGAGTGCCCCTTCTCTTCTCTTATAAAAGGCCCCCACCTCTACAACCTTATTCACACCTTCAAGCCATTTGGAATTGCGAACCCCTACCCAAATACTCTTCCAAATTCTCTCTATTACTCCTAGAAGCATAACATTGGTCCGAACTCTTCCCAAGGAAGCCTTTGGCTCAAATCAAAAAGAGTTACCCGATTTTAAGGTAATGTCTTCTATTATGTTATTTTGTTTTATTTTGCGTCTCCAACCCCCTAAATTTTATTTATTAATTTCTTTTGTAACAACACCAGTATCTTCAATATACTAGGATGTTTTTATAAGAAGGATTAGAGCTACACTTACCCACACCTCCATATGATCGTTAATGAACATACTATTTCTGTGGATAGCGAATTTCTGCCTCACAAAACAGTGATTGTTCAACACTAATATAACACCTTCAATGGTGGCCATTAATATGTAACTATATTTATATATGATATATTATATGTTTATGTTTTACTTAAGCTTCTGTATTTTTCATTTATTCCATACCTTTATGGTTTCCATTATGGGTAAACGCGATATATTCATTTTAGGAAGTGCGGACTATCGCCCCTCAAAGTGATTTGAATTGTTAATGCCATATGTGGGATGTATAAAGGATGGAGTAAATGGTATTATACATTATATTATACTGGAATTATAATATACCTTCATATAATTATTATTACATTCCATCAAATATGAAATATAAATGAAAGTTGCGTTCATGCATACGTAAGGCTTACCGTCTCCATGAACGATGCGTTTCATTTCTTATCTCTAAATGTTACGTAATATTATGAATGAATGTATATACTGGATATATATGATATATATGATATCTAAAACATGAATATAATTCTGGAGATAATTTATATTCTACCACATAAACAACTTATAATTATAATAAGTTTATTGTTGACTAAAGTACCAAAGATCGACAAAACGACCGTTATTAAGTAAAATGACTACATAATTTTCGTAACATTGTAATAAGTGATATAAAAGGGATAATGAACTTTAAAAAGGTTCTCATGAAAGTATATATTAACTCTATTTTATTATTCATGAGTATAAAGAGCGGTCGAGTCAAGTCAGACACGAGGTAAGGGAATTTCTTAACACAATTTCCATTCTTTGGGTTAATCTCCTACTTTCAAATTATGTCATGATATTATTATGTCCTATCTTGTATCTAAACATTATTTATGTGTAATTATAGTAAATACACATAATAGATCTATTTTATTTTAAAAATTATCTTTGTATGGACTTCATGTCAATCTCCTTTCATTAAGACATATTTGGTTTTATACACAACTTTCATTTATACGGTGTATAAACCACCATTGACTTTTAGTTTTATTCAAAAGAAATATTTTTATACGAAGTGTTTTTAATAAACAAAATGATTTTTTTTTCTTACGTATGCGGCGACAATGACTTTTCCGCCACCGTTACTATTATTTGAGTTTCGTCTTCCTCTATAAGCCATAACATTTTTTTAAAGAAAAATAAATACCATGGTTTACTTTTCTTTTATTTTGGTATTGAAAATGGTTTTGATAAAGTTTTTATTATATCAATGTGTTGTATTGATATCTTGTGATTGAAGTGTGGAAATCTTATGTTTCCTTTATGCATGTTTTATGTGATACAATTATGTTATGGTTAATGATATGTTTAAACCTGTTCATATGAGGAATGCATTGGACTTAATAAGTGATGGGTGGAGCCGAATATAGATCCTTGATGCATCGGTAGGTCTCAGGAGACAAACTAGTGTCTTGGCACGAGGCCTTGACAAAATATTATTTGTAGTCTTGGCACGAGGCCTTGGCTACGTGGTTATGATAGTCTGGCATTATGCATTCCATCATTATGAAAGGGGTTATTGATATTTTATGTAATTATTAGACTAGTAGAATATCCATGTGAGTAAGTAAATGGAATTATTTAATTTTATTTTTTCCATATTATGCTGAAG
Source organism: Viscum album (assembly GCA_963277665.1). Taxonomy (NCBI): domain Eukaryota; kingdom Viridiplantae; phylum Streptophyta; class Magnoliopsida; order Santalales; family Viscaceae; genus Viscum; species Viscum album. The sequence continues at coordinate 1,429,760,643 of OY728152.1, forward strand.
TTCAAATTTAAAAAGGCTTTTTTTTGTTATACATTCCCTTAAATGTTAATGTTTATTTAAGAAAGCTTCCACAACATTGTTATCCTTACTGAGCATATGAGCTCACCCCTTTCAATGTTTTAATATTTTCCAGGATGTGAAGAAGTATTTTATGAATGACCAACAGGGATAGTCAGAAGAGGATATGAGTGTATACTATGAAGACTTTGTTATTGTAGTTTTTCAATTTATAATGTAATGTAACAATTATGAATGTATATAGTGTTTCCAAGGCTACTAAACTAATAGGTCGTTCGAGACTTGATCCTTTGTGATCATGCCAATGTTATGAAGCAACGCACCGACTCTGGGTAACTGGGGTCGGGGCATTACAGTTGGTATTAGATGCAGTTTAGTACAGACCTTGGAAGATAGATTTAGATAAACTCTGATTAGAGAACATATCCCTAAGATAGACTTTGAGGATTAGTATATAAAACTTCCTAGAATTTTGGTATTATAGAGATTTTGTGAGTTTTCCGAGCAATACATCCCTGTCTGGATATGAGTAGGTAGAGGCGGCTCTGGCACAAATGTACCTAGGGGTAAAACCCGAAAACACCGCTTTGAGCTAGACTCGAACGGGAACTGGTGCGAGACAACGGGCCTTGCTGCACTCTTGGTTACAACACTCCCGGGTGATATTCTTAGAATAATTCTAATTTTCATTAAAATCAACTATGAAGGGTTATGAGTATATACTTCCACAAAGAAAACATTTATTATGATTATGGATTTTATCTATAAATAGTTCAATTTATGTTAAGTGTTTTTCTAGTTTGTAATTATGTATTTTGATTCATAAACTAATCTAGCTTATGCCATTGTTTAGAAATGGCGCCTTGTGGGAGGAATGGAAACAATATCAATGCACGCACTCCATGTAGGGATTTCCCTCCTGCTCAGGATAATTATTGTGGAGCTGGAGATACAACTGGTGATGATCAACTTATTACCATACTTGGAAAACTCACTCAGGTTATGAATAATAACCTTACTCGTATTGAGCACCCTGATCCGCAATGTGGAGGATCAATTTAGACCGCTTCTTGAGGAAACAACCGCCAACATTTAATGGGGGGTACAAATCCATTAGTAGCTAATCAATGGATAAACTCATTAGGGAAAATATTCCACGCCTTGGGGAGTAGCGAAAGGGAGATGGTTGTCATGGCAGTCTACCGCCTCACTAGAGATGCCGATCAATGGTGGTCGCTGATTCAAAACACAAAGGAAGATGAAGAAGTATCAAGTATGGAATGGAGGGAGTTTAAGGAAATTTTCTTAGAAATATACTTTCCACATGACCATCGAGCAGATATGGAAAGGAAATTTATGAGTTTGAGGGAAAAAAAGGATGATAATGTCGCAAAGTATGAGGATAACTTTACAAAGTTAGAGAGGCATGCTACAGATTATATACGTAACCCAAAAAGTAAGATTGATCGTTTCTTTGATGGGTTAAAACCGTTTCTCCGTCGAGAATTAGTATCACAATCTTTCCCAATATACGAAGATATAGTCTCGTGTGCTATCAAGACAGAAAAGGAATTCTCTAAATCTTATGACAATAAAGTAAATGAAGAGAATAAGAGAACGGTGGAACAAGAGATAGATAAAGGGAAAAAGGGAAAGGAGGATTTTACATTATGCGATAATTGTAGAAAGAATCACCCTGGTACTTTCCTAAAAGGAATGAGAGTTTGTTATAAATTAGGAGAAAAAGGTCACCAGGAGCGTGATTGCAAGGGAAACAAAAAGGCTATCAATGTTGAATGCTATAATTGTAGAGAAATGGGGAATTATGAAAATGAATGTCCTAAGCATCAGAGAAAATTACTTCAGAAAAGGCCACGGGATCAAGGCCAATATTATGCTGTGACTACAGTTGAGGTGGAATAATTAATGTATTAGTGCTTTTGGACTCATGGATTTTATTCTGGTTATAAGAATAAAGTGATATATATAAGGAATGTACTGCAGTACTTGTTGTTTTCATTAAGGATTTAATATGATGAAGGTAATCATATTTTTAGTATGTGACAATAAGGGAAAATTTACTTTGTTTGAGGAATCTGATGATACAATTGGTTTTGGAATTTAGAGACCTTTTAGGGAAAGTCCTCATAGAGGTATTTTGGATAACTATAATGTTTGAAATGAATTATGTTGAACTTTTGATAGTATTGTTTAAGGTTAAAACATTTCTGAAGATTATTTTTGGAATATTATAATACTATATTTTTAGGAAAAGGACAACCTGCTTGTCGGGGGATAACCCATCGCTTCGGACAAAGCTGCATGAACTTAACCGAAAACCATAGTCTGACAGGCCTTTATTACCTACCACTAGCCTATAGGAAGACCCTGGTTATTAAAAAATAGTTTTCCAAATCTAAATGGTATGTGGTAATATTTGGAACCTTATACAATTAGGATAAATAGAATATTTTTGAGTTCTGTTACCATTTGGAGTGAAAGATGGGTTTGTGGTAAAAATTTATTAAAGAATGAAAGTCTATATGACAAGTTTGTATATTTCCTTGTGTTCTTAGTAAATCTCTTAAATAAATTCCTCAACTTTATAAAAGGTAACTTAAAACAAAAAAAATTTCGGTTAACTTTTCCAACTAGGGATTCAATGACCGTTTAACCAATCACAAGTTTGTGATTTTCTTGTGGTTAACTTTCTCCTAATCCTTTTTTCTACAACTCTCCATCAGAGCTTGATTGTTTTTTTTCATCCATATCCATATTTTCATTGAATCTTAGTATGTTCTATCTCGGGTGACCTTTGTACTTCTCTTTATTTCTTTTAATGTTGTATTCTTATTAACCATATTTCCGATGTGGGTTTTCCACAAAGGTATTTTCTATTTTCAACCATTTATTTTCGAAGAACATTTTCAAATTGCGAGGACGCAATTTATTGAAGGAGGGGAGAATGTAACACCCAAATCTTTCATGATACGCTTCTCTTTCAATAATGCAATAGCTTACATTGTATGCAAGTTCGAGATTCTAACACACCGCGACCAATCAAAATAGCCATTATGAATAGTAATACCTACTTTTTGAAATTATATATATTTTATATTTCAAAATGGACCTCATTTTTTTATTCGTAATATCAAAATTATCCTATGTTGAATTTTTGGTATTTTTCTGAGAACATCGAATTTTTATGAATAGTGAAAAATACTTAAAACAACTTTTTTAATCAAAATAATTTATAGTGATAAATTATACTATTGAGTGGTTTTAAAGTATAATTAGAATATATTTTTACCATTTTATCCAATGGTGTTCATTATAATTAATTTCACTTTGAAATTGGACATAAACAATTGTCAATCTTTTGATATATATTGTTTCTTAAAAACACGCTATTTGTTGTGACAACTAGAATTAGTTATAAAATTAATTAATGTAACTTATATGTTTGGTGTTTCTTAAAATATAAATCATTTTTGAATTCGGAATATCAATTATATCTTAGGGTGAAATTTTGGCATTGTTCTGAAAAACATCAATTTTTGATGAATAGTGAAACCACTAAGTGGTAGTTAAAAAACTGATTTTTCGTTTAAATGAAACATTACCAATTCTATGATTTTATTTTCAAAAATCTGACATATATGGTTGTAATTAGGATGTACAATTTTGTTCAATGGGATTAAAATAATTTTTTGGTGAATAGTAACTTTTAAGTTTAAATAATCGCGATTAAAGGTAATTAGTGAAATTTAAGGTAAAAATGATATTATAAAAATATGAGAATACCTTTAAACTTGTGCTACCCATATTGGATGAGTCATGTCCGACCATGAAAATCCATGGGTCAACTTGGGGACCCCATTGAGCCACTTTGGTAGGAAAATGACATTAACAACTTTTTATTTAATGTTAAAATAAAAAATGTCACAAACATGAGTTCTTTTACTAAAACAATTTTTAAATGGGGTTATACAAGCCGTATTTTTGACTATAAATATTCATTATAAATATAAAAAGATTTAATACATCATGATATTTGTTTTATAATTTTTAGACATTAAATAAATTAAAATGTGTATGACACAATGATGATGCAGCGATTACCTCATTAATTAACGATTTAGATAAAATGAAAGGATAATGTAACATATAAGGCTTAAAATTGTAAAAAACCTATTGGATGAGGATATTTAGAACCCTTATCACCTTAACCTCTAAATATATCATTTTTGGACCCTTATAATCCGAAAATTATTTCATAATAAAGTAACATTTCAATCTTTCCAAGAGTGCGCCTTCCCTTCTCTTATAAAAGGCCCCCATCTCTACCACCTTATTCACAACTTCAAGCCATTTGGATCGGCCAAAATCTACCCAAATACTCTCCCAACTTCCCTCTTTTACTCCTAGAAGCCTCACCTTGGGCAGAACACTTCCCAAGGAAGCCTTTGGCTCAAATCAAAATGAGTTACCCGATTTTAAGGTAATGTCTTCTTTTATGTTATTTTGTATTATTTTGCTTCTCCAACCCCTGAAACTCTTTTTATTAATTTCGTTTGTTACAAAACCAGTATCCTCAATATACTAGGACTCTTTTATAAGAAGTATTAGAGCTACCTTTACACACACCTACATATAATGGTTAAATAACATACTGTTTCTGTGGATGGCGAATTTCTGCCTCACGAAACGATGATTGTTCAACACTCATATAACACCTTCAAAGGTGGCCATTAATATGTAAATATATTTATCTATAATATTTAATATGTTTTTGTTTTACTTAAGCTAATTTATTTTTTATTTATTGCATACCTTTATGGTTTCCATTATGGGTAAACACGATATTTTCATTTTAGAAAGTGCGGACTACCGCCCCCTCAAAGTGATTTGAATCGTTAATGCTATATGTGGGATGTATAAAGGATGGAGTAAATGGGATTATACATTATATTATACTGGAACTATAATATAACTTTATATAATTATGATTTAATTCCATTAAATATGATATAGAAATGAATGTAGCATTCATGCGTACGTACGACTTACCGTCTCCATGAACGGTGCATTTCATTTATTACCTCTAAATGTTACGTAATATTATGAATGAATGTATATACTGGATATATCTGATATATATGATATCTACATCATGACTATTATTCTGGAGATAAAGGATATTCTACCACATAAACAACTTGTAATTATAAGAAGTTTATTGTTGACTCAAGTACCAAAGATCGACAAAACGACCGTTATTAACTTAAATGACTACATAATTTTTGTGACATTGTAATAAGTGATATAAAAGTTATAATAAACTTGAAAAATGTTCTTACGAAAGTAGATATTAACTCTAGTTTATTGTTCAGGAGGTTAAAGAGCGGTCGAGTCAAGTCGGACACGAGGTAAGGGAATTTCTTAACCCAATTTCCATTCTTTGGGTTAATCTCATACTTTCAAATTATGTCATGATATTATTATGTCCTTTCTTGTATTTGAACTTTCTTTATGTGTACTTATAGTAATTACACATAATAGATCTATTTTATTTTAAATATTATCTTTTTAAGGACTTCGTCTCAATCTACTTTCATTGAGGGATATTTGATTTTATACACAAATTTCATTTATACGGTGTATAAACCCACTTTGACTTTTTCTTTTATTTAAAAGGAATATTTTTATATGAATTTTTTTTACTAAATAAAAGGAATTTTTTTTCTTAAGTATGCGGTAGCAACAATTTTTCTGCCACCGTGACTATTATTTGAGTTTCGACTTCCTCTATAAGCCATAACTTTTTTTAAAAGAAAAATAAATACCGTGTTTTACTATTTTTTTATTTTGGTATTGAAAATGGTTTTGATAAAATTTTTATTATATCAATGTGTTTTATTGATATCTTGTGATTGAAGTGTGGAAATCTAATGATTCCTTTATGCATGTTTTATGTGATACAATTATGTTATGGTTTATGATATGTTTAAACCTGTTCATATGAGGAATGCATTGGACCTAATAAGTGACAGGTGGAGCCCGATATAGCTCCTCGATTCATCGGTAGGTCTCGTGAGACAAACTAGTGTCTTGGCATGAGGCCTTGACAAAATCTTATTTGTAGTCTTGGCACGAGGCCTTGGCTATGTGGTTATGATAGTCTTGAATTATGCATTCCATCATCATGAAAGTTGTTATTGATATTGCATGTGATTATTCGACTAGTAGAATATCCATGTGAGTATGTAAATGGCACTATTTCGTTTTATTTTTGCCATATTATGATGAAATTCAAGTTTAAAAAGGATTTTGTTTTATTTATACATTGCCTTAAATGTTAATGTTTATTTATGAAAGCTTCTTCAATATTGTTATCCTTACTGAGGATCTGAGCTCACCCCTCTAAATGTTTTAATATTTTCTAGGATGTGAAGAAGTATTTTATGAATTACCTACAAGGACAGTCAGAAGAGGATATGAGTGTGTGTAACACCCCAAGATTTCATAGTATGTTATTTCTTAAAAATAATTCAATAACTTGCACTACACACAACACTGAGTTCAATCACACCATGAATTACCAAACAAGCCGTTAAAAAGAGGTTATGAATAGTATTAACTAAATTTTAAACTTTATATAATCCTTATAATTTTAGAATCCATATTATGAGTTTCTTAGACATAATGAAAGAATAAATTCATTTTCAGTATTGCAATTTTACCAACTTTTAAAAGTGAACCCTTTTTAAATACAATATTTTAAACTTTTTGACTATATGGGGACATCAAAAATTTAAAATGAAAAACCCCAAGCTTCCACTGTATGCTTCCATTTGAATAATACAGTAGCGTGTGTTGTACGCAACATTAACTTTCTAACACACCACAACCAATCAAACTAGCCATTATGAATAGTAATACCTACTTTTTGAAGTTATATATATTTTATATTGCAAAATGGACTTCATTTTTGGTTTTTGAATATCTAATTTAGCCTAAGGTGAAATTTTGGTACTTTTCGGATAACTTTAATATTTTGATGAATATTAAAAATTACTAAATTTTAATTAAAAACTACTTTTTTAATCAAAATAATTTATATTGATAAATTATGAATTTGAGTGGTTTTAAAGTATATTTAGAATATATTTTTACCATTTAATATAATTTTGTTCATTAGGCATAATTTTACAATTAAACCGGACATAAACAAGAGGCAATCTTTTGATAGTTATTATCTCTTAGAAACACGCTTTTTGTTTTAACAACGGGAATTAATTTTAAATTAATTTCTGACACTTCTGTGTTTTTAATTTGGAAAAATGGATTCCATATTTGGAATCAGGATGTTCAAATTGTGTAAATAGGTAACTTTTATTTTTAGACATTTTGAATAGTTACTGTGATAAATATTTTATCTACCATGGTTAAGGGTAAATCCGGTAAATAAGGGTTAAAAAAATAATATTGTAATAATACTAAATTACCCTAAAACGTTTCCTAACCTTATTGTTGGATACATGTCCGACCATGGGCATCTTTGGGTTAATTTTGGGACCTCATTGAGCCATTTGTAGGTGATAGGGACACTTTATTTTAATTAAGTTAAAATGAATACAATAATGACACAAGCATATATCTTTTAGAAAAAAAATTTTTAAATAGGGTTATATATGTTGGATTTTAGATTATAAATATTTATTAGAAAGATAAAAGGATTTCCTACATAATGATAGTTTATTTATAATTTTTAGAAATTAAATAAGTTAATTTATTTATGACACAATGATGATGCAGTAATTACTATAATAGTGAAAAATTAAAATAATTGATATTATAAATACCCAAAAAAATATAATTTGAAACTTTTAATGAATTAAATTAATTTTCTAGGATAATATGACATATTAGGATTGATTTAATTGACTTTTTTCGAAGTAATCAATCTGTTCTTAGTTTCACAAAAATCAACTATTGAATAGTGTCAAAATTGACATAAAAGAGTTTTTAAAAAAATATTATATTATTAATTGGTATTAAATTCCTAAAAATATAAGGATCGGCCAAGAGAATTATATAATGATAGGTGTCTCATTAATGGACCACTTGGGGGTCTCTTGAATGTATATATTGTAATTTTATTAACCATATAATATAAAAATACAAAGAGACATTGTAAAAGTGAAACTAATTAACTTAGAGTTAATACTTAAAGATAAGGTTAATATAAGTACCCAAACCAGTCTAAATTCTATTGGTTGAATGTTTTTCGACCTATACCCACCTTAACTTTTTAATAATAAACATTGGATCCATTAGAAACCGAATATGAATTTATTAAAAACTAATATTTCTAATTTTTTCAAAGGTGCTCCTCACCCCTCTTATAAAAGGGAACTCCTCCTTCTCTTTTCTTCACACCTTAAAAGCCTTTTGGTTCAGACAAACTCTTCCCAAATACTCTCCCAACTTCCCTCAATACATCCTAGCGGCCTTAGTTTGATCAGAAAGCAAACCTAAGGAGCCCTTTTTATCAAATCAAAAGGAAGAGCCCGTAGAAGAGGTAATAATTTCACCACCCTTTTCCAAGTTCCTTTCTTCTTCCACTTCTTCTTCCTTTGTTATTACCATTATAAAATAATAACTCCAGTATCATATATATACTTTTATGTTATTAAAAATATGGTACAACCATATTCAGTATTCTATCCACCCTTTGAATAACATGTCACCATACGTGCGTACGTACGGCTTACCGTCTCCACGTCATGGTGTAATTGTTATTCAATATATTATTATTTGGATGGTTATAATAATGATGTGTAACTCATGTAAATAATACATATAACATGATAATTATTCTTTATATATGATATACCATCCAATTATATATTATTTTAATATCAAAAGAATGATATTATCGCTCGTGAGTACGTACGGACTACCGTCTCCACGAACGCGATGAGATTTATTCTCCATCGTATCCACTCAAGTATAATTCTCATTTGATGATTAATAATATTATCTAAGGACATGATATAATTCTGGATATGAATGAGATAAAACCTATGTATTACAAACATGGCTTACATAATAAAACATATAAAAGAAAATGAGTAAGTTATCACCCAAAACGATGATAATTCTGAGATATTATTAACAAAGCAATGTTAAAAGATCATATATGATATCATATTAATGAATATGATCATTGAATAATTTAATAACAATCATTTAACAATTATACAGGAGTTTAACCTACCCCAACCAAGTAAAAGTGCAAGGTAAGGGTTTATTTCGCAATCTCTTCATTATCCGAGGTTGTTTATACGTAATAATCTACTGAGATTCTTTATCATCCACATCCATGTTTCTTAAAAATGAATTTCAAATTTTTTTACTATTACTATAATATGGGTTAAAGTCATTTATACCCTTTTCTTACTTTTTATAATAGGTTTATAAAGGAATCATTCAGTCGTTTTCCAAACAAGGTGCTTTTTAACCTTTTCCACAAAATTAAGGTAAGAATGTTTTTTTAACTTATACGGTGGGTGCGGCTATTTACCACCGTTATAAAATTTTCAAAGCATCCCTTACAAGCTTACAAGGACATTTTCAAATTAAATGTTTTATTTTATAATTATGTGACTTTTAAATGATTTCAAAATGAATATTTTAAGAATTTCGGAAAGGTAATCTTTATCAAAATCAGAATTTTAAATGTTTTAAAGATTTATCTTTCTAAATATTTTTAATTAATGTCCATGTTTTCAAAATGGTTTTTAAGGATTTATTTATATGGACATGAATGTTTTTAAAATGTTAATTCCTTTCAAAAGTTTTAAATTGGTATGGGACACTTTGATTCAAAAATCTCTTTTTAATTGCTTCCTTTATATATGTGTGACTTTTAAATGATTTCAAAAAAGGAGATATTTCTCTCAAATAGTTTTGATTTCATCTATGTCAACATCCTTTGATGGATTTTATGATTATATGAAGTTGATTTATTATGATACAAAACTTCCATTATGTATTGAAGGTTTTGTGATATGTTTGACTGTGGATGTGTTATTTTTATACCATTCATGGTTTATAGAGAATGTATTGACATTTTGTGTGCTAGTTTTAATACGAATGTTTATGTTGGTTTAAACCTTTTCATATGGGAATTCATTGGACTTAGTAAGTGACAGGTGGAGCCCGCTATAGCTCCTCGATTCATCGGTAGGTCTCATGAGACAAACTAGTGTCTTGGCACAAGGCCTTCACAAAATCTTATTTGTAGTCTTGGCACGAGGCCTTGGCTATGTGGTTATGATAGTCTGGAATTATGCATTCCATCATTGTGAAAGTGGTTATTGATATTGCATGTGATTATTTGATTAGTAGAATATCCATGTGAATATGTAAATGGAATTATTTTATTTTACTTTTTCCATAATATGTTGAAGATCAAGTTTAAAAGGCTTTTGTTTTAGTTATAAATTGCATTAAATGTTTATGCATATTTTTGAATGTTTCCTCTATATTGTTATCCTTACTGGGAATTTGAGCTCACCCCTTTTCGTTGTTTTATTTTTCCCAGGATGTGAAGAAGTAAGTTATGAATGACCTACAGGTATAGTATGTGGGGATATGAGTGTGGAATATGGAGACTATGTTGTAGTAGTAGTTTTTCACTTTGTGATGTAATGTAAAACTTTATGAATATATATAGTGTTTCCAAGGCTACTAAACCAATTGGTCTTTAGAGATTTGATCTTTTTTGTGATCATGCCAATGTTATGTAATAATGCACCGACTCTGGGTAACTGGGGTCAGAGCGTTACAGTTGGTATCAGAGGAAGTTTAGTACAAACCTTGGAACCTAGATTTAGATAAACTCTGATTAGAGCACATACACTTAAGATGGACTTTGAGGATTAGTATATAAGAACTTCCTAGAATTTTGGTATTGTATAGATTTTGTGAGTTTTCTGAGCAATAAATCCCTGTCTGGATACGAGCATGTAGAGGCGGCTCTGGCAGAGATGTACTTAGGGGTAAAACCCGAAAACACCGCTTTGAGCTAGACTCGAACGGGAATTGGTGCACAAAAATGGGCCTTGCTGCACTCTTGGTTACAACACTCCTAGGGGATATTCTTAGGATAATTATCCTTTTCTTAACAAACCATTATTAAGGGTTCCTTAAAGGAGACATTTTTATGATTATGGATTATATCCATAAACTATTTAATTTATGTTTTGTTTTTTACAACTTTGGGATTATGTATTGTTATTCATAAACTAATCTAGTGTATGCCATTGTTTATAAATGGCGCCCAGTAGAAGGAATGATCACTCCAGCAATACACATGATCCAAAGAGAAAGAAGGATCATACCATTCACGGTCTTAAGCCAGACTTTATAAGAGAAATAGTCTCCCATTTATTATCATCATATGAAGAAATAATATCATGTGTTGATAAGATAAGTAAAGAGTTTACTGAGTCCTATGGCTTTGAAGGGAAGCAAGAGAAGAAAAGGATGGAAGAGAGAGAGATAGATAAAGGGAAGAGGGAAAAGAAGAATTTTCATATATGTGATAACTGTGGGAAGAAACACTCTGGAACTTGCCTAAAAGGAATGGGAGTATGTTATAAGTGTGGGGGAAAAGGGCACAAAGTACATGACTTCAAGGGTAAGAAAATGGTTTCAAATGTACAATGCTTCATTTGCAAGGTGTTTGGACACTACGCGAACCTATGTCCCAGTTATCAGACTATGCCTCAAATGATGCTATTGGATAATAATCAAGTTATGATAATACCATAGATGAAGAGGAATGATTAGAGTTCTTATGTTGATTATGTCAATTAAGTTTTATATCAACAATGTACTTGTTATAATAATTATGGAGTATATAAGGATTGTAATGCAGTACTATTTCATTATGAACATGAGATTGTGTGGACCAAAGAAAAATTACTCAATAGCAGGTTAAATTTTTGGAAAATATATGGTTGAGAGAAAGATAAACCATAATATGGTTCTGATACCGAGGTATTGATTTTAGAATAATACATGATTGTTTTGGATAAATTATATTTGATATTCTTGACTAACTTGAAACTGATTAATGATTTGTATATTCCATCATTGTTGGGGTTTACTACATTTTTGGATTGAAGGTGTATATCTATTATAAGGAATAAGAGATTATGAATGTAATCAATAAGGTTTTATGATAATTCAAGATGTTGCAGTGTTTTAAAAGAATATATGATGAAGGTGATCACATGTTATTATGCGAAAAAAAAAGGATCTTCATTGTGTTTACCTTCCTTATAAATTTTAGACTGAAGTATTTTGGATAGTTCAAGTTTGGATTATTTTGGATTGCCATAAAAGGACAACCCGGAGATCGGGCGGCAACCCGTTGCGTCCGGAAAGGCCGCGAGTTTTGAACCCACAACCGAAGGGAGACAAGGGTTTATCGCCTAACACTAACCCACATGATGTCCGGGATTAAATAATGTAGTTTTTTAAAAGATCTGGTAGATGAATTATAAATTCGTTTTTTTTGAACCCTATACGAATAGGATAAATAGAATATATTTTTTTCGTTGTATTATCTTTTAGAGTGAAAGATGAGTTTGTGGTAGAAATTAGTTAAATGATGGAACTCTACTTGTCAAGATTATATTTTTATTCTTCTCTTATTCTATGAAGAAATTAATTCTTATAATTTATTTAAGGAATCCTAAAACCAAAAAGGTGTTATCCTAATACCCTATGTTTTTTTGAACCGATGGTATTTCAAATCATCATATAATGATTAATTTAAGGACCTCAATTTTACACTTGTTAGTGATTTATGACCTCAATCACTACCTATAAATATTTATGTTTTTCCTCCAATTATATATCTCTAATTTCCACCAATGGTCTCCTAATAGAGATAATAATTTGGTGGCGACCCTTTCATTTATCTTTTCCTCATATTAAGACTAAATTTTAGTAACCTAATTTCCGATGTGGTTTTTCCCAAAAAGATAGTTTCGATTTTCAACCATTTATTTTCAAAGAACAATTTCAGATTGCGAGGACGCAATTTATTGAAGGAGGGGAGAATGTAACACACCAAGATTTCATAGTGTGTTATTTCTTCAAAATAATTCAATAACTTGCACTACACGCACCACCGAGTTCAATCGCACCATGACTAACCAAACAAGCCATTCAAAAGAGGTTATGAATAGTATTAACTAATTTTTAAACTTTATATAATCCTTATAATTTTAGAATCCATATTATGAGTTTCTTAGACATAATGAAAGAATAAATTCATTTTCAGTATTGCAATTTTACGGACTTTTAAAAGTGAACCCTTTTTAAATACAATATTTTAAACTTTTTGACTAAATGGGGACATCAAAAATTTAAAATGAAACACCCTAAGCTTCCACGGTACGCTTTCCTTTGAATAATACAGTAGCGTGTGTTGTACGCAACATCGAATTCTAACACACCACAACCAATCAAACTAGCCGTTATGAATAGTAATACATAATTTTTGAAATTATATATATTTTATATTTCAAAATGGACTTCATTTTTGGATTTTAATATCTAATTTAGCCTAAGGTGAAATTTTGGTACTTTTCGGATAACTTTAATATTTTGATGAATAGTGAAAATTACTAAAGTTTAATTAAAAACAACTTTTCTAATCGAAATATTTTATATTGATAAATTATGAATTTGAGTGGTTTTAAAGTATATTTAGAATATATTTTTTCCATTTAATATAATTTTGGTCATTGGACATAATTTTATAATTAAACCGGACATAAACAAGAGTCAATCTTTTGATAGTTATTATCTCTTAAAAACACGCTTTTTGTTTTAACAACGGGAATTAATTTTAAATTAATATCTTCCACTTATGTGTTTTGAATTTGTAAAAATGGATTCCATATTTGGAATCAGGATGTTCAAATTGTGTAAATTGGTAACTTTTATTTTTAGACATTTTGAATAGTTACTGTGGTAAATATTTTATTTACCATGGTTAAGGGTAAATCTGGTAAATAAGGGTTAAAAATTATATTATAATAATACTAAATTACCATAAAACGTGTACTAACAATATTGGTAGATACATGTCCGACCATGGGCATCTTTGGGTTAATTGTGGGACCTCATGGAGCTACTTTTAGGTGATAGGGACACATTATTTTAATTAAGTTAAAATGAATACAAAAATGACACAAGCATATATCTTTTAGAAAAACAATTTTTAAATAGGGTTATATATGTTGGATTTTAGATTATAAATATTCATTAGAAAGATAAAAATATTTCCTACATAATGATAGTTTATTTATAATTTTAGACATTAAATAATTGAATTTATTTATGAAATAATGATGATGCAGTAATTACTATAATAGTGAAAAATTAAAATAATTGATATTATAAATACCCAAAAAAATATAATTTGCAACTTATAATGAATTAAATTAATTTTATAGGATAATATAACATATTTTGATATATTTAATTGACTTTTTCCGAAGTAATCAATCTGTTATGAGTTTCACAAAAATCAACTATTGAATAGTGTCAAAATTGACATAAAAGAGTTTTTAAAAAACATATTATATTATTAATTGGTATTAAATTCATAAAAATATAAGGCTCGGCCAAGAGACTTATATCATGATAGGTGTCTCATTAATGGACCACTTTGAGGTCTCTTGGATATATATTCTAATTCTATTAACCATATAATATAAAAATACAAAGAGACATTGTAAAAGTGAAACTAATTAACTTAGAGTTAATACTTAATGATAAGGTTAATATAAGTCCCAAAACCTATCTAAATTCTATTGGTTGAATGTTTTTCGACATATCCCCGCCTTAAACTTTGAATAATCGACATTGGAGCCATTAGAATCTGAATATGAATTTATTATAAACTAATATTTCTAGCTTTTCCAAAGGTGCCCCTCACCCCTCTTATAAAAGGGCACTCCTCCTTCTATTTCTTCACACCTTAAATGCCTTTTGGTTTGGCCAAACACTGCCCAAATACTCTCCCAACTTCCCTAAATACAACATAGAGGCCTTATTTTGATCAGAAAGCCAGCCTATGGAGCCCTTTTATCAAATCAAAAGGAAGATCCCGAAGAAGAGATAATAATTTCACCACCCTTTTCCAAGTTCCTTTCTTCTTGCACTTCTTCTTCCTTTGTTATTACCATTCTAAAATAATAACTCCAGTATCATATATATACTGTGATGTTATTATAAATATGGTACAACCATTTTCAGTATTATATCCACCCTTTGAATAACATGTCACCATACGTGCGTACGTACGGCTTGCCGTCTCCACGTCATGGTGTAATTGTTATTCAATATATTATTATTTGGATGGGTATAATAATGATGTGTAACTCATGTAAATAATACATATAACATGATAAGTATTCTGTATATATGATATACCATCCAATTATATATTATTTTAATATCAAAAGAATGATTTTATCGCTCGTGCATACGTACGGACTACCGTCTCCACGAATGCGATGAGATTCATTCTCCATCGTATCCATTCAAGAATAATTCTTATTTGATGATTAATAATAGTATCTAAGGACTTGATATCATTCTGTATATTAATGATATACAACCTATTTATTACAAACATGGCTTACGTAACAAAACATATAAAAGAAAACGAGTAAGTTATCACCCGAAACGACGATAATTCTAAGATATTATTAACAAAGAAATGTTAAAAGATCATATATGATATCATATTAATGAATATGATTATTGAATAATTTAATAATAATTATTTCACCATTATACAAGAGGTTAACCTACCCTAACCAAGGAAAAGTGAAAGGTAAGGGTTTATTTCGCAATCTCTTCATTATCCGAGGTTGTTTATACGTAATAATCTACTGGGATGTCTTTATCATCCACATCCATTTTTCTTAAAAATGAATTTCAAAACATTTTTACTATTTACTAGAATATGGGTTAAAGTCATTTTTACCCTTTTTTGACTTTTTATAAGAGGATTATAAAGGAATCTTTCTGTCGTTTTCCAAACAAGGTGCTTTTTAACATTTTCGACAAAATTAAGGTAAGAATGTTTTTTAACTTATACGGCGGGTGCGGCTATTTAATGCCGTTATAAAATTTTCAAAGCTTCCCTTACAATCTTAAAAGTACATTTTCAACGTAAATATCATATTTTATAATTATGTGACTTTTAAATGATTTCAAAATGAATACTTTCAGAATTTTGGAAAGGTACACTTTATCAAAATCAGAATTTTAAATGTTTTAAAGATTTATCTTTCTAAATAATTTTAATTAATGTTCATGTTTTCAAAATGGTTTTTAAGGATTTATTTATATGGAAATGAAAGTTTTTAAAATATTAATTCCTTTCAAATGTTTCAAATTGGTATGGGACACTTTGATTCAAAAATATCTTTTTAATTACTTCCTTTATGTATGTGTGACTTTTAAATGATTTCAAAAAAGGAGATATTTCTCTCAAATAGTTTTGATTTCATCTATGTCAAAATACTTTGATGGATTTTATGATTATATGAAGTCGATTTATTATAATACAAAACATCCATAATGTATTGAAGGTTTTGTGATGTGTTTGACTGTGGATGTGTTATTTTTATACCATTCATGGTTTATGGAGAAAGTATTGACATTTTGTGTGCTAGTTTTAATTTGAATGTTTATGTTATGTTTAAACCTTTTCATATGGGAATGCATTGGACTTAGTAAGTGACGGGTGGAGCCCGCTATAGCTCCTCGATGCATTGGTAGGTCTCATGAGACAAACTAGTGTCTTGGCACAAGGCCTTGACAAAATCTTATTTGTAGTATTGGCACGAGGCCTTGGCTATGTGGTTATGATAGTTTGGCATTATGCATTCCATCATTATGAAAGTGGTTATTGATATTGCATGTGATTATTCGATTAGTAGAATATCCATGTGAAAAGTAAATGGCATTATTTCATTTTACTTTTGCCATAATATGTTGAAGATCAAGTTTAAAAGGCTTTTGTTTTAGTTATACATTGCCTTAAATGTTTGTGCTTATTTTTGAAAGTTTCCACTATATTGTTATCCTTACTGGGAATTTGAGCTCACCCCTTTTCTATGTTTTATTTTTCCCAGGATGTGAAAAACTAAGTTATGAATGGCCTACAGGGATAGTATGTGGGGATATGAGTGTGGAATATGGAGACTATGTTGTTGTAGTAGTTTTTCACTTTTTGATGTAATGTAAAACTTTATGAATATATCTAGTGTTTACAAGGCTACTAAACCAATCCGTCTTTCGA
This sequence comes from Viscum album, assembly GCA_963277665.1. NCBI lineage: Eukaryota > Viridiplantae > Streptophyta > Magnoliopsida > Santalales > Viscaceae > Viscum > Viscum album. The sequence continues at coordinate 1,429,778,071 of OY728152.1, forward strand.
GATTTGATCTTTCTTGTGATCATTCCAATGTTATGTAATAATGCACCAACTCTGGGTAACTGGGGTCGGGGCATTACAGTGTGGACTATGGAGACTTTTTTATTGTAGTTTTTCACTTTATGATGTAATGTAACATTTATGAATGTATCTAGTGTTTCCAAGGCTACTAAACTAATCGGCCTTTCGAGACTTGATCTTTTGTGATCATTCCAATGTTACGAAGCAACACACCGACTCTGGGTAACTGGGGTTGGGGCGTTACATAATATTTTCACAAATCATTTATCAAGGGAATCATTTTCAGAAATTTGGTTGAACATGGGTGTCCAACCACTATCTATTCATGGTTGTGGTTTTTTATATGTCCCCTGTCTCATATTACATATGGATTGTTCTATAATGTGGAATAATTTTTTTGTTTCATAATTTTTTTTCAAAAAAGCTATGGTTGTGGGTAAGATTTCAATTCAGCATTGTTTAGTGTGTGAACTATTATAAATATTTGCTGGAGTGGTTGTAGACAAATAAATTGAATTGTTTTCTTACTAGAATAATTAAAATAAAGAGAAAACAAATATGTTTTCATGGTTATTTTTAGAAATCTTGGTTTTGATATTATTGATCCTTGTTTCCTACAATGAGATAACTCTCGTAGGCTTATAATTATTGATATGGAATCCATTGGGTGACGTTAAAATGATCAGTGTTTTATGAAACATGGTTGAAAAATAGTACAAAGGGGAGATTGTTAGGTCCTAGGTGATAATGTAGGTGTTTTGTATTCAAGTATTGTATTTTTTTGTTAATGTATATTTTGATGAAAGGAAATAACGTAATATATTTTTGTGGAAAAAATTATTTGGGTTTGGTTTTGAAAAGAATCAGACACATTTTTTCTAACAATTGGACTCATGTTTTCAGAATGATTGTTATCAGGAAGAGAATTTGATGGAATGAAATAAACTTGACTGAATGGAATGTTATGATTATTTCAGATGAAATTTTGATGATACGTTGTTGATTCGAATTTTATATTAATGATGAGTTGTATTGAAAACATGTGATTACAACTTGATAAATGGGAGGGGGAGTGAATGAGTTGCTACCAATTAAAAAATGATCTTATTTATATTTATTTTATATGGATGGAAGAGTGAGAAAAATGGTACTGAATGTTTTTCCAAACAATCAGAAAAGAATTGTATTCAAATTTATCGTATATGGATGGTAGAGAGAGAAAATTGGCACTGATTGTTTTTCAAAACAATAAAATCTAGATTTCAGATGTGTTTCCAATTTTTTGTCAAATAACCTCTATCATGATTAAATAGGTAGTGATTATTGTTTTTCAAAACAATCATATCCAAATTGAAGAGGTAGTGCCAATTTGTTTTAAAAAAATTCATATATATATTAAATAAGCGGTTCACATTATTTTTTAGAAAAATCATATCCAGATTGAAGAGGCAGTGATGATTGATGAAGGCATACCAATAATAAGAGAATGAGAAAATATATATTGTCATTTACAAAAATTGGATTCAATGTGGAAATAAATTATATGGCAAATTTTTGTAATCAGGAGGTGCTGATGAAATGTGGTGCCGAATAAAAAGTACTGAAGATTGAAAAGAGGTGTTGATAAAAGAGTAAGAGATGGTGTTGATTGTTTTTCATTATTGATCAGATATGAGTGAGTGAGAATAGATGATATCAATCAAAAATTAATCTTATTCATAATTTAATTGTATCATATCTTTGTAGATCATCGTCTTCAGATTGTATTGTATCGTATTTGGGGAGATTTTTATTTTTCGAATGCATTTGGTCAAAACCACTGATTGTAACCAGAATGATCATAACCAGAAATGATCATATCCAAAATAATCATTTCAATAATGATCATATTCATGATGATTGTATACAAAACATTTTTATTAAGAAATGATATTGCTTGGGATGATATGAAAATAAAGAATCATGAATGAATGGATAGTTACAATACATTCCAATATCAGTCAGTTGATGATAAAGATGATCATCAATAAATTCAATTCCAAGAAGTTAGTAATGATTCAGGTACTATTTATTGAAGGATAGTATTTTTTCTAAAGACTTTCACGATGGAGGACAATAGAATATGATTACTAACTGATTTTCTGAGGGGGGCGGGGGAGCTGAACATTCAAATTAAAGATTTTGATTGAAATCAATTCTGAAAATCATATTTAGAAATCAGAAATAGGAATCAGGAACAAATGATTAGACCCATGTAAACCTAAAAGTTGAAATTAGTTTCATCAATTGAAATGGGTGTCCGAAAAAGAATAGGGGGAAATTGTGGACATTTTGAGAGGAACTGTTAAGCATTGATGAAGACAAAACTGCTCCGAGATTTCTGGTGAAATTCAAATGTGGGTTATTTTTTGTGTGTGGGAAACATTTTTGAATTCCCACCTAATCCTATTTTTTTCACCAATAAAAATAAAGTGTACTCTGTACATTATGTAGCATGAACTGTTCACTATAGAAGAGAGAGAAGATATGAGTTTCTTGAGAGAAGAAGAGATCAATTCCATTTAGCTTGACAATTTTTCCAGGTGGTTCTAATTTATTCATATTCAATTCATCCAGAAAATTTTATTCATGAATTGATGTTTTTCTATTTCAATTCTATTGTATTCAATCAGAAATTGGACTAGGAGTATTGTTTTTTAACAATCATACTCGTAGGAATAATCCTTAGAAAATATTTGACTCAGTGTTTCATGGAAAATTCTAGTGGGTTCTTACCTTTTGTTTGGGTAATGATTTGATAAATTTTATTTCAATTTAATACATCTGTTGAATTAAAATTAAGTGCATGTAACTGGAGTTATTACAAAACAATTGTATTACATTATTATGATATGAGGATGCACATGCAGTAGTTGTATTGTTTCATAGTTCTACTAAAGTGGAAGGGTACATCCCACTCGTTGTAATAAAAGGATTGATTTTTAGGGGCTTGTATGGTATTGAATCATTTCTAAACCATACCGACAACGTAGCTATTCTTATTAAATAGTGAACCATGGAAATCATTGTGATCCTTTGGATGTGTCTTAATTTGATTCTCATAATGGAATTGAAATCCATAACAGAAGGAGAATGTTTTTTAAATTGAAATGAAACATAAAAGTAAAAGGGTATCACAATGTAAGAATCTGGATCTTTTTTTAGGTATGTTTTTCCTTTAATATATGTTTTTGAGAAAATGAAAAAAACTGGAAATTTTCGAAGTACACGCTGTGCACTTTATGAGTACATGTTGTGCACTCTGATGCTACTGGAAGCCGTGTGCTGGCCATGTCATTTCCACACACACGGCTATGTAAGAATGACTTGGAGGCCGCCTAATGCGGAGTATGGAAAAGGAGAGTAGACGCCATGTAATCCATAAGTACACATCTTGTACTTTCATTTTTTTCATTAAACGGATCCAGGTGTCATCTAATCATTATTTCCATCTTCTTCTCCACCCAATTCCATACAGAGGGTCCATGGAGGCTGAATATTCTCCGAGTCACTGATCCCTCACCGGTTATCTGAATCGAACATCGTTTGTTGGAATATAATTGCAGCGGTGAGTTCGTGGTTCTTCTTTGTCCACGTATCCATATTTTTTCACTTATGAGAGTTATAGTATGATGAAAGTATTAGACGTTTTTGTATATCTACTCCATTATATAACGATTCATAGGCCGAGGTTCAATTATATCGATCTCTTAGGATCGAGGTAGGTGGATTGTTTCCTTACATTGAATGTATTTGTGTTTTTCTGCAAAAGTGCTGGATTCCCATGTTTCGGGGATCCCATATTTGGGATTTTCGGTCCAACTGTTTAATTTCCGTATATTTCTTGTTAGATTAAGGTTAATTGATAATAATATATTATTTTTTTCATGTTTGAATGTTTGAGGATCACCCCAGGGGTGTTATCCCTGTTTGGTTGTTTATCATTGTTTGGCACAGTTTTCCTGCAAGGCAAACCCTATTACAAGTGCTAGTTTTCATGTTATAACTGATTGCATGTGTTGCCTACTATTTTAATTATTTGGATGCATTGTAGATTTTATCCAAGTATTTACTAAACATACTTATGGCTGCTGATAGTCGATATTAAATGACTGGACTGCTCAGGGCTATGAGAACTTGGTGCGGGAGACCAAAGAGGGAATAAACAATTTAGTGCTTCCCTAGGTCATCTGTTGGAAGTATTTTCTTATGCCAGACCTACAATAATTGGGTTTTTTCTTCCTAATAGTTTCCTTAGTTTATGAAAATATCGAGACCCCAGTAGGAATTAGATGTAAGTGCCTCCTTAGAGAGTCTGTAGCTATCGTTGAAAGACTATAGGGGAATCATCGTGAGTGCTTCCCAAAGTGTTTGTGCCATTGTATGTTTACTTGAATATAGGGGTCTTCTTGTTTAATCCAACCATAGAGTCATTGTTAATGTGGATGTTTTTGTTTGTTTAAGTGAGTCTACCAAGACAAAGCACAAGCTTGGATCTTTTGGCCTGCTTTTTTGATTATGTAGTCTTTTCATACCTATTGTGTTACCTGTTTACCTTGGAATATAGTGCATTTCTAGATTCCTTGGTTGTTTAATTAAATGAATGAATTAATTATTAAATAAATGTGAATGGTAATTGGTAGGATTTTTTATTTGTGTTCTCCTAGTGCATTACTACTTTTAATTTCATTACTTCTGATATATTACTCACTGATAGTAAGGAACGAATCTTGTGGTGGTTGCCTACTGGGATTAGTCTCACACCCTGTTTGGGTAATGATTTTCGACCGAAATAGGTTATAGGTTTGCAAGTGTGGATAGGGACTAGGGACCTTATTCATTAGGTACATGTTTTCTAGTTGGAGGTGGAGAGAATAGGACCGAGCGTAGGCTTGTGATACTGCTGGAGTTATTGTTTACTTTTGGTACTTTGTTTCTCAGTTGTATTTCGGCATGTTGTTGTGTTTGCATCTTTCATTAGATACTTGTACCTGCTACATCATTATCATCATTAATATATATTCATTGCTTCTTCTATTTAGTTTCAGTTATTTTATATTGTTTACTACTTCTTCTATTGACTGTTATTTCCATTCCCTTGTATACTTTACCAAATGAGGGCATAGTTCCCCCAATGACTCAACAAGGCCCTCGCTGCTAGTCGACAACCTATGGTGCATGGGTAAATGTGATTGAGTTCTTGTGGAGAACTGGGTACATGCCACCAGTTGAGTGGCTCTGTATTCAGGTCGTTACAAAGTGCTCTGTAAGAACCCAGATCTTCATTTCAGGTATGTTTTTCCTTCTCTTGTTGTTTTTTGTGGAAAGGAGGAAAATCTGGAAATTTTAGGAGTACACGTCTTGTACATTATGAGTACATGCCATGTACTCCAATGCTACTGGAATCCACTTGTAGTTCATGTCATGGACACAAACATGGCCATGTAAGGGTGATATGGAGGCCGCCTAAAGGAATGTATTGAAAAGGAATGTACACGCCGTGTACTCCTGAAGTACACACTGTTTAATTTCTTTTTATTCTTTAAAGGTACTGGGGTCAAGTGTACTCCTTATTTCCATCATCGTCTTCACTTAATTACATCTAGAGAGTCTAAGGAGGCCGAAGTTTCACCGACCCACCGATTCGTCACCATTTATCTGAGTTAAACACCGTTGGTTACAAAAGAATCACAGTGGTGAGTTCTTGGTTCTTCTTTGGCCACATTTCCTGATTCTTTCTCTTATTATAGTTATAGTGGGTTGAGCGTTTTAGTCATTTTTGCAGATCTACTCTGTTCTAAGATGATTCATAGGCTATGTTTCAACTATATCTATCTCCTAGGATCAAGGTAAGTGGTGTGTTTCCTTACGTTGAATGTCTTCGAATTTTTGTGCAAAAGTGTCGGATTCCCATGTTTCGGGTATCCCGAGTTAGGGATTTTGGGCATACTATTTAATTTACTTATATTTATTGTTAGCTTAAGGTAATTTATTATAATATATGGTTGTTTTCATGTTTGAGGATCACCCCATGGGTGTTATCCCAATTTGTCTTTTTATCGCCATTTGGGACAGTTTTCCTGCAATGAAAATCCTATTGCAAAATCTAGTTTGTTTTTTATAACTGATTTCATGTGTTGCCTAGTATTTTAATGTTTTGGATACATTGTAGCTTTTATCAAAGTAGTTTCTAAACTTACTTAGGGCTACTGAAATTCAATTACAAACGACTGGAATACTCAGGGCTGTGAGAACCTAGCGTGGGAGACCAATGAGGGAAAATATGATTTAGTGCTTCGCTAGGGGGTCTGATGGAATTAGTTTTGTATTTTGGACCTATGGGAATTAGAATTTGTGGATCCAAAGAGTATATTTTGTTTACACACATATCGATACCCCAGGTGGAATTATAAGTAAGATCTTCCTCAGAGAGTCTATAGCTATCGTTGCAAGACCGCTGGGGAATCAATGTGAGTGCTTCCCAGAGTGTTTGTGCCTTTGTAAGTTTACATTACAATAGGGGTATGCTAGTTTGAGCCACCTTGAGAGTCAGTGTGAATGTGGATTGTTTGGTTGGTTTAGATGAGTCTATCAAGACAAAGCACAAGCTTGGATCTTTTGTCCTTCTTTTTTTAGGTAGTCTTTAGATGCCTGATGTGTTACCTGTTTACCTTGGAATAGAGGGATTTTCTAGATTACACGGCTGTTTAACTAAATATATTAATTAATTGTTAAATTAATGTTAATGGTAATTGTCATGATTGTTTATTTGTGTACTCCTAGATCATTACTACATTTACTTTCATTACTACTATTATATTACTCACCAACAGTAAGGCACAGATCATGTGGTGGTTGCCTACTGGGACTAGTCTCACACCCTGTTTGGGAGCTGCTTTTTCCCCAAACAGGTTATATGGTTGTAGGTGTGGATAGGGACTGGGGTCGTTCTTTTTCGGGTACATGATTTCTGGTTGGATCTAGAGAGCATAATACCATGTTTAGGCTTGTGATGATGCTGGAGATACTGTTTACTTTTCGTACTTTGTTTCTCAGTTGTATTTTAGCACGTTTTTGTGTTTGCTGCATTCCTTAGATACTTGTACCTATTGCATCATTATCATCATTACTATATATTCATTGCTTCCACTGTTTAGTTTTAGTTATTTTATGATATTTACTGCTTCCTTTATTGACTATTATTTCCTTTCCATTGTATACTTTACCAAATGAGTGCATAGTTTCCCCAATGACTCACCAAGGCCCTCGCTGCTAGTAAGTATCCTTTGGAGTTTGGGGAAATGCTCTTGAGGTCATGTGGAGAACCGGGTACGGGGCACTAGTTGAGTGGCTTCGGATTCGCTTCATTACCAAGTGGTATAAGAGGGGTTTCTTTTCTTTTCTATTAACATATTTTTTAGAGACATTATACTGGAATAAGATGGAATAGGTAAATGGTAAATAGATATGCCCGAGATATCTAGAACCCATGTACATGGAAAAATCTAGGTTACCTCGAATATTTCAATTTTCACGTTTTTCAAATGTTATAGTTTAGTTGAGTTCACCAATGGGTGGTGCACTTGTGTTATGATGTTACTATTTAAATGACTGTGGTTCTATAATGTTGAAACCTGATGAGATGAGGATATTCCATCTAATGCATCATATAGGAATTTATTATAAAATCACATGTCATGCATTTTCCCATGAAATCTAAATTTCATTATAAGTTTCATGCTGTTATGATAGAATTTGTTATATAATATGCATGATGTTGTGATAGCTTCTATGATATAATACCTTCTATATTGATAGGGTATAGTTTGTTTAGAGCTTCATTATCAAAGACACCAAACTATGGTCTTAGAGGTGTTATGGGCCCTCAAGGATCGGAATTAGGAGTATAGTGAGTTTTTTTATACTGTTTACTTGTTATATGCATTGTTAAAGATGCCAAAACATGATTCGTGGGGAGTATGGGCCATCACAGATCAGAATTTGGTACCATAATGCTTGTTTTTTTCTGTGTTTTCTGGTATTCGGTGCAGTTATGAGGCTACTATCTGGAAAAACCCGGAATACACAGTGTGTACATTATGAATACATTCCATGTAGTCTATAGTCGTGTCACTGACCGTCTGAGCAAGGACACGAGGTTGTGAAAAATCTTGTAGGAACACGTTGTGTACTATTTTAGCATGTCGTGTAGTATGAGATAGGTACCCCGACAATGTCATGAACAACACGGGTTGTGTTTTCTTTTCACCCACACGTCATGTCTGAATTTTACATGTTGTGTAGTTTGATGTAGGCACCCGGCCGTGTCACGAACAAAACGGGTCATGTTATCTTTTCACATACACGAAATGTCGGAATTTTACATGACGTATAGTTTGATCAAGGTACCTGGTTGTGTCATGAACAACACGAGTCGGTGTCATCCATTCTCATACACGCCATGTCCTCCTGAAACACGACATGTACTGTCAGCCATGTATCCAGACGTGTAGCTAACCACACGGTCTATTAGGATTTCTTAGTACACACTGTGTAGTATGACCTCGGCACACAGGCCGTGCCACTAACAACACGGGCCAGGTGAAGCCTGTTAAGTACACATTGTGTTTACATTGAACAAACCATGTAGTTTTGTTTTAGGAGAGCCATGTGTCTTAACCGTGTACAAGGACTCTATTAGGGAAGGTAATTCAAGTATACGTAGTGTGTTGGGAGAACACACTGTGTATTTGGGGTGTTACATGACCAGTTTAGGTAGGAGTACATGCCCATGTAATTGACTTAAGGGAACACACCGTGTGGTATTTATACACTCCATGTATTAATGTTTTTTTTTGAATTCTTTCTTCCACTATTCCCTTCTTATGATCCTAGTTTTCAGTGCTTGGTAATGTGATCTAAAGTGTGCTTTGTCGTTGCAGAGTCATGGCACCGAGACATCCTTCCGTTGCACGTCAAGAACCAGGCAGTGACCGTATGCCTGATACGAAAAATCAGGGACTACCAGTAGTTTCACTTATCATTCCGGACATATAACCTTCAGTGATTCCAGAAACTGGTTCCGATGCTTAATTCAGAGAGGGTTTCATGGGATTCATGCAGACCTTCTAGGGAGCTCATCATCCAGCCCTATTTATGGAAGAGCTGATGCGGGTTTTTCAGCAGCAGCATCATCCCATGTTCACAGGGGATGGAGGACCACATGCTACGGAGTCATGGCTAGAAGCCATGCTATCCATCTTCGAGAACCTAGAGACGCCTCCAGAGAAGATATTGAAGCTCACAACTTATATTCTGCGTGATTTTTCCATGATATGGTGGGATATGGTTTCGCAGGCAGGGCGCCAATAAGCTATGGCTTCAGACGAGTTTCAGCGTATGTTTTATGACTACTTCTACCTGGCGATGCTGAGGGATGACAGAGCCAATGTTTTCATGAATCTGCAGTAGGGTACTACCACAGTTAGGGATTATTCATCTCGCTTCACAGAGTTAGAGCGTTTCACTCTTGTTCTGGAGAATGACGAGCTGTTTTTAGCAAGAAAGTTTGAGGAAGGCCTCAGACCAGACATCAGATCGTAGGTGATCATCTTTTAGTTGACTTCTATTATTCTGATAGTAAACCAAGCTCTTATCATGGAAATAAATATAAGAGATACTAGAGCTGTGGACCAGGGCGGTTTAATATCCAGGGCTGATTCATTTCAGATAGAGAGCAGGAAGCACCAACGAGAGTCTACACGAGGTGACTCAAGGAAGCTAGGTATTCCTTCTAGTAGACGGGATCATTCTTCTGGAAAACATGTGGTGTGATATTAGTGTGGAAAAAGAGGTAATAAGAAGACATAGTTCCCAAGAGGCCCAATGGAGTGCCGATCATGCAGCAAGATGGGTCATCTGCAGCGTTTCTACAGGGTTTTCCTTGAAGTGGCTAGTGAGGGAGGATTAGTATCGACTTCGCGTATAGGATAATGATTACTAGTTATGCAAAAAACTGGGGGCTAGAGTTCATCAGGTCATTCAGTCCAGGGTAGAGGCTGTGGATGCAGTGGTCAGGCTCATGGAGGGTCAGCTCAGGGATCTCAGGCTATTAAATAGGGTTGCGGTGCAGGCTAGACTTTTTCGGTGGAGCAGATTCATAAAATGTAGGATCCTAGAGCTTTAAAGTTCGAGGTATGATTTTAGTAGCCTCAATTTTATCCTCTGTACTTTTCAATACAGGATCTTCTCATAGCTTTATTTCTGTGCATACTTTGGAAAGCCATAGACATACTTTTTATACTTCCGAGGAGATGATGACTCTAGACACTCCCTTGGAAATTAGAACTGCTAGTTTGCGTCTATACATAGACTGCCCCCTTGAGGTTTCTGGGTGTCTTTTTTCGTGGAATATCTATGTTTTGGAGATGAGAGGTTATGATTTCATTCTCGATATTGGCTGGTTAGTTCCCTTCCAGGCCTTTGTCCATTTCTATTGTTGTTGGGTGAGTTTCACATCACAAGATGGTAGATCTTTTCTTTACAAGGGTGAATGTGATGTCCAGGTGAGCAGAGCTGGACAAGAGCTTCATGGGTTGGGCAGTGTTATGGCCCATATTTCTAGCTTATATCTAGATGACCAGGGACTTATCTGATATATTTTCCTCTAGTGGTTGATCACCTTACAAATGTCATTCCAGAATATTTTCACCTTTTCCTCTAGAGCGAGAGGTAGACTTATATATTGAGCTTGTTCCAAGAGTTGTACCAGTATCCATAACTCCTTAAAATATAGCTACACCTGAGTTACAGGAGCTCAAGAAGCAGTTGGAGGAGTTGCAGACAAAGGGTTTTTTTCTAACCTAGTACTTCTCCTTGGGGTTCACCCGTTCTGTTAGCATTGAAGGCAGATGGTACTTTATGACTTTGTGTTGATTATCTGAAGCTAAACTAGTTGACGGTCAAGAACCGATATCAATTTCCATGGATAGATGATCTCTTTGATTAGCTTCGAGGAGCCAGAGTGTTCTCGAAAATCAACTTGAGATCCGGCTGTCATCAGTTGAATGTCAGACCATCTGACATAACTCTTATAGCCTTATGAAGTGGGTATTGCCAATATGAGTATTTGGTTATTCTTTTCGGTCTCATGAATGTGCCAATATTTTTCATGGCACTAATGAACAGATTTTTCAACCCTTACATTGATTCTTTTGTGCTGGTTTTCGTGGACGATATCTTGGTGAACTCCCACACTCGACATGACCATGCTACCCATCTTGAGATCGTATTTAGTACACTGAGGGATCATCAGTTATACGCTAATCTCTAAAAATGAATCTTTTGGATGGACACGATTCACATCATGGGTTATGTCATCTCAAATAAAAGAGTATCAGTATACCCAGAGAATCTGAGAGTAGTAGTTACGTGGGATTAGACGAAGAATGGTTTCGAGGTATGAAGTTTCTTTGGGCTGGCTAGTTACTCCAATAGTTTTATATAGGAATTCTCACACTTAGCACTGTCGTTGATGGGTTTGACTAAGAAGGGTGTGATGTATGTCTGGTCAGAAGCCCATGATTCATCCTTTCAGGAGCTGAAGGGGAGATTGACTTCAACACCACTTCTTGTGCTGCCGGAGCTGGTCAAGAGTTATATAGTTTTCTATGATGCATCTGGCATTAGGCATGGACTAGTGCTTATATAGGATGACCGTGTTGTGCCATATGGATATCGGTAGTTGAGGCCACATGAATGGAACTGTCCTACACATGACCTAGATTTGGCTCCAATTGTTCATGCATTGCATTGTAGGAGATATTATCTTCTGGGAGATCATTTTGTGTTATATAATGAATACAAGAGCCTAAAGTATATCTTAACGCAGTGTGACATGAATATGAGACAACGAAAATGGGTTGAGTAGCTACAAGATTTTGATTTCAAGCTTGAATATATTCATGGGAAAGGAAACGCTGGGGTAAATTCTCTGAGCAGGAGGACACAGATACATGTAGTTCAGGAGGTCAACAGGGAGTGGTAGCTTATGGATATATTCTCTGAAATGAATTTGGAGGTGCATGACAGACAATGTTAGACATTTCATTCTTTTGTAGTTGTTACCTCTACCCTTCTTGACCGAGTTCAAATGAGGAAGCTATCATATTTTAAAGGCCTAGTCCTACATGAAAGCGTGTCAGGAGAGGACCCTCTTCACAGATGGACCATAGGTGAGGGTGAGATCTTGCGTTTCCAGAGACGTGTATGGGTTCCAGCAGGTATACACGAGGAGGTTATGTGAGACTTTCATTCTTTAGTTTGGGCAGTTCATCCTGGCATCACCAAGATGTATCATGATCTACAAAGCTAGTATTGGTGGCCAGGTATAACGAGAGATGTTGCTAGTTTTTTCATGAGGTGTTCCACCTGTCAGAATGTGAAGGCAGAGCAACAGTGACCATCAGGGCTTCTACAAAAGCTACCCATTCCCAAGGGGAAGTGGAATGATGTCACGATGGACTTTGTGAAATTTTTACCAAGATCGCCTCGATGGAATGATGTGGTACATGTTGTCATTGACAGGCTCACAAAGGTTACCCACTTCTTTCCGATTAAATAGACCATCAGTGTTGATGAGTTTGGACGGTTGTACATATGAGAGATTGAATGCATGCATGGGGTTCCGGTTTCTATCATTTTAGATAGGGATTCCCACTTTACGTCACATTTATGGAAAGGGCTATAAAATGCTTTGGGTACATAGGTACTTCTGAGTACAGCTTACTATCCCCAAACAGATGTCATGTCAGACCACACGATTCAGGTGCTAGTGGACATTATACGAGCATTAGTCCTTTATTTTGGAGGTTCTTAGGAGAGACATATACCTATAGTGGAGTTTTCCTACAATAATAGTTTTCAAGCAACTATTTAGATGGAACCTTATAAGGATTTGTATGGTAGGCCGTGCCGATCACCCTTGTGATGGCTGGAGGAAGGAGAGGCAGCTATGCTGGAACCTCATCTTGTTCAAGAGACCACAGAACTTGTGGAGTTGATTCGAAAAAGGATGGCTACTACACAGTCTTGGAAAAAATCTTATGCTGATCAGCGGAGACGACCTTTGGAGTTCATGGTCGGTTATCAGGTTTTCCTACATGTTAACCTGAGGTTGGGACACAACAGGATCAGGATACATGGTAAGCATTCACCATGATACATCGGGTTGTTTATCGTTCTTGAGAGAGTCGGGCTGGTTTCTTATTGGTTGTTGTTTCCTCAGAGGTTCCAGGCTATGCACAACATCTTCCATGTTTCTCATCTTTGACACTATTTCTCAGACCAGTGTCATGTTTTTCAACTCGAGGAGGTTGAGATGTAGCAGGATGCATCATTTGAGGAGCATCGTATCAGGATTATTGGTCATAGTGTAATGGTACTCCGTGGCCAGTCTGTTCCCTTAGTACTGGTGTTATGGTAGCACGACCATGTATAGGACAAGTCATGGGAGAGGGAGGTCGATATGTGATCACAATGGCCAGAGTTGTTCGAGGATTCTTCTTCTCCACCTTGTTAGGGAAATTCATGGACGAATTTATTTAAGTAGGGAAGTTAGTAAGATTATGGATCATCTTTTTAGTTATGTTTTTCATTTTATGGAAATTATCTAGAAAAAGAGGGAAATCTAGAAAATTTCGTAGTACACTCCTTGTACATTATGAGTACACACCGTGTACTCAGATTCTACTGGAAGTCGTGTGCTGGCCGTGACATGTCCACACACATGGATGTGTAAAGGTTACATGGAGGCCACTTAAAGTGGAGTATGGAAAAGGAAATTATATGCCATGTACTCCAGAAGTACACGCCGTCTACATTCTATTTTTTGTTAAATGGACCAGTGTAGCATCTATTCTTTATTTCCATCTTTTTCTTCAACTAATTCTGTCCAGAGCATTCGTGGAGACTGAATTTTCTCTGAGCTACCGATCCGTCACCAGTTATCTGAATCGAACACCGTTGGTTGCAATTGAATATCAGTGGTGAGTTCTTGGTTCTTCTTTGGCCACGTTTCATGATTCATTTTTTTATGAGAGTTATAGTTGGTAGAAAATTTTAGACGTTTTGGCAGTTCTACTCCGTTATAAACCAATTCACGGTCCGAGGATCATGTATATCGATCTCCTAGGATATAGGTTGGTGGTTTTTTTCCTTACATTGAATGTCTTTGAGTTTTTGTGAAAAAGTGTCAGATTCCCATTTTTCGGGTATCCTGGATTAGGGATTTTGGTCCTACTATTTAATTTCCTTAGATTTCTTGTTAGGTTAAGGTTAATTGATAATAATATGTGCTTGTTTTAATGTTTGACGATCACCCCATGGGTTTCATACCTGTATGGCTGTTTATCACTGTTAGGAACAGTTTGCCTGTAAGGAAAACCCTATTTTAAATGATAGTTTGATTGTTATAAAAGATTGCATGTGTTTCATATTATATTAATGTTTTCAATGCATTGTATCTTTTAGAAAAGTAGTTTCTAAACATACTTAGGGATGCAGACAGTTGATTACGCAAGACTGGACAGCTCAGGGCTATGAGAACCTTGGGCAGGAGACCAAAGAGGGAATAAATGATTTAGTTCTTCCCTAGGGGGTCTGTTGGAATTAGTTTCGTATTCCGATCCTATGGGAATTGGACTTTGTGCTACCTAAGAGTGTCCTTAGTTTATGCAAGTATCAAGACCATAAGAGGAATTTTACATAAGAGCTTCTTCAGAGATTCTGTAGCTATTGTTGAAAGACCACAGGGGAATAGACATGAGTGCCTCCCAGTGTGTCTGTGCCTTTGTATGTTTACTTGACTATAAGGGTCTGCTAGTTTCAGCCAGCCAGAGAGTCAGTGTGAATGCAGATTTTATGGTTATTTTAGATGAGTCTACCAAGACAAAGCACAATCTGGGTTCTTTTGGACTGCTTGTTTGTTTATGTAGTCTTTTGAGGCCTTCTGTGTTACCTGTTTACCTTGGAATAGAGATCTTGGCTATATTCCTTGTTTGTTTAATTAAATGAATGAATTAATTGTTAAATGAATGTGTATGGTAATTGTTAGGATTGTTTATTTGTATACTCCTAGATCATAACTACATTTTCTTTCATTACTTCTTTCATATTACTCACTGACTGAAGGGGACATATCTTGTGGTGGTTGAATACTGGGATTATTCTCACAACCTGTTTGGGTCCTGATTTTCAGCCCAAACAGGTTCTATGGTTGCAGGTGTGGATAGGGACTCAGCATGATCTTCTTTTGGTACATGATTGCTGGTTGTAACTAGAGAGCATAGAAATTATCTTAGGATTGTGATGCTGTTGGAGTTACTGTTTACTTTTCGTACTTTGTTTCTCAGTTGTAATTTAGCACGTTGTTGGGTTTCCTGATTTCCTTATATACTTATACCTACTGTATCATTATCATCATTAATATATACTCATTGCTTCCGCTGTTTATTTCCAGTTATTGTATGTTGTTTACTACTTATGCTATTGACAGTTATTTCCATTCCCGTGTATACTTTACCAAATGACGGCATTGTTTCCCCAATGACTCACCAAGGCCCTCGCTGCTAGTCGGCACCATCTAAAACTTGCGTAAATGCGCTTGAGGTCATGTAGAGAACTGGGTATGGAGAACCAGTTGAGTGGCTCTGGATTTAGGTCATTACACACAAATTCGGCCCCCTCCCTAATCAGTGATACATTACTCTAACTGAGCTCTTTGAATTATAATGAACATGAATATTATATCATGTGAGTCTCCCCTCCCTCTTTTATAATATAGTAAAAACATGTCGGTAGATGTTTTATATAATTTCCATTGCCCAATCATTTATTTCCCCACATATTCTTGTTATTTATATTACATATTTAATAGAAGGAGTTTCTGAAGGCATTTGGGTTTGTTTCAAGATGGGGTCAAGGTGGAGGTAGTTTAGGATTGAACCAATAAGAAACTCAGTGGGGTGATACATGGGTGGACAAGTGGGATATTGCAACTCAATCCCAAACAAGAATAATAATTTTATCACTAGGATTATTGGTAGATTTAATTAGCCCAAAATAAATCAACTCTTAGATAATGCTCCTGATCAGGTCATTTATTTGTTTATTTTATTTTTACCTAATATGTTATTTATTTTATGCATGTAAAATAGTCCTCACATAAATGAATTATCAAATATAAATATAAGGAATTAAAGTAGATTTGTTATGCATAAATTTTTTATCATAATTTTGTTAATACCTAAAATAGAAATCAATTTATAAGAATATGACCCATGAAGGATAAAATATGAAAAATTTATTCAAATTAATTAATATCATTCAACATGATATTATGTTAGAATAAGCCTTCAATTTCATGGTTTGGAATGAAAAAGTAGAACTATATTTTAAAAATGATAATTGATACACATTCATTTATTTGGGATATCCTATGAATATTTTGGGTTATCTAATTCAATTTACATCATAATATGTAACCCCCTTTAGAAATTTTGTGATTTGGAGAAAAGTGTTGTGGAAATTTTTGTGAGGGATTTTGGTTTGGGAAATCCACATAATATATCAATGATATTTTGGCCTACATTTTTAATAGTACAACCTAAATAAATAAAATTTATAAATTGATCGCTCCCTCTTTGATGTTATGAGAAGGGTCATATGGATAAATTCTACTAAATTATTCAAGAAACAAGACTTTCAATGTCCAATTTTGGGGGTTATTGGGACGTTAAAAAATAGGGGGTGGATTAATAAAATTTAATTTATTAATTTTTATCACATTAACTATAATCAATTAATCTACTAATTATATTATCTGTTAATACATTAAGGAAATTTTTTTCTAATCAACGACATTATCCATGCGATTAATTTCTATGAATCTCAATAATCATAAAAGTATTAGTTTCAATGTATTTTTCATATTATTATTACAATTACTGGTCCATGAATTGATGTATAATGTAATAGAATCCTCAATCCCTGATCCTTATTTAAATAAAGAGAGTGAAAATGACTTTTTAACAATGATAATCATTTAATTGATGCAGTCCCCATTATGTGGTTTTTGATTTCATACATGTGTAATGTACTCATAAATTCATATTAATAGAAGTATAATTTTATCCTTATCCAAATTCTTAGTAGTATATATTTTTATAGAGAAATAAAAAAATTGAGGTATCTAATGATCTATTTCACACTATACATGGAAAAGGTTGTCTAGCTTGGCCTCACCCAGGAATACACATTGGTTTTAAGGATTAAGGTATCCAATCAACTAATTAATGACCTCATTCATTAATCATTCCCACAAATATTCTCCTATTTTTTTACAATTTCTCTACGTACATCATAGATATGTTTATCTATGAAAATATCATTCTACATCACCATATCAATAAGAGTATAATGTTTGAAGAACATTTTTCCCTATTGTGAATAAATGAAATTCCTAGATGAATAATTTTTAAACAAATTATACTTCACATAATCCTTACATAAAAAATAAATATCATGGGAAATGTAATGCAATGAGTAGCTCTCTATATCACTTGTTTCCAGAAGGGCCACTTGAAGAAAAAATAAACCTAGGAAGAGAAGAAAATAGAAGTATCATGGGAAATTGATATCGAGTGAAATTTATCTATTTCAATTTTTTATTAGGTAATGAATTTGTTTCTCACATAAGTATGCAAATGTTGGAACATAGTATATTTTGGGAGATTTCCCCAGGTTACATAGAATTATGAAAATCGAATGGAACAAGACATTCATCCAAAAAAATTGGGGAATATAACATTATTTTAATAAAACAAATGTTATTTGATTAAAAAATAGTTATCTAGTGAATTCAATCAGTAGTAACTTTTAATCATTAAAAAAAATAGACGGATTTATTATCAAATTTTGTAATTAATGTTGTGAATTTTATAAAGTAATTATATATTGTGGTTTGGTTTATTTTCATAATGGTTATTATATTTTGCATTATGTGAACTACATAAAGAAAATTGATAATAAAAATAATTCAAATGACTAATAACACACATAATTATGGAATCAAGAATTAGATAATGTAAAACATTCATGTAAAAAAATTACACCAAGATATATATTTTTATTCATTTGATATAAAACCACTTGCAATATTTCCTGGATGCCTTTTAGGAAAAATTTCTAAAGAATCATTTTGTGAAAAAGGATAAACGGTTATAACTCATCTTCAATTAGTTAATACTACTGCTTGTGGATAAATTGGTGGGCCCTTATACATCATAACTTTTACTGATAAAGATTTGGATATGTCTTCTTAATATAGTATGATGATGATTAATTTGAGATATTCATAGTACAAAAAAAATTGAGAACACTATTGGTATGATAATTATGACGCCCCAACTTGAATTTGGTGGGGGAATATCTTAATCAATCCTTCATTTATTATTTATGTGAGATAATAATTCTATCCGAATTAAAATTACATTACACACCTCAATGGAAAAGTGAAAATTACTATAGTAAACCCACCATTTTATACATACTAATATCAATGAAGAGTCATGTGGTTTGTGAAATATACATTTGAGGGTGGAAATTAATGATAACAACATAAAAATAAAACCAGGTGATAAATAATTTAGAATATGTTATTACATAACAAATATGGAGTAGATGGAAGTTGTGATTTAATACTTACATATGTGGGATTACGAGGCCTCTATTAAGGCCTATTTAGTCAATTTTCTTACACCCTCAGGAACAATTTGTACCTTTATTAGATACATTTAGGAAACTAGGTGATATTTCCAATAATACCCCTTAGATAGAAAGGAAATTGTGGAAATGCAAATAATTTTTAATGAAAATGAGAAGATATCTAAAAGTTATGGGGAGTGATAGATAGACATTCATAATGAATAGGATAAATGATCCTGAGTGTTGGAAAGGGAACAGAGTCCTCAAATCTACCTAGAATAGGATGTTCTAGTTACACATGTACTGTATATGGGAACAAGGGAGGTTATATGTCTAAAAATATGTGGTTTCTAGTCACTGATGATGATGTCTCATAAAAATTTGATAATAATGACCCAATAACCTAAAAGAATTTTAATGTGGATTAGATGATACCAATTTGAAAGAATCTATGTATTATAAAATAGATTCCTTTTATCAAGACCACGTATATATTTTGGTAGATCATAGAGTTGATGTGAGGCCCATTTTGGAAATGGTTCTTCAAGAAGAAACAAAACCATGAAGTCAAAAATCATAACTTAAATGCAATAGCTAGTTACAAAACAGATCAAACAAAGTTATGGATATGTCTTTAATGTAACTATTTCACCATTTTTAATTTTGAAATGTATAATAATTCTACAAACCATAATAGCTCACCAGGACTATGAGATTGGGAAATGAATATTAAAATAGCATTCCATAATAGGAACATTTAGGAAGATATCTATCTGAAATGACTTGAAGGGGTTGTGACTCCAAATCATTCTAACATGTTATTATAATTGAGAGTATTTATTTATAAATTAAACACACAATCCATGTAATGGAACATTAGTTTGATGAATCCATAATCTAGTTTGGATTTAAAAATAATGAATGTGATAAATTTTTCTATAATGAGTTTAATGGTGGTGTAGTCATTTTCGTAATACTTTATATCAATTATATACTTTTTATAAGAAAAAAATGCATTCCATATAGTTTTTTTGTAGCTGTGTTGAATACATGATTCTACATGATGGACTTAGGTGAATGGAAATATATTCATGGTATCATGATCTTTCATGATATATCCTTGGAACTACCTCTTCTAATCCAAATTATATATATTGACATGATACTGAAGAGGTATAGTATATAATAATCCAATATAGTTTTTTCCCAAATGTGAAATGAAATTTATCATTCCATGAATATGTGCCCTTAGACACAATTATAAAGAAAGTGGATAGAAAATATTTTATACGAACCGGTTATTGGGCTCCTCAAGTATGTTATGTTATGTGCTATACTAGATAAAACCTACACATTATGTACTATTAGCAGATATCAAGATGTCCATGGTGTCCTCCATTGGATAGTATCATGAATATCCACATGTATCTAATAAGAACTATATATATTATACTGGTCTATGGATTATATAAGGATCTAGTCATTAGAGGATATGTATATAATAATTTCCAAATAGATCAAGATGATATTAAATCGTAGTCATCATATTTCTTAGTCCTCAATGGATGTATTTTGAATTATATAATATCAAAGGAAAACTATGTATTATATTCTATTGTTGGTTCTATTTATATGTTGTCTTCTGATGAAGAAAAATAAGTAGTTTGGATGTGAAAATTGAAAGAACAGTGTTCTAATTTTTGAGGTACGGGTTTCTTCTTTTCTCATTTCCTTAAGTGTTTTTGAGAAAATAAGGAAAATATGGAAAAAGCCTAAATTTCGGGACTACACACCATGTACTTTTCGAAATGCCATGTACTTTGGCCATGTGGGATTAGTACACAAGGTGTGTATCCATGCTA
The DNA here is from genome assembly GCA_963277665.1 of Viscum album. Taxonomy (NCBI): domain Eukaryota; kingdom Viridiplantae; phylum Streptophyta; class Magnoliopsida; order Santalales; family Viscaceae; genus Viscum; species Viscum album. The sequence goes on from OY728152.1 coordinate 1,429,798,752, forward strand.
GTGATAAAAGGTGTAAAAAACCGACTACATGCCCTGTTGTGGGTATTTACACGTCGTGTAGTCTGTTGGAAGGAAAACAGGAAGGGAGTGGAGGCAGCAGCTAGCTGAATATCATTACTTGCTGTGTACTCATGTATTACATGTCGTGTCCTCATGTCGACTGATTAACAGTGCCAGATAGCCGCAAGATGGACAATTTAATAAAAAGTACCGGTCGTGTACTTGAGATGTATACGGCCAGTAGATTGTTTTTTTCGCATAAAATGGGACATAGCCAACCCTATTCACAAGATTGGCATAGAACTATAGGAAGAGTCCGGAGAGAGAGCCAAACCTTCGAGGAGCTCCAGATCGCACAATGGGAATCCTTTTCCGCCGCTTTCGATCTCATTGGAACCGTACGGGAAAGCCTCTCCTTCTCTTTAATCTGTTCTTACCAATTCGTTCCCGAGAGAATGTTATTTACATTTGAATGGGTTTTCTTCTACCCTAGATCTACGTCGTATTTGGGCGTTTCAGGAAGCAACTTTCACGTATACCATTCAGGGGTGTTTGTGGTAGGTGGCTTGGTGTTTAAATTCCAACTATTGTGTGTTTTGTGTACCATTGAGCCGCGAACCCATGTTGGGGTGTCGTGTGGCTGAGGCCCTGGCTATTTCGAATACCTAGAATTGCAGAGGTAGTTAATTTTGATAATAAATTGTTGTTTGGGATCACTGCTTCGATCCAAGACTACCCTAGGGGTGTGTTCCTCTATTTAGCCGTTCGGAGAGGATACCCAAGTGTATCCCATAGTAATAATGTTTAATGAATTGCCTTGAGAGGAATTGTATGTAAATTTCTTTTTTACATGATGGGAATGGCCCAGTTACATGCTTAGCCTGAGGGTATTATTTCATTTAGCATAGGGACATGGTTATTTTATCATGAGGTAAACTTCTTCCAATCCTGAGGGAAGTAGACTTTATGCCTGAGGGAGACACTTCATATGCCTAAGGGAAATATTTGTTATTCCTAAGGGAAATTCCTAAGGGTTAGATTCTAAATACTTTAGTGTAAGGGTCGCTTTATTTATGACACTAACTGTTTACATAGAAAATTAATTGTGTTGATTTCTTTATATTGAATGATTAAATGATAAAAAATGGCAATACAACTGGTAAAGTTAGTTACTTTTTAGCACTGCTTATTTATTTCATTTAATTTTTCACACTGTTGTTGCATGTTTACACACAGTTGAGCATCGGCCTTTGGTGGGTGCCTACTGAGATTTATTTCTCACACCATGTTTGGGTCTTGTCTTTTGCCCATACAGACTATTTTGTTGAAGGTGTGGATAAGGGAAAGGGTCCCTATATAGGTACATGATAGTTGATGAGGAGTAGGGGACCATGGGACAGAGGTTAGGATCGCGATGTTGTTGGCTATATTGTTTTGTTCTGTTGTACCTGTAGTTCCATTTTCATAATATTGTACTGATGTGTACCATGATCTGGCTAATTTCATTGAACATGAGACATGTTATATAATTATTTAAATAACTATTGGTTATCTTTACTACAGTTGTTCACATTATATGTGTATGCTTTATTGATTCAATTGTTATATGATTTCTATTTTATTCTGGTGCGCTACACTTTGAAAAATGAGGGCATAGTTTCCCCACTATCAGATCAGGCCCTCGCTTCTAGTCGGCAGCCTCTGGGGTTTGGGGAAATGTGCTTTAGGTCAATTGACCAACCCGCTTCAGGGCACCTATGGAGTGGTACCAGGGGCCGGGAGGTTACAAAGTGGTATCAAAGGAGTTCTTTTCATTGACTTTATATTTGTAGCCTTCTTTAGGGATTGGAAGATATGGTAGTTGGTGATAATCTATTCCCGGGAATAGCTAACCCGTGTATAGGGAAAATCCAATTTACCTCGTATTGCAATTTTATTGATTTTACAATTTACAGTTGATCTGATTTTCACCATTGGGATATTTACTTGGGATTGTGTTGTTTATATGTTATCAAAGGGTTCTATTTAGTTGTAACCCGGTGAGATGAGGGTATTCCATCGCATCCATCATTTGGGCACATGCTAGAAATCATGTTCCATGCATAGTTCGAAGCCATGTAGGTGCGTCAGAAATTTTCATGTTGTTGTGATAGTTGTGTGCTAGAAAAGAATGCTTTGGTGAATAGTTACCTTTGATAAATACCTTCTATGTGATAGGGTATGTTTGTGTGAGGCCTTGAAATAATCAACTTCAAACATTGATTACTGAGGAGTATGGGCCCTCATTGACTGGAATTTGGGGGACCATTGGCTGGTTACTGTATTCATAACTCAGATAAGATGCAAAAATTTGATTCCCGGGGAGTATGGGCCCTCACGGGTCAGAATTTGGCACATAGAAGTTGTTTTAGTGGTTTTTCTGGGTTCCAGAGTAGTATCTGGGGCTTACTGTCTGGAAGCCCCAGGATAAACGCCGTGTAGTGCCTCGGACACACGCAGTGTGTTCATCTGTTCAGGAATAAAAGAAAACTATTCAAATACATGCCGTGTAGTCTCTTTCCATGTCATAGACCGTGAGGGTGGGGACACATGGAAGGTAAATTCTTGTGGAAAGCTTGTCGTGTACCGAATGCACATTCCATGTAGTGTTGACCCAGAGTCCACCCGTGTAACTAACAAAGATGGATGGAGGAGACCTTAAGAAATACACGTTGTTCCCACTTTGGAACACGTCGTGTAGTCTGACCTAGGATCCGGCTGTGTAACTAACAACACAGGTCGGTGAAATCCTTTCATGTACATGTCGTGTGTATATGGAACACTCCGTGTAGTCATGTCTAGGGAAAGATTGTATGGACTTAGCCATGTGGCTGGGAAATGGATTGGTGTACATGCTGTGTGCGGGTGTAACATGCCATGTAGTATCAATCCAAGTAGTCGGTCGTGTCACGAATGAAATGGGAAGTTGGAAAATTACACCATACACGTAGTGTAGATTATATACACTTCGTGTAGTTTTGTACAATGGGATCTGTGTGGTTTAGCCGTGTAGAATGTCCCGGGAAGGGGAAGAGAAGTCAGGTACACACCGGGTATTCTTGTTTGGAAAATCATGAATGCCTTCTTCCTCCTGTTCCCCTTTTGGTCCCTTTTTTTCATTCTTTGATAATCTTGATCTAAGGTGTGCATTTGACCTTGTAGAGTCATGCCGCCAAGATGACCACACTTTTTTCTCCAATAGAGCGGCAATAGGTATACTTCAGAGATGGTAGGCCATGGGCTACTAGTGGATCCTCCAGCAGAGCCAGATGCGGCACCAGATGTTATACCAGACACAGGCGCGGAGGCACAGTTCCGTGAAGGCTTTATACGGTTCATGCAAACCTTTCAGGAGGCACCGCCGGCTGTCACATCTATGGCCGAGCTGACTCGTATCTTCTAGCTATAGTATCCACCTACGTTTTTAAGGGATGGGGGACCACAGGCTGCAGAGTCTTGGCTGGGGTCTATGCAGACTATTTTTGAGGATATTGAGATGCCTCTAAGGAGGAGGGTCAAGATCGTGACTTATATGCTATGTGATTCCGACAAGAGGTGGTGGGATGTTACCACTTATATTTAACAACACTGAGACATGGTGTGAGATGATTTTCAGACATCCTTCTATGACTTCTTCTTCCTAGAGACACTGAGGGTAGAGAGAGCTCGATATTTCAAGAACCTAGAGTAGGGAGCTATGTCGGTGATGGATTATTCCGCTCATTTCACCGAGATTCATTGTTTTTCACCCATTCTGGTGGGTGATGAGACGTTGAGGGCCAGACACATTGAGGGTGGTCCTTGGTATGGAATCCGAGAACTGGTAAATTTTCTTAGGTTGCCTTCAGTACATGATATTGTTAACCAGGCGAAGATTACTGAGAGGAAACTTCGGGAAGCTAGGGGTGCAGGATAGGGTGGTTCGGCCCCAGTTTCTGGTACTATTTCTACTAGAAAGAGGAATCGATAGATGTGTTTCTCTCAAGGTGTATGTACTCGCCAGGAAGTTACATCAGAAGGCCTGATTAGGTGCTACAATTGTGGTAAAGAGGGGAACAAGATACCACAATGTCCACGTGATCCAGTTTTGTGTCGAGCTTGCGGCAAGATGGGTCATCTGTAACACTTTAGCAGGGAGTTTCCACCAGTGGATAGTGAGAGGTGTTCTCTACAGACTCCATGTGCGGGAGCAGGACCAGTAGCTTCATAGCAGTTGGGAAACTAGAATATACCAGGGCCTACATGCAGGGATGGTGGTCATGGATGTGGTATCCAGACACCAATATCTCAAAGGCAACAAGGCTGGGTAGCTCAGGGTAGCCAGGCTGAGTCGCAGTGCTGCGGCACTGGGTAGGCATATGCAGTGCAACAGCCCCAACAGGAGCAGGATCCCGGACCTTCTACAGTCAGAGGTATTATTCTAGTAGCTTGTGTCTTATCTGTAGTACTTTTAGATATGGGTGCTACATAAAGCTTTATATCGGTACCCATTGTGGGGAGTCATGGGCTCTGTGTTTCTTTTTCTTCTATTGTTTTGATGCTAGACACGCTGTTGGGAATTAGAACGACTGCTATGTGTCAGTGCAAGTAGATCCCCCTTGAGGTTGGTGGATATCCATTTTAATGGGACCTCTATGTCTTAGAGATGATGAGCAATGATTTCATTCTCAGGATTGACTAGTAGGTTCCCTTTTGAGACTTTGTTGATTTCTATCATCACAGGGTGAGTTTTTTGTCACTAGAGGGTAAAGAGCTTCTATAAAAAGTTGAATGGGATATTCAGGCGAGTCGAGTTGGACCAGAGCATCGTGGGCGATGTGGAGTCATAGCTCAGATTGTGAGTTTATATCTGGTTCATCAGGGGACTTGTCAGACGGATTTCCCTCCAGGGGTTGATCATTTCCGGGATGTCTTCCCGAATGGCTTTTCAGGTCTACCTCCACAGCGTGAGGTGGATTTACCTATTAATCTTGTTGTAGGAGCAGCGTCAGTGTCCATTCCTCTTTATAGGATGGATACACCAGGGATATATGAGCTCAAGAGACAGTTAGAGGAGTTACAGTTAAAGGGTTTTATCTGACCTAATACTTCTCCTTGGGGTTATCCTATCCTTTTTGCGATGAAGGAAGACGATACCCTCAGACTCTATGTGGATTATCTAAAGCTGAAACAGCTTACGATTAAGAACTGATATCCCTTGTCGAGGATTGATGATATTTTTGATCAAATTCTTGGAGCACGAGTGTTCTAGAAGATTTAAACGAGTTCTGGATATCATCACTTGCACGTGAGACCATTGGATAAACCACTTACAGATTTTTGGAGTAGATATGGTCTGTACGAGTACATGGTTATGCAATTCAGACTCATGAACGCGCCAAAATGTTTTATGGCTTTGATGAATCATGTGTTCCATCCTTTTATGGATTCTTTTGCGGTAATATTCATGGACGATATCTTGGTGTAATCTCACACTCGACACAACCATGACACCCATATTGAGATCATACTGAGTACACTGAGAGAGCATAATCTATATGCTAAACTCTCAAAGTGCCACTTTTGGATGGACCAGATTCACTTCTTGGGTTATATTATCTTAGAATTAGGAGTTGAAGTAGACCTAGAGAAGGTGAGAACATTAGTTTCCTGGGAGTATCCTAAGAATGTGTTTGAGATACGATGTTTTTTGGGGATGGTTGGTTATTACAGATGCTTCATACATGACTTCTCCGACATAGCAGCACCGTTGACGGGTCTAACTAAGAATGGTGTGAAGTTCGTTTTGGTCGGATGTTTGCAAGACAGCCTTTCAGGACCTAAAAGGAAGGTTTACATCTGCACCAGTCTTCATACATCCAGAACAACGGAAGATCTATACAGTTAAATTTGATGCATCATGCATTGGGTTGGGAGCTGTGTTGATGAAGGGTGATCGAGTTGTTGCGTATGGGTCTTGGCATTTGAGGCCACATGAGAGGAATTACCCGATGCATGATATAGAGTTGGTTGTAGTTTTTTATGTGTTTCATTGTTGGAGACACTATCTCTTGGGAGATAATTTTGTGGTTTTCACTAACCAAAAAAGTCTCAAGTAAATCTTTACTCAATGTGACTTGAATTTGAGATGATGAGGGTGGTTCGAATAACTTTAGTCCTTTGACATTGAGCTTTCATGTACACCTGGTAAAGGTAATGCAGTAGCTGATGCACTGAGCTGGAGGACTCAGATACAGGCAGTGCAGGAGGCTAGTGGTGAGTGGCAGGTAATGGCTTTGTTCTCTAAGATTTATTTATAGGTGCACAACAGTCATGGGTAGACCTATCTTTCATCATAAGCTGTGACGTCTACCCTCCTAGATAGAGTGAGGATGACACAACTATATGAAACAGAAGTCCTAGTTCTACGGGAGTCGGTGGCAAGTGAGTACCCTCCTTCTAGTTGGATGATAGTCGATGATGAGGTACTGCATTTCCAGGGATGAGTATTGGTGCCATGGGATATACGTGAAGAGCTGATGCAAGTGCTTTAGGCTTCATCTTGGGCAAATCATCCCGGGGTTACCAAGATGCACAATGACTTGAGATATTAGTACTGGTGGTCAGGTATGAAGAGAGATGTAGCTTGTTTTGTTACGAGATGTTCCACCTGTGAGCAGGTGAAGGTAGAGCATCAAAGACCAGCCAAACTATTATAGCAGTTACCCATCCTGGAGTGGAAATGGGATGATGTCGCAATGGTCTTCATGACTGGGCTTCCAAGGTCACTACGATGTAATGATTCCTTGTGGGTTGTTGTGGAAAGACTCGCGGAGGTATCTCACTTTTTTCAATCAAAGAGACCTTCGGTGTTGATGAGATCATAAGGTTGTATATCTGAGAGGTCATACGTCTTTATGGGGTCCCTCTTTATATCATTTCAGATAGGGGGACCCATTTTACGTCTAATTTATGGCAGAGTTTTCAGAGGGCACTGGGTACACAGGTGCTTCTGATCATAGCTTACCCCCCTCAGACCGATGGAAAGTCAGAGCGTACGATACAGGTGCTTGAGAACAGGCAACGTGCATGCTTCCTAGACAATGGGGGCTCTTGAGAGAAGAATATACCCTTAGTCGAGTTTTCCTATAATTATATATTTCAAGAAACAATTGAGATGGAAACTTACAAGGCATTATATGGTAGGCCATGCCAATCAACCTTATGCTGGGTAGAGACAGGTGAGGAAGCTTTACTGGGACCACAGCTCGTGCAGGAGTCTTCGGAGTATGTCCAGTTGATTTAGAAGCAGATGGATACCACACAGTCTCATCATAAATATTATGTCGATCGCCGCAGACGACCCTTGGAGTTCGTGGTTGGGGATCAGGTTTTCTTGCGTGTTTCGCCGAGGTTGGGACACAGGCAGATCAAGAGATAGGGTAAGCTTTCACCGAGGTATGTGGGGCGATTTGAGCTTTTGGAATGATTCGGGCAGGTTTCCTATCGGTTGCAGTTATCACAGAGGCACCGAGCCATGTAGGACATCTTCCATGTATCTCAATTACGCCGCTATCATTCAGACCCGTCTTACGCCTTTCAGCTAGAAGAGGTTGAGGTTCAGATCGATGTGTCCTTTGAGGAGAATCCGATTTGTATCATTGATAGGAGAACGAAGGTTCTATGTGGCCAGTCAGTTTCTCTTATATGGGTGCTATGGAAGCATGACCGAGTGCAGGATAAAACCTGGGAGCAGGAGAGCAAGTATGTGCTCAGTGGCCAGAGCTGTTCTGAGCATTATCTTCGCCACCCATGGAAGGGAAATTCGGGGATGAATTGCATTAAGGGGGGATGTTTGTAAGACCATAGTTCTTATTCTTGAGGTACGGGTTTCTTCTTTTTAATTTTCCATAAGAGTTTTTGATAAAATAAGTAAAATTGGGAAAAATACTAAATTTTGGGACTACAGGCTGTGTAATTTTCCACACACTATGTACTTTGGCCAGGTGGGATGAGTACATAGGGTGTGTAGACATGTTGGTGATGAAAGGTTTAAAAACTGACTACACACCGTGTAGTGGGTATTTACACGCTGTGTAGTTAGTCGGAAGGAAAATAGTAAGGTGGTGGAGTCAGCCTCCAGCTGAGCATCATTCCATTCCATGTACTCATGTATTACACGTTGTGTCCTCATGTCGACTGATGAACAGTGTCAGGTAGCCGCTGGAGGAATAGTCAAATGAAAAGTACACCTCGTGTACTTGAGATGTACACACCATGTAGTTTGTTTTATTCTCTTAAAATTATCGTTAGCCAACCCTTTTCATAGGATTGGCATAGAACTGGTGGAGGAGTCGGGAGAGAGAGCCGAACATTCGAGGAGCTCTAGAACGCATGTTGAGAATCCGTTTCTGCCTCTGTCGATCTCATTAGAACTGTATGGGTAATCATCACCTTCTCCTTAGACGTTATTACTAATTATTTCCCAATGGAAAGTTATTTACATTTGAACGTGTTTTCTTCTATCCTAGATCTACGTCGTCTTTGGGTGTTTCGGGAAGCGGCGTTCACGTATACCATTCAGGTGTGATTGAGGTAGGTGGTTTGGTGTTTACATTCCAACTGTTCTGTGTTTTCTGTATTGTTGAGCCATGAACCCATATTGGGATGTCAAGTGGATGAGGCCTTAGATTTTTTGAATACCAAGAATTGCATAGGTAGTTAAATGTGTTAATAAATTGTTGTTTGGGATCACTGCTTGGATCTAGGACCACCCTGGGTGTGCGTTCCTCTGTTTAGCCATTTGGCCAGGATACGTGAGGGTATTCTATAGTAATAATATCTAATGAATTTCCTTTAGTGGAATTGTATGTATATTTATTGTTTTCATGTTGGGGATGGCCCAGTTACTTTATTAGCCTGTGGGAAGTGTTTCATTTACCATGAGGGTAGTGGTTTTTTTTCCTAAGGGAAAATTCTTCCGTGCCTGAGTGCAGTAGACTCTGTGCCCGAGGGAGAAACTTTGTATGCCTAAGGGAAATATCTGTTATTCCTGAGGGAAATTCATGAGGGAGAGATTCAGATTACCTGAGGGTAAGGGTTTTCATGTTTGAGGACACTGGCTGTTTACATAGAAAATTTACTGTGGTGATTTCCTTACATTTAATGTTTAAATGAATAATAAAATGGAAATATTACTGGTAAATTTCGTTACTTTTTATTACATCTTAGTTATTGCATTTACTTTTTCACGCTGTTGTTGCCTGTTTAAACACAGTTGAGCAAGGGCCTTTGGTGGGTGCCTAGTAAGATTTATTTATCACACCCTATTTGGGTGATGTCTTCAGCACAAACAGACTATATTTTTGTAGGTGTGGATAAGGGAAAGGGTCCATATACAGGTACATGATTGTTGATGAGGAGTATGGGATCATGGGTCCATGTTTAGGCTCAATATGTTGCTTGATATTTTGTTTTGTTTAGTTGTACCTGTACTTCCTCTTACATCGTATTGTATTGATGTATAACATGTTCTGGATGATTTCATAGATTAGGAGACATGTTGCATCATTATTTATATAAATGTTGGTTATCTTTACTACATTTTTTCACTTTAAATGTGAATGATTTATTTCTTCCACTGTAGTATGCTTTCTATTTTATTCCACTATGCTATAGTTTGTCAAATGAGGGCATAGTTTCCCCACTATCAGAATGGGCCCTCGCTACTAGTCCGCAGCCTCTGGCATTTGGGGAAATGTGCTTGAGGTCACGTGACCAACCGGCTTCGGGGAACCCATGGAGTGGTACCCGGGCCCGAGACATTACAAAAATTATTCATTGATATTGACAAGATGCATATCAGAAAAGACCCTATTACACTCTAGTTTAATAACAATTAAATGGTTGTTATTTTAAAGTAGTCTTGGCCAAAACAATAAATAAAAAACTTAATTCATCATCATAATATCATGAGTGAATTTTACCAAATTAGTGAACCCACTGTGATATTAGAATCCATGAATGAAATTATGGTGTAACCCTTGACTAATGACCTAACTAAGTTGAAACATGATTATATTGCGAGGACTAGTATATTAGATGTTACTTATTGTAGTCTCTACTCTCTATGGGAGCCTTTTGGGGTTGGTGTTCTCGAACAAGCTATATGTACATTCGACTATATTTATATCGAAATGTGTGGTTATCAATTAATCATGTATGACATTTTTTTTATTGTTCAACATAAATTTAATTTTATAACATCAAAAGGTATCTATCCCACTAAAAATGGAATATTAGTTCCCCACTATGAAGAGAACGATGATATTCCATGATGATATTCTTAATCATATTTATATGGATGCATAATATTATACCATAGGTAATATATTATATTTACTCATATATGTGAGTGCTCATAAGAATATGAGACTTCTTGTCATGAATTTCTCAAATGGAAATCATCATGATGGTGGATTATTAAATGAAATATCCTATAATGAATTATTCATGTTTATGGGTCATAAAAGATTCACATATTTGAGTGTGTGTAATAAATCGTCAAAAATAACATTATAATTAATACCTTTCATGATTCTCTAATATTTACTGACCAAAACTGTGATTCCATATGTTCATTTGATTTTGGGTATGCTTGGTATGACATGATTGAAATCTTTTTAATAATGTATTCTATGAAGTTATTTTCAATTACATGATTGTAGATGGGGATATATTGTCCCTTTGATTGAAATTGAACTATAACATAATCTGTCATGGTCCTGATGGAATGATGAATTTAGTTGAGATAGTAAAGTTAAGATGTATCAGAAAAATAGGTTAATAAAATGCGTGTGTAACAAACATTGATGATATATTATAACAATGTGATTATAATACAGAGTTATCACTTGTATGTTGTTGTTGACATTGTGACACTAACTTCGTTCACTTTTTGTTCCTTGAATTTATTATAAACATTAATATTTGCATTTTATTATGACTTCTTAATATTGATGTGAAATGACCCCATAGGTTCACGTAATATGTGTTTACATTTATCCCAGTTAAATTATATTTTAATTTAATTTTTGGAATAAATATTACTCTATAAGCATTGGAATATTTTTATTCAAACATTAATGATGTCATAAATTGAATACATAATCATTCATAGGGTTATCCTTAAATTATTTTTAAATAATAATATTTAATTAATTATTTATTTATTTATGTATTGAAATTTTTGTTAAATTATTCAATTATTCATTAAATGAAAATGTGGATGTGAAAATAAAATATTTGTTATGTTACAAAAATTAATTATCATTCTTATAAAACTTATATTTACTTATGTTCTAGTTAGCCCACATCATGTGAAAATATTAATAAAAAAATATTATTAAATGGAATGGGATTATATAGAGGATAAAATATTATTTTAGGACTATTTTTAATTGAATAATATTTGCATCCTAGCCCTACATCCATTAATAAATGATTACATATATATATTGAAGAGTTTGATCAAAATTTAGACTCGTTATAGAGAACAAAATGTAGAGCACTCATTGAATACTGAAGCATGCTCTCTTGATTCACCTCCCTCCATAATCCTCTATTAATTTACTGTATAAGGACGAATCATCAGGCATGACAGAATTTTTTAGTGGTCCAGACTAAAAACCTATGATTAATGATCTTTTATAATATCACCAAACTATCCAAATACATTTTGAATGATCAAAATGACATGTATAGATCACCACTAGGGGGTGTCTACACATGTATCCTACAAGAATAGTAATTGTAAACTGAAAGAGTTTTTGATAATCAACTACTTAATTGATGAAAGATTCCAATACTGAGGTTTTCTTTCTTGAAATATATTTAAATTAATAAAAAATATATCCTAAAAATATCTACACTTTGTTCCATAATATTTCCTTGTGAATATTACATAGTTATTTTCCCATCATGTCATTCATGACTTGTAAAATATGTGTATTATCCACAAAATCATACATTCAATGGGTCAATGACGACCCTAATGAGTGCATATGTTTTTTTTGGATCAATCTTGATTAATGATTAATAACATGAGGTCTGTACGTTTCCTTGTAAGACCTATAATTGTTGTGTTTCATTCTTGTGGATTTTAGTGGTCATATTACATTCATGATTTCACATTATGCGTAATTATTTAGGTGTATCCAATATAATATGTGTTTTTTCAGTCTTATGTAATCAGTAATGTGAGTTGATCCTAATGTACTATGACTCAAGATGGATAAGTCATATGAAAGGGAATAATACATTTGACCATCACCTCATGGGGGATGTGTTAGCCATTTTTTTGACTATTCCCTCTTGGGGGATGTGTAAAATTACTATTGAAAATACCTTATAGAATGGTTATAAAGTTGATTTAGATGGTATATAAGGACATAAATAAAATATTAATGCTTGTGTGATTTATTTTTACTTGATAGTATTTGTCTAGTTTAATGAAATTTGCCTATATATTCAATGAACTAGTTTTTATGGACTATGGTGGTTCAGATATGATTCATGAAATTAAATCCTACTCAGGTGGTCTAATGTAATTTTACCTTTCATGGTCAGGGATCCTGTGAAGTGAAAGGGCCCTATTAGGGAAGGTGGACCAAGTTTCATAGGAGGATGTTGACATTAAGGATGGGGATCAGGAGATTTGTTCGATTTTTCATTTCATTAGTATATTGACCTTGTGTGGTGGAACATTCTATTTATTTTTTTATTTACCATACATTTCTTATTGAGACTATATGGTTTTGTTTTGTTCATATATTTCGTTAATCTGGTGATTATTATATTATTCATTATTTGGTGTTTTATTTGTATTACTTGTTTATTGTACTCTGATGATTACTAGATACTGAGGGAATAGTCACCTCATGATACTCATTTGGCCCTCTCATATAGTAATCTACCTATTGAGTATGGAGACAAATAAATGATGTCATGTTGAAATGCCTGGATCGGTTGTGATCACTGAGAGGGGAGGGGTGAATCAGTGATAACTTTTTTATTTTTATGAATTGTTCCCTTCGGATTATCAATTCAACCTCTGCAGCTGGTTAAAGCCTAGATCTACTCTTTTAGAGGTGCAGTAATAATGAGAGCACAGAACACAGAGATTTACAAGGTTCGGTACAAAGACCTACTCCTTGCCGTGTTGGTTACACCCCCCAACACGGATTCTTCACTATGCCAAAAGATGATTACACAGTAACTGGTTACCCCCCCAATTACAAGATGGTTAAACCCCCCAACTCCACAGCATCATCTTCATCATGGCTCCACTTCACTTCTTCAAAGGTGTTGTTCAAAACTTCAAGTAGCTTCAACAGTCTTCAAAAGATCTTGTTGGTCTTGCTCACCAAAAACCCAATCACTTAGAATGATTAGTTCTTTTGTATTCACACACATAAGTGTGTACTCCTCTTCTTCTCAAAGTTGATCTTCTTCACATGTGCACACATACACTACTCATTCTTTTAGTGCACACACTTGACTTGTCCTTCTTCTTCAATTTATAAACACACAAAGTGTGGTCTTCCTTTTGCACCCAAAGCCCAAAGGTCCTCGGCCTTCTCCTCAACTTTGCACACCCACTGCCCGAGGTGCTCCTTCTTCACTTGGCACACACCCACTGTCCGTAGGTGGTCTTCTTCACCTGATATCAAAGGAGGCGCGCAAGGGAATGCTTGAGCCGCGGCCTCCTCTTCTTCAACACTGCCACTCAGGTGTCTTGAGCCGCGGGGTGCACAGGATGCAACACCACGAGGTGCACAAGCCACAAGGGTGCAAGGACACCTTGGGTGCGCAAGTGCCTACCGCGCAGGGGGCGCGGTGCACAGAGGGAGCGCGCAAGGTCGCGCAAGCTCCTCTCCTTCCTGTCGCACAAAGGATTAGCGCGCAGGGAACACCTTCGGGCCAAGGATGGCACCGAGGACTTCAGCCGTGCAAATAGATTGCACGGGGATTCTTCGCACTAGTGATGCGTGGAACAAGACTTGAAGCCTCCTGTCACGCAAGTGATGCGCATGATTTTACTTCGCGAGGCAGAGAGCGTCGCGGGTCTTCACAAATGAACAGCAAACTTCACTCGGCCTCGGACTCCTCTTTATATAGGCAGTGGAGGAGCATGGATGATCCGCGGGGAAATACGTTTTGAATGCCCGAAATCTGCGGGGTCTTTGAAAACTTCAAACGCGTTAAATATCTTCCGCGTATCTCGTTCTTCTTCTCTATTTTAATGCGGTTTTTCCATTTTTCGGTTTCCTCAACGTGCATGCGACTTAGAACGCATGCACGGCCTTCCTTCGATCCAAACCATGCAGAACATCAACACCGAATGGCCTCGCACCTTCAGTTTGCTTCGGCCTTCATCGAATTCATCATCTCATTGCATGAAAGTATATTTTAAGGCATGGTTGTGTTCAGTATGCTCAGACGAGCACGAGGGTGCCTTCGGCTTCAAGAGAGACAGCCGAGAACTCAAAAACTTCACTCGGGAGGCGCCTGGTTCAGCGGCGGCTTCGCGGGAGGCTTCGGCTCGAGCTCGAGGTGGAAGACGAGCCACGACCGTCAGATTGGGAGATTGAAATACATCGGACGGCCGCGATCTGGAGATCTCGCGCGGGATGCGATGAGCGGCGGAGATCTGGCGCGCGATCGCTCGGACGGCTGAGATTTGTTCCCGGGAATTTTTCCGCGTCCCACATCGAAACGGAGAGCGGATTTCCCGTGGTTTATTACCCTGGCGCTCACCGCTACTCCTCAGTTGAATCTTCTCCCTCCACGGTGCCGCCCCGCACCGTGTTCTCCCTGCGGGCGCGCTCTGCGCCCACTCTCTGCTCCTGCGGGCGCGCTCCTAGCGCCCACTATGCACTCCGGGTGCGCGGGTTTCACCACCGCGTGCCCTCGGGGGCTTACACACGGCCCCTGCCTCTGCGCTCCTCCGGGCGTGCCCCAGGCGCTCATGTGGTGTCCTTGGGTGCGCCCTGCCGCCCTGGCTCGCCCCACGGGTTCCCCCAGGCGTGGTGCCCTAGTGCCCATGCCTTGGGGTTGAACCCCCAAGGTGCCTTGGCTGGCCAATTTTTTTTTGGCAAAGGAAAATCTAATGACTTTGTTAAAAACAAAGTTCTCCTCCATATAAAGCATGCCAAGTGCCACTTCTTCCAAGCCATCATTCTCATTTCTCCTTCTTCCTCTCTTCTTCTTCATTTGAAATTCCTCCATTATCTTCAACATGTATTCATTACTTAGGAGTGAATTCTTTGAAGGTTCTCCATCAACCGAAGCTCCTGAATCAAATAATTCTTCAATGTTCTTCAATGATCCAATTAGAGGTCAAGTTGGATCACATTCACATTGTCATGCACTAAGGATTAGTACATGTTCTTCTTCAGCTCACTTCATCCACTTAGAAGTTGTCGATGGCTCTCTTCATCTCCTCATGCATTGTGAAGACAATGCATGGTCTTCTAAAAGTGTTTTGACTTTGTATCCAGTTGATACAAGTTCTTGGAACTTAATGATCAGCTCAACAATCGTCAAATTTAATGCTTCTGTAATCATCAATCTTCAAGATGTACTTCATCAGATGGCACACCATGACAAGTTATTGACAACAAATGCAATTACTTCACTTGGGCACAACAATCTCCCCCTTTGTATTTGGTTGTCAATACTCCGAATCACACTGAGAGAATGTCGTGTGCCTGATGATTTCTCCCCCTTATTGGCCAACAAATGCAAAGGGATGAATGAAAGCCATACTCATAGTATAGAGCTTCTGGAACCTGCACATCTTCAACTACCAATGCTCCCCCTCAGGGGATGCACTCATCTCCTTCAATTCCCTGCATGTAAGTACAAGAATACAAAAATTTAGGGAATAAGGAGGGACCTTTTTCTTCCTCAAGTGAGAGTAGAAGGCTGAACATGAAGTTTCAGCCTCAATTCAACAAATCTTTCCGTAGGCATAGCTTTGGTGAAAATGTCTGCCACCTGATCTTGAGTAGGAATGTAGTCTAGCTTGATGTCTCCACTGGCGACCCTTTCTTTGATGAAATGATATTTTATATCAATGTGCTTGGATCTGGAGTGTTGGATAGGATTCTTAGACAACCCAATTGCACTTTGATTATCACATAAGATCCTCAATGGTTTTTCAGCTTTAATCCTCAAATCTGATAGCTGCACCTGCATCCAAATCATTTGAGTACATGCATGTGTAGCGGCCACATACTCTGCTTCAGCTGTGCTCAATGTTACAGAATTTTGTTTCTTGCTGTACCAGCTAACACATCCTTCTCCCAGAAAGAAGGTTCCACCAGATGTGGATCTTCTATCAGTGCAATCACCAGCCCAATCAGCATCTGTGAATCCCAACAACTGTATGTTTGCACTGTGTTTGTATAAGAGTCCATAGTTGAGGGTTCCTTTAACATATCTCAGGATTCTTTTGGCTGCAGTTAAATTAGATTCTTTTGGGTCACTTTGGAATCTGGCACACAAAGTCACTGCATATGCTATATCTGGCCTTGAAGCCGTGAGATAAAGTAGACTGCCAATAATTCTTCTGAACTCTTTCTGATCAACATTGTTGCCTTCTTCATCCTTGCATAGCTTGGTTCCGACAGAAATGGGTGTGGAGACTTCCTTTAAACTTTCCATTCCAAACCTTTTCACTAAGTCCCTTGCGTACTTTTCTTGTGAAAGAAATATGGAGTTTTGTCTTTGTTCCACCTGAAATCCTAGAAAATATGTCATTTGACCAAGCATCGACATTTCAAAAGTTCTTTTCATCTGCTCAGCAAATTCTTCACATAGTCCTTCCTTGTTACCAGCAAAAATGATATCATCCACATAGATAATGACTATGAGGGTACCATTGGCCATTTCTCTGACATAGAGGTTACTGTCAACTGTTCCTTTGACAAATTTCATGTCTTTAAGACAACCATCCAATTTTGAGTACCAGGCTCTAGGGGCCTGCTTCAATCCATACAAGGCTTTTCTCAATCTTCACACCATACTACCATCTTTTTCTAGAAAAAATCCCTCTGGTTGTTCAATATACACCTCTTCTTCAAGATCTCCATTCAGAAATGCAGATTTCACATCCATCTGATAGACCTTGTACTGCTTGTGTGCTGCAACTGCTAAGAACATTCTGATAGTTTCCAGTCTTGCAACTGGTGCAAAGGTTTCCTCAAAGTCGATTCCTTCCATTTGTGAATATCCTTTGCATACAAGTCTGGCCTTGTTTCTGGAAACTTCTCCCTTTTCATTGAGTTTGTTTCTAAACACCCACTTTGTCCCAATAACATTTTTATTTTTGGGCCTTGGCACAAGATCCCAGGTGGAGTTCTTTTCAAATTGATTTAGTTCCTCATGCATAGCTTGTATCCATTCCTCATGTAAAACTGCTTTAGCCACTGTGTGAGGTTCAATTTGAGAAACCAGTGCAGTCTGATCTTCCAATCTCAATCTTCTTCTAGTTCTTACTGAGGACTGTAGGTCTCCAAGGACATTTTCTGTGTCAACATGCTTCTTAAATTTGTTGTATCTTCTTCTTCCATTTTCATTACCTTCATCTTCATCACTGGTATATTCAGAGTTGATCTCACCAGCAGTTGGAGTTGGCTCAGGTAATTCTGCATTCTTCTGTTCCAAGGCTGTGTCATTCTTTGAGTCATCATCATTCACAGTGTATGGTTTGGTGTTGTTTTCAATTATTATGACATCACTGCAGTCAATTATTTTATTCAACCTCTTATTCCAGCATCTGTAGCCTTTTCCATTAGGTAGGTAACCCATAAAGATTCCTTCTTCAGCTTTTTCTTCAAACTTTCCCAGATTGATGTTTTTAATCTTGATGATGCAGGGACTGCCAAAGACTTTGAAATATTTAACAGTTGGTTTTCTGTTAAACCACATTTCATAGGCTGTCGTTTGTGTTTCTGGTCTCAGGAGACATCTGTTCTGTATGTGTATAGCAGTGCATACTGCTTCTCTCCAGAAAAACTTAGAGATATCATGCTCAGCTAACATAGTCCTCCCCATTTCAACTATGCTTTGATTCTTTCGTTCAGCCACTCCATTCTATTGTGGAGTATATGGTGTACTATATTGATGTTTGATTCCATTCTTGACCAGATAGCTTTCAAAGACATCACCGGTATATTCTTTTCCGTTGTCTGATCTTACATTCTTGATGCAGATATCTAGTTCCTTCTCAGCCTGCCTTCTGAAAGTCTTGAACATCGTGATTGCCTCTGACTTGTGTTTCATGAACATGACATTGGTCATCCGAGTGTAATCATCAATGAAGGTTATAAAATAGAAATCTCCTCTTGTAGACTTCTGTCTCATCGGTCCACATATGTCTGTATGGATGAGTTCAAGAGGCCTAGTAGACATGATATCAACTCCATTGTGTGACCTATGGGTCAGTTTTCCCTTTTGACATGTGTCGCAGACTTCATCTCTTTCTCTTTTTAATTTGGGTAGATCTCGTACAACATTGTACTTCAGAAGTTTACTCATACTCCTTTGACCAAGATGGCCAAGTATTCTATGCCAGAGGTTGTTTTCATCTTTAGAGCTAAGAAAACAAGAATTGATGGGATCACCAATTTGAAATAGATTTCCAGTGGTTCTTCTTCCTTGAGTGATGATTTTTCCATCCTTTGAACTCTTGATGATGCATGAGTCCTTCTGGAACAACACCTCATGTCCATCATCACATAATTGACTTACACTTAGTAGGTTGTGCTTTAATCCTTCAACAAACAACACATCATTGGATTTTAGATTTGTTGTTGCAATCATAGCCTTTCCAACTCCCTTGATTTTCAGAGAACGATCATTTCCAAACACCACGGTTCCTCCCTCATGACATTCAATGTTGCATAGAATTTTTGTATCACCAGTCATGTGGGATGAGCATCCACTATCAAGAATCCATGACTTGGTTTTACTGCTGGCTTTTAGAGCCACTTCAGCAAAGCATGTGATTTCATCATTGGTTTCTTGAATGCCTTTCCCTTTCATGTCTTTGAATTTTTGTTTAGGAAGAGTTGTCATACATTTATCAGCTCTATGACCTTGTTGGTCACATCTTCCACAAGCTTCACTCAGGCAGTCAAATGTGTTCTGAGTTGGTGGTTTTGATGCTTTCTGCAAAACACTCTGGGTTTCAGGATTTCTCCCCCTTGACTCATGCCTCATGTTTGGACGAGACATGTTATACCAGCATGCATAGGCCTTATGTCCAAACACACCACAACACCAGCAGTAGCCTCTGAACCTTGACCTTCTTTGTTGATAAGAGTCATGTTGTAATTTTCTGTCCAAGATTTGATTAGTCCTTCCTGAGGATTTCCTTTCTTCCATTGTAGATGATTTTACACAGGTTGGTTCATGCCATGTTTGTCTCAATTTTATCTTTGAACCTGCATTGTTAGAATTAACAGATGTATTTAGAGATTTACTTAGTGGTAAATTGACCTGCCTCTGAGCACCAGCATAAGATGATTCTGCCATGACTTCAACAGCCTTGTTGAAGTCTTCTCTCATCTTTTTCAAGCTATTCTGTGCTTCAATCCACTTGGAATGTGTCACTGATTGCTCTTCTTCTTTGAGGTGAAGTTTCTCCTCAAGATATTTTGCTATCTTGTCCAGCTCAGCTACCTTCAGTTTATGTCTCTTGATTTCGTCAATGTACATTGTCTCTTTCTTCATACATTCTTTCAACTCCTCAGTCATTCTTTTAGTTTCCTTTTGTAACAATTTATTCTCTTTCTTGAGTTTAATGTTTTGCTCAAGGCAAGCCTCTAATTCATCTTTCAATATGTATTCAAGATCTGTTCGTTCACTTTCATCATCTTCACTGCTGCAGGTATCAAACCCTTTTTCCACATGAGCCATAAAATTCGTTTCTTCTTCTGATTGACTGGCTGAAGTAGAGTCTGATTCTTCCTCTTTGCTTACATAGCTTCTTCTTTCACCTGGAACGAACCTTTTCTTTCTTACACCTGATTTGTTTCCTTCTCTTGGGTATCTACTCCATTTCTTCTTTTGTGACTTCTCATCTTCAACTTCTGGAGCACTATATCTCTTCTTGGGGCAGTTTACAGCAAAGTGTCCGATGTTATTGCAATTGAAACATCTCGATGGTGATTTCCCTTTTCCCCTGAATTTAGTTTTTCCAAACCTTTTAGAAAAAAGAGAAATAATCGTGTTGAGATCTTCATCCTTTTCTTCATTGTCAGTATCACTTGATTCTAGGACTTCGTCATCTTTTATCTTCAGTTGTCTCATGGCCTCAAAAGCCATCTCATCCTTGATCTTCTTCTTGAATACTGGGATCTTCCTCATTTCATATGCAATGAGAATGTTGTGAAGTTCATCAAGAGAGAGATCATCTCTGTCTTCTAATGCTGAGACTTTGGGGTCAAACCTGTCAGGAAAATTTCTCATTATCTTTTTAACAATAGCGGAGTCCTCCAACTTTTCTCCAAAGCCCCGAATGTTACTGAAAATTTCATTGACTCTTGTGAAATAATCATCAATATTTTCTTCTTCTCCCATCTTGACATCTTCAAACTTGCTTCTCCAAATCTGTAATTTGGCTTCCTTGACTTTCATGTTGCCTTCATAACTACTTTCCAATTTGTCCCAAATTTCTTTAGCATTCTTGAGTCCCATGACTTTTGTGTATACCTTTTCTGAGAGTGACATAAGAATGGAATTTTGAGCTTTACCATCAACTTCCATATTTCTTTTCTCATCGAGTGTCATAACAGCTTCATTAGCAAGAGGAGGGAATCCAAATAAGGCTGCATTTCTAACTTCAAGGCCGAGAGATAGAAGGTAGGGTATCATCCGATTCTTCCAGCTGTGGTAATTCTTTCCATCGAATGTAGGAACACCCCTACTATTAACAGAATTCAGATTTTCCATCTTCTCAGAAGTAGATCCTTACCGAGGGAACCTCCCTCTGATACCACTTGAAATGCCTGGATCGGTTGTGATCACTGAGAGGGGAGGGGTGAATCAGTGATAACTTTTTTCTTTTTATGAATTGTTCCCTTTGGATTATCAATTCAACCTCTGCAGCTGGTTAAATCCTAGATCTACTCTTTTAGAGGTGCAGTAATAATGAGAGCACAGAACACAGAGATTTACAAGGTTCGGTACAAAGACCTACTCCTTGCCGTGTTGGTTACACCCCCCAACACGGATTCTTCACTATGCCAAAAGATGATTACACAGTAACTGGTTACCCCCCCAATTACAAGTTGGTTAAACCCCCCAACTCCACAGCATCATCTTCATCATGGCTCCACTTCACTTCTTCAAAGGTGTTGTTCAAAACATCAAGTAGCTTCAACAGTCTTCAAAAGATCTTGTTGGTCTTGCTCACCAAAAACCCAATCACTTAGAATGATTAGTTCTTTTGTATTCGCACACATAAGTGTGTACTCCTCTTCTTCTCAAAGTTGATCTTCTTCACATGTGCACACATACACTACTCATTCTTTTAGTGCACACACTTGACTTGTCCTTATTCTTCAATTTATAAACACACAAAGTGTGGTCTTCCTTTTGCACCCAAAGCCCAAAGGTCCTCGGCCTTCTCCTCAACTTTTCACACCCACTGCCCGAGGTGCTCCTTCTTCACTTGGCACACACCCACTGTCCATAGGTGGTCTTCTTCACCTGATATCAAAGGAGGCGCGCAAGGGAATGCTTGAGTCGTGGCCTCCTCTTCTTCAACACTGCCACTCAGGTGTCTTGAGCCGCGGGGTGCACAGGATGCAACACCACGAGGTGCACAGGCCACAAGGGTGCAAGGACACCTTGGGAGCGCAAGTGCCTACCGCGCAGGGGGCGCGGTGCACAGAGGGAGCGCGCAAGGTCGCGCAAGCTCCTCTCCTTCCTGTCGCGCAAAGGATTAGCGCGCAGGGAACACCTTCGGGCCAAGGATGGCACCGAGGACTTCAGCCGTGCAAATAGATTGCACGGGGCTTCTTCGCACTAGTGATGCGCGGAACAAGACTTTAAGCCTCCTGTCGTGCAAGTGATGCGCAGGATTTTACTTCGCGAGGCAGAGAGCGTCGCGGGTCTTCACAAATGAACAGCAAACTTCACTCGGCCTCGGACTCCTCTTTATATAGGCAGTGGAGGAGCATGGATGATCCGCGGGGAAATACGTTTTGAATGCCCGAAATCCGCGGGGTCTTTGAAAACTTCAAACGCGTTAAATATCTTCCGCGTATCTCGTTCTTCTTCCCTGTTTTAATGCGGGTTTTCCATTTTTCGGTTTCCTCCACGTGCATGCGACTTAGAACGCATGCACGGCCTTCCTTCGATCCAAACCATGCAGAACATCAACACCGAATGGCCTCGCACCTTCTGTTTGCTTCGGCCTTCATCGAATTCATCATCTCATTGCATGCAAGTATATTTTAAGGCATGGTTGTGTTCAGTATGCTCAGACGAGCACGAGGGTGCCTTCAGCTTCGAGAGAGACAGCCGAGAACTCAAAAACTTCACTCGGGAGGCGCCTGGTTCAGCGGCGGCTTCGCGGGAGGCTTCAGCTCGAGCTCGAGGTGGAAGACGAGCCACGACCGTCGGATTGGGAGATTGAAATACATCGGACGGCCGCGATCTGGAGATCTCGCGCGGGATGCGATGAGCGGCGGAGATCTGGCGCGCGATCGCTCGGACGACTGAGATTTGTTCCCGGGAATTTTTCCGCATCCCACATCGAAACGGAGAGCGGATTTCCCGCGGTTTATTACCCTGGCGCTCACCGCTACTCCTCAGTTGAATCTTCTCCCTCCACGGTGCCGCCCCGCACCGTGTTCTCCCTGCGGGCGCGCTCTGCGCCCACTCTCTGCTCCTGCGGGCGCGCTCCTAGAGCCCACTATGCACTCCGGGTGCGCGGGTTTCACCACCGCGTGCCCTCGGGGGCTTACACACGGCCCCTGCCTCTGCGCTCCTCCGGGCGTGCCCCAGGCGCCCATGTGGTGTCCTTGGGTGCGCCCTGCCGCCCTGGCTCGCCCCACGGGTTCCCCCGGGCGTGGTGCCCTAGTGCCCATGCCTTGGGGTTGAACCCCCAAGGTGCCTTGGCTGGCCAATTTTTTTTTGGCAAAGGAAAATCTATTGACTTTGTTAAAAACAAAGTTCTCCTCCATATAAAGCATGCCAAGTGCCACTTCTTCCAAGCCATCATTCTCATTTCTCCTTCTTCCTCTCTTCTTCTTCATTTGAAATTCCTCCATTATATTCAACATGTATTCATTACTTAGGAGTGAATTCTTTGAATGTTCTCCATCAACCGAAGCTCCTGAATCAAATAATTCTTCAATGTTCTTCAATGATCCAATTAGAGGTCAAGTTGGATCACATTCACATTGTCATGCACTAAGGATTAGTACATGTTCTTCTTCAGCTCACTTCATCCA
Organism: Viscum album; assembly: GCA_963277665.1. Lineage (NCBI taxonomy): Eukaryota > Viridiplantae > Streptophyta > Magnoliopsida > Santalales > Viscaceae > Viscum > Viscum album. The sequence continues at coordinate 1,429,822,301 of OY728152.1, forward strand.
CTTAGAAGTTGTGGATGGCTCTCTTCATCTCCTCATGCATTGTGAAGACAATGCATGGTCTTCTAAAAGTGTTGTGACTTTGTATCCAGTTGATACAAGTTCTTGGAACTTAATGATCAGCTCAACAATCGTCATATTTAATGCTTCTGTAATCATCAATCTTCAAGATGTACTTCATCAGATGGCACACCATGACAAGTTATTGACAACAAATGCAATTACTTCACTTGGGCACAACAATCTCCCCCTTTGTATTTGGTTGTCAATACTCCGAAGCACACTGAGAGAATGTCGTGTGCCTGATGATTTCTCCCCCTTATTGGCCAACAAATGCAAAGGGATGAATGAAATCCATACTCATAGTATAGAGCTTCTGGAACCTGCACATCTTCAACTACCAATGCTCCCCCTCAGGGGATGCACTCATCTCCTTCAATTCCCTGCATGTAAGTACAAGAATACAAAAATTTAGGGAATAAGGAGGGACCTTTTTCTTCCTCAAGTGAGAGTAGAAGGTTGAACATGAAGTTTCAGCCTCAATTCAACAAATCTTTCCGTAGGCATAGCTTTGGTGAAAATGTCTGCCACCTGATCTTGAGTAGGAATGTAGTCTAGCTTGATGTCTCCACTGGCGACCCTTTCTTTGATGAAATGATATTTTATATCAATGTGATTGGATCTGGAGTGTTGGATAGGATTCTTAGACAACCCAATTGCACTTTGATTATCACATAAGATCCTCAATGGTTTTTCAGCTTTAATCCTCAAATCTGATAGCTGCACCTGCATCCAAATCATTTGAGTACATGCATGTGTAGCGGCCACATACTCTGCTTCAGCTGTGCTCAATGTTACAGAATTTTGTTTCTTGCTGTACCAGCTAACACATCCTTCTCCCAGAAAGAAGGTTCCACCAGATGTGGATCTTCTATCAGTGCAATCATCAGCCCAATCAGTATCTGTGAATCCCAACAACTGTATGTTTGCACTGTGTTTGTATAAGAGTCCATAGTTGAGGGTTCCTTTAACATATCTCAGGATTCTTTTGGCTACAGTTAAATGAGATTCTTTTGGGTCACTTTGGAATCTGGCACACAAAGTCACTGCATATGCTATATCTGGCCTTGAATCCGGGAGATAAAGTAGACTGCCAATAATTCTTCTGAACTCTTTCTGATCAACATTGTTGCCTTCTTCATCCTTGCATAGCTTGGTTCCGACAGAAATGGGTGTGGAGACTTCCTTTGAACTTTCCATTCCAAACCTTTTCACTAAGTCCCTTGCGTACTTTTCTTGTGAAAGAAATATGGAGTTTTGTCTTTGTTCCACCTGAAATCCTAGAAAATATGTCATTTGACCAAGCATCGACATTTCAAAATTTCTTTTCATCTGCTCAGCAAATTCTTCACATAGCCCTTCCTTGTTACCAGCAAAAATGATATCATCCACATAGATAATGACTATGAGGGTACCATTGGCCATTTCTCTGACATAGAGGTTACTGTCAACTGTTCCTTGGACAAATTTCATGTCTTTAAGACAACCATCCAATTTTGAGTACCAGGCTCTAGGGGCCTGCTTCAATCCATACAAGGCTTTTCTCAATCTGCACACCATACTACCATCTTTGTCTAGAAAAAATCCCTCTGGTTGTTCAATATACACCTCTTCTTCAAGATCTCCATTCAGAAATGCAGATTTCACATCCATCTGATAGACCTTGTACTGCTTGTGTGCTGCAACTGCTAAGAACATTCTGATAGTTTCCAGTCTTGCAACTGGTGCAAAGGTTTCCTCAAAGTCGATTCCTTCCATTTGTGAATATCCTTTGCATACAAGTCTGGCCTTGTTTTTGGAAACTTCTCCCTTTTCATTGAGTTTGTTTCTAAACACCCACTTTGTCCCAATAACATTTTTATTTTTGGGCCTTGGCACAAGATCCCAGGTGGAGTTCTTTTCAATTTGATTGAGTTCCTCATGCATAGCTTGTATCCATTCCTTATGTAAAACTGCTTCAGCCACTGTGTGAGGTTCAATTTGAGAAACCAGTGCAGTCTGATCATCCAATCTCAATCTTCTTCTAGTTATTACTGAGGAATGTAGGTCTCCAAGGACATTTTCTGTGTCAACATGCTTCTTCAATTTGTTGTATCTTCTTCTTCCATTTTCATTACCTTCATCTTCATCACTGGTATATTCAGAGTTGATCTCACCAGCAGTTGGTGTTGGCTCAGGTAATTCTGCATTCTTCTGTTCCAAGGCTGTGTCATTCTTTGAGTCATCATCATTCACAGTGTATGGTTTGGTGTTGTTTTCAATTATTATGACATCACTGCAGTCAATTATTTTATTCAACCTCTTATTCCAGCATCTGTAGCATTTTCCATTAGGTAGGTAACCCATAAAGATTCCTTCTTCAGCTTTTTCGTCAAACTTTCCCAGATTGATGTTTTTAATCTTGATGATGCAGGGACTGCCAAAGACTTTGAAATATTTAACAGTTGGTTTTCTGTTAAACCACATTTCATAGGCTGTCGTTTGTGTTTCTGGTCTCAGGAGACATCTGTTCTGTATGTGTATAGCAGTGCATACTGCTTCTCTCTAGAAAAACATAGAGATATCATGCTCAGCTAACATAGTCCTCCCCATTTCAACTATGCTTCGATTATTTCGTTCAGCCACTCCATTCTATTGTGGAGTATATGGTGTACTATATTGATGTTTGATTCCATGCTTGACCAGATAGCTTTCAAAGACATCACCGGTATATTCTTTTCCGTTGTCTGATCTTACTTTCTTGATGCAGAGATCTAGTTCCTTCTCAGCCTGCCTTCTGAAAGTCTTGAACATCGTGATTGCCTCTGACTTGTGTTTCATGAACATGACATTGGTCATCCGAGTGTAATCATCAATGAAGGTTATAAAATAGAAATCTCCTCTTGTAGACTTCTGTCTCATCGGTCCACATATGTCTGTATGGATGAGTTCAAGAGGCCTAGTAGACATGATATCAACTCCATTGTGTGACCTATGGGTCAGTTTTCCCTTTTGACATGTGTCGCAGACTTCATCTCTTTCTCTTTTTAATTTGGGTAGATCTCGTACAACATTGTACTTCAGAAGATTACTCATACTCCTTTGACCAAGATGGCCAAGTATTCTATGCCAGAGGTTGTTTTCATCTTTAGAGCTAAGAAAACAAGAATTGATGGGATCACCAATTTGAAATAGATTTCCAGTGGTTCTTCTTCCTTGAGTGATGATTTTTCCATCCTTTGAACTCTTGATGATGCATGAGTCCTTCTGGAACAACACCTCATGTCCATCATCACATAATTGACTTACACTCAGTAGGTTGTGCTTTAATCCTTCAACAAACAACACATCATTGGATTTTAGATTTGTTATTGAAATCATAGCCTTTCTAACTCCCTTGATTTTCAGAGAACGATCATTTCCAAACACCACGGTTCCTCCCTCATGACTTTCAATGTTGCTTAGAATTTTTGTATCACCAGTCATGTGGGATGAGCATCCACTATCAAGAATCCATGACTTGGTTTTACTGCTGGCTTTTAGAGCCACTTCAGCAAAGCATGTGATTTCATCATTGGTTTCTTGAATGCCTTTCCCTTTCATGTCTTTGACTTTTTGTTTAAGAAGAGTTGTCATACATTTATCAGATCTATGGCATTGTTGGTCACATCTTCCACAAGCTTCACTCAGGCAGTCAAATGTGTTCTGAGTTGGTGGTTTTGATGCTTTCTGCTAAACACTCCGGGTTTCAGGATGTCTCCCCCTTGACTCATGCCTCATGTTTGGACGAGACATGTTATACCAGCATGCATAGGCCTTATGTCCAAACACACCACAACACCAGCAGTAGCCTCTGAACCTTGACCTTCTTTGTTGATAAGAGTCATGTTGTAATTTTCTGTCCAAGATTTGATTAGTCCTTCCTGAGGATTTCCTTTCTTCCATTGAAGATGATTTTACACAGGTTGGTTCATGCCATGTTTGTCTCAATTTTATCTTTGAACCTGCATTGTTAGAATTAACAGATGTATTTAGAGATTTACTTAGTGGTAAATTGACCTGCCTCTGAGCACCAGCATAAGATGATTCTGCCTTGACTTCAACAGCCTTGTTGAAGTCTTCTCTCATCTTTTTCAAGCTATTCTGTGCTTCAATCCACTTGGAATGTGTCACTGATTGCTCTTCTTCTTTGAGGTGAAGTTTCTCCTCAAGATATTTTTCTATCTTGTCCAGATCAGCTACCTTCATTTTATGTCTCTTGATTTCGTCAATGTACATTGTCTCTTTCTTCATACATTCTTTCAACTCCTCAGTCATTCTTTTAGTTTCCTTTTGTAACAATTTCTTCTCTTTCTTGAGTTTAATGTTTTGCTCAAGGCAAGCCTCTAATTCATCTTTCAATATGTATTCAAGCTCTGTTCGTTCACTTTCATCATCTTCACTGCTGCAGGTATCAAACCCTTTTTCCACATGAGCCATAAAATTCGTTTCTTCTTCTGATTGACTGGCTGAAGTAGAGTCTGATTCTTCCTCTTTGCTTACATAGCTTCTTCTTTCACCTGGAACGAACCTTTTCTTTCTTACACCTGATTTGTTTCCTTCTCTTGGGTATCTACTCCATTTCTTCTTTTGTGACTTCTCATCTTCAACTTCTGGAGCACTATATCTCTTCTTGGGGCAGTTTACAGCAAAGTGTCCGATGTTATTGCAATTGAAACATCTCGATGGTGATTTCCCTTTTCCCCTGAATTTAGTTTTTCCAAACCTTTTAGAAAAAAGAGAAATAATCGTGTTGAGATCTTCATCCTTTTCTTCATTGTCAGTATCACTTGATTCTAGGACTTCGTCATCTTTTATCTTGAGTTGTCTCATGGCCTCAAAAGCCATCTCATCCTTGATCTTCTTCTTGAATACTGGGATCTTCCTCATTTCATATGCAATGAGAATGTTGTGAAGTTCATCAAGAGAGAGATCATCTCTGTCTTCTAATGCTGAGACTTTGGGGTCAAACCTGTCAGGAAAATTTCTCATTAGCTTTTTAACAATAGCGGAGTCCTCCAACTTTTCTCCAAAGCCCCGAATGTTACTGAAAATTTCATTGACTCTTGTGAAATAATCATCAATATTTTCTTCTTCTCCCATCTTGACATCTTCAAACTTGCTTCTCCAAATCTGTAATTTGGCTTCCTTGACTTTCATGTTGCCTTCATAACTACTTTCCAATTTGTCCCAAATTTCTTTAGCATTCTTGAGTCCCATGAATTTTGTGTATACCTTTTCTGAGAGTGACATAAGAATGGAATTTTGAGCTTTACCATCAACTTCCATATTTCTTTTCTCATCGAGTGTCATAACACCTTCATTAGCAAGAGGAGGGAATCCAAATAAGGCTGCATTTCTAACTTCAAGGCCGAGAGATAGAAGGTAGGGTATCATCCGATTCTTCCAGCTATGGTAATTCTTTCCATCGAATGTAGGAACACCCCTACTATTAACAGAATTCAGATTGTCCATCTTCTCAGAAGTAGATCCTTACCGAGGGAACCTCCCTCTGATACCACTTGAAATGCCTGGATCGGTTGTGATCACTGAGAGGGGAGGGGTGAATCAGTGATAACTTTTTTCTTTTTATGAATTGTTCCCTTTGGATTATCAATTCAACCTCTGCAGCTGGTTAAATCCTAGATCTACTCTTTTAGAGGTGCAGTAATAATGAGAGCACCGAACATAGAGATTTACAAGGTTCGGTACAAAGACCTACTCCTTGCCGTGTTGGTTACACCCCCCAACACGGATTATTCACTATGCCAAAAGATGATTACACAGTAACTGGTTACCCCCCCAATTACAAGTTGGTTAAACCCCCCAACTCCACAGCATCATCTTCATCATGGCTCCACTTCACTTCTTTAAAGGTGTTGTTCAAAACTTCAAGTAGCTTCAACAGTCTTCAAAAGATCTTGTTGGTCTTGCTCACCAAAAACCCAATCACTTAGAATGATTAGTTCTTTTGTATTCACACACATAAGTGTGTACTCCTCTTCTTCTCAAAGTTGATCTTCTTAACATGTGAACACATACACTACTCATTCTTTTAGTGCACACACTTGACTTGTCCTTCTTCTTCAATTTATAAACACACAAAGTGTGGTCTTCCTTTTGCACCCAAAGCCCAAAGGTCCTCGTCCTTCTCCTCAACTTTGCACACCCACTGCCCGAGGTGCTCCTTCTTCACTTGGCACACACCCACTGTCCGTAGGTGGTCTTCTTCACCTGATATCAAAGGAGGCGCGCAAGGGAATGCTTGAGCCGCGGCCTCCTCTTCTTCAACACTGCCACTCAGGTGTCTTGAGCCGCGGGGTGCACAGGATGCAACACCACGAGGTGCACAAGCCACAAGGGTGCAAGGACACCTTGGGAGCGCAAGTGCCTACCGCACGGGGGGCGCGGTGCACAGAGGGAGCGCGCAAGGTCGCGCAAGCTCCTCTCCTTCCTGTCGCGCAAAGGATTAGCGCGCAGGGAACACCTTCGGGCCAAGGATGGCACCGAGGACTTCAGCCGTGCAAATAGATTGCACGGGGCTTCTTCGCACTAGTGATGCGCGGAACAAGACTCGAAGCCTCCTGTCGTGCAAGTGATGCGCAGGATTTTACTTCGCGAGGCAGAGAGCGTCGCAGGTCTTCACAAATGAACAGAAATCTTCACTCGGCCTCGGACTCCTCTTTATATAGGCAGTGGAGGAGCATGGATGATCCGCGGGGAAATACGTTTTGAATGCCCGAAATCCGCGGGGTCTTTGAAAACTTCAAACACGTTAAATATCTTCCGCGTATCTCGTTCTTCTTCTCTGTTTTAATGCGGGTTTTCCATTTTTCGGTTTCCTCCACGTGCATGCGACTTAGAACGCATGCACGGCCTTCCTTCGATCCAAACCATGCAGAACATCAACACCGAATGGCCTCGCACCTTCGGTTTGCTTCGGCCTTCATCGAACTCATCATATCATTGCATGCAAGTATATTTTAAGGCATGGTTGTGTTCAGTATGCTCAGACGAGCACGAGGGTGCCTTCGGCTTCGAGAGAGACAGCCGAGAACTCAAAAACTTCACTCGGGAGGCGCCTGGTTCAGCGGCGGCTTCGCGGGAGGCTTCGGCTCGAGCTCGAGGTGGAAGACGAGCCACGACCGTCGGATTGGGAGATTGAAATACATCGGACGGCCGCGATCTGGAGATCTCGCGCGAGATGCGATGAGCCGCGGAGATCTGGCGCGCGATCGCTCGGACGGCTGAGATTTGTTCCCGGGAATTTTTCCGCGTCCCACATCGAAACGGAGAGCGAATTTCCCGCGGTTTATTACCCTGGCGCTCACCGCTACTCCTCAGTTGAATATTCTCCCTCCACGGTGCCGCCCCGCACCGTGTTCTCCCTGCGGGCGCGCTCTGCGCCCACTCTCTGCTCTTGCGGGCGCGCTCCTAGCGCCCACTATGCACTCCGGGTGCGCGGGTTTCACCACTGCGTGCCCTCGGGGGATTACACACGGCCCCTGCCTCTGCGCTCCTCCGGGCGTGCCCCAGGCGCCCATGTGGTGTCCTTGGGTGCGCCCTGCCGCCCTGGCTCGCCCCACGGGTTCCCCCGGGCGTGGTGCCCTAGTGCCCATGCCTTAGGGTTGAACCCCCAAGGTGCCTTGGCTGGCCAATTTTTTTTTGGCAAAGGAAAATCTAATGACTTTGTTAAAAACAAAGTTCTCCTCCATATAATGCATGCCAAGTGCCACTTCTTCCAAGCCATCATTCTGATTTCTCCTTCTTCCTCTCTTCTTCTTCATTTGAAATTCCTCCATTATCTTCAACATGTATTCATTACTTAGGAGTGAATTCTTTGAAGGTTCCCCATCAACCGAAGCTCCTGAATCAAATAATTCTTCAATGTTCTTCAATGATCCAATTAGAGGTCAAGTTGGATCACATTCACATTGTCATGCACTAAGGATTAGTACATGTTCTTCTTCAGCTCACTTCATCCACTTAGAAGTTGTGGATGGTTCTCTTCATCTCCTCATGCATTGTGAAGACAATGCATGGTCTTCTAAAAGTGTTGTGACTTTGTATCCAGTTGATACAAGTTCTTGGAACTTAATGATCATCTCAACAATCGTCAGATTTAATGCTTCTGTAATCATCAATCTTCAAGATGTACTTCATCAGATGGCACACCATGACAAGTTATTGACAACAAATGCAATTACTTCACTTGGGAACAACACATGTTTCACTCAAGATCTATCCCAGTGGTTTGGTACATGCTGTAATATTAATCATACCCACTTTAAAATCTCTCACCAAGTAACAACCTGACCTATAGAGACCCACATTGATTGTGGAAGATAGGTCCACCACAACCAGGTTCAAGATTTTAGATACCTTGGAATGGTGATAACCACCATGAAGGTATAACAAAAATATAATCCCTTTGAATAATGTATCTATATGCATGCTCCCAGCAAACACCATGCAGTAGTCCAAAGGGATTACTATAATTGACCATATCATCATGGGAAAAAAATCTCATGTAGTATCCTCTAGGGAATAAAAATTAATATCATTTTTTATTTTGAAATGTAAATGGAAAAATAAATTACAAAGTAGAAAATATTTCCCAATCTGATAGTAATTGGAAAAGAAATAAATACAAGATAACCAGGCTCTTAGTCTCTATGACCCAATAACCTTATGAATTAAAATGAACCAAAGAATCCAAATGATTTTCCAATTCCATCACTCACCTATACATCATATATATAACTCACAAGAAAATTTAAAAAAACACAGTGTAGGTCTAAGTATATACATTCCCAAACATTTACCCTAAAATAAAAAAAATGGAGCATTATAAGATATTATAGATGTATTCATCACAAAAAAATGAAAGAGGGAAACAAAACCCAACATCATATAAATTTTTTATGAAATAAGAAAAAATATTTAGGTAGAAAGTTGATCTCAATGTCATAGCCAATAATAGGATGATGCATGTTCTTACATCTTTAATGTCTCTACATTGATTCCCATCATCTTCTGTGTCTATCAAATTAACATATGTGTTAGGAATGCACCTCTCTACTACACCACAAAATGAATAAGAAAAATCTCTAAAATGTAGAGGGCATATTCCTATATAGAGGTGCTCCATATCTACTTGGAATAATGAGTGTTGAGCTCTTGTGGCCTATTTATATAGGGGAGTATCCTAACAAGGGATATGGAACCAACACCCATTGTGCGACATGGGATTACCCTCTCTATTTTACAATGAGTATATAGGGATGGTTCTATATCACGGTAGGGGAGTGTCTCTTCTATGGATAGAGAACCTAATCCATCTTGTGATAGGGTCGTACCATCTATATCTGTTCAACATGTATGAAGGAACCATACCGTAGTGTGATAGGGGAATATTATCTCTATGGATAGAGGACCCACACCCTATTATGATGGGGGAGTACCATATCTATCATCTCATTGAGTATGGAAGACCCATGTCCTAGTGCGATATGAGAGGACCGTCTATATTTATAGTGGACCCTCACCTTGGTGTTATTATGGAGTACCATCTCAATCTTCATAACAATTATGAAGTAACCATGCCCAGATGAGATAGGAGTGTTCTATCTCCATGGATAGAGAAATTTCACCGTAGTTAGATAGGTCAGTACTGTTTCTATCCCCACAAAATGTATGGAGTAACCCTGACCAGGTATGATAGGGGAGTATCGTCTCCATGGATAGATAAGAAAAACCCCAGTGAGATAGGGGAGTATCATCTCAATCCATACAATGGGTATGAAAGACTAGTTACTTGGTGCGACCGGGGAGTATTGTATTCATATGATGATATAAATAATCTTTTAAATCAATGCCATCGTCAAGTGTCACCTAATGTGGATTTTATATATGAACATATAAAATCGTATATAGGATCCAACTATAGATGAAGAAATACAATTCTATTTTGATAAATAATCATTATTGGCGAGCCATGCACCAAAACCTGAGTCCAAATGAAGTTGATAAGAGATTGTAATGAACCTATAAAATTATGTACATGTTTTTTGAGAAACACACAAGGAATTTGGTCCCAACATTATATCTTGATGGGTTCTCATATAGACATACCTTAGTGTCCATGTAAGCATATACAAAAAGTAATTTCCCCACACACTGTGTCTTTCCCACAGAAGACAAGACTATGTGATATTTTATTTTCCCTTGTCCTTTAGGTCATGCCTTTTTACTTAGCCATGTACCTAGGTGTGTCCAAACCCTGGTACAATTCCATGTGAAATCCTATGTTCCTGGTCATGTATGTATTTCTAGCTGTGTCCATTTTCATTTTCTCCCATAGTACATATTGAACCTCAATCATGGGGCCACATGTCATGTTCGAGGTCCCATATAGTGTTTTAGACATATATCCACTAGGAAACCCTAGTAATCATAGTTAAGGGACTAGATGATGTGTGTTTATCACAATACATTCTTTGTAATCGTTATTTCCACAGAAATTCAGAACTATCAGGTCACTTCTACTTCTTCCTCTCCCACAACAAAATGCATCATCTTGACCCCAAAATAATTGGTTAATTCCTAGGATCATCTATTTCATACCTCCAATTGACTAAAACACAAATATTGTTAACCACTAATAGATAGCAATTCCACTGTTTCCATTAGTGCCTCATGTTTCCACCCACTTCTAATTAAGATCCAAAATTTATGAAGGGACATCAAAAATCCATATCGATGTATATGAAAATTACTGATCTTGTTTTTTGAGCACATCCACCATGAATCTAGGGAGTCTGATCATTCATGGTCCCACTCAGACATATTGAAAATTGTTCCCATTTCCAAATAGCGATAAACACAAGGAATTGGTGATAGAAATACACAACAAAAAGGTTCATCAAACATTGAAAATTTGTTATGGCCACTGATAATTGGACAATGATATTTTAATAGAAAAATGGAATAATAAATAATCAATCAAATGAACAATTTAATTTGATGAATTGGATTATGTGATGGATGAGATAATCATGCTTAAAATAATATAATATAAAAAATACTGAATTTTTTAATTAATGGTGGAAACATCAATTGGTTTTCCCTACCCTAAATATACATCAATCATTGGTGAATAAAACATTCTCTATCATGGGATATGATCTTCTATTTATATTATCATTATATCAACCTCAATATGATCATTATTCATTATCATATCTCCATATTTAAATTATGAATGATGATACCTTGAATTAAAAATGGAATTGTTATGATGAAAATCTTGTAGATTTTCCATAACAGGATATATGAATAGGGAAAATGGTTAGGGATGATAAATTTATTAATTTAATAAATTCATTAATTAATGGATATAATGTAAGTGCTAATGAATACCAAATCTGAATGTCTGACATTGAACAAATTTCAGTCAGGCTTACTACAGTCCCCACATTCTAGATCCAACCATGTACTCAGATTTTTGTAATTGAGTCTCTATTTTGGATACATTTAATTAGTTATGTAAAACTACATCTGTGTGATATAAATATTGATAATATTTTCAAAAAATTATTTTTGGGATTAATGATCCTAAGAATTTCATGTCTTCTCAGTACCTGGCTTTGAAAAAATTAATTAATTTCTTTAAAAGACCGACAAGGGAAAACTATTATCTATTGTATTCCCTCATTCAATGATTTTTCTCCATGAAAAATAATTAAATTTAAATTTAGAGGAAATATTGAGCTAAAATTTATCTCCCCATCTCCATGGATATATCTTACATACTCCCACGCTACCATAACACACATACTGAGTGAATGGTCTACTCATGATGGTTTATCTCCTTCCAATCCTTGATCCCCAATTGTTTTTCTATGAAGGTGTGTCGGTCCCCAATGTCTATCTTACCATAGTACATAATGATTGAAATATTCTATATATATATATATCTATGACACATGGATGATTTCATGAACCCACTCTAAATGTAGCCATAATATTATGCATTAGGTAACCTCTCCAACCCTATTCATAATCTCTAAATGCTCGATGAACCATGAGGATAGCCTCCCTCTATAGAAAAATCTCCATAATACACATTGTGGTTAGACACTTATGAAAACATGGACTCCCTGATAGAAATCTATATACCAATGACAATGATAAACATAATATTTCATCATTATTTGTGATATCCTTATCCAATCTTGGATCAACAAGACCTTCTACATCATCACCTATATAATCTCTAGCATGACAAGAAATTTCTCATTGATCTCAGTATATCATAAGGGAGGCATTCATGGTCCCCAGTATAGGTCCATGAATGGTTCCATGATGATAGTTTAGTGGAATAAATTATTATATTTGGGCACTACCAACGATAAGTTATTCTTAAAATTTGGTTGAGGCCTAACACACAAGCCCTCATCATATATTCCAACACCTGGATAGTGCTCTCGGTCTATCCATCATTCTGGGGGTAAAATATTGTAGTAAATCTCAAGTAGGTCCTAAATACCTATTTTAGGGTTCTCCACAAATGTGAAGTGAACCGAGAATAATGGTCATAGAAATTTGTCAAGTGAAACCCATGAAGGAATATGATCCCCCACATGTACAAGTTCCCAAAAATATCTACATAACTATTGTCCATGATAGAAAAGAAGTGCACTGACAATGTATTTCAATCATCTATTACCCATATGGCATCCATACATCATTATATAGATGTAATCGATTTCATAATGTATATGGATATTCCTCCGACTATTCAGTTTTCGATCTCAATAAGATGTAGTAAAACCATACTAATATGTTGCTCAACAATTCCTAACCGTCATTCAAGACACTGAAAGACAAATTTTTAAACACTATGTATCATGCCAGTACATAAAAAGAAGACACTAAATGCCCATATTATTATAAAATACACTATTATGTTCATATATAAGATAAGATTATAAATCCCTCACCACATTCTCTAATAATTTGACTAGAACCATCGTATGTTTCTAGAATAGGATGATGGCATTCCCTTTTTTCAGAGAATATATCTGGTAAATCTTTTACAGGTATCTGGATATTAATGAACTCCATGTAGACTTCTCCCAAATGATCCTCCCTCACATGATATAGAATAATAGGAGTCAACGCCATCGATTAAAGGTTAGCTTCACCCCTATCCTCCACTAGGGTCAGTTATATGGAATCCAACATCATTGAATCCTCCTCCACAAAACGGGAATTGGATATCTTGATGAGGGAACCATCCATATAATTTACTTTCCATGTAGAATATATTATCTTAATGTCACAATAACATAGTAACTCCAACCATTTTCTCTATATAATATTCAAATATGTTTTTTGAAGTCTACTTTATGACTCTAATGGTTTGAGTAAATATATGTTCTCTCCTAGAATATGTTGCATCAACAACTTCATAGTGAAGAATACCAATACCAACACAAGGTCATTATACACATAGATTTTATCATGGTTTCATAATATCCTCAACCCATATATGATCACTTCCTCCTATTTCCTCAACATGACATCTGTACAAGCTCCAGAGGCATTATGATACACTACTTATTACACTCCTTCCTCTAATAGTCTCAAAATTGGTTCACTCTTTAGCCACTATCACAACTATTAAAAGGCTATTTGAAAATTCTTGTTCTATGTAAATAAATTCTCATTCCATGTTATGATGGACAATGAAGTCGTATTCATTTTAGTTTTTACTATAATCCACATGCAGTACCTAATCAATAAAATTAGTAGTCGCATCTATAACACAATCTTAGGTGGATATTAAGAAATAATTGCTTCCATAATCACATGGAAGATAGCTCATCCATGATTAGAAATGAGATACCCAAAATTTTGAGCCTAATGGGTCCAAAATAGAATATTTGAGAGACTAAAATAATGATGGGGCTCCCAAAATTTGGTTAGGACCATCCTAATGTGATCTTAATTTCTATATGATATAGAGTGGATGTGTATATCATCAATATATAGAAGGATAAATATGACCATATATTGAAGGATGTTGTAGTTCATCATAGCCATAATAATAGTAGGGGAATTGGTCACACTGAACAACATCACAAGTAATTTTAGAGTCCATTGAAAAATGCGAATTCAATAATTAGAATATCAATCCCATGAACCCTAAACTGGTGGTACCCAGACCTGATATTGATCTTTAAGAACCATGTCATGCCTCAAAAATAATCAATAAGATCACAAATTACTATAAAGTTGTACATTTTAATTTTTGTTTCTGGTATTTGTTGATGACAATCAACATAGATTTGTAATCTCATATCCACCTTTTTTCCAAATAAAACCATAGATTCTACCAAGAGAAAATTGTGTATGATAAAACCCATTTGTTAAAGGTCATTTTATAATACCTTAAACTTCTATGTCTTAGAAGGGCTCATAAGATATTACTAATGTAATATTAGAGTGGTCTTGGTGTAAAATTCAATACAAAAGTGCATCTCCCACCTCTGAGTTAGTCGTAGAATGTCCTCGAAGAATACACCCATATAATCCTCTATGACAAAAGGATCCTATATTCTTGAAGATATTAATGTGTAATGGGGAAAACTATATAACTAATGCTTGATGATTTTCAACTTTATTCTCATAGGTCCCACACTCTATTCAATGAGATATTTCTATCTCGCACATAAGAGAATCTCATCCCATATATCTGAAGGAATTTGACTCATCTAGGGTGACATTTGATCTAGGATCAAACCATGAAAAAATAGTCCCTACCCAAAATTATATCATATATTATAATCATGGTGACTAGAAGTAGCCATATGAAACTATTTAAAATAATCGATATATTTCATTTCTAGTAGTTATGTGATATCCAATAAGTGTTCCCCATGGTAACATTAAGAGAGATCTACTAGGAAAAAATTTAAATGGGGGGATATATCTCATGTACTAGGAGTAAGAATATAAAGGTATGAATCATGACTAGTTCTACTGAAAGTGATGATTTTTTACAAAAATATAGATCACACCACTATTATTCAAATGATTTTCCAGTTCCTAATCCTTTATGTCGTATAACTACCCACATCCATGACCACCAGCTCACTAAGCCAAACATAGGATTTCTGGAGGTTATCATTGTGATTTTAAAATCTCATAATTTCTTCTAACACTAATATATACTCATATGGGATCATTGCATGCTCCTCTTCTAGATCATCCATCATTGGTCTAACCTTTGCCTATACTAGGAGATGAATAATAATGACACTACATCAATTATTGTGGAAAATTTATTTCCTTCCATCCATCTAATGTACATCGGTTCATAGAATCAAAAGCCATGTGATCCTACCTATCACATGCATTGCTTTAACCCACACTGGGATACCCTGGTCCTATACATGGTCTGTGAGCTAAATGACTATGTGTCTGAGTCTGGGATTGGTAATTCCTATATTACCTCAACCCATATCATCTTCCAACTAATACAGATGACTTAGTCAAATGATTCCTACTGAGAGATCCTATTACATGTCATCATACTAATTGGATTCTCTTTTTCACTGATTCCCACCCTAAAAATCCATAAGAAGAGGGAATGGACAAGTGTACCAAAAAAATGAATGTTTCAGCATAGACCCTACTCAAAAATCAATTCCTGAATGTAATCATCCTGAATAAGGTATATGGAGTAACATGTATTTTCTATGATCCTAATGTTATACACTAAATCTATCATTCCTCCCTTATACATCTCCATGATATCCTACAGCCAATATCAGTACATGTTATAGGGGTAATACTCCAAACCAAACAACTATTGGAAGTCAAATAATGAGGGTTCTAAATTATCATGAATATGTTTCACCAGAATCCACCAGAACCTTCTTAATCCAAGGATAAGAAGATCTTTCATCATAACCTTCATATCGTTTAGGTTCTTATAAATTATAAAAATTTATATACCCACATCAATTTAATCCTCTAATTCCAAGGGATCTAGATCACCATGGATCCTAAGGGGAATCTTGATATTGAACAAGTGGAGTGTGCTAAGAATTTTGACATCTATAAAATGATTATAAAGTGCTATTTTCTACACTATAGGAAGGGGTGCTGCAACCTGCCTCCTAAGAGAAGTTATCTCATGATATGGCCCTTGAACTAAGGAATCATCACTCATCAGAGAATTATTAAGATCCAAAATAGGTGACATAACATGATGAATTCATAGTGGAATTTTTAAAATTAGTCAAGACATAATCTATTAATAATATAATATTTAAATATATACAGATGGGTAGATTCATCAAGAATTATATTTAGTGGTCTCAATCCTATATGTTTTGTGTATCAATGTTCCATGCAACCAATGTATCTAGATTCTATGTTGAAAAGTATGTTGTCAGAGTTCGTATGTATGGAAACATGATCCAACACACTAACAATGTCTTGACATTCCTAAGATCCTCACTCCAGACATATTTTCATCATTTCTATAATTACTCAAACAAAACTATTAATTCCACAAAAACTGAAATATTTTCCCTAGGTCACTCCAGTTCTCATACAAATATGTAATGACATGGCCCATTAGGACTAGCCTAGCTAGATGAATATTGGTCCTCCACAACACCAATCCCACCTCTATAGTCTATTGGATAGTTAAAAGTCCCAATAACGAATAAATAACATGAGATTTTATATCGTATTTTACTATTAATATTAACCCACATATCTCCATGAAGATATATAGTGGAATAATAATAAATTTTGGTAACATCAAAAGTTAAAACGATGCATATTACATCCTCAGGGGTACAAAAAAGTGTTCAACACTATAATATGAATATTAATGTAAAAATATAATCCCAACTAGAAATGATATCACATACTAACAGTAAAAGAAAAATAAATAATGCTATGTGATCCTGACCCCTAGTCGATAAGCCTCAACCGGTGTATGAGTTCCAATATACCCTTGTATAATTACGCTTCAATAATGCAATAGATGACTAATCCATCATCTATAAAATACACAAGACTTATAGGGGAATCCCATATATGTGTGATTATATTCATACCCATTATGTTGCCAGGAAAACTATTGAGAGAGAATAATATGACATGATATAGCTAGTTAGTTCAACCCAATGTAATAGGGAAACAATTCCCAACATATATTATTTATATATATATAGTCTATAATAATAATCCCAAATGAGAGTGAATGTAGATCATAATATCATATCTTATTCCTTAATTATGAATCTTCTTATTTATCAAATGGCCCAACATCGATGTACAATATTCTATTTCAATTTTTGGAGAAGCCATGAGGTGGGAATGGACATCACGACTACTCCACAACACTATATAGAAAAATCTATAAAATATAGAGAACCCACACCCCTAAACGAGATAATAATATCTAACTAGAACAATGAGTATTTATGACATGTTACCTTGTGCGATATGGTATTATAGTTTATATAGATAGAGAATTTGAAAATGAAGTGATAGGTTAGTATCATCTATATTGGAAAAAAATGTATGGAACAATCACACCCTACAATTATATGGGATTACCAAATGCATTGATAGATTACTCAAACCCTAGTGTGATAGTTGAGTACCGTATCTATCTGCACAATATGTATGGAGGACATGGACCCTAGTACGATAGTGAAGTAACATATCCACTAAAAAAGGATATAAAATCTAGTGTGATAAGGGAGTATCATTTATATATATATTAGTATGAAGGATCCATTCCATGTTGATGTAGGGGAGTACCATATCTATGAATAACGGTACCACACCCTAGTGTGGTAGTGGAGAACCATCACTATCTATAGAATTTTTATGGAGGGCATGAAACCTGGTGTGATATGAATGTACCGTTTCATGTTATGTAAGACCGTCAAACATTTTTGATTGGGGATTAACATCACTATCATTGAAACAAGTATGGAGTATGTGTGACCTAGTGATATAGTGGAGTACTATCTTTATGTTTAAAGGACCCACACCCTTGTGCGACGGGGGAGTAACATCCCTACCTACACAAAATGTATGGAGGACATGTGTCATGTTGTGAGACTATAGTAACATCTCCATATAAACTACTCTATATTCATATCGATCTCTTCCATCATCAAGAATCGTCTAAGGAGGAGTCCCTCTATGAACATATTTCATAATGTGTCGATGAAAACTCTGATGTCAACCATTGAATTAAATTTGAAAAAACAAAATAGAGATGATGTATATAAGATAAAATCTGAGTGAAAATGAAAGAGATATGAGAGGTATAAGTTTTTTTAAAAAGGATGTATATGGTGTAGAAGGGACCCGCACGAAGTTTGGCCCCACTCTAATGTCTGACATTGTTCCCCACTATAAATGTATTGGGGGACATATGAACATATATGGTGTCTACGAGGTTTCCACATGTGTCTCAGCCACCCAAGGCTTCTAGGTGTGCTCCTCATCAAGCCCATTTCATTCCATCCATGCTTGTGTACTTGTAAATGTACTTATCCCAGTCAAAATAAAGGTTCCTTGAAATGTCCATTCCCATTTAACTATAAATTTTCTATGTCTCAAACCCTATCCATTCCCAAGTACTCTTGGAGTGATGTTGGGATGCTAGTACAAGGTCGCATGGCATGTGGGAGTCCCACATGGCATTTGATACTCATCCTTTCCCAAAAACCCAAAATTCCATAGCTTGTGGCCAACATGATGTGTGTAAGTCAAAGTACATTACCTATAATATGGATTTACAAGAAATGTTTTATCTATCTCATTGCTTCTAGATCCACCATTACCACCCCTGTATCCGACATTGTAACACTTGAAATATGTTGATAAGGTCTTTGATCAATGATTCATTCACTATATTGAATGGTAATAGAAAACTCATTGTTTTCTAGAATATTTCAATTCCTCTACAACCGATATAACCTTCTTTCACCACTCACTACTAAATCAGATCCATGATCCATGAACAAACACCTGAAACCATCAAATTCTATCTACAGATCATTGATTCTATCATTTTGTGCAATTCCACTGGGAATTTGGGGGTCTAATCAGGCATTTTCCTAATTGGAAATGTCGAAAAATGTCCCCATAGTCAAATGATGAAGGATGAGAAGAATAGGTTGGATAGTGTCAATAGTAAAATTTTTTATGGAAAATTTTCCAACCATTATTTGAAAATAATCATATATTGTATATATTTGGGGTTATAAAAATTTCAAAATAACGAATTTATTGAATAAAAAATTTAATTCAATAAACTGTATCATGTGATGGATAAACAAATCATTTATCAATGAAGAGTTTTTTTTAACATGTTCAATATTTCAATCAATTGTAGAAAATTCAATTTATGAGCCTTGAATTGATTATGGAATAATTTTTTATGAAGAACATATTCACCAACATTTGGGAGGATCCACAACATCCTATATATGTCAATCCACCTCAAACGAACCATTGATCATTGTCTGATCCCAATCATCCAATGATGAACAATGAAGCCTCCTCTAATAGCCCCAGAGTCATGTGGAAAACGTTTTTCATTTACCATAATAGCATATTTAATTATTGAAAAAGTCATGGGTATTAAATATATTAATTAAATTAATTAATTTGTCAACTCAATGTACCCTCCAATGAAATTCTTTTCCAAATGGATGGTTCCAAATAGGTTAAATCATGATATTTAAAATTTAAACAATATATTAAATTTCATTCAAAATACTCTATATGATGATTAAAAAAATTTCTAAATGTTATTATTTAAAAGTAATTGTTATCACATTGTTTCTGAAATCATTGTAGTGAATGAGATGAATTAAATTATTAATATATGTTTTACAAAAGTTTATAGAAATAATTCTCCGGTTAACAATTAACAAAAAATAAAAATAAAATCTAATTGAAAATGAAAGATTTCTTTTTTTAAAAACAATTATCATCCCCAAAATTTCATTTTACCATAATAAATTAAATTAATAAATATTATGGAAATATATTAATAAAATTTATATTTTATAAATGCAATCAAATATTTAAATGTTAATCGAATATTCATTAATGGCTCAAGACCAGAATAGACCCATTTTTAAGCCTAAAAAGCACTATATTTTTCTTAAAGCCGGTCTCACAACCTTTTGATGGAGAATATGATTTATGAACTATATTTTAACAATAATGTAAATTTTATTTAGCAAAAAACCATCCACTTTGTAAAAATAGTAATAGGAAAATTATCTTAGTGTAAATTCATAGTATTTTTTTGGAGAAGCCTCATTTTTTTATGAATATTGAAAAATACTTAATTTCAATTGAAAATATATTTTTTATTCTAATATATTTATATAGTTAAATTGGATTTAAAATTATATTTAAATTATACACCAATAAATCAAATTTAGTTCATTGAAATAAATTTAAAATTCATATTGGATAAAAGAATTTTCAAAATTTTTAGTTTTCCACATTAAAATCCCTCCTTCAAATAGCATATATGGGAATATTTTTAATTAATGTTTGGAATATTCATTGATTTTAATTTGATACAAAGGATTCTATTGTTTGAATCCAAAATTTTAAATTATTTTTTTATAATTATATTGTAATTTTGTATGTACTTTATCAGTTAATGTTTCTTATAAATATGGATTTTATTGTAAAACTTATGATGAGAACAAAATAAGTAGTAATGTATTTAAATGAATTAGTACCATTAGTGTAGTAAAAAAATTATAACTAATTTAAAGATATGTTTTAAAATTAAATAATAAAAATTTAATATGGCACACACACACACACACATTTTTCACAATGAATTCCTTAAAAACCACTAAAAATAAATTTAATCTCTTTTTCCTGACAACCTATGGCATCTAAAAAGTTCACGAGAATTGAATCCAAAAATATAGGGATAAAATGGTGTATTTACAAGTAATGGCCAATGTGATTTCCCTATTTCGAATCATTTTTATTTTTAGTTAAATTATTTGATGGATTAAGAATTTATTTATTTTAGAAACAAGTTATTTATCGAATAGATAACCATGGGTTGGGAAAATGACATGGGGGTTAGGTGATTAATGTTATAACAAAGGACGTTCACAATTATGGTAACCCTTTTTGATTATGTTAAATAAAATACTATGGGACTTTTTGATGAATAATGGTCGATTTATATTTTTTATAAATATATAATTTAATTATGGATTTATAGAAATTGAAGAATAAATAGAATATACAAGAGATTATATGATTTGGGAAATTTCCTTTTTATAATGTGACATTAATGGAGATTGAAGAAATTTTAATATTAATTTTATAATGGAAGAGTAGGTCACCAAGTCCTTCTAATTTTTGGGTTTCAATATTACTCTAGAATATATTGATGAATTTTAAGGATATTTACTTATTAAATGATATATGATTACCATTGGGTGTTGATATTAAATCTTATATATAGATATACATGTAGTCACATAAAGTATTATTTTAAAATATAATTTCATTATATTATACTAACCACTTGTGTTATGTTCAATTCTTAAATGAACGTGGAATATATAGTTATAATTTTATGGATTTTGTGATTTGTAGAAGTCGATCTGATGCTTCAAGTATGAAAATTCATCTTGATTACTCATACATTGGAGAATAGATGATATTATGGTGGAAAAGGATTAAAGGATAAAATTATCATTTTGAAGTAGGAATGTTTTATTATGTTATTAGTAAAATTAGTATTCGAATTCCTCAATGTTGAGAAAGTTTATATTGAAGCAAATACTTCATCCAATTAATTTTCTTACCATGAAATCAATTGTATTTTATCATATAAAAACTTAAAAATTTGTGATTGGTAACATTATTGTGACCATGTTGTGTATCACTCTGCATTAAAACATGATAATTAGTTTTCTATTCCATATCAACGTATTACTACTTGTAAAACATATATGAGTTATCTCAGTTTATTTTCATACTATCCTTTCACCCTTCTCAACCAGAAGTGTAATTTACCATTATTTCGATTTGGGATTTCACTAATGGTATTTTGGAAAGTAATATACATATTGTTTGATCATGAGTTCAAATTTAGGGAATTCAATTTATTGATGTGGGGGAGAATGTTACATCCCGTGATTTTAAAATGAAATGTTAGGTTCAATATCATACAAGACACTCCACATCATTGTTATACAAATGACTACATAATATTATTTAAATGTAATAGTAATCACATAGCTATTGGAATAGTGTGAATGAATGAGATAAAAAAATTATTAATATATAGTTTTAAATTGTTTAAAAAATGAATTATTTTATGATGAATAAATTATAAATTAAAATAAACTCCAATTGAATATAATGGATTTTTTTTTAAACATTTTTTTATACCAATAAAAGAATTTTATCTCAATAAAAAAAATATTTCTCTATTAGTGATATATATTAATTAATTTTTCATATTTCATATTCAACATTTTTCTGAATAATTCAATATTATTTATAGGCGTAATACTAGAATAAATCCAAATTTAATCATAGAAAGTTATTATTATTCTAAATTCTATTTTAACGTATTTTAATGGTGAACTTATATTATAACTAAATTATTAAACTTTTACCATTTTTATTTGAAAAAAATTACCCCAATTATTATATAAAAATATTTAATTTAAGTCAGGGTAAAATATTTTTACTTTTCAAAGAAGTTTCATTTTTTGACTAATAGTGAAAAATAAAAAAATTTAGTTGAAGACTACTTTTTTCGTATAATTTATTTATGTAGTTATATTATATTATAATTTTTTATATAAAAATAAGTAAAATTATTAAAAACTAAAACCAATTTATGTAATTATTATTAGTATGACATTTAAACTGTATAAAAAAACATTTCAAATGTTTGAACATTTCATGTTAAATACCAACGTTCTTGTTCCATCTACAGGATTGATTTTAAATATAATTCATTCCATTAAATGAATTTAATTATTTAATATGTATTCCAAATTTTTAATAAGATGTTTATAATTAGGTAGTAAGTTCAACTCTAGATGGATGGTTTTTGATGATTCATCTTTGAATTTCTGGTTGGACAACTGGACTGGTGTCCCTTTAATCTCTATTAAAACATCCACCACTAGTCCTATGAACACCAGCTCCACTATAAGAGATTTTGTTAACTCTCATTACATCAACCTTCCAAACCACATCAGTCAAATCATTGACAATTATCCTTTTACTGATAATTATGGTTTCCTTATCTGGGAACCTGATTTTAATGGAGACCCTGATTCTAAAAGATTCTACAAAAACAATTTTTGCAAATCTATTTCTAACTTTTCTTGGTTTAAATCGTTTATAAAACCTTGGATCAAGCCCTCGTGCCTTACTCTGATTTGTAGTGTTTCTCATAATAGGGTCCCCTCCAATATGGGTGTTCAATCCTTTGGGATTTTTCTTTGCTCTAGATGTCAAATGTGCAACCAACACCATGAGGATGCTAATCATTTTTTCTTTTCTTGTTTCACAGCTACAGCTCTTTGGAATTAAATTTTTGACACTTGATTGAAGATGGTCAATTATTGCCACTATTTTCTCTCAACATCAACACCGTGTTATTTGGGATTCTTCCAAGAAAATCAGGAATCTTTTTTTGGATGTGGTGTTAGAGCTCCTTCATGTGATCTGGTTTGATAGAAATAATTTTATTGACAATAATTTCTCATTAAAACTCAATGCAGGTAAAATGGGTATTCTCATTGCCATCATGGATGTTGCCTTTCTTCAGAAGGATAATTTTTACAACTCTCTGGGTGATTTTGAGATCCTCCACTGTCTTCGGATTGCGGGCTCTTATAGGTAACCTCGACGTACTTTTGAGGTCTTCCGTCAAGCCCCTCTTCCAGGATGGATCAAAGTGAATATCGATGGTGCCTCTAGAGGCATCCCAAGTCTGGCATGTTGTGGTGACATCTTCAGAGACTATCTCAGAAGATTCATTGAAAAATTCTTCAGTGGTTTTGGTACGACCTTGGCTTTGGAAGCGGAAATGTTGGGAGTCATTCATGTAGTGGAATTTTCCAAGAAAAAATGTTGGCACAAGATGTGGATTTAATGTGACTCAACCACTGTTGTCCAAGCTATCTGGAAGGGGTGGTACTCCATGCATGGACACTTACCTCTCGATGTATGAAATGTCTTTCTGCGCTCGTGGATCTTAACTTCATTTCCACACTTGTGTTCCGCGAAGCGAACATGGTTGCTGATAGTCTGACCAACAAGGGGGTCAATCAGGTTCTTACCTAGTTAAATCATTTGCATGATGATTTTCTCCATATTTTCAATAAATATTGTAATAGGATTCCATCTTTCAAACTTTGGTAACAGCCTTTCCTTTTAGTAATAAATTGTTCTTTGTTCTTTGACTGAGGCACCACCTCTCTAAAAAAAGGTAGTAAGGTCATTTTCAATTTGTGTATAACAAAGTTATCATGTCAAAATTTATGATTTACTATAGTACAAATAAAATTATGAAACATGTTATAATTAAAAGGTAATGGAATATAATACATAAAAATTACAGACAATTATTGTTTTCTGATGTATATATAGACCCTAAATAGAAATTTATACATAAATTATAATAATAAATAATGTAAATCAATTCCACCTCATTGTGGTTGGATTCAAATATAAAATATTCATTATTTAATCTATTAAAACTGCCCCTCCTCAATTATAAATACCACCCCTCTCCCCCATCCATTTATCCTAAAAATCATTTAATATAAAATACATATCTCCCAAGACCATTCATCATATTTCTATATATTAACAATTTCTTATTTTATCACCCAAATACCATTTCCATTGTAATTTATGGATCCTTTAAAGAGGTGATAATGAATAGCTAATTTTCTCAAAAAACCTCTCTTAATTTCATTCCTTCTTCAACATTTTTATCAACCCATTCATTCAAAAAGTAATGAAAAATTCATAAACATTTATATAGTTATGATTTATTTTTTTAATGGAATATTTCATAACCCTATCATTTCATGTCTACTCTAATTCAACGGAATGAAACAATTTTAAAAATTACTACTATTTACCATCTCTGTTAATAATGATTTTTTATTTTCCAATTCCACCATCGGGGATGGTCATAAAAGTATCACCCTTATTAAATGAAATTAAAATACTTATTATAAAATTTATTTCATGTTATGAAAATAATTTATAAACATAGTATTAAATAAATTGAAACTAGTCTACAATGAACAGAAAATCACCAAAATAAACTAAAAATTCATCATTAACATTCTATAGAATGAATCATCCACATAAAATAAATAAAAATGATATATTATAAAATTAATACATATAGAGGATAATTAATAATATTTAATTACAATTATGTATTTGTAATCCCATTTTAATAGTATATCCATAATTTTAAAAAAATTAACTAATCATGAAACCATGAAATGAACGCAACATAAACCATGAATATATAGAAATATTACTGAAGAATATGCCATCAGATGTCATAAAATAATCACATTAGATATTATAAATATTAATATACATCTATAATGATTTAATAACTATATTTTAACCATTATACAAGTGGGTGATCATGATTTATGGATTTCAAAACTATGATAGAGGACTTTTCCTCAATCTCTTTTCATTGAAGAATATTTTGATGTTATACACCCACCATCATTTGAGAGGTGTATATAAATCACCATTGACATATCATATCATTAATAAATTTGTTATAATGTTATTATATCTTCTTTAAATGTTATTACATCATTGGTTTTATGATTCAAATAATCCATTTTTGTATGGGAATCATTTATTTGAGAATCTCTTTTTAAATGAATACACATTTAATATAAAAAATATTTTCCACCATGTAAATATTATTGAAATATATTATATTTCCAAATAAAATTCTTATAAATGATATTTTATCAATATATTAACATTTATTAAATAGTTTTAAAAAATGAATTTTTTATGTTTTTTATACAGAACGTTTAGAGAAACAAATAAAGTAATGTTCTATTATTAACATACACGATGGAAAGTAAATTTACACCAACATGAATAATATTTAATTCATATATTACTTTTAAATATTAAATGACTTCTAAAAATAAAATATTTCATTCTTTTTTTGGGTAATTTGCAATTGAATATGGGTTTATAATGAAAAACCACCTTTCGGTATTGAAAATGGGGTTTTAAAATAAATGGGTACTTTTATATGAATGTGCTATTCATAAAAGATTAAATGAGTTTTCTAAAAGAGTTGCATGTGGACATTTTTGAATTAGTGAAATTGTAATTGTGAATTATTTAATATTTTTGAGGCTGATATAACTTATACGAAGGGTTGAGCCCCATTATAGCTCACAGGGGAGCCTAATTTAGCATCTACAAAGTGTTGAGCGCCATTATGGCTCATGGGAAACGAATAAGCCTCGTATAGCATACACGAATGGTTGGTCCCCATTATAGATCACAGGTGATCTCGATATACATTTTATGAAGGGAAATATCCATTATAAAAGTCCAATGCATTGAGAAATAATAATATTAAAATACCATTGTATGGTTATTCCAATTGATTGGTTTTGAAAGGAATTAATGTAAATGATGCAATAAGTTACCTTAATGTATTTTTAAATACTTTTTATGGATCATAAGGGATTCATTTGAGAAATATGTTTGTGTTTTATTAATGTAATAAATATTTATTTTATTATCCAACAATTACTTTAAATATTTTCTTCTTGTTTTTAATTGAACTAAGTGTCTCCATGATTTTATATCCCTTAATGAGATTTTTTTTCTCATAAAAAATGTCATATTTTTTCATTGTGATTAAGGATTTGTATGAATAATGATGAGTATTAGGTGAAATTATTGAATATTTTTCATAAATACAAACCACACATTCATTTTATATTTTTATATATGAAACAATTGATATTGTGTATATGTGTACATTTGTAATGTATGGTTTACATTTTAATATTTTGACATAATTGTATAAAACAATAAAACAAAAGATACTCAAATTTGAATTCAAGTTCAAAATCACAAGAATAAGTAAATTTTAGGGATGCTACATACATAGAATATTTACGTTGTGCCTAAGGTAAACCCCATCGTTTGGATAAAAAATTTGTCTCATATTTTCAATAAAAGTCTCTATTTAGGATACATTATAATACATATAAAATAAATCATGTTAATGAAACAAATACAATTAATATTTTTATAAAATTATTTTTGTGATAACAAGACCCACAAATTGCATGATGTCTCGGTGCTTGACTTGGAAAATATTTATTAATATATTTCCATGCATTTGATGGAGAAAACTATATCTACATGTATCATAGAAGATTTATTAATTCCTAGTAAAAACGATCAATAAACTATGTCATCATATACATATATAACTACGCACATTATTGTGCATGATACATCCAACGTTATTCATAGTCTGTTATGGGACTATATATGTAAATTAATATGAATAGAGTATCAAGTACACTCCAATATAAATTATAAGCATGTGAAAATTGATATACTATATAATATATACCCAAAAAAAGATAAATAAAAATATATAGAGGAAAATTGAGTGATTATTTTATTTTCATAATGCTCATTCTCTTATTATATTTTAATAAACAGTTGTCATAAATCATTCCTTCAAAAAATTTATATGGATCATTCACATGGATGAAATAGAAAAAAATGTTATTGAAGTAAAAAATTATATAGTCAATATTATCTCAAGTTATTATCAATATATTACAATTTTTTTCCATTTTATTATCTTATTATTAAAAAGAAAAAATTCTCAAAATTATTAATTATTCGATATTCATAAAATAATACTCATATTGATTCCCATGATTCAATATTCATAAATCATCAAAATCTCATTAAATGATTTGAAATATAGCCATTTAAATATAAAAATATACTTACTCTCTAAATTATACATCATTAACTAATCTATTCATTAGAATATAAACTTTATCTCAATTTCCCATGAGATTATGGTTACATGATGTAACGTCCCAGTTCCTTGGGATGCCCAAGGCTTCCCAATACCCGATTGGTCACATGACCTCAAGTGCATTTCCCCAAAATCCAAAGGCTACCGACTAGCAGTGAGGGCCACTATCTGATAGTGGGGAAAATATTCCCACATATGGGTAGTATACAAAGTAGAATAATAAAAAACAAAAAAGTAGTTGAAGCAGATATACCATTAATTAGAAGAAAATGAAAAAAATTATTTTATGAACAACCGCAACTTATATATAAATAAGGTATGCATGTCACATGAATCTAGGAAGGCATTCAAACATATCACAATGATATGAATACAACACAAAAATAAAATTACATAAAATAGTAAACTCCAACATCATCAGATGCGTCAGCATTGTCCCATGCTCTCCCGCTCCAGTAACAATCAAGTACCTGACAAAGAAGTGTTCTTTTCCATATCTATACATGAAACAATATAATCTGTCTGGGTCCAAAAGCATGATACAAATATGTTGTGAGGAAAATCCTAGTTGGAATCAACCAAAATATATATTCCTAACTGTCTGTGAATATATATATATATAGCAGGAAATATTAAAAAATGAACTAATAAACAATGAAGTACTCAAAAGTAGGCAAACATATATTTTTCTATTACATTCATTTTCATTTATTATGTATTCTAAAATTTGAAAAATTTATCCTCTGGAACTAGCTTAAGCTTGGTATCCCCATGAATGAAATTAACAATAGTCATCTCATAGGACCATCTAAACTACCATGTAACCCTTATATAATAGTAAAAATAGACGTCTCATAAGGAAATCCAAACTACCAATTATGACTGAGTCCAAGATTGTGCTTTAAATTGGAAGACTCATCAAAGTAATATAATTATTCAAAAGTATCCCTTAGGTAAGGTTCTCATAGTCTAACTACTCTTTTTTAACATATCATTAATTCAGTAAATAATGACCCTCTGGTAAATCTCACACTATTTAACACCCTTAGTCCCACATGGATCTAATCGTTAACAATTGACCTCCTAGCTATCTCTTATAGTCAATACCCCATTGATATACATAGAAATAATAAAAATATAATGTACCCATGTAAGACCTCATAGTCAATTCTCTATGGTCCAAAATTAATTTAATAACAACACTATGGGTAGCTCTCACAATCTATCCCCTCTGGTCAATGGCAACCTGGAAGATTTCACAGTCAATACTTGTGGGTCAACATAACAATAATTCACACAAAAATGACCACACCTCGAGAATCTATCATAATCAATTCCCCTTAATCATAAATCACAATGTGAATAACATGAATCTCAAAAAAATAGTAACTCCATCCAAACAATATGATTCATAGAGAACAAATCAATCCTAACACGCATACTAGACCAAATGGAAAATTTTCAAACAAATATGGTATCACACCCATAATCAAGGTATAAAATATTATTTTTAATCAAATAGACCCTTTCTCCATCGAGAACTCCATAACATTACTCAAATAGGGTAAAAATCCAAAAAAACCCCACAATAACCTTAACCTGGGTATTTAAAACTTTTATAATATAAAATCCAAATTCAATCCAAGAGAAGAAAAAAACCACCTTCTTGGATGTTTTATGATGAACACATTTGAATGTATCCCCTTGAATCATCCTGGAATGATGTATATCTATAAAAAGGTTAAAAAATATCATCATTGGATAACTCCAGAGAGAAGAGAAATCAGGAAGAGAGGCTCTATGGGAAGAGATAACTCACCAGTGGAAATAAAATGCACCCAACGACGTCTCAATCAGATATTGAACATAGAAACATGGGGATCTTGAAGATCATCAGCCACACAACGCTCTCCTGTATGAGAAATAATATGAAAAATAATGATATATTAATGAGACACGACCTTTCTTGAATATATAAAAAAAAGTACATGGAGTGTTTGTTTAATGTACAAGTCGTGTACTTGCCTCAACTGGCCCCCACATTAAGCGTTTTTCATGGTCACCCTCATAGCCATGTGCTCAGTCATTTTGTCGAATGTACATGGCTATAGGAGGAATCCGAGAATACAACATTTACTCAATAGTACACAACATGCTCTTGTAAAAAATCCCATTTCTTCATTTTTCATAAAATAACTATAAATAAAGTTCCATTCCTAAAATAAATATATTCCTTCTTACAAACAACCCCTATTATAGAAATTCATCACTGAATTTCCCTTCCACTGGTAGAAAATAATAAACTTCAAACAACTCTTTTGATTGTGATCGAACATCAGCCTCCCTCTTCCATGTCTTTTTATGTACTCAACCACGAAGCCCTAGAACCCATACGAAAGGAACATACTGGCCATAGAAAACATTCATGTTGTGATCCAAAATCTGAATAGGGTTCTCCTAAAAGGATGCATCCACCTCCAACTTAACCTCCCCGGGTTGAAAAATGTGTTATGAGTCCAAAGTGTAATATTGTATCTCTAAATTAATAAAAGATGTCATGCATAGCCTAGTACCTCTCAGGTAACTTCAACTAAAAGGAAACTATCTTGACTCTCTCTAAAACCTCAAAAAAACATGACATATCTTGGTGATAGAATCCCTTGTTTCCCAATCCTTCAGTGTCCTATCATCGGTGTGACACATAAGAAAACCTAATCTCAAACCTTAAACTCCAGGGGTTATCTCCATTGATCAACAGACGATTTATGTTGAGACTGTGCAGTAGACATAATTTTCCAAATCATCTCTACCTACTCAGAGGTCTCTAGGATAGGATGAGGTACCATAATATCTACCTCTCCTTCCTCCATCAATCATATGGGTGATCAGCATGGAATAATATTCAAAACCTCATATGGTGTCATCTAAATCATCACATGAAAACTATTATTATTGGGAAACACAACAAAGGGTAATGTGTCTCTCCCAAGAGCCCCCAAAATCCTGAATGCATGCTCGAAGCTTGTCCTCCAAAACATGAATCATGTGCTCGGATTTTACATCTATATGAGGATAGTAAGCTTTAGACAAAAGTACATATATACCAAAATCCATATGTAGTCCTTTCCATACATGATATGAAAACTGGGCATCCCTATCTGAAACAATATAGTGTTGAACCCCATGGAAACATACAATCTCTCAGATGTAAAACCTTCCATTATCATCCAAACTGATGGATTCCTTGATCGGTAGGTTGTGTGAAACCTTCGAGAGTCTCTTAAAAACAACCCAAACAACATCATTACCTTGAAGCAACCTTGGTAAACCCATCCCAAAATCCATAAAAACATCAATCCACATCCACATGGTAATGGGTAATTTTTGTAATATCCTTGATGGTCATTTATACTTCACATTCATCTATTGATAGGTTGAACATATTAGAAACAAAACAAACAACACCTCTCTTCATACATGGCCACCAATACTGGTGATATAGATATCAATACATCTTCGTGCCACCAAGACGAACTACCCAAACCGTGGAATGTAAATCTTACCTCAACTCATCATGTATGTCTACTAACACCCATACATGTCCATGAAAATGAATGATATCATTGTCTCCTACAATCAACCCAAGAGTAGGGTCATGTCATGATACACTCTAATGTAGGAAAAGGCCTTCCTAATATGATATCTTCCTCATTTTTACTAATTTCAGATGTGTATAGGTAATCAGTAGAGAAGAAAGAAACTTTTTCCCATGTGTGTCGTGTTCCTCCAAATGAATCTCTGAGAATTGAGCCATACATTTCTACTCAATGTTTTCCTCCTAAACTGCCTATATTGGAGTTTTCTGCTCAATGCATAAGCCAATAAATTGCCTTTCCCATGCATATAGGAAAGCAAATAGTCAAAAGACCTATGGAACTCAACCCACCTTCAATGTATCAAATGTAGATCATGGTGAGTAAAGATATACATGAGGATATTGTTGTTAGTGAATTCCACAAAATTTTCTACCAAAAGACAATGTCTCCATCAACAAAAAGCATGCATAACTGCAGCTAACATGAGATCACATGTCAGGTAATTTCTCTCATGTGGCATCAACTATTGATACCCTTAGGCAATAACTCCTTCACCCAATATATGCAATGCACCATGCCCGTTACCGGATGCATCATAATAAATTATTTAACTCATTCTTGACACTACAAAAACCATTGTGAATTCCAAATTAAATCTCCCTTTTAGATCCTGAAAGGTTGTATCACAAGAATCTATCCACAAGTAATTTACACCATAAATTGTCAGGCTCATCAGTGGTGCTTCTAAGCATGAAAAGTCTATAATTAAGTGCATCTAGTAACCATCCATCCCTAGAAAACTATGTACATCAAAGACATTCTTCAGATGATCCAAGGAAATGACCACTCCCACTTTTTATGGGTCTACTGACACTCCAGTATCTTATATGACATGAACAAAGAAGTGAATCTGGTCCATCCATAATTGGAATTTTCAGAGTGTAACATATAACTAATGATCTCTTAGTGTACTCAAAATTATCTTAATATGGGTGTCGTGGTTATGTCATGTGTGAGAATACATCAACATATCACCCATTAAGACTACAAAAAATACATTCCTTGTAGGGACGAAATACTTAGTTCATCAGTTCCATGATAAATGACAGCTCATTCGTGAGACCGAACGACATAACCTAATAATCGTATAGACCATATCTGCTCCGAAAGGCTATCAGAGGTATGTCTAATGGTCTAACATGAAACTGATGATAACCAGATCTAAAAAAAATCATTGAGAACTCTTGGGAACCTCGAAGGATATCAATGAGATGATCAATCCTCAGCATTGGATATCTGTTATTAACTATCAACTTTTTCAGTTTCGAATAATCCACACAATGTCTGAGGGTACCGTCTACCTTCTTCGCAAAATGGATAGCTAAACCCCAAGGTAATGTAATGGTCCAATTGAATCCCATTTCCTGTAACTTCTCTAACTTCTTTTTATCACTTTTAACTCGAGTGTAGACATCCTATATGGATTAATTAACAGTGGTGCCACTCCAAGAAAAATTCCAATATAGAAATCTACCTCTATATTTAGAGATAAACATGAAAAGTCAACTGTAAAGACATATATGAAAAAATCCACCAATAGAGGTATGTATTTATGTGAATTCCACTGGTCATCCGAATATAAAATATAAATTCTGGATACCATTCCTCCCAAACCATGGTGCTTGGGTCCATGTCTACTCACCTAGACATTCCTTTCACCCTTATGTAGAAAAGGCCCACCCTATGGTGACGCGAAATTGAAACTGTAGTGAAAGTCATCAAAACAGATCCTTAAATGAGACCAACTAGTCCATTAAAAGAATTACATCGATGCCTCTCATAACTAAGACATAGATGCCCCAAAATAAGTGACACCCACCACACTCAAGAGGGGACTCCATGCACTAATGTCCACAAGCTTTCTTAAGCCCCAATAGATTGTCCAGTGTCATAACATAATCAGAATTAATGATATAGAGACCGATGCTCTCTACAATAGTAACATACATAAATCTACGGGGAGACACTTAATAAAAAATAGAAGAATATAAAAATAAGGAAACTATAATCATACCTCAAACTGTAGAGGGTCCACTATATTGATCTGGCTGTATTTTCTCAACTGTAATTGTCTGACATGTACTGCATCCCTATGAACCTACTTGTCTACCCTATGCTAATCAACCATGTTGTCACTAAAAACCTGCTTACTGGATACAATGACCATGATTTCTGCCTTGGCCTAAATGGCCTGAAGAATTACAATTCTCTGATTGATGATAAAATGGTAGTCCTAATCTAGAATGTGGAGTAATAACATAACCCATATCACCCACTGCTTGTGAGGAAATCATGATAAGTACTGAATAAGACCATCTGGCCACATGATCAGTACTTACCCAGGTCCCTGAGACAATGTGGTCTCATATTCCCACTCTTCCTGCCAAGGTAGCATACCATTGGGATACCTGAAGATACCTCCTATGGTAGCTCCCTACGACACTTCCGACTATCTATTGAATGAGTACCAGCCTTGGATGCAGAACCACCCTTGATCATTGTTCCAAACTCCCTCAGATTACAATCGGCAATGAGATACTTATTTATAATAACAGTCACTGAAGTCGTCCAAAATACATCATACTACTATTGGATTTCATACCTGAGACCATCCTCAAACCACATAGACAAAGATTACTAGTCACCTCCTAGAACAGGTGTGAAGTGCTGAAGCTCTGAAAAATGTGATGAGTAACAAACCAATGAAAGAGCGCCATGATCCAAATGAATATACTCCCTAGCACGAACACCCTCAACGTCACATGATGGAAACAAATATAAAAGGACCTCTGAAACTATTCCAAATATATATCATGATAATACCCTTCCTATGTGATAACATCCCACTATCTATTGTAGGAATCACGTAGCATATATATCCTGAGATTCACACTCCTCTCAAGAGGTATCTCCAGATGATCAATGTTAGCATGCATGACCTCCAACTTGGTCTCTACAATATATAGTCCTCCATCCCCTGAAAACGTGGTAGGATTTTCCTCCTGGAACACCTGTGTCAACTCTTACATAGAAGGGACAGGATATAGTTCTCCCTGAAAGGTCTGAAAAATCCTCAAAATTCCTTCACTTAACTAGCCATCTACACCTACCTATAGTATAATATATAGCTCCATGATGGGCATGATGGGAGGATCTTCTGGTAGTCCTTGATCTACCATTTTTATTGTGTGTTAATTTATCTGTACCCAGCTTACAACTAGAAGACATAATGGTGGATATCTCTTAAAGGTCAAGGGCACACCTCAGTTCAAGATTATGAAGGATAAAAACATAGAAGTGAAGGAATGGAAAATGAGATGAAACATTCACGGTTTAAAAAATAGGGTTACTCAGTGTATTCCATTAATATTTTAACATCACATTTACCTTTTCTAAACATGGTCATGTAACACGCATACACACAATGTTTTTCTCCTGAGACATCGCGTATACTTGAATATTCCTTCCTTCCCAGGTTCTTCTACATGAATATAATTACATAGTTCTCTCTTGGGTAACACTACAAGACTTGTTTTCCATAAACATGATGTGTACTAGTTATGTTCCAACCACTTGTGTTGTTAGTCACACGGTGAAAGTCGCGATCAACTCCACAGGACAAGATTAAACACTACATGTCGTATACAACCAACATTTAAACCACCCATGTCATTGGTCAGATGGATGGATACACAATTCATCACAACATGATGTGTACAATTTAGACATGATGTGTTCTACCAAATGATTAACAACCCTGTTTCTCAGCTCAAGTTTTAAGTCACACAGTCAACAAATACACAATGTGTACATCCAGTGCATGACGTGTACTTATGAAAAGTCAGTTCTTCTAGAATAGAAGAACACATGGCATGTGTTCAGGACTCCACATGTCTTGTTTTCTGGGTTTCAAGACATTAAGCCTATAAATGTTATCTAGAACCCTTGAAAACATAAAATTTTGTCCAATGCATGACAAATTCCAGCCTGTGAGATCCCATACTCCCACAAATATTGTTTTTGAATCCTTATTCATCTCATAATGTGAAAAATTCTATTAATGATCAAACATGATCCCCAAAATATTGACCCAAGCAGTCCATTACAACCATTAGGTCTAATTTTTGGAGTCCATCGAAATTAAAATTTACATATTTGAATACCCTATCAATATATAAGGTATTATGTCATGTCATCTATCACATCAACAAGCATATCAACCACAACAACTATCACAACAACATGATATCATTAATTCACCCTAAAAGGTATGACAAGAATTTATGTCATGTGATCTCTATCAAGAGCCTATATTTTTCATGAGATGGCATAACCTCATCTCATCAGGTTGAAATAGAAATAAATCTCAATAATATCATGGATAACAACATAAAAAAAGTGAATCACCCAATGGTTAAATAAGATCAACTGTAAAAATTTCAAAACTAGTAAAATTCCAATATTCAATGTACCTTGGATTTTCCCTATACACAGGATAGCTACTCCCAGGCACAACATATTAAAAACTACTAATTCCTTCATATCACTATCTATAGGCTCTAAAATGTATGTTAAAGAAGAAAATAAACACCTTTGATACCACTTTGTATCATCCAGGTTTTTGGTGATGCAGAAGTGTGCCCCGTACCCGATTTGACACCTATCCTCAAGCGCATATTCCCAAATTCCAGAGGGATCCAACTAAAATAGAGGGTCATGGTATGATTTTGGAGAAACGATGACATTGTAGGAATAATATATGTAGTGTATTATCAAACAAAAAATAGTTGTGGAAGCTGTAATACCAAACTATACAAGTAAACAATGGAGGACTGATACTATATACCAAAACAACATATATATAATTAAGTGATGCATTTAATTTGTATATAATAATGAATCCAAACAAGTCACAATGCTATAAATATAGTATTGAAACCAAATAATAGAATATAGTAATCTCAAACAGCATTGAAAACCTCTAATAGGTCTCATGGTTTCCTGCTCGAACAACAATCAAGTTTTTTATAAATAAGGGCGCTTTCCCTAATCTATACTGACAACCATATAATCTGTTTGGGTCCAAAATACTTACACAAATTGGGTGTGAGAAGAATCCCAGTATGTAAAAACCAAATGATTTCTACCAAATAGTCGGTGAATATATATAGAGTAGATAACTTGATGAAATGAGGTAATAAAATTGGGGGTACTCAAAAGTAAACAAACAAACAATTTTCAATTACAATCATTTTCATTTAATAATTATTCAAACCATTTAATAATGTAACATCAGTATATAGACTAAATATATATCCCCTTGTATAATTGTAATAATAGACTTCTTTCAAGAACATCTAAACTACCATGTAATGCCGAGTACTAGACTGTGCTTTGGCATGGCAGACTCTTCACAATCATACAATTATTAAAAAGCAACCATCTAGGAATGTTCTAATAGTTTAACCCCTATGGTATAATATATTATAAATTTGGTAAATAATGACCCTTTGGGAAAGATCACATAGTCTAACCCCTTTGACCCCACATGGAACTATTCATTTACAACCGACCTCCTGCATTGCTCCCATGGTCGGTACACCCCTGGTCTTCATAACAAAAAAAACATTTTGATGCTCTAGAGTATTTCAGAGTCAATTCCCTATGGTCCAACATTCATTTAATAATGACCCTCTGGGTCGCTCTCATGGTCTAACCCCTCTGGTCAATGACCCCCCATAAGCCCTCACAGTCAATAATATTATGCCACCATAATAAAATTCATACATAAATGACCCTACCTTGGGAATCTCTCACAGTCAATTCCCATAATTCAATCATCAAAATTTTAATCGCATGCATCTGAAATAAATATTAACTCTATCCTAACAACACATGACATGGAAAATTAAGCAACCATTAGAATCATTCTAGACATAATGTTCATAATAAAAAAAACATGGGAACACACCCATAATCAAGGTATAAAATCTTATGTGTAATAATATAACCCCTTTTTCAATCAAGAACACCATAATAGGTCTCAAATAGGGTTAAATTCCCAAAAAAAAACATGCAACACCCAAAACATGTGTATCAACACTTTCATCATATATAATTCAATTAAAATCAAATATAGTCCCAAAACACTTACCTCGATGTTGTACGAATAAAAATTTTGAACCTCAGATGATGAATAGTAATACAATTTTGTAGATCAAATTTTTTTAAAAATCATTCAACCTTGGATAACAAAAGATAGAGGAAAAATTATAAAGATTGGATCTAGGTGAAGAGAGGACTCACTAGGGGGAATCCAATTCACCCAGTCGAGTCTCAATTGGAGCTTCGATGGAGGAATGGGAGGAGCTCGATGATCTTTGACCATAAATCACAATCTTGTACACCCCACATTAAAAATAATAATGATATGTAAATCAGATGTTGCCCTACTCTAACATATCAATTAAATGGAAAAGTACATTGTGTGTTAATTTAATGAAAACATTATGTACTCGCATCATCCGGCCCCCTCTTAATGAGGTCTTACGTGTCACCCAGCCAACCATGTACTCAAAAATTAAATGGATACTACAAGGAAATAAGTGGCATCTAGGTACATGACCAGTACTCAAAAAGTACATGATGTGTACTTGGAAAATTTCCCGTTTTGCTCATTTGTCATAAAAAAATAACCAGAAATAAAGATCCAAACCTAAAATGAACATCCATGTTCTTACACATGAAACTGTGTTGACATCACAATGTAGTTATTTGATATACAAAATTTAGTAATCCATGTGGTAGGTTGATAAATCATGTGATTTCTTCAAAAAAATGAACATATTTTCTATCTTTCTACATATTTTTTTAATGTTTGTAAGTAGTAGGATAAATATTTCATGTGGTCTCTTAAACCCTTCATGTTTCCGGTTATGCAATATTTTTTTTAGTTCAATACTTAGACAAATATTTGTTAAATGGGACATATTTACTTGTGTGTTCATTTTTTCATTAGGACATATTTGGTGGGGTAAATTGAAAACTGTTAATTTTCCTTCATGGTTTGGGAATATATTCAAAAGGAAGATTGATACCATCACTTCAAGAAATATATATTTTCATATTTTTTTAGAAATTGGTTTGACTATAATAAATCATATAATTAATTAATATAATAATAAATGTGATTTATGAGCATTGAAATAAGGATTTGGTATACAAAGAAAAAAATATATCCCTTTTATGATAAAAATCAAGACTAGATCTACATACTATTACTCTTCCTTTTGCGATTTTAAACAGTATGATTGAGGGATAATTTCCATTTTATATACCAATAATAAATACTTTTATCACGATCAATAAATACCAAAAAATTACCTAGTGAAATAATTTAATGAAATAATGAAGTTTATATAAATTTTTAAATGATGAAAAAAATCCCTATTATAATCTATAATCAGAATAAAAATATAAAATAAAATCGTTTATATATGAATAAGTATTAGGGAATTTTACATTGCCTTGGGGGGATATAAAATATGGTGTAGTATATTATGAATATATGGTAGAAGGATACTAAATAACCACGAAACAATATACCAGTAGAGCATAGAAAAAAATCATTGAGGATTCAAATAAAAAAAATAATTTTAAATGAAGTGGTTTAGTTATGATATGGTGACATAGATACTGGCAGGGATAAAAACATAGAGTATTAGTAGTATAGACATAAGGGTTATGCAGTGTGACGATGTCCGGAATATCATGGGACCCATGGTCCATGACATAAAAAAACTAATCTTTATTTCCTAATAATGAATCCATAGGATGAGTGATAGCCATAAATATCATGACATTATTATGGATATCTAAATTAAGAAAATTAATTCTATGACACCTAGCTAAATATCATAATTTTTTAGAGGTAACATAGAGACTATTGTGCTCAAATAATGTTAGTACACATGAAAATTATTTCTCAGTATCATCCAGTTAACATAAATTCTTCATAACACAAATGTTTTAGTTTCAAAATAATGAAATATATTAAAAAATATTTATAGTATAACAAAATATATCCAATAACACCATCATCTCATCATTTATATGTTTTTTGGAGGATCCTCATATAAACCACATTAAAATAGGGAATTATATGTAACAATAGGAGATACATGAAGAAGAAAAGCACAGGTAGAATGCTGAAAATTATTAAGATAAAATATATTGTCCAAAAAATGGATAATGTCTTAGATTCTACTTACTTTGATCTAATACGTTCTCTTATATTTACAATTTTATTCTTCATCAGATCAAATTTAATAGGATTCGTTTGTTGAAAATGAAAAGTGATAGTACTGATTGTCCTTGATTTGACCTCTTAATAAATGGGTTCAACTGGGTTTTCATAAAATTAATAGTTCTAATAATAAAATTATTAAATAAATTTTGAAATCATTTCCTTTTTAGGGGAAAAATGTATAGATAGTGTAGAAGGATGGATTTTTATGGATTTATCAAGATAATCTTTCCAACCATGCAACTCACCTTAAATCATCATATGATCTATTCATATTTATTAGACATCTCGTACATCACAAGTTCCTTCCTCAATATCTCCAAAAAATTTGATGTTAATAGATCTATTTGAAATTGTAAAACAATGATTACGGGGTTCCTCTACTAAATTAGGGAAATATGGGCCAAATATTTCTTCAAGAACATGGTTAGTTTTTAGTTTAGATGGAGACAGCTCAAAATCTTTTCTAAAATGTTATTTGACCAATCAAGAACACATTAGGGGTTCAATGAAAAGGGGAGATGAATTTTTAACTATTTATTAGTGGTCTATCCCCATGTTCACTATTATCACCACTCCCCTCATATGGAATTTCATCTTCTCTATTGGTTTGGAAGTACATCCACTCATTGAAACCATTGTAGATTTTATTAAATACGGTATTAATTATTTTCATACCCACCTAATAACCCTACCCTCACATTTAATATCTTCCACAATATGACTCACTGGTACTTTTGTATAGTCAATATTGTTATCTCCCAAATCTTCTTATTAAAAGGGAAAATGTATAGGTTTCCACGAATATCTAAAAGTTATATTGGGGGACAAACTCCATGAATTATTTTATGGAAGAATTTAATACTAAATAATATTTGTAGGTTCAATATTCATTTCATATTTTTTATACTCATATTAAAATAATTAAATATAATTAGGTTCCAGAAATGTACAAAATTTTTTGCTTAGTGTCATGGATCATTAAAATAGATTAACTTAATATAAATCATTTCACCATCAACTACCCACACCATCTTGAATTAGTTATAATTAAACATCATATAACTATAAATATTCTGATTAAGGTAAAAAAATAGATAAAGATATTATTCCCTACCACATGATAAGTAGTACATTATTCTTCAGTAGAGTTGAAATGATCAAAGGATATGAAAATGAAGTGAAACTGCATGAATGTTTGTTTAAATGAACCATATTACTGATAACATACCTTGAGAGGATTATCTAAACTCCATTAATCATGAAATTTAAAAATAATATATATTTGATATATTAAAATAAATATTCCCTTTTTTACTTGTAATAATCAAATATTGGATAAATTTCATTAACATTCTGCATAATCCAAAAAAATATACAACATTTTGTATTTTTGGTGTCCGACTTCATGATAGATCTTTGAGAGAATAATTAATCTCAATGTGAGGATGATAAATAATGTTCTAAACATGATAATCAACATAATATTTTATATGAGGTTCATTCAATATTTATCCACAAACATTGATGAAAATAAAGACTTTTCTCTATTAAAAATTTATTGAATAAAATCAAATGAATCACCTATATCAAACTAAATATTGAAATAGTAAAATTTTTTTATTGGATTAATTTTATTTTACCCTTGTTATTTTCACCAATAATCACATCATTATTCTTAATATATTCCCAAACCAATTAATTGTACATTTAAATCCAATTAGTGTCCCCATGTTATTCGGTATACATGGTTGGATCTATCATATAAGGTGTATTCATCCTGACTAACAATCTTAGGATTTTTCTTATTTACCTAAAATTATTCATGGATGAGTAAAATAAATTGATGTCACATTGAGATATCAGTTCATACTAACCATTATTATTTCTAGATTTGAAACTCTTGGATCTTTTAATCATTTTGGAGAGAAGAATGGGTTTGGGGAGGATAGATTAAAAAGATACAACAT
This sequence comes from Viscum album, assembly GCA_963277665.1. Lineage (NCBI taxonomy): Eukaryota > Viridiplantae > Streptophyta > Magnoliopsida > Santalales > Viscaceae > Viscum > Viscum album. The sequence continues at coordinate 1,429,864,472 of OY728152.1, forward strand.
TTTGGGATTTATAAAATATTGAAAGAGTAGTGTTTTAATTTAAATCCAAATAATATTTTATTCAATATATAGGGAATAAATGAATAAAATAAAAATTTATTCAAAATAAATCGGTCCAAAATAGGTATTTATTTAATTTTAATAGAAAAATTTAATTAGTTGATTGTAAAGAATTATTTTTGTAACATGAGTAAGACATGGTTATTTCACATACTATATAAAATTCAATGTGGTGTGTTGGGGGTTCCAAAAAGGTTAGTAAACCACATGACTATATATTCACATTTATGTAATTAAATATATAAACATGTTATCACAGGAGGTTAACTGGCTGTTTAAAATATCCATACAACTAGTTGTAACTGGATCACCAACATCACCATATTAAACATAAAAAATAATAAATCATAATAATAAATGGAAAATAATATTATACAATGATATATTAATTAAAAATTTACAATAAGAAACCATAGCGTGTAAAAAATAATAAATTTATGAGAATTAAATTTTTTTATTCATGTATATTATATTTAACATTTCCATATTCAATTTCAGTATAAAAATATCATCATGTAGATGATTAGTTCTAGTGAACTCTAGTATAAGATATCCTTTTTGAAAATTGTCACTCAAAAAGTGATTCATTATACAAATATGGTTAGTCCCAAATTGATACGAAATATACATAGAAATGTCAATAGTACATGTTTTCTCATATTTTACAGGTAAATATAATAATTGATATACATGGACTAGTTATGTGGATCTCATCAATATTTTCTTTCATAACATATAGAATTATTTTTTTTGATTCAGTGTTAGATAATGAGTCATATTTTTTATTTTTTTCAATAAAATTAAATAAGAGACTTTTCAAAAAGATGAAATGTTCTAAATAATATTTCCCAATCAATATTATAAACACTAAAACCATCTTGATAATAACTAACTAATTCAAATGCATGGCCTCTTGAGTAATGGTATAAAAATTATTTGTATTCATTATGAATTATAAAATATTTTTAACAACATTCATGTGAGATTCCGTTGATTTTTTCTGATAATGGGAAGGCATACATACAGTAAACATAATATATAGCCCACTTGATGTTTTTAATAATAAACTCATAATCAAATATTTTAATGATTCATGGTGAGCGTATTTTCTACTTTCATCTAAATTACACATTCCACTTGTTATCAATGTAATATCACTATCATTTTTTTCATCCATAAAAAAAATTATTAGAAAATATTTTTATATCCATTGATTGTATAAAATAATACTATTTGTTTTACAATTATGAAATCCATGAATGAATTTTATCTAATCCATTAAACTCATTTGAAAATACTTTTTCCTTAACTTTAATAATTCAATACACAAGGTGTATTTTGATGAACCCATGATAATATCATTAAACTATATTTTAACTACTAAAAAATATTTTAATTTTTTTAATAAATATATTAGTTTTCTCAATGAATTTAAAAATCTATTTGTAATCATGGATCTGAGCCTACTGTACTAATATTTAAGAGACTATTATAAACCATACAATGATTATAATGTCTTAAAAATAATTTGGAAAATCTAGGTTTGAAATCCTATGTATTTAAAATAAATATTCAAAAACACTGCCATTAATAAATATTCACATTTAATCCATTTGATATTGCTTTAAATATACATGTGTTGGAAATGAATGTAGTATTCTTATTGATTTATGTAAATATACCTATGTAAAAAATTATTTATAATCAATAAATGACTTTCCAATATAAACTTATGAAAAAAATCATTGTTTCCTTCAAATTAAAATTTTGAACACATCAAACAATTTCCTGTGTAGCCACATACTGTAAATAGTTAGGTAGTCATTAATTCAATCAAATAATATCTTTTATTTATTTATTTCATATTAATTTCATTATATTATAATAATTGAAAAAAAAATTAATCATTAATTTATGAACTAATATTCTAAATTTCAATATGAGAATGGAAGTCTTGTTGTTCATCATGGATTACAAGTGATGTTCGTATTTTGAGTTCCTTTTCCCAGTTATCACACAAATAGTACCAAGATGATGGTTTATGTGGGTCTTAATAGTTTTATGAATAGAAGAGCATTTATCTTCCAAGATTTATTCTAGGACATGAAGGTCTTGATGGTCTATGTTAGGATAGTTATCTGGTTAATTGTAATTATTGTAAGAGCAATCTATGCTATTACTGATATTAAAATTTGATATATCATTCACATGCTTTTCTTCATCAGATTTATTTCCATATGGGACTTTTTCATGAAAAGTTCCAAGAATATTTTCTTATATAAATTATGAATTTTTATTAAATAATATATATGATTTATTAGTTTATAAATAAAAAAAATCCCCATTCACCGATTTTTGGGGGAAATATTTCTAGATTATTATTTTCAAGAAGAAAAATTTGGATAAAAAAACACAATTATTTTAGAATTGCTTTTCCTCATTCCATTTTTCACATGTATTATCTTTCAAGATATGTATAATGAGGAATCTATTAATTAATAAACATGTTTTTTTAATATATTATTCCAATAAATGGATTGGTATCTCATATTCATTATGCATAATCCATGAAATTTATAGAAAATTTATATTTCGTCTTTCAATAAACATATTTTTAGAGCTGTTAGATGTTCATTGATTTTGTGAGTATATAAAAAATATTTCTATAGAGATTCAAATATATGATTTTAACATTCATGGAAATTACCATTTTCTATGTTTATAATTATGAGTAATCGATGTTTCAATAGAAAATTTTCATATTTATCAAAATATGTTGGATAATATGTTTTTAACATAGATAAATACCCATGTAGATCAAGAATGATCATCAAAAATAATATAAAAACAATTCATTCCTAATTAACTATAAAATGAATATTTTCCAAATAAATCATTACAAAAATAATATATTTTTAAGGATCTATATAAAACTTTCTCTAATTTGAAATATTTTTTTTGCATTTATTTTCATTTTGGCTCGGATTACACACCTTGTCTTTAAGGAATAATATTTTTGTATTTTAACCACCAGTGTTTCTTATTTAGACTTAAATCTCAATATATATTATACTATCCTATACCTTTATTCCATAACAAATATTCTCTTTGAAATTAATCTAAATATGAATTTTTTTGAGAGAATAAATATATGTTCTTTGATAGTCATAAGATATGTTTTTGTTGATGCTTTGGTTAAGCATCATATTTTTTATCTAAATGAGTGTTTTACAAAGTTCATGTGAAGGGTCGGGGGTGTTCTGGGGGTTCGGGACACATAAGAGGAAGATAAGGTGGTTCCTATGCATGACTCACAATTTGAACATGATTAGTGCAAACCATACGGAGCATCGTAGTTAAGAGTGCATCCATGGTAAGAGGATTACACATGGTTTTCACGTGGTTTGGAAAACCATGAAGGATTTCTATGAAACCGTATGAAGGGGTTGTTTTATAAGAAGTATCTTATTTCATGGTATACATCCATTTTGCAAAACCGTGATGGTAGACCATGTGACCTAGAAAAGTTGAAATTTTTTCAAAATTTCCATCTTGGGATTTCAAACCCAAACTCGTGTCTCTCTCAAATTTTATTCCATGAAATGCTAGTGATGAACTTGGATGACCCTAGATTCCCATGGGTGGTTCCTTATTGATACATTTCCATTTGGAGCACCATTCGTTGTGGATAGAAGTCCCATGTACGTCAAATATCCTCCTTTATTCCACTATTCGATTATGGTTCTCATCTTTCTCCCATATCCATTTAATGGTCTAAAACCCTCTTTCTTTGTGTGCCTTTTAGGTTGCATAATAAATGGGTGGTTTAATCCGGATCTATGGATTCTTTTGGGAGTGTATTCTTCATTGGATTTGAGGTAGGTGGTCTATAAGTTATTTCCCATTGTTTGAAGGATATGTTTGCATATTAGTATCAATTGTTGCTTTCCTCTTATTTTACCTTAGATTAATTTGGTGGGATTTTGTATATTGATCATATAAATAATTAGTTGAATCCCACAGAATCCCTATGGGATGTTTTTAGGATGATTTGACAAATTTCGGGCCACCCATGGGGTGTTTGACCTTTCCAATCATAGAACATGATAATGTCACATGTGTAATTGATAACTAATAACATAGAACCCATGTTGAGCATGTTAGTGTTTAAGTTGTATTGAATATAAAATGACCATGTTTTTCCATGGTGTAACAATGGATTTAGGGGTTGTTTTTCACGACGTATTTATGGTTTAGTCAGGTTCAATGGGATTCTGTCGAATTATATTTGAATTATATTGAAATAAAAAAGTGGAAAAGTACATATGAAATTTGAGAATATTGAATTTGAAATGTATTGTAATATGAGAATGGATAGACAGTTTCATAAGGGAATTGGTGAATGTGTAATGAGTAAATACATGGAAAATAATTGGGAAAACCTAATGGGTTGAATATGAATGAGTGATTGTACTATGTATAACAAAGAGTCGAACCTAAAATGCATAAGGGGGTAAATACATCTGAAATGGTGAATGGGAAAAGTGGGTTAGTACATGGTAATTGAGGAATAGTGGACAAGTATGAGGGTTTTTGAATACACATAAAAGTTTTAAGGCATGATTATTATTATTTATCTAAATGAATATGAATTGTAAATGGTAAATTCATTAATGGGTTAAGGCATAATATTAATTCCCATGTGGTTATTATGAATTTTGATATCCAAAAAAATTGGATATGATTGGTTGTGTTATGGTACGATTGTGGTGATTTGATATATGATCATGTGCACATGGCATGTTAGGGATAGGGAAAGATTCTCTATCCCACTAATGGTTTCACTCCACCTGGACTGAGGATTCAAGGTGAGGGTAATGGATTGATGTGATATATATATCCCTAGTGAGGCATGGACTTTATTTTTTTCCCTTATGCATTGTGGGGGATATTCATAGACCCATGTGTAGAAGATAATTATTCCTAACTGATGGAACTTATGATTGAATGTATTAAGTAATGAAGATTGTATAAGAAATAAAATTGGGATAATTTCTAGGAATAAATGAAAAGAACATTGTATCATATGGAACATGAAATGTATGTTTTTCAATCACAATTTATTTATTTATATGAATGAAATATTTATTCAACTATATATTTTTTAGACACTATTGGTGGTTTCCTAATTCGTTTTTACTCACACCTTACTCAGGACACCATTAGGCACCCATGCAGATCCCTTGGTTCACGGTACAGGAAAGGGAAGATGTCCTATACTGAGATGGTGAGTTGTACTCGGGATGTTCATGGAGAATGATCCAGAAATAGATTTGGAACCCAATGGGAGTTTTGACCATTTGTTTTATTCTGGGTTTCTTTAACGTTTCAATACTAGTATGGAATAACATTATTGTATTGGATTTGTGGTTGTACCTCATTTGGGAAATGCTTGGTTAGGCACGTTCATTTGATATTCTTATTGTTTCCATTATTTATATAATGTTTTTCTATGTCTTGATCGGATAAGGATGGTATAGTCTCCCCTCATGTGTTGTTAGACCCTCGCCGCTAGTTAGGCACCTCTTGCTTAAGGGGAGGCGTGATAGATCCCATGTCACAGCCCGGATTAGGGCAAAGGTTTAGTGGATACCGGGTCGGGGATGCTAAAAAATGTTATCGGATGAGTTCTTATATTTTAATTAATATTTGGGGATGGTATACAGGATATTAGGACAGTGTCAGGCCTTGGTAATGAGGTAGTTTTTGGGAATATCCAACCCATGTATGAGGGAAACCCCATGTCACCCAATGTGGGAATTATTGTTGTTGAGGAGTTTTGTTATAGTTGATTGGCATTTCACTGTTGGGTGATTAAAATCATGTATGCATTGATTGATTTACGATATTTTACTCATATCTAGAATTTCATGAGGTTTTTCATCAATTCATCATTTTATGATCCGAAGGAAGTAGGTGGCATGAATCATTATAGGCACACATATGGGACCAGTGTGTAGGGAATAAAGAGTAGTTTGCATTTTATTTTTTTTGATAATATGAATAAAATGATGCCTAATATTTGTAATTAAAGTGGATGAATGATAATAATGAAAATTTATAGTTATGGAATATCTTCTATAAAGAAATGTCATGACCAGGTTAAAATTTTCAGTTTTGATAATCTTTAAAGGCTGATTTGATATATTAAATAGAACGAATTCATAATGATGGAATTTTTTTAAATTTTTTTCTATTGGAATGGTTAAATGAATAAAATGATGATTGAAACAAGATTGTAAATGGTAAATGTGCCTAAGAGGGTCGGAATAGTGTTGTAAAAGAATAATTTGGTCAAAGGGTTGTTGATGAAAGACTAGTGATTAATTAAATTTGTTACCCCCATGTTGACCATGACCACTGTAGGTATGGTAGTGGGTGGAGTTCTAGTGTGATGATGACCATTGGGACAAAGTATTAATAATGGGTTTTTTAAGGATAATAGTGTGAGAACATTTCCACCTATAGTTAAATCATGTTCGCCATTCCTCAAAGAATTCGATGAACGATATATTAAAATTGAGAATGGTTGATTTAAAAGGTGGGTATCCTTTGAGTTGTCAGTTTGACTCTTTTATGTGTAGTTTGGGGCTATGAGAGTGCGCTAGAAGAGACTTTGTGCTTGGATTTTGTGTCCTTTTCAGTTATGATATGGCCTTGGGGGTGTATTTAGGGATCCCTTGATAGGTTTGGGGCCTTTGGGTTGCAAGGCATTGTTTGATGATTTGAGTGAGGGAACTCTCATGGTCTATGACCATATAGAGTATATGTTGGACCTTAAGGATGGTTCATGGGTAATGGTGACCTTTTGAGTAGATACCTTGCGAGTTGTGTCTTGAATCCCGAAGATGAGGTTTTTCCCGCAGTGTCAAGGAATGTGTACACCTTTGGTGTGGAACCTAGATTTAATGGATTTTTGGTCAGGTAAGAATAGTTTTAATTGGAATGGGAGTGATAGTTGTATTCATGGGTATTTTTTTGTTCATGACACGATATGTATGGTTTGGAGAGAGGACCAATTAATTTCTTATGTTGTGACTACTATCCTGGGAGTTGGTATCGTTCATCCGTTAAGGTGGCCTTAGAGAGAGGTCAGACATAGTCCCAAGTTCATTTGGGTGTGTCTCACACATGGAGAATTCTGGACAATATAGTGGTACATAGAGTGGTCCATGGTGCAGGATTGGCCATCTGGGCTAAGTGGGATGGTTGATGGTATAGTTGGGCGTAGTTCCTTCATAAGGTAAACATAGTGTTTGGTATTAGAGGTAAGTTTGGTTCAAAGGGTTGCATCAAATGAATGTATGACTCACCTATTAGGGTGAGTATTAATAGATGAATGTATGTTTTTTGGAGTAGAAAACACAAGGGTTTATAATGTGTGGTTATATACTTTCTCTCAATGGTGACACCTTGGGGAGGAAGGTTATGTTGCTGAAATTGATAGTATGAATTGGTTGGTTGTTAGGTGAGATGAAAAGGCCACCTTAGTACTAATGAGACTGGCTAACCAATAGGCATGGTTTGGAATGTAAGCTATATATGTGTTAAATTCATGTTAAGTGTATTTTGTGAGATCTTTGGTTTGATTGGTGTGATATACTATTATGCTTCATTTTTTAGCCTCTATAGACGCATATGAAAAACTCGAATGGTGTGGTTGAAATAGTTCTACATGAAACGTTGGTTTACTGATGTTTGGGGATTTGGTTGTTGAGAAATGCTTAAACATCGTTGGTAATCACCATCTAAGTGATGGGGTTACGTGTTGATGTGATGCATTCGACCAGGAGGCCTGAAATACATGGCTGGTCATAGTGTCCCAAAGTTCAATATAAAAATGGAAAAGTTGGTGGTGATGTTCTACGAAAACTTCTTATCATACCTCAGCTAGTGACAAGCATAACTAGATTCTTAAAATATTCCCAGGTACGTTGAGTTTCTCTGGCTCAAGCCAAGAGACATGGAGGTGTTTCGTTGGATGAGGGGCATCATAGAGTTTATACGCATGGAAACGGAATATGTGGAGCTTAATTGTGGAATGTGCACCGTCTATGGTTTTTTGTGAGGTACTTTAGATGGAATGAATGAAAAAAACATCATGGTTTCTATCAATGAGACCCACCTACAAGCACTGGGTGATGTTCATTTTCTTGTTTGGGGATGAAGCTGGATGTCCATGTCTAATTTTGGGGTTCGGCTTGTGTTTTAGTGTAAGAAGCGGTGGTTGGAATCCCCCATGATGAGCAATGTTGATGACACTCTTGAGTTTGGAAGTGATACATAAGTCTTGGTAGTGGAGAGGATAACATCGTGCCAATATAGTTTAACTAGGAGATCAATGAGGAACCATTGTGGTGCTTGTTGGGTTCCTCAGAGAGTCAATGTAGGACTTAGATCTGATGGATGGTGAGCCATGTTTAGGCATCAAACTCTAGGTGTCCCCATGTGATGTTTTTGTTGACTTTGTTGAAGTTTTAAAGAGAGTGGTTGGAAAAGACAAAAAGTTATGGCAAGAGAAGTTGGGGTCCTATAACTCCAATGAATATTGGGGTTAAAACCTTGTAAATTTCCCTTGGTTGTTTTGGAATGTCATGAATTTGAGTGATCCTTGGCCATGTAATGTGGTGTCGTGCCAAGGGTGAAGCCCAATTATTGTCATGAGGGAGGTAATGCCATGATTATGGAATTATACTAAAATTCAAAAAATGACCTCAACAGGTGTGTGGGATGATAATGATAGGCTTCATCTTTATTATCACCTTAGGAAGGTGAGATAAGGGGGTATCATTACATCAGATGAAGGTGGGTGGTATGGGACAATCCAGTCGGGAATGTTCCGACATGGGGTGGTAAACTTGAAAGTGTGTGGTGATATTGACCATCCTTAGGGTTTAAGTTGTACCATAAAGCACCTTTGAAACAAAATTACACCTGAGTGAGGTCATGTTGATCATATTCCTTGGATGGATAACTTATTAATGCCCTCCTGAATGGTTTTGAGTTAACGACCAAGTTCCATTGTAGGGTAATTCCATATGGATTCTTGGGAATGATAAGTTGTAACATTTTCAGAGGTGGAAAATTTGGGATGAGATATGGTGCTCCTTCATCAAATGTACAAGTGTTGTAATGCCCCAACACCAGTTACCCATAGTGGTTGCATTATTAGATTATATTGGAAATGAAAAAGGAATCAAGCCCTGATGGACCGATCAGTCAAGTATTTTTGGAAACAAGATACATACATAAGTTCAACATTACAACTTGAAAAGTAATACAACACTAATTGGAAAGAAATTCCTTTCAAATAATAAAATAGAATAATTTATGGCATGAATATGATCTGAGTAAATAATTACATAATAAAACATAGTCATGGGTATTATATTAGTCGAATAACAACAGGAACCATCAATATTATTTTCATAATGTGGGATTGTATAATGCTGGGAATTGTAAAATATCTTTTCAAGGCCTCATCTAAGATGTCTAAATATTATTTTGGTCTCAAACAAAACCATATATCAAATTTGGAAAGGCCTCGGCCAATTCCACATATAATTTTCTCATGAGACATACCGATGCACTGATAAACTATAGCGGGATCCTCCCTTCACATACTATGTCCAATACATTCCTCATATGAAAATATTGAAACATAACATAAACATTCGTATTAAAAATGGCATACAAAATGTAAATACATTAACCATAAAACCATTAATGGTAAAAAATAAATCATCCATAGTCAAACATAGCACAAAAACTTCAATACAATATGGAAGATTTGTATCATAATAAATAAACATCAAACAAGTTTATAATCCATCAAAGGATGTTGACATAGACGAAATGAAAACACTTTGAAAGAAATACCTGTTTCTGTTTTGAAACCATTTAAGTGTCACATAATTATAAAATAAAATATTTATTTTGAAAATATTCTGAAAATATTGTAATGGATGCTTCGATGATGTTATAATTGTGGAAAAATAGCAACACCCACCTTATAAGTAAAAAAATCTTTCTTACCTTTATTTTGTCGAAATGGTCTTAAAGTACCATATTTGGAAAGTGAAGGAAAGATTCATTTCAAAACATATATGGTCAAATAAGAGTATAAATGACTTTATCCCATAGTTTAGTAAATAGTAAAAATGTTTTTAATTAGATTTTTAAGAATACATGGATGTGGATGATAACGAGGTCCCAGTATATTAATACGTAAAAACAACCTCGGATAATAAAGAGATTGTGAAATTAACCATTACCTTGAACATATCCTTAGTAAAGGGTATGTTAACCTCATGTATAATAGTTTAATAATTTTTATTAAATTATAAAATAAATATATACATAAATATGATATCATATATGATCCTCTTATATTTCTTTGTTAATAATATTTCTGTAGTATCATCCTTTCGGGTGTTAACAGATTCGTTTTCCTTTATATGATTGGTTACATAATCCATATCTATTATGGATAGGATGTATTTGATTATTATACCAAATGATATTATGTTCATAAACATTATTTTTAGTCATCAAATTAAAATTATTCTAGATTGGTTATGATGGATAAATGAAACACATCATGTTCATTGAGACGGTAATCCGTACATATGCACAGGTGACAATATCATTATATTGGAAGTGAAATCATATGTAATTGGATGGTATATCATATATACAGAATCATTAAAATGTTATATTTTTTATTTATATACCTATTTCTCATCATTATATCCATCCAAAAAACATAGTGTTGAATAACAAATTACACCTCGATGTGGAGATGGAAAGCCGTACATACGCACACATAGTATCATTATCATTCATAGGATATATAGAATAATTGATATATATGTACCATATTAATAATAAAAAAATTGTGTATAAGTTACTATAGTTATTATTTTGGTATAGAAACCACAAATAATGATGAAGTGGAAGAAGAAAAGAACATGAAAGTGTGTGGAAAAATTATTACCTATTCTTCGGGTGTTTCCTTATGAGTTGATGGAAAGGGATCCATTGGTAGGCTCTCTGATAAAATTAATGATTCCAGGTTGATGGGAGGGAAGTTGGGAGAATATTTGGGCATGGGTTGGCCAAGGCAAATGGATTTGGAGGTGTGATTTTTAGAGAATGGTAAGTGCCCTTATATTAGAGAGGGGAGGGTCACTTTAGGAATAACATGAAATATTATTTTATAATAAAATAATTTTCGGTTTCTAATGGATCCAAAATGATTTATTTCGAGGATAAGATGGTTATGGGTCTCAAAAAAATCAACCAATAGGTTTTAGATAGGTTTAGGTCAGTATATTAACCTTATCGTTTAGATTTAACTCTTAGTTAAATAGTTTATCTTTTACCATGTCTTCTTGTATTCTTACACTATATGGTTTATAAAAGAACTCTAAACCACCATGTAAACCTCTTGTGGTTCATTAAATACATATATAATATTATTTAAGCCATTTGGTAGCAATTTTGGTCTTGATGAATATTATATAATTTATTAATATAATATTTGTTTTAAAAACTCATTTATATCAATTTTGACACTGTTTAGTATTTGGATTATGTGAAAGTCATCACAACATTATTACATAGAAAAGAATACATTTAATCAATACTAAAATGTCATATTCAACTCAAAATTCATGTATGTCATAAAAACATTTAAATTATATCTATTTTAAAATTAATAATAGCATTTATTTTATTCATCCATTAATAGGGAAATTACTACATCATCATTGTGGCATAAATAATTTTAATAATTTAATGTTTAAAAATTATAAATAAAATACCATTATTTAGGAAATATTTTTATCTTTCTAGTGAATATTTATATTCGAAATTATAACATATATAACACCTTGTAGAAATTGTTTTACTTAAAGATATATGTATCTGTATTTTTTGTCTTTACTTTAAATTAATTAATATAAAGTAAAATTATCATTCTCAAGTGGCTCCATGTGGTCCCAAAATAGACCCAAGGATGACCATGGTCGTACATGTATCATCCAATTGGATTTGAACACATGTTAGGGTAATTTATTATTATTATTATATTAATAGTTTTTTACCCTTATTTACTAGATTTACACATTAACCATGGTAAATAAAATATTTACTGAAGTAAATATTCATAATGTATAAAAATACAAGTTACCAATTAACACAATTTGTACCTCCTGGTTCTTAATATGGAATCCATTATTCCAAATTAAAAATACCTAATTCGAATAAGTTAATTTAAAATAACTTTCCGTAGTCAAAGCCAAAAAGTGTGTTTTTAGAAAGTAAAAACTATCAAAATATTGATAAGTGTTTTTGTCAAATTTAAAAGTGAGATTACTTATAATGACTTCAATTTAATTAAATGATAAAAATATAATATTATTATACTTTAAAACAATTCATATTCATTATTTAACAATATAAATTATATCTATTAAAAGAGTTGTTTTCAATTAAAACATAGTATTTTTCACAATTCATCATAATATGAATGTTTTCAGAAAAGTACCAATAATTTGTGAAAACTAAATTTTTATCTCCCTATTATATATAAAAATTTAATTTCATTAAATTGTATATATAAAAGTGTCAAATATTGGTTTTAAAAAGGGTTCACCATTAAAAGGTTCTAAAATTGAATTTTATTAAAAATACTTCTTTAATCCGAAAAAATAAATTTGTTATTATATTATGTCTAAGAAACACATAATATGGATTCTATAATTATATATAGTATATTAGATTCAAAATTTTGTTAATAATATTCATAACCGCTTTTTGAAGGGTTAGTTTGGTAAGTTGTGGTGTGCTTGAACTCAGTGTTGCGTGTAGCGTAAGATATTTAATTAAATTAATGAGATAACGTACTATGAAATCATGGGGTGTTACATTTTTCACTCCATCAATAAATTTCATCCTCGCAATTTGAAATTATTCCTCTAAAAGTAGTGGATGAAAATAGAAAATACCATTGTGGAAAACCCACATCGGAAATATGGTTAAAAAAAATTATTCTTAATAAGAGTCAAAGGGAAGTTAAAAAGTCACCAACAGCTTCGGGTTTCATATAAGAGAACATTTTTTTCAATTACAGACCCATAATAAGAGGAAACTGCAAATATTTATTGGGAGTGATTAAGGTCATCAATCACAAACTAGTGTAAAATTGACTGCCTCAAAGCCATCAATCTATGATGATTTAGAATATCATCGGTTCAACAAAAACTAATATATTAAGATAACACAGTTTTGGTTTTATTATACCTTAACAAAAGTTTATGAATTAATTTATTTATAGAATAATATATATATATATACTTGAGAAGTAGAGTTCCATCCCTTAACTAATTTCTACGACAAACTCATCCTTCACTCCAATAGAAAATAGAACTCAAAAATATTATATTTATCCTAATATTATAATCTTACAGACCTATTCCATGGAGAAAACTAATTTATAATAACCAGGGACATCCTGAAGGCTAGTGGTAGGTCATAAATCCTTATCATAGTTTGGTTATGGGATCGATTCCAGCTGCTTTGTCCGATGTGAGAAGTTATCTCCCAACCTACAGGTTGTCCTTTTTTTAAAACTATAGTATTATAATATTCCAAAAATAATATTAGTAAATGATATCCAATGTTCAAATTAATCCATTCCATCCTTTATAGATATCCAAAATACTTATTCCCAAATTCTCTCTAAAAGGTCTCTCAATCCCAAAATCAATTATAACATCAGGTTCCCCAAACAATGTAATGATTCTCTTATTGTCACATACTAGGAATATGATTACCTTAATCATATTAAAACATTATTAAAACCAAAATGTACTACAATACAGTCCTTATATATATCACGTTTTTTATTACAACTACAAAATAATTCTTGAATCCAAAAATACAAGTACATTAATCATTCCACTTCAACTGTAGTAACAACATAAACTTGGCATTTCTCCCTTGGACATTTTTGAGTCAATTTTTGTTTGGAACTGAAGACACTCATTTTCATAATGACCTATTTCTATATAATTTTAGTATTAAACATTGGCAGCCTCTTTCTTTCCCTTGAAATCATGAGCCCGTTGACCTATTTATCCACATTTTTAACAAACTCCTATTCCTTTAGACAGAAACAAGGGTGCTTCGTTCCCAAATTATAATAGGCTGGAAACTCAACTCTTCTCATCTTCCCTATTTCCATATTTTCTTTCCCAGAGTGTTCAACGTATCTCTTCTTCTCTTACTTTGTTTTAAAGTTGTAAGACTTAGAGAATTCATTTTTGGTCTTGATAACACATGAGATAATATCTTCGTTTGATGAGAAGGATTGTGAGACTAATTCTAATTAGAGAAATGGTTTTAACACATTAGAAAAATGATCAATATTACTTCTTGTGGGTACTTATATAATCTACAGCATGTATGGCTAACCTTGTAAAGTTAGCTTCATACATTGCGACATTCTCATCCTCTTTTTTTTCCCTAGACAGATAAATTTCCCTTCCATATCTACTCGATGGTCATGAGGAAAGTATTTTTCTCAGAAAATCTCTTCAAAACTACCTCCATTCAATACATGATACTTCTTCATCCTCCATTGTGTTTTTATTTAATGACCACCATTGATCAGTATCTCCTATGAGGCGATAAACTTCCATGACAAATTTTTCCCTTTCGCTACTTCCCAAGGCCTGAAATATTTTATCTAAGGAACTTATCCATTTCTTAGCACGTAAGGGATTTATACTCCCATTGAATGTTGGTGTTTGTTGCCTCATGAAGTGGTATAAAATTTATCCTTCGTGTTGTGGATAAGGGTGCTCTATATGGGTTAGGTTATTATTCATAACCTGAGTGAGTTTTACCAGTATTGTTATAAAATTATTAACACTAGTTGCATCACTAACTCCACTATAATTATCTTGAATAGGAGTGAAATTCCTAAATGGAATATTTTCATTGATATAGTTTCCATTCCTTCAACTAGGAGCCATTTCTAAACAATATCATACAATAGATTAGTTTATGAATCCCAATACATAATTCCAAACATATAAAACACTTAACATAAATTGAATAGTTTATGGATGTAATCATTAATAAAAAAATTATTTCTTTTAGGATGTATATACTCATAAATTCTTCATAATGTTTTGTAAATAAAATGAGAATTATAATAAGCATATCCACTTAGAGTGTCATAACCAAGAGTGCGGCAAACCCCATTGTAGTGCACCAGTTCCCATTCGAGTCTAGCTCAATGCGGTGTTTTCGGCTTTTACCCCTAGGTACATCTGTGCCAGAGCCCCCTCTAATAGCTTGTATCCAGAAAAGGATGTATTAATTGGATACTCAAAAAATTTATACTGTTCCAATATTCTAGGCTGTTCTTGTATTCTAATCATCAAAGTCTATCTTTGGGTAATGTTCTCTAATCAAAGTTTTTCTAAATCTAGTTTCCAATGATTGTAGTAAACATTCTCTGAAACCAACATTAACGCCCCAACATGAGTTTCCCAGAGTCCGTGCATTATTACATAATATTAGCATGATTCAAGGAATCAAGTCCTGAAGGACCGATCAGTTTAGTATTATTGGAAACAAGAAACATACATAAGTTCATCATTGCAACTTGAAATGAAATACGACACTAATTTATTCCATTAGAATCTTCCAAGACTCCTTGATATGATAGAATGTTAATCGTAACTGATATCTTAATTTGATGTGTAAATTAATCAAATGAAACGGGTGAGATCAATCACTCAGTAGGAGTAAGAAATACAGAGGGAGATAACATAAACATTAGGCATGGTGAGAAATTGAAAACACATGCCATTACAATTAATAAAAAAGAATACTTTATGGTAGTAATATTATATGAGTAAATAATGCCATAATAAAACATAGCCATGGGTATTATACTATTAGAATGACTATATGAACCATCAATATTATTTTCATAATGAGGGAATGTATAATGTCAGACATTTGGAAACATATTTCCAAGGCCTTTGCCAATACATTTATGAATGATTTAGCCCCGAACCAAAACCATATATCAAATTGGGAATGGCATCGGCCAATTCCCTGTCTAATTGTCTCAGGAGACCTACCGATGCACTTAGGAGTTATAGAGGTCTCCACCCGTCACATACTAAGTCCAATACCTTCCTCATATATAAAGTTTGAAACATAACATAAACATTCATATTAAAAATAGCATACGAAATGTCATTACTTTAACCATAAAGCAAGAATGGTATAATAATAACACATCGACATTCAATCATATAACAAAATCTACAATACAATATAGAAGACTTGTATCATAATGAATAAAATTCAAACAAACTTAAAATCCATCAAAGGATGTTGACAAAGATGAAATGAATAATATTTGAAAGAAATATATCTTTCTATTTTGAAACCATTTAAGAGTCTCATAATTAAAATGGAAAACATTTATATCGAAAATATTCTTATAATTTTGTAAGGGATGCATCGATGATATTATAATGGCAGAATAATAGTTGCACCCCCTGTATAAGTTAAAAATAACATTCTTACCTTAATTCTGTCAGAACGGTCATAAAGTACCCTGTTTGGTAAATCATAGAAAGATTCCTTTAAAAATAAATAAGGTCAAATAAGGGTTAAATGTAAGTAAACCACAATATAGTTAATAGTCAAAATGTTTTGAAATACATTTTTATGAAAACAGGGATGTTGATAATAAAGAGGTCCCAAAAGATACTTACATAAAAACAACATCAGATAATAAAGAGATTATGAAATTAAGCATAACCTTCGACTTTTCCTTGGTTGAAGTGATGTTAACATCCTGTATAATAGTTAAATCATCATTATTAAATAATAAAAGAACTATATATATATTAATATGATATCATATATGATCTTTTAATATTTCTCTGTAAATAATATTTCTGCAGTATCATCATTTCGGGTGTTAACGGATTCTTTTTCCTTTATATGCTTTGTTACTAAAGACTTTTTTGTTATTAATAGGATATATTTGATTCCTATATAGAATTATATTATGTTCATCAAAATTTTTTTTGTTCATCAAATGAAAATTATTCTTGAATGGGTATGAAGTGGAAAAGAATCTCATCACGTTCATGGAGACTGTAATCTGTACGTACGCACAAGCGACAATATCATTATATTGAAGGGGAAATTGAAAGTAATTAGATGTTATATAATTTATAAATAATAATTAACATGTTATATTTATTATTTACAAAGATATTTCTCATCATTATAACCATCCAAGTAACATAGTGTTGAATAATAAATTACACTACGGCGTGGAGACGGTAAGCAATATATACACACGCATGGTGACATTATAATTCATATGATGGATATAATAATTAATAACGTTGTACCATATTTATAATTACAGGAAATTATGTATAACATATATGCTTTATTATTTTGGTATTGAAAAAACTTTGAAGGAGGAAGTGGATGAAGAAAAGAACTTGAAAGAGGGTGGAGAAATTATTACCTCTTCTTCGAGTGTTTCCTATTGAGCTGATCAAAAGGGCTCCATAGGTTGGATTTCTGATAAAAGTAAGGACTCTATGATGATGTGAGAGAAGTTGTTAGGAATTTTGTGTTGGTTTTGTCCAATCCATATAGATTTGTGGGAGTGATTTTGAGAGAAGGGGAACTCTCCTTTTATAAGAGAGATGAAGGTCACTTTAGGAAAAGCATGAAATAATATTTTATAATAAAATTATTTTCGATTTCTAGTGGCTCCAAAATAATTTATTTCGAGTATAAAGTGGGGATGGGTTGAAATAAACTCATCCAATAGGTTTTGGATTGGTTTATGTCACCATATTAACCTTATCTTATAGATTTAACTCTTAGTAAAATAGTTTAACTTTTACTCTGTGTTCTTGTATTATTATAATATATGTTTAATAAACATACTCTAAACATCCAAGATATCCTATAATGGTTATTTAATGAAATATATTATATTATTTATGCCCTTTTTATGAACCATAGGTTTTTAGAAATATAATATAATTTAATAATATAATATTTGTTTTAAAAAATCATTTATGTTAGTTTTGAAACTTTTTAGAATCTGGATTATGTGAAAGTCACCAAAACATGATTACTTCGAACAAGATACATTGAATCAATCCTAAAACATTATACACACCGAAAAAATTCATGGATGTCTTTAAACCATTGGAATTATATTTATGTGAATATTTAAAATACCATTTATTTGATTCTTTCCTTAATAATCTAAATACTGTATCATCATTGTGTCATAAATAAATTTAATTATTTAATGTATAAAAATTATAAATTAAATTCCATTATGTAGTAAATTGTATTATATTTATAATGAATATTTAAAGTTGAAATTATAAATTATATAACACCTGATAAATTTTTTTTCTTAAAGATATATGTTTATGTCATTTTTTTCTTTATTTTCAATTAATTAATATAAAGTGGCATTATCACTCTCATGTTGAACCATGTGGTCCAGAAATACAAAGAAGTATGACCATGGTCGAAAATATACCATACAATAGGAATAGGACAAATGTTAGTTTAATTTAATGTTATTATAAAAATATTTTTTGACCCTTATTTACCAAATTTACCCTTTAACCATGGTAAATAAAATATTTACTGAAGTAAATATTCATAATTTATAAAAATAAAAGTTATATATTTAAAAATTTTCTACCTCCTGATTCTAAATATAGAATACATTTTTCAAAATTCAAATCTCTAAATTAGAAGAAGTTAATTTAAAATTAATTTCCGTTGTCAAATCCAAAAAACATGTTTTTGAAAAGTAAAAACTTTCAAAAGATTGACATTTGTTTATGTCAAATTTAAAAGTGAAGTTACTTATAATGAAATAAATTTTATTAAATGATATAGATATAATCTAATTATACTTTGAAACAATTAAAATGAGTAATTTAACATTATAAATTACTTTGATTAAAAAGGCGTTTTAAATTAAAACATAATATTGTCAACTATTCATTAACATATGAAATTTATCATAAAAGTACCAAAAAAATTATCCAAACAATATTTTTATGTCTTTCATCTATTGAAGAATTTACGTTCATTAAATTTATTTTATGAAATTGTCCAATATTGGTTTTAAAAATGGTTCTCTATTAAAATGCGATAAAATTGCATTTTTTAAAAAATAATTTTCTTTATCTGAAAAATTTAATTTCTTCTCATATTATGTCTAATAAAAAGATAAAATGGATGTTAAAATTATATAGAGAATATAATATTCAAAATTCATTTAATACTATTCATAACCACTTTTTGAACATCTAGTTTGGTATGTTTAGGTGCGCTCGAACTCGGTGTTGTGTGTAGCATAAGATATTGAGTTACATTAATAAGATTACTTACTATGAAATATTGGGGTGTTACTGGTTCCAGGTAAAGGAAAATGGTTGAGAGAACCATACTAGATAAATGGTTGGTTAAAGATATGATTCTGGTTTCGGATTGGAAGGATTGGAGTGGTCACCGTTCGGGTGATTTAGCCCTTTTAGAGAGCTCTCACACGATTTAGTATGGAGGGTGGACAAGAGTTTAGGGTTTTATTTGGATGTAATTTTGGGGAATGAATTATTCAATAAACATGGTTTGAAGGATCACGTGTTTTCTTTAAGGTGATATCAGGTTCGGGACACTATTAGAGTATGAAAAACAAATGAAAATGACACAAAGTGATTTTAGTCTTGAGTTTTATAGAGTATATGGTCGATGAGGTCCTGATTGGTTCCATAATGATGATGTGATGTCTTGTGTTATGTTTTCATGTACTATGAGTTTGGAGTTGTCGCCTAAGATTCCCCCATGAAGTTCTTGTGGTGGGAATTGTTGAAGTGGATGCATCCTTAAGGAGTTTTCAGCTCGTGTGGTGGTTGTAGTGAAGAAGGATTGTGGGGAAAGTTTGTGCCATTGCTTGGTGTCCGATATGCTTTTTGATATGAAATCATGAACTCGAAATGTGGAAATGGATGGCAGGCCTAGTGTAATGGCCTTCAGTTATAAAATCGTAGTGATTCTTAGAAGAGAGGCTCAAGGATGAGGCATTATAATGTGTTGATTTTCAAATATCCCAAATATGATTAAGTTATTATTTTGTTAAATTTTGGGTTGGCCCCATCTTTATGGGATAAATGAATGTTTCCCAGAGTTCATGTGAAGGATCAGTGGTGTTATGGTTGTTCGAAATCATGGAAGAGGTAGAAACAGGTTTCCTAGGAATGTTACATAGTTTGCACACAATTAGTGAAAATCGTGCGGATCATCCCATGTAATAGTTCATCCACGGGAAAAGTCTTATGCACAGTTTTCGTAATGTTTGTAAAACCATAGGGAATTTACAGGAAACCGTGCGATGGGGGTGATTTCGGGTCAGTAGCTTCTGCGCGGTTTGTGCACAGTTTGGAAAACTGTGCGAGTAAACTGTGCAGCCTAGAGAAGTTGAAATATCTACAAAATTTACATCCTGGGATTTTAAACCCCAACTTTGGTTTCTCCTCCATTTTCTCCCCTAGCTACCATAGTGACTAACTTGGATAACCCAAGATTCCCTAGGGTGGTTCTACTTTGATTCTTGTCCATTTAGAGCATTGTTGGTTGAAGATTGAAGCCATGGGTTTGTCTAATCTCTTCACTGCTTCCTCTATTCAATTAGGGTAATCATGTTTCTACCATCTCTTTTTGACAATCCAAAAAGCTATTTCTCTAATTACATTTAGGTTGCATCTTAAATATCTGGTTGAATCTGAATCTATGACTTCTTTCAGGTGTTCTTTCTACATCAGATTCAAGGTATGTGGCATGTAAGTTATATGCAATAGTTTTGAAGGTGATTTTTTCTAATGATTATGGGTTATTTCATTCCTCTGGATGTTACATAGATTTAATTGGTGGGATTAGGTAGAATGATCATCTAATAATTATTTCAAACCCTCACGATCACCTTGGGATGCGTCAGCGATGATTTAACCAATATAAGGCCACCCCTAGGGCGTGATGACCTTTCCCAACATATATCATGACTATATCACTTTAGGAATTGATTCATAATAACATAGAGCCCAATATGAGACGGATTGTGTATTAGTTCGATTGATCATTGAATGAACATGTTTTTCCACGGATTGATAATGTCTTATGGGGTTGTTTGGCATGACTAAGTAATGGGTTAATTGGGTTAAATGGGCTTATGTTGAATCATATATAAATTATATTGAAATGAAAAAGTGGACATTTACATATGGAATGTGAGAATGTTGAATTCTGAATGGCTTGTAAATTGACAATGGGTAGATTATTGCATAAGGTAATTGATGAATGTGGAATGAGTTAATACATGGGATAGTAGGGTTCATACCTAATGGGTTGAATGTGAATGAGTGATTGTTCTATGTATAAAAAGAGTCGAACTAGGAAAAATTAAGGGGGTAAATGCTTGTGAAATAGTGAATGGGCTAAGTGGGTTAGTACATTGGAATTGAAGAATAATGGCTTTGTATGAGGGTTGTTGAATACACAAAAGAATAGATAAGGAACGAGAATTGGAATTTGGAAAAATGAATATGAATTGTAAATTGTAAATTTATTAATGGGTTATGGAATAATATTAATACCCATATTGATCTAATGAATTGTGATATCCAATGGAATTGAATATTCTTGGATGTTTTGTTGTATAATTATGGGTATTTGTTAAATAATCCTATGCACATGACTAAGCTGAGTGGGGTATTGACATGAGGTTCTACACCCACGGGTCGAGTTTGACTGAGGCTCTAAACTCCAACCCAAAATGCATGGGATAGGGTAGGGGTTGTGGTCTATATTCCCCCTAATGGTTGTATTCCACCTGGACTAAGGCATTAAGGTGAGGATAATGTCTTGATGTGATATGTTTATCCCTAGTGATATACGAACTTGATTGTTTTCCCTTAGGCATTTTGGTTGATTGCCTAAGACCCTTATGTAGATGATAATTGTGCCTAACTGATAGAACATGGGATTAAACGGATTAAGTGACAAAGATGGTATAAGAAATGATGTTAGGATAAATCCGAGGAATAAATTAAAGCAACATGTTATATTTTGAATGATTAACGATACTTTGTTCACATACCATTTATTTTTTACTTGAATGCAATATCTATTAGAATATATATTTTGTAGAGACTATTGGTGGGTGACTACTAGGTTTTGTATTCAGACCCTACTCAGGTCGTTGTTGGGTACCTGAACAGATCACATGGTTATAGGTCTAGGAAAGGGCAGACACCCTACACTATGATATTGAGTAGGGCATAGTACATACATGGAGAAGGATCATGACATAGAGTCGGAACCCGTTTTAATTTTTGGTCCATTTGATTTATTCTAGGTTTCTTTTACTTTACACTATTAGAATGGGATGATATTGTTGTATTTGATTTTTGGTTGTACCCCATTCAATAACAGCTTGGTTATTCATGTTCATTGGATATTGTTATTGTTTCCACTAATTATATTATGTTTATATCTATGTTACTCTAATAAAGAGATTATATTCTACCCATGTGACATTTTAGGGCCTTGTTACTAGTTTCCAACCTCTAGTATAAGGGGTGGTGTGCTTGAGGACATCTAATGAACCAGCTCGAGGCAACTATTAAGGGGATACCAGGTAGGGGATATTATAATAAATAACCAAAATTAATATATTAATCATTTTAATTTTTCAAATTAGTAAATGTAAAATCATTCTTTGAAATAAAAATATTACAAAAAAAATTCAATAAATATATTAAAATAATCCTTACATGACTAAGAAACACTATAACGATCATATTTTAATCCATAAACAAAACACTAGATAAATAATAACTCATTCATAGTTACCAAATATCATATTTCTAATAATGTTACATTATTCAGATTTAGATAATTTGGCTTGTCCACTATCCAATATTATATTTTTTTTCAAGCATGAACAGTCTCCAAACATGTTTATCAGACATCCACTATAATGATTCCTCCAATTTTAGCTATACCACTTCAAATATTTGTATAAATTCTAACTAAACATGAAATGAATTTGGTACCATTATATACATGGTTTTTGAGAACATATAAAATAAATACCACGAAATCATAATTTCATTAAGGTTCTTTCATGAAATACAATTAACAAGGTTATATAGAAAAACCTTTTTTTGTCCCAAATATTTTAAAATTATTTCAAAAAATTTAATATTCATTATACATAGAGATTAAGGTATTATTCATTAGACTAGGAACACAATAATTCTTATATAGCCACCCATGAAATCCATATCCACACATGATAATAAATTTGGTTCTGTGGTGTTCTTCTTTACACAATATATTATTCACAGTCTTTCTACTATCTAGATTTCTTACCCATTCCCTTCTATGTTTTTTGATTTCCATATTTAGATAAAAAAAATTATTTTTAACAAATTATAATAATTTTAACATTCAATACAATTGTCTATTTAAAATCATCACATAAAAAATAATCCTTTTTTAGGTTTCTTTATTTAACAATGATTTCATTCATGGTGTCATCTAGTGTAGCATAATTTTACTATAAAATTTCATAAAATTTTCAAATTCATCTGGTATATGAGTTGAGCTATAAATTTTACCTCTAATGTTTTACCCATAAATTAGTGTTTTTGTTTTAAATTTACAAAATTTTAGTTAGAGTCTAAGCCACTGGATCTATCCTCGAATCCACCCTATGTGGAATTCGTCAATTTCATTGTTCTTTTCTATATATCATTATGCTTATTCTTTTATGTATTATTTTTTCGTTCAACTTTTATATATCATGTCCTTTTAAATTAATATCATGTAATGTCAATAGAAGAGAAAATAATTTTCTAATATCCCAATACAATAATATTTTTTAAAAATTCTATTGTAATTTTATTAATGTAAAATCATATATTATTTAAAAATTATTGAATATTATATATATTTAAGACATATTGTAATATGTATTCTTATTATATTAACTTATAAATTTATTATAATCATTGAAAACAACTATTTATTTTGATTATGATGCTTTGAATCTAATATATTTCATTTTTTCCTTCAGCATCTTCATTGATCAATTTTAGTTCTTTATCATAGATCATTAGTAATCCAATTGTATCTTTGAATGATAGTTATTTTATGTTTCATGTTTGTTGATTATAAATATTTTTGACTCTGAATCGATCTAGAATGCATCTCTTGACAAACAAAATTTGAGCATTTTCAACCATATTTTTCAATATGTAAACATAAAATATGTGATTTCATTGATCTTGATATACTTGTAAAAAAATTGTTTCATCTGGAATTATCTTTAATGAATCACACATAATTGAAAAATTATTTAAAAAATTTCATTGACTGCCAATATTTTTCCCCATTTTCAAAAGCCGGTTAATTGGTTCCCGGTACCCCACTACATGAGTCCAAAATAACCACTTTTACCAAAACATGAAAACACAAAAAACCACTAACCATGGTCAAGGAACCACAAACCAGGGCACAAGAACATTAGAGCGGATGAACATATCCTCCCAGGATTACCTTGAGCGTCCCCCGGCGTGACCATCAACACCGACCAAAATCCTCCCATTTTATTTCATTAAAAATATATTTTTCTTCATGAAACAGAATAGTGTAACCCCAATATGGTAACCATTATGACAGGAATAAATTTAATTAATGAAATTATCTCATATATTATAGAGTATTGATTTCGTAGACTAGTAGTTATAATCATAAACAGGTTTAGTGGGGTGGATTGTTTTATTCTTGTAGTATTTTTTTATTCATATTGATTCTTAATATAATACCATATTTCAAAACCCATGAAAAAAATATAAATTTTCATTTTTATATTCAAATAACTGTAATCATAATCCTTAAAATAAAGTGTTATTTTTTCAGAATAACCTTCAGACATAGAATATATTATAAATAATTTTAAAAAAATAGTTGTACATAAGAAATTTAACAATTCCATTGGAATGTGATGAAAAACTCAAAAATATATCTTATATATAATATTTTTCCATGTTGACAGCTTAGGTGGGGTGAATTGTGATTCTAAATTAATGTTTCTAAAAAACCAATTTTCAATCCCCTACTTGAAAACATATTAGTTAACAAATAATGTATTAATCAATAATATTAATCATTAAAATAGTTTCTCAAGGGCCATTTAAAAAACTAATTAAATAAATTTTCAAACTTATTTAACTTTTATAAATATTTTATTCTCATGAAACATAATAAATCCCATATAAATGTTATCTACTGTATAATTTTATCAGAAGTCACAATATAGAAAATAATAAGATATAATTAGATTATATATTTTACCAGTAAATGATGTTTTCATAAACTATATAATAAAATAAATAAGAGAACAAAGTGGAATTTTTAATTAGAGGATGATATCAATGATGGGGTTTCATCGTTTTAACATAAAAGTCTACTAATTCAATGAAATTTATTAAATATATATAAAAATAATCTAAATCATGTCTCTTGTTTAACATATGTAACTACAAATAAAGAAATTCTTGATATTAACATCTTCTTCTACCACTATTACTCTGATAAAAAATGTAAAAAAGGAATGAGTGTCCAGTAATCTTAACTTGAAAACATGAAATTGATCCAATAGATATACAATATCAGATTTATATAGATAAAATTTAATGTAAAACATAGAGAGTAAAATAGAGTGAAGTGATTATTTTGATGAAACTCAATCTCTAATAGTATTTTATCGAACTATTTTCTTTATATCATTCCTTCAATTGAATAAAATTTATCATTTTATATGAAAAATGAAATTGAGTATCATGGAAAAACACAATAATGTATTCTGTCTGATAATAATGTTTCTAAAAATATATATCCTTTCTATTTATGAGTGATTATTTTTTTTCTACACAAAATTATTTAATTTGTTATTGAATAATTTTCATAAAATCACCCTCATATATACTACCATGATATAACATTCTTAAATATTCTTGACTCTTAATATATAATTAAATACATTGTCATTGTAATTTTAAAGATTCCTTAATTTATGAATTAACATGGTCACATGGTAATAAAAGATTCATGTTCCATTAATCATTATCTTGGTAAGATAAATTTCTAGTTTTATTTACATGATCATTTGGACACTTAACGTTACAGTCACATTACCCTGAAGTCTCATGCCCTTAAAGTCTCAATTTCTTTTAGTCCCTTGATCTTTTCACTTATTTCCTACATGCTGTAAATCTGGTTAATTATGTGGTTTTATATATGATTATTTTTAGTCTATATGACGTATGTTAAATCATCTATATGATCAGTTGAACATATAATGATTTTGATTTCATACTCATGTGGCCAATTCAAGTCAAATAGAAACTTTAATTATCGATACATGGTCACTTTATCAAGCATGTGGTACTCAGAATTATTCATTCCAATATATCAATAATGTATGTTTTCCTTCAAATTCTATAGGATTTGTCCATGCATTATGATCTAATAGTTTAAATTCAACATAGTTATTTTATTTTTTTAATTTATTATTACAATTATAAAAATTAAAATTATACCAAATATTGAAATAGGATTTTTTATCATTGATGAAATGATTTTATTTTATAATCCCAATAGTTAAAATTCATTTGGTAAGATATACATCTTCTAAGATGATAAGTAATGTATAGTGGACAAAATCCACCTTACAAATAATACCCACTGTGAAAATCTAATGGTTTGTAAACTCATTCTATTATGGGACTCTTCAATATATGTTATGATGGTCATGGTAGCGATATTTGGTATAAGAATTGGTTTTTATTCTTAATATAAGGCACAATAATATTCTGAAACACAATGTTTTCAAGAATTCCAATGATATATTTCCATGGATCATTATTATTGACTAATTATACCAATATCCTAAGAATAATGCCATTTGTATTCCAAAAATCATTACCTAATGTGTCAGGATTTATATTCTATGCTATATTGTGTATGATATTATATTATATTCATGTAACTTGAATGTTCTCAAATACCCACATTTTTATCGTATCCTTACTTATTACATTTAATTCACATCTCTTATGTTCACCCATTAAATTATATCTTTAGAAGCACAATTTTATGTTTCCTTTACATAGGTAATGTAGAAGAGTATTCTTTATGTTTTTTAGAGATGTGTATTTTTTTAGAAAATGATTTTTGGGATATAATAAATAGTTATTGTAAAATAATTTTTTAATTTATTTAATTAATGATGATGTTGAACTTATATATATTTTAGTTATTTTTACATGGTATATAAATAATAATTATATAAAATTAGTATTATTTATACAGGTTATGTGATGGTATTTTTTATGCATAGGGATATGTCACAGATCCTTACACATAGTGACATAGTCGTGTATGAAAGACCACTAAGATTCATTTTATTCGTGGATAAAATATATTTTTATGTCCACTCAATATTATGGGTCACATAATTTTCAATGGGTTTTGTGATAACACACTACCTTTCATGGTTTACATCCTAATCATCTTGCACATTATGTTGATTCGTTGAAGACTTACTTTGTTTATTTATATGGGGATCTATCTAAGATGAACATATAAAATTGATATATTATATATTATAAAACAAGATATTTTATATTAGGATGATATCATATTTATTTTATGTTTTCTATAAATCTAGATATGATAAACATCTATATTTAATATTTCAAGTGATATACTCTTCTCACACTTCATAGTAATAAAAAAACATAGCTAGATTATAAATTTTCAATAAGGAATTTTTTTATTCTCTCTATCACATTCTCTTTTCATCAAGATATAATAAATTTAACATTGTTAAAAACTACAATATTTTCTCATGAACTAAATTTATCAGGGGAATCTTCAATATTTTCAATAATAATATGTAAAATTGTATTTTTTATATTCCACTTATCAGTAAAAAATTTAATAACTATATATTTAATAAACAATTAATATTAAATCTCATTAATAAATAGTTGAGATCACTATCCACTTTAATCATTCTATGTATACCCTACATTTTTTTGTGATAAAATTTACCCATATAATTCATCTATATCTCATAAAAATGAAACCATATATACATATTTTTGAATTAACAATATCTATCCACAAAGATCATTCCAAGTGTAATACACATTTTAGAGTGGTAAGATTCATTAATATAATTCATATATGTCTCTAAAAATGTAACCCATATCTCGAATGTTTTTAATTAACACTAATCAATCATGATAGGGAATGTCATCTATAATCAATGTGTGATGATCTCCATTAAATTATTACATAATATTTTATGAAATCCTAATTTTTTTTACCTTATTTGAATTCAAAATATGAGTATCGCAGTATCGAAATATATAATAAATTCACTAATCTAACATGTTATATCAAGTCATAACATGTTTTGGTAAAACCCATTACTCCACAAAAAAATTCATAAACATGTTTTCTCAAGTCATCATTATTATATTTCATTTTCACCAATTATATTGTAACAACATTAGTATATCATGAACCCTTTTACTAGAACTATCTAGAGATAAACCATAATTTCTGGAGCTCATATTATGAATTGGCTTCATAGATCAATATACAATACTAATAATTTAGAAATATTACATATTTTCCAACATAAAAAAATTAAAAGACGATATATTTTTTCAATTTACATTTACATGAATCTTATTATGATGTTTCCATAGATTTTATAGTGTGGAATTTTCTAAAATCCCCAAGAAACACCTCCAAATAACTTTAACATTATTATGTATTTCATGAACATATTAAATACCAAAATAGAATAAAATAAAAAATTTAGACATCTTAATTCATCTCTCTAAACTATATAATTTATATTCACACTTTATGAATAATATTTCACAACTTTCTTATGTATCCTTCCCATGATAAAGAATATTCACTTTTCCTTTTATATGTTATTTCTACAAGCTGATCATTTACCATAATTTGTACGAAAACACCATATAGTAATTTTGGTTACATCAATAGTATCACTCTTGATCTATTAGTCACTTAAAATCTATGCATATAAATACCAAGTATAACCATATCTAACATCCATTATATACCTCTTTGTATTAACATGTAAAAATTATTATTCTTTAATATTTGTCTTCCATTATACAACATATGGGTTTTTTTACAAACTCTCTCATGAATTTTATTATACTTACACAACTTTCATGACCTGTATTACAATACATATTTCTTTTTTGACACCAACATCATTAATATCCATCCATTACAGGAAATATTGGGTGTCTATAAACTCAAATAGATATCACTTTAATTTCTTGTCACTATATTATATAACAATAATATCGATTTTATATAAATCAGATAGTCATCATATTTATTAAATAATACATAAACTAGTTGTATGATGGAAATACATAAATAAATCTATTTATTCATGGAATATATATATATATATCACTCACCCTTTCACATTCAATACATTCCCCAAAACACAAATAGGGTAATATGATTTTCATTAATAGATGAATAAGATAATATTTATACATTCTATCAATAAAAATATAATGATGTATTAAAATAGGTTTATCTAGACTCATAGACATTATCAACATAGTTCTTGCACAAAAATTTTAGGAATTAATATTCTCTAAATCAGTAATACAATTCCCAGTTTTGATGGAAAATTCATCCATATCAAAATTTTATTCAATCATTTTAATATGGAGTATATAAACATTGAATCTACTTATACATCTCCCAATTTAATGGGTTTGAAATACACCATTATCAAATAATTATTTTAAATATTTATATCTTCTAATCACATTCATTCCCATCATGGTCATTATGCTATAGAAACCATTTCTCTTTTATTATTTTTATTTTATTAGGCCATACAATGTTTATTCCTTTAGTCTTTTTCATCTATTAAATGGTTTGTATCTCATTTAATCTCCTTACCTCCATGTTTAACACCATAATTTATATTACCATTTCCTTTTCCACAACCTCGAATAACTATTCATCTTTGTCATTAAAGCTTAGAACATATTCCAACATTGGATACTTCAACATAATTATTTTTAGAGAGATAACATAGAACATTAAAAATTAATTAAAAAATAATCTATTCCAAGTGAGTTAAATCATAGTGTCGTAAATGATATTATTATTCCATTAAACTCACATACATTGACATTTGATTTCAACATAATCATTTAATTAATTCAGGAATCCATTAATTACCACAATCTTATTCCACTAACAACATCATAAAATATATATTAAATATGACCTCTTCCTTCTTCACTGACTAAAAAAATTATATATGACTAATAAGACTAGAATACTGACAATATTAACATCATACAACTTTAACTTTATGAATAGTCATTAATTAAAAATTAAATTTCATATTTTTTTTTCAAACCCTCAATGGAATACTCTAACACCCCTTATAATTGTATATTATTTCATGAGAATAATTTTATAGAAATTTTGCAATGAAATTAATTGAACCAATGCATCATATCTCGACAAAAAACAACATAACACCTGAAATAGTTATATAAATTAAATGCATTTGGAGAGGGTTTCAGTCATATCATCATCTAGTTGAGGAATGTGGACGGTCATTGTCAAACTAACCTTTACTTATAATTAACATATACTACCTACTATTGGTAGTTCAATGATCAACAAAAAATTTCCAAATATCATTTTGGGAATTTACTTCTAGATCCTCCAAATTCATTGGATTTGAATCTATCTCTGTTGTGAAACTTATCCCACTATATAATGTTTTATATAATCTAGATTTATTATTTATCCTTTAATCATTAATTATGAACCATATGAGGGTAATAAAATTGATTTTTTTCCTTTTTTTTGAATTGGTATTTCTTTCCACATAAGCATTCATTTTTATTATTTTCTTTATTAGACATTAAAACATTCTAAAATTTATCTATCTATGAAGAACCATTTTCTATGTAATTACTATTTCATTCAGTAGTAGAGATATCATCCTTGTTATTCCTCAATATTTTCTTATATTTGATTCATCATTTATATTGTTAGTAATTTACCATTGACCCTTGATATATATTTTTTGCCTCCATCATATCTACATTTCTACATGATGAATTAATTTTTAATAGAAATATTATTTTCCTCTCTTGTATTTTTGACTAAATTTTCACATAGGAATGATGGATTTTGTATTGATATCCATGTTTTGAAAAATCTATTGTACCTTAGTATATATCGAAATTGTAGAGAGATATAAATTCATAATTAAAATCAATCCTCATGTAATTTTTCTTAGATTGATATGTTATGGTAGATCACATTCCCAAATTTAGGTCTTTGGTTTTCAATAACACTTAAATTATGTTTCCCATAACTCTGTAATAATTCAACATAAATTATACCCACATTTAATGGAAATTATATATTTAGTTAGAAATATAGTCATATATACTTAATTAATTCTAATTTTTTTTTCATTTCATGATCTAATTATTGAGTTAATAATGGGAGACTCGTCTAAAATAATTTCCATAGTGGATTTTTGGTTGATTAAAATATTACTAATTTTAAAATATATTTAATTTAATCATTTCTTAATCATATCTATCCATGTGAAACATTATTATATTTACTTTATTCCATCCTTAAATTATGTTTTTAGTGGGGTAAAATCATCTTCAACCTCTTTCTCGTTGGCTATTATTCCCCAGATCATGTTCATGTTTTCTACATAAATCACCATCCACATTTATCATTATAATAATTAATGTTATTTATTCATTGATGTAAAATTACTCATAATTATACAACTTTTTTTCACACATAATTTAATAAAACATGATACCCCACTATATCAGGTAATCACCATATCATGGTGATTCACACAATGCTCACTGTAAATATTAATTATTAATGTATATATTTGAAATTTTAATTAATAAAGGATATAATTTCATATTAATAAAATAAAATTTAATTTTTAATTAATCTTAAAGAGATTATCTTAATAATAAAATTTAGGATTCTAATGAAAAGATATATTTTTATATGAATAATGAAAATATAATTTTTATGAAAACCACAACTTTTATTACATCATTATAATTTAAGTATAAAAAAAATATAAAAAACCTAATACTGAATAAATATATTTTTAAGAAATATAAGAAATTTTATAATAGTTTGTTTAATTTATAGACGTATAATTTATATTTTAAAACATTAGCCATATTTTTAACTAAAACAACATATATTCATTATGCACATATTATTTTAGTATTAACATTCAACACATTAATAAATAAAATCATATAAATTAATTTTAAATTTGTAATTATTAGGTAAAAATTATGTAAAAATGGTTATTTTATTTATAGGTAGAAATGATAAATATATATTGTAAAAACTAGTCACTATAGTAAAATTTAAAATGGGAAGGGTATTAATTCAAGGGTTAAAAGGATCAAAACATGATAAAAATTTTATATAACAGATATGGTAACATTTTTATCATCCTTATATGTTCATCACTTAATTCATTATCAATCATAGGAGCCACATTACTTGAGGGTTCCTTACAATTATTGAAATATATTTGGTATTTAAAAAAAGAATCCTAATTTCATGTAATAAAGTGAAAATTCAATATTAACATACACTAAGAAAAAAACCGCTTATTTCTACAAAATGTTTAACTGAGCCTCTCATAAAAAATATTATACACATTCAGCAAGAACTATTATTTTATAAATACAATCCTCAGAATACATAATCCCCATCACAAATGTGATAATCCAAGAATTAAGCTACAAATTTATAACCAATCCATTCAAATTTAGACTTCCTTATCTAAAAATATTATTTTTAATGTATTATTATAATATATTAAAATTATATTAAATTTTTCATTAGTATTTTGATATTCCCCTTAAGAAATTGAAAGAATTCATTCGTGTGTTGTGTGGACCACTGCCTCCACGATGCAATGTGTTTCATTTTCCATGACCACTATACAAGGAAGATCAAAAAAGGGTATTTAAAATATAAAAAATGTTATTAATGAGATATTTTATTTTATGAAATTTAAACCATATTACTCCTTCATCTTATTCTATAAGAACGAAATCATCATCCATGACAAAATGTACACAATCACCTCCATGGAACCATGGGTTCTGTCTTTATTACCAACTATCTTAGTTGGATATGAGGATAGGGTTAAAGAATAACTAAGGTTTTTATAATTACATTAATATTATATTTTGATAAATTGTAGATTATATTATTCATATTATCATTAAATGACGATCATCAATTCAATAATTTATAATAAGAAAACAATGGGGAAATAATCTCTTATTTTAATATAATGCCACTATATAAATTATATTATTTTTATAAATCATTAATTTTATGATAAAACATAGTAATAAAAAATAAATAATAATAATATTATTATGTAATAATTATACTGAATGCTAACCACCTAATAATAATCTATTCATCATGGGGGGTTAATGAATGTGCCTGTTTATCCACAAACATGAACAATAGAATGTATTAAAATCATTGATGAATATAAGAACTTATTTGTAGGTATAACATGTAATAAATGTGAATATAAGTATTTTTTTGTAATGGATATTTTATTACACTATTTATTCATTAATTCGGAAAATACACATCAATTATGATGTATCACTGAGACAATTCATGTTAATAATTTTATCGTTGGGGTTAATGACAAATAGTTTATTGAATAAAATAATAAAATAATAAATTATCGTAAATAATCATATATATTATCATTAAAAAACTAGTAAATATAAAATCTATATGACTAATGAAAACCAACACTGCTATTTTGAAACCAGTAATGTTGATCATATTTTTTCTACATTATTAGGATGACATGTAAAAATCATATAAAGAATGAATATTTAATAAAACATTTAATAAATATTTATATAAGTATTTTTCTAAATTAGGTGATAAAAATTTATACCTTTTTATACACAATGAGAATGTACATTCACTAAATTAAGTACAATAAGTCAGGTTTTCCCATTCAAATTTAATTATTTCAGACATGTTCTTTTTTGTTAATCCAATTCTATTTATGTAATATATATAATTTTTATTTTTTATTTTCTATCATTAAATAATTATATTTATTATATTTTTTTATAAATTTTAATCCTTAAAATTTATAAGAAATTTCATTTTTTGTAATCCAATCCATAAGTGGGGTTTTTCCATCCCAATATTTATTTATTGGGACTCATGTTATATTCAACATAAACATACATTTAGGTTGTTTATATCATGAAATGTAATAATACATACCATATTTATCTTTAAATCTAAGGAACATAAAATTATATATTATTATCCATCATTTAAATTCGTTCAATCCCTGAGTTACCAAATCCCTTATACGTCTCAATATTTTCTATGGTAGATAAAAAATCACATGTCTTGTCAGAACTAATGTTTGTGTTGTTTCATTGAAAATAATTACACATCATAGTACTATAAATTTAATATACATCTAGAATAGATGCACCTAGAGGCAATCACGTTAAAAATGATTTTTTTGGAATTTTATCAATCATCACTCTTATTCAAGATGATTGGGCATCATACTCTACACATTACATGACACTCCCAATGTAAATTATTTTAAATATAAACATTTTCATTATGAAACATGATACATGTTTTTCTCTATCATTTCATTAGTATTCTACTTAGTGAAAACTATTAAACACAATTACCCTGTTCCATGGATAATCAATAAAATTAAAGGTAAACTCCACAATTAATTTCTATAATAATATTAATTATTGTTACATTGGTGATGCCCCACGACATCTATATCTATTAAGAGATGTACTCCAAGAAATCCAAAATATTCTATAGAGTGTGGATGAATTTATTTTCCACATTTATCATTATTGTGGTGACCCATATTTACTTATCCTGAGGGTCAATTGAATGTGGTATGAAATCTATTATTTACTCTTATGGAGAATCATTAGAATCAATCATGGGATGGGTGGGGCTCATAATTATGTATCCCTTTAATGAATCCATATGTGAAATGAGAAAAAATAACATTTCTTTTGGTTATACCTCTCCCCATATAAATATAGTTTCATATAACAAGTAATTATCAATATGATTCGATGTATGATATTATAAATTCTATCAGTATGAGATCAATGACTATTCATATTCTTAATTCAATTTATTATAATGGATATTGAATTCCCTTAGATTCATATGAATATATATTGGCATTAATTTGTTATTCCTTTCATATCTGTTATGAATTTGATATTTTATTATAACATATTTTAGATTATACACTTAAAAAATATTAGGACCCCTTTATTTATTATAAATTCACTTGTAATCCTAAAGGCGAACATTGTGTAATTATCCAGGATATGATAAAACTGATAATAAATTTCTCACATTTTGTTCATAATGTTTTGTGTGTTTTAAAATGTAATGAATTTATCACTCTATTATTCCCAGACTACTACTCCATGTGATCCAATGTGATCTCTTTTATCCTATAAAAATATATTAATTTAACAATAGGATAAATTTTTATTAACTCTTTGATTTTAAAATTGAAATTATAGAAAGTTTAGTATGAATCATGGGGACCAGATTTTGAGGATCTATGTTAGAAAACCTATGTAAAATTAAATCCCATAATGTTTTCAATGGAAAAAACTATAAACATTAATAATAATTATATTTCATTATTCAATATCATTAAATAATTTTCTGTCCACCATTCATTAAATATGGTGACTAAAGGGGAAGTGGGAATCATATCAACACCAACAATATATTAATTGATTTTTTCCTTGAATAGGTCAATTAAACATTAGTTGATACTCGTAAAATAATACATATAATATTAATTTTGAACTTGGTTATTAATATTAATCTCCTCCAAAATGAGATACCTACTATTACGGAACATGGTTTAAATATGATAGACCAAATCCTGATAAAACAACCTATATATTTAATTATATATCCAATCCATTGGAATATGAATGAAGTATCAATTCCATAGAGAAGATGTTCCTTTTTTTGAGTATTATTTAAATGGAAATATTCATTTCTAATATGAGATAAAGTATATGGAATGAGATAAATTTTGTGAAATATTATAATAAATAGCCATTACTCAAGATAAAACATAGGAACTAGAAATAAATTGAATTAATATTATAATAATGGATGAGTAAAATATACCTCAGTATGTTGATAACCATTCAAGGACATCTAGACATGTTTATGGATAACATATGTATACATGAATGAATATAGATCATTTCATCAATAAATTATTTCCAATAAATTTAATGTAATTGGACTCATAATGGTTTTTTTCATTAGATGGTATAGTCTAAT
Organism: Viscum album; assembly: GCA_963277665.1. NCBI lineage: Eukaryota > Viridiplantae > Streptophyta > Magnoliopsida > Santalales > Viscaceae > Viscum > Viscum album. The sequence goes on from OY728152.1 coordinate 1,429,901,303, forward strand.
GACCCATCCTGGTGGAGGAGGAGTTCTCTGAGACATATGTATTCATGACAATTCCATAATAGAAAATGTTGATAGATCATTTGGGGTATAATATTATGGTAATGGGGTATAAAATAATGAAGAGATTTACCTCATGAGATAACTATATGAAAAAACAATATGGGTATTCCTATGTGGCGACATGAGTTTCTAATATATGTAGAGAAAAATGAAATCATGTATATTAATGTAATAAAAAGGATGAATCTATTGATGTACCACATATTACCTATATAGAGAAGGTGAATTATGAGAACTAAATCCCAATATGTGATGGGATATAACATATAAATGGACAAGGATATATATTTAATATTATATAATTACCACAGCTAATGTTGGTTTTATGAATAATGTGGTGGTAGGTAATTTGATAAAATAACCGAAGTAGGATATTGTTTTTTTGGTTCATTGAACTATTTTATAATATCCATGTTTTTTGAGAACATTATAAATTTCAAAGTAACCCATTTTAGGGATTTCACAATAAAAATAGATATGAAATATTATATCAACAAATATATGTTATCCAGTTCCAAAAAAGATTCACAAACATAACCTTCATGATATATTTGTTATTATAAAAATGCTTGAATTTGATCAAATAATTGGTATGGATTGGCATTCAATGTATAATGAATAAATGTATTTCCAAGATAATATGATTGATATTCATGGAGGTGATGTGGAATATCATTTTTTATATAGTATAAAAGATCAACAATATCATGTGTGGATCATCCACTAGTTGATCTCCATATTGAAATTCTGTGAAGGCGGTAAGATAAACTGTGATATATGGTTGAAAAATACATCCAATGAAAATATGATGTACACATGGTATAAAAATTCAATGTTGTATTTCCAAAATAATTTCAGGGTCATCTAATTATGTGTGACATTTATTAATAAATTTTACGCCTTCTAATGAAAAATATATATTTATAACTACCTATATAATATAACTAATGAATTCGGTGTAGTTGAAGAAACATCAATATGAGTGTTTTATTAATGTTTCTATATGACATAATGTTTCACCAAGGGGGGACTATATTATTCATTTAAATGAAAGGTGGGTCTATGTAATTGTTCTATTATTATAGTGAGATCAATACCATTCCTATAAAGAATTAACATACATTAGCACATGTTGATGACATGTCTAATCAACATGAATGATTACAATACATTTTAAAGAGCTTTTATATTTCATATTCTCATTAGCTAATGGTAAATAAGGATGATATAGAGAATAATACATTTGAATCTAGTAATATATAGTAATGCCCTTTGGATTGAATAATTCAATTTCTGTCTTTATGAATTTGAAGAATATATTATTCAAATATTATTATGGAATAATTTTGGTTGTATTAGTTGATAAAATATTAATATAATATATAATATATAAAGTTAATTAGTGTCACTTAAAAATAATCCTTGAGATCCTCAATAAAAATAAATTATATGGGAATTATAATAAGTTCGATTTTTGATTAACGAATATTCATTGATTTGAAATGTTTTAATTAATAATGGAATATTTTATGTACCTTCAATGAAAGAGGTTATCAAATAATTTGTTACAATGATGAATATAAATGAGACCTAAAGGTTAATTTTAATAGCAGGCTGCTATTATTGGTTTCCTCCACATTTTTCCCAGCAGGATAACCCATTAACCATGTAAAAAGATAATGGAGATAAATTAAATAATCCTGGTAATATGGGTAATGTTTTGAAGATCTAAAGAGGATACATAATAATTCACTATTATTAAATTTACTAAAATATTGTTAAGTAATTTTAATACATAGTGATACATCAAATAATGGAAATAGTTTTCTTCATTATGCTGAATGAAATGGAAGATGACTATGAATCCAAAAAACATAAAATACTATAATAGAACTATCAAAATCATTTTTGTGAACTTGAAAAAATAATATTTTGTATGAAAATACTGTGACACAATGTCTATGGTGGAGTAAATAATATAAATATATGGACTATAATAGTTTTATGGATATCTTCTCTAATATGAAACTAACTGTGATGAATATAAGTTAGTTAAAACCACTAATGGGCTCCTATTCTCAAGAACCCACGTCCTTATGATATAAAGAAGGAATTTTATGAGTTGAGAAAGATAGACAATGTAGTTTAGACCATAACAATGGTTAAAAAGGTTCCTATATATAGATTTTTTCTAATAATGGATATGTTAATTTTTAGGCAAGTGTTTCCAGCATTCCTTTTCAAAATAATTATTTAAACATACATAATAGAAATGATATAGACGTCTCAATTGAATGATGTGTACATACATTGAATCATTAATGTGGTAAAATATGGGAAATTTATGGAATACTTCTATAGAGTTGGAGAGTTGATTTTTTGAAAGTTGTTATATATTTCATCCATAGTAAATTTAAAGAGGGAACGACTTATTGAAACACATGATGGATATTTTTATATACATCCATGATGTTCAATTAACTAAAGGTATTTATGAAATCATTTTTATGTTATTCAACAATGAAAGAAGTTGAGCGTTATATTTCCAAATGTTTAGTATTCCCTCTATTAATATAATAAATAAAACATACTAAAATATTCATGAAACCAATCCATATACATATATAGAAGTGGGATAATATTATATTCTCTAAATTTTAATGGTCTTTTAGAGACCCCAATGATTATAAAATTTATCTCATTAATTTTTGATTGACTAGGTCTACTCACTTCATATCCATAATAGAATATATACACAATGAGATATTTTATGGGATCTATATGAATGAATTTTATGCATTCACGAAGATCCCCACAAAATTGTATTCAATAAAAACCTTTATTTGACTTCAATATTCTAGAATATTCTTCAAATGGATCTATATTGTGGAATATATTTAATCACTACATACTATCTTAAAAGAATCTGTATTCTAAAAGGACAATATAGACATAGGGAAACATGTTTAGATGGTCTTCTTTTGAATTCCATAGTATGTGGGATAATTTTATATCATTTCATTAATTTATAAACAATATCATCATTTATTTAATCATATTTATTGAACTATATACTGAATATTATTGGAAGGGGGGTCAAACTCCATCCTTTTTGGATGATGTTGGTGAACAAAATCTATTTGTTATTTAGCATTAAAAGGAGGATATTTATAATATATATAATATTCTATACAAATTAAAATTTTTTATAATATAAAAAATTTCCATGATGATAATAAAAGGAATTAAATTGAATATTGGGGTAGAGGTATTCATGATGGTTTCACTGTGAAAGGGAGTTTGGAGTTTTAGAAAATGTTGGAATTTAATACCTTGATACACTGGGCCTTTTGAAATACTACAATGAGTTATAATTTTAGAACAATAGTTGAATATTACATCCAACATCTCTAAAGTAGAGAATTAATCCATATTATATTACTTAGGAAATAATTTTCATATCCAACACATTTTATCACATTAATGGGGATATAGTTGGAGCATGAAATATCATATAATGAGTAAAAATTCTTATTTATGATAGTAAAGAGAATAGGTTTCTGAACTGGACAACATTATTAATTAAGGACCATTTAATTCATCAATGTCTAGAAGTGTAAACCATAGTTTTTAGAGATAATTTGAGGAAGAAATAACCACCTTTTTTAATATTTGTTATATTCCCGAATTTTAGGGGTGAAAATTTTATTTAGTGAGATTTAATACCAGGGACATTACAATAGCTAGTAGACACAATCTACTATAATTTCATATAATGTAACATTTGGAGAAGCTTTTATTCATGATTATGTTTAATAGAGAAATATATTAATGTAAAAAAATTTTTTTATCAAAATAAAGTTCATTTTTATTTTTCTCATAATTATATTAGCTGAACAATAATTTATTGGATTCATAAAAAATAATATATTTTTTTTTGATTTATGAATATTTCATTTATGTTTAAAATAATAATTTTATAACTGTTATATGATGTAAACATAATCTCAAAATCTTTTAATATTATTCTTAAATAAATTTATGTTTTATAAATAATATTACACCTTTTATGAAAAAAATATTTTATTTGTAAACCTATACATAATTGAACAAATCATTAATTTCATTTTTACTGAATACAATTTTAATTGATTATACACATAATATTTTATTATTAACATATATAAATTATAATAAATCTTATTAAATTAATTTTAAATATTGAACCCATTGGTTTCATTTTATATAATAGACCATTTTAGATTAGTCATAAAAGGTTAATTACCGTGTAAACCATTAATCACCATTCTAAAATATAAACTTTTAAAAGTAATAATTCATGGGCTAAATAGATTCAATCAGAATAAAATTTTGTCAATAATTGTTTGTATTAATTGTTTCTCAACATTATATCTTTTCCTAATCTATCATTTCTAAATTTTGGAACCACTGGACTTGGGAGTGTCATCCCAATATTAATTTTTTGGGCGATCTATGAAATGCCATCCATTTTCAGTTATAATATGGTCACTCCAATCATCACATTATCAATAAAATAAAATATATTACTCCATACTCTACCCAACCCATAATTAAATATTTATATACACCTTCACATGGATATGATATTCTCAAAATGTCCAATCATTAAAATCCCAAACCCCATTGAATATGAGACAATGAAAAAAGAAATTTATACCATTATAAATAATCATTTAAAATTTATATTAATATATGATGAATTATTATTAAATAAACTCCAATAAAAATTCTTAAAATGATATCATTAGTATCAATCCTATTCTGATATTTCTATTTATATAAATGAAGTCTTCATTCTTGCATTGTGCATACTACTGCATCCATGATACAATGGGTTTCATTTTTATTCAATATCATAGAGGTATTTTCCGAATTGGGAATTTAATACATTAAAAAGATATTTACTAAAAAATGTATTCTCAAATAATAATCCAAATTAATTCTTCCTCCTATTCTATGAAAACAAATGCAATATCCTTCTGTACATGTGTATAACCACCTCCATGGAAAGTATTATTGTGTTTTCTATTACTACCATTCATATATGGAGATACAGATGTGATTTAAGGATATTATTGTATTTATAATATAATTATGGTGGTAGAAATCCATATAGTTTGTTTTATTGTTTATATTAAAAAAATCACCATCATTAATATAATCTTCTAAAACGAGAGTACGAAGTGTAAATTTATATGCACTTTCATTATAGGAATTGTCATAAATTATTTTCACTTTTAATTATTCAATAATATAGTATATCAGATTTATAATGACTAAATTGTATCAATTTTATTTTTTTATATAATGATATTACAATTAAAACATCTCATACTCATCCAATAATAATTGTACAGTAATGTTTGGGTCATTTTATCCATATAAACGAGCATTATCATTCCTTGATATCATAGAGGTCTATGAGAACATATTTACATTTATAATATGATATAAATGTGTAAATTTTATTTTTTTGGTTATGGAGATGTTATATCAATATTTAATTCATTAATTAATACTCCATTCTTAGATTATTAAGAATAATTGAAAAGTGTTTGTTATTAATTTCAACTATCAGGATAAAGAATAAAACACTTACAGATTGAATTTCAAGAACCATAAATTTTTATAAAAAATATACACTAGTATCTCTAATAACCTATTAATTATGTTATTTTATGAATAATTAATCTGGACACCATTATTATGAATAATGTAAAAATTATCAAAACTATAAATAGACGATGTGAAAAATAGGTTGAAGTCATACATATAAAGACTATTTATGAATATTATAAAATAAATTTATATATGTAATGTTTTTAAATAATTTATTATTCTTTCTTTGATTATGATACTAAAGGGTAATGTAAATTCACATATATTTGGGAAAGAGGTAAGGGTTTTCCAAGTCATGTTTCACTATTTGTCATAAGTTTTTTATTATAAAATTAATTTCCTTTTTCTGTCGCAAATACATATAATTTGAGATTGTAAATCACGAAATGATATTATTCCTGGAATTTCATGTATTGTATTTCAAGAGATTATTATTTAATTTTAATGTTATCCATAAATGTGTTTTCCTATATCAATATTCATTATTTGTTACTCATTTAATATTCATCACATATTTCCTTTTGTGTGAAACATAAAATTCCAAAAACAAATTTTATCAAATTAATCATGAAATCTATATCATTTTAATGTCTATATTTTTATCAGTATATTACATTATTTATATTAAATAGTGACCAATGACATTTCAAATGTTAATATTTTAGACAGTGGAAACATTTCATATGTTTTAGTAATGTAAAAATGTATATAGTTTTCTAGAGACGAAAACATTATATGAATACTAATTACTGGATGTATTTGAAGAATAGATCCACCTAGTGGTAATAAAAATAAAATGGTTTGGTTATGAATATAATAAAAAAACATATGATACATGGTGCTTGGTACATAAACTACATTACTTTCTAGGCACTCCTGGTGTTTATGCATTAGAATATTCACATGCTCTTTATCAACAACGATGAATTATTTTTCCTATCGTTTCCATGGTCTCCCACCCTTGAAAACTATTAAAACACATGACTATCATCCATGTATAGACCATGTTATTTAATTTTCTCTATCAACTATATTTATTTGATCAAGGTAGCACTTATTATAGTTTTGATACCCAATAACCATTATGTTGGTTAAGAAATGTTCACCCAGAAATCCATATTGTTATATTGAATGAGGAATAATTTGTTTTCTAGATTTCCCATTATATGGATATCTATGAATTTATTTGTCCAATGGTTCTTAAGAAATAGTATGAATGGTATTTTTAACACCTATGGTGAATGAATTATAATTATAAAGTGATGTATATGCCCAAAATTTATATTGCACCATGATGAATCTATCGGTCTATTGAGACAAAGAATCATGGGACATTAGTGTATACCTACAGCATAATAGAATAGTATCTTGGAATAAGTCCTTGAAATCCTGATTTTAGGTATTCCATGATGAATTACATTAATATGTGATAATTGATTATTTTTATCCATGTTTTCATTCATTCTCATGGATATAGATTTCTCTAAATTTCAATTGTTTATGGATTCATGGGGTTTATTTATTCCTATTATATATTTTTTTTACGTTTATGTTACGATATATTGCATTTTATGTTACATTGAACTTGGTATTTGAGATCACCCTTAATTTTATTCCATTCCCCAGAAAACCACTAAGAGTGTTTTGGGTAATTTTTTGTTTTATGTTGAATGGGACAATGTTGTTCAATCGATATGTCAATGTTGTTTCTTATGTTTTCAAATGTGATGTATGTATATATATTGTCTTCGAAGACTAATAACTTATCAATCCTACATGAAATATAGTACTCTATAAAAATAATATAATATAATTACCAAAATCATGATTCTTGAGTCCAGGATATTATAAATTAATAGATGAAAATGATATTCACTTAAACTATGATCTCTAATTGACCTACCTTCAAATAAAAATATTGGATATTACCATAATTATTTTATAAACATTAAAAATATTCAATAATATATTTAGTTTCATATTAATACAAGAAATAAATTTCATTTTTATCAAATATATTTGAATATGAAATTAAATATTTGGAAAGAAACTTTTAGAGATATCTAGTTTCATATTTTTCAACAAAACTAGTTATAGATAACTCTATGGGTGTGTCATTATTATTAAGGGATTTCTTTTTTGTTTTCAATTTTTTTATATTGATAAAGGAAAATTTTCTAAATATTATTAAATTTATATTTTATCCTATTTATATTTACAATCAGATCTCAAATAGTGTATCAAAATTTTCGTTTCATTCATTTATTTTTAATAAATCTCATTAAAAACATTATATAACCTAATATTACATTTCAAATTAATGGGTTTACATAAATGAATTATTTTTTATAAGATTATCAACGATTTTATTTTTATTTTGACCATGGAATCACTCCCTTTGTAATTTAAAATCTATTTCATGATGTATATTCATTATATAATATTCACCATAATCATATAAAAAGAAACATATCTCCATTTTATAGCCATACAAACATTAAAAATTAAAAATAAGAGGATACACCAATGATTCGACGTGTAAACAAATATCATAGATTTGATTTATTGAGAAATATATATAAACATATGTTATATATTACAACTTATTGGGACTAGGGGTTATAATATATGACTTATTAAATACTAAGGTGGGGTAATCCTGTGTGTTATTTGACAAGGGTTTTTGGAATTTTAACCCTCGCCAATTATTTAATCTTGTTATTTTGTTATAATTAATAATGATTAAAACATTTCCTCTTCGATTTATCTTGTCCTTAATATGAAATAATTATGTTCATTGAAAAAAAACTTAATGATTTCACTTGGTTCACTCATGTGGGGCTATGTCGAAGTAGAAAAAAATTATTATGTTATGGTCTATGAAAATTCATTATCATTTAATAGTTTAGTGTATATAGTGTTTTATTCTCATCACTCAACTTTAATGCTCTTTGCCTTTTCAAAATTTTGATGGAAAAAATTTACATCCCCATAGTAACTTCCAAATATTTGTAATTAACGCCATACATTATGGAATCCTTCCTCAATTTATATGTGTGAAATTCTCTTCTAAATCAATATTGTAAACTTTTAGATTTTGTAACAAAAAACTCCAAATTTTATGGAATGATGTCATTAATATTTTGGTACATTTATCTAAGTTCAGATATAACCAATTTTTAAATAAATCTATTAATATGATGTAATCTACACATACTACCTAGAAATAAAAAATATCTAAAATATTTGAATAATTGAATAAATTAATTACCTTTTTTCCTCTATAACATATTCTATATCCATTTGGATATATTCTATGGAATTACTTAAATAGTTGTCTACTTTTATCAAATACAAAAAACATTAATTGAATTTCTTCAATTTGATATATAATTTTGTACACCATATTAAATGACATGTTCTTCACATTCACCTTTTCTATCATAATTTATTTTATAGATCCTTCAATAAATGAGAAATTTAATTAGTTGTTTAGATTAAATAATGTTATCTCTATAAACTAGTTGATTTTTCTGTGTGTAACACACTTTTAAATGTAGAAAAATTCATATATATAATTTGAATATATTTCATTAAATATAAATCATATCTCTACATTTTGAATACAACGTGAAAATTATAGTTATTGAAAATTTTCTTAAGTCATGATATGCTGCTTATTATTGAATTATTTGTTTATTCTGTCACATTGTCCTCAAATGATCACAACCCTATTTGAATTAGAGCACAAAAAATAATGATATTGAAATCATAAATCAATTCATTTAACAAATTCATTATTTCTTGAAACAATATTATAATAAATGATGTAATTTTTTTAGAAAATAAGATAAAAAAACGTTTTTAGGTCTTATTCAGTGTTATCCCAATGCTCCCATTATGAGGAAACAACATCAATGGTGTGATAACCATTAAAATAGTACTATCTATAGTTTCACAAATTTGTCACAATATCAAATTATGGAGTTACCTAACATATTATAATGTGACACCTATGTTTTTTTGTGATTTTGTATGTAATCATTCATCCATGAAAACACCAAATGAGGTGATAATTTATTCGTATTCACCTTGGGTTACATCGTGTGAATAAATATTATGGTAGGATTTTTTTTCATTATTTAAAAATACCTAATAATAAATACGACATTTTTCCTACATTAAAAAAAATCACGAGATACCTATATATTACAAATTAAACATCATATACCCAACAATTGATCCATACAAACTATATTTTGAATCGTTACTCATCATCAAAAATTTATTTTTTCTCGTTTCGACGGAATTTCTAGGAAAAAAATGCATTCTATTTTCTATTTCAATTGTATCCTTTCAATTTTATACTCTAGATTCCTCAGTCTATACATTAATATTGTTCATAGGGAGAGATTAATTATATCAGTTCTGATATTATAATAAATTACCTACTACATATATCGGTTCAATGATTATCAATGTTATGATTGCACCAACATATATGGTATTATTGAAAGATAAACACATCAAACATCCTTTTTGGATCTATCATTATGTATAGTTTCTAGGTAAGATATCCATATTAACACTCATTTGTAAATATCTATGTCTTGAGCTGAAAAAATCTACATCCATTAATTATGAGGATTTATTATAAAACATTTGGATCCCAACATTAATACCTTTTATATTTTCCAAATTTACTATCATTTAATTATTTAAATTCCAAAAATCTACCTCATTATTATCTTGTATTATCATGCTATATATATTTAATATCCATCTATAATTATCAACATATATTTTTACTAAACTGAAATCCATATCATCTTGATTTATTTTCACTGTATCCAATATGATCAAACATTATTGTAATAGAATTTGACATTTATCATATTGGTTTGAAAATTATATTGTTATTGTTAAAATTATTTGATAGGTGTGTATATATGTTTGTATAAGTACGTGGTTTTTTTATTTTGGTTATTTTCTTGTACACCAAGGAGCATTAATATGAAATAAAATATTGAATTTAATGTGAAAATTAAAGAAAACCATTTAATAATTATAAAATTATGAATGTTAAAATATTTATTTGGATAGTTTTTTTCAATGAAAAATAAAAAATATTTTATAAAATTACGGTGATTTTTTAGAGAAAATAATTGTAAAAAATTATTGGAATGAAACAAGCATACTAATTTTAAATAATATCTAACAATTCATTTATATTTAATAAAAAATCAATAAATATCATACCAATTATTCCATTTAATCCATTTCTCCTTATTTGTACATTTTTTAAAAAGATATCTGATTGGAAAATGTGTCCCTCCTTTAAAGATTATATATTTGTTTCATGAATTACCAAATGACCATGAATGATCTATATAATGTAATGGTATGTTAAAATGTTTTAGTTAAATAATTTAACAAAATTTATCTTAAAATAAATTATTTTCATAATACTGTAGAATAACACTTGCTTTGAATCTTTTTCTAAAGGTTTAAACCACATTATCTGTCTTTAAATGATAATCCTCATACTCCAAGGCATCTCAAATCATTTCATAAATAATTTAATAATATAAAATTGATGAATAATATTACTAATAATTATAAAATATGGTTTATATAATCAATTAATTGTTTAATATTTGAAAATCAATTTATTACATTTTAAATATTTTCAATAACATCATATTATATTATGAAATAATCATGAAAATATTTAGTGGGTTGAATTTTTTTTGTTATGTGATATCATATAATTCATTAATATCTATTAAAAAAATGACATAAAAAACATCACTATAACGTGGTTTACTTCAACACAAAACTATTATGTGGTTTAATACATAATAAAATATGTGTATATAATTTTATTTGAGTCAACTATTTTTTTAAATTGAAATTTTCCATAACCTAATAAAATGTATAATGAAAATAAATGGAATTATACTTATCCATATGATAATTGAAATTATATATTCCACCCATGTCATTGATTTAACAATACATTGTTTCATCACATTAATGAAAACACAAATCATGATATATAAACACTTACCTATTTTTGAAAATCACTATATTTATGACTATATAACCATATTGAATTGGTAATACACTATATTAAAATTATAAGAATTTAATTTTACATAATCAATAAATTATATTCATTCCATGTACAGATTGTTTCATCTATTAATGTATTTTTTGAAATTAAATAACCAATATTCTAGAATATCCCAAATGATAGGTTTCCGGTACATCCTAAAACCCCCATAATATTTTGATATCCTATGATGATTATTTAACACCTCAATATTTTTCTTTTATATTAAAAATATTTTGTCGTACAAAATCAACAAAATAACTGATCCTAGACTCCCATGTCTTGGTCAAGTATCATTAATAGTCAAAATTATATTTTTTAATTATCAAACACCATTAAAGAAAAAATAAAAATCCATAGTTGATGAAAAAAATTAAATAACAAAGCCATTAGAATAAAACAATTTCCTACGAGTACCAATATCATAAAAAACAATTAGGAGATAAAGCTTACCGGATTTTCGAGATCCTCCATCAGAATATCTTCAAACCTTAACACCAAATTTCTCCAAAATTGGATGTACTCCCCAATGATTACTTTCCCTATATTGAGCCCCCCTTATTAAGAATAAATCATTCTTATCAATATATGTGACTTGTTCCCCATTATGAGTCACCCTTAGGACCATTTCCATCGTTTTTTAGCCATTAACTTTTCTTAACATATTTGAAAAAATTTGTAAACCATTTATTGAGAAAATTATTACAGTAATTGATAATAAATTTTCAAAAAAATTGAATAAATTATTTCCAAATGATGTTCATATCCATATCCATATAGATTCTTGTATGTATAATTCATAAATATATCCACTCATATTGACTACATGAGTAAGGACTAAACTGAGATTATCAATTATTTATTGATGGATTTCCTTTCATTGTTTATATCTCTCATGTTTAGCTTGATCATTATCAATCCATTTTATGTTGTTTATAATCCTAATTTCATCTATGTTTTAAAAATATTTTTGATTTTTGGGATGAATAGGAAAAATCACCAATATAATGACATCAAAAAAATCATTACTGGGATCACAATAAGTCTTTTCTACTTTTTTACTAGATTCATCACCAGGTTTTTCCAAAAAAACAATTTTTTACCAAGTTCCAATAAAATCCTTAAATTTTTCATAAATTATGATTTTTCATTTCCTAAAATATTTTGAAAGACTTTTTTTTTGTTATGACATCATTTTATTTACAAATATATGAATTTATAACATTAGTATCATGTTTAAAATAATTTAATAGGTTTATTCGTTAAATATACTCCAATAAAATAACCCCATATTTTAATTTTCATCGTATCTATTAATGGGTAAATATTTATATTTCCTTTTGATTTTTTAGCATTGATATAAATTAAGGGATGTTATCAAAATGATTTTTATTTAATGTAATGTTTCTCAAATTAACTAACTAATTTATAGAATATCATATGAATGATTACATATATGACTCTTTTATAGTTGTGTAGATAACTCTATGATCAATTCCATAAAATATATTACTCCAATAGTATTCCTTTACTTTTCAATTTTATTTGGATTTCTTGATATGTGTAGCCAAAATGTCATCTAAATGAATATATAAAATCCTATTAAGTTGATCAAAACCCCAATTTACATATAATATTACCTGGGAAATATGATTTTGTATTATCTAGTAGTTTTGATAATTATGCTCTTAGTATTTGTTCAATTTGGAAAGAATCTATAATTACATACGTGAAAGTGATTTTAAAAATATGATAATAGAATCTCAGATATTACAATGACATATTCATAATTAATTATTTAATTTTTTGTATTCAATCACTTTACGATATGTAAGATATTCAAAACATATTAGTGTATAATAAATTATAAAAATAATGGGTTTTTATATTCCCAGAAATAATATAAATTAATATTTATAGATATTTGAATTCATGACATATATAACATATGTATTTAATGAACATTTTTGATATTTACACTTGACCCAACACCCTACCCGACCACATTCATTACCCAAAGGCCATTACCAATCACTATGGGATGAGAAATAGTATATGAGCATCCAAAATCAAACTTTGGGAATGACTTCTCCCAAATAATTAACTATAAAAATACAACAAAAAATCAACATTATCAGTAATCCTAAAAAAATGAAAAAACTATAATAAATAAAAAATATTAAAATCTTTAATAAAATGTAAAAAAAATCAAACATTGGGTGGAACAAAAAACCCCACCCATAACATTCACGAAACAAGAGGCAAAATACACTCAAACCCCATTTGTAAACACATTCAAGAAGAGTAACACTAGAAACCAGATCCCCTATCACCACCCTAGAATATCTATCTTGTAGTCGGTGCAAACATAACGATGCCTATATACACAATAGGGTGTGTATATGGTATGAACGAAATCTTATTAATATATCTTCCAAAAGAAATTATATGAAAAAATATTATAACATAAATAATTATTATACAGTTTATATAAGGAAACTGAGATATTTTAAAAGAATAACATCTAACAATTATATTACAACAATCATATAAAGAAAACAAACATTAAAATTCAATGTTTAAATTTATTTATTATATATTCAACCGTATGTTGATTGTATGAAAAACATCACAGGATCATCAAGGAAAATCATTAAGAAAATAGTTTAGTGGGACACTAGTGAACCCGTATCTCATTTGTATGGTATAAAAACCAAAAAAACACCACTTCCTTATAAATAATCAACTAGAGAGAATCACAACCCATGTTCTAGTGGTATCCAATCATCATCATATGTTTATTTATAATTGTGTTTTAATCCTTATAAAGGGAACCATCCTTATCCCTGCCAAACTAACAAGAATAATAGTCATAGTACATCCATCTAGTCACATATGATTCTTTATGTGGTCAAATTCCACATCTCATGTCACATAAATTGTGATATACACATTAAAATAATCTTATATAGTGAACACAATGAAATACAAACATTTAATAAAAATTCTTCCAACATGGAAAAAACTCAATACAATAAACATTTTTCAATAGGGAAACCATTTTTGAAAACCCTTATAATGACTGACATATGTCCAATAATAGAAAAATCCATGAAAACCAACCATTTACATTTGTAGAATCACATTTCAGCCCATACTAAAAAAAATATTTTGAGAAAATTATTATAAAAACATTGAATATCCATGGAATCCATTTAGGAAGTAAATAATGTGTAACAAAAAATATATATTAATTATAATTCATGGAATCACCCACATATGGATTGAAACATCAAGAATCCAATTTAAAACCACAAATGAAACACAATGGGACCCTATAGAGGAATGATCATACCAAAAATTACAATATTTCACCTATTATACTAAAATTGAACCTTCACTATGACAAATAACTCTCTGTAGAATAATAACCCATGATATAAAGAGAAGGAATCCATAAGAAGGATGTATAAGTCAAATAAGGAAATTATGTGATGATTCATGAAGATTCCACAACATAACAAGAAATATTTAAAGACATAAGAGATCTTGTAGGAGAAGGGTAGGTGTCTAGGGTTGAGAATCCAAACTGGATTGAAATAGGATGGATCTATGGAAAAAATTTGAAATGGATAGAATATAAATTTCTACATATTTATGTTTTAGAATGTCTATTTGGTTTTGCTAAATGGTTTTCCAAACCATGCCGAAATGTTGCAGATTACTATTTCTAAAGGGGAATGAAACATCTTGAAATTGGGGAATGGTTGAAAACCCATAAATCCAACTCTATACTGAAGATATAACCACCAGAATAGGTGCACATTCTATTCTAGACATGTACAATGTTTCTATAAATGGTACGACACCCATGCACCAATGATTGCTAGGTCCAAAAATAGTTATTTTTCTCAAAACCTTAGGGATAATATATAAAACCAATATAATTCTAAATTAAATAGTAAAATAGATCAAAAATAAATTTTTTATGTGAAAATTCTCGCCTCCATGAAATATTTTCTTAATTGAAAGGTCAACTTAATGCAAAATCCGAGAATAAAAATGTTATTACTCAACCCATGATTTAGACTCCCATGTTTCATTCCCATCATTACCATTTACCCAAAGGAACTGAACCAATGTTATAGAAATATCAAGAGGATCCTTCTCCTTAGACTACACAATTTTTACTTGGTGATCAAATATAGAGAATTATATTCTTTCCCTAACACTTTCTAATTCAATAGTTAACATGGATCTATATAATAAATTTTCAACTTTGTGATGGAACAATTAATGGATTGACATAAAATAATATGGAAAATATATCTATTATAGCACATTATCAATTATATCAGCAATCTCAAATGGTATAACGTACCTAGTAATTTTCTCCCATTCCATACCAAGAAAACAGTGACCCTAATGACAAGACAACTTAAATTTAACTGGTCAACAAAAGATAATACCATGGATTGGCACTCATAATCATAATAATACTTATAGTGGCTATGTGATATCAACAACCACTTCTAAATCAACCAGACCTTGTCAGAAATATCATGCACAAGGATCAGTCCCATCCATGTGTTCTCACCTACCTCAACCCATCATAATGTAGACCGACATAAATGACTATAAAGAACCTCAAAACGGCTCATTCTAATTGAGTATTGGTAACTATTACTATATGAAAACCCCACCAAACCTAAATGGATACCCAATGAACATTAGAAATACCACACACATTAAAGGGGAATGACTTCTATACTTTTATTATCCTCTTCCATCGCACCATCTTTTTGGGGATGGTATGTTGAATTATACATGGAATACAACCACATTGCCTTCTAAAGGACTTCTCTAAACTTATATCTGATGTGTGGGTTGGTGTATTAATCAATCACCAATGAAACACCATGAAACATTAATATCCTCTAAATACAAAATCGGTCCAATTCATCCAATTTGGATGAGTCCATAATTACAATGAAATGGGATGATGTTTTGAGACAGTCAATCAACTCCCAAATAGAATTATTTCTCCGGGGTGTATGCGGTAATATAATATTGAAAAACATAGAGAACTAATACAACTCCCATTTATAAATGGTTCGCGATTGAGGAAAATTTAATGGAATTTTTTATTGATTTTACCTAATGAAATTAATAATATTGGGATACAAAGTTTGTTGTGTCCCGCAACATACCATGCCACCAGAACTAACAACTCAGATTATAAAACATATTTCATGTATGATGATGAACAACCAAGTGGGAATGGTGTCTATCCTACATCACCACATTCCGAATAAATGACACCACAAATTGACCCTTGACATAGAAACCTCCCTTATAATACTATTCCAACTCACCATACGACTCACTACCATTTAAGAACCTAATTGACCACTAGAAAATATCATCACTATGATTCTCTTACTGAGTCAACTCCAAGAAGCGGGGTATCATCCAATCAGTGGCCATGAATTCACACCCACAATGCTCCTTGGTATCTAAATGCATCTTCGTAAAAAACTAACCAACTACAATTCTTCACTGGCCTCTTTCACAGCCCACATTATCATTTTTCATCTCAATATTCCTTCTAACACATTACATTCGATCAGGATATACATGATATAAAAATCATACCTCTTATGGTATTCAACCTAATGATGCTACCTCAAATTCATATCCATCTAGTATAAAATTTAAAAAGACATATTATTGTCTGATTAGACAATAAACTTATCCCTAAAGATATAATAGAACAACATCATCAATAAATTCATAACTATTAATAAATTCAGGTCATTGTTTGGATTATTTTTTGATGTGGTTATAGCTAGTAATAACTATATGCCACCATCCTACATCATCACACACCCAAGACCCATACCTAAGGAATCATTATAGAACATTTATACCTTTTATGATTCCAGCAAGATCAAAACAGGGGTTATTTTGAAATGACACTTAATATCCTTAAAGGATTTATAAACATTCAATATACACTCCATTTTCACACCCTTCCATGAATTTTATATAATGGGTGAATAAATCCAAGAGAAATATCGAACGTATAGTCTGTAATGCATGATAATATAAAAATCTTATGACATCAAAAAAATTCATTGTTTCTCACATGATATCCACACTTTGATCTACTAACTATTTAATAAAACCCCATATATTGGGATGATGTAACCCTTAACCATCACCTCTAATATCCGTAAGGTTATCTATGAAATAATATAATACATGTGATGGTCAAGAAGAGTGTATAACTGGATGTACAATTGCTATTCATGCTCATCCATGGTCCCGGAGTAAACTAGGATATCAACCACAAATACCATGATGAATTAATTATTGATATGAAAGAGAGACATATTTATAAATTAAAATGATACCACCAAGGAAATCATTATTCTATAATAAAATAACAAATACATGATGTGGTCATACCTTATTCGGAATGATTTTTTTAGAAAGACTACCTCTATGACACTGACATGGTGATATCCCAAACACAAATTGAATGTTTTTAACTAAAATCCCATTTGATATGATAAAATAGCTTATCAGTATGAGGAAATATATTTTTATTCTTGCTCATTACCTTAATCATCCTCTTCTAAGTGATACACAACCAGATAGATCCATTTTCCTTCTTCAGAAACATTACTAGAGGCAATAGGATATGATTGAAGGGATATTATTTTTGTTCCTAAACCCAATATGATGGTTAGATCCACATATCTCTCTAGAGAAAATCCTTTTAAATCATATGGTAATACCTCTAGGAACTCATCCACCAAAAGAGGTCATAACTCTCATAGCCATTACCATCATCATCTATCATGAATGAAAATTTCATGGAAATAAGGATTCCCAGTTCTAGAAGTGGAGGTCCAGCATATATCTACTTTGGATCCCATTTACCTTGAATATCATGAATGATCACATTAGGATCCACAAAACACATTTGCTAATGATAACATTAAATTTTCTTATAGGAAATTCACCATCCAATCCATAAACATTATCACATAATAGAGGACCATTTTCAAAACTATTAATTTCTATTATAGCTCAATCTTTGAAACATTGAGTGCACATGATAGTCTTTTAAAACCCTGCTCTTTTTTCTATCCATTCATATTAACTAACTCTATCGCATGTGATATTATATCAATTTTAAATTTTAAAACATCCAAAATATTTAAATAATTTACATATTTCAAGGCACCATTATCAAGTTGATGAACAACTATGGAAGATACAATATGAATTTTACGTCAAACTGGTGCTATCCCAACATTAGATTTCACTGGAATTTTCTCTATATCCTGACAGTGTCTCATCACTGCATGAGCCCGAAAATGACTGCTAAATTTTGGATCTCCCATATGATAGATCTTCCCCATAGTAGATATAAACCTTTCTCTATGATCAAAAGAACAAGAACCTCTTATCCATTATTATTTTCAAGGGGATGAAATCCCCCTA
The DNA here is from genome assembly GCA_963277665.1 of Viscum album. Lineage (NCBI taxonomy): Eukaryota > Viridiplantae > Streptophyta > Magnoliopsida > Santalales > Viscaceae > Viscum > Viscum album. The sequence goes on from OY728152.1 coordinate 1,429,920,654, forward strand.
GAGGATGAGGAACCTACACAACTTTGATTTGGAAACTCCACCTAAATAAACTGAGGAAAATTCCCTCTAATTCCACACTGATGACATGATCTGGGTATACATGGACATGTTGACTACATATGCCATGCCTTTTTATAATGAATGAATTAGAATGACCCATCATCTGATGCCATAAGTGAATGTACCTGGAAAGGATGGTTTAACTACCACCTTCGCTACTTTTTCTACAAATCTCTTTTCCTCTTCTTTATATATAATTTTCCAATACCCAAACCCCCTGGATAAATTGGTCATGAGAAACCACATATTCTATATAAGTCATTCATTATCATCAAAAATTGACCAACCGACACAAAATATGTATTCAAACATTAAAAGTTGATATCGTATCAGTTATCTGGAAAAAAAACCATTTCCAATCAATTTTCCATCAGCTAAAAATCTGAAATGACTCTGGGTGTGAATTGAACTAACTAAACGAAGAGGAAGAAATACTCGAATATAGTCTGATCCCCCTGGTAGAGGTCTAAAAAATTTTGGGTCTTGGATAAGGACATGTTATATGGGAAATTCATATCTTTTATAATGTCTTTAATGTTATTCCAACCCATCTTTTCCTACTTCCCAACATGAACCATAGATTCATAATGCCACAAGAGGGCCTACACACTCAGACCACCTACACCGTCACCTAGAATAAGTAGATCACTAGAAATTGGAACACACATCCAGACCCAAAAACACCATGACATTACATAAGTGAAAAATAACAAGTTCATGACACACCCATGGGTGTATATAGAGTTTGAACCAAAACCAGTAGGTTTCTTTAAAAAAATGGATTAATCACCAATTAATAATAAGAAAAATCGACTAGCTATATTTATAAAAATTTTAAGGAAATATTTTCAATGAAAATAGATAAGAATACATTTTATAAAAATTAATCAAGTAAAACATTATTTAAAATTCAATGTTAAATGTAACATATATTAATTTCCACCATATACCAATGGTAGGAATAATATCCCATGAGAATTCGGGTCAATCCACAAGGAACTATTGTTAGTGGGGCTCTAGAATCCTTGTATCCTAGTAACATGTTATAGAACATATACCACAATTTATCCACATTCATGAGCCACTATTTTATAAGAAATATGAGGGTATGCTGGTATATAGTCATCATTATATATTTTGTATGTTTTGTAGTGTTAATCTTGATATTTGGAGTCAGGCCTCATCCCCACTGATCCAACTACCATTCTGGTACCGGTTAGTCCATCTAGTATGCTACGATTTATATTGTACAAAAATCCCACTTCTCATGTTACATAAAGTACCACATGCATATCCACACTATCCACAATATAGAACACCAAAAAATCCACCACTTTAAGAAAAATTATTCCAGCATTGAAAACAACCAATGCAGTCATCCATTTCCAATAGGGAAAACATTTTCAAAACCACTTACACACACATGTACAAAACAAGATAAATCAATAAAAGGAAACAATTTTTATTTGTAAAATCTTCTTTCAACCCATAAAAAGACCAAAAACCATTTAAATCATTATTTTCACTAGATTAAAAATACATGGAACACATTTAAAATGATAAGAATGTATACCAAAATCATACAGTAATGTTAACGCATGGAATCACCATGATTAAGCTTATCATCAATAGTAATCTAGTGGTAACCCAAAAATACACCCCAAGGGGGACCTTTAATGGTATGATAATACCAAAAAATTCATGATTTCATTGAAGACGTTAAAATTGAACCCTAATTAGGTACTATTACCCTTTGGATATGGATGAAACCATGAAAAAAGACGATTAAATTAAGAATAATGAATAATAAGTGGAATGGTAGTACTTAATTAATTATTTGTAATTATTAACCCCTAAAACAATTAATATTTTGGGATACTATTGTTCAATGAGGATAGGGGGAGTTGTAGAGGGTTTAGACTCTCAAATGGTACAAATTATATTTGATTTGGGGCTATAATTTTGGACGGATAGAATAATAAATTCCATATTTTTTTTGATCCAAGAAGGAATCCAAATTTAGTAGCACAGATTTCCAAACCATTCAAAAAGCATGTGTCCATCCCAATCCAAATATTAATGAGGTTTTATGGTTCATGGGGAAGGTTACACATCCATGCAGCTGAACATCCGCCCCAAACAGAACCAATGCATTGAGTGCACAATCTCTTCTAGGATGGAACTCTATTTCTACTAACCATGTGACAACCATGTGCCACATTCTACCGATCATAAAATCACCATTTTTCTAAAAACCCCAAAATATAATATTTGTAACCAAGATAAGACCAAAATAAAAAAATTAAATAAAAAAATATCATAAGTGAAAAGGTTCATCACTTTCTTCTCATGGTTTATACTATTTGAAAATGAATATATTAAGAACATAAAATAATTTTAATCATACACATAACTGCAAATCTAAAAAACATTGCCTAATACCCTAAAAAACTATGAATTATAACCCACATGCCTACTACAGTTATACAATTACTCAATAGAAGCCATAATACATACATAATCAAAGCACATAATTTATATAACTCCAAACATTCCATTAATTTGATTTTTTTTGAAAAAATTACGTGTTTAAGGATATAGATAGTTAATAATAATAATAATATCATTTATTTTGGTTCAGGAATAACCAATATTATAATAATTATTTATAACAAGTTTCTAATTAATTAGGTTCTTTTCAACCGATATTTACTAATTATAGTTTACTAGTGGATCATTATATTACCAAAATTTGTTTTGAAATGTTGTAATTAAATTTTATGAAATAAGTAAGACTATAGTTTCCCCATTAATAGTGTATCATATTATCAAATGTCCATCATTATTGAGTTTTTAATGAAGGGTTTAGTTTTTAATTAGATTTTTGGTTGATATGGGATTGTTTATTTTATTTGGTTCTAGTGGAGAATTTGAAATTAATTTTTTTTATTTTTAAGAATATTTTAATTACTTACTCTTTGTATAATCATATTTTTTATGACCATGACATAAAACCCAAAACCAAGATAGTTCTTAATAGATAGAGGCACTTAACAATTATTTAATGTGTCATTAATGGTTGTACATTGATCAGCTAACAATATATTTACTTGAATTAATTATTAATTATTTGATTTTTTCGATAGATTTATAAATTAATGGAACGACAATGGTGTATTTTTATAGAACGTACCACAGTTTCTCATAAAATTCACAATCGTACATTGTGATGAAGTATTCCCTAGTTTTTCAATTGATATATTGTCATGTGAAATGATAATATACAACAATCATCTTAATAATCTATTTTCGAAATCATATTTTGATATTCATCATTTGAAATTTATAATATGGAGATTAAATGAATGAAATGAATGATTATTAATTAATAATAAATTACTTAGTTTAGAAAAAATGTTTCAAAATTTGAAATATGAGATATATTTTGGAAAAATATAGTGAATATTATATAGAATTTAATCATATTTGATTAATATATAAAATATATAGGTCAGTTGAAAATTTCTTGATTCATATATCTATTAAAGGAAAAAAATAAAATATCTCTCTTTTATCTCAAACATTGAATAATGTTCTATAAAAACATTATATTGAGGGAGGTACATTATGAGTAATGGTATATTCCCAAAATCAATGGATACTATATTTGTTTATGAAACTCATCATTTATTCTTACTTATCGATATCAAATTTCTATATAAAAATTTAATAGATCAAATAAAGAAGATGAATGGTACACAACCATTTTTATTATATAACTCAATTAAATTCTAAATTTTTATCATGGTTGATTTATGTTTTTTTTATTTTATTATAATTTATTTATGATGAGTTTTATCCATTAAAACTCATTAGTGGAATCATCTCTTTTCTACTATCTTTTAGCATTATCATTAAATGAAAAATGAAACAGAAAATCACATTTCAAGGAACTAAGACATAACCCTATTTATATTGGGTGTTTGGATTTTTCCTTTTGAAAGAATAAAATATATAAAACAATAGTAATATTATTAGTTTTGGTAAAATCTCATATTGCAAGGAACGATTCAAGAAAAATAATCATTAGAGGGTGATGTTGAAATTAATTAAAATCATAGTATATTATGACCGTGATCTAAAAATTGGTAATATGATATTTTTGATTGGGTCATGATCCACCATGGGGATAGATATGGAAAATTTAAAATGCAATACACATTTTATATAAAAACATGGTATACAAGAATGAATTCTCCAAAACTGATTTACCCTTGACTCACACTCCTAGTTGTAATTGTGAAGAAATACATTACACATAGAATCTGAAACAATGTGATATCAAAAAAGATAAAAACATTTATAATTTAAATAATTTTCACAATGAAATAATTTAATCTCAAGATAATAAAAAAATCCCCAGAATCAATGGTTTCATTTCATAGTAAGAAACAAATATATGAATATTTTTCACCCACTTGTGATAGTTCTTCCACAACAGAGATACACTAAAATCCATTATATAAATACCATAGATTACACACATAATCATAATATGTGTAATGAAAACATAAGAAATACCATGACAAAATACTTATTTTTATAAAAACTCATCAAAATGTAATAATGGGGATATATCATAAGAATATGAGAAAAAATGTGTATGGGAGAAATACGATAATAAAAAACATTCAAAATAAGTAACATTCTCAATTCATGATTTAAAATCATATATTCATTAATGAAAAAATATAAGATTCCAAAAACATGTGATAATAATAAAATTACACAAGTCATATAATTGTTTGGATATAAAAATATAGAATTTCATTAAAACATATAATAATAGATAATTATTTCAAAAAATGAAAATAAAATATTGTGAATATATCTATGCACAAAATATTCAAGAAACCATATGCAAATAAATGACAATAACATCATTCTCACCCAAAAAAACAATAAAAACATAAAAGAATAAAAATTCCAAAAATAACATATCAATAAATCGACCTGCATCATGTTTACACAAACAAATTTGATGAATTTTATAGACAAAATTATCACACAAAACAATTGATAAATAGTATTAATACATATCATTCACCCAAAAAGAAAGTGAAAAATGATACCAATATCATTTTCACAAAACAAACCTATAAATGATGTTACTTACATCACCATCACACAAAGAACATGTGAAGAATTATAACCACATCATATTCACCAAAACAACTCATCATCTCACTTGATATTAATTTTTTATCAATTCATTATAGGGGTATATGAGAACCCACCATTTAATAATATTCATCTAAAAATTTTTATGCCAATAGAATATGAAAAGATTCATATTTAAAAAATGAATTAATAATACAATGAAACAAGATGGGTTTTAGAAATGAAACCATATAAAATTTCACAACTCATTCTGAGTAAGTTTGAATATAGTGGTTTAGGAAAATATTTTCAATTTAATATAGAGGATAAATTATTATGTCTAATTAAAAAAATAAATTTTTCATGTTCATTGAGTAAATAAATTTTAAAAATAAGATAAAATAAACATTTTTATTTTTAAATCCTTAAAATGTAGGTATATTTAGGAAAAATATCATTAATCATGTAAATGAATATTCAATTAATAGAATTTTTTTTATGAAAAAATAATGAGATAATATGGATTAAAAATAAAAATATATTCAACCATTTTTTAACCATAATCATAAATCAAAAAAAGTTTTTATTATATTTCTAATATTATTTTTATTAAATTATTTGTAAAAGCATCTCAAAATAAATAAATTTTTATAAAATAATTATTTTTAGTAATAGAGTCATGAAAATGGTATAAATATTATCTCATTAAAATTTAATATTTATAATAAAATAAAAAAACATGGAAGGTAAACTTTTTAAATATTTTAAAATGAATTTATTAAATAACCTCAACATAAAAATCGATAAAAAACATCTAATTGTATATTGGGTAAGGGAAATATGAATTTATCCTAAGATAACACACAAATAGGTTTCTGAATATAATGGAGAATGTTTGTAAAATGTGGGATATGGACATTTAAGAAAAATAAATGTTCAATAATATATGAATTATTTTTAGGTTGGTAATATTTTTTTGGAAATAAATTCATTATAGAGAAATATTTGAATCAGATATTCCATTTTATCAATTGAAAAATTGAATGATTAATATAAAATATAAGGATTAATGAAACCAACCATTGATTTATTATTTTCATGATGAGATATTATGAATCAGTGGAAGGAGTTTTGAGATAATAACAACACATCCACCACTTTTACCTTTTGAATTGATATCATAATCCATTTAAATAAAATATATGTATTTGTAAATCAATTTTATTGAAAGAAGTAATATGATAAATAAAATACATGAAAAATATTCTCACAAAAAATTAAACATGTCATGAATACACATCATATCTCAACGCATCAATATTTCAATAAAAATCCATTATATTTCCCAACCAGGCAATAGCCTAAAGGCCTTCAATTTTTGTTGATTTTTTATAATCCATCATTACAAGGGTGAGGTGGAACCCTTACAAGGCCCATAGGCATATGTATTACATGTGTCATAGGATGTAGAGAAATTAATTTCTCATAAGCTTCAAGTAGTACATACAACCCAGACTAACTACTTGGAACTGCTCCTCCGAAGCATCTTCATTTTGAAATTATCTCTCCACATTCACATGACTATTCGGCTAGAATTTCTCATCCATGCACAAGCATGTCCTAATGTTAGGTGACATAACCTCTCATTAATTCATTATTTTTTTCTTCTTCTATGGTGAAATATCATTTCTCATCATCTTTCTAATGCTTGTTCCTTGTAGGGTGTTTGGTTCGCATATTCCCTTAAGGTGGTTAAAGAAACACAGACAATGAGAAGATTTAATCAATGGGCGAATATGGCTGAGAATTCCACTAATTTGAAATAATATAATTATAACATATGTATAATAATATTATTCAATTAATTTAATATATCGAACTATATTATAATAGAATGTAAAAAATATAATGTTCTATCTTAAAACTGAAAGATGGAATATTATTGGAGGTGGTAGTCCATATGTATGCACCCGTATCATATTTATTTACATTGAACATAAAATAGGTAAGAAGTTGGGTAAAGCCTCTAGCCCATGTTGCCCAGATTAATTGGTTATGTTTTTAAATTAGTATGAGATACAAACTATATCATAAAAATGACACAATAGAATAGGAATCATGGAATACATGATATATACATAAATCATATATTACATTACAAAGCATAAATTAAAACATAATATTTCCAAGGATAAAATTATTATACTCTTAAATTTTCCATTAATATAAATCATATTATACTTCATTGAATCCTAAGAAAAAATAAAAATAAGAAAATTGTTGGGCTCTGATAATCATTATGGGTATGCATACAATAAAAGCTAAATAAGTCATTAATAATATGACACTAAAAATATTGAAGTAAAATAATTCCATAATTAGTTGAGATGAAATCCTATCGATGTATATCATACATAATCAAATAAATAAGTGGAAATCAAGAACCAAAATAAAAATGTATTAAATTAACAATTTTAGACATCATAAACTTACAAAAGAGGCCTCGTGCCAGGTCACCTAACAGAAATGGTTAATGCCTCACCCATTACCCAAGAATGTTTGTCTCAAGAGACCAACTGATGCATCTAGGGGTTACTAAATCCTTCAACAATCCCATATTGAGTTTAATTTATTCTTCACTCGTAATAGGTGAATTATAACTAACATGTACAATCAAATTGACACTATCATATGTAATTGTAATAATACCCCAACCCATAAACATATTCATAAACTATTCAATGTAATATGAAAGATGGTGTCAAATTTAATCATATCCAATCATAAAAATCATCAAGTCATGATTAATATATGGTATCTTGCAACATAATAGAAAAACCGTAGTAAATAATAATATTTTAAAATGGATGTTGACATGGATATAGATACATCGAAGATATCATTGTAAATATTTGGATGAAAATACTCAGTTTACATTGAAATCATTAATTTATAAAATATTGTGGACATATAATAGATTTTGATTTATTTGAAAAGAGCCTTGTAAACATAGAAATAAATAAACATATCATTATGGAATTATTATAGTTGGATAATCCAGTGATTCTATAAAATTTAAAAAAACATTCCTTCCATATTTTTGTTAGAAATGTAAGAAATTACCTCGTTTTTGAAATGAAATTGATATTTATTTAAACCAAATTTTTAAAATACAGAAACCATAGAAAAAATAACATTAAAAATTATAGGATAATAGTAAAAATGTTAAAAATTATTTTTTAAAAGATATAGATACAAATGAAACATATTCCACATTGGAGTCTTAAAAATAAACAATCCCTAATTATGAGGAGATTGTGGAATAAACTTATACCTTATGTTCGAATTCCTATATATATGACTGACATACTCTATAATAATTTTATATTAATTATAAATATATTATGAAACCTTAATCAAACACATATATAATACCATTTATGAAATACTTAAAATCGTTTACCATATATTTTATAATAATTCCTTGTTAGAAAAACTATTTTGGGTATTAACATCTTTATTTTTAATTTATGATTTTGATGAATATATATAGAATTTAGTGAGAAATTAATTTACAATAATATAAATAATTTTAAAATGAAAAAAATTTGAATATATATTCATAATATTATTTTGAAAGGTAATATATTATGTATACAGATATTGTAATGTTTTACACTATTCATATAGACAGTTGGTCAGACATACACATGAACACTATATTCCTTCTTCAATGGATGGAAAAAAATAAAGTTTAATGGTAATTATAATCATATATAATTATTATTAATAATAAATATAATATATTAATTTAAATCTATTGGTTTTACCACCAATTTAATGTAGAATTACAAAATGAGTCACATCACTTCGTGCAGGTGGTAGTATACACGTATGCACGAGCGCTTTATCATTTCCCAACAATTTAGAATATAAAAATATATATTTGATATTATTAGTTATGTACTATAACATTGTTATAAATATAATATATAAAATTTGAATCTATCAAAATTCGAATCAATAAATGGTGGTAATGAAAAATTAATTGTATCGACATGTGGAGATAGTAAGTCCTATGTACACATTAGTTATAACTCCGCTAATCTTTTGATTGGAAAGAGGGTGGGTAATGGTGAGTTATTAATTGTAATAAAATGTATGTATATTGAAAAAACAATATTTATTATTTTATTATATTTTTCATATTCTTATAATAACTATGAAATTAATTAAATTTAAAAAGATTGGGAAAGAAAATTACATCTTCATTGGGAGGCCGTATTTAGATACTTTTTAAGGGACATAAGTATGATATTTTAGGGATATTTATACCTATATAACAAGAATAATTGTGTTAAAAAGGTAAATTAGAATGTATTCGTGGATCTTGATTGGTCAATGTGGTGTGAATAAGTGAGGTATGAGGTTCTGTATTTATAATTGAGGTGATATGCACTTTTGGGATTTCTCAAAATATTAAATTATACTACATTCATTCTAATATAAAATTAGACAAAATGGAAATAGTTAAAAATAAAATTTAAAATATAGTAATAATAACACCATACATTACAATTTAGAAATTTTTTGGTGTCAATTTAAACATTATCATTTTGACTAACTCCATGGATAGTTTTTACCTTAACAAAATTAACCACTATTTTAATCATAAAGGGTTAAAAAATTTACAATAAATGATCAAATGACACATAAGTGGAACAAGATTCGTTTTTTATTCCATTTTACATTCACATGGATGATTAAAAAAATTATGTGTTTTAAATAATTTAGTTAAATATTATTTTGATAAAATTTCATTAGGGTGAATTTTGAACTATTAATTGAATTTGGCTTCTAATACATTAATAAAATTAGGTAATTAGAATATAATTATATATCACCTATATATGACATTATATAGTTATAAAAAAAATTATTTTACACATTCACACAACAATATTAAATAATAATTATCATTTTTAAAATAATTTATTTTATTTGACAGTAAATGAAATTAATAATGTTTTAGCATTCCATAAGAATTTAACATAAAAATATAATTTATAAAATTAAAAAAATTTATATAATGATATTTATTTTTAATAAGATCAAAATATGCATTTAAGTTCATTAAAAACTAATTCTCATTCATATGTGGACACATATAAGTTATTAGTAACAAAAATAGTTGAATTTTAAAACAATCATTGATTTAAATAATATATGTGTAATTTTCTTTGAAAAGGGTCCATTAAATAGCTCAAATTTTCAGATAATTTGATATGGGTTGAACGAAAATCATTAAATTATAATTTAGATGATTGAATGAGGCCTTATAACATATTTTTAAAATGAATTAACCCATTTTACCCTTTATCATGGAGATATATTTTCTCACAGTTACTATTCATGTCGAGAAAAAACAAAAGGGTCCCAATTATGAGAATTGAAGAACCTAATTATAAGTATTCAATTTATTTTTTAAAATACATTTCCAATATGTATACAAAATTTTGTACAATATAAGATCATAAAAGGAAATAAAAATCACATTTTATAAAATATTATTTTTAATAATAAATAATAAATTATTATCATCCTATGCATATTAAAAATATTATTTTAATATTAACAAATTTTATTATATATTTAATATATAAATTTTATTAATATAACTCAAAAATAATGACTAATTATCATTCTAGTGATATAAATTTGTTTTAGTTCTCAAAAATAGTTTATTCTTAAAAAATTTATTTTATTAATATTATGTTTTTATTGACAACGAATGAATTTATTATATACATGTATAAACAAAATATTTTTTAATATTTTGTTTGTCTTATTTATTCATTCCAATTTAACCAATAGGTCATAATAGTAAAATAATAACAGATTAATGTCCAGTTGAACACAGTGTTGTGTACAACATGGGCTATTTTCTAGATTAAATTTAATTAAAATGAGGCATACTAAAAAATATTGTGGTGTTACATTATTTCCCTAAATAAATTGCAATATCAATATTTCTATATTGTCACCCCATAATAGGTTTGGTTAGTTATTAACTATAATTTCCCCACTATCCCAAATCACATGTTATGTCTTATTATTTTTCCCAAGAACCTTTACTATCCAAGTCATCTTATTCGTCAAAAATTGTTATGTCGTGTTAAGATTAACTATAGGATGTCCAAAACATGATAAATTAATATCCAATTCAACATAATAATATGTTAGAATATGTATCATGTCTAGAATTTACATTCTTTTACGAAGATATAATGAATACATAGTGTAAATTTGAAACATTATATGGAATTTATAAATGGTATGAAAATACTCTAATTCATTCGGTTATTTTAAAAGGACTAATTTTACTATGGCTTAGTTTTCCTTAAATTATAAATCTTATAACACCCATACATGGAGATACCATCTTGAGAATTCGATCTCCCCATTTAAATTCCATATATTTCTTCTATTTATCAACATATAACTTTTTTTTATTTTTATATGTTATGATATGTGCTCAAATATCCTTTACATTTTTTATTTTCTCTTTAAAATGTTCTGAGCCCATAAGCTTCTATTCATGAACATAATCCAAAAACAATTTTTGTATTAAACATCTTACGATAGAATGCTTCACAAAGCTCCCATTGATTACCTGAATGTAATCTTATGTTATAGGAAAATTATTTAAAAAATAAATAATGATCCCATGTATCATGAATGTCGAGTGAACATGACCGAACAAGTATTCTAATGTTTTCATTGTCCATTATAATTGTAAATCATTTTGTGGGAGATGAGTTTTTTTCAAATGAACCACGGTATCCTAGGCCTTCTGAATACTATTCCATTAATAATATTTAAATAATGGATCATTATCATACACAGTTAAAATTGGTGAACCAATAAATGTTAAAATTTCAATATATAGTTTTTTATAACATTGTCCTCTGATGGATTTTAATTTACAGTTATGAAATGTGCATATTTGATAGTTTGATCAATAATAACTTATATCACATTATTATTTCCTGGATTATTTGGAAATCCAATGAATCATTCCATAGTAGTTTTATCCTATTTCCATATTGGAATAGTTAGTGATTTCATCAATCTTCTGTGATGTCGTCTCTCAATATTAATATGTTGAAAAAACCAAAAATCTTGACACATAAACAATTGATTCTTAGTTTATAGTATCCCACCATAAATGACAATTAAAATACCTTTACATCTCAGTTATTTGATGGTCTATAGATAAATTATATATATGAGTGTAATTAAATAATTTCCCTTTACCTTAGGTATAGAGTCATCCGAATGCATATTTCACCATTATAGAATAAAATATTCATATATAAAGTCATCAAATTTTCCCACATTCAGAAATTTAATTTTCATAAAAAATTACAATAATTGGAGTGATTACATACAATATTTTCTTATCATGTTGGTTTGGTAATAATTTTACATATGGCTAATAATTATCATTCCATAATAATTATTTTATTCTTATTTACTCGATCCATGAACACAAGGTCCCTTTCAATCCTTATTTTGTCCAAAACGTCATGATCTTTCATCCTAAATGCATACTCTCCCATATGGTCCTTCAATGAGTTATAAAGTTTTAGGGAATCATAAACACTAAGAAGCTCTATCAATCTATTTTTCCTCATGTTTAATTATTTATATAAAGATATATAATCTACACTCTTGTGATCTGTATATATAACAAATCATTTTGTATATATATATATTGTGTCCCTTGATCTTAGAAAGAATATTATAGCTATTAACTCAATATTATGAGTTGGATAGTTTTTTATGATTTTATATCTTACTTGATGCATAGAAAATAAATCAATAATTTTATATATGGACAAAAAAAGTCCCTTCTATAATTCATAACTATAAATAACATATCCACCATTTTCATATAGTATATTCATGATCATATAATTAAATAAAATCCTCTTCAATTCTACTAAACAGTAATTTCATGTTGTATTCGAATTAAAAAAACTCCCTTTTTGATTATTCATGGTTAATGAGTGATCTAATCAATAGTTATTAAAAAAATCACTGATAGTAACTTACCCAACAAATGAAACTATTTACCTTTTTGTGATTATTTTTATATTCTATTTCCAGAAAATATTTTTATTCATAGGATCAACTGAGATTCTATCATTGGAGAAAATATGGCCATGAAATGAAGCTCATTGAAGATTGCATTATCACTTCATAAATTTCCCATATAAATCTTTTCAAATAATATTTTTATGAACAATCCAACATTTTTTCTCATGGAAATCATAGTTAAAAGAGTTCAGTAAAATAACATAAGTAAATACCATAAAAAATAATCATGATATTCCTTGAATAATATTTTCATTAGATCCAAAAAATATATTGTGTATTAGTTATCCCTAATGGATTTACTATAAGATTATAATTAAAATATCTTGATTGAAATTCTATCTTCAGTATATCTTCCTTCAATACTGATAATTGGTGATACCAAAATGGATTTAAATCATCCAAAAATATTAACATCCTTGAAGTTAGTCTAATAAGTCTATAGTGTGTGGAATTTGATACATTATATTTATCGTAATTGCATTCATTTCATGGTAATCAAAGAATGTACTCGTAGAACCATAATTATACCTAATTAGAAGAATAATTTTATTCCCATGGTTAAATAATATGTTGTATAAATATCTTACTACTCAAATCCAATATTTGTTTTCTTTAAATCAAATGACTTTATACTGTCCATTCTGTAGGGATTCATTGATATAGGACTTTCATCATGGAATAAATCAATTAAAACCCCAACTTCTCTCTATGGTGTATATATGGGTAATTAATTAATAAATATCTCATTATATTCCAATACAATAGGTACATCTTTAATTTGATGATTACCTTTTTCATTAACAGTATTTTTTCCCTTCTTCTCCAAAATGTCATTTATAAGTGCTAATAGATGTTGATCTGGACATGAATTAGATGATAATATATCTCCTCAAAAGAGAAATAATTCTATATATCTATCAAGAATAAAAATTTTCATCAATTTTCCATAATTTTTTGGATTGTATTTTGAATGATGGTTGATAAAAAGGATTATATCAATTTAAACAACAGGTAACTTAAAAAAATAAAAAAATAGATCTTATATATGTTCATCAATAAGAGCTATTTGAAACATTATTGTTGTAGTGTGGTTTCAATTGTGAGTTCTGACATAAAATTCCCTTATTTAGGGGAAGGAGATATTTTAAAAAACATGATCGAATAAAAAAATATGAAAAATGAGGTGGTGTATAATCCAACTAAACATTAGGTAATTTTAGGATACCATTAAAGTATTTTCCACTACAAAATTTGGTATATAAACCTCAGTTGTTGTGATCAAAAAATCTTTAGCATTCCCTATTAGATTTATCTCTGAAACATTCTCTTAAAAAATTGGATAATAATTTGTATGGATTGCATCTCCATATAAATAACACAGTGTACATTACATATTTAGTCATTCCATTGAATTCATGGGAATAGTGGACTTTTTCATCACACCTTTTGTAAACACTCATTCCCAATAAGAATGTTCCATGATGTTTCTTTCAAGTTTTGTCTCATGATAGAAATTCAACACTTCCATTATGCCCTTTTCCTTATTACCTTTTCTATAGTAATCAAAATATTTTTTCTTATATGGATTCCCATAGAAGTGATGGATCTCAGAGAACTATTTCTCAAACTTGATATGACATGATACCACATCCCTATATTATGAGATTATTTTGAGAGTAGTCCCCTAAGATTATTTTTTCCAAGACCATAAAATAAATGATCAATCATTATATTTGGAATACAAATATTTCCCATAAAATTTATTTATAACCTTGTAATGATGGATTGACAAACACAAAAATTTAAATCATCCATTTCCCGCAAACACATGAATCATATATCCATTCTGTCTAACTATTCACTGGGAAAAAATATTTCCCTGTAAATTTCCATTAATTTTTTTTATCAACCTCCATAGTGTTTTGAATCAATGAACAAAATTGATCCTCATCTTTAGAGAGAAAATAAACATCAATGAAAACCTTCAACCTTTAATTACTTCTCAATGTACTAAATATCATCTACATGAAACATATCAATTTATCAAGTAAAAATTAATTTTTAGACCCTTTCAACAATGGAGGTTACTGTCACATGGAGAGGTATACAATTATTAAAACTTGTTGTGTATTATGATACTCTGTATATGTATGGTTATTTCTAAATACCTAATTCATTTATCATAATATAGATATAAGTCATTCAGCTCTACTTCAAACATAATTACATATCCTTGGAGTTAATTACCTACCTGGAATAAGTGCATTGATATGGTTTCCATCCAATTCATAGGGATCTATTTCAAAATAATGGAAAAAATATATTACATTTTGAATTAAAATTTATATCTTAAAAACTATTGAAACACATGAAATAAGTTGAAATATTATGTATAAATAATATCTAAATCATAATATTGGTTTCATTGGAAATAGTATCAATTTCCATTATAGTATTACGTTTCAATAATTTATATTTTCCTAAAACTAGATCTCATGGTTTCCACTAAACCTCCTAATATAACAACTATAAAAAACTCTACCCCAGTAGCCCAAAGTTGTTGGTTCCATTATGACAATGATATTAGATTCAATTTATTGAATCCCAAAGGATAAAATATTTTATAATTCCTGGAAAAGTAGATAATTACGTAATTCAAATATTACAATTGAATGCATAAATTAAAATATTATATTTTAGTTTCAGAAAACCATTATACTCCAATATTATCCCTACATATCAATCCATATATAATTCTTCAAAACCTTGGTAAAAATAAAAAATTAGATAAGGGTGATCCTAGATGCTTCGAAAGGGAATGAATACATTCGTAGATAAATAAGGCATGAATAATATGGAAGAAAAGAAATTGAAATCAAAGAATACCGTAATGAGATGAGTTAACAATTATCTATGGATATCATTAAAAAATCAAATAATGACATGTTAATCAATAATTAATCTCATAATTGGGTAAATCCATAATTTTCAACATTATATGAATTCCATCAAATCCATTTTTTGAGACATATTACATAAATGGATGAGGTCTCAACTAATACCCATGCTAGTTTGTCTCATGAGACCTACAAATGAATCACGGGGCAATAATAGGCCTCTCCCATAACATACTAAGTACAATGTATCAATAATTTGAAATTGGAGAAAAATAATAATCATATAAATTAATATTACAACTATAATTAAAAATGATTATTTAAAATCCAATTAACATATTCATACAATATCTAAAGTATTTATATATTTTAATAAAACTATTAAAATAAAAATCAAACGAATCATAAACCATCAAATAATAAATATTATATGGTACCATAGTATAACAATCCATGTATATAATAGTTTTTGTCAATGAATGTAAACATAGATGAATATAATTTAAAAAGATAATTGGAAAACATTTGATAAAATTCCATTTTGACCTTAAAATCACATATTTTTATTAAAATTTGTGAAATTAAAAGTAATAATTTTATATAAAATTATTACTATAAAACAATAAAATATTATCAATAAATAAAGGATTCATTATGGATGGGAAATTATTTAATTTTTTATTAGTGAATAAAACATTCCTTTCATATGTTTATCTGAAAATTCAAATTATACCTCATTAGGAAAATGAAATAAAGGATCCTTTAAAACTATTTTGTAAAAAGTCAAACATGGAAGAAGATAAATTAATAAATAATACAGTAAATGTAAAAAATGAAAATATTGTTAGGAAACATGAATAAAAAAGACAAATATTCCTCTAATAGAGACATAAGCATAATTTATCATGAAGAATGATTATATTATGAAATAAACCCTTAACTCGGGCTTCAATGAAATCATAACTGATGAAACGTCTTGTATAATAAATATTTATATTCCATACATAAATTATATATACCTAATAATATATCTTTTTCAATTTATGGAATATCTATAATCTTTTATCACCTAGTTCTTAAAATCATATATGATAAATATCACTGTTTTGGGGAATAAATGCTTCAGTTATGATTTATATTTTTGAAGAATAGTGTCAGTCATTATAAAATTTTCAAAAAAAAAAAATTTCAATAACGTTAATATTTATTTAAATATCTAATATATTCATTATTTTTGTATTCATAGTATTTAATTAATGGTAGATATATAACAATGTATTAGACAATTCACAGGAATGGTATATAAAACATAACTGTGTTCTCTATTATCATTATTATAAAGATGGTACATAATAATTTTAAATTATAATTATCATTTTATGGAATAATTATACAATATAAATAATATATATTCATCAAATCCATCCATAATACCATTCGGTTAAAATATAAATGAATAACGAATCACATCCCTTCTAGGAGGTTGTCATCCACACGAACGCATGAGTGATGTTATTGTTAACCAGTGATATGAAAAATAATAACATTGTTTTGATATTATTATTTAATAAATTTAATTATATAATAAATATCATATATTAATACTCAAGCTATCATAGTTTCCATCAATAAATTTTTCTAATGAAAATTGATTTGTTTCTCTATGTGGAGATGATAAGACGTATATACACACAACTGATACATTAACTTATCATTTATGATAAAGTGGGTGGGTAATAGATATTTCCAAATAATAATAAAATTTCAGGATATTCAGGATAAGGAATTTATTATTTTATGATAACTTATATAAATTTATTTATGGTTAAATAGTTAAAAAATTGAAAGAGATATCATTGGTCAATTTCTATTAATTTGGGAGGTGTTTATTAGATCCTTCATTAAATGAATTATGGAATGTCATTTCATGAGAATATGACATCTAGAATGCAGATATGGATGTTGAGAATATAAATTCATGAGTCCTAGTTGATTTAGATGGCTCAATGTAATTTTAATTGGTGAGAAAGATGGTTTCCTTCTATAAAAGTGGTAATGGGAACATTTAGATGTTCTCGTTGTATTTAATTATAATAAATACATTTTCCTGTAAAATGTCTCAAAAAGGAAAGATATATTCTGATTTGGTATGATAGTGTTTTTATCCCATCCAAAAATATAATTTAGATCTATTTTAAAGTCATTTTAAATATTATTATTTTGATTATCCCCTTAGTTCATTAATTTTTACCTTATCCTTTGTAACCACCATTTTAATCATAATGGGATAATAATGACTCCATTAATGATAAAATGACTATGAAATGGAACATGTATGATTTCTTAAACCATATTATATTCCCATGGATGAGGATTATATTATTATTTTTTAATAATTTAGTTAAATATTAATTTGACAAATTATTATTGAGGTCATTTTTACACTATTCATTTAATCTAACACCAAACATTAAAAAGGGATAATTTAAAATATTTTATTAAAAACTATATATTATTTAATATAGATATATTAATTTTGTTTGAAACATTTAATCACTATCATTTTAAATATTAATATTTTTAAAATCATTCATTTCATTTATCACGTAATTATATAACAATATTTTTTCAATTGAACAAGTATTTAAGGTAAATATATTTTTGGAACCATGGACTTTTATGCATGAATTGGTGTATGTTTTGTGTTTGTTTTCAATACTCAGCGGATGTTCAGAATGTGTACCAGTAAAGTGACCACACAGTTCAAGCAGACAATAGTATTGAAGGTGGCGTCGTTTCCCAATGTTTTTGGAAAAGAGACTTGCGTGCCATGTAATTTAAGGAGAAGAAACTTGTTCGCCATATGTTTTTCAAGATCAGAACATGGAAAAATGGAAAAGGGATAAGGGTCGTGCAAGTTTTGGGATAGTCACTGAAGTGACCTACACGCCGAGAAAGGACTTGCACGCCGATTCCTAGGAGGTTTGGAAACATGCACACTGGTTGTTCTTCATGATCAGAACATCAAAATATGGAAAATTAAAGTAGGTCATGCAAGTATTTGTGTGGTTATTCAAGTGAATAGTCGACAGAGGCTAGGGAAATTGGAGCTGCGTGCTTGGACTTGCGCACTGTGAGGACACTTGTGCACCACCACGTAGAGGGTCTAGTTTGCCTATAAATAGAGGACCACCCCTCCTCATTTGTAATAAACCTCAAGACTTATAGATTTTTCGATCACTCATCGCGCAAGTGGTTTTGTCGCAGAAGTGGTAGTTGGTCACACAAGTAGATGCCGCGCGCCGGTTTTTGGCTGCGCGACCAAGGTGGTTTGGGAGTTAAAGGTGTATAGTCACACTAGTTTGGAGTTTAAGTAGGCGGTGTTGGGCAAGTGTATTGGTGTCAGTAGAATTCCGATTTTGTACCACTCAAGAGACTTGTATGCCGTTCTTGAAACATGCACCCTAGTATTTGAGAAGCGCGCCATGTGAGGTTGTTGTACATCGATCCTTTTGAAGCTGCATGAAAAACTGGAAGATTGCCTAATATCTTCGTTGCAAAGTGGGATTAGTACACGAGTGGAAAATGGACTTCAATAGAGCATCTACATTCAATATAGTATGCATTCTTTTGCAATGATGAAGAGACCTTCACGTCTATAAACTGAGTGTGACTTTACCCAGGGTAGTGAGCCAGGGGAAGTCAATGGGAGTGACCCGAGGGATGTAGTGAGATATTCCTGATCTTTTGTAATGGCAGTGATCTTGGGATAGAGTGACTATTCCCAAACCTTTGTAATCCACAACTAGTGAATTTTAGTAGAATTTGGTACGACCAAAAACCTGTCAGCGTATGCTCCTTGGAAGTATACCTTAGTGGTGAACCAAGTGAATAGTGTTGTGTCGTCTCTCCACAGGTGAATGTTTTATTTCTGTTCATTTCCATTATATAGGTTTAACAAGATCCTACCTACGTGGGAACATGATCTATCACATTAAAAGAAAATGTTGACATCCAGATTCAGACCTCCCCTCTTAGGGTCTCCCGGGGTCCTACAAATATAATTTATAAATATTAGAAAAAATTTCATAATGACAAAAATATTATTTATATCCAAATAGATAATGATTTTTTGTCATGGGATTAAAATTTCTCTAAAAGAATATAGAGAAGGAATTAAAAACAATGATAGGGACATTTTGTAACTATATTTAATATATATTATATATTATACTTTTTCATTTAAAAGAATCCATCAAATAAATTTCATTAGTTAATATAGTGACAAGTATATAATAATATTAATCCAACAAAAATTTGTATTAATTAATTATTCTGTATCACTTTGTGTTAACCTAAATTTGAACAATTTACCCTTTACATAGAGGATAATTTTTAAAATGGTTACTATTTATTTAGAACAAAAAATGGTGCAAATTAGAAAACATTAACTAAATTATTAAAAATATATTATTTTTTTATAATATTCAATACCAATATGTGGATAAAATTAATTTTATTTTGTGTGTGTAAAATTTCAGAAACTCACATTTTCGGAAATACTATTTTATGAATAGAACATGATTTAAACTTATGTCATTCAGAGTAAAAATATTATACGAATCATAAATTTTTTTATTGAATATATTATATTTTAATCTAAATAATATCATTCACCAATACACACTAATAAAATTTACTATGATAAAATTATGTTTGGCACATAAAAATAATTATTTAGAAAAACACTTATTTTATTACAATTTTATTGGAATTATTTTTTTAATATCCAGTTAATTTATTCAATAAATTTATAAATCTTGTGACATTGGAAATTTATTATGACATTTTTATTACCTTTAATATAATGGATTGGTTATTATATTTTCATAATAATATATCACGCCCACTTTGAACTTGGTGTTGCGTAAAACTCATGCTATTAAAAGGATTAATTTTTTTGTAATGGCTAAATTCCATAAAATACAATGGTGGTAAAAATATTTTATATTATCATATAATTAAAATTTTTAGTTTAAATATTCATTCATCAAATATCAACTTTTTTCAGTATTTGAATGTAATTTATGAAAAATAGATCACATTGTTTATAGAGGTGATATTCCACCCAAAACACAGTTGACATTTTCATATTTGGATAGTTTGGAGGAGGGTATATAATGGTTATCACATAAACATGACAAAATATTACTATTAAATGGATAATTTTGTAATTATTTATATAAATATTGATTGTATTTAATGGAGTAATAAGATGAAATAAGATAAAAAGGGAACAAAATCGAGTAAATGATAATTTTTCATTAATCCATGGAAGAGATCTATTGAAAATAAATATTCAGGCCTTCAAATGTTTTATATTTAGAAGAAACAAAAACTATTATAAGGGTCTAATAATTTTTTATATTTCTTAGAAATACAATTTCAAATTTGAAGTGGCTTGTGTTCTGAGGAGAAGAGGATTGGTAGTAGCTCATGTTAAAAGTTATAGGAGTTTCATTTTTACAAATATAAAAGGAAATGTCAATTTTAAAAGGTCTAAAGGAAAAAATATTAGGAAATAGTTGTGTGTTGAAATATTTCATTTCGATAAATCCTCAATAGTATAATTTTTAACACGTTATTGAATTTTTTGTAATCCTTTACTCGTAGATTTTTTATACTTTTATCATTTTTGTTTTTTACTATGAAAATAATTTGTCCAGTAAAGTAATATAAATTTAATGCAAAAAATAAAATCGAATTTATTACATAATATTGATTTATATATTTCAAATATAAATCCATTTTTTCAATTAAAAATTAAATGAGTAAGAAAATGTAATTTAAATATAATAACTTGAATGGAGTAAAACCCAATATTTAGAGAAAGTGTATTTTAATCATAAATCTTATGTTTTGGAAATAATAATCAATGGTTATGATTTTAATTAAATTAATTATATCATTAGTAATAAAAGGTGATTTATTTCACATAAATATAAATCCAAAAACTTATTCCAACTATGGAAAACATAATAAAAATAAAAGATTAAAAAAGATATTATATGAAAAATGTTTTGGAATTTTATAATTATTAATAATTTGATATCAAAATAATACAAAGAATGTTGAAATGAATAATTTCTATCTATAAATAAATATTTGGAACTGAAATTATTTTTATAAATTTTCTAAATTATAAATTCTTTTTAATAGAGTAATAATTAATTTCATATTTGCAAAAAATATTTCTTTTAACATTCACCAAAAATATATTTTTTAAAAAATACCAAAAATTATCAAAATCTAATAGTTTTATGATGAATTAAATATTTTAATTTATTTTATTAAATTTAAATTCATATTTTTATTATTTTATATTTTAATGAAATTTTAAAATCTAATCAAATATTGTGTTTATTGAAAAATTTCTTTTCTAAAAAGATTGTGTTGTAAATGTTATTTCATATGAATTTATAATTAAAATAATGATAATATGTTAAATCGTATTTTGAAATAGTATATATATTAAAATTAATATTAATAATTTAAAAGTTGTAGATTTTATTCATTAACATTTCTAACAGATGTTTGAGATTGAAAATCCTTATAAATATTACATTATAATAATTAAGTATCCATATAATTTTACAATATTTTAATGTTTAACAAAATTCTTTATATGTAGTTGTTTTATTATTATATTTATTTTAATTTTCATCATATATTTTTCATGTCATTTTAGTTCCTCCATGCATGTTAAGTAAGATATTATATTAAATTATTAAAAAAAATTCCAAAATATTGTGGTGTTGCATTCCCCATAACTGAATTGTCTCCTTGAATTTAAATTACCCCATACTAATAAAAATTAATAATGGGATATATATCATTTTATATGACTCAATTAATTTTATTTAAATTGATAAATATATTTATATCTTTAAAAGTACATGCTAACATATATTTTCCCTCATTATTGGAATATGTTACGATTTTGGACTACTAATTTATAATATTATATATACCTAAATATTAATATTTTAGATATAAATTTATTCCACATAACAATATTTATTTCCCTATTTATAACCATTCACTCTATCAAAAATTATTATGATAAAATATAATATAATCAAAGAAAATTCATGTTTGAATTGGAAAGCCATGTCCAAAGATGTTTTCTCTAATGACACAATTATTTATTCCTTTGATAATTTTCATTAAAATATATCACACATGGTTTGTCATTAGTTTTATATTTTTAATTTGGGTTTTTAGAAACGTGACCAAAACAATGGGGTATGATTTAGGGATCAACAAATCCTCATGCATGCATCCACAAATGAAAGAATTAACTAACTAGTAGTGAATGTTCCAATTCCATCAAGAGGAAGACTTTACCTTTTGTATCATATCCAAAAACAAATATTTTAAATAAAATTACAAAATAATTCAAGTATCATGGAATTAGAATAAACATCACAATGTTATATGATATGACCACAAGTCAAATAAATAAATACACTCACCTCTCAATGAGTCAAGCCAAAACATAGTATGTAGAGTGAAAATTTTAAAATGAAATAGTACAGAATCCTCCATATAATATACAATTATTGCTCATATCTTGATTATCCTTAGCTCAAGAACTTAGAATAGGTTACATTCCCCTTCCTGGATAATTATAAATGATATTTTCATGTGTATATATATTCATGTGAATAGTTTAAGTAAGAAAACTCAATAAAACATTACTAATGTGTCATTAACAAGTGGGAATAGATATAAAAAGTGTGATAAATAAATAAATAAATATAAAATAATTTATAAATATTCATATAATGATAATTTTTATACTAATTAAGACATCATGGGTCTTGATCATACCTTCATCGACATGATTCTACAATGATCATCTTGATGAATGCCCAAAGTGATCAAGTGCTCAGAGTAATGATGATTAACACGTCACTAGAAAACTATAAGGAATGAAGTCACCATATTACTATACAAAATTAAAGAATTGAGTGAACATGTCTTATAGAATCCTCTATTTTTAAAGACTACATAACACTATACATCCAAAATATATTGAGTGAACATGTTACTCAACAACCATAGGTTGAATATTTCTATCATTGCACATCACGTACAGTGTACCTTTATGGGATAATCATATCCAAATTGTATACCTATTAACAGTACAGAAGTGACTGTTAAGGGATTGTAATATATAAAAAATGGAAAATCATATAATGGAAAATAATGGAGTTTTATTATTATTTATAAGAAGAATCAAACGTAATTATGTAATAAATACCAACATGATATTATCCAACATCAGAAAACTTACTAAATAAATAATTATAAATTGGTCTCATAGCCTACAAATGCACCAAAAATAAATCACTATCATTTAGAGTTTAAAAACCATAAGAGAATAAATGTACCTCAAATTGAATGAAAATTCGTAAGTTATTCTCCTAGAAAATGAACTCCAAAATTCCTTACATGATTATAGCCTCAATAACAATATGCACCTGTGAAAAAATACCCCTTATATCATGAACTGCTATAATGTCTTCTAGATTATTATGAAGAGGGTTTTATAAATAATACCCAAGTATATTCAATTTCATAAGGGTTGGTTCTAGAAGAACATACCAAATGGAGTATTCAATTTAATCTAGTTATTAGATATGTTGTTGAAGATTATACAAATTCACTGGATCATTTATCCATAAAATAATGGATATCAAATCCCTCATTAAATTGATAAAATAACCATGATCATAGAATCAAAATTGATACAAAATTAATCTATTACTATAATATAGATCTAACTTGATATCCAATGAGAATATGGTGTCATGATGAAAAATAAAAAAACATAATTGGAAAAGTCCATCATTAATTAATGATCATGGTTCAATAAAGGGGATATCATTGAAATGTAAAATCCAACATATTTATACTACTTTATAATCATTATATAACATTTCAATAATTAATAATCTATCAAGTTAAGATATATGAATATGATCCCTCAATTATCTGTGGAACCTTATCTTAATGGAAATTCTACAACGACGAGTCATTACTGTGATTAGAAATAAAAACAATATTGTTAATGGTTCGTGTGATTCTAGGTTTCTCATTTAGAGATTATACCAGGGTTTATGTTCTCTAGGATCCCCTTCACACAGGGCCTAGTGTCTTGATGATGGTTATTGATCCTTCTGTTGTTTTTCCTCCTTCTAATGGTGTGATGGACCACATATAGAAAATGAAATTCAATATATATTATTCAATTAATCTTAATATTATTAGGTTCTCATATATGTTTCCTCTAATTATTCTTACCTCTTAGTTTTGATGTTTTTTTTCTACCAGGGTATGTTCATCCCCTCTGATGAGGAATGGATAACATGTTCATATTCCTATATAGTTTCCTTGAGCTTATGAACTAAGATCATGATATCTTTGAAATTTTATCCCTTGGTTGATGAGAAGTTATTTGATCCCATGTCACCATCACATGACTATAATGGTATGTCCATATCTGTTGATTATATTTAAATTCTTACTCTTGTGGCCTCTTCTGGGTTGGTGAGATAGTTGGGGCTTTCCTCCACCCCACTAGGGTCAAGCCTCTTGATGATATTGAGTTTTCTTCTCATGTCCTAAAATAGACATCGTTGTGTAAATTTGGGGTTTTAGTATTTGTTGGGATTGAAATTTTTTTTCATCATTTATTTTTTCATAAATGATGGTACTCCCCAATTTTTAACTTTAACCATGTATTTTTATGAAATACACAATCATTGTATGAAAATGGATTGAGTTCATCTCAATCAGTCTCTAAATACATGTTCTTAGGCATTAAGGCTAACTCAATAAATCATCAAAGATTTTTTCTATCATTTCGAATTCTAGGGTTCCTCGGACTAGGGAAATATATTACTTTCATTAAATCTATTTTTTTAATAACATAATTTTTCAAATATGCCTTCTTGAACCTAATATGAATGGGGAGAACAATGGGAATCTTGTTATGAGTCTTGGTTTGTTGAAAGACATGCATGGAGGGCCTTTCAATAATCACATATATATATTTTGTAAAGAAAAATATTTCTATGGAGTGTCTAGATGCTATGTTATAAATCATTTATATCAAATTTTATATTTAAACCATAATCATTATATTTTTATATTATTACACCAAATTATAACCTTCCGAACAAAAGGATATTTGTGAACATTTAGAGGGTATGCAACCCTCTAATCATCAAAGTGATATAGGGGAAGATTTTAACACATTATTTAATATACTGCTGAAGATATGAGGGGATTTATATCCTAAGAATTTCCTGAATGGTATTATATATTTTATGATGTACAATGGCCTCATGGATATATTCTTTTGAAGGAATATTATCACCTTGTGTTAAAAGAAAAAAGGAGGGAAAATTATATGATTCAGGAATGATTTTTTTTTTCTAGCCTTTAGTGAATTTATTGTGTTCCTCAAGATGAGGTTTATCAGCTTTTTTATCCATGTCAGATCATTCTCCAATTCTAGTTTACTGAAAACATGTTACATTATGGGTGGGGAAAGGTTTTATCTACTCTTCTAATTTTATGAAGGGTAAAGGATTAACGAATGTTGGGAGAAGATCAAAGGGAATTCAATCTATAGGGGGAATGTTTACAGTTTTAAATAAGAATATTATGTTAATTAAGAAGGAAATCCTGATGTGAGTGATTAAGAGATAGATAATTGTGTTTAGTCTAGAAGATATTGAAACTAACATTGATATAATATAGGAATGGATTCTGTTGGGATGGGATGACATATTCATTACTATGAAGGATTGAATGTAGTGCATTTTTTCGATGAAACATGTATAATATGATAGGATGTTTATTGATAGATAATGGGATCTCTCATTACATATGGGAGGTAGAAATACTACATTAATTTATTATTTCTGAAAAGATGAAATGTTGTTATGGAAATTAAATAACCATCTTGCATATTACACATCCAATAGGTATGTGGAGGTTTTGTGAGATATCCATGTATAAAATTTTCAGGGGATTATATTAGGATTTATGAACATGTAATGTTGAATGATGATGGGGGTGAGAAAATATGATCTTTTTTTAACAACATCCACTGACTAGTTTTGTATGAGTAAAATTTTTTGTTTATGAGAATTCCCTAAGGATGTGAAAACAAAGAATCCATATCCAGGAAGAACTTAGACAACCACCTAGTTTTGATGGTTTTTTTGGTTCCATATATAGTGATATGTGGGATATTTTTAAGGAGAATGTATTCGAGTCTATAAAATAATTATAAAAAGGTGTAGTGATTACAATATCCAATTTTCCATATATGGCTGTTTTGATATTAAAGGTTTAGTACCATGATGATCAAATTTTATATCCATATATGCTTATGTAATTTATATTGTATGATTATAAATTATTTGATTAATAGGAGACGTGGCTAGGTCATGCGAATAATTATACCATAATAACATTAAGGATTATATAAAAACAAAACAATTATAAAAGTATCTTTTACTTGATTGCATGTGTGACACACAACATTAGTTGTTCATGTGAATATAATATCCCATTACCATAATAAAATAATAACTACTTTAAATAAAGTCTAGGATGAATATTTTAATTTATGAAATATAGTGTTATCTAGCATTACATGAAAAAATAAAATCTTCGATTACTTTTGTTACCTGAAAGATGGAGTTTTACAAAACAACAATGAATTATTGTAATCCTATTATTTAATATAAATAGATATAACCATTCTATTAAATATGAATATAAAAAGGGATTAACTAAATTTTTAGGGTTAATATGATATAAATTATAAAAAATAGTTTTTATATTCAACAAATATTTTTGAAAAAATAATACAAGAACAAACACAATATTACAAATGAATGTTATATTTTTATAGTGGCACTTTTACCACATTTTAATGGTGATGATATTTTTAATATGTTGTTAATAACATTTTTAAAATTTTATATTCTAAAAAAAATTCTAATTCTAAATTGAAATGACATAATTATTAAGGTGGAATTTCATTTTCAAATCATGAAATATATTTTTTGATAAATAGTGAAAAATACTGAATTTTCATTCAAAAATTCATTTTCATCAAATTTATTTACAAGTTTAAGTTATATATTTAATTTGTTTTAAAGTAAAATTTGATGAATTTTATATAAATTAATACATTTTTCATCATTTAAAACATTTTGAAATTCAAATTTTATATTGAAACCAGGTAGTCATTTGAAATTTTTTTAAATTGAAGACATGCTTCGTTTTCCTATCCGTCAGATTAAAATTAAATTTATTTCATCCACTTATATTATTAGAATTTGAAAAAACGTATTCTATATTTTTAATAATCTTGATTTCTAATATCAAATATGGTTAACATAATTATTTAAAAAAAATATTATTGAAAGTGATTAAAATTAATTTCAATGATTAGGATAAAAGTAGCATAACATGGGACTAAATATTAATTATAAGGGAAATAATTACCTACAAACTTGTAAAAATACCATTAGAAATCAGTTTTTAGACCCTAAGCTCCATTTTATATATGATGGACAATTATTATAGCCACATTACATCAGAATAAAAGGGTGGAATCACCTTTCCCAATATTTAAAATAATTCCACTCCTTATCAACTATAGAAACACACTCACCCCTCTAACTTATACACAACTCTAAAACCCATTGGATTACCAAAACTATACTAAATTAATATCCCGACAACCATACCCACATCCTAGAAGCATAACTTTCTAAATAAAGTTAACTAAGTAATTACTTTGGTATAACACAATAGGAGTTAGATAAACTTGAGGTAACCTTATTAAATAATCAATTTTGATTAATTTACTTCTTCATAAAATAAATTAATTTCAGATTAAGATTATACAGTAACCTCATCATCATCAATATACTGATATGTTTTATGTAAATTATATCACCCACACATTCAAAAACATCCATAAAATAAGTAATGACCTTACTAATTCATGTCTGATGAACCACAACCCCATGAAATGATGTTTATTATGTAATTCATACATATCAAAAAAAATTATTCTTTTAATTTTTTGGGAATAAAAAAACATTGTTTGTGGAAGTGCAGAATACTTTCTCATTAAATTTATGTGACTAATTCACACTTAAAATTGGACATATAATTAATTTTTTTAATAAAAAATGTAACATATTTGAAATAAATATTTTCAGTTATTTATATTATACATATAAATATATATCAATTTTTATTAACTCTTTCAAATAAATCAATGAAATGGATGTAGCGCTCATGCGTATGTAAGACATACCACCTCCATGAACGAGGCATTTCATTTCTAATCTCATATTATTATAAAAAATTATAAACACATATATAATGAACACATATTATATATATATATATATCATGTTTTTCATTATAGAGATGATGAAACCATGATATAATTAAAATATTTTACATTAAATAAGTAAAAACATACTCCAAATACATGACAATTAACAAATAAAATTGTGAAAATAATTAATCTTTATTAAGAATTGGGTAATAATATTTTATAAGTATATAATATGAGATATTATAAATAATATCATAGTTTTTCATATTTAAGTGAAAATTTTACAACTATTATATAAGAGGTTAAGGGTAGTTCAAAAAAATTGAAATGTGAGGCAAGAAATTGATGACTCATTTTTCATTCCATGAGGCATAAAACATTTTCACAACTTCATTATTTTTTGTGATGACTATAATAACCCTATTTTATTTTATATAATTATTAATATTATATTAATGGTAATTATAGATTCATCTTATATTATTTGTTTCATGTGGATTATAATTCAAAAGATATCATGATGTAAATTACTTCTTCTCAGTTTACATTCATAGAAGCAAGCATTGGGGTTGTGGATCTACTTTTTTATATATGGTTTATATACTCGTACATTGAAAATTAATATCATGAATCAATAATTAGTCATGATATTCCTAGTTTTAATTTTAATTATATTATATACGGGTATTTACACTTAATGATACCCATGTTGTAAAGAAATTCCATAACCCAATTCATTTTATTTGGGTAATATTATTTTCCTGTTGTTGTAAATAATTCATGATTATGTGTATAATGAATTTGAATATCAATTTATGTTTGCAATTATCTTATTTTATTTTATTTTTTATACAAATAATAAATTCATTGATTAATTCTAATTTAATGTTATAACCATTTTAATAGTATGTTTCACTATCTCATTCTAATCAAGAATCAATATTCTAGAAATTCCATTAAAGTAAATTATATGAAAATTATTCAATTACTCTTTTCATTTTCTTCTACTATGGTTATTAAAGTCCTTTTTCAATTAATAATACTACTATTCACTCATTTGTAATCGATTTTTTTTTTAAAATATTTTATGAAAACCCAAATTCATTTTTTATTTTTTCATAGAATTCGTTTTCATCTAAAACCCCTTTTTTCTAAAGAAATTTTTCGAAAAAAATTTCCTTTCCAAAAATGCATAATAAATAAATATTTCTCCTATTTTATTTTAATTTTTTTCAAAGTAATATTCATGATTCATTATGAACATGTCTCTTTCCTATCCATTTTACCATAAAAATTGTTATTTTTTATTATATGACTTGTACATATTCACCCACCATGATTTAATTGAAGCTTCATTTTTATGTATAAAATTATTTTTTAATGAAATGTTTTCCAAAAGTTATTTCTGAAGGAAATGATTTTAAAAAATTCTTTTTCAAAATAAAATTGAAATTTTATTCAAGTTTTTTAAAAGATATGTTTATATTATTTACTTTAATAAGTTACAATAAACAATTATTTTAACCCACATGGGAGATATTGTAATTATACCATCAATATTAATTATATATATGGTTTTATATTTATTTTTCCAATGATAATATGTGCATTCACTTCATCGATTACTTTGTTAGTCCCCTTGAAATATTAAATTTATTATGACCATTAGACCTTGAAAATACCCTAGTTATCCAAATCATTTATCATGGATATTCTCATATCCTCAACCCTATATCATTTTTACTTGGGTTTTGTACTTTTAATGTTATTTTGTTTACTAAGGAATTATTGATAAATCCTTATCCTTCAATCAATACAGATATATGATAAGGAACTTTAATTTTGAATTAAATAGACAATTCAATATATTTAGACTGATTTGGACTTGATATACATGATTTGTGTCCATTTCATGTGTTCCCTATACTGCAACGGTTGTATGGAGAGATAAATTTTGTTTGAAAAAATATATTAGAGTATGTTTCAAAGAAGAATGTACATGTTTCTACCCATATATTTAAATTGTCTTGTGAAAGGTATTCATAGGAGTTTTCTAAAACATATTATGAACTATCTTGATGGTAAAAGATTCATCTTCCTTGAAAACATAAAGTTAGATATTTCAAAATTTCCTTCATTTTGTTTCAGCATTTAGTATGCATGCTATTTTATCTACGAAAAAGTCAATGGGAAATTTTTTATTTGTTTATTGAATAAATGTAATGATATTTCAATTTTTATCTTTTCTATTTTTGTTTTTCCTTAGTTAGTTATTTCAATTTCATGTTTTTTCATTATTTACATTACCATATTCTTTACACTCTTCCTTCAATGTTTATTGATTACATGGAATGTGCCATAGTTATTAAATTATAATATTTACTAATATAATTAATTCATTATTACATATTTTATATACAAATCTTTTTTAATATTTTATCTAACACTTAATTTATTCTATTTCCCTAGGATTCCCTAATGTGTACTAAGAAATTTATGCAAACATATTTTTGATGTGATGAAGTTATCCTCTAAAAATATGTTTTATTATTTGACTTATGTATTTATTATCCACTAAATGAGGCTAATATTTGTTGTTAATATATATAATTTTAATGTGATTTATTATTGATAAACACCATTTTAGTGCATTTTACCCTTTTAACATCATTTCACATTATGATGTTAATTCATTATTAAAATGAACCTTTATGTGGTACATTTTTTGAACATCATTTAAAGTACCCAATGATTCATATGATTTTATGGAATGTAATTATCCATATTTTAATTTTATATATTGGTAAATTGATCTAAACTTCTATATTATCATGTTTTATTCAGGGATCAATGGAGGATTCATAAAGGAGGATGGAGATATTTAGAGATGAGTGGAAAGAATTCTAGAGAAAGAAGATTGGACACCAGCCTACTAATGAGAACGTGGTACCCTCATTAAAAACCCAATGAAGCCAAAAGTTAGTGGGATGATAGAAGAAATATTTAGTAACAAAAAATTATTCAGGATCCAGTGCTAATTCAGCTTCCATTTTGGATATTTAGGTGGCCCAAGTTAGAGATAAAATTCTGGGCCAGTTTCTGCCACCCAGAAAAATATCCCAATAATCTAATAATATCATCTAATACACAACTCCAAATGGGCCCAAATGTTACAGAATGTTAGGAGACATCTGGGGATCCATTTTATTCTTCTATTAAGCACTCTAATTCGTCCATCTAGAAGTACTTTGAAGCACGTATATTCGGTGGATGAATGTTAGATTCCACCTTGGGTCAAGGGTGGAAAATTCAACTCTCCCTCAAATTTCCACCCACCTATGGCCTACCAAAATTAATTAAGTAGACATGGAATATTGAAGGATTGACCCAGCGCTTCAAAACTTCCTATTTAAGGACGTGGTGGTGGAGGATTTGAGGATCTTTGAGCATTGTTTTGTTTTAATGTTATGATTCCAATTTAATTTTGTAATCACATTCCTTCAATTGTATGTTCCTTTAATTACCTTTGTTTATTTATAAAATTTCTTCATATACTCTTTCTATATTCAGTCTCTTATCAAATTTATACTATTGCCTCAATGTGTGAATTTTTTCATACCAAACCTTGTGAGATTATCACACAACGATGTAGTGATTGTTTTTTTCATTGTTTCTTTAACTTCTCCAGTTCCTCCCTCATGAGTCTACATTACCCTTCCATTGAATACATGGGATCAATGGAGGGATATCCCACTTATGGGTTGATCCAAGGGAGTATCAATGGTCTATATTAGATGTTATTTCTCACTCCATTAATAGATAATCACTTCTTTTAATGGAGATTTTTATTTGATGGCTTTAAAACTTCTTCATCCTTATTGAATTTAAGGTCACACATTTCATGTGCTAATAAGAAACTTTACCTTGGAGTGCTCAAATAATTGATCCTTTAAGTGTATAGGTGATTATTATTAGGGTGTTTAGGAATTAAAACTTTAAGTGATGATTTTGTTTGATCTCCTTAAATGAACCCATCTCAAATATAAAGAATTGAAATATTTTTACAAGAAAACAAATGCATCCAATCCACCCCTTGTAATAACCTAGGACCAAAACTTCTCATATTTTGAATTCACTTAAGACATTTAGTGTTAAATTTAACCCATTTAAAATCAAACCAAATTTGTCCACTCAATAGCCAAAAATATTCCATAGAATATACGTGTCTATTGGTTACTTCTTAGGTCTCTGAGGATTTGACAACCCAAGATAAACTACAAAGATCGTTCTACCTTCTTCTCGTGGGTAAATTTGACTATGAATCAAATGTTGGTGCCATTTCCAAGGACCCATGTAATTAATCTAAACACCAATTCTTTTCACCCCCATTTCTGTTATTCTCATCTAAATTCTCTTATATTGTCCCTTTCTCATTTTTTTTCTTTTAGCGCATGTCCGCCTACAACCACGATCAATCAAACCGTCTAGTTAGGGTGGATAGTACTGGGGTTGGGGATTCAAGTACACCAAGGGAACTCATTCCATTAGATCATAATCTTCATAATACTCCAGACTCAAAAATTGAGCCTATTTAAATTGAAGGTATTCAAAGGAACCAACTCATAAACCCGGGTGGGAACCAAAAAGGAAACCCAAACGAGGCAGTCCCTAACATGGGGAATGCAATTGATCAAACCATGAATGACTACCTCACAACATCCTGAACCAATTCCCCCTCATTAATTAGACACAATTCCCAAGGAGATTCCAACTACATCTTTATGCCCTATGTCCTAAACCACCTTCCCACATTCCATGGAATGGAGTCTGAGATTCCCTACCTTCACATTATGAAGTTCAATGAGATTGTAGAATCCAAGTTTCCCCCCATGAACTAGAATCAGCTAAGATGAGGGTATTTCCATTTTCTTTAATGGATCGAGCTAAAAATTGGCTAAAAAATTTGAAACCATCATTTATCAACTATTGGGACCAACTACAAGGATAAATCTATAAAAAATACTTTCCCCACCACAAAACAACTGCACTTAAAAAGAGTATCGAAAACCTTTTTGAAAAAGAGGTAGAGTCATTCTATGAAACATGGGAGAGGTTCATGGACCCTATAAACATGGTTCCACATTGTGGTTTTTATATTCTAGAACAAGTGAGAATTTTCTATGAAGGGATGGGTCTGGGGAAAAAACAATTAATTGACATGATGTGTAATGGATCCTTTAAAAACAAAGCCCCAAATGATGCTTTCGAGTATCTAGAAAGCCTTTATGAACAAAACCAAAGATGGAGAACTTCACATTATTCTAAAAAGACAGAAAGAACTGATGGAATTCATATACTTAGAGAAGAGGAAATCCATAGGGATAAACTCACAGCACTCTCTAGGAAGGCTGAAGAGATAGACCTTAGGAAAGTCCATGAAATCCAAACTATAGACCCTTTTTTCACAATTTGTGACAAACATGACAATAACATAGACAACTTCCCAACCATTATATCCATCAAATTTGTTATTTTAGGAGGACCCCCACCGGAATTAAATTCCTTGATCATTCAAAAGCCTCAATACCAAAACAACATCAACCCAAGGTATAATGACCGCCCAGGCTTCCACTGGAATGATAACAAGAAACCTAGCCCAATATAGGGTTAAAATCCTTACCCCCAAGAGAACTACCAAACCCATAACCAGTTCCAAACCCAACCTATACAATACTAATATCCACTGGTCCATTTTCAACAAACCATCCCACCTCCAAAATATCCCTCTATGATAAACCAATCTTCTCAAGCAAAAACCCAAACTGCTCCACAAAGCCTACTAGAAAAATTGTGCAATCAAATGGAGTGGATGAACTTGGAAGTTTCTTCCCTAAAACAAGAACATAAAACTATAAAAACTGGAAAGTCACCCATGCCAACCCAGGCGGTACCATTCTCAACATCAAGGGGCGAGACAAGTTTCACTCAAACAACTCATGAACAACCGAAGGCTTTGACTATTTTAAGAAGTGGGAAATCAATTGAGAAACCTGAACAACTAATTCAGAACCTATCTGAAGATTAAAACATGGATGAACATTCAAATGAACTAAATTATCAAACTGAAAAACACGATAACATTGTCAAAAAACAACTCTTCAACAAACAACCCCACAACCTGCACCATTTCCTCAACGCATATGGGGGGAAACCAAGCCTGAATTAAGTGAAACATTGAGGGAAATCTTCTCACAAGTCATGTTAAACATTACCCTTATTGATGCAATCCAAACCATACCTTCCTACTCAAAGTATCTTAAGGACTTGTACACTTTTAAAAGAAAATATTCACATAAAACCCAAGTCTTTTGGATGATAATGTGTGTAACACCATTCAAGGGACCATTCCTCCTTACTTGAAAGACCCGGGTTTCCCATAAATCAAATTTGTACTAGGAGAGAGCAATGTTTTCCATGCCTTGTGTGACCTAGGTTCTAGTTTCAATCTCATTCCCTATGTTGTGTACTACTGGTTAGGCCTAGATGAACCGCAACCCACATCTGTCACACTTCAACTTGATAATTGTAGTATTTGGGTTCCAAAGAGTATTTTAAAGGGAGTTCTGGTAAAGTTTGAAAACTTCATCTACCCAACTGACTTCATTGTCCTTGACAACCATCCAAACATTGTAAATGGGGAACATACTCCATTTATCCTTGGTCATACCATCCTTGCAACAATCAAATTTGTTATCTAAGTTCTAAGTGGGAACATGGCCGTCACCATTGGGAACATGAGTCTAGACTTGAACATCTATAATAAAAGCTCACAAATAGTGGATGATAAGGACATTCATTAAGTAAACATGATAGGAAGCATTGATAATGAATCCATAGAACATAAAGGAATATTGGATGGAAGTTTAAGTCAGGATGAGATTTATTTCCTTTGTTCACATAAAGTAATTATATCACCTTGTATTGAATAATTTTCAAATTACTCTTATGATTAAGTCATAGGTCCAACAATTAGTGAAACCTTTAGAGAAACCAATTTCACAGAGACCAATCAAACTTCTTTCCCTAAATCTGATCAATAAATTCTAGTAGCTGAATCTTATACATGTGGGGAATAAATCCTATCTAAAACTCTAGGAAAAAAATTGATATTGATCCAATGTCCCAATATTCTGCTAAAATTATGATCCAACCAAATCTTGAATTGAAGGAACTTCCCGCTGCACTCAATTATGCCTTCCTATGGGGACAATCAAACACATCCTATTTTCATTTATTCTTCTCTTGAATCCAATCATGAGAGGTTGATTCATGGTGTCTTTAGAAAACATAAGAATGCCATTGGTTAGACCCTATTTGATATTCCTGGGATTAGCCCACTTATCGGGACTCATAGGGTTGATCTAGAATCTGATTCAAAGCCATGTCGTCAACCTCAACGACGACTAAATCCTTATCTCATTGAAGTAGTAAGGAAGGAACTTCTAAAATTGTTAAAAGAAGGTATCATATATCCCATAGCTGAGATTGAGTGGGTCAGCCCAATCCAAGTGGTTCCGAAGAAGGAAGGAATCACAGTGATAACCAAAAAGAATGGATAGACTCTTCCAACTAGGGTGAGTAGTGGATGGAGGTTCTGTATTGACTATAGGAAGATAATATCATTCACCATGAAGGACCATTTCCCCTTACCATTCATTGACCAAGTCCTTGAGAGAGGTGCAAGTCATGCCATCTACTGTTTCTAAGATGGGTACTAGGGGTATAATCAAATTGACGTTTCCCTAGAGGATCAAGGGAAGACTACATTAACTTGTCCATTTGGCACCTTTGATTTCAAACACATGCCCTACAGGTTATGCAATGCCCCTGAAACCTTCCAGGAGTGCATGATGGGAATATTCTCAGACATGGTAGGGGATTTTCTAGAGGTCTTCATGGATGACTTCTCTGTGATTGGGGATACATTTGAGGGATGTCTAATGAATATAGATAGAGTTTTGTCAAGATGTGAAGAAAATATTCTAGTCCTAAATTGGGAAAAATGTCATTTCATGGTTAAAGAGGGACTAGTTCTAGGCCATCTAGTGTCAGGTAGGGGGATTGATGTTGATAAAGCCAAGGTTGACATCATTCGTCACCATCCATCACCCAAAACTATCAAAGAAGTGAGGTATTTCTTAGGAAATTCTGGTCTCTATAAAATATTCATCATAGACTTTAGTTCAATATCTTGTCCCCCTTCTGCTCTTCTAATAAAGGATGCTCCATTTGATTGGACAGAATACTGTGAGGGTTCATTCTCAACCTTCAAATACTCTCTCAACTATCCTCCCATTATGAAATCTCCAAATTGGAACCTTCCTTTTGAACTTATGTGTGATCCTAGTTACTTTTCTGTTGGATCTGTGTTAGGACAACATTGTGATAAAACTCTTTATGTCATTTCTTATACAGGAAAATCCGTAAATGATGCCCAAATAAACTACACCACCACTGAAAATGAGTTATTTTCTATTGTGTTTTACTTATAGATGTTTAGGTCCTACCTCTAAGGATCCCCCATCACCGTGTTCACAAACCATTCTGCACTAAAATTCCTCTTCCAAAATCAAGATGCTAAGACTAGATTGATTAGGTGGGTTCTTCACTTACATGAATTTGACCTCACAATCAAGGATATAAAGTGCATTGAAAATGTGGAAGCTGATCACCTCTCTAGGATGGAATTTAATGGCAACTCAAATCACCTTTTTGTGTCTGATTCATTCCCTGATGAACACCAATACTCTGTGAGTGACTGCCCTTGGTATACCGACATAGCCAATTCCTTGTTATAGGAGTCATCCCAAAATCCTTAGGGACTTAAGCTCCATGGAAATTCCTTTATGATGTTAGACACTATGTGTTTGATGATCCATACCTCTATAAGTTCTTCCCGGACCAAGTCATTAGGAGGTGTGTCCCAGAATCTGAACAAGAGTCCATCCTTAAATTCTGTCATAGTGAGGCTTGTGGAGGTCACTTTTCCTCTAAGAAAACATCTTCTAAATTTTTTTAGTGTGGTCTCTTCTAGCCCACTCTATCAAGGGACTCCAACACATTTTTTCAAAGCTATCCTAGGTGTCAATAAGTAGGGTCCATCACAAAATGAAATCAAATACCAGTCACTCACATCTTAGTGATTGAAATTTTTAACAGCTGGGGAATCAATTTCATGGGTCCTTTCCCAAACTCTAGGGGATACCTCTACATTCACTTATCTGTTGATTATGTCTCAAAATGGGTTGATGAAATTCCCAAAAAATCTTCTGATAATTAAACTATGATTATATTCCTAAACGAAACCATATTCTATAGTTTTGGAATTCCTAGAGCTATCATTAGTGATCATGGAACTCATTTTTACAATTTTCAATTTTATCACTCATGGAAAAGTATGTAATTTCTCACAAAGTATCCTCTAATTACCACCCACAGACCAATGGTCAAGCTGAGTTAGCCAATTGAGAAATCAAACAAATTATTGAGAAAAATATCAATCCTTATAGGAAAGATTGGTCCGAGAAACTCTTGGATGCTCTTTGGGCATATCGTAAAACATACCAAACCATACTAGTAATGTCACCATATAGGTTGGTTTATAGAAAATCATTCCATTTACCAATTGAAATTCAGCATAAGGCCTTTTGGTAAATTATGAAAATGTATTATGACCTCTCATTGGATAGAACAAAAAGAAAATTAGATCTCAATGAACTGGATGAACTAAGGATGGAGGCTTATGAAATTCAAGGATCAATAAAACTAGAGTTCAAGCCTACCAATCTCGGAATATCGAAGTCAAAAATTTTGATCCGGGAAAATGTGTGCTCTTTATAGTTCAAAACATAATTTACACTAAGGAATGTTAAGGTCTAGATGGTCAGGTCCATACATAGTGCATATGGCGTACCCCCATGGGGATGTAGAAATTGGAGATCCCGCCAATGGTCAAAACGTTAATGTTAATGGTCATAGAGTCAAACCATTCATTGAAACATTCCAAAAACATGAAGTTGATGAAGATTCGTGTGAACCAACCATAGATTATGAAAATAATTAATCAATTACGGGTTCATGTTGGGCTAACGTCATTAAAAAAAGCACTGCATGGGAGGCAACCCATGGTTTTCAAGTTTCCAATAATTTTGTTGTTTTAATCAACTTCATATTTTAAAAAGGATTAATGAATCATTTTGATATTTAAAAATAAAAAAACAGACTGTTGAACTATTCTTCTATTATGATTATAGATGGGTATGAATGGGGAGCTCCATGTTCATCTGTGTCACGTGGTGTGATCCTTGAGTAATACCTTACACAGAAATTTAAAAAGAAGACAATGTATCATTAGTTTATTTTATTTTAGTTTTATGTGTTTTTAGGTTAAAATAAAAATAAAAAATAAATAAATCAAAATATAATAATAATAATAATAATAATAAAGGCTATATCGTAGGTTGTGGGTCAAACCCCGTCACAACCGGTGAAGCCGCGGGAACTTGACCCTGAGACCGAGGGAGATAGGGCCGCGCACTTACCACTGACCTATGACTTTTTGTGATTCCATATTATATAATTTTATTATATATAGATATAATTTAATATCTTTATTATATAAATAAATAAATATATATATATATATATTGTTTTATTTGTTTTGTTCATTTGTTTTTTATTTTTTTCTCCACTAGGGAATTCTCAGAGTGACATCGAGATCAAGGGATTAAAAGGGAGAAGCAGGAATTTAAACTTCATCCACCAGGTGACTTCATTCCATGATCCTCATTTTCAATTTCCTTTTTGAATTTCCCTTATCTGCCTCTACTCCTTCAAAATTTTCTTTTCTTCAGACACTGGGGACAATGTTATTTTATGTCGGGGGGAGATGATATAATATTTTTTTGCTTTTGTGTGAAAAAAATGATTTGAAAAAAGTGTACCTTAATGAAAGGAAAATTTTCATTAACCATGAACATGATAACATAAATTTTACACATTGAAAATAAATATCAAATAATTTTGCTTTCCCTGATTCTGATTTTAATCCATGTATATTTCATGAGAATAATATTTTGGATGGTGTGGCTATCTAATGTGATATTTCATTTGTAACACCCCAGGTAAATAAAGAATATGATATTTTTATATTTATCCCTATTTGTGAATAAAATGTTAATATTAATTTAAAGGGAACTCTATGCTTGATGGCTTACCCAATACGCAACAACAAGTTCCTTTGAAATCTTACGCTGCACTATAATAATAAAATAATATTATTTTAAATGGATGTTAACGCCTAGCCGTTGTAATGGAGGGAATGAACAGAACTAACTACAAAATTATTATATATTTTTTTTCAAATATTTTTACTTTTTACAATAAATGTTAGAGGATTAAAAATGTGAATGAATTCAATTTTAAGCGTAAACATTCTAATATTCTTTAGAACGTTGATTAACCGCCTTTTGATGGAAAACCTCTTTTAAATCCACTTTTTGAAAATTTTATGTGTTATATTTGACAAAATTATTCTTTAGAATCTAGTCATCAAAATTTACTTTGTGTAAATTTTTGGTATCTTTCCGATAAATTTCATTTTTTATGAATAGTGAAAAATGTTGTATTTTAATTCAAAATCTCTATTTAATCTAATTTATTTATATGATTAGATTATCTTTTGAATTGTTTTTAAAGTAAAATTAGAATATATTTTTACCATTTAATCCAATAGTGGTCATTGGAATTAATATCACTTTGAAATTGGACTTAACTAGTGTCAATCTTTTAATAGATATTGTTTCGTAAAACACGCTATTTGTTTTGACAGCAGGAATTAATTATTAAATTAATTAATGAAACTTATATGTTTTGAATTTTCTAAAATAGACATCATTTTGGAGTTCGGAATATCAAATATAGCTTAGGGTGAATTTTTGGTATTTTTTTGAAAAACGTCAATTTTTGATGAATAGTGAAACCACTAAGCGGTAGTTAAAGAAACTGATTTTTCATTTAAATGAATCTTTTCAACCTCTGTGTTTTGAATTTCAAAAATCCGACATACATGGTTGTCATTAAGAAGTAAAATGTGGTTCAATGGGATTAATATAATTTTTTTGGTGAATAGTAACTTTAAAGTTTTTAATCGCAATTAGAGGTAATTAGTGTAGTTTAAGGTAAAAATAATGTTTTAATAATATGAGATGAGCTTGACACATGTCCTACCATTGTTGGATGTGTCATGTCCGACCATGAAAATCCGTGGGTCAACTTGGGGACCCCATGGAGCCACTTTTGAAGGAAAATGACATTTATATCTTTTTATTTAATGTAAATGTAAAAATGACACAAACATGAGTTGTTTTACTAAATAAATTTTTAAATAGGGTTATACAAGTCATATATTTGACTATAAATAGTAATTGAAAATATAAAAAGATATCTTACATCATAGTATTTTTTATTATAAATTTTAGTAATTAAATAATTTAAATTATTTATGACATCATGATGATGCAGCGAATACCTCATTATTTAACGATTTAAAAAACATGAAAAGATAATGTAAAATATAAGACATAAACTTGTAAAAAACCTATTTAATGGGTATATTTATAACCCTTATCACCTTATACTATAATTATATAAATGTGGGACCTTTTAAATTCGAAACTCATTTTAAAATAAAGTAATATTTCTTTACTTTCCAAGAGTGCCCCTCCTCTCCTCTTATAAAAGGCCCTCACCACTATCACCTTACCCACACCTCTCAAGCCTTTGGAACGGCCAAGCTCTGACCATTTGGCTCTCCACATCCCTCTCTTCATCATTTCAGCCTCACATTGGGAAGAATCCTTTCCAAGGATGCCTTTGAGCTCAAATCA
Organism: Viscum album; assembly: GCA_963277665.1. Taxonomy (NCBI): domain Eukaryota; kingdom Viridiplantae; phylum Streptophyta; class Magnoliopsida; order Santalales; family Viscaceae; genus Viscum; species Viscum album. The sequence continues at coordinate 1,429,963,328 of OY728152.1, forward strand.
AAGAGAGTTACCCGATTTAAAGGTAGTGTTCTCTCTTGTTTTCTTATGTTTTATTTTGTTTCTACAACATCCTAAACTCTTTTTATTCATTTCTTTTGTAACAAATCCAGTATATTCAAATTACTAGGATGTTTTTATAATTATAATTTGATCTAAACTAACACACACCTACATCTAATGGTTAAAAACATACTGTTTCTGTGGATGGCGAATTTCTGCCTCACGAAACGATGATTGTTCAACACTCATATAACACCTTAAAAGGTGGAAATTGAGATGTAAATATATTTATATATGATATATAATATTTTTATGTTTTACTTAAGATTCTGTATTTTTATTTTGTGGCATTATTTTATGGTTTCCATTGTGGGTAAACACGATAATTTCATTTTAGGAAGTGCGGACTACCGCCCCCTCAAAGTGATTTGATTCGTTAATGCCATATGTGGGATGTATAAAGGATTGATTTAAAGTTATTATATATAATTTATGTTACACATAAATGATGAATATAATTCTGTATTTAAAATATACAGACCTCTCATTTGGTTTAAATTCCATTAATATTACATAGAAATGGAAGTAGCGTTCTTGCGTACGTGCGGCTTACCATCTCCATGAACGGTGTATTTCATTTCTTACCTCTAAATGATTATGTAATATTATAAATACATGTATATTCTGGATATATATTATATATATGATATCCAAATAATGAATATAATTATGGTTATAATGAACCTTTGACCACACGAACAACATGTAATTGTAAGAAGTCCACTTTCGACATAAGAACCAAATGTCGATAAACCAAACATTATTAACTTAAATGATTACATAATGTTTATAACATGGAAATAAGTGATATAAAATGAATAATGAACATGAAAAAGTTTCTTAATCAAGTGTAAATTAACTCAAGTTTATTATTCAGGACGTTAAAGAATGATCGAGTCAAGTCGGACCCGAGGTAAGGGATCCCACTCCTCTATTTATTTTTAAGTACAATCTTTTATTTCATTCCTTTTAAGCTCATATTTCTTATGATTGGGATGTTATTTTATATTAATCATACTTTAATTTTTATTTTCATATTATGAGAGACCCTATTTTCTCTCATCAATCCATTTTGAAAGTTTTGAGAGGCGTCGTTAAGCTGCCGAATTTTCGTAAGAGATCTAACCACTCTCTTTCTTTTTAAGTACTCTCCTTTATGTCACTTCTTTTAATATCCTCTTTGTTATTATGGGGGATGTTATTTTATATTCTCCTTGCTGTACATTTTTTTTAATATGATGAGATACCCTATTTGATCTCATCAATCCTTTTTTTGAAGTTTAAAGTGGCGCCGTTAGGCTGCCGAGTTTTCGTAAGGGATTTTTCATCTCACTTTTATTCCCCTGAGATTTATGCAACATTTTCCACAATTTCCATTGAGTGGTGTATGTACCGACCATTATTTTACTCATTGTGTAATATAATTTCGTATATTAGTATTTACATTAATGTTTTATTGTCCTTCTTTCACGGGGTGTATGTTTTGAAAGATACCCATGTCGGTAAGGGAACCTTTCACCCTCTACTTTTTAAAATAATTCTTTTGTTTTGTCTTTTAATTCACATTAAATTATGTTGGGATATGTTCTTATATATCCTTAGTGATTTAAATTTTATTTCCAAGTGATGAGATACCCTTTTAATCTCTGATCAACACATTTTCTGAATTTTGTAGTGACGCCGTTAGGCTATCAAATTTTTCCAAGGGAACTTCTTAACCTAATTTTGATTCTTTGGGATAAGCTTTTACTCCTTGAATATGTCGTTCTATGAATATGGGTGAATAACCTCTTATTTTTTTACACTTAATATCCACTTATAATTGGTGTATTAGTTTGTCACACATAATTATGTAATTGATTTATCCTTAATCTTAGGATACAAGCTTTGTATGGGACTTCGTCTCAATCTCCTTTCATTGAGGCATATTTTGTTTTATACACACCCTTATTTTATACAGTGTATAAACCCCTTTGACTTTTATGTTTATTCAAAAGGAATCTTTTTTATACGAAGTGTTTACTAAACGACAAAAGGGAATGTTTTTGTCTTACGTATGCAGCGACAACGACTTCTCCACCGCTGTGACCATTATTTGGGTTTTCAGCTTCCTCTACAAGCCATACCTTTTTTTAAAAGAAAAATAAATACCATGTTTTACTTTTCTTTTATTTTGGTATTGAAAATGGTTTTCATAATTTTTTTATATCAATGTGTTGTATTGATATCTTGTGGAAATGTTATGTTTCCTTTATGCATGTTTTATGTGATATGATTATGTTGAGGTTCTTGGACATTATTATGAAGACGTGTGGTTCCGTGATAAACTAAGGGCAGGTGAGCCCGATATAGCACTCCAATTCATTGGGTAACGCGAAGGAGTGAAACGTTACGGTTTCTCTGAAGAGATTTAGGTAATATACTATGATGGGTATTCCAAACATAACCAAGAGGCTTACTCCCTACGTAATAATGTTATGAATGCGTCAACTTACCATTATGTCTTATGATTTTTATGATTTATTCATGATTTTATGAGGTATGTTAAAGTGCTTATGTTTTATGGATAAGTATGATTTCATTTTTATGTATATATGTACTCATGTTTTCATTCCATACTTTTTATAACCCTTGCTGAGATTTTTATGCTCATCCCATGTATTTGAAATTTTTTTCATTGGTCAAGGGAATGGTACATGATATGATGATAGTTTCGAGGAAGTGTCAAGAAATAATCCATATTTTATTTTAAATATGTTATGTTTATGGGAAAAATGAATACTATATTTTATGTAACCACTTTGTTTAAATGTGGAATGTAATGCAAGTTTTATGATCTAATTATCTAAAACTCTAAACCTGAAAAGATCCTCAATGTGTAATCTTGTAATAACTCAAGATTAAGTAAGGTTTAAGACTGGGGCCTTATATCATTGTTCATATTTTCATCCAAATAAAAAAAGAATCACAATTCATGTCCTTTGGATAGTGGGGTACTAGTTTGAGTTCACGGGGACCCCCAAATAAATAGCATAGGTTTGGGGATAATTTTAGTTTTAATATGTGTATACAAAAAAATTTAATAACAACATTAAATTTGATTGTAGAGCAATGAAAAGACCTAATGTGTTTCTTTCGACACTTGGGGATTGTGACTCCATAGTTTTATAGCCCAAATTTAGTAATTTAATCTCTATTTTCGGCAATATAAATTTTATTTTCGACTAAGTTAACTCAAGAAGATTATTGATTATGTGGGATTTACTTGGTTCCCTACGGTCTTTCAGCCTGGGAGTCATCGGCAATGTCTTACTACATGGGTTGACTCTTTTGAGTGAAATGTCAATTACCATGGAAAAATTCAAAAAAAAATATAAAAGGAACATAAAAAATTTTAATAATCATCTTAATATTTAAATTTGATTCCACCTAGAACTTCCTTCATTCCCCCTTGAATAAAGATGAACCCCCCATGTCTATTTTGATACACAACACATCCTCATACTTAATTGATATGGGATGAAATATGGCAATAAAGTTGAACAAAGGAATGGGCTTGGGGTTGGGATCTTCTTATGAAAATATCATTAATTAAAATATTTTTATGGGTGTAATTATTTTTTGGTATAAGGGTTTTTGGTGATCATTTTGTATTTAAATGTTTTTGTAAAAGGGAATTCGAATTTCATATTGTAGAGATAAATTTTGCTCGGGACTAGAAAAACTCAAGTTGGGGGTGTGATTAGCCACTAAATGAGGCAAATATTAATTTTTAATATATATAATATTATTATGATTTATTATTAATAAACACCATTTTAGTTCATTTTACACTTTGAACATCATTTCACATTATGATTGCAATTCCTTCTTAAAATGCACTATTATGTGGTACATTTTTGAACATCATTTAATGTACCCAATGATTCAACTAATTTTAAGGAATGTAATTATCCATAATTTAGGTTTATATTTTTTTAAATTGATATAAACTTCAATATTAAAATTTTTCATTCAGGGATCAACAGAGGATTCATAAAGGATGTTGGAGATATTTGGAGATGAATGGGAGCAATTCTAGGGAAGGCACATTAAACACCATCCCACTAATGAGAATGTGGGACCCACATTACAAACCCAATGAACCCAAAATTTCTTAGTATGATAGAATACATATAGTGGAACAAATAATTCTTTAGGATCCAGTGCTAATTCAGCATCCATTGTAGTAATTTAGGTGGCCCAAGTTAGAGATGAAATTATGGCCAAGATTCTAATGCCCAGAATAATATCCCACTAATCTAATCATATCTCCGAATACACAACTCCACATGGTGCCAAATTTTACAGGCAATTAGAAGATATCCGGGGTGTTATATTCATATTCTATGGACCACTCTAATTTGGCCATATATAATGACTTCTATGCGATTCTGTTAGGTGGATGAAAGCTGGATTCCACCTCGGGTCAAGGGTGGAAAAATAAACTCTCCCTCAACATTCCACCCACCTATAGCCTATAAAAATTAATTGAGGAGGCTTGGAGTATTTAAGGAAATACCCAAGGCTTAAAAAATTTATATTTAAGGTAGTGGTGGTGGAGTAGTTGAGGATCTTTGAGCTCTATTTCGTCTTAATTTTTTGTTGCCAATTTGATGTTGTAATCGCATTCCTTCAATTGTATGTTCTTTTAATTACCTTGGTTTCTTTATAAAAGTTCATCATATTATATTTTTATATTCATCTTATTGTCACTTTGATATTGTTTCCTCAAGGTGTGAACTTTTTCATACCAAACCTTTTGAGATTATCACACAACGGTGGAGTGATTGTTTTTTTCATTGTTTTTTACTTCTCCAATTCCTCACTCATCAGTCTACATTCCACTTCCATTGAATCCATGGGATCAATGAAGGGATAACCCACTAATGGGTTGATCTAATGGAGTATCACGGGGCTGTATTGGATGTTATTTCTTACTCCATTTATCTATAATCACTTCTTTTAAATGAGATTTTTATTTGATGACATTAAAACTTATTCATCCTTATTGAATTTAAGGACACACATTTCAAGTGCTAATAAGAACCTTTACCTTGGAGTGATCAAAACGTTGATCCTTCAAGTGTATAGGTGACTAGTACTTGGGTGTGTAGGAATGAAACTAGTAAGTGATGATTTTGTTTGATCTCCTTAAATGAACACATCTCAAATATAATAAATTGAAATATTTTTACAAGAAAAAGAATGCATCGAATCCTACCCTTGTAATAACCTAAGATCAAAACATCTCATAATTTGAATTCACTTAAGATATTTAGTGTTTAATTAAACCCATCGAAAATCAACGCAAAGTTGTCCACTCAATAGCCAAAAAACAGTCCATAGAATGCATGTGTCCATAGGTTTATTCTTAGGTCTTTAAGGATTCGACAACCCAAGATAAACTACAAAGATCGTTCTACCTTCTTCTATTCGGTAAATTTGAGCGTGAATCATGTATTTATCTAGATTACCAAGACTAAAACAATTTTTGGTAATTTGGATTGAAATTTAATTGTATATTCTATGAATTTAATGGTACTAGACACTGGATCTATGTGTGCTAGGTTCTAGTCACCGTTTTTGAATTAGCGAAGGTTTATTAGTATCCAAGGGAATTATATTTAAGGAAAAATAGTGTAGAAAACATTACTCGGAGGTAGGAATTGATGATAAGTATATAAGAACATCATTTAATTTTGGTAAGATTAATATTTGGTGGGTCTTCCTAGAAGTACCTCTCTATCTAGATAATACAAGTGGATGTGGTTCTGCCACTGATGTACTTAGGGTTATCATCTTTGAAATTGTGTGTTGTTCATGAGTCAAGGAAATAGTGGTACTAAACAATGGGAATTATTGTGTACAAATAATGACACTCCTATGGAATATGCATAGAATAATTAAAATTTTATTTTCAAACCATTATGAGGTATTTTAATATATAGTTATAATGAATGAAATAGGTTAAATGTTAGGCCAAGTAAGGATCTATGCTTAAATTTAATTGATAAATTATTTATATATTGGGGTTGTACTTGAAACCTTGGTGAAAATGATATTAATTGATTTACCTTATTTCAAGGATTTACATCATATTTATTTTTGATATTTTCTTAATATGGTTTTATAAATGGTAATCATTTATGATGGGTGAAAAACCATCTTGTTGGGTTAGGTCATGGGAGTAGAACCCATGACCAAATATAATAATGTTTTCACGCCCACCACTGACTTATGTGATGTCATGTTTAAGTTGAAATTATTATTGGTGAAATAATTTGATAAATAAATATTAGTGATGAACCTATAGTGTATCATTTTAGATTTATATATTAACATACTAAACATACTGTGGTTGTAGAATAGTAAGACATTTCAGCCCTTATAGGCCTTAAGATTCTTTAAACGTTTATTTTTGGGATTTAGACATCAAAATTAATTTTGGGATGAATTGGGAATTTCTTGAAGAATAGACATAAGATGAAATAATTTTTATAGAAAATTTGTAATAAATATAGTTCCATGTATTATTATGGACTAAATTAGAACTGTACCATTAGGTAAATGATCAAATGAATTGGGTTTTCTGAAAAAATTATTTTTTTTGTTGAATTGATTGTCTTTTAAATCATCATATATTTATGAATTTTAGGCACTAAAATTTTTAATGATCATACATTTATTTTTGATTAAATAGATAAATCACTCCCTATAAATATTTATTATTTTCATCCATGTACATACCTTCACCTTCCACTATTGGTCTACTACATACAGATTTAGATATATGTTTTTCCATGTGACCTATTTACTCAATATTATGTCAAATATAGAGGATACTTTATTAACAAATCTTATTATGTGATATTTTAATAAAGGTAATTTTAAATATCTCTCATTTTATTTATGATTTAAAATTTAATTTTTTAATGAAAAAATTATTTAATGTTGGGAATTTTTTACACCCTGAAAATTCTAAAAGAACCACTTTTTTGATATTGTGAACGAAACACAACACAAGGCTGATAAAGAAATATTATATCTCAAAGCCTAAAAATTATTACTATTTTAAATAAATTATTTTATATATCCTTAAATTAAGTAAATAATGTCTTACATTGATTTATATAAAACAAATAAATTCTATGATAGATTGTTTTAAATGCAACACCACGTTTTACTAAATAACAATATATTATTAAGATATCATATTCAATATAATAGTATATATCCTAGTTGTTAACTTGAAATTTATTAATATGATTAACTGGTTGATGGATTTTAATATATTATTTGTGGAATAAATTTATTTTTTATATTAATACATTATAATTTATATGAATTACATAAAAACAAACACAATACTACACCAGAAAAGATATATTTTATATAGCAGCACTTTATCCACCGATTAATGGATAACTTATTTTTAATCTGAATTATCAAAATTTAATTTAATTTATTTATGAATCTAAACATTATTTTTTAAATACAACATTCCATATTACATTACAGTTTATTCAAGGTATTTTTCTAAAATGTTTCAATTTTTAATGAATAGTGATAATTACTGAATTTTAATTAAAATTTTTTATTTCATCTATTTAATTTATAAGGATAAATTAAATTAATTATTGGGTTATAAAGTAAAATTAGATCGATATTATTAAAATTAATCCAATTAATGTAATTTGAACAAATTTTACTTTTAAAAATTTATATAAAAACATAGCATACATTTCAACATTTTTACTTTAAAAACGTGTTATATCATCTCATCAATGGGATTAAATTTAAAATAATTTCTTACACTTTTGTGATTGGAATTTTTAAAAATTAAATCAATATTTTTATTCATAATAATTAATTATTAAAAATATTTTAAACTTTTTTATTGACCAAAAATATTAGAGACAGTTATTAAAAAGTATTGTAGTGATTAAGAGAGAAGTTAACTTCACAGTGGAGACAAACATAATATTAAAAGGCAAAATGATATAAAAACTACTAAAAATACATTTTGTTTCCATATATAGACAATATACTCTCTTATATAAAACTGGGTATATTTTTGATCCACTTGACATGGTAAAAACATCGGTGGAATTCCATTTTAAAAATTTACAACAACTCAACTCCTCCTCTACTAAAAAAGACACTCACCCCTCCCAAATTTGTCAATTATAATGAACATTGGATCACCTAAATAATGATAAAATATTCTACAAAAATCAATCCACTTATCCAATATGACTCACATTTTTAATTATGAAATAAATGGAATTATTTGGTTATAAACTAAAAAGTGTTACCTGATTAAGAGGAAATATTCTTCAACAATTACTTTTGATTTGTTTACAACATCACCCACTAAATTCATTTCATTTCATGATAATATAATATAATAATTATACATAACAAACTGAGATGATTTAATGAAAGTATTTTGACCTAAACATTTATATACATTTTTCAAATGGATAATGAACATATTGATTCTTCTATAAAGAACTACCACATCTTTAATACATTTCACTAATAATTCCATTACCACATATCGTAGTTAGGAATTATGATGAAAATTAATTATATATTATATATATTATATATTTAGGTATTTTTCCTTCTATAATTTTTATATAACACAAACCTGTATTCTTTCCATTTTGTGGTAATACAGTACCATCATTTGTTGAAGTGTAGACCACCGCCTCCTCAAAACAATATGATTCGTTTAAACTATACAGAAGTTGTATGAAGAATGGTTTCGAAAAACCTAATTGAAATATAAGAAATAAATATTAGATTGTAAATATAATAAAATATATATAGATATAATTTCTTTAATTCTTTTACATATGATAAGGAAATGGAAGTAGCTTTCATGCATATATACAAGTAATTGTCTCTATAAACGATACATTTCAAATCCATTCTTCAAATAAAATGGTTTATTAAAAATACATATATTATGAAAATATATGATACCTAAATTTTGGTTTAAATTATTAATATTATAATTTTGTGATCTATTGAATAGGAACAACTTGTAACCAGTTAAAACATACTAGGTAAACTAGACAATTAACGCCTGAAATGGGGAAAATAATGAATTATTATTAACGAAGGGGTAATTCAATATTATAATAAGATCATATAAGATAATATAAAGATTTTAAATGTTATTTAATAAGATCATGATATTTTTATACCCATTATATTATTAAATATCATTCACCCAAAATGGAAAAGCAAGGTAAGAGATTCTTGTCTCACATTTATTTCTATTAGTCATACACCATTTTCACCATTTCATTATTTTTTGGTATATATAGTGCCCCTATGGTAGTTTATATCATGAATAAATTTATTTTCATGGTATTTATAGTTTTATTTGAAATTATTTCTTTCATTTGGATTATAATTCATAAGGTACTATGTAGTCAGGGTCTTCGTATCAAAACCATTTTTTGTAGAATAACATATTATTGTGAACCAAATTTATTTTATATGATGTATATACATTAAAATATTGCATAAAATATCGTGATTGATTATATTTTAGGTTTTATTTTCATCTACTTTATCTATGTGGATTTACACTTAATTTTAACCGTGCTGTAATTAAATTTCATAACCCAATTCTATTTCGTTATGTTATATTACATCCAAGTTGGTGTTAATATTATATGATTATGTATATAAATTATTTATATATATATTGAAATATTTAATATTATTTTATTTTGTTTTAATGTTGATAAATGTAATCAATTCATTGATTAATTTTCACTTCATTGTTGGGACCATTTTAATTTTTTATTTAATAATCTCAATCTAGTTGAGATTTCTCATTAATGAAATTAAATTAATGGAATTTATATGATAATTATTCAATGTAACATTTAATTTTCATCTCGTATGGTACATAAAGAATTTTCATAGGTAATATTACCTTTTCCCCACACATTGGAAGTCAAACATTATTTAGAATTTTTTTTAAGAAAAGTCATCTTCGTTTCTATCTTTTGATGGAGAACCCATTTTGTTGAAAAAAACTATGTTTTAAAAATGGTTTTAAATTTTTTTTAAACCTTTAAAAAATTATTTATTGATGATATTTTTACCATTTATTCATTTTCCAATTTTTTCTAAAGGACTAGACTTATCATATTTCGAACAAGGCACCTTCAAAAAATATTTAGCGTGCAAAAGTCATTTTTAGTTAACATTGTATGACATGTATTAATTTATCCTCCATAATTTCATCTAAGATTTCATTTAATGTTTAAAAGGTTATTTTTTTAATTAATATTTTATGAAATAAAAATGTAAAAGAAAATAATTTTGAAAAATAATTTTTAAAATAAAAGTATCTTTTCCTCAAAAAATTATTCTAAAACATCGTTGTATAACATTTCCATTCAACAACAGAAAAAAATTTAATTTTACTCCACTTGAGATATATTTTATTGATAAAGTTATTATTCTTCCTCTAGATTGGTTATGAATGATTTGAATAATAATAAAATTAAAATTATATTCCATGATTCCTTGGTAAGTCCCCTTCAAATATTCAATTACCAATGATCAGAGAACATTAAATTTTACCTAATTATCCTTATCATTTATCATGGATTTACTCATTGACTAATCCAATACCATTTAAACATATGGTGAATATTTTTAATATTATTTTATTTTATTGGGAATTATTGGTTTATATATATCCTTTATTCAATATATATATTTTATAGGGAACAATGTTTTTGAATTAAATAAATTATTCAATATATTTGGAATGATTTTCATATAAAATAAATATTTTAGGGATATTTTAAAGTAATCCCCTGAATGTATCAATAGTCTCGTGAGATGAAATTTGTTCGAGACAAACCCATCTATTTTTCCCAAGTAGAATAGATGTATTTATATCAATAGATTTACCCAATACAATGAAAGTACCTTATAATATTATGGAAAACTATATTGTGAAAGGTATTGATTTTAATGTTATCATGTTCCAGGGAAACCTCCTTTCTCATAAATATGAATTACCTTCATTTTGATTCAATATTTATCATTTATGATATTTTCACTATAAAATGTCTATGGATGTATTTTATTCTCACATTATTATTAAATATAATTTGTTTTTAGATTCATAGGATTAATATTTATTTTTTCATATCTAGTTATTTAAATATCTTTTGTTTTAGTTCATTTAGATTTCCATATATTTTACACACTAATTATTATATAATTGGTCACATGGAATATTTCAGTTTTTATTACCATTCCATATTTGTTATTATCATTGATTCATTACATATTCTTCTATACATGTCCTTTACGAATCATTTGAGCTCACCCTTATTTTGTTTCATTCACTAGGAAGTGTACTAAGTGATTAATTTATAGTTATTCTAGTTTCAATGACAGTATCCTTGAAAAAAATTGTGTTGAAATTTTTGAATCGTGTATATCTAAAGTTTAATAAGACTAAAAAATTATTTGATCACTTGGTAAATGATTTACTTATATCAATTTACAATGTTATAGTAGTAGATGTCTGCTCCAGGATTCATGGGGACAAGTCCACATAGTTCCATGAATCAGAGACAAATCTAGGGCTCTTTTGGTATCTCAATAGAGGTAACAGAAGACATTTACAAGAAAACTCTCTTTTCCAATGTCATGATTAAGGTTGATATGGATAAAGCATATATTGTATAGAGTGGAGGTTCATTTATCAGGTAATGGTGTATTTAGGCATCCTAGCATGGTATTCTGACTTGTTCTTACAGTTTTATTACACTATATGGATCTATATCTCAATAATTTGGAGGAGGTATGGTTTCTTTTTGATGATTCACATATGAAGGTTTTGTGATCCAAGGTCACTAAACATCATTATTATTACGTAATAGGATCACAATATAAACCTCAAATATTCCACATATGAGGGTATGATAATTCACATTATGAATTGTTCTAGGTTAGGTATCATCTCCAATCAAATGTTTGTCAATTAATTTTTATTCATTATAAATGGAAAGAGAAATCATTCAGTGGTTTAAACTAAATGATGTAGGATTATAGGGCGTGAGATTTTTTAGTAGATCATCTTGGGGAAAAGAAGTGTTTTAATATTGAAATTATATATATATTTTTAAAATAACTATATTCAACAGAATGTTTTTTTGAAATAATATTCATTATAATTGAATTTATTAGTGCTCTTTTTTGGGATGGAATGATCAAGAAGGTGTTCATCGGTGGATTCATTTACATGATAACTAGAAACATTTGTAACTAGAAGAATATGTTCTTATATTACAAATGGATTATAACATTGGATAAAAAAATTTCATATTTAATTCTGACGTATATCCTATAAATTATTATAGTGACTATAAGAACCATTAAATATATTGAAAAAAATATGAAATTTTATATTTATGATGCCATCCATGAAGCCAAATGTCCCTGGGAATCCTAGTGTATATTGTAAAAACCTTTTAAAGAAGGTAGAATTTACCAAAATAGAATATATGTAACCATTAAAATCCTAAATTCTGGGCTTTCATGGTATATTATCTATGGTATGTATCTTTTGGATATGTGTATTAAAGATATGTATAGAGAATAAATGAGAGTAAAGGTTGAGAACTCTAGGAGATACTTCTATCTCATGAGATGTATGTTTCAAAAGCTGGACATTATAAAATGTAATTATTAGTGTGTCATGGGATGTGGTGATGTTAGTGATAGGAAGGATAAATATGTGGGAGAGTATTTGTTTTTACCATGATCCCCAATGCATTATTTTGTAATTAGAGAGGTGATAATTCACCCTTGTCTAATTTGAACGATTCATTCTGATGAGAAGAAAATTGTTTTTTACAATATCATTTTGGTTCTAAACATTGATAAATGATTCCTAATAGAAACAAAATCATGTTTTTATCATGTAAAAATGATATATTCAATGGTTTTTGATGGGAATGGGTCTGATCATTTGTGTGGTAAATTTATTTTCAACAAGATCAAATCTAAAATGATCGTTTTGGTTTAGTGTGTATGAAACTAATTCATCCCCATGAATGATAAGTTTTAAAGGAGGGGTATTGTGTTTCCTTTTTGATGTTGGTGTTGTAAGATGTTGATCTTGGAATTAGCATGGAATATTTTTATTAGGAGTTAATCAGACCATTAAACTAAGATCACATCAGATACTAGATATATAGAACAATTCTTGGAAAGTCATTAGATGTGTTTCTCAGAGATTGGTTTCAAGGGGATGATCAACAAGGAAATGTTATCAAATATAATTGAATAGTATTTTATATGGGTTCCTTGATTCTGTTGGAGTTCATAAAAAATCAAAGGGACTGGTGTAGTTATTATGTTCTCATATAACATGTTAGAGTGTTAACATGGTGGATGAGATAATATTTTTTATTCATAGTGTAAGGTCATTGGCATTTTTTAGAGGAATCATTCATCAAAACCTCAACCTTTATAATGGGATATGTTTCACTACTTTGGATCAATTGATCATGTTGAATCCCCCATCATTGATTTTAATATTAATATAGATGGTTCCATCTGGCATGGATAGATGAGGAGAGGTGTCTTGATACATTATGGAAAAGGATCATTTCTCTTTGGATTCAATGTCTTTTATTTCCATTGAAGTTATATTGAGGATGAGGCTATAACTTTTCATAGTGGAATCACTCTATGTAGGGTATATAATATCATTATATATATGATGGAATCAAAATTCATGAAAATATTGGGTGATATAAGAGGGAAAGGGGTTATTCTTTTTATTATCTACTACAATATATATAAAAATATATGATAGATTATTATTGTGAGTGGAAAGGAGATGGAATATAGTTATAGAGAAGATACATTTTCACCTAACATGATCACTTGTATAGGCATTCCGAGTTAATGTCTTATTATTTAAAATAATATTGGGTCTCTTACTTGAAGGTGTATGTATGTTATATAAGAGGACACTCATGGACATCATCATTATCACCCATCATGATGTTTGGTTTACAAAATAATATATATATATATATATATAACATTGAATTATTAATGGGTAATGTTACAAGTATTAAATAAGTTGATTGGGCTTTGAAATTGGAATTAAATAGTATTATAGTATGTGTGGAATTAAAATACATGTGGGGAATTTAACGTACATATGGATATTATGTAAAGATGTGTCGGTGGTCCTTACCACCCTATCAGTGGGGACTATATTTTTCTATAGACATTCAGTAGCTCCACTGGTAGATTTGTGTGTTTCACAGTCCTGCCAGTGGAATCATTACTACCACATCAAGGTTATAAATCTACAAAATTATCCATCTACCAATTTCTAAACCCTTTAAAAAACCAAAATTTGGACACCCATAGTTATGATGATTGAACATTAAGTTGGATGGTTCATATATTCAAAAACACGGCATACACCGAAATAAGTTTTGATGTCAAAATTATCCCACACTAATGATTTCTCATCTTCATGAAAAACATTCAAGGGTTAATCTCAAATACCTAAGGATATTGAAAAAACATATATATACCCTCCCAAGTATCATTGTGGATTCATCCATGATTCCATAGAATCAAGACAAGTGGAACCGTATTCCCTCAAAATAAATTATCACTTAGGTATACAATTATCACAAGGAGTTCCATATATTTTTCATTAGTCTTGAATTCAACATCCCTGTAGTCATTGATGTTCATAGGATTAAGAATCTACCTACATATCTGAGACATGTGAAGCATTACTTGTCTTCCTAAATTTTGTGAAGGTAGATCTAGATGGTAGGACACTCCACTCTTGGATCATACAAAGTAAAACAACAACATGATGCTAGATACTATTTATCCTTCAAACATTGGTGGGATAAATAAGGATTCAAAATGATAAAAACTTATCCTATGACAGTAAACTCAAATGGTCTCTTCTTGTAGTTAGAAAAAGACTTTTAACTACTCCGAGGTATGATCATTATCCTCTTCATAATCAAAATACATTAAGAGTTATTATGTACCACACTATTCCCCAGAAATATTACCTCTCCACCCTCATGGAATCAAATTGTTCAATGACATGGTCTATCATAAAGATTGTCAAAAGCTGCAACCTTAGTTGAACCCTAGAAAAAATTGTTGTTTACAAACTCTATCAGGGATTTGGGATTATACAAAGCTCCTATAAAATCAAAAACATTGTCTCAAATCATATCCTACTATATATATATATTCCTCCTTAACTATACATCTACCTGGGGATGGAACATTGTGCTCAATCGTAGTTCAGTCGCTAAGGCCTTATTTAAAACTATCCAAAACTACACAGAATATAATTATCTTTGTCTTATATGATTCCAAATGGAACTCTATATAAAAGTAAAATAAAAAAGATATATTTAATTTCAAACACATTAAATAAATATTTATCATAGTCCAATAAAAAAATTATTGACTTTTTTTAGTTGAACAACAATATCTTATTTTTCATCAACAATGCTCAGGTCCTTAGTAACCCTGCCGGAAATTCTTTAATGAATTCCTATAACTTCCACATGGTCAAAGGATGTGGTCAGAGAAAAACACTAGGATGTTGGTTCTCAACCAATATCATAAGAAAGGTAAGGAATTAGGAATCAAATCTAGTAATATCCCACTTCATCCCTATCCACAAGAACTACTACCCAATTTTATAGTACATCGTTTTCCCTAATGGATCCACCTCCCACATATAAGAATTAATGTCTCTCATAATCTCTTCTCTGATTTGAGTATGGAATAGAACTATACCATCATATTAGATGATTTAATTATCTTCTAATGACCCCCAATGTATCATGTAACCTTATTCTTATTTTTCTAATATCATAAATAACTCTAGTTCATTCTTAAATATACCCTTTACTTGGCCTTCTAAATAATATGTATGCACAATTGGGGAAAAATCAACAATCCACAGCCCTCAAATGTATCCATCTAGTAGTCATCTAATAAGGTCATAGTGTTACAATCTCTAACTAATTTTCCCGAACCGTGCTCCTAATCTACAAATTCCATATAGATAATAACTTCAATAATGTTTTATCTTCATCTCATGAATATATCTTCTCAAAGTAAAACATTGAAATGTACTCTACTTGGTAACTCAACCTATAATATAGATCCCACTATGATAATATATAGGAGTTTATTCAATGGTATATATATAATTTAATCATCTCAGAGAAGAAAAATGTCTCCAATGCATCAATTAATGGACCATTACTTCCTATACCTTATCAAGCGTAGGATAGTTCCACTACGGTGACCATAGGAAACGTGACCTAAATTATGCTACCAACATCAAATAGATTAATCATTACCCTAAACCAAAACCCAATGAATCATAATATATGTAATATCCAATCACCATATTAGGATGGATCATAATTAGAGAAGTAGGGAATCTATTATTTATCTCATGAAAAGAATCAACTCCCTAGTCAGCCCACTAAATCATAACTCCAATCATTTACAATGAAATTATGTGTTATAATAATTAGTATAAGGAATTATAAAACACTAATGGTGCCCCACTAAACCATGAATGATGCTAATCTGAAAAAAAAAAATAATAGGGGCAAGATATCCCCAAATCCATATTCATTGTGTCTACCAATATACGGACTTCAAAAAACCACTTAACCCTTGATTTTTTCTTCCAAAATCCAAAAAGTGAATCTCCGATAAAAAATTGTAATGATGAACTTATCATAGTGTAATTATATGTATCATGTTATATATAGAATGTAACTATGTGGTTATTTAGTAAAGAAGTACAACATCAGGGAACACCACGTCAAATGAGTCAATGTATGGGTAGTTGATCTTGGTCATGAGAGATAAGAATACTTTAAATGATTTCAATATTCCAAATTAAATCAATAATTATATTTATAAACCATACCTATTAAAAATATAAATGATGTATAAGGCTCAGTTCACTCCCAAGTAACAAAAACCAGCAAGCTGTATTCCCTAAATCATGCATCCCCATATACTAGGCGATTTTGACTCAAAGTGTGGGCCTAGGGTGTGAAAGAGAGAAGACTATTCATAATAGTCTAGAGGAACACATCAGATATTCAATTGAAGAATAAATAGAATAATCATAATAACAAAAATGAATTCTAGTGGAAATCAATATAATCATCCATCATAAAAAACATAATGTTATAATATAATTCCTTTAAAGAATTTC
This sequence comes from Viscum album, assembly GCA_963277665.1. Classification (NCBI taxonomy): domain Eukaryota; kingdom Viridiplantae; phylum Streptophyta; class Magnoliopsida; order Santalales; family Viscaceae; genus Viscum; species Viscum album. The sequence continues at coordinate 1,429,980,741 of OY728152.1, forward strand.
ATGTAATTTAATTTAAATAAAAAAGTAAAATCATGAAAACTAGGAAGAAAGAAGTGGGTGAAATAAATTGTATATAAAATAAATAAAAAATGAATAGAAAACTACACATGGATCTTATGTACATGCCCTATTATATTACACCAAACATTCATTCTATAGATAGAAATTGAGGTGTGAAAGTAAATATGCATCCATTTTCCACAACTATGATAATATAATCTTCTAATGTCCCAATGGTGGCATAGATAGTGTGTGTGAAAAATCTATGCATTCCACCACCATGGTCAGATTTAAAATTATATTATATATATATATATATAAACAATGTTCAGGTATATGAAATCAATGCAATGTTAATGATAACTCAAGAAAGTTATTGAATTGGTCGGTGCCTAAACATGTTATCATTTAATAATTCAATTAGTTACACATTAGATTAAAATATTCAGACAATTTTTATTAAAAACATAAGAATTACTATAATAGTTCTCAATTATAACATGGGATACAAGGGATTAACAATGAATCTTTGAACTCATGGTCAATATAACATGTAATAGTATCACACGGAGACTTCCTATAAGTGTTTTGAGGGTAATATAATGGGAACACCCAAGGAATTCAACTGTAAATGAGTATAACCAAGTCAAGGTATTTCTTCCATATTATTATTATTCTATTCATGAATGTGATCCATGGGGAGAATCCATTGTTTGCGTGTCCGAAGACATAATGATGAATCTATAGAGTGTATTTATGGCATTATAATATCTAGAAGATATGTCAATTGAATAATTTGTAAAACATAGAGGATTTAATGTAATATGAAAAATAACAGATGTAATGGTTTGTATCTCCCCTGAAAATTGAGATTTTCAATTATAAAGGAACTCACTGATTTGATATCAAATTTTATTGGGAATCCATGTATTTTTAAGGTCTGGAAACTCCAATAATTAATAAAAAAGGTAAAACACATTAGGCTCGATATACTCGATCTATTTATATCATATATAATCAAAGGGAATTTAGTAATAATTCAATGTATTAGTTTAATTGTTTCAATATTTTAACATTCATTAAGAATTATATGGCCTTATAAGGGCACAAAATCATCCACCACATTAATATATAATCATTTAACAGGTTTATTCCATAACTTTCATTAAACATAACATTTGGTAGATGATTTGAATCCAAATAAAATTCAATGATAAATTAATGTGATCAATTGATATCTATAGTTCTAATTTATATTGAAAAACTAAATTTTGATTTATTAAAGTGAACCACTTTCCATAATATATGTCAATTCAGATGAAACAAAATGGTGTCCCAAACAATCAAAATACAGATCATACAAGAATAAATGAAGAACAAAACCTACATGGGGTGGTCAAAATTTAGGTATCAACCTATAATGATATCATGAGATATTTTAAGTTCTGTAAAATATAGTCTAGTATATTTAAACCATGTAATATGAATATAAGATGAAACTATCTATAAAACTAGTGTGCGCATAATAAAAAAATTAATAGATATAGATATTTTAAGTGATGAGTTATATATCACCTACATTATGAATGTAGAAGATTTCTAATCTAGTATCAACCCTTATATTGGCCTGGATAGAATGAAAATGGAAAAAAAAAATCATCTCCCTAAAAATGAGACATATAAGCCCACATCAAACAATTTTCAAGAATAGGAAAAAAACTGGTGAAATATTTTTAGGGATTCAAGAACATATCGATGGTTATTGAATGAGGTACCCAGATCTTGAATCATAGGTCATATGATCAAATAAGGGAAAGGGATATAATAATGGGCATGGGAGCATCAACCTAATATAAGATGATGAATAATACATACTATAATTAATAATTATGGAGGATAGTGGATGTTCTATATTCAAAAGGGAAAAAGTATCACTTCACACAAAATTAAAGAGGCAGATGGTTTTCCCACTTGGTTAGCCAAACCATGCACTATCCAAACAAAATATATTACCTTACAACACCTCTCACATGTGCAAATAACAAGTTTTGACTATTCATTGACAGACCCTAGATAACCCACTGTTAAGTGGTCTTTAGCACACACATGAGTGTGTGTCCGTTATCGAATGGTGTGGGAAAAAACATGAAGGACTCTCTAGTGAACAAAAAAATCCCACATGGTATACTATAGTCATTATGATTAAGAGTAAAGGTTTTTACTAACCTTGAATCAAAACTCTATTAATCCAAATATGAGGGTTCCGGATCAAAAAATGACCCTTTCACCATCATTTCCTCTATATCCTCACTAGGCCACCATATTAGGTAAAATATAATGAACTAGAACAAATGTTAAAGTATTCATACCACATAGAAAACGCAGATTATTTAATTCTTCCCAGATAAATGAACTGATCCCTGAGTTTCCCATCCAAGGGTCTCATAATGATTAATTAGAACAAATCTATCCATTGAGTATGTCAACCTCATGCTACCAATATTCAAATTGGGTGGGATGTAATAACATATATCCCATAGTAAAGGAAAAAACCATTCTTAGAGATCATTACAACATCAATCAATGATTTATATGGGATATTCCGTGAAGAAGAAAATGCATTTAACTCAATATCCTTGGGATCAATGAAGTCCAACACTAAGTGCCACTAGATGGTGCCTTGAGATGGTTGGCCACAAGACATTATTCATGCCTCCCCATAATCCGGAGGGGTCCAAATAGTAGCGAGGGTCTGGTAAGTTAGTATGGGAGAGATTATACACTCTTTTATTAGAATGGAACACTGAAAAAAACAAATTAAAATAAAAATTTAAGGATACTTATAAATAACCAGAATAGTATCATGTCAAATGATAGTGAAAACCAGAACATATAACACTCAATTGAAAGGTAAAACAAAAATTGAAAATGAATGTTTCTAGTGTCTACAATGGAACCAAATTTAAAGATACAATGAGCCCCAAGAGGGTCCCGAACCAATTCTGATAACCCCTCCCATGCTCCAATCCCAAAAAACAAAATATCATAGTTCCTTCCCTTATCTTAACTTATAACAACAAATTCTACATGAGTTCCATTAAAGTGGCCCAAATTTTGTGTCAGTACAACTTAGTAGGCCACCCCCAATGTTGTCTAAAATGACTAGAGTCAAAAGATGGTGCATGCTGTTCTATAATGGAATAAATACAATGCATAACTAAACATTTATCACAATGACATTTAATTTTTAATCATCACATTAGTCCAATTATCAAATCATGTTCCCAATTTCGATCATCATACAATATTATCATTAATTAGGTGTAGGTAGTCATGCCAAGCACCGAAAATCTCATTATGTGTTGGTCTCCATACCTATCATCGCAAATCTCATAAAGTATAGGTAGAAATGCCTATCAATTTATATATCATTTGGAGTAGGTCATCACGCCTTACACCCCTTAATCTCATTCATTGATTACTATTGGGGAGGAATTCCATATCCAAGTCCAAACATCTAATCGGTCTAGAACACCAAATCTAGGACCAATAAAATCTTAGCCATATAGTCATTCATTAATTCAAAAGAATATCTTTATCCTTCCATTACTAATTCTGGGATTAGATAAATATTTCAAAGGCTATTAGGGAACTCAACAATTATCTATTCACATAACCCACTAATTAATTCATTAATTTATTAATAAATCAAAACCATTATTAGTCAATAATTAATTATTTACAATTAATTATCCAAATAAAATCTCACCTAGTCATAATTAATTCTAACAATTAAATTTTATTGACCATCATCTTGCCACATAATTATTTCACACAATATATTATCATTGGTCAATATTAGGACACATAATAAATTCTCAAAATTAATTACCTTTGGTCAACATCATGGAACATTATTAATTGTCACAATTAATTATCTTTGGTCAAAATCATGGAACATAATTTTTTCCCACAATTACATATCTTAACACCACCTTTTCAATATCACAATTACAATATAAAATCTAATATTATATCTCCAAAATATATATTTGGGTAACCCCCTTCATTTGTTTGATGATTTAATAATTAATTACTCACCAAGGTAATCATAATTTAATTTCACTTTCCTAATTAATCACATTTAAAAAATCAATTATCAATGGATTCTATAAAATCATAGACTCACATAAAAATATCCTAATTGTAACTGTGGGATTATTATATAGACCTCCAACCTCTTTTTATTGATTCATTTCATCCCAACAGAAATGCCCAAAATCATAGTGGAAAAATGAGGTCGATCCAGTTTCAGAACTAAATCCCTAATCCAAAATTAAGATCAAAGGCATCAAGATATTGAAAATTTAGATATAGATCCCCAATACTATATCTAGATCTCAAGTTATAGGTCTAAATTAATTACAACAGTAAAGATAATCCATGATAATATCATATAATGATAGATGAATGAATGGGATAAGTAATGGAATGAATTCTAGTTACCAGGGAGAGAGAGGATCCTCAATCAGAGCTTTTGGTCTAGAATAACTATGTTTTAGTCATCTTGGAATCCCTTTGGAAGGCTCTACAAAAACAATTAATTTGTCAAGATTTATCCATGTTCAAAAAATGGGATTCTTGTGGTGTTTGGGTGGTTTTAAAATGGATTTTTTATATTAAATTAGGAGTGCATAGTTTCATAGGCAGAGGTTCATAGTTTGAGAATACCATGCACCAACAATGTGGTATTCCACTGCCCAAATGGCTAAGTGATTAATTGTTTGGAGAACTGTGCAACAATTGTGTCGTCCTCCACTACCTGTGGGGTTAGACTACGTATGGTTTTCCAAAACCTTCTGAAAATAATACATATCCCCTTTCTTCCAATGTTCCATAGAAACATCACCCATACACACCGCATGTCATTAACCAACCCAAATATATATAATAAATACAAAAAGTACATGAATACACATCCATGATTGTTGTAGAAAATGTAAGGATCTTAAAATCATCCCACATTATAACTAATCATCCTCGAACTTCACATTCTATATTACCTAATATTCTGAGCCAAAAATATTAGGCTATTGAGCCCTCATGTATGCTTCATGTTCCCTTGTTTTCTATTGAATACTTCCATGTTTCCATAACACGTGAACTAATGACATTGTCTTTCCTTATAACACTTTCTCATAGAAACCCATCATGCATATCAGATCCTCCTCAAAAGACGCATCAATCTTGATGTCAACCTCTTCCACATAAATTAAATGAAAAGGGTTGGGGTGACACCACCATAGTTGAGAAACATGGAAAACATAATTCATACTGCTTAATTTACATAGAAGTGCTAATATAGACACCACCAACTCAATTCAATCAACCACTTCAAATAGTCCTATGAACCTGGTCACCAACTTGCCCTACCTCGGTATCATTTGGTGATTAAATATAGGCCATACCTAAATGAATAAATGAAAATCCTTTGTAAACTCTAGGGGTCATCTTCATCAATCAGCATATGAATTCTTCTAATTATGAGCTGTAGCCATATGATTTTGAGTCAATAACACCTACTTCAATGTCTACTTAATGAGACTCAGTCTCAACAGCTTTGAATCTACTGCATCTAGACAAAATAGTGGTGATCTACAAGGCCTTACAGAAAGCTCATTATATAGTGATATCTAAATATTTTCCTGACATTTGTTGTATTATGAGAAATCAACTAATTCCAAGGGCTTCTCATAAGAACCACCAATTTCAAGCACACAGGCCCACAACATATCATCTATCAAATGTATAGTATGCTCCAAATTCCTATATTTTTGTGGGTGGAAGGTCAAAATTATCAAAATCTGTGTTATTGGATACTTCTATAGGCTTTGTTGAAAACATGGAGTAAAGCGTGAATCGCGGTATTATACTATAGTTAGTGGTACCCCATGTAAATGAACTATATATCGTTTAAACAGTTATCCTAAATATTTAACTATAATGGATTCCCTGATAGGTAATAAAATTTATACCTTCATAATCCAATCAACAATGACCCAAATAGTATGATTCTTCCTAATCTCCCTTGAATGTCCTACCCTGAAATTCATAGTCACATCATCCCACTTCCATTCTTGAATAGGTAATCTCTGCAATAGGCCTCTATGTCATTGATTCTCTTCATTCACCTACTGACAGGTGGAACATATTATTACAAACCATGTTATATTTTTTTTTTCATTCCATGCCACAAAAATTGTCATTGTATTTCATGGTACATTTTGGTCACCCCAGTATTTACCACCCACCTTGAAGCACTATATTATCTTAGTAGTTCCTTTTTCATACATGTTGGCACAACAACCTGATTTTTCAAATAGATGGTCTCATATTCTTTTATTATCCAGTCTAAAGATGTCTCCCCACTGTAAAGGCTTTCCCTTAAGTCTAGGAAATATGTATCCTTGTATATCCTATCCATTATATATATCAAGTGTGTAGACTCCACAGCTATAGAATCCAAAGTCATCCTATCTCAACTCTCTAGAACTGCCACATGCATTAATTCCAGCAATGTCTTCATCTTTCACTAGGCACTCAACTCATGTACCAACTAAGTCTATGATTTCCTACTAAAGACACCAACCACACAATTTCAATTTCCTAGTGTAAATGCCAGTTAAAAATCAATGGAAATAATATATTATACACAACATTAGGGCCAAAGATTCATGTTGCGATGTTAAAAGTTATACTTAAAGATTTTTTTATCTGTAAAAACTGTAAACTTTTCACCTAGAAGATAGAGTCACCAATACTTAAGAGCATAAACCACTACTTCCAAATCAAGGTCATGAACAGTGTAATTACATTCACGTTTATTTAGCTGCCAAGACCCATAAGCAATGATGTGATCCCCTTGCATCAACACAGCTATGATTCTGATTACATAACTGTCAGAATACACCGTGTACTCCTCACACGACTCCTGTAAGATCAAAATTGGTTCTGATGTCATATGCTTATTAAAATCCAAAAAAATTATCACATGATGTTTTCCATTCATATAATATCCATTTCATTATAAAACCAAAAATTGGTGCTGCAGATTGAAAAATTTAATGGATGAACCTCCTGTAATGACGACCCATTCCCAAAAAGATTCATATATCAAAATAATTCATGTGGTTCACCCAAGAATCCACGACCTAAATTTATTTTCTACATCCACTCATTCATTTGAAATAATGTGCCCCAAAAGGTTTACCATATCCATCCAACAATCAAATTTTGATACCTTGGCTTATGAAAAATATGATCTCAGTGTACCAAGGTCGATGTCAAGATGATGGGAATGATCGTCATGAGTCTTAGATTACACAATGTTGTCTTCCAAAAACAACACCAAAAACAAAACTATTTAAGTGTGATAGATCCTATCCATCAAGGCCATAAATATTTTTGGAGCATTTTTCATCCCAAATGGAATTACAACAAACTGGTAAAGGCCATACTTGCTTCAGAAAGTAGTTCCTGGTATATTAGAGGAACCAACTATCACCTATTGATACCCTAATCTCATATCGAACTTTGAGAATCGAAAATCCCCCTTCATCTTTAAAAATATATCATTGATACAAGGAAGAGAATATTGGTTCAACACGGTTATTTTATTCATCATTCAGAAATCGGCACACAAGCATAAACTTCTATCAGCCTTATTTTCATACAAAACAAGTGATCCCCAAAGTGACATACCTGGAAAGATAAATCCACTATCCTCCAACTCCTCCAACTATGTATTGAGATCTTGAAGCTCATTCGGTTACATTCGGTAAGGTGGAATCAACACCGACTGAGCCCCCAACATGAGATCAGTAGTGTCTATCACATCTCTCTCATTTGGAAACCATAAAAAATCATCTATAAAGACATCCTAAAACTTTTATACTACTGGTGGAAGGACATATTTCATACCACCCCCATAATCCAACAAGAAACTAGAAATTTGGGTTGTTAGCTTGCTTAGCTGTGGAGTAATTAGCCCAGCTGGGCCTATATGAATATTTCATTCTCCATAAAGAACATATTGGTCACCCTCATGAGATAAAAATGTCACACTCCTTTTTTAACAATCTATGTGGGCTCAGTGTGCGACAAGCTAGTCCATACCCATAATCAGGTCGTATCCCATTATATCAAGGAAATAGTTATCCCAAATAAAATGATAAACTACAATCTCTAAGAAACATCCCTTACAAAAATAGATATCCCTTTAACATGTTCCAAAAAATGCATCGATATTAATCACCCTGCTTATGGACTCCACCTCTAGGATTATGACATTAACATGCTTTGCAGATATAAAGGAATGAGAGGTACCAGTATTAAACAAGGAACTAGCTAAAGTAGAAGCAACTTGAATAGTACCTCTCACTATCAATGTACCAGCCTCTCTCTCCAAAAGTGTGGGCTACAATACATGTAATTGTACTTTCCCTCATACAAGTGGTGTCATATGACTCCCTTGTGAAGAACCATTTTTTTTATATGAGTGCTCATACCCTGATGCACTAGGGCCACTACCTCTACCACCTCTTCTAGTGGAAATCTAGTTGGCAGAACTGTATGGTTTAGCAGTCCCCCTTCTAATACTCTGACTATGAGCAACATCCCCCTCTATACCATCTTGTCTCTACATCCTTTAGAAATTTTATAGGTTCCCCATCTTGCCACAAAATTGGAACTCCACTGGTGGTCGAGGACAATGTGTATAAAATTTTCACTATCTACCGAATAGAGGGGAAATCACGTGTGTAATATCTAGTGCAATAGTTCATCTTCACTATCTATCATGCTTTCCACTGTCCTAAAAAACGTTCTCATAACGACGCTTCCTATCCTCGGAAGGAATACTACCTCATCATCTAGTAATAGCAACATGTCATGGACTAGAAGCCTCTATGAGGTTACCATATGAAATTAGAGCATTGATTAAACAATTCTGAGAATGTAATTAGCATAATGATATTAACCAAGGACATAATTTAACACATCTGTCTATCCTGAAATCATTTAGCCATCGATCCCTCATCTACTACCATATTTTGAGAAAAATATTGTAAATCTATGAAATGTTCCTCATAATTCATTACAGACATGATTAATTGGGTCAGATGCATAATCTCTAAATCTTTATCCTTTAACAGTATGTATGATTAAATTTCTCTAGGAACATCTCTAGAATGCTCTTCCATAACATCTCCTCAGTCTTTCAAGATCATACATGAATGTCCCACAAGCACTTCGCTAAAACCTTTAGTATATAAGAAGCCAACACGACCCTACTCTCATCCAGAATCACCAAATGGTCAAGAATCATCTCTATGGATTCAATTCAGAATTTAGCACTCTTGAGTCCACCCAATCTAGTAAAAGTCAGTTGTTTTTGCAGTTGAAACTCCCATGTCAACTCTAAAATGAATTTTAGAACCCGCCCTGGGTACCTCTCAATAAATTACATGAAATGCGAAATGTTCTCAAGGAAAATCTATGGTTACTTCTTATATTTCTTCAAGGGTACCTCAAGTTCCTTGTATGGAAGTTCGTCCCAGGCCATACACCTCGGTCTCTCCCAAGACAAGAATTTTCCAAGTATATCACTACAAATCCAAACACAATTTTTGGGTCTCAAAATGAAACCTTAAATCATTTACATAAGAGGATAAACTAACATATCATGTTTCAACATGACATTATATATTTTTCTCTCCACAAGATCAAAAACAATTCATTATCACTTCCCTTAACCATCACACTCCAAGTTCTTGGTTAACAATGGTACAAGCATTCTCATTAATTAATTAAACCATTAATTTATTAAATTATCTAAAATTAATTAATTAAAAAATTAATTAATTAATCATACTCATCTCATTAATCATGGTTATCATTAAACACCCATTTATTCTCATTTAACATCATTATTTCAATATCACCACATAGAAAATAGTTCAAGTTCAATAACATTCCTATACCCCATTTTCCCGTGAGTGGGTAGAATTATGCATTTCACAATAACACTGACTACCTATAATGATGCATTCAGACTCATGTATCATGCCTATTTTGGGCACTAATCAAAATTCAACAATTTTCAAAACAAATATCACATCACAACTGAAGTGTGTCACCCACAGTGAAATAATATCCAATTTTAACAACAAAAACAAATAAAAATATTCCCACCCAGAGTACTCTAATTATACCTCATACATTAGTTTGAATATTTGAGGCATGAGATCATTACCATGCCTATAATTGTCCCATTCTCTATCCTACATTTCCCGAAATAGTTATAAAAAACAAGAAGAATTAAATGAAAACTCTTATGATACCACTTTGTGATGTACTGACCCGTGTTCCACTAAACAGTTCCCTGAGCCATTTGGCCAAATTATCTCAAGAACACCTCCATGTTCCCTAGAGGGTTCCGACTAGAAGTGAGGTTTTTGTAAGTCAATCTTCAATATATTATACCCTCCTTTATCAGTATGGAACACCAATGGAAACATACAACAATACCCAAGGGTGGAATCATATAAATGATTAGAATCATACCATTTCATATGATAGTAAAAACTAGAAAATAAAATAATATCCTGAAAGGTAAAACATGATATGAAAATTAAAGTAATAAGTGTCTACAAAGCAACTAAAAGTAAAGACACAACAACTCCAAAGTGGTTACTAAACCACGTCAAGTTCCCTATCCATTACTCCAATCCCAAAAGTCAATAAATCTCTTGACCTTGACCATATTCTATCCCTCAACAAAAAATTCTTCTCAGGTGCCGATCTAGAATATTGAATAGAGTTTGAGTACAACACAGTAGGCCACCACCAATAGTCCCTAAAACGAGTCATGTCAGAAGATAGTGCATGCAGTTCTATGAAGAAATAAATACAATGCACAGTTAAATAGTTATCACATATTTATTTAATATTTATTCATCATATTAGACCTAGTTTCAATTTATGTATCCCATTTGAATCATCATTCAAAATTATCACTCATTATGTGTAGTCCATCATGCAAAGCAACCCAAATCTCATTAAGTGTAGGTCTCCATGCCTATCACCACAAATATAATTAAATTTAGGATCCCATTCTTATGAATTTATATCTTATTAGGTGTAGGTATTCATTCCTAGAACCCCATAATCTCATTATTGGATAACAATTAGGATGGAAATACATGTTCAAGTCCAATCATCTGATTGGTGTTAAATTCAATGTCTAGCTCCACAAAAATCTCACACATTTAATCATTTAATAATTTAGAAGAATTAGTCACATCATTCCATTACTAATCCACTGATTATTTACACATTTTGAAGTCCATTAGTTAACTGAAAAATTTACTAAATACATAACCCATTAATTAATTGTTCAATTAATTAATCAATCAACACAATTCTCCTTCAATAATAAATTCTTTACAATTAATTATCAAAATACAATTTTAATTTTTCATAATTAATTCTCACACTATACTATATCTAATCTACATCATGGAACATAATTAATTCTCAATATTATTTATCTTTGGTGAAAATCATGAAACATAATTAATTCTCACCCATAATTATCTTTGGTCATTATCATGGCACATAATTAGTTCTCAAAATTAAATAACTTTCGTTAACATCATGGAACGTAATTAACTATCACAATTAATTGTTTTAACACAACCAATTTAATATTTCAATTACAATATTTCATCCTAAAAAATTCTCCAAAATATCTATTTGGGAAACCCCATGTCATTTGTTCTATGATTCCATTGTCAACTAATCGCCAAAGATATTGTAAGTTAATTCCACATTCCTAATTACTGAAATTTCGGAAATCAATTAAGAAGGGAAGATAAAAAATAAAATACTCACATACACATATCAAAATCATTAATAATGGAGTCTAATTTAGGAAAACATCCGTGGTTTATTGATAGATGTTAGCCAAACAGAAATCCACAAAATCCGAGCGGCACAACATCATCAATAAAGATTTGGATCTAAATCCCAAAACCAAAATTATGATCAAAAGCCTCATTATCATGAAAATCTAGATCAAGATCCACAATCAATTATATAGTTCTCATCTCATTGGATAATATCCATGAATTTTGTGGATATCATCAATGAAAAGATCAAAAAAATATAGAGGAATGAACGAGAGAAGCAACATGATTAAATCCACTTACTGGGAGAGAGAGGATGTTCAATCCAAGCTTTCAAACAAAAATAATAGTGTTTGAATCTCCATGGAATTTCTCCATAAGTCTCTCAAAACACCTAAGATTTTTTATGACCATTCCAAGAAATAATAACGTGAGTCTCGGGGTGGGTGTGGGTGGTTTTATAAAGGATTTTCAATTATGAATTTCCACGTGCTTAGATTCTAGGGAATAGGGGCATAGTTAGGGAAAACCATATGAAAAAAGTTCAATCATCCATTTCTCACACGGATCGATGGAAAATGGATAGGAACATTGTTCACCAACCTACCATCCTCTAAATTTAGCATGGTTAGTATGCATACAGTTTATCCAAAGTGTGTGCCAACCATGCCCAACCCCACGACTTCACATGTTTCATAAAAGTTTCACCCAAGCACACCCCAAGTCATACCCCAAACCAAAGGTTGTTAATAACTCAATAATTTACCTAAAAACATTCTTGATAATGCTCACGAAATGGTTGGGATATTACGGGAACAAAAATATGGGACATGATAACATGATAACATAGAACTTATGAAACTAGTAAGATGGTGTTCATTGCATGCTTCCTATGAGGAAATAGCAACTAAAACATCATATTATAGAATATATCCAATAAATAAAAATTCTCAATAATATGATGTAAAATATTCAATTTCCTATTTGTATGTTTATGAAAAACTATTTATGATACACACAAACAAATATGACCACCAACCTCAATCTCAAGAGGTTGTTAATATGATCAGTATAATATTTCGATCTAGGCAGGTAATTAAACATAAATTTCCTTATTAACGTCATAGAAAATGAAGAATCATGGATGAGATGGGGACATGGTAGCACTACATCTCCTACCACTAACTAGAGAAGGGTTGAATGACACAACATACCATGTAAGGCCTTATATGGATCCATTTGAATCATTTTATAAATGATACTTTTGTAGGAAAACTCACTCGGATATACATGAATCTTCAAATAACATAAAAAATCAAGGATTTATTCTCAGATAAAATCCTCTAACAACTATTTATTCTTTATTAACTAGCCATCGGTTTGAGGGTGAAAGGATGTGCTCAAAAGAACCTGTTTATCCAAAACAATATGTAACCCCTTCTAGAAAAAAAATTTGAAACAAAAATACCTACTCCAAATGATAGAATTAGCGACCTCATGTAGAAAAATAATCACACAGACTTGTAATTTTACCAACTCATCAATATTAAAATTATCTTGGATTGGAAGGATGTCAGATACCAATTTCAGTCGATCTGTGACTATCCAAACTGCATTGCTTCCACAAGGAGACCTCTCTAATCCAACCAAAAAATACATCACAATTTCACCTATTTTCCATTTTGGGACTTTTAATGTTTATAACAAGCCATTGGGAAACTGGTGTTCCACCTTCACCTATTTGAATGTGGAACACCTAATGATATAACCCACTATCTAAAATTTTATACCAGGCTAACAATAGTGGAAACACATTTTGGGATACATATTGGTGATTCCTAGATAAACGAACTACTCAATAGTGTGGGACAATCACATCATATCCTATAACATGATAGATAGAATCTGGACACAACCATGTATATAGAAAGTGTCATCACAATCAATAGAGAAATCTGGAGAAGGGTTATAAACTAAAATACTCTCCAATAGGACCAACCCCAGTGGGTGGGAAGAATTCTTTATCATCATTATACCTTTGATTTAATATGTACCTACTAATATGGTATGAAAATGATTTTTGTGACTGTCATTATACTCATTAACTAGCTCATAAAGAAGGAACATTAATTTCCATTCATCACTATCTTCATATGTGGATTGTCCATGATTTTTTTTTTCGAACAATGCGTCATCTACAATATTACTATTTATAAAAATATAAGCATGTTTAAAGTAAAATAATGCATCTATTCATCCCATATTCACTATCTATGAGTCATGTAACACTACATAAAGATAATTTTGAGGATCTTGGGGTACATTTACCCCATTAAGAACTCTCCCATCAGAGAGTGTCATTAGATTTGTAAGGAATGAACTACTACTACTTACTCAAAGTCAATAATTAGTTAATTATGATTTAGAGGTATAAAATTGAGAGACTCATACACAATGACTATATGCTTCTATTATTAAATTACCCAGTTCAATTCATGCCTTCCTTTTGGATCCTAAAATGCCTTCTTGCACACATCATACCAAAAATAACTTCACATCCTTTTTAGTAAGACCGAAATGTGGTTCTACAATGATTGACATGTCCTATATTAAATTACTATATTGTCCTTCCATCCCAAAGATACTATTTACATCAAACATGTTATTGGGATTATCTCAAGAGACACTAACACTAACATTATCTAGGTCAAGTAATACTTCTAATTCTATGGTAATATTACCAAATTTGTGAATTTTTTTAATATATATATGGAACTTATAAATAATAAAATATAATTAATTCTCCAAAAGTGTATTCAAAAATAATTTAGGATTTTTTTCATGGTCAATTGGAATATTAGAATACAACATGATTTTTTTATTATAAACTATGAAAATGTAATTTAAATAGGGTGGGGCACTATTCATGAATGCCATGAAAAATATAGAATGTTCATAAAACTAAAAATAATGACAAGATACTCACATATAATGTACCAATGATTCAATGTTGTATATAATCATTTTAAAAGACTGACTGACATGTGATGATAGCTCAATCTCAGACTGATTTTTGAAAACATCCAAATTCATTAGAGATGGTAACAGAGATCATCTATAATAGAAAATAGATATCAATTCATAACCTTTAGATGTATTAGTCAATAGTAATACATTCAGAACATTATGGTCCTATATTCCATCCTAGTGAAAATGATAGGTGAACCCAATAAAAAATTTCTTTTTAAGATAATATTACTTTATTATAAATCATATAATAGTCCCTCATTCTCTTAGAGCATAATGTGTTCCATCAAATATAAATTAATGGATATTGGACATACTCTTTGAATAATCATCATCATTAAATCTATCACTTTCTCAATATGTAATTCATAAAAATAATATGTAAATAAATCCATAAAATGATCTATTACCCAAGGGAATTCTTCATTATGATAACCCAACTCCCCTAGAGAAGGGATAGAAAATCAAGATGTCACTCTGCATAGACCACCATGCCCAGGTCCAGATATACATTCCTGGGAATTCTATTCACACTTGTGAAGAGAAATATTTCCCTGTGGTGATTTAAATGTTACCGTACAAATATAGATGATAGCATAGTAATTATATTGGACCAATGAGTCCATACTGAGAATGAAACAAAATACATTAATATCACTGAAAAAGAGGAACCCTGTGAAATTTCAACATCATAACTCTAGGGGATATTCCTTACATTGTATAATACCCTCGGATCACACACCCAATTGTGTGTCGAATGTCATCACCACATTTCTAAAATGAATTTTGAGCCTAAGAATTTCCATAAATGATAAATACATAACTGAGTATGATGAACATGTATTGAATAAATAAGATAAGATATTATAGGATACTTTAATGGTACCTTGTATAGTAGATAGTACATCATTATAATTGTCACATGTCATTTATAATGCATGAGTCTGGCATGATCCACTGCCCGTGCTATAGATATACTCCTTTGAAAAGGTCCTTCCTACGGGCATTGGTAACAAAAAATATTGATAACTCATCCATGACAACCCCATTGTTTTGTTCTTTTTGAGCTATACCATCTTCTTGTTTGGCAGATTTTAACTATTCTAGATCCTAATGGTGGATCTATTGTAGGCCATATTCCACTCTAAATAGGAAGGATTTTCCAATAGAATCTCTGATGTTGAACCGTACAACATCAAGAATGGAACTCGAGAGGGTCTCAATCACACTAGGGATTTACATGTCTCTTCCATCCACACAGAAAGAATATAATAGATCTATATGTGATGATAATATGACTGTGACTCTGATAATGATAATCTTCAAGGCTTCAATTCATTATACTAGAATAAATACTACAATGTTTCATTACTAAACCGATGGTCTAGGAACTATAATCTTATATCAGGTTGAACATAGTTATAAGATACTAATAAAGAATATCATTAATCGTATATGAGATAAATACATTCACCAATAAGTGGATGTCATAAATTATCACATCATCAAAGAGTCTCAAATTAAATAGCTCATCAGTATCATGACGTGGTGAAAATCATTTCAATTTGATGAAATGTATTGAATAGTCGCTATGAAACATAACAACCTACTACAGTTGAATAAAATCCATATATATTTCAAATATCATTGTTTGAGGGAAAAATTAATAATATATGGTAGTCTAGAAGACTATTGAGACCATAATCTGATGATGACCAAGTAGGGTAACCACATCGCCCTATATCTTGGTAGAATCATGAAACATATAAGTGGAAATCATATCCCTCCTCACTAGTAGAGTCCCTAGATGCATAAAGATTGAATTATTGGACTCTAGACATGTATATTTATCATGTCGATATTCATCTCACAAAAATAGAGGAGGATGATGTTTTATGAACTCACAAGTTAAATAGAACATCATAGGTGACGGTCGTCTAGAACCCTTCATAAACTACTTCATATTTAAATAACCCTCCCCATGCGGAGTGTGAGTGCCCAATTTAGGATTAATAGGTTCTTACTCTAGTGGGACAAAATGAGGCATCACTAGTGAATCAGAGACCAGCACCTTCAGAGCATGGTCAACACCACCTTCCGAGGACATGACTAGAGGATTTTATTGTGTCATATCTATATAAGTATCAAACACATTCCTCTAAACAATACCATAAAGTATAAAAACGAAATAGTATAATAAGGTAACAGGGAAAACGTTTTCACTACCCAATATATTATCCCAACTACCTACATAGATATCCATGGTAATTTTACATGTTCAAATTTTAATTTACCAGGATTACAATATACGGAGTTTCAATTAAATTTCAAAGAGGGAAACACTCATTAAAATGCACATGAACTCTACAATAAATAGAAAAAAATTCACATTTTAGTCAAAATATAATTTTTTATCTTCAAAAATGATTTTATACATAGCTTATGTTTAAAATGAAATTCTTTGTTAGTCTTCTAAAGTACTATCGCATACACATTATAACATAAATTTAAACCCGTTTAATTAAATGAAACCCCGTTACATTTAGTGTAAGAATGAAATGGGTAATCTATGATGAATCGACTCACTGAATTAACCATTTAAATATAAAAGGATACATGCATCTTATATTTGAAATTGGTAAACATGAAATAATATCCAATTCAAAGCTCTTGTATACATGGTTTACATAACATACATAGGTCAAAATAGTATATTAAATTTGATACCATCATCATATATAAGAAAACACTATTTATATTATTTATATCACGTAAAATAGAAAATTTAATTTATCTAATGAACTCATTAGACGTACATGCATATATAACATCCAAGTCTCAATCAACAATCACAAGGAATATTGATATATAACAATGGAATGCACTTATATGGCATGACACATGCATAGAATGTGAATCCTCAGTTCCTATAAAGATTAATTTAACAATTCAAATTACCATAAAAAGGTTAAGATAAAATATAAATAAAGAATATTAAAGAACATAATTCATGTTCATCACTGGTCATTGCATATACATCCATTGTAATATCAAAAAATAGGGAAACAGTTTCACACTTCTAGGAAACAAGTCATTTTCCCCAAACATAGGTTAGATACTCCCTATGAAGGATTATAACCAAGTTAAATCATATTATTAATCTCATATATATATATATATATATATATTAAAATAAAATTAATACAAATAAAAAATATCTAATACAACATTGTGACGTCCCAGAACTAGTTCACTACCAAGTAACTGAACTCAGTTGACTACCTGGCCTCCAGTGTTCCTCCTTGTATGGAAGAGGATACTAGATAACATTTCATTCCTAAGGTATTATAGTGGAGAGAATATTTCCACTAGAAAATGTGTATCATAGTGGATATATAATTGTTTAATAAATATAAGAATAAAAATAATGAATAAAATAGGAAGCATAAATGGAAATAACAATCCAATAATTATAACCACAATGATGTAATCTGAATCACATGTATAATATTATTTAATTTCATGTATATTCAAATAGAAAATCATGAATATATAAAAGATTGAAATTATTGAAATGAATGATATAAAAAATTTTCAAAAAGGGAAAAACTATCTTAGCATTTAGATCCCTGGCATAACAGTTTGCTACAATTCTCTAATCCTTAGTATGAAAGTCAAGTGTCAAAGTAGGATCTCTTCACCTTCTCCATACATAAGATTATTTAATATTCTTATGTACCAATGGTGGATAAATTAGTATATGAGATATATCATAATAGGCCGCCACTAATGATTTCTATTCAAATATAGTCAATGTATATAAACTTGAAAAATGTAAAGGTATATGAATGTAAGGAAATCGTAATACAAACTCATACTTAATTCAGGATATTCACATTTCTAATCATTTGTTCATTTAATTTTGAAATTAATTACATTTTATTTTCTATGAAAGAGATAATTTAGGTATAAATGTTTCATTTGTATTGACATATGATTTAATTAGTAGATATGATCCAAATTGTAACCAATTTATCCTTAACCTGAAGGGTGAATCCAAATAATAATAATGTAACTTGTATTATTTCTATAAAGTATCAGAGATAAATATAAGAAAAAATACGCTACAAATATACTATAAATGTTTATAGCCAAGTCCAGGGAGTTCATCTATTTTATCTTCAGGATTTGAATGAATGGTCATAATTGGTTAAATCTATAGGTTAGAATGTCTGAAGACATCAAGCTGAATGCAAAGGGTGTATCTAATGATTTCTAATATTCGGAGAATATGACGTGAATCATGTGCACTACACCACTAAATTCATATAACAATTCAAATAAAAATTATTTTGAGGTTTTCTTCACATGTATATTATCTTATTGAATTAGATTGTTTTCCTTTGAGTGCTCATGGAATTCTCTCAGGATTGAAAGGTTGGACAAAGTCTTACCTCTCATATTAAGATGAAAAACGCACAATGAAAAAAGAATCATGTCCTAATTCCACATAAATAATATATAATCATGGTTAATTTAATACTGTATCCATTTAATCATTTCCTAGGTTAATTCCAATTCCTCCCAGTAATCCTGATATGGTGATATAAGGACATGAAACCATTTAATGCGTAAAATTATAATCAATTAATAGGTTCATTCCTTATCATTTGTTAAACCTAAAATGAGGTATAATATATGAATGATTATTCAATTAAATTATAAAATAACAATTAGATGTGATATATTAATTATACCTCTATTGAATATTTTTTGATTAATATATTAAATAAGAGAAACTACCATAATAAAGGTCATATCGGATGCTACAAAAATTGTCCCAAATAATTATTTTATTGGTCGTCACAGAATAAATAATGAACACACCATACATGAGGTAGATAAAATTTAGGTATCGACCACCAATGATGTCAGAGGATATTAGTTGGGCCATAAAAAACAATCTATACAATTTAAATCAAGGAATATGAATTTGAGGAGAAATGCCCAGTGAAAATGTAGTAAGAGAAATAGAAGAAATTTAATGATCTTGAAACAGTAAGGGATGATTCATAGAACATCAAACATAATCCTGTGTTAGATTCCTCATTCATTATCATAAGTTAGATTGGCCCGGATTAGAAGAAAACAAGTGAACGGATAAACTCCAAAAAAGGGGTAATAGGAAAAACCATCAAAATTTCATCATTTATAAAATGAAAAATGGTAAAACAAGATCAACAGTTAAAGATCATACTGAATTCATTCCATTATATACTATAGAATATTGAATAAGTGGTTAAATGAAAAAATATGATCAAATCATGTATGAAAAATCAATGGAGCATCAAACTAAAGATAAAGATGATTTATGTCCTCAAAAGTTTTTAATTAAGGTGGATGGAAACTGTTATAAAGCCCCAACAAAAATACTTTCACATAAAAAACATTAATGGGGAATATGGTTTGGCTTCACATTTGGCCATACAATGTTCTAAACATTCTCCATGAACTTCCTTAAGATATAGCTTACATGGGATCACTGTAAAGTTGGACTAAAGAAGATAAGTCCATGAGAAATCCCTATATAAAAGGGTATGATGCACATTTATGGAAATAAATCATGGGTCACAATGTTAGGGGGAAATGTGGGGGCCTTTGTAATGTGAGGAAAAACCCCACACAATTAACTCTAAGAATATGTATTGGGCTTCCTCATTTCTACTAAACATGCAACCCAACACTTTTCTCTAAAGTATGGGGCTCAAATCTATAAATAACCCCATTTTCCTTCATTTCAACCATGGACGTGGTAATAAATCATATTATTTCCAATATAAAAGAACTGGAACAAAATTTATAGGAACCATAGAACATAAAAATGATGGGTTCTTACACATACATTTTTATGAAAACCATATCTCTTATCTGAAACTAGTTTTTAGCCATTCAAAATCAATCATCATAAACCACCATTCTCCTAGAAACTAATTAAAGATAATATCGATCATTTTCATATGACACAGATTATTTATGATTTCCAAAAAAATTAAATAATATATTTATAATCCATGATTAGTATATGACTTATTTTTTATAAAAAAATGTATATCCCACAGTGATGTACTCAACCTGATACATCCCTTCTATTCATATTCTTGTTGTTATAGTTTTAGCTACACCAACATTGTCAGAACTATATGATAATGTGGTATCAAATGGGAATCAAACTGGGAATGGGTTCCATCTATAATTCATCACTTTTATCATGTGGGGCTAGTTAATTCATCTATATATCCTTCATTATAAAGGTAAAAAACTCTAGAAAAAGATAATGGGGATAACACTAATAAATTGAAAATATTCATGTCTATAATATGCACTATGATCGACCTATATTATAGCTTTTATATACCCACTCAACCAAACTGATGAATCCAATGAAAGGTTGTTAGAAATTCTCTCACATAGGTGATATAAATGATACCCTTCTCCAATATAAATCAATGGGGTCCTGAAATCATGTTATCCTATCCATGCCATGAATCAAATAGAGTCTCATCACCATTATAATCAGGAATACCCAATGTTTTCCATTATTGAAAAAAAATATTTAACACTTTGGTCATTACTGATAATTGTCCACATTAATTCAAAATTGTGTATCAAGTTAACAAAAAGAAAATGAAAAATGAGAATGTTAGTTCATATTCAGTAACGGCTTGTGAGGAAATAATGGAATGGGAAGAACTATTATAAAATATTATGTAAAAACATTAATGTGATCCAGAATTGCATCTATTAGTATATGAACACTCCAAAACCTCAACTAGAGTTTGATCCAATCCATATACCTGGCCCACCATAGCTCTATGACCCTGTCCCTATGGAACATTTCATGAATGAATCATAATTATCGAATCTGGTTTCTAAGGACCATATATAGAACACAATTCCATAATTCTTGAATATCCTTCTCCTTCATATGAACATTAGGAATGTCATCATCTTGAAACACAATTGACTCTTTCTATAACATTTTATGTATAACATTCGACAATGTTTGAGCATCCAATTTTTTTGTGTACTACCGGACTTCTCCTGATGGTTATATAGAAGCCTTATTCTACTACACAAACATATTACCACCAATATACATGTCTATGGTCTTCTTCATCATTTTACAAAATGGATCATACATATTGACAGTAAGAGGTCCAGCCATTTTATCACTAGGGGAGGGGTAATAACGAATACATGATCCTCCACTTGACCCTTATAAATAGTCAAATCCTTAAAAGGAACCCTCGAGTAGTTTTCTAGGGTGAAGATATAGACATGTATTCTGATGTTGGAATGAAGACTAGTCTTTCACTTCCATTACATCAATGTCACATTCCCATTGAATATAGATAAAAATTGAAGCTCGATGAAACGAGTATAGAATGATGAAACCGTCATGGGTCCTTGGTGGTGCAAAAAAATGTACTATGAATGTTCTATCATTCATATTTCATGAATTATTATCAAAAATGATTATCATGAATCCCCCATTGTGAGACAGTAATGTTTTATTGTTGGTCCAATCATTCACCACCATCTCTTAGAGGGTACCGATAGCCTGACCACTTCTAACATAACCTTCTATCATCATGTCTCTCAATGAGGTTAAAGAAAACCATGATGATGACTATCCATTACTTTTCATAATACAGTATTCTAATTCCGTGATATGAGAGCTTATTATAGAGTTATATTTCCCTAACATAGTTTTAATAGACCTCACTATCCCTCTACAATGGGAAAGAGAAGGAAAAAAAATCTGGACTGATGTTGGGCCACTACATGGAGCATCACACCCATCAGAATTTATTGAGAATGAATCTTATATAATATATTGGAATAATTTACACAATTTTAATAAATTTGGATATATAGAATTCAATTTATGGAACAATAGATTAATTAAACTATGAGGTTACCCATAACTCATGGTTTTTCCAATATATCACTATCTATGGTTCTCCATTCCATCAAGTTTGTCACTCTCATATAAAAATTAAACATAACAGTATTCTCATGAAGAATTAACTAATTCTTGAATAGACAAATCACATCAGCATGGAAAACATATATGCCACTCAAATGAACAATTATATTTATATCTATTATATCATAATCAATGTATAGAATTAAATAACTGAACCAATATGTATTACATAATTGGTATATATAAATATATATGCATGGGAACCCATATTTGTAATCATTATCCATAAAAAAACAAGAATCACATAAAATAAGATATAGTGATATATTCAATGGAAATGCTATTGTCCAGTATACAAGAGCTAGCTAGGAATATCAAAACTCAACTACCCAATTCCTACATGACTTATCTTCCATCTACCATCTCCCAAGTAATTTAAAAGAAATGAATAATGTTATTCTCTATTTCCATTACGTTACTCCCCATCCAAAACCATCAGGCCCAATATAGTGATCCAGAACCCCATATGTCTATCTCCTTGAATGATTCATTTTTACAACTATTAGTTAGGTATAATACTCTATCATTTGGGAGACTCTACCCTCTGTATGATATAAATTTAAAAAACAATTTTTTTTAATAATCATGGTTTATCAAGGAATATTAAAAAGGTCACAATATAATATCAACATTTACACATATTATAAAACTATATAAATCAGTATCCCAATGTGGAAATACAAAAACAGAGTAAATATGTTTTTGGGTGAAAAATAACGTAACCCTATGGAATCCTGTAGGGTAAATCCTAGTTCACCTCCACGTTACATGATCCTTTACTCGACCATCAAGCACAATCCTCATTCATTTTCCTAGATTCTTATACATGGTGTTTGGATGTTCGTAGAGATTCATGTGAATGGTGTGAGTAATAGGAGAAAATAATACACTATAAAATTATTATTATCATTTTTCAACAGTAAGAATAGGTGTATAAAATTATAAAATAAATTTTCAAAAATACATTAAAATAATGTATCATGCACTAATGTGCTAATAAATCCACCATGGGACTTTCCCATAATATCATTAGCTCTATGTTGTATGGACTATAATAATGAATGTCAAGAGTGAAACAGATCTAGATAGAAGTCTGATGAATAGTCTAATTGAATTCCTGAAGCCATCAAGTAAAAATGATACTGGGTATATACAAGGAAATGAGAAAACATTTCTTTTAGAACCATCATGTAATTAATGAATCATTTCACTCGGTATTCATAAGGCAACGAGGGAACATGCCACACTGAATCTACAAATCTACTGTTTCTAAAATTTTGAAACATATTCACTCCCCTGTTAAAGGATAATTATTTAATAATGGTCTACCTATATTATTACAAAAAACAATCCTCAAAAGGAATGGTAAATTAATTCAATACGGAAAAGAAAATAATTTAAAAATAAGGAATGAAATCATTAGGAATCAGTATATATATTCATTATTATGTGATCAATGTATAACATGATATCAAAGTTCAAAATAATACTCATGGAATCAGAAAAAATAATTGGGCATAAAATGATATTCAATAAACAATAATAAATCAAACTCAAGAATATTTAGCAAAAAATGTGATCATGATTTGAAAATAATGGAGAAAGGGTAGACAAGATCTGTGAATAGAAGTGATATTACTGCCTTATTCTAATTGATTAAGTAATTCAGTATTAATAAAAGTGTCGTTACATAAATTACTTTGTGCACCCATAGAAAACTAGTCTACATATTAGGGTTTCCTTTAGGTGGTTTTCGTTATTCAGGAAGAGATTATTAAAAATATTACTAACACACACCTGTTGTAGGGCATGGAAAAAGAAATGTTATTATTCAATGTAGCATAGAGGCTAACTAGGGTTGTCTCATTTTGGGAACTTTCTCAGATGTTCACTCTCATAATCTAATACACTTGAACAACTTATTTTTTGTTTCTTTTATTTAATTATAGAATTCATATTCATTTAAATGTAACGTGAATTCCAAATTTTTTTTTACAAGAAATGAAATAATGATATTAGTAAAAAATGAACATTGAATTTTGTGTGAGGTTTTTGTGTTCCATTATTCTCTGTGTTGGTGTCAAAATTATGTTTGATAATTCAATTATGATATATCATTCATGAAATACTATGTATTAATTTATTTATGTGAAATTGAGAATTAAATTATAATTATCAATTCAATATAAACCTATAAACAATGTTTATTGTACAACCTAATTGAGACTTGGTGAGTCGTTTCACCAAAGGTATATTATCAGTGTCCCAAATTATTTTTACCCTATCTAGTATAGCACCAGTAAGGTTTCGATCCATAGGTAAATAGATGTTTTTTATCTTTATTAATTTTGATTGTATTTTTTAATGATATACGCTAAATTTAACGTCTATTTTTTTTGTTTGGATAAATGGAATGATTGGTTTTATGTTTCTTTTAAAAAATTACATAACAAGATACATGTAAATACGGGAAAATTGATTTTGGTATAGATAATGAAAAATGTGTGTTGGGGTTTTTTATTAATGAGAAGTTATTTAGTAAATCAAATTAGTTATGAGGTTGTTTTGTTCATAAAAATCCAACACTCTGAGTTTCAATTTGTAATAATGTTTCAAGGGTTTCGTAAACTTGAATTTTGTGCTAAAGAAACTAAATCCTTTGTCCGATAGTCAGTGCTTCATAGTTCTTTATTTTTACTACTCTATTTTGAGTTGACGAATACTTCCAAAGGTCATGAAATTTTTCTTCGTTATTCTTCTTTGAATCCCTGGAAAGTCTGCACTTGGTCTTGTTCAAAATTTTCAGTTATAATAAAAAGTGGTTTTAGAAGAATAAGAAGAGGTTAAAAGGAATGAACACATTAATAAAAACTAATTAAAATTAAAACTTTTCATCTTCCACAACCCCAACATAATGGGTATTTAGTGACACATATAGAAAATAATAAAAAAAATGCTTTTGATACCTAATAAGATCAAGCTTGGAACATTGATGAGGGACTGATTGTTTGGTAGATGGTAGAATAGCGGTAGTATGGCAGTAGTGCTTCTCTCCTTAGGAGTTCAACATTTCTCCACACTTTCTCTCTACACGCCACCCTCAAACCAGAGTCCAAGGCCTCCTTTTATAGGAAAAATAACTACATGGTGTGTGGGAAAAGTACACGACATATAATATTGTTAACGCACTTTGGCCTTGGTTTTCCCTACTGGTAGGCGTCCTATCATGTCGTCTTTGACATGGAACATGGTTCCACCTTGTAGGTTTCTATACACGGTGTCTAGGGCCACCATACATAGTGTTTCGTCTCATTTTTTGGCCACCAACCACTTATAGGAAGGCCTACACATTGTGTATAAGTTACATAGAGTGTGTCCCCTTCAGCCACCCACATGGGTTTGTAGACTTCTTCATATCCACAAACTACTTCTAGAAGGGTGTACACATCATGTAAAGGTTGAAAACGGTGTCTACTGGATTCTAATTACATGGGAATGTTCTTGTCCAGGTCAATATGTGTTTTTGTCTGGATGTACACGATGTGTAAATATGTTTGTGCCATGTTGTTTGTAAATTTGGATTAGTTATCCCTTTTTTTGTATGTAGCCATATATCTTATGAAAATGAACAAGACGAACAAAATCAAATTATATTTCCTCTGTGAATTAGGTAATTTCTGAAAACATGTTCTTATTCTTCCATTGAGTATGTGAAAATGTATACACAAATCAGGTGAATCAAACTCCCCCATAATTAGTCAATTTCCCACACTTGGTAAAATCTAATCATCATATTAATATTGTCTATATTTTAAACGGTTAGACTTTAGTCAATCATAACTGTACACAATAATTTATAGAAGAAAATTACAAAAATATGCAAATAGTTTTAATTCAGGATATATTCTAATAATGCCTCAAATATAATTCATTTAAATACTTTCAAAATTTCTCAATAACATGTTTCAACCATTCAAAGATATACAACCCACTTGAGGATTTATCTCACTAATATTATACTCTACACTCAATAAATTTTATCTAATAGTTTTTCCCAATCAAAGATATATACACATTATCAATAGGATTGAAAGAAATATATTTATCTACTTCAAAATATTGATTTACAGAAATCATTAGGGATTTTCAATAAGGATCATATGTTTTTGTGGCTAAATGATGGTAGGTAAAGACGTGAAATAGAACTATGTGGCTTGAAAAAGGAGGCTAAATTCCTTAAATAATAGTGCATGATATTCAATGTTATGTTCTATGTAAAATCGTCCTCAACAAGCATTATCAAATAATCTCATCACCACCATATCCTTTAGTTTTGAAGGTAGAGTTCTCAAACCAACAAGTGAGTATATATTTCCTTTCTCTATATCATTTTAATGAAAAATGGAACCTTTTATAATTTCCAAAAAATAGTGGTTTGGAACCCTTCTTTCCCTAAATGATCAAGAGGATCTCCCCTATACTTAATTTATTGATAATTCATGAATGTATTCCATGTGTTTCCAAACCCTGCTTTTTGGATAAAATGAATAATCATGCCAAATCATAAAATAATTTGTGTAGGAAGGGAAATAGGACTGTAATATGGCTTCCTATAATGACTATGCATGGTTTCTAGGTGCTTCACAAAGATAAGATGTAGGGTAGGTCTCAAGATAAATTGGTTAAAAAATATAATGCATTAATAATTTTAATGTAATTAAATAATAACTTATTTTTTGAAAAGAAAACATGAAAATTCCGGTAGTTATGTATATCCTAAGAATCTCTCAAGAAAGGGTATATTATGAGGAATATGACAAAGGGTTTATAATACCTCTTAGGAGTGGGAAAACAAATAAAGATACAATCAGAGCATGACTTCTATATATTGAATTAGTCTAATTAATGTAATTATCCAAGGATTAAAAGTGGAAATTTAAACTATATAAATAATAATTTTAAAATACTAATGAACCAAAATAATCATGAAACTTTTATTTAAAAAAATTTCCCACTTTCATCTTTACTATTTAAAATTATTGTTTACCAAAATGTATTCACATTTTAAAATATATATTCTAAATAATAACGTATCCTAGAATGATGATAAGGGAAATGTATAAGGTGGTAAAGATACACTCCCATATACATAAACCCTCACTTGGTCCACCAATTTCTTCAAAGTGAAGAAGGTAATGTGGGGACACAATAGTCGAAAAGAATGAGGGGATGTAAAGAATAAAATAAAATAGGAAACATAAAGGAAAAATAGAAAAAATTTAAAAAAATACTTCCATCATGTCTAGAGAAAGAAAGTTGGGAAGTGGTTAAATAATGCAGCCCATAAAATTTCCAGAGTACTTTTGATGGAGGTGGAGAGAAAACAATGAAAGCATACACAACTAACCTAGGGACAAGATATCACAGAAATAAATTTATAATGAAAAAAATGTTTCCAAAAACCAATCATAGTGACACCTCATAAGAGAAATCATCCGGTTTAGAATCAGCTGGTAGGGAAGGCTCAGGAGCCGTAGAAACTGGAGGCTCGGACTCTGCACCTGGAAGATAAGTCGTAGAAGTAGGACCCACAGAATCTCGACTCGGAAGGGGAGGATGGACATCACTCACTAGTCTGGAAGTAGTAGTGGCAGTAGTGGTAGTAGCATCTGGGCCCACATTTGATAGGGGAATTGAATCTATGGCTAATGTAGTAAAGGGAGTTGGAGCTATGGAAGAAGGGCCAGGAGCCGATGCATGGGCAGGCGGTAGTGGTACTCAGATACTATGATGCTTCATAAGAAGCCCCAACATCTACTCCAGTCAGTCTCAAGGCCAATCAAGATGGACCAAGTGATGATCCATCATATCTAGATGGAGGGAAATGCGATATTGACTGATGGTGTGGAGTCATGGGGTAGTAGGTGGAATAGAAGAAGGAAGGTCAGAAGTAGGGGGATGAGGGGGGAAGCTGGAGGGGGTAGGGAAAGAGGATCAAGTGCCTTAGTGAAAATAGGTGGGTCAACAAGTTGGTGGGGTCATTCCTAGGCAAGTATGGAGGCCCCCCTACTTTCGGACCAATCCCATGGGAATAAGCATGAGATAGTCCACCCGTTGGGGGGAACCTAACAGGTCATGGGGAAGTGAAGGCTCAAAAACCCTGAGATGGTGGGAAAGGGAGGTACCGTAAAACCAAACTTTTTGGTTTCCAAGATGGCCGGTAATCATGGCATGGAAATAGTAAGAGGAAAGGTAATAGAGATCCAACTAGTCCCATTAGATTACACAGGTAAAGAAACCAATGTCACGACTGGTCACGACCCCAATATCCTCATGGCGGGAAAAAATAATGTCACTGAAGCACCGGTGGGTGATGAAAAAGATAGGGTCAACTATAAGGGTACACATTTGAGATGTAGGGGTATATCAGTGGTTTGGCCCAGCAATCTCCCACCACATGGAAATGAGGTCAGAGTGCTGGGGTCATTTCATGGAGGAGATAGGTTGTTGGGGTACATGATGAGGATAGAAACTACTCCCTCACCTTAACTCAGTCATGGTAAGGGAAAAGTGACAGCTGCCTAGCCAGAACCGGACCACTGTTATTGCATCACCGACCTCTCCCGGTAAGGGAGTGTGCCCAAGAAGATCCTACAACTCACCCTAGATGCCCAGATAATATGGGATGTTGATATCAAAATAGTGGATGCTCAATGGAATCGGTAAGTGAGAGAAACGTCGGACCCTATCATGTGCCATATCGGTGACTGGAAACCCCATGAAAGGGTAGGGAACACCTGCAGGTCTTTCCCAGGTGGAGGTGCTGCTGCGGGAGCTGGCTCTGGGGGTGGATTGGTCGGAGTAGATGGAGGCTCGATGTGAGATGGTGAGGTTGATGAGGGACTAGCTGCAGATGAGGAGTGCTCAGGTGGAGTGGCAGCTGGTGGGGAAGGAATGATGGTGCTTGAAGGATCGGTGTACATGGTTGAGGTGCGGTGATACTTAGACTAGCCCAAGAAGTGGGAGTTAGGGGCAGAATGATTAATGGGCCTCCCACCCTCTGTGGTGGAGGTGGGCCAATTCCCATTGGAAGGATCTTTGTCTTCCATACCCTAAAATAGAATAGAAAACCCCAAAAAAAGGAAATTAAATGAAATGAAAAAGATGAAAATTTAAGAAAAATAGAAAAATAAAAAATACACAGCGTGTATTTGTAGAGTACACGACATGTAATAAAAGCGAGTTATCGTCTCGTGTTCTCTGGAAAAACACACAAAGTAAGAAAGGAATAAACTAAGAAGGGCTAGATTGTATGTACCGAAAATACATTTCGTGCACATGTAAAGTGTACCTGGTCATTTTTTGGCAATGAAACAACCACTCTTCCAGTAATTATAACAACATAGGACACGCCGTGTGCACGTACCACACGACATGTGCAATAACATAGGGTAAATGGTTGTGTAAAGTGCTACACATGGGTTGTCCAATAGAAATGGTCTACACTTCATGTACCAAACAGACATGTTGTGTTCATAAAAATGGTGTCTGTGACTCAGTGTAAAAGATACCCAGACACATTAGGGGATGGTACACAGTATCTACCGAACATACACATTGTACACATTCAAATAGAGAGGATTTCAGTGTGTGGCCATGTACAAGTGTACACGACATGTGTTTTTTAATTCGTGCCCATGAACCACGGAAGCTGAATGAGAGGATGATATGAAAATCACCCTAAAATCTTTTAATGACTTTAAATAGTGGGTGTATAATGGAATACCTAGACCAAGGATTACAATGTAGGAGAAATAAAAACACAAAATTCTTGAAATCAGCATATTCGAGAGTGGGGAGGTCGGGTTGTGTATGAGAAGAGAAACATGTGTGAGAGAGGGGGTCGCACAAGACAGCCTAAAGCCGTGTAGTCTGCAGCTTTTATAGCCATGGAACATGGCGTGTACCGTAGACTAAACACTGTGTAATAAATTGTTATCATAAATGATAAATATATCTTCCTATATATATAATTATTATAGTAAACTATATAATAATTAATATTAATAATTAAAATAGTAATAAGTGTATATATATACATGAATGAATAAAAAAGTTTTAAACTTAATGTATCATGGAAATACTCTTCATGTTTTTTAAAATTTGAAAAGGATAAGTACAGTCTTTTATATGGGGCTTGGGGTGAGGTTTGAATCGGCGGTCAGCCGTTCTGAACAGAAGCCCTCAACCATTGGAGAAAATATTGTACTTCAACTCCAATTTATTATATATATGTATTTTATTTATTTGAACTATAAAACATGGAATGAATGTAAGTGCACGACATGTGGTTTTTAATTAGAAAAAATGGATTAAGTATGGAGATTAGCCGAGTTCAAACCCGGGTCTTTTGGATCCAGGGCCGAGACTCTACTAATCTACCAACTTCAACCGCATGAATTACATTATGTGAAAATCATTTTAGTTTTAAAAGGAAAATATGGAACACAAGAATTAAAACAAAAGACATGCAGTGTGGTTTTATTAAAAGGAGAAATGATGAAAATGAGGCAGTTGTTAGGATTCAAACCCGGGTCTTTTGGAACTGGGTTACGATCATGGCCAACCGATCCATCCCCACCATGGGTTTTCCTATATGAATATATATATAAATATATATTATAAAAATAATACAGAATCCATGTATGAAAATACTAATAGAAAAGGAGGAACCCTGTGATGAAGGTAGATTGGGAGGATTTGAATCGGTGATGGCTTGGATAAACTCAAGTGATCTTACTATCAGGACCTCCATGATCCCTGATTATTTATTTGTTAAACTATATATTTATTATAGATAAAAAATAAATGAAAAGAAAACAGTACACACTGTGTATATAGGTGGTACACATCATGTATCCCCTGGTTTGCCTCCCTGGAAGCACCTTTTTATAGGTTGTTGACTCGACTTACTTACCGCATCTCACCGAAGTTGTATGGTGGAACACCTTCCCACTGTGTCACCCTGGCCTTCAAGGAATTTATAATCTTCTAGGTCTTATTCAAATGGAATGTGTGTAATGAAAATGTTATCTGATATAAAAGAACATAACAGGTTATCCTTGTTTTTTCTCAAATGATCATCAATAGGGGTTATCACATAAAATTCCTCATCCTATGTCAATGATGCATGCTTGATAGACTTAAGAACATTGTAGGAGACTCTCTTATCTCCTTCCTAGAAAATTACCACCCCTTGGTCAACGTCGTTCAGTACCTTCGAAGTGGCCATGAAGGGCCTTCCCAGGATGATATGTGCCTCATGGCCATCCTCCATTTCAAGGATGATGAAATCTGTGGGAAGGATGAGCCTACCCACATTGATTAACATGTCCTCTGGTAGCCCCATCTGATGTTTAATGGATCGGTCAGCAAGTTGAAGGGCTACTCGGGTAGGCTTCAAATAGTTGAGCCCACGATTTTTTGAAACTCTAAGGGGCATGAGGTTCACACTGGCCTATAAATCACAGAGGGCCTTCTAAAACTCCCATGTTGCAATACAACATGGAATAGTAATTCTACCTGGATCCTGGAGTTTGGGAGGAATCGAATGTGGGAAAACTACAGAACACTCCTCGGTTAGGCCAATAGTACCAAAATCCACCATCTTACTTCTATTGTAGATTATTACATTCATGAATTTTTCATAAGTGGGAATATGCGCCAGTGCCTTTGAAAAAGGTATATTTATGTGAATTTTCTTAAATACATCCATGAATTTGATGAACTAGTGGTCCATCGTTTTCTCCATCAACCTCTCTGGGATGGGTAAGGGGGGATCAAATGGTTTGAAAACCTCCTTCCCATTATGATACGAAGACTCCATCTTGTGGGATTTTGGTTTAGGAGGGATCTATATATGTATCATCTTCATCAACAAGGGGTGTGGATAGACCTGTCTATGCTGGTTGGTGTTTTTGGAACTCCTTTCCACTTCATAGCATAATGGAATGACTCTCCTACCTCATGTTCTTCTCAGTTTTACCCGTTAGTGTATCAGGTAGCCTTCCCAATAATAGGTTTTCCAACTGGATTTTTTTTTCTGGCCTTGAATTGAGGCCTCCTAATTTTGGAAACTATTCTCAACATTAGATATAAATTTGTTCATGGGATCTTCTAACCTTGAGGTGGTTGTTGATATGGTGGAGGTGGTTGTTGAGATTGTGTAGGTGGTGGCTGCCGTGGCTTCTGTGGGTAAGGGTTCTGATATCCTTATCGTTGATTAGATCCATGTTGGGGTTGTTGCTACCTATTGTACTGGTTTTGATAAAGAGGCGGGTTGTATCCGGGCAATCGCAGGGGCGGAATATTCTGCTATTTTTGGCCCCAACCTGTGTTATGTTGATCATGCCATGTCGGGTTCTGGTATTGTTGGTACAAGTTGGACAAACTATTTTGTGCATTATAACTCACCTAACTTGTCAATGAGCCTCCTGAAGTACCCAGGAATTATCCCATGATGTGGTTATCACCACATTCTCTAAACACGGGATGGTTTTCCGCATGTACTTGGGACGCTCCCTTCAAATTGAGTGTGTCGATCTTTTTCGATGTGGCATCCAATTGCGCAGCAAGCATAGTGTTAGCATCAATGTTATGAAAACCTCCATTCTGGGTGCCCTACTTGGAATGCCACTGGAAGCTATTGGCAGACATGTCTTCCAGTAGTTCAAAAATCTCTTCGACTGATTTCCTCATTAACGTACCTCCGGCATCAGCATCCACAACAAACATTGTATTCATTTCCAACCCTCCATAGAAGGTTTATACCTACATCCCATGTGGAAGTCAGTGGTTTTGTCATTTGTGCCACATCTCTTGGAAGTGCTCCCTTGATTCATACTGTGACTCTGTGTCATTCTTCTAGATGTTGTGGATTTAATTCTTTAGAGTCACCATCTTCGATTGTGGGAAGTATTTAGACTGGAAACCATGGGTCAGATCCTCCCTGCTGAGGAAAGATCCTTGTGTGAAAACATTAATCCATTATTTCACCTTATCCCTTAGAGAGAAGGGGAAGAGGTGAAGACAAACAACGTATGTGGAAACTTAGTGGTAGCAGAACGTGTCGCAGACCTGCTTAAAATTTGAGACATGGACCTTAGGATCCTTACTGGGCATACTGCTGAATTAAACGGTGTTCTAGACCAAATGCATTATAGCAGGCATGATCTTGAAGTGTTGGGCCTGCACCAGTGGATGGACGATGCCCGTGTTATCTCTGTGAATATATGGTAGGCCGTACTCCATTTGCATATAGTGTGGAGGTGGCTACTGAGGGTGTGGGGCCAGAATGTACTATTGTTCCTGAGGGGCATAATATGGCCCCTGACCATTGTTGAAAAATGGCATCCACTCATGTTGGAATTGTTTGTGCTGGTGCGGGCCATACCATGAAGCAAGTGGACCATGCTAATTTCTATTATCATCTAGACCTAACTACTATCTAGTTCATTTGACACAGTTGTATTTCCTTCCTCATTCTCCGCTAGAGGAGTTTTTTGGTTATGCTAAGCCATAAATGCTTGTTGGCGCCTCCAAAGTGTCCATTCGATCTCTAGGTAAATCGGGGAAAACATAGATGACATAGTGTGGTTAGAACGTGTGAGGTGGTCAATCATACACCAAGAGACCTGCACAATATGAAACACACCAATCATAAATGAGGAAAATGAATTATAAATAGAAATAAGATTAGTAAATATATTTTTGTGAATTTTTTAATTTTATTTTCAATAAAAATTATTAAAATCTAAATGAAAACAAAAACAAAATTAACATGTCTTTGATTCCACAGTAACGATTCCAAAATTTCGAAAGTCGTTTCCCCGATGGTATATTATTTGTGTCCCAAATTATTTTTACCCTAACAAGTATGGCACCCGTAATGGGTCGATCCGTGGGAAAAAGAAGTTATTTTTCTCTTGTTTAATTTAGTATGTATTTTTTTATGTAGTTAGCTGAATTTAATGTCAATTTTTGGTGTTTGGATAAAAAATATTGGTTTTATGTTTCTTTTAACAAATAACTTAACAAAATACAAGTAAATACAGGAAAATTGATTTTGGTATTGATAAAGTATGATGTGCGTTGGGGTTATGGATTAATGAGAAGTGGTTTAGTAAATCAATTTTCCTATGAGGTTCTTTTATTAATAATAACCCAACACTCTAGGTTTCAATTTTTAATAATGTTTCCTTGATTAGGTAAACATGTATATAGAGCTAAATAAACTAACTCCTAGGTCTGGTAGTCATTGATTTATAGTTCTTTAATTGTCTTAGTCCATTTTGAGTTAATTAATTCTTTTAATGGTCATGAAATTATTCGACGTTTCTCTTATTTTGAATCCCTGAAATTTCTGCACTTGGTCTGGTTCAATATTTTTAGTGATAATAAAAAGGGGTTTAAGAAGAATAAGAAGATGCAAAAAGGAACAAACACATTCATAAAAACTAATTTAAATTACAACTCATCATCTTCCACAACCCCAACACACTGTGTATTTATTTACACATATAGAAAATAATAAACCCAAAACTCTTGATGCCTAATTAGATTATGCTTGTATTTTCATGGTGGGAATGATTCTTTGGTAGATAGTAGAATCGCGGTAGTATGGAGGAAGTGCTTCTTTTCATTAGTGTTCAACCTTTTCACCACACTTTCTCTCCACATACCACCCTCAAACCAAAGGCCAAGGCATCCTTTTATAAAAAAACTACACGACATGTGTCAAATTCACACGGTGTGTAATTTGGTCAATGCACTTTTTTTTTGTTTTCACCACTATTAGGTGGCCTAGCATGCTGTCTTTTACTTAGAACATGGCGTCTCCTGGTAGGTGGCTATACAGGACAGGTAGCGCCACTATACGTGGAATGTAGTCTCATTTTTCAGCCACCAACCGCTTCTAGAAATGCCTACACAGCGTGTCCCCTTCAGTCGGATGTGTGGGCATGTAGACTTCTTCTCATCTACCAACTGCTCCTAGAAGGGTGTACACAATGTGTAAAGGATGAACATGATATATACGAGATACTAATTACTTGGGCATGTACTTATCTTGGTCAATCTGTGTCTGAGTCTGGATGTATAATGTGTGTAAATGTGTAGACACTGTGTACGTTGTAAATATTGCTCAGTTCTCAACTGTTTTGTGTATATGGACATAACTCTCTTGAAAATGAACACGATCACCAAAATCAAAGTATTTCTCCCCTAAGAATTTGGTAATATCAGAAATATTATTCTTATTTTTCCATAAAGTATTGAAAAATTTATACACAAATCAGGTGCATCAAGAGTGTGACACCTTCCACGACCTAGCTCCATCTTATACCATTTCATCCACTAAATAGATCAACTCCACTGAAATAAGTCCTTATATGTAATATAAGGGTGGAGAAATTTAAATAAAAGAATATAAATGCATTTGAGATGAGTTTTTGGGTGGGTGGTCACCACACGTGTGTTTATCATTCTTCCACTTCACAATCTAAATAAAAGATAGTAATTTAAGCATTGATTAAATTAAATTACCACATACCGACCTTGGGTAAAGTCTTAGGTTAACCCATAAATTATTTGGGTGTGAGTTTATAATGGAATAATATATTAATAATTGAATAAAAAAATAAAAAGAATAATAGATGATAGGTGAAGTGATGGATGAATAAAATGGAAACACATTAATTAAAAAATGAATTCCTTACATAAGAAAAGAAAACCGAAATAAAGAAGAAAAGTAATGAGAAATCCAAAATAATGGTACCTCCTATATTTTTCTGAATTAATTAATGTATTAGTCAATAATGTTCAAAAAAAAATTACATGGATTTTGTCTACAAATAACAACTCCATACACATTTCGTAGAAGCTACAACTGCCCGACAACATTGAGATTTTTATTTTGGATGAGTGCATCATGAACCTTCCTTCAATGATGTGTGTTCAACAGAACCCATAATGATATAGTAACACTTTAAAAATAATTTTGGAATGAATAGTTGAATCCTTTTTCAAATACATTTTGAATCACCGTAATTGGATGTGTATATCCCAATCTATGCTTCATTTTCAGAGGTGGGGTCCACCCCATCCACCTGAACATGTTGTCAACATGATGAATTTGATATGTCCTATACTTTAATGAATCATATCTACACTCAAAAAGAAATTTTATTGACATTAAATCATGTAATCCAAAAAAAATTCAAATTGGAATAATAATTTAAAATATATTGCCAAAATTCCAATGTCATTATAATATGGTAAAATTATAAAATTATGTTATCTTCACATTTTAGTCCAAAACACACAATAAATTGAAAAATGATGAAAATAAAATAAAATATATAAAATTTTAGGTATTAAATAATTGAAATACATATAAAAATTATGAAAATATTTTCCCTATTAATTCCCCAACATATCTCTTACCCTCAAGAATATAATATCAACAGGGCATTCAGAGGGTGAAAATATTAACAATATTCATATTCCAATGCAGTGAAATCAAGAAATTGTCAATTTGAAATAAAATATTAAAATTATACATAAATTATATTCTATTTTAAATTTTTCAATGAAACAAAAAATACATGTATTTTAATTTTCAACGTTAAAAAATGATATATATTCTCTTTTAATTCATTCAAGCTCCCCAATTCATTATAATAAAATATAAAAAGTCGTTATTTACATCAAAGTTTATTCTATTCTATAATAACCCATGATGAAGTTAAATTAGATATATTCTCATATCATGAATAAATTTTCAATATCCATAGTCTTGTAAATGGAACTAATTTCTTCAATTTTTAAAGAAAAAATAACATAAAATGATTAGGAAATTTCAATAAATGATAATATGATTTTGAAGATAATGGTTGGTATGATTTGATGCTTTGAAAATTAGGGCACAAGGAGTAGGTTTAACACATAAGTTAAATTAATGATTTTAAAAATAACAGTGTTATGAAATTATCCCATTCAATGTTGAAACTCCCATTTACTCAAAAGTAATGGTTATAATTCAATAATACTTAATGAATGATTTTTTCACCCTATTGAATATTTTTTATTAGTTGTATAATTTTTTGTATCAACGAACATTTTCATATCATTATTTTTTTCAACATTTATGTTTATAAAAAACCTCAGATCCCCCACCAAACCACATATGATAAAGATTATCAGTCTTGTAATGGTGATTTTTTATTCTTCAATGTCACAAACTACATTTTTAGTTTTTTAGTTTATTTTCATTTTCCATTTTTTTAATTCATGATGTGAAAATAATGATTCAGCCTAAATGAATCAAAAAGAATAATTTATTCCCATAATATCAATCCCACACTTCTTCCATACAATTCATTTTATCATTTACACATTGACTCCCTTCACACAAAAACAATAATTTTATAATATCATGAAAATACCAATGTAGGTACGAATGAATAGAAATAGATTGAATCTTGGATCAACTCTATAAATGACATTAATGGTACCTATGGGATAATGAAGGATTGATATAATGGTTGACATTTAAGGATAAAAGGTTTATCAAAATAGTCCTCAATACTGTTAAATATGTATTTTTACAATAATAGATTTGAGAAGTTCAAATTAATGTTTTGGTAAGTGATATGTCCCATGATCACTAAGGAAATATGTTATAAATTAAATAATAAGTACATCGTAATTAAATACTATTGGGAATGGGACATATGAATTGAAAAAATCACGTATGGAAATAATAACTATAAAAAATAAATTAACATGAATTTTAGACATTCAATTCCTGAATAATGATTAGGAAATTGAATTTTCAAAACTCAATCAATTTTCGTAAATTTTGTGTCCTCATTTTAATATCCATGATTCAAATTAATCATAAAATTATCTATTTTACCAATTAAATATCATTAACATTGAAATATTAAACATGGAATAATAGGATTCTTATGAAACTCATGTCACCTATATGGATCATTTGATGATGTAATTTAAACATGTGCATGGTATTTTCTAGTTTCAATATCAAAACTTGTTGTTCGGTAAAAATATAGTCTGTTTAAAATATAAAAAATAAATGTGAACTCCCTTTTGATGTTTTCCTTTTTCTTGTCCATTATATGGGGGTTTCCTTGTTCCATCATCAAACTATAATATAAAATTACTCAATTATTCACAAGGATCTTTTCATTTTATCCAAAAAATATAAGAGGTGGTCATTTATATACTAGACTAATTCATAAGAACAAATATGAAATATAAATTATTAGAGAACATGTATAGATAAATCTTGGAATAATTCTTCAAGTTGTATATGAATTTTTACTACCTCCAGGGGGAAGTACTAACTACTATCCATATTCTAATGGTGGGGGGAACTTCTTAGACATGAAACACAAGATGTGAATTTTTCTGTCTTATTATTCTTCTTCCTTAGTGAGTAATGATCCTAATATAGTGTATACTAGATCCGTCTCCGTAAAAATTAAGAATTGACTTAATGGGAGGTTTGGGATGAAGTATAGATCATCCTATTATGAGGTTTCTAATATTCCACCATCCAATTTTTCTTCAAATGATGGATCAATATTGGATTCATGAATTTAATGATCAAATGGAATTAAAGTAGTTATATATATATATATATTAATAGTATTTAAATTTGGATATGAAATTAAATTATCCCTTTTGTAATGATCATACTCAATATTGATTTCCAAAATCATAGCCAAGTGGATTTCATCATGGGGATCCTTAAATTCATGTTCGATAATGTTATGGACCTCTATGTGTTTCTCAATCGGTTCATGTTCAGTTTTTTCCACCTCCTCTACAGATAAGTAATGATTTTCTACGCCAAAAATGAAAAATTCATAGGATTAATATTGAAATAATATTTATTAAAATCATAAAATAAATATTTAAATAAAATCTCATATTCCCGGATTAGCATGGTTTAAATCACTTCTTCAGTTGTATGATCTTCTTAAATAAGGATCTCAACAAATGGAGCCAGGTAGTCAATATCCTCCATATTTTATCTAAATTATACCATTTGGATTTATTTTTCCTATTAAATTTCTAGAGATAGGTAACTTGGTGATGCATCTTATTCTATTCAAAGAACGAGGATATCATGTTACGACTCATTAATTTCATAAAATTCATTATGATTTTATTGCACCCTCACATGTTGCTCAGTAGGTATGTCATCCTCATCATTATTCAAATATAGATCAAAATTTTGATCTTGAATATGGTTCCTAAAATAGTGGGGCTATCCTTATTCCTATATCTTTTCCTCTTCTTCCTTGATGTCATTAGTGGTATTTGTGGTAACTAGTGGCACTTGGTTCTTGGAATAAATCGATTTATGTTAGTTCAGAGTTCATCATCCTTATTCATCAAATCATCAGGGGATATCCATGTTTCTATGAATATTTTCATCATATTTACCATTAACACAATATAATCGACCATTATATGGATGGACACATGGGTAAAATATGTTTATTCTCCTATCACCTGTGAGTAATTGTTGCATGAATTGAAAAAATAATCGCTTAAAAACAACATAGAATAAATAATTTGGTTT
This sequence comes from Viscum album, assembly GCA_963277665.1. Taxonomy (NCBI): domain Eukaryota; kingdom Viridiplantae; phylum Streptophyta; class Magnoliopsida; order Santalales; family Viscaceae; genus Viscum; species Viscum album. The sequence goes on from OY728152.1 coordinate 1,430,021,458, forward strand.
TTTTAGTTTCTTTAAATTAATTAATATCTATAATAATTGTGAAAATCTCAAATTAAAATATAATACTTATTAAATATTTATAAATTGAAGCAGTTTTGGTCGATGACTATCATAGGTCATGCAAAAAAATTAATTTTCCCAATGAAGCACATATGCTGGCTTGGGTAACAACACATGAGGATATTTCAAAGTTTTTTACCCATGTACATTAATTCACCTAAAATACATCATTTTGGATGTTTCTAATTAATCTAGTAATGTAATTTAATTTTTAAGAAAAATTAAATTCTAAATCATAAAATAAATTTCAATGAAATAATAAGATTAGTAATTAATCGATTGGGCCTTTTTGGTTTCATTTCTGGCCTCCACTATTCTCTAAATCGGTATTTGAATTATCTTCGATAATTAAAATTTGTGTTCTCATTCAAGAATTAATATTCATTTATTTAGTGTTTGGAAATCATTAATATTTTTATTAATTTAAATTAAACCTCCTCTTATAATCAATATTTAAGGAACACATTAATCGATAATGTCACATCTTCTAAGACCTAGTTCCATCGTATGCATTTCATCCACTGAGTGGATCAACTCCATCGTATGAAGAGACTATATCTTATAAAATGGAGAGAAAATTTTTAATATAATAATAAAAGTTATTTGAATATTAGTTTCATTGTGAATGATAACCTCACCTATGCACATCACACTTGATCATCACAAAATTAATAAAAACAAAGAACATACGAAAAAAATATATGAACTTTCCACTTATCAATCTTTGGACAAGCCTCATGTAAACCCATATTTTTTAGTGTAGTAGGTCACAATGGAGAAAAATATTAAGAGAAGAATAAAATTTCATAATAAAAATAATATAATATATAATAAGGGGTGGAATAATAAAATGGAAATAGTTTTAAAAAATTGCATGTTTTACAGGGGGAAATAAAACTAAAAGAATAATAAAAGAAAAGAGAACTCCTAAAGAAGTAGCTATCATCCAAAAACAATGGTAGTTAATATATAATCAATTCAACCCATCCCTAAACTAATATTTGTATGAATATAATATGATTTTGGTTTAATAATTGACAATTATGTGTTTTGAGACACGATTGGTGATCAATGGTTGAAATTGTGATTCTAGAATATATCCTTAAAATGATTTTTCATGGTATCCCATTTTTGAACACAAATGTGAATGTGGTATTCAATAATGTTGTTATAATTATTTTTACAATTTACGCCCTTAATTTAGATCCATCATCCCTTTATATAATATGTTATATCGTAATTACTCTTTGATTTTTATTCGAGATGAATCTATCTGGAATCATCCTTCAATGCTGAGCAATAGGAACACCTTAGTGAGTGCATATCTGCTTAAAAATTAATTATTCAACTATTAAATGAATTTGTAACCAAATACATTTTTAATATCTTCATTTATGGTTCTCTATCATGATTTATGCCTCATTAGTCGAGGTGGGGTCCACCATGTCCCCCGGAACAATTTTTCAAAATGGATTATTTTTTGGGCCTCTATTTGTTCGAATCAGTTATTGATCCAAATGGAAAATGTGAAGATAATAAATAAAGGAGTCCTAAAAAATGAATCACTCAAAATGGAATAATATTATAAATTTTATTGTAAAAAAACCAATGTGATTAAATTCCTCTAATATTCAAAAATACTATAATTTTCACATTCCAGTCCAATACATACATAAATCAATAATTGATGAAAATATAATTGAGTTGAAAAATTTTGTGTTTTTCAAAATTTTAAATACATATAAAAATTGGGAAAATTACTAGAATTACCAAAACCCTTATGAAGGTTTCTTGAATAATAGTGGTTATAGAACCACATTCCTCAAAAATTATATCAAATGAACACAATCCATAACATGTTGAAGAAGAGAACAACAATGGACCAAAAACATTCATCTTCGAAAATGATTGTTAATTTCCATTCAAAAATAGAAAAAAAAAACAATGATATTGAATAATCATCAATACACCATAAATATATCAATAAAATAGGGACCCCAGAAGAGATAAGTGAAGAAGAAGCTATTATGATGATCGATTGATGGTGACATACATGTAAATTTCCTACAATCAATATATATCTTTCTAAGGTCATGGTAAAGTATTTTATGCATCATATCCATCATAATTTTTTTTATCAAATTAAATTTTATCACCAATATTCCAACACAAAGTGGTATAAAGAGATTTTCCATAAGAGCATTTTTGTTATACGTCCATAATTGATTCTAGGTCTTGATCTGATTAAGGGATATCATAAAAATGTTATATCTTCCATAGATCTATCAGGGATGAAATAAATTGTCTATTTTACTCAAAAAAATTATTATATCCATCATAGATCCATGCACATATATATTTTGTTGATTTATTTAGTTTATATCTAGAGAGGACATACCATTCTATCGTCAAAACATTAAACCATCCTATAAAAACAAATGGGAGAGAAATCTAACAGCATGTTATTAATGGATAGGTTTCCCAATTTAAATATGGTTATTTTCTTCAAATTATGTATTAAAAATCATTCAAATAATGTAGAGTTATATATAATTGGGTTTATTCTATTATTAAAATTATATGTTTTTTCATATAATTAGTTTGCCTGACTTACTATCTGGGGGTGAAACAATTGATATTATTTCTAAGCCTCGGTGAACCCTACATGATGGGAAAACCACCATTTTTTCTCATGAACCACCATATGGATACTTTTATTAGTTGTTTAATTATTATATGGTATATCCCTATTAGTTAGTTACATGGTTTTATTAGAAAACTAGTTGTAACATTATATATAACATATGTCTAATCTTAGCTGTAATTATACTTCCACAATTTTTCATTACCTTTTTACATTAAATCCCATTAAACAATTAATGTCAAGAAGAATCAATAAGGAAATATAATGTTTTCTATATATAAAATGAATCATATATCAAAATAAGAATCTATAATACAAGGTTATCCATGATCAATTTCAGAGTAGGTTTACTAGCCATACTTGGTACATATTACATCATTAAAAATAAAATAAATCATTCATAATGGTTCATAAAAGATAATATAATTTAATTGATTCATATTCCCATGGAGTATCTATCTTAGTGTATAGTATTTGGCCCACTCGAAAAACCTTGAGTAATGATGGAGTAAATAATCAACAATCCTTTTTCTAGATGGTTAAACATTTTCACATCTAGGTTATATCATTATATACATACCAATATATTGGTAATGATTTAATTTATATGGAAACTATATACTAAGAACATTAATAAATTCTAGGAAATTAACGTAGGCATTGAATTATCCTTTGGGTATTTAATAGTGTAATATTATTCTAATCCACCAAATGTATTTATCATGACCCCAAAAAAAAATGAATCTGTAATTTGATATTAGTGTATACACCCCAAACCAACACTCATTGGTACATTGATAAAATTCAACCATTAATTCGAGAATTTTACACTATGTGATATTATTTTAGATAAATAAACATATATATCATATCGTTTTCATAAGACAAAAATTATAACTTCTTATAAATGTGTAGTCATAATAACAAATGGGTTAGTATCTCTAAAAAATATCTATATTTGGATCTTATTTTATAACACCAATGGTTATTTCAATTTAAATTTTGCACAATTTTCTCCCATCTAGATTTTTTATAAATTATAATCATTATTTTAACATGATTAATTGAATCATATGAATATGGTCAGCTAAGACACTATGAATTGGAAAAATTCATCAACTGGTCATCATAGGGTAAATTCATAAGAATATGAGAAATCATTTTAATAAAGATAAATATTATATTAAATATATCATTGAACATTATTCATTTTCCAAAAGTCATGATAATAGTATATGTAATCTCATATAGTCAAACACATTAAATTTTAAAAGAGTTTCAGAAAATAAACCTGAGGGAATGTTCATAATCATATCCATATGGAAGTATACTATTTCATATATACATATAATAATATGGAATTTAAAAAATATGAGTATATATATTATTTATAACTCTGAAGTCCACATAATATTCATGTATAAACATGTGAATAATTATACCTTTATTTTGATCGCTCGATAAACCTATGAGAAAATCAACCCACATCTTGTTTGCACAAAAAACATGTGAAAAGTGATACCTATATAAAATTCTTACAATAAACCTATGAATGAAGTATTATGAATCATGTTCACATGAAAAAACAAGAGAAATATACTACTAACATAACATTTCACAAGTAAACCTGTGAACTAATATACCGACATAAATTTCATACAATGAAATTGTGATCAAAGAATCCTGCATCACATTCTCAAAGAAACATGTAAGCTTCAAAAACCACATTCAATCATAATTTATTCATATCATGTGATATATAATAACGGACTATGAATTGGATGGATATATAAGACCCCACATTTCATTACTAATTGACCATAATGTTTTCTGACAAGAGAAAATGGAATAATTAATATTTCAAATATCACAATTTAACCTATGGAAATTATATGGGTATCCGTAATTCCTCTATATGTAATTTTATAATCCTACCAATGATAGAAGGTGGATGGCATTATTAAAATTCGTCATTTATTTTATAAAATTAGAGTTATGTTTATTGATATAGTAGAAAATTACATTTTTATGATCAATTAGTAATTGACATCATAAAAATATATCAAAAAACCCCATTTATTAAAAAAAATATTAAAACGTATTTTAAAAAAAAATTATCCACGGAAAGGAATAATTTTTTAAAATAATGATAATTTCATAAATAGAATGATTTCACATTAGAAAATAATAAATCATTTTAGAAATGATTATTAATATTTTAATTAAATTAATAATTTACAAATAACAATCAAATGTTAGTCAAAAAATTAGTGATGTAATTTTTTTATAAAATTATGCTTGAAAAATAAAAATAACCATCAATAATGGTGATCTAACAAAGCATAAATAATGTATAAGGAAAATATAGAGTGGAATATGTAATAATTACTCATGGAAGAAATGTTTTTTATAGAATAAAATATATTCTGTCAAATCTCTTATCATAAAAAATAGATATTAAAATATCATTTTGAAAATAGTAAAATGTATATCTGATTGTTAAAATAAATAACACATAATTATGTCAAAAATATGATGGAGAAAAATGGTAGGAAGCGAAATATTCACATTAATGAATAATGATCATCTAAGAGAGTGTAAATTGTTATTAACAATGTCAAACTTTTATTGGAAATTATTTCATGAATGTGGAATATTTGACTCAGAAGTGAAATATTATATTAATATAATCTTTATATACAATATAAAATATTAGGGTCAAATAAAGAAACCATAGATATATGAATCTTAAGAGGAGACATTAAAACTCATTGAAATCCATGTTTTAGTTTGAAAAAAGTTTTACATTATTTGAAACATTATTCATACACAAAATATTTTATAAAACATATTTATACTAACTTCATACAATTATTTATGTCTGTTATTTTTTTCTTCATTGAATGTTATTAGATTCTAAATTTTGTTTATAATATTATAAGTAATGATAATGTATATTTCAATTTATAGATTCAGATTTAAAAATTATGAAACCATTATGTGTACTATTAAAGATATTTTATAAATATTTAAAATGTTCAAATTTTTATCCATATATATTTTGGTTATGATTCATAATAATGAACATTCTAATGGGATTTTTTTAGTAATTTATTATAAAAAAAGTCAAGGAATATTAATAATATGTTAAATATTAATGTGGCCCTTCTATATCTATAACCCAAGAATTATTTTCACATTAATTGATAATAACACATGTCGTTATGTTTCCATTTTCATCTATAATTGAAATTTATAATATTGTACATGCATGTGATGAAACCGACCAAAACAATAACAAGCTATAATAAATAGGTGAATTCGGTTAATAAAGTAATTTATTTTGGAAGATATAATTATTAGTAATGTTAAATGGTAGTATTGGTATTTTATATGGTAGTGAAAAAAACTATAAAAGTGTTATTTGAAGATAAAATAGTAGATGAAAAATTAAATACACCACTTTTATCGTGATGATAGTACATACATACATAGAGGTGAAATGTTCATCTAAATAGAAACTCAAGGAGGTAGTAATTGGATTATGTTTTTCGAATATTAATAATATTTTACTTAAAATTTTTATTCTTTTAATATATTATTTTAACAATCAATCCAACATGGTTATGAAAAATTGGCTGCCTCACTTATGGTTTCAATAGTACACATATAACATAAGCAATATTTTTCATTCTAATAATGATTTTGGGGGTTGAAAATGGTTATCCTGTGAACATAATAAAATATCAGAATTATTATGACACTGATGTGATTATTTCATCATGGGTTGATAATAATTAGTGGAGGTAAAAGAAGATATAATGAATAAAGGAATGAAAAGGGTTTAATTGAGAATGTTACCTTATAATATAGTAGAGCTCCATGTAAGGAAATTATTAAGGCACTGAGAAGCTGTATTTTGAGAATGTAAACAAATATTGGACGTTTGTAATAGTATTATAGTGTTATTTGTGATTATTCATGATGAATCGTTTATCCTTTTTGTTTAAGGAAATGTCAGGTGGTGTTGAGTTCTTTTATTTGGGACAAGGGCGATATTTACCTAAATATAAAATGTAATTTCTGTATTTAATGGTCAAGAAGATCCAAAAATGGAAAATAATGGATTATAAAACATGACATGGTAAATAACTCCTCTGACATAACATTTAGCACATTTATTAGTCATTTTTATGTCTTTTACTCTTAAATTCATCTAATTTTACTATTTTTCTTTTTGTTATAAAAATAAAGCTTTTTCAAAAGTAATTTTTTAATGATGCATTTAAATAATAAGTGTCTTATTACATTATTTTGACCTACATATTTAAAATATTTAATCCATTTTTTTGGAAATATATATAAATTTAATTATAAATAATATTGACCTGGTTTCATGTAATGCATGAAACCCCATTTTTGGAAATGTTTATTTTTATTTGTAAATGTTATGGTTAGGAAGAAATTATAAATGTTGTTGATTTTGAATATGTTAATTAAGTTATTATCAAATAGAGGATAGTTATGTGATTTTAAAAGAAATAAAACCCAAAATTTCACTTTGTGAAAACATAATAAAAATAAAAATATCAATAATTGTTTTCATTTGAAAAAAAACATCATAGTTTTAAAAATGACAAAAATATGATTCATAAATACACCATTGTATATAAAATGAGTACTTTAACTCTATAAATAATTTTTTTAATTACGAATTTTCTTAAATTTTTTTATTTTATACAATATTATTAATATAATAATAAACACTAATGTTTTATTACAAATTGTATTTTTTTCATATTCCCCAAATAATAAATTATTTTCAAAACAAATTCCAAAAATTATCATATGTTAATATTTTTATGCCATGTCCAGAAATATATATTTATTTTTATAAAATTAAGATTCTAAAATTTATAAGCTTATATTTTATATTAATATTGAATGTGTTATAAAAAAATATTTTTATTAAATAGTAAAAAAATTAATCATTATGTGTTGTCAATATTATCTAATAATAATTTAAAATTTAATGAACATTAATATAATTCATCATATTATTATATTAATTTATAATTGGTAGATGTAGTTTTTTATACTATTAATATTAATTCGATTGTGAATAATAAATTTAAATATTAATTCATATTCATTATATATCCTCTAAATGTTAGAATATTTTTGGGTAAATATTAATTTTTCATAAAAAATTAGAGGCTTTTTTATCCTAAAAAAATGTTTAATAATTTTCATAAAAAATTTTGTTACACATTTTGGATTGGTGTTACATGTGAAATGTGTTATAAAACATATTAATTTTCAGTGAAAAATATATTATAAACTTTTGATTGGATAAAAAAATGTCCATAGAATCCCACAATCATTGAAAAAAAATGAATTAAACCAAATATTTCCAAGTCTACATTAAATTGTTTCCCAAGAAAAATCAAAATGATTATTCCAAAATTTCCAACCAAAAATGGTTGTGGTGCATCTCTTTGAAAGGGGGTTCACCATTGAATTTTTGGATCAAAATTTCTAGATTAAATGGCCAATATTAAAATGGGTATCCTTTAGAATTATTAAAATCAATTGGTATCACCATGTTGTGGTGTAATCCATTTTGACTATAATTGTAATGAAAATTATATCATTGTAAAAATTCTCAGTATGTATATTCTAGAAGAGGACAAGGGGGTATCTACGTATCTGAGAAGCAGCTCAATTATACCTTCTTCATTTATAGAGGGTGTGAAATTAGTTTATATTTCACCACTAGAGAAGATAGAAGAAGACTAGTGGGTTCATTTGGAAACTGATCCTATGTTCATTGATATTTTCAAGCTTCTGAGGATCAATTTAAGAGGTCCTCTCATCATTTTAAATGTGGATCCTTTTGTAAGAGAGAAGTAATCTGGCAAAGATCCTGATCCTCTTATCAATTGTGAGATTGGAATGGTGAGGCATTTGGCACCACGATCAACTGTTAAAGAACTGTTAACTTCTCAAAATCAAGAGGTACAAGTACTCTTACGACCCATAACTTATTTGTATACTTTATTTTAAGAAAGAAAGAAGATGCATAAGATGAAGGTTTGAAGAAATTCATTTCACAAAAGACAACGAATTGAGTTTAACCTAAATCTATTTAAGACACCGAGATAGGTTATAAACATAGTGAATCAAATCAAATGAAAGAATATAAGCAGGACCATTATGGGGATATGAATTCGGGAGCTACGATAAGCATGGGAAAGCAAGGTAATCTCCAATATGAGAAATGTTTTGGTTCAAAATAGTGGGAAGAAGGCTCGGGCCCACAAATATTACTATAAACTCTCTAAATTGTTTTTCACAAGATCTATAGGCATGTCATAGAATTTTTTTTTCACAAATAGGTGTAAGTGAATCATTAACTACCAAAGTAGTGAGATCAGAACATTTTATGAAAAGTGATCAACTGGTTAGTGGAATTCCTATTAGAGAAAAATGCATGGGAAATTTTCGAGTAGTGTAATAAGACAAAGGGGTTACTCAGAGCTCATTATCAATTCTACAGAATATATAAATGAATTTTTTTTGGGCAATGGCTCAAAATTTGGTGTTGAAATAATCTGTGAATTAACATTTAGAGTTGATAGTAATGAAGAGAAAGTGGAGTGGATAAAGAAGAAATAAAAAACATGCAAATGGTTTTGACCAACATAAAATTATTAGGGGGGAATTTATACAAAAAATGGACATAATGGCTAATCACAATGAAGAAATCATCAACAAGGAACCAGAACTTGAGATCATTACACTTCACTTGGAATTATATAGTGTGTTTAACTAAAATAATCTAAATCTTGTTTTCAATAAATTTGTGAGCATCATCAGTATCTAGTGTTTTTTATGATGGATGTGGTTTACCAGTTCTAATTAAAGTGGCAACAAAATAAAAATTTATATTTTGTGGTCAGATTTATTTTTGAGTCAAATTTAATTTTTCCCATTTATATTTGATAGAGGGTATATAATCTTTCCTAAATTGTGAATTATTTATCATTTATTTAAAATTTATTATAAAATTATTATCTCATGTGTAATTTATGAAAATATAATTTATTTATTTTTATTATATTTATTAATATTAATTATTATAAATCATTTATAATGTATTTTTATTTAAGATTTATTAAAATTTTGATAAACTTCATTTTAATATTTTCATACTTGTGGTCTTATATTCTAGGTATGATAATAAATTATTTTTCTCTACTCCCAAATGGATGGCATGTACAATGTTATCATTATTAATTAGTTTATTAATTATCTTCTTTGTATATTAAGAGTCAAAATTAGGATGTATTGAAATCCCTATCGAATAACGAAATGTTAGTAAAGATAATTTGTTTTAGACTTCTCCTTGGCTCAAGGAACATTCTTGGTATAGAAAATTAGTGATGAGATACTCGTCACTCTATGCATATTATTTAGGGAATTTATCGATCAATATAACTAGAATCCCATAAATTAAATGGATTTATATACCTATTTCATTACATGCATTCACATGGTTAAAAAATATAGTTTTATTTATTTTTAGGATAGTACCAAAAGATATAATATTTATAAATGGTTAAAAATTTATTTTATTGAAAAAATATTTATTTTTATAGTTTTAGTTGGTATCCAACATAACTTATTAAAATTATGAAAATAATTTAAATGAGTAACATGAGATAATATATTGACATTAAATGCCCTTAAAAATACTACATGTAAAATTCCTTTTTATTAAACTTCCTTCCACAACATCGATGTTTTAATTGAGAAATTCATTTAAAAGAATTTTTCACAATATTTCCTATTATATGGACTTAATGTAATGAGGATACACCTTGGGTAAATGATTTTTTTTTGAATTTTATTTAGGATAGACGTATCATGGAAACACATTGAAAGGATAATAGAGAAATAATATTAATATAATCCATATGATGGATTATGAAATTTTTTTTTACACTGACCAAACCAATATTCAAACTAGATATGATTGGTATAATAAAAAACCTAAAAATCAATATAGGTAGAAGAAGTCAAAAATGGATTTATTAATTTTGGAAATATGGATCATTTCTAGTAATTTATATTATGGGTTTCAAAGTTGTTATCATTTAATTGATTGAACATTTAATAACAGATGATATCAAATTCAATAAAAAACATGGATTCCATTTTATGTAATTATTATTTGTCAATAAAATTTCATCATTATCACTTATAATTACAATGAGATGAATATTTGAGAATTAATATCTTATTGGAATAAACTTATTGAACTATTATAAAATCATATGTCTCTAGAATGAGAAAAAATATATATGATAAAGGACCCCATTAGAAAATAAAAATAAAACATTTGATTGCTAAGAAGAGAACAATGTTTATTCCACAAATAAGACATATAATATAGACACATAGATATTGAATTTTTCCCTATTTCCTTAAAAATGGAAAGAAACATGAAAACATGGATCCTTAAGAGATTTTATATACTATGAAATAATGATTTCATGAGGAAGATAAAAAAATATTTTATGTTTTTCATGAACAATATTGGTGAATGAAAAATAAAGGTTTTTCCATCCCCACCCATGTTTTCAATATGATAATGAACTAAAATGAATTATAGACACTATGGTCACCAACCATTCTAGATTAAGTAATGGGATTCAGTCAATATTACTTGAAAAATGGTTTAGAAATATAATTTTATATTGAAAAAGGATTGCATTAAGTAAATTTTTATATAATTTTCTCAGAAAGTTTAATAGTGTTGATGAATGAATAAGAGATCTACTATCGTGTTCCCTTATGATAGTAAAAAAGGGATGTGAAAATATTGGACGATAATGGAAAAATAGTTTATAGAGAGATTACACCATCATTTAAACTATATAAAAAATATTACATGGATGTGATATATTATCACTATAAAAATAATGGTAAATATCATAGAAATGTAAAATTAATTCAATTTTATATTTAAAAAGTGTTGTAAATATATAAATGTTAAAAATATATAGATAATTAATGGATAGAGATTGTAGTATGCATTCAAAATATTAATAATGGGGTTTTAACATGAATTATTTTTATACGATTATATAATTTTAAGATCAGAATGTTCAACAATAGAAAATTCCTATCATAATATTGTATTTAATTATGTAATAGGAAAAAAAATTGAACCATTGTTTCTTAATGAACAATTAAAAATGAATAGTTTGGTACACATCGATACATTTGATCTATTCCAATAAAATGGAATGAAATTGTAAGTATGTATAAAAATAGATTATACAAGGAAAAATAGATTAATAATGATATTTTTTAAAAAAGTAGAAAATGTGTCACAACCAACACTAATGTAATGTTTTCATGAATAATGTGTTGTTTTAAGAATGCTGATCTGAATGTAATGAATATCATACACTCTGTGAACACAATAGTTTATTATTTAAATATTATAACTTGAGGAAATATTTTAATTTCCTTGAAAAATATATATTATGTATCATAACATGATATTATAGAGGTAGTATTATTTATAATAGAATAATGTGGTTTTTTCTATTTGGGAAATAAATGTATAATGACTAAAATATTAAACTAATTAAAATAAATGTGAATGTGACTTAATATCCAAAAATAATCATGGTTATATACGTAAGGAATAATATTAAGAGTAACAGATAGTTATAGTAATATTATGAATGGAAAATTAAATCAAAGAATATTTGATGATGTGTTGAGGAATATAGGTATTATTTTAAGGATTTAACATTTTAAATAATATGATCTAAATGTAAATGGTGAATAAATGTATTACAACTTGGTGATGATGATATTATAATGATTCCTAAATATATAATGAGTGTTATCGACATAATAAATTTTTTATTATGTAATGGTGTTTGAAAACGCTTTTCGTAGAGTCATAAATTTGGATTATGATTCATAAATTGTCATATAATGAGAATTTTTATACTAATTAAGACACCATGGGTCTTGATCATACATTCATCAACATGATTCTATAATGATATTCTATATGAATTACTAAAGTGATCAAGTGCTTAGAGTAAGGATGATTGACATGTCACTAGAAAACTATAATGTATGGAGTAACCAAATTACTATACAAAAATAAATAATTTAGTCAACATGTATTTTGGAATCCTCCATATCTAGAGACTATATAAAACTCGACATCCAAAATATATCGGGTGATCATGTCACTCAACATCCGTAGGTTGAATATTTCCATAATTGCACATCACGTGCAGTCCACCTCTAGGGGATAATCATATCAATATTATATACCTATTAACAATACCAAATGACTATAAAGTCAATGTGATATATAAAAAATTTAAACCCATATAAAGGTAAATAATTGAGTATTATTATTATTTATAATAACAAACAAACATAATGAATTAATAAACTCCAACATGATATTATGCAACATTAGAAAAAAACTAAATAAATAATCACAAATAGGTCTCATGGCCTACAAATACACCAAAAAAATCACTATCAAGAATAGTGTACATGCCATTCCATCATAGTATGAAATAAATGAAACAAGAGTATACAAGTACCTAAAATTTAATGAAAATCTATATGTTATTCTTCGCAAAAAATGAACTCCAAAATTCCTCATATAATTATAACCTCAACCACATTACTCACCCGTGGAAAAATACTCATCATATCAAGGATTACTATAATCTTCTATGCATTATTATGAAGAGGGTTTTATAAAGGAGACCCAAGGATGTTAAATTTCATAATGATTGGTTCTAGAATAACATACATGATTGAGTATTCAATAAAAATTAGTTTTGAGATTTTTTCATTGAAGATTATGAATATTCACTAGATAAATTATTAATTAAATAATAGATCTAAAATAAGTCATTAAAATTATAAAATAATATTTATTATAGAATAAAAATTGAAACAAAATAAATTAATCATTATAATACAGATCCAACTTGATATCCAAGGATAATATGGTATCATGATGAAAAAACATAAAAAAAAGAATAGGAAATATCCATCATTTAAAAAAGATCATGATTCAATAAAGGGGATATCATTGAAATGTAAAATCCAATATATTTATACTAATGTTTAATATAAATATAACATTTCAATAATTAATATGCCATAATGTTATGGTATATGAATATGATCCCTCCCTAATCTGTGGCATTTTATCTTAATGGGTCTTTAGCAGTGACGAGTCATTACAGTTGATTAGAAATAACAACAACATTATTAATTGTTGGTGTGATTCTAGGTGTCACATTTAGAGATTATACAAGGGTTTAGGTTCTGTAGGATCCCCTACACCCAGGTCCTAGTGTCTTGATGATGGTTATTGATCCTTCTGTTTTTGTTCATATTTCGAATTGTGTGTTGGTCCACATATAGACAATGCAATTAAATATATATTACTCAATTAATCTTACTACTATTAGGTTCTCTTCTATGTTTCCTCAATTTATCCTTCCCACTTAATATTGATTGTTCTTATTTACTCAGGTATGTTCATACCCTCTGATGATGAATAGACAACATGTTCATATTCTTATATAGTTTCCTTGAGCATGGGAACTAAGAACATGATATCTATGATTTTTTCCCATGGTTGATGAGAAATGATTTGATCCCATGTCACCATCACATGACTATAATGGGAGGGCCATCTCTAATTATTAGATTTCATTTTTTACTCTTGTGGCCTCTTAATGTTGGGAGATAGAGTCATGGATTTTTTCGCCCGACTAGGGTAACGCCTCTTGCTGATAATGATTTTTCTTCTTGTGTCCCTGAATAGTCATGGTGGTATAAATTTTGGGTTTTAGTGGTTGTGGGGATTAGAAATTTGTTCATTATTTCTAAATTCCTTAAGTATTTTACTCCCAAATTGTTAACATTCTCTAAGTAATGTGTTTGACATACTCATTAGTTGTTTAAAAAGGGAGTGAGTGCATCTCGATCAGTCTCTAAATACACATTATTATACATTAAGGCTAACAAAATAAAACATCAATAATATCTACTATCATTTTGAATGATAAAGGTCATAGGTCTTGGGAAATATATTCTTTTCATTCAATTGATGTTTTTAATCACTTAATATATGAAATGTAATTTCTTGAACCCAATATTGATGTGGATAACAATGAGAATAATGTTATGGGGCTTGGTTCGTTTAAAGACATTCATATTGGACATATGAATAATCACATATATATCTTATGGTAGGAAAATATTTATACGGTAAATCATTTATATCAAATTGTATATTGAAATCTTAATCATTATATTTTTATTTTATTACACCAAATGATACCCTTCGGAGAGGGAGGATACTTTTGATCATTTAGTGGGTATCCAACCCTGTAATCATAGAAGGGATATAAGAGAATATTTTAACACATTATTGAATTTACTAGAGAAGAAATGTCGGGATTTATATACTAATAATTTAACGAATGGTTTTAGATATTTTATGATATACAATAGCCTCATAGACATAATATTTTCAGGGAATCTTATCACCTGTTGTTAGAAAAAAAATGATGGGAGATGATATGATTTAGGAATGATTTTTGTTTGCCTAAAGTTCAGTGAATTTATTGTTTCCCTCAATATGAATTCTATCACCTTTTTGTCCATGTCACGTCATTCTCAAATTTATGTTCACCGAAAACATGTTACATTAAGGGTGGGGAAAGGTTTTATGTACTCTTCCAATTTGATGCAGGTGAAATGATTAATGCATATAGAGGGAAGATCAATGAAAATTCTTTCTATAGGTGGAATTTTTACTATTTTAATAAAAAATATTTTGTTTTATAAGAAGTTAATTTAGATGTCGGTGATTAAGAGATGGATAATTGGGTTTAGATTTGAGGATATTGAAACTAACATTGAAATAATGTAGGAAGGGATTCTGTTGGGATGGGATGACAAAATCATTAATATCATGGATTAAATTTTGTTCCATTTTATATTAAATTTGTAGAATTTGATAAGAATATTATTGATAGATAATGGGATCTCTTGTTCCATAAGGGAGATAAAAATACTTCATTAATTTAATATTTCTAAAAAGATAATAAGTGTCATGGAGATTCAATCCTCATCGTGAAGATTACAAATCAACTTGAGACGTGGAGGTTGAGTGCGGTATATATATATATATATAATTTTCATGGGATTATTTTAGGAGTTATGAGCAAGTAATGTACAATGATTATGGTGTTGTGAAAATAAGAACATTTTTTAACAACATCCATATACTAGTGTTGTATGAGTAAAATTTTGTGTTTGAGAGAATTCTGTATGAAAGTGAGAACAATGAATCCATCCCTAGGAAGAAATCAGACAACCCTCTATGTTCTGATGGATTTCATGGTTTTTTATATAAGTATATATTCGATATTTTTAGGGAGAAGTTATTTGAGTATATCTAGGACTTCCAAAAAGGTGCAATGATTCCAATATACAATTTTCTTTATATGGTTGTTTTGATACTAAAGTCTAATTACCATGATGATCAAATAGTATAGACATATATGCTTATGTAATTTATATTGTATGATTCTAAATTGTTTGATTAATAGTAGACGTTTTTAGGTCATGCCAATAAGTATACCATAATAACAACAAGGATTATATAACACCCAAACAATTATGAAAGTATCTTTTACTTGATAGTGTGTATGACAAAGAACATTAGTTGTGCATGGAAATAGAATATCCCATTACCATAAAAAATAATTACTATTTTAAATAAAGTCTAGGATATATATATATATTAATTTATAAAAAAATATATGTATCTTGTGTTACTTGAAAAAAATACATTCTTTGATAACTTGTGTTTCCTGAAAGACCGAGTTTTTCCAAACAACAATGATTCTTCAGAATATTATTATTTAATATAAGATGATATAACCATTCCATTAAAAAAGAATATAAAAATAGGATTAACTAAATTATTTGGCTTAATCTGTTATAAATTCTAAAAAAATTTATATATTCATCAAATATGTTTGATAGAAATATGATAAGAACAAATGCAATATTACAAATAAATGTTATATTTTTATAATGGAACTTTTACGACCTTTTAATGGAGAACCTTTTTCAAATGTTTATTTTATAACTTTTTTAAAATTTTATATTTCAAATAAATTTTATATTTCCAAATTGAAATGAAACAACCTTTTAGGATTAATTTATTTTTCAAATCATGAAATATTTTTTTTTATAAATATTAAAAAATACATAATTTTAATTCAAAAATTCATTTTGATAACATTTATTTACATGGTTAAATTACATATTTAATTTATTTTAAATTAATATTTGATGAATTTTATATAAATTATTCCATTTTTCATCATTTAAATCATTTTTATATTAAAATTGTATATTAAAACATAATAATATTTATTCATTTTTAAAATTAAAGACATGCTTTGTCGTCCCATATGTGAGATTAAATTTAAATGTATTTCATCCACTTATAATATTAGAATTTGAAAAAATGTATTCCATGTTGGTAAAAATAATAATATCTGATTTTTAATATGGTCAACCTAATTATTTACCAAATATATTAATGAATGTTATTAAAATTATTAAAATTATTAGGAGAAATTGTACCATAGAATGGGAATAAATATTAATTGTAAGGGAAATAATTAACTAGAAAATTGTAAAAATACAATTAAAAACCAATATTTAGACCCTATCCTCCATTTTAACTATGACGGACCATTATTAGAGCCACATTACATCTGAAAAACATGGGTGGTATTACCTTTTCCAAAATTTACAGGAATGCCACTCCTTATCAACTATAAAAATGCACTCACCCCTCTAACTTATTCACACCTCTCAAACACATTAGATTACAAACACTATACTAAATCAATATTCCTACATTCATACCATCATCCTAGAAGCATCACTTTCTAATGAGTGTAAACTATGTAATTCCATTAGTATAAACCTAAAGGAGTTATATGAACTAGAGGTAACTTTATTCAATAATAAATTTTGATTCATTTACTTATTCATAGTGTAAATTAATTTAATATTAAGATTATATAGTAACCTCATCATCTTCAATATATTGATATGTTTTATGCAAAGTGATTCACCTACACATTCAAACACTTCCATCAAATTAGTGATGACCTTACCAATTTGTGTGTGATGATCTACGACCTCATGAAATGATGATTATTATTTAATTCATATATTTTAGAAAAAAACATTATGCTTTTAATTTTTTAAGAATATAATAACATTGTTTGTGGAAGTGTGGAATAATACCTTGTTAATGTTATATGAATAATTCACACTATAAATAGGGAATATAGAGAATTGTTTTAACAAAAAATGTTACATATATGAAATAAATATTTTTAATTAATTATATTATACCTATAAATATATATCACTTTCAATTAACTCTTTCAAATAAATCAATGAAATGGAAGTAGTGTTCATGAGCTTATAAGACATAATACCTCCATGAATAATTCTTTTCATTTCTAATTTCATAATAATATAGATAATTATAAATACATATATAATGCATACATATTATGTTTAATTCATGTTTTACATTATATATATTATGAAACCATGATATAATTAATAGGAACAACAAGTAATAAGTAAAAACATACTGAAAAATCTCGACAAATAAAACATGAAATAGTGAAAATAATGAAACATTATTAACAATTGGGTAATAAGATATTATAAGTATATAATATGAGATATTATAAATAATATGATAGTTTTTATAAGTATGTGCACATTTTAAAAAAATTATATAAGAGGTTAAGGGGCGTTCAACCAAATGAGAAACTTGAGGTTTGGGATTGATGGCTCATTTTTTATCGCATGAGACATACACCATTTTAACAACTTAATTATTTTTTTCTGGTGTCAATATTAATCCTGTTTTATTTGATATCAGGAATAATATTATATTAATTTTATTTATAGTTTCATTTTATGTTATTTCTTTCATAAGGATTATGATTCAAAAGATACAATGCAGTAAATGACTTCTTCTCAATTTCCATTTTTGTAAGCATGTATTGTTGTTGTGGATTTACTTTTGAATATATGGTTTATAAACTAGCACATTGAAAATTAATATCATGATTCAATAATTAGCCATTATATTTTGAGTTTTAATTTTAATTAATTTATATACTGGTATTTGCACTTAATGTTACCCAAGTTGTAAAGAAATATCACAAGCCAATTTTTTTAATTGAATTATATTATTTTCTCGTAGTTGTAAACATTTTATGATTATGTGTATATTGAATTTTAATATCAATTTATGTTTTCAATTATTTAATTTTTAGTTATTTTTTATACAAAAATACAATTCATTGATTAATTATAATTTAATATTATAACAATTTTAATAGTATATTTCAGTATCTCATTATAATCAAGAATCGCTATTCTAGAAATTTCAATAATGTAATTTATATGAATATTATTCAATTAGGCCATTCATTTTCTTCTACTATGGTTATTAAAGACCTTTTTCAATTAATAATACATGTTTTCACTCTTTGGAAATCGTAATGTGTTATAAAATTATTTTAAGAAACCCCAAATGCATTTCTATATTTTTTTAAATAATATTTTTTCATCTATAAAACTTTTATATAAAAACGTTTTTAGAAAAAAAAAATCACCTTTGCAAAATTACATAATAAATAAATTTTTCCCTTTTTTATTTTAATTTTTTTTCCAAGTAATAATCATTTTTCTTTATGAACAAGTCACTTTTCTATCCTTTTTTACATGAAAAAGGAATGTTATTTTTATATTGTATGACTTGTACATATTAACCCACCATGATTTATTTTAAGTAACATTTTTACTTATAAAATTATTTTTTAATGAAATGTTTTTCAAAAGTAATTTTTGAACAAAATGACTTTATAAAAATGTGTTTTCAAAATAAAATAGATATTTTCTTGAAATTTTTATGAAAATATATTTTTATTTTATATCCTTTAATAAGTTACAATAAATGGTAATTTTTAATCCACATGGGTGATATTGTATTTATACCATCAATTTTTTTATGGTTTTATATTGATTTTTCTAAGGATAATATCGACATTCACTTCATCGATTCCATTATTAGTCCCTTTAAAAAAATAAATTGGTTATGACAATTAAACATTGAAAATACCCTAGTTATCCTTATCATTTATCATGGATATCCTCATATCCTCAACCATATATCATTTTTAATTGTGTTTTGTACATTAAATGTTTTTTATTTACTACGGAAATATTGATAAATTTATATCCTTTAGTCAATACAGATATCTGATAAGGCACATTGTTTTTGAATTAAGTCAACAATTAAATATATGTGTAGATATTTTGACTTGTAATACAATATTTGGGTACATTTAATGTGTTCCCTATACTGCAATGGTAGTATGAAGAGATAAAATTTGTTTGACACAATCCCTTCGATTTTCTTTCGAAGAAGAATATATAGGATTCTACCCATATATTAAAATTGTCTTGTGAAGGGAATTCATAGGAGTTTGATAAAACATATTAAGACATGTATAGATGGTAATACATTCATTTTCCATAAAAACATAAAGTCAGATATTTAAAAATTTCATTCATTTTTATTCAGCATTTATTATGCCTGTTATTTTATCTATGAAAAATTCAATAAGAATTTTTTTATCTCTTTATTGACTAAATGGAATGTTATTTATATTTTAAACTTTTTTATTTTGGTTTTTCCATGTCCATTTATTCATATTTCACGATTTTTCTTTATTTCCCTTACCATATTGTCTACACTCATCCTTATCAATTTATTGATTAAATGGATTGTGCCTTAGTTATTACCATATCATATTGACTATTATAATTAATTCATTATTACAAATTTTATATATGACTTGTTCTGAACATTTGATCTAACACATATTTTATTTGTATTTCCTTAGGATTACCTAATGTGTACAAAGAAATATATGCAAGGATATTCTGGATTTAACGAGGTTATCCTCTAAAATTATGTTTTAAATTTTGACTCATGTATTTTTCTAGATTATTAAGACTACAAAAATGTTTGGTAATTTGGGATGAAATTTAATCGTATATACTATCAATGTAAAGGTATTAGAAATTGGATCTATACATGCTTGGTTCTCGTCACTATTATTGAATCAAAAAGGTTTAGTGGTAACCATGGGAACTATATTTAAGGAAAAATAGATTAGAGAACATAACCCTAAGGTATACATTGATGATAAATACAGAAGAACACATTTGAATTTTGGTAAGTTAGATATTAGGTGGGTATTCCTAGAAGTACATCCCTATACGGATAATACAATTGGATGTGGTTCTCCCACTTATGCACTTAGTTTTATCATCAATGAAATTTTGTGTTGTTCATGACTTAAGAAAATAGTGGTACTCAACAATAGGCATTATTGTGTACCAATAATGACACCCCCAGGGGGTATTCTTAGGATAATTCATATTTTATTTACAAAAAATTATGAGGTATTTTAATAGATAGTGATAATGAATGAAATAGGATAAATGTTAAACCAAGGAAGGATCTATGTTGAAATTAAATTGATAAGTTATTTATAAATTGGGGTTGTATTTGAACATTATTGAAAAGGATATTAATTTATTTACCTTATTTCAATGATTTACATCATATTTATTTTCGATATTATCTTAATATGGTTTAATAAAAGGTAATCATTTATGATGGGTTACAAACCATCATATTGGGTTAGGTCATCCTACTAGAACCCATGACCAAAGGATAATAAAAGTTTCACACCTGCCACTGACTTATGTGATGTCTTGTTAAATTTGATATTATTTTTAGTGAAATAATTTGATAAATAAATATTAGTACTAAACCTATAGTATTTCTTTTAATGTTTATAGATTATTGTACTAAACATACAATGGTAGGAAAATAGTAAGACTTTTCAGTCATTATACTCATTAAGATATGTTAAAATATTATCTTTGCGATTCAGTCCTCAAAATTAATTTTTGGATGAATTGGGAATTGCCTGAAAAATAGACATAGGATGAAATTATTTTTATAGTAAATTTGTAAAAAATATAATTCGGTAAATTATTATGTTCTAAATAGGTTCTTTAGCATTAGGTAAATGATCAAATGAATATGGGTTTTCTAACACATTATATTTTTTGTTGAAATGATGGTTATGTAAATCATCGTATATTTATTAATATTAGGCACTAAATTTTTAATGATCATTTATTTCATTTTGATTGAATAGATAAATCACTCTATATAAATATTTATTGTTTTCATCCATGTACATTCCTTCACCTTCCACTATTGGTCTACTACAAACAGATTTAGTTCTATGTTATTCCATGTGACCTTTTTTCTCAATATTATGTCTTATTTTGAAGATATTTTAATAACATATCTTCTAATGTGATATTTTAATAAAGGTATTTTCAAATATCTATCAACTTATTTATGAGATAAACTTTAATTTTCTAGTATACAATTTATTTAAGGATGGGAATATGTTACACCCTGAAAATTCTAAAATAACCACTTTTATCAACGGTGTGTATAAAACACCACACAATGTGTATAAAGGATTATAATATCTCAATGCCAAAAAAGTATTACTATTTTAAATACATTATTTTATATATCTTGAAATTAATGAAATTTTTTTTACATTGAGTTATATATAAAAAATACATTCATTGATTGATTGTGTTATTTTCAAGACCATGTTTTACAAAATAAAAATATAATATTAAAATATCATTTTAAATATAATAAGATATATCCACACTGTTAAATTGGAATTTATGAATATGATTAACTGGTTGATGAATTTTTATATATTATTTATTGAATAAATTTATTTTTTATATTAATACAATATAATTGTCAAGAATTAGACAAAAACAAACACAATACTACAGCAAAAAACCTATATTTTAATAGCTACACTTTAACCACCTTTTAATGGTTAACATATTTTAATTCTAATTTATGGAAATTTTATATATTTTATATATCAAAATAAAATTCATTTTTTAAGTAAAACCATCTGAAATAAATTAGAGTTTATTTTTGGTATTTTTCTATAAAGTTACAATTTTTGATGAATAGTGATAAATAATGAATATTTATTAAAAAAATATATTTCACCTTTTTGATTTATAAGGAAAAATTAAATTATTAATTGGTTTTAAAGTAAAATTAGATGATTATTATGAAAATTAATCCAATTAACATCATTTAAACCAATTTCACATGTATAATTGTATATAAAGACATAGCATAATTTTCAACATTATTATTTTAAAGACCTATTATATCATCCCATCAATGGGATTAAATTTAAAATAATTTCTCACATTGTTGTGATTGAATTTGGAAAAATGGATTCAATATTTTTATTCATAAAAATTCACTATTAATAATATATTCAGCATTTTTATTGACCAAAAATATTAGTGACAGTTATTAAAAAGTATTATAGTGATTAGGAGGGAAATTAACTTCATAGTGGTCACCAACATAATCTTAAGGGAAAAAATGACCTCAATACTACTAAATAAAACATTTTGTGGAAATATATAGAAAATATCATCTCTTATAAATAATTGGGTACATTTATGATCCACATTACAAGGTAAAAAAATTGTTGTAATTCCCTTTTAACAAATTTACAACAACTCAACTCCTTCTCCACCAAAAAAGTCACTCACCCATCCCAATTTTTTACAGCTCTAAAGCACATTGGCTAACCTAAATACTGAAAATATAATTTACCAATATCATTCCACATATCATATATGACTCGCTTTTTTAGTTATGAAATCCAAGGAAGTATTTGGTTATAAACCAAAATGTGTTACCTGATTAGGAGGTAATGTTCTTCAACGATCGCTTTTGATTCCTTTACTTTATCACCCTCTCAATTCTTTTCATTGACTGATAATATAATATAATAATGATACATGATAAATTGGGATGCTATTATGAAAATATTTTGACCTAAACATTCACATAAATCCGTAAAATGGATAATGAATATATTGATTTTTCTACAGTGAACTACCCCATCTTTAAATCATTTCACTCATCTTTCCTTAACCAACTATCATAGTAGGGAATTATGATGAAAATTAATTATATAAGTTATATATTATATATTTAGATCTTTTTTATTCTATAATTTTTATAAAAACATACTTTTATTGTATCCATTTTGTGGTAATAATATACCATCGTTCACTGAAGTGTAGACCACCTCCTCCTTAAAGTAATATGAATCGTTCACAATATAAATAGTGGAAAAAACATTTATCACATTGGCATATTTCACGTCGGTTCTATATAACCGACATGAAAAGATTTAATGATTGATATATCACATCAGTTATTTTAGAACTTCTGTGATATATCGATCAAGATCCATATTTTACGTCAGTTATAAAATTACCGACATAAAATATAGGGAGATTAGCCTTTTGATTTCGGTTATTGTATAACAGATGTGAAAAATGAATCTGGCATGCTTTAAGATGTCTGTTTTAAAATAACTGACATGATAAAGGAAAGATCGATGCTTTATCACATCTGTTATTTTATAACCGACATGATAAAGGAAAGCTCAGTGCTTACCACGTCGGTTATAATAAAACCAACATGATAAAGACAATCTTAGTGATTTATCACTTCAGTATAAAGCAACATATATCACGTCGTTTATTTTTATAAATGACATGATAAATTATTTTCATCATTAGTTATTAAATAACTGCCATTATATACATTGATTTTTTTTTACCACATCATCTATTAAATAAGTGACCTAATAAGTCTTTTAAATGATTTATTGCACCCTGTATTCAGTCATTATGTTTTCTTAGATCGTGCGATCTACGACTCATCTCGATCTCGCAGAAAACCTATAAATGATTCATTGAAGTTTTCCCCTATAGACTTGTTTTTCCAATACAATTCTTCATATTTATTATTATCAGATCTATTAGGTTATCTCAAAACACTCAAGTAATCCTTTAATGACACATTTTCATTTTTTCCACGATGCCCTAAACTAATTTTTTGAAAGTGATATCATGCAAGTTTACAATTTGTGTGTGTTCTATCATGTCTGTGTGCTCATAAAGGGGATTTCCAAGGGGGTGGGGGTTGTTCAAGTGGGCGAGTGTGTCCAGGGGGGTTGGGTGGGATTTTTAGTGGGGTGGGGTTGTCCAGGTGGTGTCAAAGGGGTGGGGGTGGTTTCTAGGGTGTGTGGGGGATGTCCAAGGGGTTGGGGGTATCAAAGGGGGTGTGGGGGATGTCAAAGGGGGTAGGGGTGTTGTCTAGGGGGTGTGCATGCTCTCGAAGGGAGTGAGGGGCTGTCCAAAGGGTTTGGGGGCTGTCTAGAGGGTTGGGTGGTATCCAGGGTGCCCATGGATCTGGGGGGGAGGGCAGTCCAGGGGGGTGTGGGGGGGGGGGGGGGGGGGGTCCAAGGGGGTGGGGGTGTTGAAGGGGGTGGGGGCTATCCAACGGAGTGGGTGGGGGGTGGGGGTTCCAAGGAGGTGGGGGCCTATCCAGAGGGTTTGGGGGGTTGTTCGGGGGGGCTATCTAGAGGGTTTTAGGGTGTCCAGGGGGGTCTACGGGGGTAGGGGTGGGGTTGTGTCCAAGAGGGGTGGGGTGTCAGAGGGTTGGGGGTTTCTAGAGGGGTGGGGGATGACCAGGGGTGGGGATGACCAATGTGGGGGGATGTTAAAGGGGGTAGTGGTGTCTAGGGGTTGTCCAAGGGGCAGGGGGTGGTGCCTAGAGGGTTCGGGGGCTTTCCAAAGGGTTGGGGGTGTCCAGGGTTTCCATGGAGGTGGGGGGGGGGGTCCAGGGGGTGGGGGTTGTCCAGAGGGTTTGGGGGTTGTCTGGGGGGTTTCCAAAGGGTTGGAGGGTGACCAGGGGGTGTCCATGGGGGTAGGAGGTGGGGGTGGTGTCCAGGAGGGGTGGGGGTTTCCAAGGGGGTGGGGGATATCTAGGGGGTGGGGGACGTCCAGAGGGGTGTGGGGTTGTCCAAGGGGATGATGATGTCCAGGGGGTATTCATGGGGGTGGGGGTGGGGGTTAAGTGTGAGTTGGGATTGACTATTGCATCATGGTTTATGAGATTATGACATGATGATTATATTATTTTGAGGATATTAGGATACAATTTATTAGTTTTGTTTAAGGGGGTGGGGGTGGTGTCCAAGGGGTGAGGGGAGGTGTCCAAGGGGGTCGGTAGAGTCTATGTTTGAGGATTCCAATCTGATATTTAGGGATTCAAGCATTATGAATAGTTCATGGGTGTTGAAAAATGATTCTATTTGGTTATATATACTTTGACAAGTCAATTACTATGAGAATATTATGGGTTATGGGGGAGACCATGTCGTGTTTTTCAATGATTCACAATTATCCATACCCCATTGTGCCGTGATAACATGATTTAAACTGTGAATTTCTCCATCTAAGTTTTTATTTAAAATTTTATTTGACTCTCAGTTTTACTCTATTTTATCCAATTTTCTATAAACCATTGGAGGCCCCATGGTTTTATTGTATTCCATGTAATTTTCTTAAATAAGTTACTTATTTCATGTTCTTCTTACTTTCTTCATTGTTTGTTGTTTTCTTGATAGTCCACTTCTTCTTCTCCTTCATTCCATTTATTATAAGGGATGTTTGATCTTTTTTAAATTGACAGTTTAATAGTAATCATTGTGTTTTAGGGTTATTTGGAAGGGTGGGGGTGTCCAAGGGGGTGGGGGCTATCTAGAGGGGTGGGGGCTATCCAGAGGGGTGGGGGGGGGGGGCTGTCCAAGGGTGTGGTGGAGTTCAGGGGGTGTCCAAGGGGGTGGGGGTGGTGTCTAGTGTGGGGGGGGGGGGGCTCTCTAAGGGGGTGGTGGTGTCTAAAGGTTGTCCATTGGGGTGGTAGGGTGGTGTCCAAGGGGGTGGGGGTGTCCAAGGGGGTGGGGGTGTTGTCCAATGGGGTAGGGGTGTGCAGGTGGTGGGGGTGATGTTCAAGGTGGTGGGGTGATGTCCAAAGGGGTGGGGGTGGTGGCCATGGGGTTGGGGGCACTCTAGAGGGGTGGGGGCTGTCCAGAGGTTTCAAATTATTAGGAGATGTGTAATTTTTAGTGGTGAATGTGTACATATCTTAATATTTATACTTCATATTTATTTTTCATAGAATGGTGAATTTGGTATTTAGTTTCACCAGGATGAATGCTTTGTGAACCTTAAGAATAAAGGATCCAAGATGAATATTGAACTGTTATATCTAACTATATTTTTGTTTTAAAATCATATAAAGGAATATTTGTTTAAATAAGCATAGATTTTTTTTTATATTTCAAAAAAAATTAAATTCAAATTATTATATTTTTCCTATAAACATATATGTGTCTTATATTAAAAAGATGTGTAATTTTGATATTTGTTTTAGGTAATATTGAGTCGAAGTTGGATTACGGCACATTGGGTGTGCAATGGATATGAAGAAGGTGTTGATGACCTTTTGGAATTTTCTAAAAGAAATGTTCCATTTAGTGATTTTTTTTCTATCCATGCCTAAAATGTTTGAATTTTTAGAAGTTGAAACGTAGAGAGATAAACGATCATCTGATTTTTTATGGTTTTAATCTGAGTTATAGCCCTTGGATATGGCATGGTGGAACTGGACTAAATGTCCCTGATGATGATGGTTCTCAAGATGGTAACTCTGATGGAATTGATGAAATGATTCACGATATAGCATCATAAAAAATAGAGGTAGAACCAACAGTTGCACGTTTATATAGTGATCCTAAAAGACCATTGTATCCTTGTTGTACAGATATTACAGTTTTGTCGGTATTGTTAAGATTCATTAACCTGACGGCGAAACGTGGATGGAGTGAAAGAAAATTTACAGAGCTACTACAATTGATGATAGAAATTATTCCAAAAGATAATGATCTTCCATATTCACAGTATAAGGCCAAGAAAATATTATTCCCGATGGGATTGTGATAGATGAAAATACATGCCTGTCTGAATGACTGTATGATATATAAGAAGGAATATGAATTTCTGTCAGAGTGTTCTAATTGTGGGACATCACGGTATAAGGTGAAAGAAAAATCACAGGCTGATGTAGAGATTACAAATATCAATTCAAAGTTATTTTGGTATCATCCTATGATTAATCATTTCCAATGTTTATTTTCTATTTTACATGATGCAAAAAGTTTAAGATGGCAAGCTGATGAGTGGTTATGTGATGAAAAAATATGTCATCCAGCTGATTGTCCACAATGGAAGAAATTTTTTTAGTAGTATCCTATATTTGGAAATGAAATTACATATCTCAGACTATGGTTGTGTATAGATGGAATGAATCCATACCGAACCCTCAGAAGCACACATTGTTCATGGCATGTTTTATTGGTATTTTACAACCTCTCTCTTGAATATTGAATGAAGTGAAAATATATCGTGTTGAGTATAATGATCTCTTGTCCAAAGTAACCCAACAATGATATTGATGATTTCATGTCTCCATTGATTGATGATTTGAATCATTTATGGGAGGATTGAATTACAGTGTATGATTCATATAAAATAGAATATTTTCAACTGCATGCAGTGCTTATGTTTTCTATAAATGACTTCCCAGAATTTGAAAATTTATCATGATATAGTTTTAAAGGGAATAAAGCATGTCCAATTTGAGAACAATACAATGAATGATTTTAACAAGGGAATAAATTATTGGTGAAACATTTTGATACCTCAAGAATCAAATGTGGCAGTGATGAGTACCTTACTGGAACGTTCAACCCCCTGAGGGATGGCAATGCCACCTCTCACAAAACCAGCTACCCAGGGACTGTCAAGGGGGTGGGGGTGATACATGGGTGTGGGGGTGTCCGGGGGTGTGGTGGTGGCAGTCTAGTGGGGGGGGGGGGTTCTGGTATGGTTTTGGTCAGGTTTTGGTTTATTTTTTGGTCTGGGATTCTAGTGTGGTGGGGAGGGTGTCCAGGGGTGTGGTTGGGGCTATCCAGTGGGGTGGGAGGGTGTCCACGAGGGTGGGAGGGATGTATGGGTGAATGGGGGGATGTTAAGGGGTGTCCATGGGTGTGTGTGTGTGGGGGGGGGGTTCTAGGGGTGTGGGAGGGTTGTCTAGGGGAGTGTTGTCCAGTGGGGTGGGGGTGTCTATGAGGGTGGGGAGATTTCTAGGGGTGTGGGAGGGTTGTCCAGGGGTTTGGGAGTGTCTTCTAGGCAGTGGGGGTGTCCAGGAGGGTGGGGGTGTCCAGCAGGGTGGGGTAGGGGGGTTTTCAGGTCTGGGGGGTAGTCCAGGGGTGGGTGTGGGGGTGTCTAGGGGTGTGGTGGGGGCTGTCCAGTGGGTGGAAGGGGGGTGGTTCTCATCTATTTTGGTATAATTTTTGGTAACTTTTTGGTCTATTTCAGGGGTCTGTGATGGATTTCCAGGGGTATGGGAGTGTCTTCCAAGGGTGGGGGTATAAAGGATGGTGGGGTGGTGGAACAAGGGTGTGGGAGGTTGTCCAGGGGGTGGAGGGAGTCTAGTGGTGTGGGTGTGTTCATAAGGGTGGTGGTGTCTAGGGGTGTGGGGGGTGTCCAGGGGGTGGGTGAAGTCCATGGGTGTGGGGTGTCCAAGAGGGTGGGGGTGGTTTCAGGGGTGTGGGGGATGTCTAGGGGGTGGGGGCAGTCTAGGGGTGTGGGGGTGTCCTGGGGTGTGTTGGGGGATGTCCATGGGGGCTAGTCTGTTTTTAGTAACATTTTTGTCTTTTTCAGGGGTGTGGGAATGTTTTCTAGTGGTGTGGGAGTTTTTTCCAGGGGGTGGGTGGTATATAGGAGGATGGGGGTTGTCTAGTGGTGTAGCGGGATATCCAGGGGGTGGCGGGGCTTTGCAGGGGTGTGGGGGTTGTCCATGAGGGTGGGGGTGGCTGGGCTTTGCAGGGGTGTGGGGGTGTCCATCAGGATATTTTATGAAACAATTGTTGTCCATGAGGGTGGGGGTGTCCAGGGATGTGGCGGGGCTTTGCAGGGGTGTGGGGGTGCACAATAATTTTGTGATATATTTAATAGGAACAACAAGCAACCAGTTAAAACAAACTAGATAAACTAGACAATTAACACCCAAAATAGGGAAAGTAATGAATTATTATTAACAAATGGGTAATACTATATTATAAGAAGATTGAATAAGATAATATAAATATTATTTTTGTTATTTATTAAGATCATGAAATTTTTATACCCATTATATTGTTAAATAACATTCACCCAAAATGGAAAAGAAAGGTAAGAGATTCTTGTCTCACATTTATTTCTGTTAGTCATACACCATTTTCAGAATTTCATTAATTTTTTGGTATATATAGTGGCACTATGGCAGTTCACATCATGAATAAATTTATATTCTTGTTCATTATAGTTTCATTTGAAATTATTCCATTCATTGGGATTATAATTCAAAAGTTACTATGTAGTCAGGGTCTTTGTTTCAAAACAATTTTTTGTGGAATACCTTATTATTGTGCACCTAATTTATTTTATATGATTCATATACAACAATTTTTTCATAAAATATCTTGATTGATTATATTTTAAGTTTTATTTTCATCTAATTTATCTATGTATATTTAGATTTAATGTTACCCATGTTGTTATGAAATTTCATTACCCAATTTTTTTCGTTATTTATTATTACATCCATGTTGGTGATGATATTATATGACTATGTGTATAAAATATTTAAATATATATTGAAATAGTTAATATTATATAATGTTTTTTTTATGTTAATAAATGTAATAAATTCATTGATAAATTTTCACATCAAATTTATGACCATTTTTAATTATTTTTAATAATAATAATCATGTTGAGATTTCTCATTAATGAAATTCAATTAATGGAATTTATATGACTATTATAAAAAGTAACATTTAATTTTCATCTCTTATGGTACATAACTTTTTTTTAAGTAATAGTTCCTTTTCCCACACATTGGAACTAATAATTATTTAGAATAACATTTAATGAAAAGTCAGCTTAATTTCTCTCGCTGGATGGAGAACCCATTTTCTACAAAAAACAACGTTTTATAAATGGTCTAAAAAATGGTTTAACCTTTCAAAAATTATTTATTGATGAAAATTTTACCATTTTTTCTTTTCCAATTTTTTCCAAAGGACTAGACATATCAAATTCTAAAAAAAACCTTTATACAATATTTAGCATGAAAAAGTAATTTCAGTTAACCATGTATGGCTTGTATAAATTTATCCACCATCATTTCTTCAAATATTCCATTTCATGTTTGAATGTTTTATTTTTTAAATAAAATGTAATGAAATCAAAATTTAAAAGAAAGTATTTTTGAAATATATTTTTAAAAATAAAAGGATATTTTCCTCAAAAATGGTTCAAAAACAACTTTTTATATCATTTTGATTCATAACCAGAAAAAAAAATTATTTTTACTCCACATGATATATATTGTATTGATAATGTACTTATTCTTCCTCTAGAGAGGTTACGAATGATTTGACTAAGGGTGGAATTGAAATTTAATTCCATGATTCCTTGGTTAGTCCCCTTTAAATATTCAATTCCCTAGGATCATAAACCATTAAATTTTTCCAAATTTTCCTTATCATTTATCATTTATATGATCCCTGCATAAACAAATATGATCACTGCATAAACAAATAATGGTATATCTGTATCCTTTACTTAATATATATATATTATAAGGAAATTTGTTTTGAATTGAAAAAATTATTAAATATATTTGGAATGATTTTAAAATCAAATAAATAGGTTAGGGATTGTTTAAAGTAATCCCCTAAATGCATCAGTAGTCTTATGAGGTAAAATTAGTTAGAGTCAAACCCATCTATTTTTCCCAAGTATAATTGATGGATTTCTATCCATAGATTTAAACAATACAATGAAAGGGTCTTTTAAAAGTATGGAAAACCATTTTGTGAAAGGTATTGATATTAATGGTATCATGTTCCAAGGAAACCTGATGTCTCATAATTATGATTACATTCAATTTAATTCAATATTTTTCATCTATGAATTTTTCACTATGCAATGTTTATGGATGCATTATATTCTCATATTATTCATTAAATACTTTGTGTTTTCAGATTCTTACCATTTCATATTTATTTTTTCATATCTAGTTATTTAAATATCATGTATTTTAATTTATTTAATTTTCAATTTCTTTTACACACTAATTCTTATATTATTGGTCCTAGTGAATTTTTCTCTAGTTATTAACATTCTGTATTTGTTATTCTCATTGACTCATTACTGATTCTCCTATACATGACACTTACAAACCAATTCAGCTCACCTTATTTTTTTCATTCCCTAGGAAGTTTACTATGATTTTCATTTATGGTTATTCTAGTATCAATGAAGGTATCCTTGAAAAAAATTATGTTGTTATCTTCGAATCGTTTATATCTCTAGTTTAATAAGACTAAAAAACAATTTGATCCTTTGTTAATAGATTTACTTGTATAATTTCACAATGTTATAGAAGTAGTTACCTGATCAAGGATTCATGGGGTCAAGTCAATGTAGATCCATGAATCAGATAAACATATAGGGCAATGTAGGTATCTCTATAGAGATAACCAAATTTTTTTTCAAGAAAACTCTATTTTCCAAAAACATGATTAATGTTGATATGGATAAAGCATATATTGTATAGAGTGGAGGATCATCAATAAGGTCGTGGTTTATTTTGGCGTCCTAGCATGGGAGTCTGACTTGTTCTTACGGTGTTATTACTCTATATGTATCTTTCCTCAATAATGTGATGGTGGTATGTTTTCTTTAAGATAATTCAGAGGTGAAGGTTGTGTGATCCAAAGTCACCAAACATCTTTATCATTACGTAGTAGAATCTTAATATAAACCTCAAATATTCCATATAGGAGGGGATGATTTTTCAATTAATGAATTGATATAGTTTAGGTATCATCTCCAATCTCATATTTGTAAATGATGTTTTATTCATTATAAATTGAAGGAGAAAATCAGTCAATAGTATCAGCTGAATGATGTAGGATTATAGCGTGTGAGATTGGTCAGGGAATCATCTAGAGGAAAAGAATTGATTTAATATTGAAATTATATTTATATTTTTGAAATAACTATATTCAATAGAATGTTTGTTTTCAAATACTATTCATTCTAATAGAATTGAATAGTGCTCTTTTTTTGGATGGAATGATCACGAATGTGTTCATTGGTGGTTTCATTGACCTGATAACAATAAACATTTATAATTTGAAATATATGTTTCTATATTTTAAATGGATAATAAAATTTGTTAGAAAATTACATATTTAATTCCATTTAATTTTCAATAAATAATCAGAGTGCATATATGACCCATCAACTCTCTTGAAAAAATATATGACATTGTAAATTTACGATGCCATCCACGAAGGCAAATGTCAATGGTAAGCCTAGTGTATGTTGTAAAAATAAATTGAGGAAGGTATAATTAACCAAAATACAATATATATCACCATTATAATAATTAATTATTTTATTTCATGGTATATTATCAATGGTGTGTCTCTTTTGGAGAGGTGTATTATAGATATGTATAGAGAATAAAGGAGAGGAAAGGATGAGAACTCTGGGAGATACATTTATCTCATGATATGTATGTTTTAGAAGTTGGAAATTATGAAATGTAATTTTTGGTGGGTCAGGGGATGTGGTGATGTTAGTGATTTGAATCATTACAGGGTGGGAGAGTATTTTTTTATTACATTCTCCAATCCATAATTTTGTAATTAGAGCGGTGAAACTTCACCCTTGTCTAATTTGAATAATGCATTCTGATTAAGAAGAAAAAAAATTATACTATATTAGATTGGTGTAAATGATTGATAAATGATTACTAATAAAAACAACATCATGTTATTGTTGTGTAAAAGTTATCAATTCAATGGGTTTTTATGAGAATTGATTTGATCATTGGTCAGGTAAAATTTGGTGCAACAAGATCAAATCTAAAATGATCTTTGTGGTTTAGCGTGTAAGAAATTGATTCATCCCCATGACTGATTGTGTTTAAAGTAGAGGGATTGTGTTTCCTTTTTTATTTTGATATTTTAAGATGTTGATCGTGGAATTAGTATGTAATCCTTGCTTTAGGAGTTAATACAAAAATTTAACATAATATCACATCAGTTACTAGATGAGTATCACAGTTTCAAGAAAATCATTAGATTTGTTTCTCAGTGATTTATCTCAATGGGATGATCAACATGGAAATGTTATCAAAGTTCATTGAATGGTATTTTATATGGATTCCTTGATTCTGTGGGAGTTCATAAACAATTAAAAGGAGTGGTGTTGTTATTATGTTCTCATATATCATGTTATAGTGTAAACATGGTGGAGGAGATAATACTTTTCATTCATAGTGTAAGGTCGTTCAAATTTATTAGAGGAACCATTCATCAAAACATCAATCTCTCTAAGGGGAGATGTTTCAATACTTTGGTGCAATGGATCACGTTGAATCCCCCGTCATTTAATATAATATTAATATAGATGGGTCCACCTTTCATGGATAGATGAGGGGAGGTGGCCTGGTACCATATGGAAATGGATCAATTCTCTTTGGATTCAATGCCTTTATTGTTCTGGGAAGTTCTATTTAGGACGAGGCTAAAACATTTCACAGTTGAATCACTCTGTGTAGGCTTTATAATATCAGTTTACATATGATGGAATATGATTTCATGATTGTATTGGGTGATATTATAGGAAAATTTATTATTCTTTTTAATCTCTACGACCATATATATGTGACAAATTATTATTGTGAATGGAAGGGAGAATAGATATTTCTATAGAGAAGTTAATTTTTCTACTGACATGCTCACTAGTATAGGAATTACATGTTAAGGAATTATTATTTATAACTATATTTTGTCTCCTCCTAGAAGGTGTATGTTTTTTATATGTGAGGGCACTCATGTAAATTATCATTATCACACATAATGATGTTTGGTTTATAAAATAAAATATATATATATATATAACATGGATTTATTAAAGGGTAATGTTACTAGTTTGAAATTGGGTGATTGGGATCTGAATTTAGAATTAAATAGGATTATAGTATGTGTGTAATTAAAATACATGGGGGGGATTTAATGTACATCATGATATTTTATTCTTATGAGCTTGTGGTCCTTACCACCCTATCAGTGGGGTCTATATTATTCTATAGACATTCAGAAGCACCACTGGTAGGGTTTTCGGTTTCACTGGCCCACCAGTGGAAACATTACTACCCCTTCAAGGTCATATATCCACACAAATATCCATCTACCAATTTACAAACCCTTTAAAAAAACCTAAATTCGGACACCCATAGTTATGAGGATTCAAAAAATAGTTAGATGGTTTGTAAATTCAAAAACACCACTTACGTCCAAATAATGTATGATGTCAAAATTATCCAACACTAATTATTTCTTATCCTCAAGAAAAAAATTCAAGGGTTATTCTCAAATCGCTCAGGATATTGAAAAAAACATCTATATACTCTCCGAAGTATCCTCGTGGATTTATCCATGATTCCATAGAATCGAGACATGTGTCACCATATTCCATCAAAATAATTTATCACATAGGTATACAGTTTTCACTATGTGTTTCATATATTATGCATTAGTCTTCAATTAATAATCCCTACAGTCACTGATGTTCATAGGATTATGAATTTTCCTCAATAACGAAGACATGTGAAACATTACATGTTTTCCTCAACTGTGTGAAGGAAGATCTAGATGTTAGGACACTCCATTATTGGATCATACAAAGTAAACAAACAATATGATGCTAGATACTATTTTCCCTTCAAACATTCATGGGATAAAAAAGGAGAAAATATTATAAAAACATGTCCTCTGATTGAAAACTCAAATGGTCTCATCTTGTTATTAGAATAAGTCTTTTAACTACTCTGAGAAATGATCATTATAATCTTCATCATCTAAATAAATTAAGAGTAATTATGTACCAAAATATTTTCCATAAATATTACCTCACCACCCTCATGGAATAAAATTGATGAATGACATGGCCTATCATAAAGATACTCAATAGGTTCCACCTTTGTTGAAACCTAGTAGAAATTGTAGTTTATTAACTAAATCAAGGCTATGTGATTATACAAATCTCTTATAAAATAAAAATCATAGTCTAAAATCTTATCCAAAAATATATAAATATCCCTCCTCATCTATCCATCTATATGGTCATGGAACCATGTGTTCAATCTTAGTTGAGTTGCTAAGGAAATATTCAATACCATCAAAAACTACCGAAAATCTTATTATCGACATCTTATATAATTCCAAAAAGATAAAATATAATTGTAAAATCAAACAAATATATTTCATTTAAAACACATATACTTAATATTTCTCATAGACCAATAAAAATTGAGTGAATTTCATTGGTTGAATAACAATCACCTATTTTTCATCATATAATGCTCAAGTACTCAGTAACCCTACCAGAAATTCCTTCATGAATTCCTATAACTTCAACATGGTCATATGAAGTGGTTAGATAAAAAAACTGGGATGTTGTTGCTCATCCAATATCATAAGAACGTTAATGAGTTGGGAATAAAATCTACTAATATGATACTTCATCCCTATTCACCATAACTACTACCCAATATCATAGTACATCTGTTTACCTAATTGATACACCTCCCACATAGAAGCATTAAAGTCCCTAATAATATCTTTTATTATTTGGGTATGGACTAAAACTCTACCATCGTATTAGATGATATAATTTCCATCTAATGACCCCCATGTATCATGTAACCACATTCATGTTGTTCTAATATCACAAATAACTCTGGATCATTCTTAAATACACCCTTTACATGGTCTTCTAAAAATTTTGTGTGCACAAATGGGGAAAATCAATGATCCACAGTCCTTAGATGCATATATCATAAAGTCATCTAATAAGGTCACAGTGTTACAATCTCCCACTAATTTCCATGAACTGTGCTCCTGATCTACACATTCCATATATATAATAACATCAATACAGTTTATTCTTCAACTCTTGAATATACCATCTCAAAGTAAAACACTAAAATGTACTCTACTCAGCAACTCAACCTCAAATATACATCCCACTATGATAATATAAAAGAGTGTTTCCTATGGTATATATAGAATTTAATCATCTCATAGACGAAAAATGTCTCCAATGAATTAATTAATGGACCATTACTTCCAATACCTTATCTAGCATAAGATAGTTCCACTACTGAAACCATAGGGGACATGGCCTAAATTATGCTACCACATCCAATATATTAATCATTACCCTAAACCAAAACTTGATGAATCAAAAAATATTTAATATCCAATCCCTATATTAGGATTGATCAAAATCAGAGAAGTAGTTAATATATTATTTATCTCATGAAAAGAATCATCTCACTGGTAATACCACAAAATCATAACTCATTTCATTTATAGTGAAATTATGTGTACTCAGAATTAATAGAAGGAATTATAAATTACTAATGGTGCCCATTAAACCATGAAATAAGCTAATCTGGAATATATTTTTCTGATATGATCAAGACATTCCGAAGTCGATATTCACTGTATCCACCAATATACTGACTTCAAAAACCACTTAACCCTTGTTTTTTCATCCAAAATCCAAAAGTGAATATTCAATAGCTTATTTTAACTATGAAACTATCATAGTGTAATTATAAGCATTCTGTTATATTTATAATGTAACTGTGGGGTAATTTAGTAAATAAGGACATCATCAGGGAACACCATGCCCAATGTGTCAATGTATGGGTTGATGATATTAATCCTGATATCCAAGAATACTTTCAACGATTTCAATATTCCAAATTAATTCACTATGTATATGTATAGACCATACCTAATAAAAAATAAAAATGATGTCCAAGGCTTGGTTCAGTATCGAGTGACCAAACCCAGCTAGCCACATTCCCTAAATCATTTATCACAATATACTAGAGGCTTTCAACTCAATGTTTGGGACTAGGAAGTGAAATAGAAGAGACTATTCCAACTAGTCTGGCGGAACACATCAGACATATAATTGATGAATAAAGAGAATAATCATAATTTTGAAGATGAATGAAAGTGGAAAATAATATAATCATCCATAATAAATAAACATAATGTTATAATCTAATTCATTTAATGATTATAATGTATTTTAAATTATCTACAAATGTAAAATCCCGTAACCCTGGAAGAAAGAAGTAGTTGAAATAAATGGTATATAAAATAATAAAAAAATGAAAATAAAACTATCAATGCATCCTAAGCACTGGCCATATTATCTTCTACCAAACATTCATTCTATAGATTGCAATTGAGGGGTGAAAATCAAGATGATTCCCTTTTCCTCACCTGTGATAATATAATTTTCTCGGGTCCCAATGGTGGCATAGATAGTGTGTGAAAAATCTATGAATTCCAATACCAATGTAAGATTTAAAATTAATTTATATATATATAAATATATATAAAATGAATCAATGTTTAGTTATATGAAATCAAATCAATATTAATGATACATCAAGCTAGTTTTAGACTTGGTTGGTGACTAATCATGTTATAATTTAATAATTCAATTGATTACACATTAGATTAAAAAAAATGAGATACTTTTTATACAATGGTTAAGAATTACTATAACAGTTTTCTATTATAACATGGGATACAAGTTAATACCAATTAATCTTGACCTTAATGTTAAGATAACATGTAATAGTATCACATTGGGTCTTTCTATAAATTTTTTGAGAGTAATCTTAGGCGAACAGCCAAGGAATTTAATTGTAAATGAGTATAACCAAGTCAATGTATTTCTTCCGTATTTTTCTAATTCAATGCATGAATGGGATCCATGGGGTGAATCCATTGTTTTGTGAGTCTGAAGACACCATGATGAATCTATGGAGTGCATAAGGGGCATTCTAATATCTAGAAAATTTTTTGATTGAATAGTTTTTAATACAAAGAGGATTTCAAGTAATATGAAAATTAACAGACGTAATGATTTTTATCTCCCATGAAAACCGGATTTTTCAATTATAATGGAATTCACTAAGTTTATATGGAATTTTATTGGGAATCCATGGATTTCTAAGGACTGAAGACTCCAATAAAGAATAAAATAGTGAAACACATTAGGAACCATATATTCATTCTATTTATATCATATCTAATCAAAGGAAATGTAATGATAATACAATGTAATAATTTAATTGGCTCATTCCATTAAATTTCATTAAGAATAATATTGCCTTAAAATGAAATGAATCCATCAGCCACATCAATATATAATCATTTTACAGGTTCATTCTATATGTATCATTAAACATAAAAAAGTGTAGACGATTTCAATCCAAATTAAATTCAATTGTAAATTAACGAGCACAATTGATATCTATAGTTATAATATATATTGAAAAATTTAATTTTTATTCGTTAACATGAAACACATTCCATAATAAATGTAAATTCAGATGCATCCAAATGGTGTCCCAAAAAATCAAAATATAGGTCATAAAAGGATAATTGAAAAACACAACCTATCCAAGGTACTTAAAATTGAGTTATTAGCCACTAATGATGTCATGTGATATTAGAAGGGCCGTAAAATATAGTCTAGTATATTTAAACATTTTTTTGTTAATATAATGAGAATCTATCTATAAAACTTGTGTGTGCACAATAGAAATTATTTATAGATATATATATTTTAAGTGATGAGTCATATATCACCTACATTATGCCTATAGAAGATTCATAATCTAATATCAAACCTTATATTGGCATGGATTTGATGAAAATTGATAAAAAAATAACTCCATAAAAATAAGTCATATAAGAACAAATCAAATATTTTTCAATAATAGGATGAAAAATGGTGAAATAAGTTTAAGGATTAAAGCACTTATCGATTTTTACTGAATGAGGAAATAAGTTCTTGAATCATAGGTCAGATGAACCAATAAGATCAGGGGTTGTAATAATGGTCATTGGATATTCAACATGAAGGAAGATGATGAATTATATCTACTACAATTATGAATTACATAGGAGGGTGGATGTTATAAATTCAAACGGGAAAAATTATCATTTCACACAAAACTAAAGAAGAAAATGGGTTTCCAACTTAGTTGGCCAAACCATGCACCATCCAACACCATAAAATTTTTTATAACACCCCTCACAAGTGCGGACAAAATGTTTTGACTATTCATGCATTGCCCCTCGAAAAACCCAATATTCAGTGGTCTGTACGGCACACATGAGTGTGTGTCCTATAACACATGGTGTTGGAAAACCCATGAAGGCCTCTCTAGTGAAGTAAAAAATCCCTCATGGTTTACTGTAATCATTATGATTAAGAGTAATTATTTTTACTAACCATTAATCACAACTCTTTTCACATAAATATAGGGCATCCATATCAAACTAAGACATGGTCACCATCATTTCCTCTAAAGCCTTACTAGGCCACCATATTAGGTAAAATAAAATGAACTATAACAAACGTTAAAGTATTCATACCTCATAGAACATGTAGGTTATTGTATTCTTTCCAGATAAAGGAATGGATCTCTGAGTTTCCCTTCCAATGGTGGCATAATGATGAGTCAGAACAAATCTAGCCATTGAGTTTGTCATCTTCATGCTCTAAATATTCATATTTTGAGGGATATAATAATATAGATCCCATAGTAAATGGACATACAATCATTAGACATCATTACAACATTGATCAATGATTTCTATGAGATATTCCATGAAGAAGAAAACACATTTAACTCATGATCCTTGGGATCTATGAAGTCCCACCCTATGTTACATTGGATGGTGCCTTGAGCCGGTTGGCCACAAGACCTTATGCATGAGTCCCCATACACCAGAGGGTTCCGACTAGTAGAGAGGGTCTGGTATGTTAGTCTGGGAGAGATTATACACTCATTTACTAGAATGGAACACCGAAAAAAACAAACAACAATAACCAAGAGAGGATAGATATTAAGAACTCAAATAATATCATGTCATAAGATAGTGAAAATTATAACATACAATACTAAATTGAAAGGTAAAACAAACTTTGAAAATGAATGTGTCAAGTGTCAAAAATGTAATAAAATTTAGTGACACAATGACTTCCAAGCGGGTCCTGAACCGAGTCTGATAACTGCTCCCATGCTCCAATCTGAAACAACAATATATCCCAAGGCCATCCATTATCTTATCCTATAATAACAAATACTACTCGAGTTCCATTAAGGTGGCCCAAATTTTGTGTGAGTGAAACTTAGTAGGCCACCCCAAATGTTATCTAAAATGAGTCCAGTTAAAATATAGTGCATGTTGTTCTATAAAAAAAATACAATGAAAAACTACATATTTATCACATTTCCATTTAATTATTAATCATCACTTTAGTCCCATTATCAAATCAGGTTTCCAATTTTAATAATCATTCAATATTATCATTCATTAGGTGTAGGTCATCATGCCTAGCACCCAAAATCTTATTATGTGTAAGAATCCATGCTTATCACCCCAAATATCATTAAGTGTAGGTAGACAAACCTACCACATTATATATAATTTGGAGTAGGTTGTCACGCCTTTCACCCCCTAATCTCGTTAATTGATTTTTTATTGGGGATGGAATTCCTTGTCCAAGACCCAACTTCTAATAGGTCTATAATGTCATATCTAGGACCAATAAAATCTCATCCATTTAATCATTCTCTAATTCAAAATAATTATCCTCATCTTTCCATTACTAATTCAGTGATTAGATAAACATTCAAAAGGCCACTAGGGAACTCAAAAATTAACTATGCACATAACCAATTAATTAATTCTTCAATATATTAATCAATAAACACAATTATCAATCAAAAATTAATTATTCAAAAATAATTAACCAGATAAAATCTCACCTTATCAAAATAATTTCACACAATTAATTTTATTTTATCTACATCATTCCACATAATTAACTCTTATAATAAATTATCATTGATCAACATCACGGAAGATAATTAATTCTCAGAATTAATTATCTTTGGTCAACATTAGGGCACATTATTAATTGTCACAATTAAGTATCTTTGGTCAACATCATGGTACATAATTATTTCTCACAATTACTTATTGTAACACCACTAATTCAATATCTCAATTACAATGTCTCAACGAATCATAAATATCCAAAATATCTATTTGGGAAACTCCCTTCATTTGTTTTGTTATTTAATTATTAATTACTCACCAAGGTAATCATAAGTTAATTTCACATTCCAAATTAATCAAATTTTCATAATAAATTATCAAGGGATTCTATAAAATCATAAACTCACATAAAATTTTAAAAATCATAACTACGGAAGATATATTTAGACCTCCCACCTCTGTTTATTGATGGATGTCTGATAATCCTGAAATCAGAGGGGAAAAAACTCATCTATTAAACAAAGGAACTAAATCTCTAATCCAAAATTTAGATCAACGTCATCATGATATAATAAATATAGCTCTAGAACAAAAATACTAGATATTGATCTCAAATCATAGGTTTATATCGATTAAAACGGTGGATAAAATACATGAAAATGTTAAGGAATGATAGAGGAATTAATGGTAGAAGCAATGGAATGAAATCCAATTACTAGGGGTGAGAGAAGATCCCCAATCTGGGCTTCCAGTCTAGAATAACGGTGCTTGAGTCATCTTAAAATCCCTCCAAAAGGCTATACTACCACCTATAATTTGTTAAGCCAGATCCAAGGTCGAAATAAGGGATTCTCGGGGTGTTCGAGTGGTTTTAAAAATGATTTTTTGATATTAAATTATGCATGCAGGGTTTCCTTGGAAGAGGATCATAGTTTGAGAAAAACCATGGAACAACATTGTGGTATTCCACTGCCCAAATGGCTTGGTGATTCATAGTTAGAAAAACCATGCACCAATTTTGTCTTCCTCGACTCTCCATGGGGTCAGATTTCACATGATTATCCCAAACCTTGTGAAAATCATGGATAGCCCATGTCTTCCCATGTTCCATAAAAACATCACCCATACACACCAAAGGTCATAAACCAACACATAGGTACATAATAAAAACCAAAAGTACCTGAATACATGCCCGAGAATGTTGTTGAAAAGGCAATGATCTTAAAATCATCCCACATTTTAATAGATCATCCTCAAGCTCCAATTTCGATATTCTATAATATTCTATTTCAAAAATATTGGGATATTGAGACCTCATGTATTCTTCATGTTCCCATGTTCCTCTTGAATACTTCCATGTTTCCATAACACGTGAACTATCTGCATTTTCAATCCCTATAAAACATTCTCAATGCAACCCATCATGCATATAAGATACTCCTCAAATGACGCATCTATGTTATGGTCAACCACTTCCATATAAATTTCATAAGAAGGGTTGGGGTGATACCACCATAGCTAAGACAAATGGAAAACATAATTCCAAATTCTTAATTTTTGAGGAAGTGTTAATCGGTACCCCACCAGCTCATCTCACATGAGCACTTCAAATAGTCCTATAAACCTGGACACCAATTTTCCTTACCTTGGTATGCTTTGGTGACCCAATGTTGGACACACCTGAATGAATAAACGATCACCCTTTGTAAACTCTAGGGTTCATCTTCCTCAATCAGCATATGGCTTCTTCTAACTATGATCCATAGCTATATGTTTTGAGTCAATTTCACATACTTCAATGTCTACTGAACGAGACTGAGTCCCAACAACATTGAATCACATGAATCTCAACAATATAGAAATGATCTACAATGCCTTACCAAAAGTGCATCATATGGT
The DNA here is from genome assembly GCA_963277665.1 of Viscum album. Classification (NCBI taxonomy): domain Eukaryota; kingdom Viridiplantae; phylum Streptophyta; class Magnoliopsida; order Santalales; family Viscaceae; genus Viscum; species Viscum album. The sequence goes on from OY728152.1 coordinate 1,430,065,351, forward strand.
GATATCAATATAGTTTCATGATAATTGTTCTTTTATGAGAACTACACTAAAGCCAAGTGCTTCTCCTAAGAACCACCAATGTCAAGCACACATGACCACACCGTATCATCTAAAAAATCTATGGTACGCTCTGAATTCCCCAATTCTTTTGGGTGGAAAGAAATATATAACAAAATCTTTATAACAAGAGACTTTTATAAGCCCTATTGAAAACATGAACTAAATAGAGAATCACTATATGAAACTATTCTTTGTAGAACCCCATGGAAACGAACTATCTCTCGTAAAATCAGTTTTCCCAACTGTTTTACGGTAATGGTTTCCCTGATAGGTAATAAATTTTCAACCTTCGTTAACCAATCAATGAAGACCCAGACATTATGATTCTTCCTAGTCTTCTTTGATTTTCCAACCATGAATTTCATAGTGACGTCATCCCACTTCCATTCCAGAATAGGTAACAGCTGCAATAGGCCTCCAGGTGATTGATTCTCTTCCTACACCTGCTGATAAGTGGAACATATTATTACAAACCCTATTATCTCCTTTTTAATTCTAGGAAAAACAATCTGTCATTGTATTTCATGGTACATTTTTGTCACCCCAGGCTTTACCACCCAACATGAAGCACTAAATTCTCCCATGAGTTCCTCTTGCATGATTTTTGGCACAAAAACCTGATTTTTCACAAAGATGGTTTTATCCTCATATATTATGCAGTCTAAAGTTGTCAACCCACCATCCAGGCTTTCCCTTAAGACTATAAAATCTGGATCCTTGTATATACTTTCCATGATATATCTCATGTGTGTAGACTCCACTAATATAGAAACCAAATTCATCAACTCCTTACTCTCATAAACTACCACATTAATTTCTTCAAGTAATGTCTTCATCTTTCAATCTGCACTCGACTCATGAACCAACTGAGTCTGTGATTTCCTACTCAAGTCATCAACCACACAATTTCTATTTTTGGGAGTATATTCCAGCTAAAAATTAATGGACTTCATATATTCTACAAAACATTGATGTCAAAGATTCATGTTGCTATGCTAAAAGTCATACTTGAATATTTAGTGTTCTGTTAAATTGTAAACTTTTAACCCAAAAGACAGTGTCACCAACACTTAATAGAATTAACCACTACTTCTAACTCGAGTTCATGCATAGTGTCATTCCATTCATGTGTCCTTCGCTTCCAAGACCCATATGTAATGGTGTGATCCCCTTGTATCAACACATCTCCAAATCTGATCCCATAAGTGTCACAGTACACCATGTACTCCTCACATGACTCAGGTAAGATCAAAATTGGTTCTAATTTCAAGTTCTACCTCAACTAATATAAATAATTATCACATGATTTTGTCCAGTAAAACCTTATCAGTTTCATTGTAAATCCAAAAAGTGGTGCAACTGATTGAGAAATTTCCTGGATAAACCTCCTGTAATGACCAGCCATTCCCAAAAAGCATCATATATCAAAAAATATCATGGGGGCCTCAAAAGAAACCACTTCCTGATTTTTTTGTCTACTTCCTAACATTCATTCAAAATGATTTTCCCCAAAAAGAGGACCCTATCAACCCAACACTGAAATTTAGATAGCATGGCATACAAATGATTCTCTCTTTGTGTACACATAACAATGTCAGGATGTTGGGCACGATCTTCATGAGTATTAGATTACACCATGTTGTTGACCAAAAACACCACCACAAACTAATCTATGTTTCTGTGAAACATACTATTCATCAAGGCTATAAACATTGCTGGAGAATTTTTCATTCCAAAATGAATTACAACAAACATGTAAAGGCCATACCTGCTTCGAAAAGTAGTTCATGGTATATCAGAGGTACATAATCTCACCTGATGATACCCTAATATCATATTGACCATTGAGAATAAACAATATCCCTTCAACTGCTAAAATAGATCATCGATACATGGAAGAGAATATCAGTTCTTCATGATCATTTTATTCAACATTCAGTAATTGACTCACAAGAGTAAAATTCTATCGGCCATATTTGAAAACAAAACATGTGATCCCCAAGGTGACATACATGGACAGATAAATACATTATCCTATAACTCCTACAACTATTTCATAAGATTGTGAAGCTCAATCGATGATATTCGGTATGGTGGAATATACACCAACTCAGCCCCCAACATGTGCTCAATAGTGACAGTCATTTCTCTCTCAGGTGGAAACCCTAACAAATCATCTTGAAAGACATCCTAAAACTGTTATAAAATTGGTGGATTGAAATATTTCATACCACACCCATAATCCAACTAAAAACTAGAAATTTGGGTTGTGAGCTTCTTTAGTTTCAAAGTATTTGGCTCTTCTGGGCCTGCATGAATATCTCATTCTCCATGAAGAACATACTGGTCACCCTCAGAAGATAAAAATGTCACTCTCCTTTTTTAATAATCTATTTGTGCTGGGTGTGAGACTAGCCATTCCATACCCATAATCAGGTCATAGCCCATTATATCAAGGACATAAATATCCCAAGTAAAATGATACTCTCTGATCTCTATAAAACATACCTTGCATAAATAGATATCCCTAGAAGATATTCCCAAAAATGTATTGATATTAATAACCCCACTTATAGACTCCACCTTTAATCTCTAACCATTAACATGATTGGAAGATATAAAGGAATGTGAGGCAACAGTATTAAACAAGGCACTGTCCAAAGTAAAAGCAACTAGAATAGTACCTCCCACTATTGATGAACCATCCTATCTCTCCAAAAGTGTATGCTGAAATTAATGTAATTTTACTTTCCATATTCCATGTGGTGTCATATGACTCCCTTGTGTAGAACCACTTTTTTATATGAGATCTCATACCCTAAAGCACTAGGTCCACTGCCTCTACCACTTTTTCCAGTAGAACTCCAGTTGGTAGAACTGTATGGTGTATAAGACCCCATTCAGACACTCTTAATGTGAGAAAATTCTCCCTCAACACCCAGTTTTCTCTACATCCATTATAAATTACATAGGTCCCCCATTATGCCACAAAATTGGAACTCCACTAGTGGTCGAGGACAATGTGTATGATAGTGTCCCTACTAACCGTACAGGTGGAAAATCACTTGAGTAATATCTGGTGAAATAGTTCCTCTTCACTGTCCACCATGCTTTACACTGTCCGAAATAAGGTTATGGTAACGACACTTCTAGCAGACAAAAGTCATACTACCTCATCATCCAGAAACTACAACATGTCATGTATGGGAATCCTCCTAGTTCCCATCAGAAATTAGAGCGTTGATTAAACAATTATGAGAATTTAATAAGCCTAATGATATAAACCAATGAATTTATTTAACACCTATGTCCATCCAGAAATAAGTTGTCCAAAGAGGCCTCATCGTCTACATGTTTTGGATAAAAATATTGAAAATCAATGAAACATTCAGAATAATACATTAAAAGCATGCTTCCATGGTTCAGATTCATAAAATATATATCCTTATCCTTTATTAGTATGTATGATTAAAGGGATATAGGAACTTCTCTAGACATTTCATCCATAACCAATCCTTAGTCTGTCCAGATCATTCATGAATCTCCCAGTGGAACTTAGCTAAACCCCGTTTCATATAAGAAGCCAACTTGACCCTACTCATAGACGGTGTCACCAAGGGGTCATGAATCATATCTATGAATGAAATTAAGAATTTATCTCTCTCAGGTCCACCCAATCTAGTAAAAGTAGGTGGTTACTATAGCTGAAACTCCCATGACAACCCAAAAATTCGCTTTAGAACCCGCCCTGGTTCCCTCTCAATAAATTACATGATACGAGGAATGTTCTCCTGGAAATTCTCCCCTACCTCGTTATATTCCACCAATGGTGCCTCATGTTCCTTGTATGTAAGTTCGCTCCAGGCCATACACCTCAGTCTCTCCATCAACATGCATCAGGGATGTATATCTCCACAAATCCAAACACACTTATTAGGACTCATAACACAACCTTAATTCATTTACATAGGATGATATACTAGCATAACAAGTTTCAACATTAAATTTCCTCTTTTTTACACCATGAAATCAACACCAATTACATATCACTTCCCATAACCATCCTACACTATGGTCTTGGTTATCAAGGGTAGAAGAATTATCATTAATTAAATTAACTATTAATTTAACAAATTATCTCAAATTATTTAATTCAATAATAAATTATTTATTCATACTCATCTCATTAATCAAGGTTATCATTAAACAACCATTTATTCTCATTTTACATCATTATTTCAATATCACGTCATGGAAAATAGTTCTGTTCAAAAACATTCACATTACCCATTTTCTCATGAGTACTTAGAATTATGAATTTCACACTAACCATGACTTCCTATAATGATGCATTTAGAATCATGTATCTTTCCTATTTAGGGAACTAATTAAAATTAAAATATTTTCAAAACAAATATCACATCACAACCCAACTGTTTCACCAATTGTGAAATTATATCCAACTGTAACATCAAACAATAATAAAAACATTCCCACCCTGTGTACTCCGACTTCCCACAGTACATTGGTTTGAATCTCTGTGTCATGAGCTCAATACCTATCCATTAGTTGTCTTAGTATCATGCATACCTCTATCAAAATAGTAATAAAAAAACAAGAAGAAAGAAAACAAAACTCTTCTGATACCACTTTGTGATTTACTGACCCGGGATCCTCTAAATGATGCCCCGAGCTGTTTAGCATCATGTCCTCATGCACCCATCCCTGTAAGGTAGAGGATTTCAACTAGAAGCGAGGTTTTGTTAAGTCAATATTGGGGATATTATACCCTCTTATACAAGTATGGAACAACAATGGCTACAAAAAAAAATCCCAAGTGTGGAAGCATATATATAAACAGAATCATACCATGTAATATGATTGTAAAAACCAAAAAAAAATACTCTACTAAAAGGTAAAACATGATATGAAAATTCAAGTTTGAAGTTTCTAAATTGCAACTAAATGTAAAGACACAAATACTACCTAGTGGGTCCTGAACCACGTCAAGATCCCTCTCCAATTCTCCAATCCCAAACATCAAAAAATCATATGGCCTTGACCTTATCCTATCCCCCAACAACAATGTTTTCATAGGTGTCGATCAGGCAGACCAAATAGAGTGTGAGTGCAACACAGTTGGCAACAACCAACATTATCTAAAACGATTTCAGTCAAAAGATAGTGCATGCAGTTCATTAGATCAATAAATACAATGCATAATTAAATATTCATCACATAGTCCTTTAGTATTTATTCATCACATTAGGCCCATTTTCAATTTATGTATCCCATTTGAATCATCATTCAAAATTTTCACTCATTCTATGTAGTCCGTCATGCATTGTAAAGGGAATTATTCATTATGTTAACCCTACTTCTCTAGAGAATGGATACAAAGTCAAGATGTCACTCCTTATAGACCATCATGTGCTAGTCCTGATATACATTCCTAGGCATTCTATTCAGTCTTGTTTAAAGAAATATTTCCCACTGGTAATTTAAATGATACCGTACAAAGATAGACGATCACATAGTCATTATAGTGGACCAATCAATACATACTAATAATGAAACAAAATAAATTAATATCATAGAAAAAGAGGAACCCTAATTAATTTAAACATCATACCTCTAGGGGATAGTCTTTACTTTGTATAATACCCTCAGATCACATGCTCAATATTGTGTCCAAATGTCATCATCAGATTGGTGTAATGAATTTTGAGCCTAAGAATTTCTCTAATCGATAAATACATAAAAGAGTATGATGAAAATGTATTTTATATATAAGATACAATATTAGAGGCTACATGAATGGTACCTCGTATAGCAGATAGTGCATCCTTATAATTCTCATGTGTCATTTGTAATGCTAGAGACGATCATGATCCACTGCCCGTGCTATAGCTGGACTCCGTTAAAAAGGTCCTCTCTATGGGCACTGGTAACAATGAATATTTATAACTCATCCATGACATCCTCATTGTTTGGTTCTATTTGAGCTATACAATATTCTTCTTTGGTGGGGCATAAATATTCTAGATCAAAATGGTGGATCTTGTGTATGCCCTATTCCACTAGAAATAGGAAGGATTGTCCAACAGAATCTCTCATGTTGACCCGTACAACATCAAAAATGGAACTCAAGAGGGTCTCTATCACACTAGGGATTTACATGTCCCATCCACCCACAATGATGTAATATAATATATCTATAATTGTGGATAATATGTCTTCCACTCCGCTAATGATAATCCTCAAGGATATACTTTTTAATACTAGAAGAACTACTAGCATGTTTCATTAATAAACCTATGTTCCAGAAACTATAATCTTATATGAGGATGAAAATAGTTATAAGATCATAATCGACGTAATCATAAATGGTGTATTAGGTAAATATATTCACATGTTAGTAAATGTCATAAATTATCCCATCCTCAAAGAGGTTCAATTGCAATAGATCATCACTATCATGAAGTGGTGAAAAACATTTCATTTCGATAAAATTCAACAAATAGTCCTTATGAAATATAAAAACCTACTACAGGAGTATAAATCCATATATTTTTCTGATATTAGTGTCTGAGGGAAAAAGTAATCATATATTGTAGTCTGGATGTCTATTAATACCATGCTTTGATGACGACCAACTAGAGTAACCACATCACCATGTATATTGGTAGAATCAAAAAACATATAAATGAAAATAATGACACTCCTCACTAGTGGTGTCCCCATATGCATAAAGATAGAAATAATGGACTCTAGACATGTATATTTAGCATCTAAATAGTCATCACACAAAAATATAGGAGGATGATGTTGCTGGAACTCATAACATAGATCGAACATCATAGGTGAAGGTCATTGATCACCCTTTATAAACTACTCCAGATATAAAATACCGTATCAATGATGACTGTGAGAGCTCGGTTTGGGATTAATAGGGTCTTCCTCTAGTGGTAATACTCTATGTATCACTATTGGATCGAGGACGACCACCTTTAGATCACATGACTAGAGGGTGTTATGGTGTCATATCTCTATAAATTTCAAACACATTCCTCTAAACAAGAACTTGAAGTATAAAAAATAAATAGTATAAGAAGGTAAAAACGAAAAGGTTCTCACCACCCAATATACTATCTCAAATACCAATATAGATAGCCACCGTACTTTTAGGTTGTCAAATTTGTATTTACAAGGGATATAATCTATGGAGGTTCAATTAAATTTCAAAGAGGGAAACAATCATTAAAATGCACATGACCTCTACATTAAATATAAAAAATATCACATTTTAGTCAAAATATTATTTTTTTTATCTTCCAAAATGATTTTTAGACATAGCTTAATGATCAAAAGAAATATTTTCTCAGTCCTCTATATTACTCGATCATTCACTTTATAACTTAAATTTAAACCCATTTTATAACAAGCAACCCCGTTACATTCAGTGTAAGAATGAAATGGGTAATCTATGATGACTCAACTCACTAAATTACACCTTTAAATATAAAAGTTAACATACACCTTATATTTGAAATTGGTAATCATGAAATCAAATCCAATGCTAGCTCTTGTGTCCATGGTTTAAAAATAATACATAGGAAAAAATTGTATATTTAAGATGATACCATCATCCAGAATAAGAAAAAACTGTTTAGATTTATTATATCATTTAAAATAGAAATTTTTTTTATCTAAAGAAGTCATTAGACGAATAGGAATATATAAAATCCAACTCTCAATCAACAGTCAAAAGGAGAATGGAAATACAAGCAATGCAATACACTTATATGGCCCAAAAAATGTATAGAATTTGAATCCTAGGTTCCTATAAGGATTAATTTAACAATTTGACATACCATAAAAAGGGAAAGTTAAAATATAAATAAGGAATATAAAGAAACATTATTCTTGTTCATCATAGATAATTTCATGTACATCCACTATAATAACAAAAATAGGGAAACTGTTTCCCACTTCTTGGAAACAGGTCAATTTCCCCAAAAAATGGTTAGATGGTCCCTATGAAGGGGTATAACCAAGTTCAATCACATTATTATTCTCATATATATATATATATATATTAAAATAATATTAATAGAATAAAAAAATTGATACCACTTTGTGATGTCCCAGACCTAGTTCACTACAACGTAACCGAACATAGTTGACCACATGGCCTCCAATGTTCCTCCCTGTATAGAAGAGGCTACTGAATAACATTGAATTCCTAGGTGATGATAGTGGGGATAATATTGCCTGTATTCAATGTGTATCATAGTGGATATATAATTCTTTAATAAATATAAGATGAAAATTAATGAATAAAATCGGAAGCATAAATTGAAATAAAAATCCAATAATTATAAACACAATGATGCAATTTGGATTATATATATAATATTATTAATGCCATTTATATATGAAAGGTAAAATCAGGAATTTATAGAATATTGAAATTATAGAAATACATGATATAAAAAAATAAAAAAGGAAAATACTATATTTTTATCCTGATCCCTGGCATAATCTCCTACTACCATGCTTCTATCATATAGTAAGAAAGTCATGTGTATAAATAAGAACTCTTTCCTTTTTCCATACATGAGATTATATAATATTAATATGTACCAATTGAGGATAAAATAGTATATGTGATCAATCATATTAGGTCTCCACTAATGATGTCTATTCAAATCTTGTAAATGTATATAAACTGATACAATGTAAAGGTATATGAATGTAAAGAAATAATAATAACAACTCATACTTGATTCAGGATCATCTCATTTCCAAGCATTTGTTAATTTAATTTTTCAATTAAATACAAATTATTTTATAATAAGGATATAACTTATATATAAATGTTTTATCAGTACTGTTATATGATGTAATGATATGAGATGATCCAAACTGTAACAAATCCATCCTTAACATCAAGGGTCATAACAAATAATAACAGTATAACATGTATTATTTTTATAATGGATCGAAGGTAAATCTAAGGAGAAATCCTATGTAAATATACTAAAAATGTTTATAACCATGTCCATGGAGTTCATATATTGTATCCTTAGGCTTTGAATGACTGGGAATAGTTGGTTAAATCCATGGGGTAGTCTATTCGAAGACATCACAATGAATCCAAAGGTTGTATCTAAGGATTTATAATAATGAGAGAATATGTCATGTGAATCATTTGAACTACACCGTGAAATTCCTAAAATAATTAAAATAAAAATTATTTGGAGCATTTCTCCACATGGAATTTATCTTATTGAATCAGAATGGTGTCTTTTGAGTGCTCAATGAATTCCCTTTGGATTGAAAGGTTGGACCAAGTCTTACCACTAATATTAAAATGAAAAATGTACAATGAATTGGAAATCAGATCCTTAATACACTTAAATAATATGTAATCATGGTTCATTTAATACTTTGTCCATGTAATCATTTTCCAGGTTAATTCCATTTCCTCCCATAAATCCTGATAAGGAGAAATAAGGCCCTGAAACCATTTAACACATTAAATTATAATCAATTAATAGGTACATTCCATACTTTTCGATTAACATGAAATGGGGTAGAAGATATGAATGATAATTCAATTCAATTATAAATTAACAAGGACATGTGATGTCTTAATTATGTGTCCATTGAAAAAATTCTGATTCATTTATTAAATAAGAGAAATTAATCTAATAATGATCCTATAGGATACACCAAAAGGAGTCCCATATAATTCCAGTATTAGTCATCATTGAATTAATGATGAACACCCCATTCATGGGGAAGATAACATTTAGGTATTAGGAACCTAAGATGGTTGAAGATATTATTTTGGCCGTAAAAAAAATTCTATACAATTTAAATCAAGGAATATGAATTTGAGGCACAATGCCTAGTAAAAATGTAGTGTAAAAAACAGATGCAATTTAATGAGCTTGAAATAGTAAGGGATGGTTCATAGAACACCAACCATAATCCTATATTATATTCATCATAATTTATCATCCCTTAGATTGGCATGTATCAGAAGAAAACAAGTGAACAGATAAACTCATGAAAATTGTTAATATGAAAAAACATCAAAATTTCATCATCCATAAAAAGAAAAATGATAAAACAAGATCAACAGTTAAAGAACATACTAATTTCTATCCTAATAGACTATTTGATCTTGAATATGGGGTTAGATGAAAAAAATATGATCAATGATTGTATGAAAAATCATTGGAGCATCAACATGAATGAGAAAGATTATTTATTTCCTAAATAGTGATTAATTAAGGTGGAGGAAAATTGTTATAAATACCCAATGGAAATAGTTTCACATAAAAAAAATTAATGAGGAATTTGGTTTAGCATTACATTTGGCCATACTACCTTCTAAAAACTCTCCATGAACTACCTTAAGAGATCTCATGCATGGGATGACAGTATAGTTTGACTAAAGATGAGAAGGCCATGCAAATTCCTTATATAAAAGGGTATGTTCCACATGTATGAAAATGAATCATGGGTCAAAATGTTAGATAGAATAATCTGGGCCTCTAAAATGTGCTAAAATACCAATCATAGTTAACTCCAACAATATGTATTGGGTTTCCTGGTTTCTACTAAATATGAAACCCAACACTTTCCTCTAAAATATGTTACTCAAGGCTTTAAATAAACCCCAGATTCCTTCATTTAAACCATTTACATGGAAATAATTAATATTATTTCCAATTAAAAAGAACTAGAATATAATTTATAGGAACCATACAACATAAAAATGATGGGTTCTTACATGTCCATTTTTAGGAAAACCATATCTCATACCTAAAACAAGTTATAACCCAATCAAAGATCAATCATGAAGAACCACCATTCTCTTAGAAAATAATTAAATAGAATATTGATAATTTCCATATGATATCTATTATTTATGATTACCGAATTAAAATTTCAATAATCTATATATATTCTATGATTACAATATGAATTCTTGTTTATAAAAAATGTATAGCACATAGTGGTGTAGTCAACCTGATAGAGCCCTTCTATTCAAATTCTTGATGCTCTAGAATTTGCTACACCAACATATTCAAAACCATATGATAATGTGGTATCAAAATGGAAATCAAACCAGGAATGAGTTCCATTTATAATTCAACTCCACTATCATTGGGGACTAGTTAATTCATTTAGACATCCTTCATCATAATGGTCCGAAACTATAGGAAAATATACGAGGGATACCATTAATGATTTGAAAATATCCATATCTATAATATGGACTGTGATCATCTTATATTGTATCTTATCAATACCTGCTCAACCAAATTGATGATTCCACTAAAAAGTTATTAAGAAATTCTCTCACATAGGTGATATAAATGATACCCTTCTCCAATAGAAATAAATGGGGTATTTAAACCATGTTAGCTTATACATGAAATGAATAAAATAGAGTCTCATCACCATTATATTCATGATGAACCAATGATTTCAATTACCAAAAAAAAATATTGAACACTTTGGTTTACTGATGATGGTCCACATTTATTCATAATTGTGTTTCTAGAGAAAAAAAGGAAAAATAAAAATGTTAATGTTAATTCATGTTCATTAACAACTTGTGAGGAAATAATGTAATGGGGAGCACTAATATAAAAAATTATGCAAAAAATTGATGTGATCAAGAATTAAATCTATTAGTATAGAAGACCCCCAAAACATCAACTACAGTCTGATCCAATTCATATACTCGGCCCACCATAGCTCTGTGACCATGTCCCTGATGAAAATTTCTTGAATGATTCATAATTATCTGATCAATATTCTAAGGACCCTATATAGAAGACAATTCCATTATTCTTGAATATCCTACACAATGATATGAACATCATTAAAGGCTTCATATCAAAACACTATTGACTCTTTCTATAATGTTTTATTTATAAAATTCAATAATATTTGACCATCCAAATGATTTTGTACTGCGTGACTCCTCATGATGGTTATATAGAAGACTTATTCTACTACACCAACATATTAACACCCATCAACATTTTATGGGTCTTCTTATTCATTCTACTAAATGAATCCTACATCTTGACATTAGGAGGTCCACCCATATGATCACTAAAGTGAGGGGTAATACCAACTACACAATCCTTCACAAGACCCTTCTCAATAGTCAAATACAAAAACAAAACCTCTAGTATTTTTCTAGGTTGAAGATATAGACTTGTCTTCTGATATTGGAATGAAGACTAGTCCTTTACATCCATGAAATTTATGTCTCATTCCAATTTAATATAGAATAAAAAATTAGAGCTTGATTAAACGATTAGAGAATGATGAAACCACCATGGGTCCTTGGTAGTGCACCAAAATGTCCTAGGAATGTTCTATCATTACTATTTCTACATTTATTATCAAATGTTGATTTTTGTGAAGTCCCCAATGTGAGACCCTAATGTTTTATAGCCGGTCCAATCATTCACCACCATCTCTTAGAGGGTACCAATATCCCAAACTCTTTTAACATCACCTTCCATCATCACGTCTCTCAATCAGGTTAAAGAAACCTATAATAATGACTATCCATTAGTTTCCATAATACATTCTTCCAATTACATGATAGGAGAGATTATTTTAGAGTTATATTTCTCTAAAAAAGTTATAATAGACCTCATTGTCCCTCTTCCATGGGAAGGAATAAGCAATAAACATTGGACTGATGTTGGGCCACTACATGAAGCATCACACCCATCAACATTTATTGAGGATTAATCTTCTATAATAAAATAGAAAAATTTAAAACATTTTAATACATTATGATTTGTAAAATTTAGTTTATATAATCATAGATTAATTATACTAGGAGGTTACTCATAACTCATGGTTTTCCCCATATATCACTATAAATGTTTCTCAATTCCTACATGTTAATCAGAACCATTTAAATATAAAACACAATAGTATTCTCATGAATAATTAAGTAATTCCTGAATAGACATATCACATCAGCATGGAAAACATATATTTCATTCAATTAACAATTATAATTGCATCTCTGATCTATTAAAAAATATATGGAATTAAATAAATGAACTGGTATGCATCATGTAATAGGTATACATAAATATATATGCATGTGAACCCATGTTTGTAATCTTTATTCATAAACAGACAAGAATCACATAAAATAGAAATAGATATTTCTTCAATGGAAACGCTAAGGTCCAGTACACAGTATCTAGCTAGGAAAATCAAAACTCAACTACTCGATTCCTACATGACCTATCTTCTATCTAACATATCCAATGTAATTTAAATAAAATGAATAATGTTATGCTCTGGTTATATTACGTAACACCCCATCCAATACCACCAGGCTGGATATAGTGATCCACAACCCCATATGACTGTCTCCTTGAATGAATGATTTTAACAACTATATGTTCAGTATGGTACTCCATCATTTGGTATAATATACCCTCAGTATGATATAAATTAAAAATAATTTTTTTTAATAAACATTGTTTATCAAGAAATAAGAAAATGATCACAATAAAATATCAACGTTAAATCATGTTGTAAAAATATATAAATCAGTATCCCAATGTGGAAATTCAATAACATAGTATATATGGTTTATAAAGATAAATAATGTAACCATATGAAATCTTATAGGGTACATCCTAGTACACCTCCACGTTACATGATACACTACTTGACCATCAACCACAATCCCTATTCATTTTCCTAGATCCCTATAAATGAAGTTTGCATGTTTATAAAGATTCATGAGAATGGAGTGAGTAATACGAGTTAATAATACACTATAAAATCATTATTAACATTTTTCAGTAGTAAGAACAAGTGTATTGAATGATAAAATAAATTATAAAACATACATAAAAGTAATATATCATGAACTCATGTGCTAATAAATCAACCCTGGGTCTTGCGCATAACATTTTCAGCTCCATGTTGGAAGGATTATAATAAATAATGTCAAGAGTGAAACAGATCTACATACAAGTGGGATGAAGAGTTCAATTGAATTCATGAAGCCATTGAGTTAAAATGTTACTAGGTATCCACAAGGCATCCAGAAAAAATTTCTTTTATAATCATCAAGGAATAAATGAAACATTTCACTCGATATCAATAAGAAAACTTGTGATCATGCCACCCAGGATCCAAAAATCTAATGTCGCCAAAATTTCCTTACGTATTCACTCCCCTTTTAAAGGATGATTATTTAAAAATGGACCACAGATTTGACTACCAAAACAAATACTCAAAATGTATGGAAAATTAATTCCATAAGGAAAATAATATAATGAAAAATGAAAGAATGACTCATTAGGAATCTGTATATATATTCATTAATATGTGATCAATGTATAACATGATATCAATGTTCATAATAATAAATATGGAATAATAAGTAATAATTGGGTATCACATGAAACTCACACAATAATAAGAAATCTCAATCAATAATATTTTCCAAGAAATGTGATCATGATATGAAAATAAGGGAGAATGGGTACTCAAGTTCTTTAAATGGAAATGATATTACTACCTTGTTCTGATTGATAAAATACTTTTGTATTAATCTAAGTGTCATTACATAAATCACATTGTGCACCCATAGAAAACTCGTCTACATATGAGGGTTTCTTATAAGAGGTTTTAGTTCATCAGGAATGGATTATTAAAAATAATACTAACACACACCTATCATATGACATAGAACAAGAAATATTATTTTTCAATATAGCATAGAGGCTAACCAGGGTTGTCTCGTTTTAGAAAATTTCTCAGATGTTCACACACATAATCTAATACTATTATACTAATTATTTTATTTTTCTTTTATTTATTGTCGGAATTCATTTCATTTAAATGAAATATGAGTTCCCAAAAATTAATGTAACGTGAAATGATAGAATGATATTAGTAAAAATTGATCGTTTCCATTTGGGTGATGTTTTTAGGTTCCATTAATCTCTATGATGATGTCAAAATTATGTTTTATAATTCAATAATGATATATAATTCATGAAATAAAAATCATTCATTTAATTAAGTGAAATTTTGAATTTCATTATAATTATCAACTCAGTATACTCTTATATTCCCTGATTATGGCACACCATGATTGAGAGTTGGCGAGTCATTTCATCGAATGTATATTATCAGTGTCCAGAATTATTTTTACACTAACAAGTATAGACCCATTAAGGGGTCAATCCACAGGGAAAAATAAGTCATTTTTATCTTGTATAATTTAGTTTTTATTTGTGTTTTAATTATGTTTTCCGACTTTAACGTCGATTTTTGTTGTTTGGATAAAAATAATGATTGGTTTTACGTTTCTTTTAAAAATTTATTTAACAGAATACACATAAATATGGTAAAATTGATTTTAGTATATATAAAGAATGTTGTGTGGGGGTGTTGTGTATTAATGAGATGTTGTTTAGTGAATAAAATTTTCTATGAGTTTTTTTGTTCATAATAACCCTCTACTCTGTGTTTCAATTTGTAATAATGTTTCCTTGGTCTGGTAAACTTATATTTAGAATAGAAAAACTAAATCCTTGGTCCAGAAGTTAGTGTTTCATAGATATTTATTTGGCATAGTCCATTTGTAGATGACGGATACTTCCAATGTTCATGAAATTATTCGTCATTATTCTTCTTTTGAATCCCTAAAAATTCTACCCTTTTTCATGTTCAAAATTTTCAGTAATAATAAAAAGTTGTCTAAGAAGAATAAGAAGAGTTTAAAAGGAACAAACACATTCATAATAACTAATTTAAATTACAACTCAACATCTTCCACAACCCCAACACACTATATATTTAGTTACACATTTTGAAAATAATAAACACAAATCACTTGATACTTGGTGAGATCATGCCCGAAACTTCGAGGAGGGAATGATTCTTTGGTAGATGGTAGAATCGTATCAGTACGGTGGAATAGCTTCTCCCCTTTGGAGTTCAACCATTTTACCACACTTTCACTCCACACACCACCATCAAAACAAAGGGAAATTCCTCCTTTTATAGTAAAAATAACTACACAGTGTGTAGTAAAATTTCACAGCATGTAATTATGTCAACGTGCTTTTGCCTTGGTTTTTTCTACCGGTAGGCAGCCTAACATGTCGTCTTTGACTTGGAACATTTCTAAACCTAGTTTGTGGCTATACACGGCATGTAGTTCCACCATACATGGAATGTAGTCTCATTTTTCATCCACCAACTACTTCTAGAAAGGCCTATATGGCATGTATATGTTGCACACGGCGTGTCCCCTTTACCTAGCCACATGGGCATGTAGACTTCTTCTCATCCACCAACTGCATCTAGAAGGGTGTACACATTATGTAAAGGATAAACGCGGTGTGAACTGGATTCTGATTACATGTTCATGTACTTGTCCTGGTCAATCCGTGACTGAGTCTGGATGTACACAACGTGTAAATATGTACATGCCGTGTAGTTTGTAAAATTTCTTGGGAATATATCTCTTGAAAAGGAACAAGATCATCAAAAATAATTTATTTGTCCCATAAGTAGAAGGTAATTGTAGAAAACATGTTCTTATTTTTCCATAATGTATGTGAAAATGCATTCACATATTGGGTGCATCAGACTCTCCCATTCTTAGTCATTTGCTTTCACTTGATAAAATTTCAACATCTAATTAACATAGTATATATTTCAAAATTATAGACTTCAGTCAATCTTAAATGTAAATAATAAGTTATAGGACAAAATTCCAAAAATATACCAAATAGTTTTAATTCATGAGATATTCTAATAATGCATCATATATAATTCATTTAACTACTTTCATCTTTTTTTAACACATGTATCAACCTTTCAATGAAAAAAAATCCAATTGTTGATCTACCTCACTGATAATATACTCAACTATCATGAAAAATTAAATAAATGTTTTTCTCAATCAATGGTATAAACACTCTATAAATAGGTTTACAAGAAATCTAGATTTGTACATCATAAAATTGGTTTACATAAATCATGAGGGATTTTCAATAATGGTCAGATGTTTCTGTGGCTAAAGGATGGTAGGTAAAGATGTGAAAAATTACTCTGAGGTTCAAAAAAGGAGGATAAATTCACTAAATAATTGTGGAATATTATAAAGTTAATCTCAATGTAAAAGCATGGTCAACTAGCTTTTTCAAATAATCTCATCACCACCATATCCTTTAGTTGGGTAAGCAGGGCCCTCAAAACAATAAGTGAGTATATAGTCCCTTTGACTGTATTATTTTTTTTAAAGGCAAAGGGAACCTTTCATAATTTCCACAAAAAGGTGTTTGGAACCCTTCATTCCGTAAATGATCAAGAGCCTCTCCCCCATACTTAATTTCATGACAATTCATGATATTATTCCATGTGTTTCAAATCATTTATTTCAAGCTCAAATGAATGATCATGAAAAATAATAAAAGAATTAGGGTAGGAAGGGAAATACTCTTATAATATGTCTTCCTTGAAGGATATGCAAGGTTTTTAGGGGATTCACAAAGAAAATATGTAGGGTAGGTATCAAGAAAATGGTTTAAAACAATCTAATGCCTCAATCATTTTAATGTAATTCAAAAATTTCTCATGTTTCGAAAAGAAAAAAATGAAAATTCTGGTTGTTATGTATCTCCTAATAATCACTCAAGAAAAAGTGTATTAGGAATAATATTAAGAAGGGTTTAGAGTACCACCCAGGATTTTGAAAACAAATAAAGAGGCAACCAGGTCATAACTTGAATATAATTGATTTGTCTAATCAATGTAATTATCCAAGGATTACAAGTTGCAATTTAAATTATATCAGAAATCATTTTAAAATACTTTAGAACCAAAATAAGCCTGAAACATTTTTCAAAAAATACTTCCCACTTCCAACATTATTATTTAAAAATATGGTGAACCAAAATTTCATCACATTTTAAAATATATCTTCTAAATAATGATGTCTCCTAGAATGATGATAAGGGAAAATACTAAGGTGGTTGAGGGATGATCCCCCATACTCAATATGATAGTTGGTCCACCAAGTGCCTGAAAGTGATGAAGGGAATGTGGGGACACAATAGTGCAAAATAACGGGGGGATGTAAGGAAAGAATAAAATAATGAATGATAAAGAGAAATAACAGAAAAAAGTGAAAAATAATACTTCCCTCATATCTTGGTGAAGAAAAATGGGTGGTGTTGGAAATGTGCATCCAAAAAACATGCTAGATTACCAATGATGGAGGTGGAGAGAAAAAATGCTACCATACACAACATACACAAGCATAGGATATCACAGAAATATATATAAAATGAAAAATATGTGTCCAAAAACTAGTCAGGGTGTCACCTCAGAAGAGACATCATCTAGTATATAATAAACCGGTAAATAAGGCTCAGGAGCAATGGAAATTGGAGGCTATGACCTTCCACCTAGAATATAAGCCGTAGATGTAAGAGCCGTAGGAGATGTACTGAGAAGGGGAGGCTCGACATCACTCCCCAGTCTGGCAGTTGTAGTGGTTACAGCAGTTGGGCTCATAGTGGATAAGAGAACTGAATCTGTGGCCAGCGTAGTACAGGGCGGTGGAGCTATAGAAGAAGGGCTAGGATCCAAATCAGGGGAAGGTTGTGGGGGTAGTGGGATACTGATATTTTGAAGAAGAAGCTCCATCATCTTCTCCAGTTGGTTCTGACACTGATCGAGATGGACCAAGTGTTGCTCCATCGTAGCTAGGTAGAGTGAATAAGTGAGATTGACCGAGGGTCCGGGGGGCTGGTGGGGAAGTAGGTTGAATAGAATAAGGAAGGTCAGAATTAAGGTTATGGTGTGTGGAATCTATAGGGGATAGGGAAGGGGGAGTAGGTGAATCAATGAGAATAGTAGGTTCCACAGTTGGGTGGGGTCAAGCCTGGCCAAGGACGTAGGAACACCTTCTTTCGGACCAAT
Organism: Viscum album; assembly: GCA_963277665.1. Classification (NCBI taxonomy): domain Eukaryota; kingdom Viridiplantae; phylum Streptophyta; class Magnoliopsida; order Santalales; family Viscaceae; genus Viscum; species Viscum album. The sequence goes on from OY728152.1 coordinate 1,430,084,437, forward strand.
CACATGTGAATAATCATGAGGTAGTCCATCCACTGGGGTGAACTTAACAGGTCATGATGAAGTAAAGGATCAAAATACTCTAGACGACGGGAAAGGAGGTTAGCATAAAACCCTCCATTTAGGTTTCCCTGATGGCCTGTTAACATGGAATGAAAATAGTAGGCGACAAGGAAAGGGAGGTCCGGGTAGTCATGTCGGATGACGCATGTAAGGAGATCCATGTCAGGACTATTAATGACCCCTATGTCCTCATGGAGGGTAAAAATAGTGGAATTGAAGAACCGATGGGTGAGGAAAAGGATAGGGTCCCCTATAATGGTTCTCTTCTTGGATGTAGGGGTATAACAGTGGTCTGGCCCTGCAATCTCCCACCACATGACAATGAGGTCAAAGCACTCGGGTCGGGTCATGGAAGAGAGAGGGGTGTGTGTGACAAGATGAGGATAGAAACCACACCATCGGCTGAACTAAGTCATGGTAAGGGAAAAGTAACGACCAGTTACCTAGAACCAGGCCACTAGTACTGCATCACCTGGTGTCTCTCAGTACTCGGCCCCGTCGAACTCGAATGAAGCAAGAAAACATTAAAAACATATATTGAAAAATAATATTGTTGAGATCGAAGATCAAGAGTATGGGAGTGTGTCCATGAAGATCCTCTAACTCTACCCAGATGCCCAGATGCTATGGGATGTGGTTATCTAGCTGGCGGCTACTCAATGGAATCAGGTGGCGCGTGGATCGTCGAACCCTATAATGTTCCAAATTAGTGACTGGGAACACCATGCAAGGGTAGGGAACACATGTAGGTCCTAACCCAGGTGGAGGTGCTGCAGCAGGAGATGGCTCTAGGGGGGATCGACTAACGTAGACAGAGGCTCATTATGAGTTGGTGCAGTCAATGAGAGACCAGCTGTAGAAGAGGGGAGCTCAGGTGGAGTGGCAGATGGTGGGGAAGGAATGATGGTGCTCAGAGGCTCGGTGCTAGACTGTGGAGGTGCGGCGCTACTTAGACCAGCCAAGGATGTGGGAGTAAGAGTTGGAAGGATGTCCAATGGATGAAGCTGATATATCAGAGAGATCAGATCTGGTAGTGTTAGAGGATGGAGTTAGATCTGATGATAATTGGGCCTCTCTCCCATAGTACCAGAGGCGTGCCTATTCCAATGGGAAGGATCTCTATATTTCATACCCTAAAAGAGAATAGAAAAACCAATCCAATGAAAAGGTAAACAAAAGAAAATGAAGAAAATGTGAGAAAAAAATGATAAAATAAAAAGTACATGACATTTATTTCTAGAGTACATGACCTATAATAAAATCATGTTAGAATCCCATGATGAATACACCATTATAACAACTTAATTATTTTTTTCTGGTGTCAACATTGAACCTATTTTATTTGATATCAGGAATAATATTATATTAATTTTATTTATAGTTTCATTTTATGTTATTTATTTCATAAGGATTATAATTCAAAAGATACAATGTAGTAAATGACTTCTTCTAAATTTCCATTTTTGGAAGCATGTATTATTGTTGTGTATTTACTTTTGTATATATGGTTTATAAACTAGCACATTGAAAATTAATATCATGATTCAATAATTAGCCATTATATTTTGAGTTATAATTTTAATTAATTTATATACTGGTATTTGAACTTAATGTTACCCAAGTTGTAAAGAAATATCACAAGGCAATATTTTTTAATTGGATTATATTATTACTTGGTACTTGTAAACATTTTATGATTACGTGTATATTGAATTTGAATATCAATTTATGTTTTCAATTATTTAATTTTTTGTTATTTTATATACCAAAATCGAATTCATTGATCAATTCTAATTTAATGTTATAACAATTTTAATAGTATATTTCACTATCTCATTATAATCAAGAATCACTATTCTATAAATTTTAATAATGTAATTTATATGAATATTATTCAATTACACCGTTCATTTTCTTCTACTATAGTTATTAAAGTCCTTTTTCATTTTATAATACAAGTTTTCTCTCTTTGGTAATCGTAATGTGTTATAAAATTATTTTATGAAAACCCAAATGCATTTCTATATTTTGTTAAATAAGATTTTTTCATCTATAAAACTTTTTTATAAAAACGTTTTTAGAAAAAAAAATCACCTTTCCAAAATTACATAATAAATAAATATTTCCCTTTTTTATTATAATTTTTTTCAATGTAATAATCATTTTTCTTTTTGAAAAAGTCACTTTTCTATCCATTTTACCATGAAAAAGGAATGTTATTTTTATATTTTATGACTTGTACATATTCACCCACCATGATTTATTTTAACCAACATTTTTACTTATAAAATTATTTTTTAATGAAATGTTTTTCAAATGTAATTTTTGAACGAAATGATTTTTAAAAATGTGTTTTCAAAATAAAATAGATATTTTCATGAATTTTTTATGAAAATATATTTTTATATTATATCCTTTAATAAGTTACAATAAATTTTAATTTTTAATCCACATGGGTGATATTGTATTTATGCCATCAATATTTTTTATGGTTTTTTATTGATTTTTCTAAGGATAATATCGACATTCACTTCATCGATTCCATTTTTAGTCCCATTAAAAAAATAAATTTCCTACGACCATTAGAAATTGAAAATACCCTAGTTATCCATATCATTTATCATGGATATCCTCATATCCTCAACCATATATCATTTTTAATTTTGTTTTGTACATTAAATGTTTTTTTATTTACTATAGAAATATTGATAAATTTCTATCCTTTAGACAATACAAATATCGGATAAGGCACATTGTTTTTGAATTAAATCAACAATTAAATATATGTCTAGTGATTTTGACATGAAATACACGAGTTGGGTACATTTAGTGTGTTCCATATACTATAATGGTAGTATGAAGAGATAAAATTTATTTGACAAAATCCCTTCGATTTGGTTTCGAAGAAGAATATACAGGATTCTACACATATATTAAAATTGTCTTGTGAAGGGAATTCATAGGAGTTTGCTAAACCATATTAAGACATGTCTAGATGGTAAAATATTCATTTTCCAAAAAAACATAAAGTCTGATATTTAAAAATTTCATTCATTTTGATTCAGTATTTATTATTCTTGCTATTTTATCTATGAAAAATTCAATAAGAAATTTTTTATCTCTTTATTGACTAAATGGAATGTTATTTCTATTTTAAACTTTTCTATTTTGGTTTTTCCATATCCATTTATTCATATTTCATGATTTTCATTATTTTCCTTACCATATTGTCAACACTCTTCCTTATCAGTTTATTGATTAAATGGATTGTGCCTTAGTTATTACCTTATCATATTGACTATTATAATTAATTCATTATTACAAATTATATATATGACTTGTTCTGAACATTTGAAGAAACACTTTTTTTATTTCTATTTCCCTAGGATTAACTAATGTGTACTAAGAAATTTATACAAGGATATTCTGGATTTAATGAGGTTATCCTCTAAAATTATGTTTTAAATTTTGACTCATGTGTTTATCTAGATTACGAAGACTAAAAAAATGTTTGGTAATTTGCGATGAAATTTAATTGTATATACTATCAATGTAATGGTATTTGAAATTGGATCTATATGTGCTTGGTTCTGGTTACTATTATTGAATAAAAAAGGTTTAGTGGTAACCATGGGAACTATATTTATGGAAAAATAGATTAGAGAACATAACCCTAAGGTATGCATTGATGATAAATACAGAAGAACATATTTGAATTTTGGTAAGATTGATATTCGGTGGGTATTCCTAGAAGTACATCCCTATATGGATAATACAATTAGATGTGGTACTCCCACTTATTCACTTAGTTTTATCATCAATGAAATTGTGTGTTGTTCATGACTCAAGAAAATAGTGGTACTCAACAATAGGCATTATTGTGTATCAATAATGACACACCTAGGGGATATTCTTAGGATAATTCATATTTTATTTACAAAACATTATGAGGGATTTTAATAGATAGTGATAATGAATTAAATAGGATAAATTTTAAACCAAGGAAGGATCTATGTTGAAATTAAATTGATAAGTTATTTATATATTGGGGTTGTATTTGAAACATTATCGAAAGGGATATTTATTTATTTACCTTATTTCAATGATTTACATCATATTTATTTTCTATATTATCTTAATATGGTTTTTTAAAAGGTAATCATTTATGATGGGTAACAAACCATCATGTTGGTTTAGGTCATCTGACTAGAACCCCTGACCAAATGATAATAAAAGTTTCACACCTACCACTGACATATGTGATGTCTTGTTAAATTTGAAATTATTTTTAGTGAAATAAATTGATAAATAAATATTAGTACTAAACCTATAGTATTTCTTTTAATGTTTATATATTATTGTACTAAACATACTATGGTAGGAAAATAGTAAAACTTTTCAGTCATTATACTCCTTACGATATGTTAAAAAATTATTTTTGCGATTCAGAGATCAAAATTAATTTTTGAATGAATTGGGAATTTCTTGAAAAATAAGCATAGGATGAAATTATTTTTATTGTAAATTTGTAATAAATATAATTCGGTAAATTATTATGTACTAAATATGTTCTTTACTATTAGGTAAATGATCAAATGAATATGGGTTTTCTAACAAATTATATTTTTTGTTGAATTGATGGTCTTGTAAATCATCATATATTTATTAATATTGGGCACTGAATTTTTAACGATCATTTATTTCATTTTGATTGAATAGATAAATCACTCTATATGAATATTTATTTTTTTCATCCATGTACATACCTTGACCTTCCACTATTGGTCTACTACATACAGATTTAGTTATATGTTATTCCATGTGACCTTTTTTCTCAATATTATGTCTTATTTAGAGGATATTTTATTAACATATCTTCTAATGTGATATTTTAATAAAGGGATTTTCAAATAGCTATCAACATATTTATGAGATAAACTTTAATTTTTTAGTACACAATTTATTTAAGGATGGGAATATGTTACACCCTAAAAATTCTAAAATATCCACTTTTATCAACGGTGTGTATGAAACACCACACAAGGTGTATAAAGGAATATAATATCTCAATGCCAAAAATAGTATTACAATTTTAAATAAATTATTTTATATATCTTGAAATTAATGAATTTTTTTACATTGAGTTATATATAAATAATACATTCTTTGATTGATTGTGTTATTTTCAAGACCATGTTTTATGGAATAAAAATATAATATTAAAATAACATTTTAAATATAATAAGATATAACCACGCTGTTAAATTGGAATTTATGAATATGATTAACTGGATGATGAATTTTTATATATTATTTATTGAATAAATTTATTTTTTATATTAGTACAATGTAATTGTCAAGTATTAGATAAAAACAAACACAATACTACACCAAAAAACCTATATTTTAATAGCTACACTTTAACCACCTTTTAATGGTTAACTTATTTTAATTATAAATTATGGAAATTTTATATATTTTTTATATCGAAATAAAATTCATTTTTTAATTAAAACCATCAAAATTACATTAGAGTTTATTTTTGGTATTTTTTTAAAAAGTTTCATTTTTTGATGAATAGTGATAAATACTGAATTTTTTTAAAAAAAAAATTATTTCACCTATTTTATTTATAAGGATAAATTAAATTATTAATTGGTTTTAAAGTAAAATTAGATTATTATTATTATTAAAATTAATCCAATTAACATCATTTTAACCAATTTCACATTTACAATTGTATATAAAGAGACAGCATAATTTTCAACATTCTTATTTTAAAAACCTATTATATCATCCCATCAATGGGATTAAATTTAAAATAATTTCTCACATTGTTGTGATTTAATTTGGAAAAATGGATTCAATATTTTTATTCATAAAAATTCACTATTAATAATATATTCAACATTTGTATTGACCAAAAATATTAGTGACAGTTATTAAAATGTATTATAGTGATTAGGAGGGAAATTAACTTCACAGTGGTCACCAACATAATCTAAAGTGAAAAAATGACCTCAATACTACTAAATAATACATTTTTTGGAAATATATAGAAAATATCATCCCTTATAAATAATTGGGTACATTTATGATCAACATTACATGGTAAAAATATTTCTATAATTCCATTTTAAAAAATTTACAACAACTCAACTCCTTCTCAACTAAAAAAGTCACCCACACCTCCCAATGTTTTACAGCTCTAAAGCACATTGGCTCACCTAAATACTGAAAATATAATTTACCAAAATCATTCCACATATCATATATGACTCAATTTTTTAGTTATGAAATCCGAGGAAGTATTTGGTTATAAACCAAAATGTTTTACCTGATTAGGAGGTAATGTTCTTCAACGATCGCTTTTGATTCATTTACTTTATCACCCTCTCAATTCTTTTCATTGACTGATAATATAATATAATAAGTAAACATGATAAATTGGGATGCTGTTATGAAAATATTTTGACATAAACATTCACATAAATCCCTAAAATGGATAATGAATATATTGATTTTTCTATAGTGAACTACCCCATCTTTAAATCATTTCACTCATCTTTCCTTTACCAACTATCATAGTAGGGAATTATGATGAAAATTAACTATAAAAGTTATATATTATATATTTAGGTCTTTTTTATTCTATAATTTTTATAGAAAACATACTTTTATTGTATCCATTTTGTGGGAATAATATACCATCGTTCACTGAAGTGTAGACCACCTCCTCCTCAAAGCAATATGATTCATTCACAATATAAATTGTGGAAAAAACATGTATCACATTGGCATTTTTCACGTCGGTTCTATATAACCGACATGACAAGCTTTAATGATCGATATATCAAGTCGGTTATTTTAGAGCCGCTGTGATATATCGATCAAGATCTATATTTTACGTTAGTTATAAAATTACCGACATAAAATATAGGGAGATTAGCCTTTTGATGTCGGTTATTGTATAACAGATGTGAAAAATGAATCTGGCGCACTTTATGACATCTGTTATAAAATAACCTACATGAAAAAGGAAAGATCGATGCTTTATCACGTCTCTAATTTTATAACTGACGTGATAAAGTAATGCTCGGTGCTTACCACATTGGTTATAGTAAAAGCAACATGATAAAGACAATCTCAGCGATTTATTACATCAGTATAAAGTGACATATATCACGTCGTTTATTTTGATAAATGACGTGATAAATGGTTTTCATCGTCAGTTATTAAATAACTTCCATTATAAACATTGAAAAAAATATTTTACCACAACATTTATTAAATAACCGACCTCATAAGTCTTTTAAATGATTTATTGCACCCTGTATTCAGTCATTATGTTTTCTTCGATCTTGCGATCTGCTGATCATCTCTATCTCGTAGAAAACCTAGAAACGATTCGTTGAAGTTTTTCCCTCTAGACTTGTTTTTCCAATACAATTCTTCATATTTATTATTATCAGATCTATCAGGTTATCTCACAACACTCAAGTAATCCTTGCATGACACATTTTATTTTTTTCCGTGATGCCCTAAACTAATTTTTTGAGATGTTATTTTTCTTTGTTCATGCTATCATGTGAATTTTCATAGTGTTCAACTATACCATGATAAATTCTTTTCTACTAAAATAAACCTATGAATGTGATATCATGCAAGTTTACAATTTTTGTGTGTTCTGTCATGTGTATGTGCGCGTAAAGGGGATTTCCAAGGTGGTGGGGTTGTGCAAGTGGGCGAGGGTGTCCAGGGGGGTTGGGTGGGATGTCTGGTGGGGTGGGTTTTTTCAGGGGGTGTCAAATGGGTGTGGGTGGTTTCCAGGGGTGTGGGGGCTGTCCAATGGGTTGGGGGTATCCAAGGGGATGTGGGGGATGTCAAAGGGGGGTAGGGGAGTTGTCCAGGGGGTGTGCGGGCTCTCGAAGGGAGTGAGGGGCTGTCCAAAGGGTTTGGGGGTTGTCTAGAGGGTTTGGGGGTATCCAGGGTGTCCTTGGATCTGGGGGGGAGGGTAGTCTAGGGGGAGTTTGGGGGGGTCCAAGGGGGTTGAGATGTTGAAGGGGTGGGGGCTATCCAAGGGAGTGGGTGGGGGTGGGGTTCCAAGGAGTTGGGGGCCTATCCAGAGGGTTTGGGGGGTTGTTTGGGAGGCTATCTAGAGGGTTTGAGGGTGTCCAGGGGGTCCAAGGGGGTAGGGGTGGGGTTATGTCCAAGAGGGGTGGGGTGTCTGAGGGGTGGGGGTTCCTAGAGGGGCGGGGGATGACTAGGGGGGATGACCATGGTGGGGGCTGTTAAAGGGGGGGGGTGGTGTCTAGAGGTTGTCCAAGGGGCTGGGGGTGGTGCCCAGAGGGTTCGGGGGCTGTCCAAAGGTTTGGGGGGTGTCCAGGGTGTCCATGGAGGTGGGGGGGTCTAGGGGGTGGGGGTTGTCCAGACCTAGTTCACTACCAAGTAACCGAACTCAGTTGACCACATGGCCTCCAGTGTTCCTCCCTATATAGAAGAGGCTACTGAATAACATTGAATTCCTAGGTGATGATAGTGGGGATAATATTTCCTGTATTCAATGTGTATCATAGTGGATATATAATTGTTTAATAAATATAAGATGAAAATAATGAATAATACAGGAAGCATAAATTGAAATAAAAATCCAATAATTATAAACACAATGATGCAATTTGGATTATATATATAATATTATTAATTCCATTTATATATGAAAGGGAAATCAGGAATATATGGAAGATTAAAATTATTGAAATACATGATATAAAAAAAAAGGGAAAAACTATATTTTCATCCTGATCCCTGGCATAATCTTCTACTACCATGCTTCTATCATATAGTAAGAAAGTCATGTGTATAAATAGGAACTCTTCCCTTTTTCCATACATGAGATTATATAATATTAATATATAACAATAGAGGATCAAATAGTATATGAGATTAATCATAGTAGGTCGCCACTAATGATGTCTATTCAAATCTAGTCAATGTATACAAACTGATACAATGTAAAGGTATATGAAAGTAAAGAAATAATAATAACAACTCATCTTTGATTCAGGATCATCTCATTTCCAAGCATTTGTTAATTTAATTTTTCAATTAAATATAAATTATTTTATAATAAGGAGATAACTTATGTATAAATGTTTTATCAGTACTGTTATAAGATGTAATGATATGATATGATCAAAAGTGTAACCAATCCTTCCATAACATCAATGGTAATACCAATTAATAATAGTATAACATGTATTATTTTTATAAAGGATCAGAGTTAAATCTAAGGATAAATCCTATGCCAATATACTAAAAATATTTATAACCATGTCCATGGAGTTCATGTATTGTATCCTTAGGCTTTGCATGACTGGGAATAGTTGGTTTAATCCATGGGTTAGTGTATCCGAAGACATCAAGATGAATCCAAAGGTTGTATCTAAGGATTTATAATAATGAGAGAATATGTCATGCGAATCATTTGAACTACACCGTGAAATTCATTAAATAATAAAAATAAAAATTATTTGGAGAATTTATCCACATGGAATTTATCTTATTGAATAAGAATGGTGTCCTTTGAGTGCTCAATGAATTCTCTTTGGATTTAATGGTTGGACCAAGTCTTACCATTAATATTAAAATGAAAAATCTACAATGAATTGGAAATCAGATTCTTATTCCACTTAAATAATATGTAATCATGGTTCATTTAATACTTTGTCCATGTAATCATTTTCCTGGTCAATTTCATTTCCTCCCATAAATCTTGATGAGGATATATAAGGCCCTGAATCCATTTAACACATAAAATTATAATCAATTAATAGGTACATTCCATACTTTTCATTTAACATGAAACGGGGTAGAAGATATGAATGATAATTCAATTCAGTTATAAATTAACAAGGATATGTGATGTCTTAATTATGTGTCCACTGAAAAATTTCTTATTCATTTATTAAATAAGAGAAATTACTCTAATAATGATCCTATAGGATACACCAAAAGGAGTCCCATATAATTCCAATATTGGTCATCATTGAATAAATGATGAACACCCCATTCATGGGGAAGATAACATTTATGTATTAGGCATCAAATATGATTGGTGATATTATTTTGGCCGTAAAAAAAATTCTATACAATTTAAATCAAGGAATATGAATTTGAGGCACAATGCCCAGTAAAACTGTAGTGAAAAAAACAGATGCAATTTAATGATCTTGAAATAGTAAGGGATGGTTCATAGAACACCAACCATAATCCTATATTATATTCATCATAATTTATCATCACTTAGATTGGCATGGATTAGAAGAAAACAAGTGAACAGATAAACTCATGAAAATAGTTAATATGAAAAAACATCAAAATTTCATCATCCATAAAAAGAAAAATGGTAAAAAAAGATCAACAGTTAAAGAACATACTAATTTCTATCCTAATAGACTATTGGATCTTGAATAAGGGGTTAGATGAAAAAAAATATGATCAAATATTGTATGAAAAATCATTGGAGCATCAATATGATCGAGAAAGATTATTTATGTCCTAAATAGTGATTAATTAAGATGGAGGGAAATTGTTATAAATACCCAATGCAAATAGTTTCACATAAAAAACATTAACGGGGAATTTGGTTTAGCTGTAAATTTGGTCGTACTACCTGCTAAACACTCTCCATGAACTACCTTAAGAGATCTCATGCATGGGATGACAGTATAGTTTGACTAAAGATGAGAAGGCCATGAGAAATCCTTATATAAAAGGGTATGTTCCACATGTATGAAAATGAATCATGGGTCACAATGTTAGAGAGAATAATCCAGGCCTCTGAAATGTGCTAAAATACCAATCATAGTTAACTCTAACAATATGTATTGGGTTTCCTGGTATCTACTAAATATGAAACCCAACACTTTCTTCTAAAATATGTGACTCAAGGCTTTAAATAAACCCCATATTCCTTAATTTAAACCATTTACATGGTAATAATTCATATTATTTCCAATTAAAAAGAACTAGAATATAATTTAAAGGAACCATACAACATAAAAATGATGGGTTCTTACATGTCCATTTTTAGGAAATCCTTATCTCATACCTGAAACAAGTTATAACCCAATCAAAGATCAATCATGAAGAACCAACATTCTCTTAAAAACTAATTAAATAGAATATTGATCATTTCCATATGATATCTATTATTTATGATTATCAACTTCAAATTTCAATAATCTATATATATTCCATGATTACAATATGAATTCTTGTTTATAAAAAATGTATATCACATAGTGATGTAGTCAACCTGATAAAGCCCTTCTATTCAAATTCTTGATACTCTAGCATTTTCTACACCAACATAGTCAAAACCATATGTTAATATTGTATCAAAATTGAAATCAAACTAGGAATGAGTTCCATTTACAATTCAACTCCACTATCATTGGGGACTAGTTAATTCATTTAGACATCCTTCATCATAATGGTCCAAAACTATAGGAAAATATAAGGGGGATACCATTAATGATTTGAAAATATCCATATATATAATATGAACTATGATCATATTATATTTTATCTTTTCAATACCTGCTCAACGAAATTGATTATTTCACTCAAAAGTTATTAATAAATTCTCTCACATAGGTGATATAAATGATACCCTTCTCCAATAGAAATCAATGGGGGCTTTAAACCATTTTAGATTATACATGACATAAATAAAATAGAGTCTCATCACCATTATAATCATGATGACCGAATGTTTTCAATTACCAACAAAAAATATTGAACACTTTGGTTTACTAATGATGGTCCACATTTATTCATAATTGTGTTTCGAGAGAAAAAGAGAAAAAGAAAAATGTTAATGTTAATTCATGTTCATTAACAACTTGTGAGGAAATAATGTAATGGGGAGCACTAATATAAAAAATTATGCAAAAAATTGATGTGATCGAGAATTAAATCTATTAGTATATAAGACCTCCAAAACATCAACTACAGTCTGATCTAATTCATATACTTGGCCCACCAGAGCTCTGTGACCATGTCCCTGATGAACATTTCTTGAATGATTCATAATTATCTGATCTAGTTTCTAAGGACCCTATATAGAACACAATTCCATTATTCTTGAATATCCTGCACCATGATATGAACATCATTAAAGGCTTCATATTGAAACACTATTGACTCTTTCTATAATGTTTTATTTATAAAATTCAATAATATTTGACCATCCAAATGATTTTTTACTACATGACTCCTCATGATGGTTATATAGAAGACTTATTCTACTACACCAACATATTAACACCCATCTACATTTTCTAGGACTTCTTATTCATTCTACTAAATGAATCCTACATCTTGACATTAGGAGGTCCACCCATCTGATCACTAAAGAGAGGGGTAATACCAACTACACAATCCTTCACAAGACCCTTCTCAATAGTCAAATACATAAACAAGACCTCTAGTATTTTTCTAGGTTGAAGATATAGACATGTCTTCTGATATTGGAATGAAGACTAGTCCTTTACATCCATGACATTTATATCTCATTCCAATTTAATATAGAATAAAAAATTAGAGCTTGATGAAATGAGTAGAGAATGATGAGACCACCAAGGGTCCTTGGTGGTGCACCAAAATGTCCTAGGCATATTCAATCATTACTATTTATACATTTATTATCCAATGTTGGTTTTTGTGAAGTCCCCAACGTGAGACCCTAATGTTTTTTAGCCGGTCCAATCATTCACCACCATCTCATAGAGGGTACCAATATACCAAACTCTTTTAACATCACCTTCCATCATCACGTCTCTCAATAATGTTAAGGAAACCCATAATAATGACTATCCAATAATTTTCATAATCCATTCTTCCAATTACAAGATAGGAGAGATGATTATAGAGTTATATTTCTCTAAAAAAGTTATAGTAGACCTCACTATCCATCTTCCATGGGAAGGAATAAGCAATAAACATTGGACTGATGTTGGGCCACTACATGATGCATCACTCCCATCAACATTTATTGAGGATGAATCTTGTATAATAAAATGAAAAAATTTAAAACATTTTAATAAATTATGATATGTAAAATTTATTTTATATAATCATAGATTAATTATACTATTAGGTTACTCATAACTCATGGGTTTCCCCATATATCACTATAAATGTTTCTCAATTCCTACATGTTAGTCAGAACCATTTAAATATAAAACACAATAGTATTCTCATGAAGAATTAAGTAATTCCTGAATAGACATATCACATCAGCATGGAAGACATATATTTCATTCAATTAACAACTATAGTTACATCTCTGATCTATTAAAAAATATATGGAATTAAATAAATGAACCGGTATGCACCACATAATAGGTATACATAAATATATATGCATGTGAACCCATGTTTGTAATCATTATTCATAAACCGAAAAGAATCACATAAAATTGAAATAGAGATTCAATGGAAATGCTAAGGTCCAGTACACAGTATCTAGCTAGGAAAATCAAAATTCAACTACTCGATTCCAACATGACCTATCTTCTATCTAACATATCCAATGTAATTTAAATCAAATGAATAATGTTATTCTCTGATTCTATTACGTAACACCCCATCCAATACCACCAGGCTGAATTTAGTGATCCACAACCCCATATGACTATCTCATTAAATGAATGATTTTTACAACTATATGTTCGGTATGGTACTCCATCATTTGGTAGACTATACCCTCAGTATGATATAAATTAAAAAAAAATTAATAAACTTTGTTTATCAAGAAATAATAAAATGATCACAATATAATATCAACTTTAAATCATGTTGTAAAAATATATAAATTAGTATCCCAAAGTGGAAATTCAATAACATATTATATATGGTTTAGGAAGATAAATAATGTAACCTTATGAAATCTTATAGGGTACGTCCTGGTACACCTCCACGTTACATGATCCGCTACTTGACCATCAACCACAATCCCTATTCATTTTCCTAGATCCATATAAATGAAGTTTGCCTATTTATAGAGATTCATGAGAATGGTGTGAGTAATAAGAGTTAATAATAATCCATACCATCATTATTAACATTTTTCAATAGTAAGAACAAGTGTATTGAATGATAAAATAAATTATAAAACATACATAAAAGTAATATATCATGCACTCATTTGCTAATAAATCAACCCTGGGTCTTGCGCATAACATTTTCAGCTCCATGTTGGAAGGATTGTAATAATGAATGTCAAGAGTGAAACAGATCTAGATACAAGTGGGATGAATAGTTCAATTCAATTCATGAAGACATTGAGTTAAAATGTTACTAGGTATCCACAAGGCATCGAGAAAAAATTTAGTTTAGAATCATCAAGGAATAAATGAAACATTTCACTCGATATCAATAAGACAACTTGTGATCATGCCACCCAGGATCCAAAAATCTAATGTCTCCAAATTTTCCATACATATTCACTCCCCCTTTAAAGGATAATTATTTAAAAATGGAACACATATTTGACTACCAAAACAAATACTCAAAATGTATGGAAAATTAATTCAATAAGGAAAATAAAATAATGAAAAATGAAATAATGAATCATTAGGAATCAGTATATATATTCATTAATATGTGATCAATGTATAACATGATATCAAAGTTCATAATAATACTTATGGAATAATAAGTAATAATTGGGTATCACATGAAACTCACACAATAATAAGAAATATCAATCATTAATATTGTACAAGAAATGTGATCATGATATGAAAATAAGGGAGAATGGGTACAAAAGTTCGTTAAATAGAAATGATATTACTACCTTTTTCTTATTGATAAAATACTTCTGTATTAATCAAAGTGTCATTACATAAATCACATTGTGCACCCATAGAAAACTCGTCTATATATGAGGGTTTCTTATACGAGGTTTTAGTTCATCAGGAAGAAATTATTAAAAATAATACTAACACACACCTATCGTATGACATAGAACAAGCAATATTTTTTTCAAAGTAGCATAGAGACTAACCAGGGTTGTCTCATTTTAGAACATTTCTCAGATGTTCACACACTTAATCTAATACAATTAAACTACTTATTTTATGTTTCTTTTGATTAATGTCGTAAATCATTTCATTTAAATTATATTTGAGTTCCCAAAAATTAATGTAACTTGAAATGATAGAATGATATTTGTAAAAAATGATCGTTTCCTTTTGGGTGATGTTTTTAGGTTCCATTAATCTCTGTGATGATTTCAAAATTATTTTTTATAATTTAATTATGATATATAATTCATGAAATACTAATCATTCATTTAATTATGTGAAATTTTGAATTTCATTATAATTATCAACTCAGTATACTCTTATAATCCCTGATTATGGCACACCATGATTGAGAGTTGGCGAGTGATTTCATCGAATGTATATTATCGGTGAAAAAAATTATTTTGACACTAACAAGTATAGAACCATTAAGGGGTCGATCCACAGGGAAAAATAAGTTATTTTTATCTTGTATAATTTAGTTTTTATTTTTGTTTTAATTATGTTTTCTGACTTTAATGTCGATTTTTGTTTTTTGGATAAAAATAATGATTGGTTTTACATTTCTTTTAAAAAATTATTTAACAGAATACACATAAATATAGGAAAATTGATTTTATTATATATAAATAATGTTGTGTGTGGGTGTTGTGTATTAATGAGAAGTTGTTTAGTAAGAAAATTGTCTATGTGGTTTTTTATTCATAATAACCCTCTACTCGGTGTTTCAATTTGTAATAAAGTTTCCTCGGTCTGGTAGACATATATTTAGAATAGAAAAACTAAATCCTTGGTCCAAAAGGTAGTGTCTCATAGATATTTATTTGGAATCATCCATTTGTAGACTACGGATACTTCCAATGTTCATGAAATTATTCGTCGTTATTCTTCTTTTGAATCCCTAAAATTTCTACCCTTTTTCTTGTTCATAATTTTCAGTAATAATAAAATGTTGTCTAAGAAGAATAAGAAGTGTTTAAATGGAACAAACACATTCATAATAACTAATTTAAATTACAACTCAACATCTTCCACAACCCTAAAACACTATATATTTAGTTACACCTATTGAAAATAATAAACACAAATCACTTGATACCTGATGAGATCATGCACGGAACTTCGAGGAGGGAATGATTCATTGGTAGATGGTAGAATCGTAGTAGTACGATGGAATATCTTCTCTCCTTTGGAGTTCAACCATTTCACCACAATTTATCTCCACACACCACCATAAAAACAAAGGGTAATTCCTCCTTTTATAGTAAAAATAACTACACAGCGTGTAGCAAAATTTCACAGAGTGTAATTATGTCAACGCGCTTTTACCTTGGTTTTCTGTACCGATAGGCAGCCTAACATGTTGTCTTTGACTTGCAACATTTCTATGCCTAGTATGTGGCTATAAACGGCATGTAGTTCTACCATACATGGAATGTAGTCTCATATTGCATCCACCAACTACTTCTATAAATGCCTACATGGCATGTATATGTTGCACACGGCGTGTCCCCTTCACCCAGCCACATGGGCATGTAGACTACTTCTCATCCGCCAACTGCATCTAGAAGGGTGTACACATCATGTAAAGGATGAACGCGGTGTGTACTGGATTCTGATTACATGTTCATGTACTTTTCTTGGTCAATCCGTGTATGAGTCTGGATGTACACAGAGTGTAAATATGTGCGTACCGTGTAGTTTGTAAAATTTCATGGGAATACATCTCTTAAAAATGATCATGATCTTAAAAAATAATGTATTTGTCCCAGAAGTAGAAGGTAATTGCAGAAAACATGTTCTTATTTTTCCATAAAGTATGTGAAAATGCACTCACCTATTGGGTGAATCAGACTCTCCCATTATTAGTCATTTCCTTTCACTTGATAAAATCTCAACATCTAATTGACAGAGTATATATTTCAAAATTATAAACTTCAGTCAATCCTAAATGTAAATAATAAGTTTTAGGAAAATATTCCAAAAATATACCAAATATTTTTAATTCATGATATATTCTAATCATGCCTCGTATATAAATTATTTAACTACTTTCATCTCTTTTTAACACATATTTAAACCTTTCAAAGAAAAACAATCCAATTGATGATCTACCTCACCGATAATATACTCAACTATCATTAAAAATAAAATAAATATTTTTCTCAATCAATTGTATAAACACTCTATAAATAGGTTTACAAGAAATCGAGATTTGTATATCATAAAATTGATTTACATAAATCATGAGGGATTTTCATTAATGGTCAGATGTTTATGTGGCTAAAGGATGGTAGGTAAGGATGTGAAAAATTACGCTGAGGTTTAAAAAAGAAGGATAAGTTTACTAAATAATTGTGCACTATTTTAAAAGTTAATCTCAATGTAAAAGCATGATCAACAATCTTTTTCAAAAAATCTCATCACCACCATTGCCTTTAGTTGGGTAGGCAGGGTCCTCAAACTAATAAGTGAGTATATGATCCCTTTGTCTGTATTATTTTTTTAAAGGCAAAGGGAACCTTCCATAATTTCCACAAATAGGTGTTTGGAACCCTTCTTTCCCTAAATGATCAAGAGGCTCTCCCCCACACTTAATTTCATGACAATTTATGAAAGTATTCCATGTGTTTCAAATCATTTATTTCAAGCTCAAATGAATGATCATGCAAAATCATAAAAGAATTAGGGTAGGAATGGAAATACTCTTGTAATATGGATTCCTTGAAGGATATGAAAGGATTCTAGGGGCTTTACAAAGATAATATGTAGGGTAGGTATCAAGACAATGGTTTAAAACAATCTAATTCCCCAATCATTTTAATGTAATTCAAAAATTTATCATGTTTCGAAAAGAAAAAATGAAAATTCACGTTGTTATGCATATCATAATAATCACTTAAGAAAAAGTGTATTAGGAAGAATATTAAGAAGGGTTTAGAGTACCTCCCAGGATTTTGAAAACAAAAAAAGAGACAAACAGGTCGTAACTTGAATATAATTGATTTTTCTAATCAATGTAATTATCCAAGGATTACAAGTTGTAATTTAAACTATATCAGCAATAATTTTAAAATACATAAGCACCAAAATAATCCTGAAAATTTTTTCAAAAAATACTTCCCACTTCCAACATTATTATTTAAAAATATGATGAACCAAAATTTCATCACATTTTAAAATATATCTTCTAAATAATGATGTCTCCTAGAATGATGATAAGGGAAAATACTAAGGTGGTTGAGGGATGCTCCCCCATACTCAATATGACAGTTGGTCCACCAAGTGCCTGAAAGTGATGAAGGGAATTTGGGGACACAATAGTGGAAAAGAACGAGGGGAAGTAAGGAAAGGAAAAAAGAATGAATGATAAAGAGAAATAACAGAAAAAAGTGAAAAATAATACTTCCCTCGTATCTTGGAAAAGAAAGATGGGTGGTGTTGGAAATGTGCATCCCAAAAACATGCTAGATTACCTATGATAGAGGTGGAGAGAAAACAATGCTACCATACACAACATAAACAAGCATAGGATATCATAGAAATATATATAAAATAAAAAATATGTGTCCAAAAACTTTTCAGGGTGTCGCCTTAGAAGAGACATCATCTAGTATATAATAAACCGGTAAATAATGATCAGGAGCAGTGGAAATTGGAGGCTAGGACTTTCCACCTGGGAGATAAGCCGTAGATATAGGAGTCGTAGGATCTGGAATGAGAAGGGGAGGCTCGACATCACTCCCTAGTCTGGCTGCAGTAGTGGTTACAACAGTTGGGATCATAGTGGATAAGAGAACTGAATCTGTGGCCAGCGTAGTAAAGGGCGGTGGAGCTGTAGAAGAAGGGATAGGATCCAATGTAGGGGAAGGTTTCGGGGGTAGTGGGATACCAAGATGTTGAAGAAGAAGCCCCATCATCTACTCCAGTCGGTTCTGAAACTGATCGAGATGGACCAAGTGTTGCTCCATCGTATCTAGGCAGAGAGAATAGGTGAGATTGACCGAGGGTCCGGGGGGCTGGTGGGGAAGTAGGTTGAATAGAATAAGGAAGGTCAGAATTAAGGTGATGGTGTGGGGAAGCTATAGGGGATATGGAAGGAGGAGTAGGTGCATCAATGAGAATAGTAGGGTCCATAGTTGGGTGGGGTCATGCCTGGGAAAGGACGCAGGCACCCCGTCTTCCGGACCAATCACATTTGAATAATAATTAGGTAGTCCATCTGCTGGGGGGAACTTAACAGGTCATGTGGAAGTAAAGGCTCAAAATCCTCTAGACGATGGGAAAGGATGTTAGCATAAAACCCTCCATTCAGGTTTCCCTGATGTCCTGTAAACATGGAATGAAAATAGTAGGCGACAAGGTAAGGGAGGTCCGGGTAGTCCTGTCGGATGACGCATGTAAGGAGATCCATGTCACGACAATTAACGACCCCCATTTCCTCATGGAGGGTAAAAATAATGTCATTGAAGAACTGATGGGTGAGGTGAAGGATAGGGTCCCCTATAATGGTTCTCTTCTTGGATGTAGGGGTATAACAGTGGTCTGGACCTGCAATCTCCCACCACATGACAATAAGGTCAATGCACTCGGGTCGGTTCATGGAAGAGAGAGGGGTAGGTGTGACAGGATGAGGATAAAAACCACACCATCGGCTGAACTCAGTCATGGTAAGGGAAAATTAATATCCAGCTACCTAGAACCAGACCACTGGTAGTGCATCACCTGGGGTCTCTCAGTACTCGGCCCCGTCGAACTCGAATGAAGCTAGAAAACATTAAAAACAAATCATGAATAATAATATTGTTGAGATAGAAGATCAAGAGTATGGGAGTGTGTCCATGAAGTTCCTATAACTCTACCCAGATGCCCAGATTCTATGGGATGCGGGTATCTAGCTGGCGGCTGCTCAATGGAATCAGGCGGCGTGTGAAACGCCGAACCCTATAATGTGCCAAATTAGTGACCGGGAACACCATGCAATGGTAGGGAACACATGTATGTCCTGACCCAGGTGGAGGTGCTGCATCAGGAGATGGCTCTAGGGGGGATCGACCGACGTAGATAGAGGCTCATTGTGAGATGGTGCAGTCGATGAGAGACCAGCTGCAGAAGAGGGGAGCTCTGGTGGAGTGGCAGCTGGTGGGGAAGGAATGATGGTTCTTAGAGGCTCAGTGCTAGACTGTGGAGGTTCAGCGCTACTCAGACCAGCCTAGGATTTAGGAGTAAGAGTTGGAAGGATGTCCAATTGATTGAGCTGATATATCAGAGAGATCAGATCTGGTAGTGTTAGAGGCTGGAGTTAGATTTGAAGATTATTGGGCATCTCTCCCACAGTAGCAGTGGCGAGCCACTTCCAATGGGAAGGATCTCTATATTTCATACCCTGAAAGAGAATAGAAAAACCAATCCAAAGAAAAAGTAAACAAAAGAAAACGATGAAAATATGAGAAAAAAAATGAAAAAAATAAAAAGTACACGACATTTAATTCTAGAGTACACGACCAATAATAAAATCATGTTAGAATCCCATGTTATCTAGACAGACACGCCGAGTAATCAAGGAACAAACCAGGAAAGGTTACCAGTGTGTACTGAACAAACTCACCATGTATATGTAATGTGATCCTGGTCCTGTATTGGAAAATACAAAACCAATCATCCAGTTGTTATTACAACACGGGACACACCATGTGCATCCACCACACGACGTGTGCAAGAACAAAGTATAAATAGCCATGTGATGTGATAGACATAGGTTGGACAAAATAAAACTTCTACATGCCGTGTACCGAACATACACTCTAATATCATCAAAATGGTGTGTGAATCCATGAGTAAAAGATACCCTGGCACCTTAGGGGCTGGTACACGGTGTGTACTGAAAATACACAACATATACTTCCAAATCGTGAATCTTTCAATGTGTGGCTGTGTAAATGTGTACACGATCTGTGTTCTTCAAATCGTGTCAGTGTACCATAGATTTCAAATTGGCTGATGATCTGAAAATCACCCTAAATGCTTGTAATAACTTGAAATAGAGGTTGTAAAAGGGCGTACCTAGACCAAGGATCCCAATGTAGGACAGATAAGAACTATAAATGCCTGAAAGCAATAGATTCGAGAGTGGGGAGGTCAAGTGGCATACCAGTGAAGAAACAGGGATAGAGAGGGGGCTACATGTCGTGTATTACATTTTTTTCATAAATTATAAATATATATTGATATATAATAATTATAGTAAACTATATAATAATTAATATTAAAAATTAAAATATTGAATAGTGCATATATATACATGATTCAAAAAATAAAACTACACACCTAATGTATTGGGAAATACACATTGTGTGTTTTAATATTTGAAAAAAATAAGTACAATCTTTGGTATGGTGCTTGGGGCGAGGTTGGAACCAGCGATCAATCTTTCTGAACAAGAGCCCTCAACCGCTAGAAAAAAGATTGTAATGCTGCTCTTATTTATTATAGTTATGTATTTAATGAATTCGAACTATACTACATAATAGGAAAGTAAATGCATAGTATGTGGTTTTTTAATTATACATAAATGGATAAATTAGAGAGAATTGTCGTGTTCGAACCTGGGTCTTTTGGATCCAGGGCCGAGACTCAACCAATCTGCCAACTTCACCCACATTAATTACTTTATTCGAAAAATATTTTCAGTCTTAAAATGAAAACATGGCAAACATGACTTATATCAAAATACAAACCTTATGGTTTTATTAAAAGGACAAATGTTGGAAATGGGGCGGTTGTCAGGATTTGAACCAGGGTCTTTTGGAAACCAGTTACGATCTTGGTGAACTGATCCATCCCCACAATTGTTTATCATATAACCATATATATATATATATATATATATATATGAAAAATACTAAACACGCTGTGTAGGTAAATACGGGGAGAAAAAGGAGGATCCTTGTGCCGAAGATAGGTCGGGAGGATTCAAACCAGTGACGGCTTAGATAAACTCTAGTGTTCTTACCATCAACACCGTCATCATCCCTAGTTATTTATTAGATAAAATACTTATTTATAATAGTTAGAACATAAATGAAAAAAGAAATAGTACACACAGTGTATATAAGAGGTACATGGAATGTATCCGCTGGGTTTCCTCTTAGGAAGCGCCTTTATTATATTTCATTGGCTAAACCTATATACCTTATCATACCTGAGTTGTATGGGGGAAAGCATTCCCACTATGTCTCCCTAGACTTTTATATATTGAAAATATTCTAGATCTTCATTAAATGGAATGTCTAGAATGATAATGTTATCTAAAATAAATAACATACATGGTTATCCTCGTTTTCTCACAACAATCATCCACGGTGGATAATGCATAACATTCCTCATGCTCTGACAATGATGCATGCTTGATGGCATTAAGAAAATTGAAGGAGATGCTCTCGTCTCCTACATTAAAATTTTGTTATCATTTGATCACGTTGATCAGTACCTTCCCAAAGGCCAAGAAGGGCCTTACCAATATGAGAGATTCCTCATGGTCTCCCTCCATGCCAAGGATGATGAAATCTGTGGGAAGGTCAACCTACCCACTTTGACCAACACATACTCCAGTAGTCCCTTCTGATTTTTAATGGATCAGTCAGAAAGTTGAAGGGCTACTAGGGTAGGCTTCAAATCATTGGGCCTTAGATTTTGGAAAACTCCAAGGCAGTTGAGGTTCACACCGGCACCTAAGTCACATAGGAACATCCCAAACTAACCTAATCCAATAGTACATGGAATAGTAAATCTACCTGGATCCTAGAGTTTGGGAGGAATCGAATGCTGGATGACTGCAGAACACTCCTTAGTTAGGGAAATGGTGCGAGATCTTCCATCTTTCTTCTATTTGATATTATTTCCTTCATGAATTTGGAATAAGTGGGAATCTATGTCAGGGCCATGAAATAGGTATATTTAGCTGTAGCTTCTTAAAAAAATCCATGAATTTGCTGAACTGGTGGTCCCACATTCTCTGCTTCAATCACTATGGGAAAGGTAAGGTGGGATCAAAGGGTTTGACATCCTTTTTTCCTTTATTCTGTGAAGCCTCCATCTGTGGGATTTTGGAAGAGAAGTGGTATGTATATGTACCATCTTCATCAATAGGGGTGTGGATACACTCGGATGTGTAGGTTGGTGTTGTTTCATCTCACATCCACTCTGTAGCGTAATGAGATAAGCCACCTCCATTGGGTTCTTCTCAGTGTTACCATGTAGTTTATCGAGTTTCCATATAGATAGTTGATCTACCAGCTGGACAATTTGGTTTTTGAGGACTCAAATTGGAGCCTCCAGATTTTGGAACCTCGTCTTAATAGTAGATATAATTTAGCTCATGAGATCCTATAACATTGTGGTGTTCTCTTGCTGAGGTGGTTATTTAGCTGGTGGAGGTGGTGGCTACCGCTGCTCCGACAAGCAAGGGTTTTGATTCACATGTAGTTGATAAGAGCCATGTTGGGGTTATTTATGCCTCTAGTAGCAGTTCTAATAAGGAGTCTTGCAGTAGCCCGGTGGTCTTTTGGGAGGAATAATCTACTGTTGTTGGCCCCAACCAATGTTCGGTTGATCACGCCATTATGGGTTCTGGTACTGTTGGCACTGGTTGGGACCTCGATTTTGTGTGACATAACTCACCTCGCTCATCGACGGGCCCCAGCCGAACCCATGCAATCTCCCATGATGTGGTTATCACCACATTCGCTACATGACAGATGGTTTGCTGCATGTACTTGGGTCATGCCCTTCAGATTGAGTGAGTCGTTGTTTTTGGACACATTGTCCAATTGGCCAGCAATCATAGTGGTATCATCAATGTTATGCATACCCTGTTTTTGGGTGCCCCGCTCAAAATTCCACTGGAAGCTATTGGAAGACATTTATTCCAGTAGTTTGAAACGATCCTTAGGGGATTTCCAAGTTATCGTAATTCTGATAGCAGCATCTTCAATAGAAGTTCTATTCATTTTCAAACCCTCCATAGATGGGATAGACCTGCATCCAAAGAGGAAGTCCATGGTGTGGGTATTTTTACAACATCTCTTTGAAGATCTCCCATGATTCGTATAGTGACTCAGCATCATTCTGGTAGAATTTGTGGATTTCATTTTGTATAGTCATCATATTTAAGGGTGGGATGTATTCAGACAGGAATGCCTGGGATAGATCCTCCCAGTAGAGGATAGATTGTTGTGGCCAACCTTTAATCCAGTCTTTTTCCTTATCCCTTAGAGATAAGTATAAGAGGATAAGAAAAACAACGTCTGTGTACACTCCATAGTAGCGAAACATGTCACAGACGTCAAGAAAATTGGAGAGATGGGAACTAGGATCATTTCTTGGAAAATTGATGAATTGAATGATGTTCTATATCAGCTGCATGATAGAAGGCTTGATCTCGAAGTGTTGGGCCTGCACTGGTGGACAGACGATGCCTGTGTCAGCTCTCTAGATAAGTGGAAGGTTGTAGTCCATGAGATTACGACGTTAAGGAGGCTGTTGAGGGAGTGGAGCAGGCATGTACTATTGATCCTAAGGGGTGTTTTATGGACCCTAACCTTGGTTGAAAAAGTTCAACCTCTTCAGTTTGAATTGTTGGAGTTGTTGCGTTCCAAACCCTGGAGCAAGTGGATCTTTCTGGTTCTGGTTGTCATCTAGACCAAACAACTATTCATCTTTTTATGAAATAGTTATATTTACTTCCTTGTTCTGCGCTAGTGGAGTGTTTTGGTTATGGTTTAGCATAATTTCTTGTTTGTGCCTCATGAGTGTCTATTAGATCTTTGGGTCAATCAGGGAAAACCAATATGACTTATCATTCTTGGAACATGTGTTTTTGCTGCTCATACACCTAAATCCCTGCACAATATGAAACATACCAAGCGTAGATGAGGAAAAAGAATGATAAACAGAAATAATATTATAAAATAGATTTTTGTGATTTTTTTATTTTTATTTTCACTAAAATTTGATACAAAAAAAATGAAAACCAGAACAAATTTAACTTTTCATTGATTCCCCGATAGCAGATCCAAAATTTGGCAAGTCATTTCACTAATGGTATATTTTTGTTGTCTCAAATTATTTTTAACCTAAAAAGTATAACACCAATAAGGGGTCATTCCATAGGGAAAAAGAATATCTTTTTATCATGTTAAATTTAGTTTTTATTTTAGTTTTAATGAAGTTTGTTGAATTTTATGTCGATTTTTTTGGTTTGGATAAACAGAATAATTGGTTTTAAGTTTATTTTAACAAATTACTTAACAGAAAACAAGTAAATTTGTGCAAATTTATTTTGGTATATATAAATAAATGCGTGCATTGGGGTTATAGATTAATGTTAAGTTGTTCAGTAAATAAAATTGGTTATGATGTTGTGTTGTTCATAATAACCCAACACTCTGGGTTTAAATTTCTAATAAGGTTTCCCTGGTCCGCTAAACTTGTATTTAGAGCTGAAAAAAACTAACATATTGGTCTTGTAGTTAGTATTTCACAGTTATTTATTTGTCTTATTCCCTTTTGAGTCGATGACTACTTCTAATGGTCATGAAATTATTTGTCATTATTCTTCTCTTGAATACCTAAAAAATCTGCCATTGTTCTAGCTCAGAATTTTCTATGATAATAAAAAGTGTTTCAAGAAGAATAAAAAGTGGTTAAAAGGAACGAACACATTCATAAAAAATGATTTAAATTATAACTCATTATCTTACACAACCCCAAAACACTAGGTATTTAGTTACACATATAGAAAATAATAAACAAAATGATCTTGATACATGATGAGATCATGCTTGGAACTATGAGGAGGGAATTATTCTTTGGTAGATAGTAGATTGGCAGTAGTACAGGGGTAGAGATTCTCTCCTTCAGAGTTCAACCATTCCTCTAAACATTCTCTCTACACACCACCCTCAAATAGGAGGCCAATGACTCCTTTTATAGAAAAAATAACTACATGGTGTGTGGAAAAAGTACACAGCATGTACTTTGGTAAACACGATTTTCCCTTGGTTTTCTCTACTAGTAGGTGGCCTAACATGCCTTCTATGACTTGGAACACACTGCCTCCTAGTAGGTGACTATACACTGCATGTAGCGACGCCATACATGGCGTGTAGTATCATTTTCAGCCTCCAACTGCTTCTAGAAAGTCCTACACCGCGTGTATATGTTGCACATGGCATGTCCCCTTCAGCCGGCCACATGGGCGAGTATACTTCTTCTCATCCACCAACAGCATGTAAAAGGGTATACATGGCGTGTGAAGGTTGAACATGGTTTGTACCAGATTCTGATTAATTGGGAATGTACTTGTCTGGGTCAATACGTGTTAGAGTCTGGATGTACACGGCGTGTAAATAGGTACACACTGTATAGTTTTTAAATTTTTCTCAATTATCCCCTATTTTGTGTACTTGTCCATAAATCTTATGAAAATGAAAAAGATCACCAAAATCAATCTATTTTCCTCTATATAGTAGGTATTTGCAGAAAAAATGTTATTATTTTTCCATAATGTATGTGAAAATTTATATAGAAATCGATTGAATCAAGAGTGTGATGCCTTCCGTGACCTAACTCCATCTTATACCTTTTCATCCACTGAATAGAACATCTCCACTGAAAGAAGTTCTTATATGTAGTAAAAGAGTGGGAAAAATTTAATAAAATAATATAAATGTATTTGAGATTAGTTTTATGGTAGATAGTAACAACACTTGTGTATATCACTATTCTAGATCACAAACTGAATAAAAGATAATAATTTAAGCATAGATTAAATGAAATCACCACATACCACTCTTGGGTAAAGCCTTGGGTTAACCTATAATTTTTTAGGGTGTGAAGCTATAATGGAATAATATAAGAATAGTAGAATTAAAAAAATATAAGACATGTGAAGTGATGGATGAATAAAAAGGAAACACATTAATTAAAAAAAAGAATTCCTTACAATGGAAAATAAAACTGAAATAAAAAAGAAATGAAATGAGAAACGAAAAAGTATGGTAGCCCCTTTATTTGGCTGAATCAATGAATTTATTATTCTATAATGTCCATAAAAACTTTACATAGGTTTTGCCTCCAAATTTCAACTCCACACACCTTTGGTAGAAGTTATAGTAGATCAACTACTTTGAGATTTTTATTCTGGATAAGTGAAACATGAAGTATAACGACCCATACTTTACATACATGGTTAATAATTCAAAATTGAATCATACTTATTACATCATATAACAAAACCGTGAAAGGACCATATAAGTATAGTGTCTTTAGAAACTGGGAAATATTTACAACTGGTTTATAAAGTATCTACACTATCTCCCATTTATTACATCATATCAATAGTCCCTTTTGGCATATCATACTTAATAATCTTCTTCCTAACCCAGGGAAAAAAACATACAAAAGGGTGAGCTCAAATGGTCAGAAAGGGTAAACAAAAGAAATATCAATCACATCATATTCAAAAGAACATGACATTTTGGAAATCTTACCCTGCAAAAGAGATCATAATTTCATAACATGAAATAAATCATGGCAGTGAAATGTAATCACAATAATCATAACATAAAACATGATACTTTGTGGCATATACACATAATCATAGAGAATTATTTCTTATTAGTCAAGACTCATTCCCAAGACTATCTTAGTGGAAAAAGTCCATTTCTGAACCGAGTTCACTCCTCATTTCAGTCTTGTTTCACTGAACTAGTTTAACCTGCCGTTCCAGCCATGTCTATCTCATGAGATATAAAATATTTACCCAATGCATTGGAGGTATATATATGTACCACCCATCTCATAATGATACAATTCTTATGTGTGACGCAAAATCAAAAAATCATACATCATTGCATAACCCATGTAATAAAAATGAAAATCTTAAACATCATGACATCATAACATAATCCATATAAGATAAAAGGACATCATAAATATAATTCCATCATAACATAATCAAATCAATGTAAAAATAGGGATAGAAACAGAACCCTTTATTATCTTAGATGGAAAATAATTTTGATAAAACACATGAACTCCATTCTTGAGGAAAATATCCTTTCTACCTCAAAAATATTTTTCCTTTCTTAACATGTCATAAAAATTTAAACTAAAAGAAGTTGTTTAAAAATAAACATGAAAAATTTTAAAGGAAGATTCTTGGAAATGATGTTTTAAAAATCCATTCATTCCGTATAAGTTAAAAAAACATTCTTCTCGTACTTTTGTCAGAAAAGTCAAAAAGTACCTCGTACGAAAAATGACAAAAGATTCCTTTCATATCTTTTACTAAAAACTCATCGAAGGGTAAAATTGGATATAAAATATCGTAGAATGATATAAATATTACATATTGAGGAAACATGGATGTGGATGATAGATATTACCTAGTAAATTCTGAAGTATAAACAATCTCGGATAAAAATTGAGATTGCAAGATTTTCCCTTACTCCGATTTGCTTCGTAAGTGTCCGAACCTCCTATATATTGATTTAAATAAAGTTATTGACTTATTAAAGAATCATACATATTGTTATGATATCATATATGGTCATATTCTATGCTTCTTATTATTAATATTTCATTACTACTTGTTATTCGGGTGTTTATTACCTTTTTGTTCTTATGCGTGTTTTGTCGAATAAATTCTTATTATTCTTTTTAGGTTATAGATACCTCATTTAAAGAATTTTTTTAGTGTAATATATATCATATTCATTCATTAAATTCATTTATATAATCATTATGCAATGATGATCATCTGGAATGAGTCGCATCTCATCGTGGAGACGGTATTCCATACGTACGCACGAGCGATGATATCGTTCCCACGATCGTGGAATTGTATTGGAGTGTATGTATACTATTTTAGAATCAGTATCACATTACAATAATCATATATAGTTATTATTTACACCATTATACTCATCCAAGTAAGGTGGTGGGGGGAAAAAGATTTCACCACGACATGGAGACAGTATTCTGTACGTACGCACGTGCTGTGATTTCCTTTTCCATAGGATGGATAAATGGTGAAATAGGGTTGTTTCATACTTATAATGGCATATCAGAATATTATTGATAATTATTTTTTACTTCAAAATGAAACAACTAAAGAAGAAGAATTTGAAGAATAAATAAAGATGAAAGAATCGGTAACGGGCATTACCTCTTCTTTGAAGCGCCTCTTTGAGATCTCCTCTTAGGGCACTACAATTGGTCTTTGAAGAAGACCAGGACCTCTAGGATGTTTCTAGGGAAGTGGGGAAGTGGAATGGGCAGGTATTGGCCGAGCATGAAGGCTCAAATTGGTGTGAGGAGGAGAGGGTGGAGGTTCCCTTTTATAAGGGAGGAGAGGGGCATCTTTGGAAATATAAGAAATATTAGTATATATTTAATCCCAACCCCACTTAAAAACTTCCAAAATTACTCATATCCTAATATTAGATGATATAGGGTTTTAATATCATCAAAAAATAAAATTTAGACCTGTAAGGAATTTAATTTAGACATTATCAACTTGATTTATCCTTATTTATCAATTTAATTTTATTTGTTGTAATAATATTCTATATTTTAAATCATTATCAATAATTACATATGTGTTGTTAATTTTCCATAATTTGACACTTTATGACATTGTCGACCATATGAATTTTAATTTATAATTTTTAAATATTTTTGTTATTTTTAAACAATTTTATAATATGTTAGTTTTATAAAATAACAATAGTGTAAATTTTGACACTATTCATTTATTGGAATTTAAATAAAATATATAGAGACGATATGTTCAAACTAAAAGCTTTAATAGATTCATAAAATGTCATATGTATCTATAAAATTCGTGGAGAACATTAAATATTTCATTTAATATTTATTTTAATATTTTTAAAACCATTTATTTGATAATTTAATTAATAAAATAATTTCAACATCACTATTGTGTCATAATTAATGATAATTATTTAATCCCTAAAAATTATAAATAAATTTCTATGATGTAGATAATTTTATTATATTTTTGGATACTTTTCATGTTCAGTGTTTCATTAATTTTGTCACAAATTAAAATTATTATACTTATAAGATTTAAGAAAGTGACATGTTGTCACATTCTTTGTTTTAATAATAATTAAATTATTTTCATGGAAAAAAGTCCATTAAATGAATCTAATCTGACCCTTAGGTGATATGGGTCGACTTTTAGTCGTCCAATAGGATTTTGGTAGGTGTTAGGGTAATTTTATAATCTAATATTTACCCATAATTACCCAATTTACCTTTAACTATGGTAAATAAAATTTACCGTAGTTACTATTCATAATGCCCAAAAATAAAACGTATCCTATTAACATAATTTGGAACCACTGATTCCGAATATGGAATCCATTTTTCCAAATTCAAAACATATAAGTTGCAGTAATTAATTTAAAATACATCTCTTTGTTAAGAAAACAGGTTTTAGAAGTTAAAACATTGCCAAAGATTGAAATGTTTTTACCTATGAATTCAATGTGAAATTAATGATAATAGCATAAATTATGTTAAATGGTAAAAATATATTCTTTTTATACTATAAAACCATTCAATATTATAATTTATCCATATAAATTATCATGATGATAAAAGTAGTTTTTAATTAAAAATTAGCGTATTTTTACTATTCATCAAAATATAAAAGTTATCATAAAAATATCAAAAATTTATCCAAAGTAAATTTTTATACCATGATTCAAAAGAAGAATTATATTTTGTCAAATTGAACTTATAAACAAGTCAAAAACTAGATTTAATGTAGGTGCGCCATCAAAAGGCGGTAAAACTGCATTTTTTGAAAAATACTTCTTATATCCAAAAAAACTGATTTTGCTATAATACCTCATTCTAGAAAATTTATAAGTTGAATTAAAATGTTATAAAATTCAAAATTTAGTTAATACTATTCATAACGGCTAGTTTTAATAATATTTTAATATCATATCATTGTTTAGTGAAACTCGGTATTGCGTACAGCGCAAGCTATCGAGGAAGGGCGTGGTTTCATGTAAAACAAGCCAAGCTAGTGTTGTGTGTAGTGACAGATTTCTTTGATGATTTATATAAAAATAAAATATTTCTCATAAAATTCTCTGGTGTAACATTCAACCCCCCTTAAAATGAATTTCTCCCTCAAAATTCGTCACTTTGTAACAAACAGATGAGGATACCTCTCCCTCATTATATCCTCAAGCTCCCATGTAGCTTCTTCTAATTGGTGGTTCCTCCATAAAAATTTCACCAAGCGAGTGGTCTTGTTATGTAAGACTTTTTCGCTACGATCCAGAATCTCTATCGGTTGTTCTTCATAAGAAAGATCTTGTTCCAGAGGTACAACTTCTGAGCTGAGTACATGTGAAGGATCATGTATGTACTTTCTCAGGAGAGATACATGGAACACATCGTGAACTTGAGAGAGATTCGGTGGAAGCACCAATTGGTAAGCAACCTTCCCAACACGATCCATAATTTCAAAAGGACCAATATATATATATAGGGCTCAACTTTCCCTTCTTTCCAAATCTCATGACCCTCTTCCAGGGAGATATTAATAAGAACACATTATCACCCACTTCAAACTCTAGGTCTTTTCTTCGGTTGTCGGCATAACTTTTCTGTCGACTCTGAGCTTCTCTTATGTTTTGTTGAATAGATCTGACATTTTCTGCCATTTCATCAATGAGATCAGGTCATAATAGCTTTCTTTCCCCATCTTCATCCCAACAAGTTGGAGTCTTGCATTTCTTTCCATATAGAGATTCATAACGAGCCATCTGAATAATTGAGTGAAAGATATTATTATATGAAAATTACACCAAAGGTAAGTGTTGATCCCAACCACCATTGAAATCTATAGAGAAAGCTCTCAACATATCTTCTAGAGTTTGAATTGTCCTCTCAGACTGGCCGTCTTTCTGAGGAATATATGTAGTGCTGAAACTCAACTCTGTATCCAGAGTATGCTGAAGACTTCTCCAGAACTTTGAGGTAAACCTCAGATCCCGATGAGATATAATAGAAAGTGGTACTCCATGTAATCTTACCACATCCTTTACATATATCCTGGAAAGATGATCCAGAGGGAAATCCTCTCTAATAGCAATGAAGTGTGCAGACTTTGTAAGATGATCAACTATGACCCAGATAGCATTATCGCCTTTGTATTTTTTATGAAGTCCGGTGACAAATTCCATAGTGATGATTTCCCATTTCCATTCATTTATGGGTAATGGTTGTAACATCCCCTTAGACTTTTGTCTCTCACCTTTAACTTGCTGACAAACCAAGCATCGAGAGACAGATTCAACAACATCCGTTTTATGCTATCCCACTAGAAGTACTCTTTCAGATCCCTATACATCTTCCTGATTCCCGAATAAATAGAGAATGAAGAACTATGAGCCTCATCTGGCAGCTCCTTCTTTAATTCTGGGAAGGGAGGAACACAAACCTAATTCCTGAACTTTATTATCCCATCACAATCAAGGTTGAATTCAAGAACATTTCTCACCTTCTTTTATAACTCGACATCTTCTTTCGGTGCCTCTTGAATCTTCACATGTATAGATGGTTGAACATTCATTTGAGAAAGATAATATTTCTCCCCTTCCATTAAAATTCCATGATCCATCCTTTGTAAATCCATAAATATTGGATCTTTTGTGATCCTCATCATGGATAAGCTAGCATGGTCATGTCTACTTAATGCATTTTCCACCTTGTTTACTTTTCCAGGGTGGTAAGGAATTGAGTAGTCATAATCATTAATCAGCTCCAACCATCTTCTTTGGCACATATTCAGCTCCTTTTGTGTGAAAATATACTTTAAACTTTTATTATCAGTATAAATATCACACCTTTCACCATAAAGGAAATGCCTCCATATCATTAATGCAAAGATTAACACAGCTAACTCCAAATCTTGATTTGGGTAATTTTGCTCATGGATTTTCAACTGTCGTGAGGCATAAGCTATCACCATATCATTTTTCATTAGAACACATCCCAGTCCCTTCTTGGATGCATCAATATAGATCATAACCCTTTCTCCACTACAAGGCAGTGTGAGCATAGGTGCACTGGATAACCTTCTTTTCAACTCTTTGAAATTCTCTTCACATTCCTCCGTCCAAACAAACTTAACTCATTTCTAATTCAACCTAGTGAGTGTATTAGATGATCGTGAAAAATCTTTCACAAAACGTTGATAATATCCAGCCAATCCAAGAAATCTTCAGATCTCGATTACTGTTGTTGGTCTCTTCCATCTCTCGATAACCTCTGTTTTTGCTGGATCCACGGATATCCCCTCTTTTGAGATTATGTGACCCAAAATGCATCTTTTTGAAGCTAAAATTCACACTTGGTAAATTTGGCATAAAGCTTCTCCTTTCATAGGGTCTTTAATACAATTCTCAAGTGATATTCATGTTCTTCCTTTCTCATTGAATACACAAGAATATCCTCTAAAAAGACTACCAAAAACTGATCAAGATAGTCTCTAAAGACTCTATTCATCAGATCCATGAAGATAGCAGGGGCATTAGTAAGACCAAATGGCATTACTATAAATTCATAGTGTCCATACATTGTATGGAAAGGCGTCTTTTTTATATCATCCCTTTTGACCCTTAATTGATGATACCTGGAACGAAGATCAATCTTGGAAATGTATTGAGCGCCACGTAGTTGGTCAAATAGGTCATCAATGCGTGGTAGAGGATATTTTTTCTTGATAGTGATCTTGTTAAGTTCTTGATAATCAATTCAGAGTCTCATTGATTCATCTTTCTTCTTAACAAACAGAACAGGTGCTCCCCAAGGTGACGCACTAGGGCGTATGAATCCTTTATATATATTCTCTTGGAGTTGCTTCTTCAATTCGTACAACTCAATTGGGCCCATTCTATAAGGTGTATTTGAAATAGGAAAAGCACACGGTACGAGTTCTATTGAAAACTCAACTTCATGATTTGGTGGAAGACCTGGAAATTCTTCCAGAAAGACATCATCAAATTCCCGTACAATGGGAATATTATTAATTATGAGTTTCTCTCCAACCATTTGAGATAAATAACCATCATTTAGTGGAATCAAGACCCATAAGATGGATGAAATTTCCACTGGAAGGTTATGTTCATCCTTGCATCGATAGACGATCATATATTGATCTGGAATATGAAAAGTGACTTCACTTCTTTGGAAATTGATATGAGCTCCATATAGTGAAATCCACTCCATGCCAAGAATCAAATCAAATACCACTATAGGAAGGATAAAAATATTTACAGGAAGAACTTTCCCACAAACTTCAATTGGAGAAGAATTGTAAACTTTTGAGGCTACTTTTGTGCCATTAAGAGATGTCATAGCCAACTCAATATCTAATTGTTGAGGTAATACGGTGATACCCTTAGAAAATTCTTCAGAAATAAAAATGTGGGTGAATCCAGAATCAAATAAATCATTTTCTACCTTAGAGTGGATGGTAAGTGCACCTCTCACCACTTCCTTGTCGTACCCCACATCGCCAATAGTAATTGCATGTGACATTCCTTTGTCTTTGGCCTTAAGATTTTGTTGACGTCGATCATCATCATCAACCCTTGGATTTGGGCATTGATTGATATAATTCCCCATCTCCTTTCACATGAATCATTGAAGTGCAGTAGATTCATTCTGTGTATCCCTTCATTTGATTGCATCATTAGACATCTTCATCCCATTATTTCGATTTTCAATTGCCCGATGACCATCTTTTCCACACATATAACATTTTCTTGTCCCCTTAAGAAAATTTCCTCCATATTTCCTTCCACACTTTGAGCATAAGAGAAAACTCTTCTTCTTTTCAGTGTGGTATTTAGATTTTCCTTTGAATTCCATTTTCCTCTTCATATCAAACCCATGAGACTGATGGGTTACACCAATCTCCATCTCAACCTTGAGAGCACATAGAACAATTTACTCGTAGCTATTGAAGTCCCTTATGGCTAATGCCCTTAGAAGACTTGGGTTTACGCCACTAAAGAATCGATGGATCTTACTCTCAGGTTGGATAATAATTCTGGAAGTGTACCTTGAAAGTCTTGTAAAATTTTCTTCGTAGGTACCAACGGATCCATCATCCTTTTTCTTCAGTTCAAGAAACTCCTTCTCCATCTTTGTTCGAAGAATACGAGGGAAATACTTATTTAAAAATAAGTTCTTGAACACGTCTCATTCCATGGACTCAATTTCACCCCTTTTCCTCGTATTCTTAATAAGATTCCACCATTGATCAGCATCACCTTCCAAACGATACACTACTAATATGACTTTATCATGTTCAGAACATTGAAAAACTGAAAATATCATTTTAGTGGTACTGATCCATTGTTCAGCCACTAATGGATCAGAAGACCCGCTGAATAAAGATGGACGCTACCTCATGAAGGATTCGACAGAATGTTGCTCCTTCCTTTGCTCATTTGGAAGTCCTGCATGATTCATAGCTTGAGAAATTTGTGTGAGAATGGCTACAAGATTTTTCATTCCAGCTCCCATAACGTTTGGTTGCTCAGGGGGACAATCATTGCATTTCCTGTCGCATTCCGCATTAACACGGTTTCTTCGGGTTCCAGAAATTGACTAAAACCAAGAAGAATAGTGTGAGCAACATCAATTATAATATGAAAACCACATAATCAAGAATAAAATTTCACACTTAAGGTCTTATCATAAGTTGTTCATGGCCTTTTCTAAAACACTAAGATTGTGTTCTATGGGTACACTTATCCTTAGGGTTCTTACTAAGGCTTTCACATCCTAGTTTCCAAAGGATGACTATAACTTTCCTCTGATACCAACTATAACGACCCATAATTTACATAAATGGTTAATACATCAAAATTGAAGCATACTTATTACAACATATAACAAAACCATGAAAGGATCGTATAGGTATAATGTCTTTAGAAACTGGGAAACATAAACAACTGGTTCATAAAGTATCTACACTGTCTCCCATTTATTTCATCATATCAATAGTTCCTTTTGGCATATCATACCTAATAACCTTCTTCCTGACCTAGGGAAAGAAAAAATAAAAAATGGTGAGCTCAAATTCATAGAAAGGGTAATGAAAAGAAATATCAATCACATCATATTCATAAGAACATGACATTTTTGAAATCTTACCCTGCAAAAGAGATCATAATTTCATAACATGGAATAAATCATGGTAGTGAAATGTAATCACAATAATAATAACATAAAACATTAAACTTTGTTCCATACACACATAATCATAGATAATCATTTATTATTAGTCAAGACTCATTTCCAAGAGTATCTTAGTGGAAAAAGTCCATTTCTGAACCGAGTTCACTCCTCGTTTCAGTCCTGTTTCACTGAAACGGTTTAACCTGCCGTTCCAGCCATGTCTATATAATGAGATATAAAATCTTTAGCCAATGCATTGGAGGGAGATATAGGTCCCACCCATCTCATAATTATATAATTCTTATGTGTGCCACAAAATCAAAAAATCATACATCATTGCATAACCCATGTAATAAAAAAGGGAATCTTAAACATCATGCCATCATAACATAATCCATATAAGATAAAAAGACATCATAAAAATAATTCCATCATAACATAATAAAATCAATGTAAAAATAGGGATATAAACAGAACCCTTTATTATCTTAGATGGAAAATAGTTTTGATAAAACCCTTGAACTCCATTCTTGAGGAAAATATCCTTTCTACCTCAAAAACATTTTTCCTTTATTAACATGTCATACAATTTTAAACTAAAAGAAGTTGATTAAAAATAAACATGAAAACTTGTAAAGGGATATTATTGGAAATAATGTCTTAAAAATCCATTCATTCTGTATAAGTAAAAAAACATTCTTCTCGTACTTTTGTCGGAAAAGTCAAAAAGTACCTCGTACGAAAAATGACAAAATATTTCATACATATATTTTACTAAAAACTCACCGATGGGTAAAATTGGATATAAACTATTGTATAAGGATATAAATATTACATATTTAGGAAACATGGATGTGGATGATAAATATTCCACAGTAAATTCTGAAGTATATACAATCTCACATAAAAATTGGGATTGCGAGATTTTCCCTTACCTTAGGTCCGATTTTGTTTGTAAGTGTCCGAACCTCCTATATAATGATTTAAATAATGTTATTGACTTATTCCAAAATCATAATTATTGTTATGATAACATATATGGTCATATTCTTAGTTTCTTATTAGTAATATTTCATTATTACTTGTTATTCGGGTGTTTATTACCTTTTTGTTCTTATGCGTGTTTTGTCGAATAAATTCTTATTCTTCTCTTTAGGTTATAGATACCTCATTTACAGAATGGTATTAGTGTAATATATATCATATTCATTCATTCAATTCATTTATATAATCATTATTCAATGATGATCATGTGGAACGAGTCACATCACATCATGGAGACGGTATTCCGTACGTACGCACGAGCGATTATATCGTTCCCATTATCGTGGAATTGTATTGGAGTGTATGTATACTATTTCAGAATCAGTATCACTTTACAAAAATTATATATAGTTATTATTTACACCATTATACCCATCCAAGTAAGGTGGTGGGGAAAATAGATTACACCACGGTGTGGAGACGATATTCCGTATGTACGCACGCGCTGTGATTTCATTTTCCATAGGATGGATAGATGGTGAAATATGGTTGTTTCATACTTATAATAAAATATCAGTATATGAGTGATACTGATGTTATTACTTCATAATGAAACAACTAAATAATAAGAAGTGGAAGAAGAATTAAAGATGAAAGAATCGGTAACAGGCATTACCTCTTCTTTGAAGCGCCTCTTTGAGATCTCCTCTTAGGGCACTACAATTGGTATTTGAAGAAGACCAGGACCTCTAGGATGTTTCTAGGGAAGTGGGGAAGTGAAATGTTCAGGGATTGGCCGAGATTTAAGGCTCAAATTGGTGTGTGGAGGAGAGGTAGGAGGTGCCCTTTTAAAAGAGAGGAGAGGGGCACCTTTGGAAATATAAGAAATATTAGTTTATATTAAATCCCAACCCCACATAAAAACTTCCAAAATGACTCATATCCAAATATTATATGAGATAGGATTTTAATATCATCAAAAATAAAATATATACATGGTAAAAATTTATTTTAAACATTATCAACTTGATTTATCCTTATTTATCAATTTAATTTTATTTGTGGTAATAATATTCTAAATTTTAAATTATTATCAATAATTACATATGTGTTGTTAATTTTCCCTAATTTGACACTTTATTACATTTTAGACCATATAAATTTTAATTTATAAATTTTAAATTTTTTTGTGATTTTTAAACAATTTTATAATATGTTATTTTTATAAAATAACAATAGTGTCAATTTTGACACTATTCATTTACTTGAATATAAATAAAATATATACAGAAGATATGTTCAAACTAAAAGCATTAATAGATTCATATAATGTCATATGTATCTAAAAATTTAGTGGAGAACATTAAATAGTTCATATAATATTTATTTTAATATTTTTAAACCATTTATTTGATATTTTAATTAATAAAATAATTTCAACATCACTATTGTGTCATAATTAATGATAATTATTTAAACCCTAAAAATTCTAAATAAATTACTATGACGTATATAATTGTATTAGATTTCTGGAGACTATTCATGTTCGATGTTTCATTATTTTTATCACCAAATTAAAATTATTATACTTATAAGATTTAAGAAAGTGACATGTTGTCACATTCTTTGGTTTTAATAATAATTAAATTA
Organism: Viscum album; assembly: GCA_963277665.1. Lineage (NCBI taxonomy): Eukaryota > Viridiplantae > Streptophyta > Magnoliopsida > Santalales > Viscaceae > Viscum > Viscum album. The sequence goes on from OY728152.1 coordinate 1,430,123,529, forward strand.
TTTTCATGGACAAAAATCCATTAAATGAATCTAATCCGACCATTAGGTGATATGGGTCGACTTTTAGTCATCCAATAGGATTTTGTTAGGTGTTAGGATAATTTTATAATCTTATATTTACCCTTAATTACCCGATTTACCTTTAACTATGGTAAATAAAATTTACCATATTTACTATTCTTAATGCCCAAATATAAAAAGTAGCCTATTAACATTATTTGGACCCACTTATTCCGAATATGGAATCCATTTTTCCAAATTCAAAACATATAAGTTGCAATAATTAATTGAAAATAAATCCCATTGTTAAGAAAACGAGTTTTAGAAGTTAAAACATTTCCAAAGATTGAAATGTTTTTACATATGAATTCAATGTGAAATTAATGCTAATGGAATAAATTATATTAAATGGTAAAAATATATTCTATTTATACTTTTAAACCATTCAATATGATAATTTATCCATATAAATTATCTTGATGAAAAAAAGTTGTTTTTAATTAAAAATTAGCGTATTTTTACTATTCATCAAAATATAAAAGTTATCAGAAAAATATCAAAAAATGATCCAAAGTAAATTTTTATACCTTGATTCAAAATAAGAATTTTATTTTTTCAAATTGAACTTATAAACATGTCAAATAATAGATTTAATGTGGGTGCTCCATCAAAAGGCGGCAAAACTGCATTTTTTTAAAAATACTTCTTTTATCCAGAAAAACTTATTTTTCTTTCATACCTCATTCTAGAAAATGTATAATTTTAATTAAAATGTCATAAAATTCAAAATTAAGCTAATATTATTCATAACAGCTAGTTTTAATAATATTTTAATAGAATATCGTTGTTTAGTGAAACTCAGTATTGCATACGACGCAAGCTATCGAGGAAGGTCGCGGTTGTGTGTAAAGCAAGCCAAGATAGTGTTGTGTGTAGTGAAAGATTCCTTTGATGATTTATATAAAAACAAAATATTTCTCATAAAAGTATTGTGTGTTACATGAAGCATCTTTCATTGATGAGTGTTCTATATAACCAAAACTGTTAGAATAAAACATTTAAATTATTTTTAGAATGAATCATTGAATACTTTTTCAAATAATTGTGGAATTACCACAATTTCATATGTATAGACCATTATATGCATCATTTTCAGAGTTGGGGTCCACCCCCATCCACCTGAACAAATTTCAACATGATGAATTTGAACAGTCCTCTACATTAATGAATCATATCAGCATTCAAAAAGAAATGTTGCAGAAAATAAATCATGTAATCCAAAAAATCACTCAAATTGGAATAATATTTTATGATTTATTCCCCAAATTCCAATTTGATTATAATCTGGTAAAATTAAAAAATTATGTTATTTTCACATTATTGTCCAAAACGCACAATAATTTGAAAAATGATGAAAGTAAAGTCAAATTGATAAATTTTAAAGGATTAAATATTTGAGATACATATAAAAAATAAGAAAATAATATCCCTATAAATCCCCCCACACATATACCATTCTCTACCTCAAGAATAAAATAACTACAAGGCATTCATAGGGCGCAAATGTTTCCAATATTCGTATTTCAATGCAATGAAATCAAACAATTATCAATATGAAATAAAATATTAAAATTAAACATAAAATATAATCTGTGTTTTTATTTTTCAATGATATAACAAATTCATGTATTTTACTTTTAGAAATTAAAAAATGGTGGATATTCTCATTTAATTCATTCAAGGTACCCAATTCATTATAATAAAATATACAAAGTCATTATTTACATCAATTTTTCTTATTTTCTGTAATAACTAATGATGAAGTTAAATTAGATATATTCTCATATCATTAATAAATTTTCATTATCTATAGTCTTGTAAATGGAACTAATTTCTCCAATTCATAATGAAAAATGCACATAAAATGATAATTAAATTTATATAACGGATAATATGATTCTGAATATAATGGTTGGTTGGATTTCATTCTTTTAAAATTAGGGCTCCAGGGGTATGTTTATCTCATTAGTTAAATTAATGATTTAAAAATAAAAGAGTTATGAAATAATCTAATTCAATTTTGAAACTACCATTTCAACAAAAGTAATGGTAATAATCCAATAAATAATAATGAATGATTTGTGCACCCTTTTAAATATTTTTTATTAGTTGTATAATTTTTTTATCAATTAAAATTAAATTTTTTTTTTCAAAATTTATTTTTATAAGAATCCTTAGATCCACCACCGAACCACATAGGATAATTAACAATGGTCCAGTAATGGTTATTTTTTATCCTTCTATGTCACAACCCACTTTTTTTTTCATTTTCCATTTTTTTTTAAAATCACGTTGTGAAAATAATGATTTAACCTGATTGAATCAAAAACCATAGTTCATTCCCATATTATCAATCCCACACTTCTTCCATACAATTCATTTTATCATTTATGCATTGGCTCCCTTTACCTAAACACTTTAATTTTATAATATCATGAAAATATCAAAGTTGGTAGGAATTAATATTAATTTATTGAAACATGGATCAACCCTATATTGTTCATTCATGGTCTCTATGGGATAAATAAGGATTGATATATTGGTTTACATTTAAGGACAAGTGGTATATCAAAATAGTCATCAATACTTTTATATGAGTATTTTGATAGTTATAGATTTGAAAAGTTCATATTAATGTTTTGGTCAGTGATATGTCCTATGATCACTAATAAAATATGTTAAAAATTAAATAATAATTCCATGGTATTTAAATACTATTGGGAATGGGACATATTATTTTGGAAAATAACTAATGGAATTAATAACAATAAAAATTTAATTAACATGAATTTTAAACATTCAATACCTGAAAAATGATTGCGAAATTTCATTTTTATGAATCAATCAATTTTCCTAAATCATGAGTCCCCATTTTAAGATACATGATTCAAATTGATCATAAAATTATATTTTTTCCCATTTAATATCATTAACATTAAAATATAGAACATTGAATCACGGGATTCCTAAGAAACTCATGTATCCTTGATTATTCGTTTAAAGATGTAATTTGAACATGTGCATGCTATTTTAGAGTTTAAATCTCACAACGTGTTGCTAGGTAAAAATATATATTGTTTAAAATATAAAAATTAAATTCTAACTCCCTTTTGATGTTTATATTTTTCTTTTCCACTATGTTGGGGTTTCCTTGTGCCATCATCAACCTAAAAAATAAATTTATTCATTTATACACAAGGATAATTTCATTTAAGCTAAAAACAATAAGAGGTGGTAATTTTCATACAATAATAATTCATAAGAATACATATGAAATATAAATTCCTAGAGAAAATGTATTGATAAATCTTGGAATAATCCTTATAGTTGTCCTTGAATTTTTACTACCTCCAGAGGGAAGTACTTTCTACTATCCATAATCTAATGGTGGGTGGATCTTCTTTGACATGAACCACTAAATGTGAATTTTCATAGCTTGTGTTTATTTTTACTAAGTGAGTAATTGTATAATGATATTGTATACAAGATACATCCCCTTAAAAATTATCTACAGATTTCATGGGAGGGTTGAGAGGACGTATGGATTTTCCTCTTCCGAGGATTCTACTTTTCCATCGTCCTATTTTTCTTCCACTGTTGGATCAATATTGGATTCTTGAATTAAATAATCCAAGGGCATTAAATTAGGTATATCTTTATTAATAGTATTTAAATTTGAACATCCATTGAAATTATCCCCTTTTTAATGATTATACTCAATCATGATTTCTATAATCTTAGCCAATTGGATTTCATCATGGGCCTCCTAGAATTCAAGTTCGATAATGTTATGGATCTATATGTGTTTCTCAATTGGTTCATGTTTAGTTTATTACTCATTATCTATGGATAAGCTATGATTTACCAATACAAAAAATTAAAAACTTTTAGGATTAATATAGAAATAATATTTAATAAAATCAGTAGAGAAATATTTAAATGAAATATCATCTTCTTGTATTGGCAGGAGTTCAATAACTTCTTCAGTTGTACGATCTTCTAGTAGTAGGATCTTAATAGATGGAGCCAACTAGTCAATATCCTCTATATTTTCTCCAAATTATACCATATGGATCGATTCTTACTATTATGTTTGTAGAGACAAGTAATGTGGTGAGATATCTTTTTCTATTTAAGGAACTATGATATCATGTTATACCTCATTATTGTTCTAAAATTAATTATGATCTTATTGATGACTAACATGTAGCTCAGTAGGTAAGTCATCCAAATCATTAATCCAATATAGATAACCATTTTTATCTTGAATCTGGTTCCTAAAATAGTAGGGCAATTCCTATTCCTAATTTTTTTCCTCTTCTTCTTGGATTCTTTTAGTTGTACTTGTGGAAACCAGTGGCACTTCATTCTTGGAATAAATCATTTTATGTTAGTTCAGAGTTTATCAACCATAACCATCAAATCATCATGTGAGATACATTTTTATGAATATTTTCATTATGTTTACCATTATCACAATAGAATCGACCATTATTTACATGGAGAGAAGAGTAAAATATGTTTCATCTCCTTTCACGTGTGAGTAACTATTCCAAATAATGAAAATATTATCACTTGAAAACAACATAGAATAAATAATTTGGTATTTTAATTTTCGAAAATCAATAAATATCTATAATGATTGTGAAATTTAAATATAATACTAATTATACCCTCAAAAATGGAATTAGTTTTAATTGATGCCTATCACAGGGAATGGAAAAAAAATTATTTTCCCAATGATGCACATTGGCTTTCTAGGGTAACCTCACTGGAGGATCTTTCTAATTTTTTACCCATGTAATCTAATTCACCAAAAATTCCTATTTATTGATGTTTTTAATTAATATTTTATTTTAATTTAATTTAAAAGAAAAATTAAATTCGAAATCCTAAACTGAATTTCAATGGAATAATGGGATTGGTAATTTATCTACTGGGCCTTAGTGGTTAAATTTGTGGCCTCCACTATTCTCTATATCGGGGATGGAATTATGTTTGATAATTCAAATCGGTGATCTCATTCATGAATTAATATTCATTTTTTAGTGTTCTTAAATAATCAATATATTTATTAATCAATATTAAACCTCATCTTATAATCAATATTTATGGAACACTTTAATCAAGAGTGTCAAATCTTTTAAGACCTAGCTCCATCATATTCCATTTCATCCACTTTGTGGATCAACTCCATCGTATGAGGAGCATACATCTAATAGATGGAGGGGAAAGAAATAATAAAATAAAAAAGTTATTTTGATATTATTTTCATAGATTATTATCACCACACCTATGCACATCACACTTGATAATCACAAACATAATAAAAACTAATAATATTTGAAAAATATATATGAACTTTCCACTTACCTCCCTTAGTACAAGACTCATGTTAACCCATAATTTTTAGTGTAGTAGGTCACAATGCAGATAAATAATAATAAAAGAATTAAATTTAATAACAAAAATAATACAATATATAATAAGGGGAGGAATAATAAAATGGAAACACTTTTAAAAATTTCATGTTTTATATGGGGAAAGAAAACTAAAAGAAAAATAAATAAAAGAGAACATGTAAAGAAGTTTCTATCATAAAAAACTTTGGTCATCAATATATAATTAAGTAAACCCATCCCTAAAATATTATTTATGTTAATGAAATATTGTTTTTGTTTCAAAAATGAAAATAATGTGTTTTGGAACACAATTGGACATCAACGGTTGGAATTGTGATTCTAGAATACGACCATAAAATGATTTTTTAAGGTACCCCATGTTTATCACATCTGTAAATGTAGTATTCTATAAAGTTATTAAAATTATTTTTTTCATTTTAGGATCAAATTTCTGATCCATCATCCATTTATATAATTATTTATTGTCGAATTACTCATAGATTTTTATTCTGGATGAATGTATCATGTATCATACTTCAATGTTGAGAATTAAAATCCCCCTTAATGAGTGCATATCTCCTTGAAAATTAATTAGTAAACTATTAAATGAATTCCTTATCAAATACATTTGAAATCTCTTAAATAATGGTTCTCTAGAATGATTTATGCCTCATTATCCTAGGTGGGGTCCACCATGTCCCACATGAACAATTTGTCAACATGGACATTTGTTTTGGGCCTATATTTTTTTAAATTAGCTCTTGATCCAAAATAAAAAGGTGAAGAGAATAAATCAAGGAATCCTAAAAAACAAATCACTCAAAATGGAAGAATATTATAAATGTTGTTGTTAAAATACCAATGTGATTAAATTCCTCTAATATTCTAAAATTAAGTAATTTTCACATTTTAGTCCAAAACACATCATAAATAAATAGTTGATGAAAATATAATTGTGTTGAAAAATTTGGTGTGTTTCAAAAATTTAAATACATTTAAAAATTTAGAAAATTATATGAATTACCCAAAACCCCTAGGAAGGTTTTATGAATAATGGTGGTTATAGAACCACTTACCTCAAAAATTCAATCAAAGGAACTCGATCTATAACATGTTGAAGAAGAGGTCCCCAATTGACCAAAAACATTCAACAACATAATTGATTGTTAATTTCTATTCAAAACTATAAAAAAACAATTGATATAGAATAATCATTAATAAACCATAAATAAATCAATAAAATAGGGACCCAAGAACATATCAGTGAAGAAGAAGCCGTTATGATGATCGATCAATGATGACATGCATGTAAATTTCCTCCAATCAAGATATATCTTTCTAAGCTCATGGTAATGTATGTTCAACAATATAACCATATTAAATAGATAAAATTATTTTTAAAAAATTATATTTTTTTAACCAATATTCTCAAACAAAGAGGAATAAGGAGATGCTCAATAAGGGAATTATCATAATACGTCCTTAATTGATGCTAAGTCTTGATAAGATTAAGGGAAATCATAAAATGATATATATTCCATAGATCATTCATGGAGGAAATAAAATGTTTACTTTACTCATAAAATTCATATATCCATCGTAGATCCATGCACATATATATATATTTTGGTTATTTATTTAGAGTAAATATAGAGAGGACATACCATTCAATATTCAAAACATTAATCCATCCTTGACAAACCAAGGGAAGATAAATCGAAGAGAATGTTATTAATGGAGTGGTTTCCCAATTTAAATATGGTGATTAGTCATGGAATTTTGTGTTAATAAATAATTCAAATAAGGAAGAGTTATATATAATTGGGTTAATTCAGTTATTTCAATTCTAGGTTTTTTTCATCCAATTAGTGTGCCTCACTGACTAGTTAGTGGTTCAAATGTTGACCTTATATCTCACCCTCAGTGAAGTTTCATGATGGGAATAACAACTCTTGTTCTCTAGGAATACCGGATAGCTACAAGGATTAGTTGTTTAATTATTATCTTTTCAAAGCCCGTTGATTGGTTAGTGGGATTTATTATAAAATTATTGGTAACGTTATATCTAAAATATGTCCAATCGTATCCATAACAATCCTTCGACTAATTTTCAATCAATTTATACATTAATACAGATTAAAAATTAAATTCAAGAAGAATCAACATAGAAATGGGATGTTTTTTATATATAAAATGAAACATACATCAATATAAGCATTGATGGTACAAGGTAATCCAAGCTCAATGTCACAGTAGGCTAAATGGCCTTACATGGTCCATATAACATCTTAAAAAATAAAATAAATCATACATAATGGGTTATAAAAGATAATATGAATTAATTGATTCAAACCCCTAAGGAGTTTCAATCTTGGTGTACAATATTATGCCCACTCACCATGCCTTGAGTAAAGAGGGAGTCGATACTCAACCATCCTTCCTCTAGGTTGTTAAATGTTTTCCCATATAGGTTATAGAATTATATTCATACCAATATATTGGTAGGGATTTAATATATATAAAAACTACATACTCAAAATATTATAAAATTTATAGCAAATTAACATTGGAATTGACTTATCCTTATAGTATTTAATAGTTTTATGTTATTCTAATCCACCAAATATATTAAAAATATACTCAAGAAATAAAAAATCCCTGATTTGAAACTAATTTATACACCCCAAACCAACATTCATAGGTATAGTGATAAAAAACATTAATATGAGTATTTGACACTATGTTATATGACCTTAGATATATAGACATATATTTCCTATCGTTTTAATAAGATAAAAATTATAAATAATTGTAAATGCATAGTCATAATAATCAATGGGTTAGTATCTCTGAAAATTATCTAAATTTGAATCTTTTTTTATAACACAAATGGGTATTTCATTATAATTTTTTCAGAATTTTCACCAATCTAGATTTTTTATAAATTATAATCATCTTCATAACATGATGAATTGAATCTTAAGAATTTGGTCAGCTAGGACACTAAGAATGGGAAAAATTCAGAAACATGTAATCATAGTGTATATTCAAAAGAATACAAGAAAAATTTTAATATAGAGTAATATTATATTAAAAATATCAGTGAAAAAAATTATTTTTCAAACAGTCATGATAAAATTATATGAAATCAAAAATAGTCAAACACTTTAAATTTTCAAATAGTGTATGAAAATAAACATGAGTGCATGTTTATAATCAAATCAATATAGAAGTATGTAATTTAATTTAAACAGATAATAATATGGAATTTAAAAAAAATATGAATAAATAAATTATTTTCAACTATGAAACCCACAAAATATTCATGTATAAACTGGTGAATAATTATACCTTCATTTTGATCACTCGATTAACCTATGAGAAAATCAACCCACATCTTGTTCGCATAAAAAAAGAAGTGAAAAGTGAGACCTATATAAAATTGATACAATTAACCTATTGAATATGTAATATGAATCATGTTAACACAACAAACAAGAGAAATATGCTACTGAAATAATATTTAGGATGTAAACCTGTGAACTAATATACCTATATTAATTTCATACATTGAAATTGTGATAAATAAATCCTGCATCACATTCTCAAAAAAAAACATTTAAGAGAAAAAACCATATTAACTAATAATTTATTCATATCATGTGATATAAAATAACTAAAAATGCAATGGATAGATATTTATGACCCCACATTTCATTAATAATTGACAAAAATGTTTCCTAACAAGAGAAAATGTAATAATTAATATTTCAAATATCACAATTTAACATATAGGAATGACATTGCTATCCATAATTTCTACATATATAATTTCATAATCCAACCAATGATATAAAGTGGCTGACATTATAAAAATTCATTATTTATTTAATAAAATTATATTTAAGTTTATGAATATAGTGTAAAATAACATTTTTAATATCATTGAGTAATTTACCTCAAAAAAATATATCATAAATACCCCATTTATTCGAAAAAAATTACTAAAAATGTATTTTTTAAAAATAATAATCATGGAATGGAATAATATTGGAAAATAATAGTAATTTCATTAATTGGATGATTTCTCATTGAAAAACAATAAAAATATTTTTTAGAAATGATTCTTAATATTTTAATTAAATTATTAATTTCGAAATAAAATTCAAATATTAGTCTAAAAATGTGTGATGTAATTTTTTTGAAAATGATAGTTAAAAATAATAATATCCATCAATAATGGTGACCTAACAAAGCATTAGAACTATATAAGAAAAATATGTAGTGGAATATGTAATAATTAATCATGGAAGGAATGTTTTTTATAGAATAAAATATATTCTTTGAAAAACAATTTCATAAAAAATAGACATTAAAATGTCCTTTTGAAAATATTAGAAATCATATATAAACAATGAAAGAGATAACACATACTTATGTTCTTAATATAATTGACCAAAATGGTGGGAAGTGAAATATGCACATTAATGAAGAGTTATCATTTATGAGAATGCAAATTGTTATTAATAATGTTAATCTTTTATTGGAAATTATTTCATGAATGTGGATGATTTGACTAAAAAGTTCCATTTTCTATTAATAGGATGTTTATGTACAATATAAAATAGTATGGTTAAATAAAAAAAGCATAGATATATGAAGTTTATGATGAGACATTAAAACCCAAAGAAATTCATGTTTTAGTTTTAAAAAAATATTTACATTTTTCAAAACATTATTCATACCCTAAATATTTTATAAAAAATATTTATAATAACTTCATACAACTATTTATGTTTTTTATTTATTTCATCATTGAATTTTATTATATTTTAGAGTTTGTTTAGTATAATATTGGTAATGATAATGTATATTTCAATTTATAGATTAATATTTCCAAATTATGAAACAATTTTGTGTACTATAAAAGATATTTTTTAAAAAAATTTAAATGTTTTAATTTACATCTATACATATTTTGGTTATGACTCATGATAACGATGATTCTAATGAGCTTGTTTTAGTAATTTAATACAAAAAATTAAGGAATATTAATAATTAGTTAAATATTAATGTGGCCCTTATATAACTATAACCCAAATATTATTTTATCAAATATTTATAATAACATAGGTAGTAATGTTTAAATTTTCATCTGTGATGGAAATTTATAATATTGTACATGCAGGAGATTTAACCGACCAAAAAAATAACTAGCCATTATAAATAGGTGAATATGGTAAATAAAATAATTTATTTTGGAAAATTTAATTATTATTAATGTATAATGGTACTATTAGTATTTATTATGGTGCTAAAATAAATTATAAAAGTGTTGATTGAAGATAAAATAATAGATGAAAAATTAAATACGTCCCTTTTATCGTGATGATAGTACGTTTGTACGTAGAGGTGAAATGTTCATCTATATAGAATCTCAAGAATGTAGGAATTGGATTATGTTTTTTGAATATTAATAACTTTTTACTTAAAATGATTATTCTTTTAATATACTCATTTAATAATATTTACAATATGGTTATGAAAAATTGGATGCATTAATTATGGATGCAATAGTAAACCTATAACATAAGAGATTTTTTTTATTTTAATAATGATTAGGAGGAGGGTTAAAAATGGTTATCCTATGACCATAATAAAATTTCATAACTAATATGATACTGGTGTAATTATTTAATGATGGGTAGATAATAATCAATGGAGGTAAAAGAACATATAATGTTAAATGGCGTGAAAAAGGTGTAAATGAGAATTTTACAATACAATATAGTAGATATCCATGTAAGGAAATGATTAATGAATTGAAATGATATATTTTGAGAATATAATGAAATATTGGAAGTTTATAAGACTATTATGGAGTTATTTGCGATGATTCTCAAGGAATCCTATATCCTTTTGATCTAAGAAGAAGTTGGGTGGTGGTGACATATTTTATTAGGGACAAGAGTTGGATTTTCATAAATATAATATGTAATTTCAGTATTCAATGCTCAAGAAGATCCAATAATGAAAAATAACAGATTATAAAACATGGAAAGGTAAATAAATCCTCTAACATAAACATTAGCACATTTTATAGTCATTTTAATGAATTTTACCCTTAAATTCATCCACTTTAATTATTTTTGGTTCTTCATACAAATAAATCTTTTCCCAATGTAATTTTACATTGATGGCTTAAAATAATATGTATCTTACTATATTATTTGGACCTACATATTTAAAATATGTTTTCAGTTTTTTTGGAATTATTTTTATATATTTAATAATAAATAATATTGATATGATTTCAAATATTACATGAAACCCCATTTTATGAAATGTATATATTTATTTGTAAATGTTATAGTTAGGAAGGAATTATAAATGTTGTTAATTTCAAAGAAATTAAATCGATTATTATCAAACATAAGAATGTTATATGATTTTAAATGAAATAAAAACCAAAATATCACTTGGTGAAAACATAATAAAATATAAATATCATCAATATTTTTTAGTAGAAAAACACTTCATAGTTTTAAGAATGATAAAAATTGTTTTCATAAATCCACCATTGTATATAAAATGCATACATTAACTATAATATTTTTTAAATGGTTTTGTTTTATACAGTAATATTGATATAATAACAAACCGTAATTATTTATTAAAAATGGTATTTTTTAATATTCACCTAATAAAAAATTATTTTCAAAACAAACTAAAAAATTTATCATAGGTCAATAGTTATATTCTAAGTTTAGAAAAATATTTCATTTCATAAAAAAAATTCTAATGTTTATAAACTTATATTTTATATTACTATATAATGTGTTATGAAAAAATATTTTTTTTAAATAGAAAAACATTTAGTCATTATGTGTTTTTAATATTATATAATAATAATTTATAATTTAAATAACATTAATATAATAATTTATATTGTTATATTAATTTAAAATTTTAATATGCAGTTTTCTGATATTGTAAATATTTACTTGATATTGAATAATCATTTTAAATATTAATTCATATTAATTATATTTCCTCTAAATGTGTGATTTTTTATTGGTAAATATAATTTTTTTGAAATTTTTTTAGTGTTGGTTATTCTAATAAAATGTTTAATAAGTTTCATAAAATACTTTGTTACAGGTATTGGTTTAGTGGTATATGCGATATAAGATATCAAATAAATTGTTTTTTAGTGAAAAATATATTATATACACATGATTGGATAAAAACATTTCTATTGAATCCCCCAAACACTGATAGAAAAAATGAATTAAACCAAATACTTCCATGGATATATGTAATTGATTCATAAAAAATTACAAAGGACTATTCCAAAATTTCCAGCCAAAAATGGACATGGTGTATCTCATTGAAAGGTGGTTCACCATGTAATTTTTGGATCAAAATATCTAGATTAAATTGGTGATATTTCCATGGGTTTTTTGGAATGAGTAAAAACAATTTTTAGCACCATATTGTGGTGTAATCCATTTTTACTATAATTGTAATGAAATTTAGATCATTGAAAAATTCTCAGTATGTCTATTCTGGCGGAGGACCCGGGGATATCTACGGATCCGAGAAGCATCTCAACTATGCCTCGTTCATTTGTAGAGTCTGTGAAATCATTTTATCTTCCTCCACTAGAGAAGATATAAGTGGGCTATGGGGTTCGTTTGGGGACTGGTCATCTTGGAAATAGGGCGGACAAAGTCTCTTTAAAGGACAAATATTTAATCTTTGATAAGCTCAACAAATATGATTGACTCTCTACCGAGGATCCTAAGTTCATTGATATTTTCAAGCATCTGAGGATCAATTTATAAAGTCCTCCCATCATCTGAATTGCTTATTCTTCTATAGGAGAGAAGCAATATGGTTAAGATCCCACTTCTCTTATAAATTATGAGATTGGAGTGGTGAGGCCTTTGGCACCATGTTCACCTGTTAAAGAACTAGTGACTTCTCAAAAGCAATAGGTACAAGTCCTTTTAAGACACATAATTGATTTTTATTATTGGTTGGATGTGAGAAAAAGGATGTATATAATGATGGTTTAAAGAAATTCATTTCACAAAAGGTAAAGAAATGGGTTTAAGTGAAAACTATTGAAGACACCACGATTGGTTATAAAGACAATGACTCTAAACAAATGACAGAATATTAGCAGGACCATTATGGGGATATGAATACTAGAGATAAACTGAGAAAGGGAAATCAGGGTAATGTCCAATATGGGAATTTTTTGGTTCAAAAGAGATGGATGAATACTAGGCCCTACAAATATTACATGATACTCTCTAAAACAATTGTTACAAGATCCTTAGGTATGATGGTGAATCACTAACTACCAAATTAGTGACATTATAAAATTTTATGAAAAGGGATCAACAGGTTATTGTAATTTCTATTATTCAAAAATGCATTCGAAAATTGAGAATAGTGTAATAAGACAAAGTGGAGTTTTTGGAGCTAATCCTCAATTCTATATAATATATAAATGATTTTTTAAGGAAAATGGCTCAAAATATGATGCTGAAATAATCTATGAAATAACATTTTGAGATGATACTAATGAGGAAAAAGTGGAGTGGATAAAGAAGAAATAAAAAAATACTTGTATAGGGTTTCAACCAACATAAAATTATCCTGGAGGAATTTATACAAACAATGGACATTATAGATAATCACATTGAAGAAATCATCATAAAGATAACAAAATATAAAATTAGTACACTTCACTAGGAATTATATAGAGTGTTTAAATCAAATAATATCTGTCTTGTTTTTAATAAATTTTTGAGCTCCATAAATACATAGTTTTTTTTGTTAAGATGGAAGTGGTTTACCACATCTACATAAAGAGGCATCAAAATAAAAATTTATATTTTGTGGTCAAAGTTATTATTGAGTGAAATTTAATTTTTTCCATTTATATTTGATATAGGGTATATAATCTTTCCTAAATTGTGATTTATATATAATTTATTTAACTTTTTTTATGAAATGATTATCTCATCTATAAATTTTTGAAAATATAATTTATTTTTTATTACCTTTATTATTATTCATTAGTATAAATCATATATAAATGATTTATATTTATGATTTAGTAGATATATGATAAACTACTTTTTAATATTTTCATACCTGTGTTGTTATATTATATGTATGATAATAATTTTTTTCTTCTCCCATATTGATGGAATGTACAATTTCTTCATTATTAATTTGGATGTCAATTATAGTCTACATATATTAAGAGAAAAAATTTGGATGTATTGAAATCCCTATTGAATAAAAAAAATGTTAGTAAAGGGAATTTGTTTTAGACATCTCCATGGCTCAAGGAACATTCCTGGTATAGAAAATTTGGAATGAGAAACACGTCACTCTATGCATATTATTATGGGAATTTATCATTTAATATAACTAGAATCCCATAAATTGAATGGAATCATGTACCTATTTCATTACAAGTAGTCACATGTGTAAAAATTATAGTTTCATTTATTTTTAGAATATTAACACAACATATAATATTTATAAATTGTTAAAATTTTATTTTATTGAAAAATACTTATTTATATAGTTGTATTTTGATTCGGAAATAACTTATTATAATTATGAAAATATTTTTAATGAGTAACATGAGGTAATATGGTGACATTAAATCCCCTTAAAAATACTACATGTCAAATTCCTTTTTATTCAACTACCTTCCACAACCTCAATATTGTTATTGGGAAAGTCATTTCAAAGAATTTTTTCCAAGATTTCCACATATATCGACTACAATTATTGAAGATACACATTGGATAAATGCAAAACTTTTATAATATTATTTAGGATACACATATCATGGAAACCCATTGAAAGGATAATAGTGAAATAATGGTGATATAATCCATATGATGAAATATGCTATTTTTTTCCACTCAACAAACTAATATTCAAACTAGATATGATTGGTATCATAAAAACATAAAAATTAATATAGTGTAATGAAGTAAAAAAAGGATTTATTTCTTTGTGTAATATAGTCCTTTTCATGTAATTGATATTATAGGTTTCAAAGGGGTTATCATTTTAATGATTTAACACTAAATAATACATAATATGAAATTCAATAAATACATGGAAGTCATATTATGTAATCATTATTTTTCAATAAAATATCTTAATTATCATTTATAATTACAATGTGATGAATATTTGAGAATTAAATTCTTAATGGAACAAACATCTTAAACGATTATAAAATCATAAGTCTCTAGAATGAGAAAATATATATGTTAATGGAATAAATTTGAAAATAAAAACGAAAAAATATAATTTCTAATAGGAGAATAATGTTTATTACACACATAAGTGTAATTATATAGACACAGAGATATTGATTTTTATCCATATGGAATTAAAAATGGAAGGAAATATGAAAACATTTATTTTTATGAGATTATATATTACATGAAATGACTATTTCAAGAGTAGGATAAAAAATATTATGTTTTTCATAAAAAATGTTGGTGAATGATAAATAAAGGTCTTTCTATGCTCACTCGTGTTTCCAATATGATTAATAACTAAAAATAATTAGAGACTCTATGGTCACAAAGCATTCTGGATTAGGTTATGGACTTCACTCAATATTACATTAAAATCATTCAAATTGATAATTTTATATTAAAGATTAAATATATTAAGTAAATTATTATATAATATCCTCATGAAGTTTAATAGTGTCGGTGAATGAATAGGAGGTCTACTATCATGTTCCTTGATGAATTTACAAAAGTAATGTGAAAATATTGGTCCATAATGGAAAAATAGGTTATATAGGAATTACATCATTATTTAAACTATAGAAAAAATATTACAAGGAAGTGATATATCATCACTATAAAAATAATGGGAAATATCATCAATCTTATATTTAACAATTTTTATTATTATATACTTGTTCAAAATATATAGATAATTAGTGGATAAATATTAGAGTGTGCATTTGAAATATTAATTATGGGGTTTCTACATGAAGGATTTTCATACAATTTTATAATTTAATGATCAAAATGAAACAAATATACAATTCCTATCATAATATTACATTTAATTATGTAATAGGGGAAAAAATATAACCATAGTATCTTAATAAAAAATTTAAAATGATTAATTTGGTATACCTCATTACGTTTGATCTATTTCAATAAAATGGAATGAAATTGATAGTATAGATAAAAATAGATTATACAGGGAAAATAGTATAACAATGATATTTTTATAATTATAGGGAAGGTGTTACCTCCAACACAAATGAAATATTTTAATGAATAATGTATTATTTTGAGAATTATTCTATGAAAAAAAAATTATTATCATATATGATATTAACACAATAGTTTATTTTTAAAATATTATAATTGAAGGAAATATATTTATTTCCTTACACAATATATATTCCGTATCATAGAATGAAATTATGGAGATAATATTATTTATAATTGAATAATGTGTATATATTTTCACTTTGGGAAATAAATGTATAATGACTAATATATTAAACTAATTAAAATCAATGTGAATGTTAGTTAATTTCCTAAAATAATCGTGGCTATATCCGTAAGGAAAAATATTAAGTTTATCATTTAGTTATACAAATATTCTGAATGGGAAATTAAATCATAGAATATTTAATGAGGTTTTTGGGAATATAGGTATTAATTTTAGGAGTTAAAATTTTCAACAATATGATCGTAATGGAATTGTTGATTAAATTTACTACAACATGGTGGTGATGAGATTATAATGATTCCTAAATATATAATGAGTATAATTAACATAATAATTTTTTTATGTAATGGTGTTTGAATACTCTTTTCAAAGAGTTGTACATTTGGATTATGATTCATCTATCTGATAATTTTTCAGATAAATATTCTAAATAGATGTTAATTTATAATGGAATTTATTATTATAGTTTTATCATATTGTCACATAGAGATGTGGTAAGAATTTTATAGAGAAGCAATGTATTCTTAAAACCCAACAATATATAGTCAATATAAGTCCCCTTTAGTAGTTTATCATATGTGATATGATAAAAAAGGTGTATATTTATTGTTTTATTTGAATAAATAATTTTAGATAATAGTATTAAATCTATCATGTGATGTAAACATTTTATCTCTAATTTGTCATAATTTCTCATTGGATTTATATATTGTGTGAATTTTATTGATGATTGACCTATCGTGTTTTTATTCTGTGTTATATCTAACACATATCCATCGTGGAGTTTTATATTTTGTGAGAAAATTTGGTTTTTATCATTGTTATGATTTATTATAGATATATTAAATATGGTTATCAGGCCCCAATGGAGTTGTGTACTCTATATTAACTACCATGTATATCATAGTGAGAGTTATACTCTATGTATTTGGAATGTCATGTGTTAATTTTTCATATAGAATACCCATACATTTTTTGGGAAGATACAAAGAAAGAGAGATTTCACACTTTTATATATTTCTCATCTTATCCAGGAGGATTATATAATCAAAGGGTAATTTGGTATCTTGGTAATTATGTTCTCAGTTATGTATTAAATAATATTGGATTTTTCATCTTCATTAAGGTGTATGATATCTAGGCCTTCTGTTGAGAGAGACTGTTAAAATATATGTCATTGCTCATAAATGTAACATTATATATTCTTATCAACATGGGTTAGGAGTTTGTGATGTGCTATTTTTTTGGATTTTATATAAAAATTTAAATACAATATTTCGTGAAAAGTATGAACATTTATGAATAACTGTGATTTAATCTATTATATTTTTAATCCTCATAATTTTTTTAAAAATTATATTTTTGTTTGGAATATTAGAATGAAATAATGGTATTGTATTTTAAAAATGACTAGATCATAGTGTTTTTAGTTTATATAAAAATTAATAACTAATTATTTTAGTGTTTTTGATAATTTATTGATATAATAACATGATTTATTTGTTAACTTTTTTTTGGATTTTGATGATAATATTTATAAGTTATAAATTTCTTTATTTAATATAAACTATTATAATACATTTTAATTCAACTTTTATAGTTTTAAATATAATTTCTT
Organism: Viscum album; assembly: GCA_963277665.1. NCBI lineage: Eukaryota > Viridiplantae > Streptophyta > Magnoliopsida > Santalales > Viscaceae > Viscum > Viscum album. The sequence continues at coordinate 1,430,142,144 of OY728152.1, forward strand.
TTTATTTTCGGATGTTATATAATTCATTTTCAAATGGTTAATAATTATAATGTTTTAATTATAATATAACATTTCATATTTTTCATTTTTTATTGAATTCAAATTTATATTTTTGATTTTCATTGATATTGTTTATATGTAAGATAATTTTTCAATATAATTTGACACATAAATTATTTTGAGTTGAATTAATACCTGAATATTTTATTTCTCCCATCCGATTTTATATGTAAAATATTTTTATCTAGGGATATCATACAAATATTTTAAAGATTGAAAAAACCGTTGATGATTTATAATTACGAAAAGAAAAAAGTCATATGTAATATTTTTTTTGAAAAACAAGTAGATGAATAGGTTATTACAAATTAATAGATATTATTTCATGGATGATACATCGAGTTTTTCTATGTATTATAATAATTGTGTAATATATTATTTTCGATTAAATTATTTGATATGTAATATTCTTTGTGATATGTAATTAAATATTTTATAGGATGAAAAATACATAATTTTCATAATTTTCTGAATCATGGCCAAATTTGAATCCTAATACTATATGTGTTATGTAATATTAATTTTCCTTGGTTCATTTCATGTTTAATATTTTTGATATTTCAAAAAATATATATTTTTTATGAAGGATAATTTATTTCTTGTTTATATTGTGTTAAATTTCATATTTCTTTCTTTAAAACTATAATGTTTAAGAAATAATGGCTAAAACATCCATGTAATCCTATCTACCCAATTAATAATAAAATAATGGAAAAGTATGAGCTCTCAAATTAGTGTGTTAGAGATGATTTTTAAGATAAATATATAATCCAAACAGAGGCTTCTGATGGCCGAAATAATGTTATAGATGCATCCATTTGTATAATTCATATAGTCAATGATGTCACGTATGGGAGGAGAATTATTTATCATAAAATAAGGTATATTTACCCAAAATGGTGTTAAATATTGATTAACTATCTTGTGGGTATTGAAAATTCAATTTTAAATACATTTAAAGTTATTGAATTAATTTTATTTTCCTCTAATTCAATTAATCTGGTTGTTTTTGTGATGGATTTCCTGTTTATGTTTTCCACTTTTATAGATATTTTTTCCTAAATATTTTTAAAGGAAATGAATAAACATAATATTTTTCAATTATATTCGTAGTTGTTTATTTATATTCATTTTAATTTTTCATTTCTTTTCTTTTCCAAATATTTTATGAATATTTATGTGATGTAAATTAATGGTTTTTGTGTTTTTCTAATAGATGAAACATAATTAACACTTCATAATTTAATTGATATATTTACGTGGGTTGTGATTAAAATAATGTATTTTGATTATTAATTTTCAATATTCTATCATTTTTAATTCTATATGAGATTCAATTTTACACTATTCTATGTATAGATATTTGATGAATATTGGACACATCACAATAAATATCCATCATTTATTTCTAATTTCATTAATATCATGGATAAAATTTCCCCTGAATAAATCATCATTTAACTGATTTTTTTGTTCAAAATTAATTCATTAGTGTGAGTAAATATAAAAAGATGTATTATGAATCCAATATGTTGTGATTCAACACCAGTGCTTCATAATTTTTCAAAATTTAGATTATTCATGAGGAATTCATCGAATTCTATATTTTTATTCATAAATATATGGGATTCATAACTCATTAATTTTCTAAACCATTGAACCATCACTTATTCTTCAAGACAATCATTTCAACATTCTCTATCTTATTTTTACACCACCCAAATATTTCACATTCTTCTATTGTGATCATCAATCATTCATTTTAATCAACCTTTTTAATATTTTCAGCATTTTTTTCATAGATAAAAAATATTCCTTATCATTGTTTTCTCCATTCATATAACATCCTTCCTTATCATGGTTTATAATTTTTTTATCCCAATCATCTATCCAATCTATCAAAAATTTGAGTTTTTGATGAGTAAGTAGAAGTATATCAACAAAAAAATGTTTCAATAAAAAAAATCTATTTATGTATTGTACTATATCTAAATTTGTTACACTTGATCTTGAAATATCACTATGGATGGATCCACTACTAAAAATAATTCTTTGATTACGAAATTTGAAAAAAAACATTATATCACACAGAAAAATGAAGAATGATTATATGATATATTTAAGAGAGAAAGAGAGATCATGTTAACAATGAAAAACATTTCAAGATAATATAGATATACATAGAATGAGGGAGTATCAATTACTCATATTTTTAGAAATTCGTGTTCCATTATAAAAAAAACAAGAGATTAAAATCATTATCATAAATATAAAAATGTTTATTTTTCTCTTAATTTGTATGGAAAATATAATTAATAATTGTTATCAATCGTTAAACAATATTTTATTTTTTTAAATTGCATTCACTATAAGTATTGAGTGATCATAAGTTAAAAATATAAAATTTACCAATCCTTTAAAAGGGAATAAATTCAAATATGTTCCATGTATTAGATGATACATATTTCTAAAATCACAGAACATGCATAAAAGTCTTTCAACCTATAATGTTATTTGATGAGGTTGATGGAATATAATGGAAGTAAAATTATCGGTTTTTATCAAGATGAAGGTGTTGATTTTCAATAATAATGATATAGTTTTGGGGATATTATTATTAATTGTCCTCATAACAAGGTTCCCTCTCAATTATATTGAATTCCTTCTACAAATGATTTTACACTAAATTTTAGAACATTGTATAATAGTTAATTGGTGAAAGATACACTAATAATATTGATGATGGTGTGAGATAGATTAACCATAACCATTATTGTATTCAAAACATAAAAATTATAGGATAATAAGAGTTAATTGGATATAAGAAAATATGGGTTTAGGGATATAAATGAAAACAATCATTTTTAAAATTTAAAACCAAATCCAAATCCTAATGAACTAATGAATCACAAAAAAAGCTTTTCATGTCAGTTGGAAATATCAGAACAAAAACATTGAGAAAATATTTCCATGTGTGTTATTTTTCAAAACAAAAATATATTATTATGAAAATATTGAATAAAATCCCGAAATAATGTTAATATTAGATTTTATAGGGAATAATTTAGGGTAAATGTTGGAAATAACCACTTCTCAAATAACTACAACCATATTTTTTAGAACCATTCAAATTTCTCATTTAGAGAAAATGTTATTATTAGACATTATGTTTCCCCTAATTTCATAAAGAAATCAACTTATGAAAAATTCATCTATTTCAAAAGGGGAACAAATAAAATTGTTTTTGGATATAATAAGTATGAATAAATTATATTAGAAAAATATTGATTCAAAAAAATTTGTGAAATACACTAAAATTGTAAATCATGACATAAAAATGAAATAAATTTTTATTTGTTTGGTAGTATAGAAAAGGAAAACATGTAAAATTAAATATGATAAAATTAACGAGAAAATATAATGAATGTTATAATATTGTGTTGACTAAAAATATAGAAGTGTTTAAGGATAAAAAATAGTGACTATGATATAGTGATTTTTTATTAATATTGAAATGAAAATCTAGAGACTAAAAAATATAGAAATGTAAAAATTGCGGTAGAATCTTAGTTGGATGATGATTCTCCAATCGAATGAAACAATTAAAAAAGGAATTATAATTTGGTGACAATAATGTATGATAATAAGAAAGTCGATGGATATGGAAAATATATGAACTATACTCTATTCATTCAAATTACCCTCCAATCCCATTTCCCCAAAAATTCATGAACTCAAATAATGAACCTAATTTTGAAAAATCACATTATATGATCATAATAATTAATCTAAAAATTCAATCATATGTAAATTTTCATCATTGATTTTTAGAAAATCTGTGGAACTTCATAAAAATTATAACCATAAATGTAAATGGGGAATGTAATGCTTTTCTTTTATGTAAGGTTACCAATAAAATTTCACAAACATTGAATCATTTTATGAATTGTAAAAAAATTAATGTGATGAAAAAAAAATATTTTTATAACCATTGAGATATTTTCCACCTTATTCCATACTAAATGTTTTTATAATTAACAATTTGGTATCTTAAATAAACATATGTCTCTATTTAATTATTTGATATTTCCATCATAAATAACAATACAAGAGTATATAAAATATTAATCGTTAGTGGGAAGATCACTTACCCTATGATTTCTAAGTACATGAAAAGAAGGGTGACAAGAAGGACCTAATCAGCTTAGGAAGATAATTCCATTCTATATGTGGGGCAATAATATATGTATCAAAAGGAAAAAATTCATTTTAGTAATGACAAAGAAGAATATAATTTTTTTGGTGGAAAAAATTATAAAACAAACTAATATGTTTATTTAAATATTAAAATAGTTTTATAGTTTTTATATTACGTGAAAAATTTATGACTCTTTTTGTGAAATAATTGAAAGTTCATTCAATGTGCACTTTAATGTCAATAATAATAAATTAGAAACCATTAAATAATAGTAATGTTCATGGAGATGTAAAAATATAATTACTTATATGACTTAAATGAATTATGGAGTGGTCCAATATGAGAAATGTATTTTTGTTAAAACTTTATCCCATGTTATTGGTTAGGAATCACAAATCACTATTAGTGACTAACCTATTCCATAGAATTAAATTTGGAATTATAAAGTTAAATCATTCATTTGGATCTTTATTATACTAATATAGAAGATATCTCACATTGGAATGAGATTTTAATTACCAATAGAGTTTACAAATATTAAAAAGATATTTATTTAACTTTAGATGTTAAAAAATCACAAATTCATTTTACCATATATATGTTAATAATACAAAAAAATTGTAGAAAATTACATCATGTATGATATGAATGAACATTGTTATTAATAATTTGAGTTCTTAGTTGATTAACATAAGTAAATATTGTGATATTCTGGGTATTATTCTTTTACATTAAAAATGGAATCATCATATAATTGTTATTTTTTGTGAGATAATAAATATGTTTTGTTGTACCTTTCACTTATTTCGATGAATTTGGGTGCCTCCTGTATAGGTAAACACTACATAGATTATTTTTTTCGTGGGGTTATTTCTTTTTAACTAAAATATTGCATTGTTGGAACCATTTTGGAAAATTTTAGTAGAGAAGTTATCTTACGAAGAAATCATTTTCATATGCCCATTGATGAATTCCAAAAAAAACATTAATTGTCCCATGTGTTTTATATATTCCAAGATGAAAAGATTAATCTTCCTTCAAAAATATGACCATAAAATTTATTAAAAAATCAGTTCCTCTAAGTGAGATGTGATAAACTTTTAGTGTTTAATTATAGATAAAAACTATAAACATAAGGATTCATAGGATTATAACTATACTTTATATAAATCCATAAAATTATAATTTCATTGATATAAAAATACTAATCACATTAAATATTTTATAACCACATATTTCCAAAATAAAATTGTATTCTTTTATCATACATTCCCTGATCAATTTTTTTTCTCATTTGTTAACTAGAGTAAAAAATAATAATTATTATCATATATAATTATTTACACATCCTATATTTTTTTACATGGCTTCATTTTATTGATAGTCTATTATTGAATAAAATGGTTTATTAGTCATACTCTTATGTGATCCAAAGTTATTGATACCAAGAGGAGTGTGAGCTATTATTAAAAGAGAGTAATGAATTAGTTGAACATAAATTCTTAATAACAGACTAACAATGGAGTTTTGAATATAATATATCTTTAACACTCTTATATTTTAAATATGTTTAATCATAAGATTTCTTCACAAAATGTTTTTTAAAATATAATTATTATGATTTAGATCTTTTTCTATTCATGAAGTTATGTGGGGGGGATGTTCAAATTTTTAAATACTATTGATTCTATGTATGTAATAAAATTAATGACTCAGCCACTTATATATATATATATACAGATTTTAAAAATAATTTTTCATTATAATTAAAATAATTTATAATCATCTTTAAAATATTATTAGATTACTAAATAATTTTTTATGTTGATTCAAAATATAGGTTACTTGTGCATAGAGTAGATAAATATATATTACTATATTGTCTTGAAAAAAAAATTCCATAAAAAATCATGTCAATAATAATCTCACTTGTGGAGGTTCTAAAAATTATGAAATGGAATAATGTTTTAACATGTTATTTGGCCTTTTATATTTTTTTACAACTGCTGAATTTAAATAACATTTGAGGTAAGACATTTTATATTATTCCTCCACAATGAAGATAATCATTGGGGATAATGCTAACATTTATGTTTTTGGAATGGTTATAATTTTTTAATAAAATATATTAATTGCAGAAACATCCTAATACACATAATGATTTCTGAAATTTACAATTTGGTAGAATCATTTTACACATTATGATGAAACAAATTCTCTTTATATTGGGTTCTTTTTTTAATAAATTTATAGAGTTTGTCTTTACGTGTTATTCATGATGTCAATTATTTAATGTACTTTTATCACACTCTTGACAATTATTTTTGTGAAATTTTTAGTGGAAATGTTATAATTTTATATGAATTCTATTTTCATTATAAAATTTAATCTGGCTAAATTTTAATTTAAATGATTGAAAAGGATTTTATTCCATTTATGATATTCTATTTTTAAAATATTATGATGATTTTAATAAATTGTTTTTCATATTTTATTTATTCTACACCTCCAAGAATTGTGTATAACTATACTGAGATACTAAACTGGGTTTCATTTTTACAAAAGATAAAATTAAACATTTTATTGACAAATAAATGAAATATTTATCGATTAAACTAAATTAAGATAATAATATATATATATATTCTTTTTCAAAATAAAGAACCATATTTTCACACGACATTTCTTTTTGGGGGAGTAATCAATATTTTTTACAATAATGTATATGGGGAAATTTATTAGATATCTTCTTCATTGTTTTTATAACAATTCATTCATTGTTAAGACAAAATAGATTACAATAAATATGTTTAATATATTTCAAGATAATTTTTTTTTCTCGAATAATTTGATGTAACATTATTTTCATACATGTTTTCCAAATATACTTCCAAAATATTTTATGACAAATTATTCACTAACTAATAATATATTAAATCACCTACATTCACTTGGGAAAATAAATATTTAACTACTTGAATGAAATTTTTTATTTTTAATGATTAATAGAAAAAAATATTATTTCATTTACTATTTTAATTATTTAATAAATATTTGACCTTTTTTATGGTTTTGTAACTGAAATAATATCTTGGGTGTTTTAATTAATTATTAAATTTATTTTGATGATAATACTTTCATGTCCATGTTTTTTCATTTATATAATCTATTTTAATGTAGTATACTTAATCTATTATGGTTTGAAACCCTATGATTAATCATGTTGTCATGTTATATCATTAATTTTTAATAGTTAAATTGTTAGAAAGTAAAAATTCCTCATCGATTGCTTTTATGAAACATTTTTGGTTTAAGGAAATTCAATAAATATGATATTTTTTTAATAAATTATTCATATGTATCATATTTTCTAACTGGAAGGTGATATGCTACATATTTTGACGAGATGGGTTTTTTCGTATGATACCTTTACCATTTATGTTGATATGACATATATTTTTATCAAGGGATATCCTAAGTAAAATTTATATAGTTTAAAAAATTCACTTATTTTTTTATGCAATGAATATTTTGAAGGATAAAGTCGCATGTATGTTTTTTATATAGATGAAGAAGGAGAAAATTATGTTTTTTTATTGTTTCCTAATTAAAAAATTCAAGAAATTTATATTTTTATAATAATTTCATATAATATATAATACTTTTTTAGGATACTGTATGAAACATAATATTATAGGTGATACATAATATAATCTCTTCTTGGGTGGCCAATATATATTCTGACTATTTCAAATTAAAGGAAATATTGATATATAAAACATTTTAGTTTAAATATAATATAAATGTTTCATAGGGAATCCCATATGTAATATTCTATTGATTTGTAAGAACAAAAAATGTATGTTACATATGATAAATTTCCAATGTGCTACCACTTTGAAAAAATTTATTTTTCATAACAAATTGAATGAAGTGATATATATGTAGTGTGATGGATAAAATAATAGGAAGTCAATCGATGTTATCATGAATTTTTTTTGAATAAAAAATAATTAATGTATATGTATAATTTTAAATAATGTACATACAAAACCCTTGCACATATGGTGTGACAGAAATCATTGGGGGAAAAGAGCTAGATTAACCAATAGTAGTTGATAAATAGTTACGAGTTGTCACATGGAGATCATAAATTATATAATGATGATATTTTTAGTGTGTGAAGACATTATAGACATCTCCTATATAAATGGGTCATTTTATTTGAAGCGGTATGTTGGGAAAATCATCAATAAAAAGGATTAGTGAATTTAATGAATGAAAATAACATTCCATGATCACAATGGATAGGGGAGGTTCGTGACTAATATGGTTCCAAGGAAGATTTAGGTGGGTATAGGAACTAACTCAATAGGGAATAATCATCAGCCTCATTTTTTATCCCTTTAATTTATTTCATTTTTAATGTTATTTTTCATATTTTTTCTTATATTTTGATCATGTATTGATAAATTATATTTGGAGATCTGGTTGAAATGAATTCAATAGCAATACTATTATATTTATTATTTAATAGATTTTATTTTAACTTCATGGGTATTTTTTTTGCTATTTTTCTATTATTATAGTTATAAAAATTTGATCGAGGTAAATGAGGGGATTTCCAATTTTTTTGAAATATTATATTAATACATTTTCACTAAAATTGAAAAATTGATGTCGTTTTTATATGAATTTTAGTGTTGTGATCATTTTTACTCTGTTCACACAAATTTAATTCTCCTTGAGAATCAAATTTATATTGTTCCATGTACTGATATCTAACATAAAATGGAACATTTTTATAAAAATATTTATCTGATGTACATTGTTTTGAAATAGATTAGGTTTACATCTTCCGTTTAATAATCATTCATTCGATTAGTTATTTGGTGAGAAGATAGAAGTTTGGATGATTCAGTAAATAAATGATGATAGTCAAGGGACAATGAGGTGATTCAAACATATTTCCAGATAGACTTTTTTCAACTATGATTTATGATGAGGAAAAACATGAAATTAGTTGATCAATTTAGATCTATCTAATCATAATAATTTAATTTTTTTCCAACCTTTTAAAACATCATTATGGTTTCAACACATTCATTTTATCCTTCTTATCATTATATTCATTAGTTTTTTTCTACTCATTTCAACAAATCACCATTTATCATTCATCCTTTTTTTCAATTTTCAATTTTCAATTATATTATTTAATGTTTTTTGGATTAAGAATCGTCCATTTACTATATTTAAAACTCCTTAACACTTGTAAGTTTTATGTTGGTTGATAAATTTAATTTTTTAATGACTCAAAGTATCCCCAAATCATTGATCCACTTAGAATAATAAAATGTGATATACTAATTCACACAATGCCTTTAAAAACTATTAATTGACTGTGTATGAGTAGGTTAAATTGCATTAAAATACATTTTGTATCTTTATCAATGGATATCTTCAAAAAATGGAATATTTTAAAATACAATGTTTTATATGATATATCTGAGGGAATCTGGGTATGTGATAAATGATTTTTGTAGACATAATACTATATATCTTTGTATATTCATAAGTTTTATGTATTTATTAGAGGCCACATATTTCATACACTTATTTAATTTGGAATTTATAATTGTCTTCAGGGATTCACAGGCATATGGGGCCACAATTTTTTGTTTTTAAAATAAATATAAAGTGTATAAATATTTTAGAGCTGCACAAATGTGTTTTAGAGAAAATGTTGAAAATTTTTGATTTAATTTTCAATATTTGTCACATATGATGTATCATATTCTCTAAATATATTATAAATTTAAAACACATATATTGTATAATATCAAAAACTGTTTTTTGATATGGTTTAAATAAAATTCATATGACGTGACATTTGGTTAAAAGTACATTATGTCAAGAATGATTTATTTTATGTGGTAGATTTATAGATTCATGACCAAAAGGAACTACTATATCATGGTTGTCTTCAACATAAAATAATATATCCCTATATCTACCATATCATAGTGTGTGACACTATACAAGATAGATTATTTATTTATATCATCACATCATGTTTTAATTCATGAACATTAGTCTTATTCGCCTCATTTGTTCTTCATATTAGGTTTTTTATTATATTATAATAACTATGAAGAGTTCAAAAAAACATGTTTTTAAACATTATAAATTATTTATGAGGTTTAATTTAATGATTTAAAATGATAAAATTTTGCAGAATTTTTTTTGAAACATCATATAAAAAGTGTTCGTTTTTTTGAATTGATTCCTATAGGAATTTTCTTTATACCTGAACATGGTTTTTATAATAATCAGCCCACAAATTATGAAATTATGTTTCTCTCATTTCAATAAAACCTTAGAATATAGTTTTAGTTAGTCCCAGTAATGAGGAATATCTTTATCAGGTGTTGGGAGATTCCTAGGATATATGGATACCATAAAAGATATATATTAGTTGGTTTCTCTAAAATGATCTCAGTAAAATTTCTATTTGAAACATGCATATTATATCTAATCAAGGTGGATGGTAAATATTTTTATTTAATTTAAAATTTATTCAAAAATATATATGTAGATCCTTATTGGAATGGGTTTTGTGGTTACTCTTAAACTACGTTTAGGATGAGTTTTATCCCAACAAAAAATTATTTATTAAACCATATATATTGAATATTGTGGATCATATTATATGATAAAAATAAAATTCGAAATTTTTCATAAAATAAATATTAATTTGTGATGATATTTATTAAAATACAGTGATTTCTACCTAAACCACATATTGAGGTAATTATTATAAAGAAGATATATAATACATGAATTATCTCAATGAAATGATGGATTAAAATTGAAAATTATTATTAATGGATGATATAAATATTGAATCCTTATATTGAGTTGATTAAATGCTATATATTTTATCATCTTTTTATGTTCGGATGTTGGAGATATGATTTAATTTTTTTTAAATGTGAGAACAAATGGATATCATTTCAATCGTACATTAGAGGGTATTTTATTTCTTACTTTATGAAGAATTTAATATAAAATGTATATATAGGTAATGATTAAACATAAAAATAAAATAATATTAAAGAGAATAGTTTTCATTTAATTTTTACATTATAATTTTTTGTTATTTTTTTGATTCTTAGAAGAAAATATGTGGTTTATTTTTTTATATTATAAAACTGTTTTCTGAAATTTTGTAGTTATTTCTACAAAATTACACACCAGGTTTCTACCATTGGTGTCAATAGATAGTATCATTATACATATGTGGGGAATCCCACTATTACATTAAATTATAGATCAAATAGTGGAGGAAGGGTAAAGTGGACCTTCATTTTAATTTGTAATGAATACCAAAACACAACCAATTTGTGCTATAAATGATTATTCATCATATTGAATGAAGATATTTAAATGTGATTGGTGAAATTAAGTACAGAGATACCAAGTATTTTTTATCATTGGTTTAATTTATTGAGCGATGCAGTAGAGGTTGAGGTCTTTCATTGCACAATGGCGTAAACATGAAAACATGTGGCAGTGGCACATGGCCCCCTTCAATATCCAAAACCCTATGAAGTGTATATAATCATGTGGGATTCCAAAATTAATAATTTAAAATTATGTACAACCCCCTTTGCCTATCAAAACTAATAAACCACTATTTGTATCATTTATGGAGAAATTATGGTATTTATGATTTTATAATTTTAATCAAAGAGGACTAGTGAATTTATATAAACATTTTGTCAAGTTATTTTCAATAGAAATACCTCCATTGATGAATTGGATTATATGAAATGTTTTTTATGATTCCATATAATATAATTTTTTCCTAATAATGTTGTAATGATAATATAATAATAAGATATAAGAGAATTATTCTTTTAATTAATATTGATCCATATATATATGTTCTGATAATTGATTTTAACTAGAGATATTGTTGGTCACATATCTTTGGATAATGATCATTATAATGTCATGGATACTCATGGTTGATTCAAATAATTAAATTTTGATATTTTATAAATTAGGGAATATATAATCAATAATTTGTGACATTTAATTATAAATATAATGTTGGTTATGGGGATTTATACGTGTCTTTATTCTCTTAGATATTGTATTATGATGACACGTATAATAAGATAAATTTTGATGAGATTTAATACAATTTCAATCGTAATAGATGATGAATTCATCCAATAGATTACGTAAATTGTTGAAATATTTGAATCATGGTGTCTATTATTTTATGATTTCCAAGGATAATATGGTCTCTTTTTAATTATTTTTATATATTCTATTGATGATGTGGAATTACATGGTCTACAATTCTTTTTTATTAACATTGATTTCCACTTCACTAGGGTATGAATTTATTGGAAATTTAGTTATTCTATAATTAAAAAATTGCTCTAATTTTTTAAAATGATTTTTAATAACAATATTTAATTATGTGATATGTTTATGATGTTTCTAAATCACATGAAAAAGTTCTTTTATTGAAAAAATGGTTCTACAAATGAATTTATATTTTTTATTCGAAATACAATTATATAATGTCTACATCGATTTTGAAATTACTATTATATATTTTTAACATATGTTTTCAAAACATATTTTATTTTTTCATGGTTATGGAATTCAAAGAGTAAATTCATGATTTAAAATATGTTGGTATTTGAATGGAAATGGTTTTTGGGGCTCTATGGGATCATTTTTAAATTAATGAAATGAGTAGTTTGTTAAATTTGAGTTCTAAATTTATTTAACTATGTTATTTAGACCAACCACGGGGTATTTATTTTATTTTATGGATGTAATGTGTTGTAAGGGTTCTTCTTTGTGACCGAATTAGAGGTTTTTGAGAGTTATTATTTTTTCCTTTTTGATTGGATAATTTTTCATCCTTATCCAATCACGTCCACTATGTTTTTGGTATGGTATCCCATAACTAATTTTAATATAAGTATTTATACATCAATAGTCTGAATCAAACATTACCCTTGTGTAACCTATTTGTATGTTATAACTCATACTGTGGGAGTCCCCCAATGATGCATTATGTGAGTAATTAATTTGGATTTTGATCTGGTATGACAAGATATACACAAACTTCTTGCCCCACAGTTTTGTATGGTCTTATTTATTTTAAATGACTACAATGGAAAATGACAATACCATATATTCATTGATGGGGGGGGGGTAGATGTTAAGGATTCTTATCTTGTACTTCATTTAATTCACCATTAAATAATATGATTATAAAACCCATTTCATTATATAGTTACATTATTTCATATGAAGATTTGGGATTTATGATCCTGTATCTTTTTCAATAGAGTTAAGTAGAGTTTGTAAGTTATTTTAAAGGATGTTTTTTGAATGGGTTTATTTTCTTTCATCTTATTGTGAATAAAACTCCCTATTTTTAATTTTAAATCATTTTATTATTAAAATAGTTTGGTTTAAATTTATTTTTTATAAATATAACCTTTGGTTTTTTCATTTTAGTATTATTATATGTTTAAAAAATATTTTTTAATTTAATTTAAAACACTATTTAGTTATCTCCAATAAAATATAAATAATATATATTTCATTGGGTTATCCAAATGGGCATGTTTTCTCACACACTAAATACACACCGTTTGTACAAGTATATATCCTTCCATCTATATAGGTCCTAGTATTTTATTTTAAATTTGTTCTATTCATTAGTGTTTCCAAATAGTGTTTTTGGATGTTGTGAGACACCTGTTATAGAATAGTGAAAGATCATACGGTATCAATGTAATTTTAATATTGTTTTGGTTACCATATACTGATGTAAGGATCTGACTTATGGTGTCATCTTACCCAGCAACCAAACTGGTCTTCTGTATGGTCTGGAGGGTGTTCAAAATCCCCAAAGGAATCAAATATTACATCGTCATCATGGAATATAAGATGGTAATTATTTAGCTATCATAAAATAACGTAATTTATAATCATAATCTATAGAAATACACCATTAAACATTAGATAAATATAATTGAACATATAAAATATGATATAAATTTCATTTATGATGCTACATATAGTGGAATTTTATACAGAAAAGATATTATAAAATAAAATAGGCCTATGATGCTAAAAAATCCGTAGGATGATGAAAATACCCTTAATAGCTCTAATAATAACCAATGTTACCATAATTCACTATCCCACACAAAACACCCCCAGAATATCATTTAGGAAATAATTACATAAGAATGATGATATAAATATAAAAAATAATTTGGTGTTAAAAACACATTATGTTTCCACCCAAATAATCATCCACAAAGGTTTCCATATTAAATCAAAAAAATGATTGCATGAAATACAATAGAAAAGTATACATTTTAATAAACCTTCTTATAAAATTAATTGAAACAAATACAACTATGTTTAAAAAGTATTCATTTATTATTTTAAATTTAGGACACTCACCTAGAAAAAAACATATCCTCTTTCAAAAAACCCTTTACCAAAATATTTTATTAATGTTACTCATTAAAACCATTTCCTAAAAATCTCATTAAAAAATAGAATCTTAAAAAATCACAGAGATTTTATATTTTAAAATTCATCGCTAAAACATATCTATAAACCAACTTAAATATAAAATGAAACAAATTTTCCTAAAACCACACATCTAAAACCCATTCACACTAAATTGTTTTTAAAAATACATTTTCATTTTCGTATAGAAAACATTTCAACCGACTTTTGAAAAAATCTTACTGGGAGATTACTAGATCCATAATATACTAAAAGGGTTTTATCCACACATGACCCACTATTCCTCACACTATAATATAAAATTTATAAGTATGAATAATTAATTAGTTATAAAATTTCAATGTTAGGTATTTCATGTATTCACATAGTATAAACATCTAATTAAGGACTCATAGGAGCATCAATAACTTATTTAAATCACACCTAATATTTAAATTAGTGGTATCTATTTTTTACATAAATAGAGATTGGATTAAAATCCATTAAAATTTCTCAAATCCATTTTGAAACTCCCATTTTCATATAATCGAAATTTAGATATTCATAACACTCAAAAATATACACGTTAAAAAAAATAATCATTCAATGTCATGAAATATAAAGCAATAACATAGAAATTTTTACCTCAGTTTTATTATAAACAAGATAATAGTCATTACATACAAAAATGTACTCTTCCACAAGTCAATAAATTGACTTTATTACACAAAAATAGAAAAATACAAAATTTTAATTCAAACCACTACACATAAATTGGCCAAAATAATCCCTAGGGTTTATTGGGGGAAGGAAAACTGAATAGACCAAGTTAAGAGAATAGATAATGACTTCTAGGGAGACTTACCATAGAAGACACCTTATGAAAACAAGGAGAAAAACAACAAGGTAGTGGGTGTAAGAGAATAAATTCTCATAGAATAGTATTATCATACTTTTTAATGAGAGGGGATTGAAATTGGGGTTTTTTTGTTATAAACAAACAAAATAATTTTTTAATTATTTCTATTAATTAATATTAATAGATTACATGGACTAGGCATACTATTTTTTAATACATGTAACAACCATTAAAAGGTCACATCCTAGATCAAATTACACTCACATGGTTTATTAATAACTCTATGTGATTGGATAAAATATGAAATAAGCATTCTATGAAATACTGACATCTTATAGATCTAGTAATTATTCTTACTGCATGGTTCACCAAATTCTACACAAATCTGGCCCAATTTCAATTACATAACAAGGTACCATATATTTTACCCTATGATCCACATGGTTTAAATTCAATCATTAATATACCATATATAATAAGGTTTTTATAACAAATTAAACTAGAAAACCAACTATGTAGGGGAAAATAAGTGATTTCCAATAAAATTTTCTGTAAAAGTCTTCTATAGAAGGAATAATTATCGATTTTTTAATTTTTTTGATAAAACCTCTCAAAAACCTAAAATGACCGCCATTAACAAAAAATATCCCAAAAATAGCCACACAAGTGATGATGTGTAGAAGTGTTATTGTAAAAAAATGACCATTAATTTTTTGGAGCTAACCTAATTAATGTTCTCTAGTTAAGAGTGATTTTAATGGAGTAATGTCAATATGGGTAACCTCTATGTTAGTTTCCTAGGGTTTTTTGTCAGTGAAAAAAATAAAACTAATATATCATTTGTTTGTTCTCTATTGATAATCATTTTTCGGATTATTAAAAATACTGGATAATATCCCTTGATGTGTTTAGAAGGAAACTGTGGTATAAAAGGTGACCCATGGGGTTTGTTAAATGATTCCATAGCCTACTGTGCTTGTGTAATTAGAAAGGGTATTATATCCAACACATAGTATGTAGTGTAATCGAATATTCTTGGTTTTAGCTGTGGGTTCCATAAAAATATTGTAGTTATTTCAGAGAGGGAGTGATTGAAATACCCCTAGAAATGTATGATGATAAAATAAATCATAATACACATTTCAATATTATTAATCATTAATTTAGAGAGCCTTCTTGAAAACTACTCTACAGTTGAGTGTTATTATCATGGTGTAGTTTCATGATGGTTATCCTCCTTGGTTGATTCCTATATATTGTGTGAGTGAGGTAAAATCATACAAAAACAACATGTATTGTCTTATGTGGAAATTAACTAGTCTGATAAGTGATCCTTGTAGTTTAATGTACATATTTTTAATCAAAGGAAACCAATATTGTAACACCCCAAGATTTCATAGTGTGTTATTTCTTCAAAATAATTCAATATCTTGCACTACACGCAACACCGAGTTCAAGCGCACCATGACTTACCAAACAAGCCGTTCAAAAGAGGTTATGAATAGTATTAACTAAATTTTAAACTTTATATAATCCTTATAATTTTCGTATCCATATTATGAGTTTCTTAGACATAATGCAGGAACAAATTGATTTTCAGTATTGCACTTTTATCAACTTTTAATAGTGAACCCTTTTTAAATAAAATATTTTAAACTTTTTGACTAAATGGGGACATCAAAAACTTAAAATGAAACATCCCAAGCTTTCACGGTACGCTTTCCTTTGAATAATGTGATAGCGTGTGTTGTACGCAACACGGAGTTCTAACACACCATGACCAATCAAACTAGCCATTATGAATAGTAATACCTAATTTTTGAAATTATATATATTTTATATTTCAAAATGGACTTCATTTTTGGGTTCATAATATCAAAATTATCCTAGGATGAAATTTTGGTACTTTTTGGAAAACTTTAATATTTTGATGAATAGTGAAAATTACTAAATTTTAATTAGAAACATCTTTTTTAATCAAAATAATTAATAGTGATAAATTATGAATTTTAGTTGTTTAAAATTATATTTAAAATATATTTTTACCATTTAATATAATTTTGGTCATTGGACATAATTTTACTATTAAACCGGAGATAAACAAGTATCAATCTTTTGATAGCTATTATATCTTAAAAACACGCTTTTTGTTTTAACAACGGGAATTAATTTTAAATTAATTTCTGCCACTTCTGTGTTTTGAATTTTTAAAAATGGATTCCATATTTGGAATCAGTATGTTCAAATTGTGTAAATAGGTAACTTTTATTTTTAGACATTTTGAATAATTACTACGGTAAATATTTTATTTAAAATGGTTAAGGGTAAATCCGGTAAATAAGGGTTAACAAATAATATTATAATAATAAATAATTACCCTAAAACGTGTCCTAACCTTATTAGTGGATACATTTCCGACCATGGGCATCTTTGGGTCAATTTTGGGACCTCATAGAGCCACTTGTAGGTGATAGGGACACTTTATTTTAATTAAGTTAAAATGAATACAAAAATGACACAAGCATACATCTTTTAGAAAAACAATATACACATAGGGTTATATATGTTGGATTTTAGATTATAAATATTCATTAGAAAGCTAAAACGATTTCCTACATAATGATAATTTATTTATAATTTTTAGACATTAAATAATT
The DNA here is from genome assembly GCA_963277665.1 of Viscum album. NCBI lineage: Eukaryota > Viridiplantae > Streptophyta > Magnoliopsida > Santalales > Viscaceae > Viscum > Viscum album. The sequence goes on from OY728152.1 coordinate 1,430,160,481, forward strand.
TAATTTATTTATGACACAATGATGATGCAATAATTACTATAATAGTGTAAAATTAAAATAATTGATATTATAAATACCCAATAAAATATAATTTGAAACTTTTAATAAATTAAATTAATTTTATAGGATAATATGACATATTAGGATTGCTTTAATTGACTTTTTTTGAATTAATAAATCTTTTATGAGTTTCACAAAAATAAACTATTGAATAGTGTCAAATTGACATAAAAGAGTGTTTAAAAATAATATTATATTATTAATTGGTATTAAATTCCTAAAAATCAATGGTTCGTCCAAGAGACTTATATCATGATATGTGTATCATTAATGAACCACTTGGGGGTCGCATGGATGTATATGGTATGTTTATTAACCATATAATATAAAAAATCAAATAGACATTGTAAAAGTGAAACTAATTAACTTAGAGTTAATAAATAAAAATAAGGTTAATATAAGTACCCAAACCTGTATAAATTCTATTGGTTGAGTGGTTTTCGACCCATACCCACCTTAACCTTTGAATAATCAACATTTTCTCCATTATAAACCGAATATGAATTTATTATAAACTAATATTTCTAGCTTTTCCAAAGGTTCCCCGCACCCCTCTTATAAAAGGGCACTCGTCAATCTCATTTCATCACACCTTGAAAGCCTTTTGGTTCGGCCAAAATATTCCCAAATACTCTCCCAACTTCCCTCACTACATCCTAGAGGCCTTAGTTTGATCAGAAAGCCAATATATGGATCCCATTTGATCAAATCAAAAGGAAGAACCCGGAGAAGTGGTAATGTTTTCACCACCCCTTTTCAAGTTCCTTTCTTCTTCCACTTCTTCTTTCATTGTTATTACCATTATAAAATAATAACTCCAGTATATTATATATACTGTGATGTTATTATAAATATGGTAAAACCATATTCAGTATTCTATCCACCTTTTGAATAACATGTCACCATACGTGCGTACGTACGGCTTACCGTCTCCACGTCGTGGTGTAATTGTTATTCAATATATTATTATTTTGATGGGTAAAATAATGATGTGAAACTCATGTAAATAATAAATATAACATGTTAATTATTCTTTATATATTATATACCATCCATTTATATATTATTTTAATATCAGAAGAATGATATTGTCGCTCGTGTGTACGTACGGACTACCGTCTCCATGAACGCGATAAGATTCATTCTCCATCGTATCCATTCAAGTATAATTATCATTTGATGATTTAAAAATGATTTTTAAGGACTTGATATAATTATGGATGTGAATAATATACAACCTATCCATTAAAAACATGTCTTAGGTAACAAAATATATAAAAGAAAATGAGTAAGTTAACACCCGAAACAATGATAATACTAAAATATTATTAACAAATAAATGATAAAAGATCATATATGATATCATATTAACGTATATGATTCTTGAATATTTTAGTAGCAATTATGTCACCATTATACAGGACGATAACCTACCCCAACCAAGGAAAAGTACAAGGTAAGGGTTTATTTCGCAATCTCATCATTATCCGAGGTTGTTTATACGTAATAATCTACCGGGATGTCTTTATCATCCACATCCATGTTTCTTGAAAATGAATTTCAAAAGATTTTTACTATTTACTAGAATATGGGTTAAAGTCATTTATACCCTTGTTTCACTTTTTATAAGAGGTTTATAAATGAATCTTTCCGTCGTTTTCCAAACAAGGTGCTTTTTAGCCTTTTCGACAAAATTAAGGTGGGAATGTTTTTTTAACTTATACAGAGGGTGAGGCTATTTACCGCCATTATAAAATTTTCAAAGCTTCCAATACAAGATTACAAGGAAATTTTCAAATTAAATGTTTTATTTTATAATTATGTGACTTTTAAATGATTTCAAATTTAATATTTTAAGAATTTCGGAAAGGTACTCTTTATCAAAATCAGCATTTTAAATGTTTTAATGATTTATCTTTCTAAATCATTTTTATTAATATCCTTGTTTTCAAAATGGTTTTTAAGGATTTCTTTATATGTACATGAATGATTTTAAAATGTTAATTCCTTTAAAAAATTTCAAAGTGGTATGGGACACTTTGATTCAAAAATCTCTTTTTAATTACTTCCTTTATAAATGTGTGACTTTTAAATGATTTAAAAAAAACAGAGATATTTCTCTCAAATAGTTTTGATTTCATCAATCTCAACATCCTTTGATGAATTTTATGATTATATGAAGTTGATTTACTATGATAAAATACTTCAATAATGTATTGATGGTTTTGTGATATGTTTGACTGTAGATGTGTTATTTTCATACCATTCATGGTTTATAGAGAATGTATTGACATTTTATATGCTATTTTTAATACGAATGTTTATGTTATATTTAAACCTTTTCATATGGGAATGTATTGGACTCAGTAAGTGATGGGTGGAGCCCGCTATAGCTCCTCGATGCATCGGTAGGTCTCATGAGACAAACTAGTGTCTTGGCACAAGGACTTGGAAAAATCTTATGTGTAGTCTTGGCACGAGGCCTTGGCTATGTGGTTATGATAGTCTGGCATTATGCATTCCATCGTTATGAAAGTGGTTATTGATATTTCATGTGATTATTCGATTAGTAGAATATCCATGTGAATAATTAAATGGAATTATTTCATTTTATTTTTCCATATTATGTTTAAATTCAAGTTTAAAAGGCTTTTGTTTTAGTTATACATTGCCTTAAATGTTTATTATTATTTATGAAAGTTTCGTCTATATTTTTATCCATACTAGGCATTTGAGCTCACCCCTTTTCTATGTTTTATTTTTCCCAGGAAGTGAGGAAGTAAATTATGAATGACTTGTAGGGATATTATGAGGAAATAATAGTGTGTATTATGGAGACAATATGTTGTTGTTGTAGTTTTTCACATCATGATGTAATGTAAAACTTTATGAATATATCTAGTGTTTCCAAGGCTACTAAACCAATCGGTTTTTCGAGATTTTATCTTTCTTGTATTCATGCCAATGTCATGTAATAATGCACCGACTCTAGGTAACTAGGTTCGGGGCGTTACAGTTGGTATCTGAGGAAGTTTAGTAAAAACCTTGGAAGATAGATTTAGATAAACTCTGATTAGAGCACATAGATTTAAGATGGACTTTGAGGATTAGTATAGAAGAACTTCCAATAATTTTGGTATTGTAAAGATTTTGTGAGTTTTCCGAGCAATACATCCATGTCTGGATATGAGCAGGTAGAGGCGGCTCTGGCACAGATGTAACTAGGGGTAAAACCCGAAAACACCGCTTTGAGCTAAACTCAAACGGGAACTGGTGCACGACAACGGGCCTTGCTGCACTCTTTGTTACGACACTCTCGGGGGATATGCTTAGGATAATTCTCATTTTCTTTACAAACCATTATGAAGGGTTAATGAGTATATACTTCCTCAAAGGAGATGTTTTTATGATTATGGATTATATCCATAAACTATTTAATTTATGTTATGTGTTTGGGATTAGGTATTGTTATTCATAAACTAATCTAGTGTATTCCATTGTTTAGAAATGGCGCCCAATAGAAGGAATGAGAACTCCAGCAATGAACATGATCCAAATAGAAGGAAGGATCATATATTTCATGGTCTTAAGCTAGAATTTATAAGACAAATAGTCTCCCATGTATTATCATCTTATGAAGATATAATATCATGTGTTGATAAGATAAGTAAAGAGTTTACTGAGTCCTATGGCTTTGATGGGAAGCAAGAGAAGAAAAGGATGGAAGAGGGAAAGATGGATAAAGGGAAGAGGGAAAAGAATAATTTTCCCATATGTGATAACTGTGGGAAGAAACACCCTGGAACTTGCCTGAAAGGAATGGGAGTTTGTTATAAGTGTGAAGGAAAAGGGAACAAAGTACGTGACTGCAAGGGTAAGAAAATGGTTTCAAATGTACAATGCTTCATTTGCAATGAGTTTGGACACTACGCGAACCTATGTCTCAATCATCAGAATATGCCTCAAATGATGCTATTGGATAATAATCAAGTTATGATACTACCACAGATGAAGAGGAATGATTAGAGTTCTTATGTTGATTATTTCAATTAAGTGTTGTATCAACAATGTACTAGTTATAATAATTACGGAGTATATAAGGATTGTACTGCAGTACAATTTCATTATGTACTTGAGATTGTGTGGAACAAAGAAAAGTGACTCAATAGAAGGTTAAATTTTTGGAAAATATATGGTTGAGAGAAAGATAAACCATAATATGGTTCTGATACCGAGGTATTGATTTTAGAATAATACATGATTGTTTTGGATAAATTATATTGGATATTATTGACTACCATGAAACTGATTAATGATTTGTATATTCCATCATTGTTGGGGATTAATACATTTTTGGATTGAAGGAGTATATCAATTATAAGGAATAAGGGATCATGAATGTAATCAATAAGGTTTTATGATAATTCAGGATGTTGCAGTGTTTTTAAAAGAATACATGTTGAATGTGATAACATGTTATTACGCGGAAAAAAAGGATCTTCATTATGTTTACCTTCCTTATAAATTTTGGACTGAATTATTTTGGATAGTTCTAGTTCGGATTATTTTGGATTTCCATAAAAGGACAACCCGGAGGTCCGGCGGCAACCCATCACGTCTGGCAAGGCCGCGAGACTTGAACCCGCAAACGAAGGGCGACAAGGGTGTATCACCTACCACTGTCCCACTAGATGTCCTGGATTAAATAATGTAGTTTTTTTAAAATATCTGGTAGATTACTTTTAAATTCGTTCATTTTGGAACCCTGTACGAATAGTATAAATAGAATTTTTTTTCTGTTCTGTTATCTTTTAGAGTGAAAGATAAGTTTGTCGTAGAAATTTAATAATGGATAAAACTCTAATTATAAAGTAAGTATATATCCTTATGATCTTAGCAAATCTCATAAACAAATTCCTCAACATTATGATAAGGAACTTAGAACAAATATTTTGTCCTAGATGGTACCTTAAATCATCACTAATTTATGGATTTGGGATTGTTGGCCTTTTCATAGCCATGTTCTCTACCACTCTCCATCAGATAATTGATGGTTATATTTCTCTTCCATTTCCATATTTTCCTACATGTAACCCTAGTATGTGTTATTTCCGGTAATCTTTATACTTTCCACGCTTTATTTTAAATAGAGGCCTCATTAATTAGTTTTTCGATGTGGGATTTCAACTAAGATATTTTGAAATGCCAAAAAATGTGTTATCCTAATACCCTATATTTTGTTAAACCGATGGTATTTCAAGTCATCATAGATTGATGAATTTAAGGACCTCAATTTTACACTTGTTTTTGATTGATGGCCTCAATCACTACCTATAAATATTTACATTTTTCCTCCAATTATATATCTCTAATTGCCACCAATGTTCTCCTAATAGATATAATAATTTGGTGGTGACCGTTTCATTTATATTTTCCTCATATTAAGACTATATTTTAGTGACCTAATTTCCAATGTGGGTTTTTCCACAAAGATATTTTCTATTTTAAACCATTTATTTTCTAAGAACAATTTCAAATTGCGAGGACGCAATTTATTGAAGGAGGGGAGAATGTAACACCCCAAGATTTTATAGTGTGTTATTTCTTCAAAATAATTCAATAACTTGCACTACACGCAACACCGAGTTCAAGCGCACCATGAATTACCAAACAAGATGTTCAAAAGCGGTTATGAATAGTATTAACTCAATTTTAAACTTTATATAATCCTTATAATTTTTGAATCCATATTATGAGTTTCTTAGACATAATGCAGGAAAAAATTCATTTTTAGTATTGCACATTTATCAACTTTTAATAGTGAACCCTTTTTAAATACAATATTTTAAACTTTTTGACTAAATGGGGACATCAAAAATTTAAAATGAAACATCCCAAACTACCACGATACGCTTTCCTTTGAATAATGTGATAGCATGTGTTGTATGCAACACGGAGTTCTAACACACCATGACCAATCAAACTTGTCGTTATGAATAGTAATACCTAATTTTTTAAATTATAAATATTTTATATTTCAAAATGGACTTCATTTTTGGGTTCGGAATATCAAAATTAACCTAGGGTAAAATTTTGGTACTTTTCGGATAACTTTAATGTTTTGATGAATAGTGAAAATTACTAAATTTTAATTAAAAACAACTTTTTTAATCAAAATAATTAATAGTGATAAATTATGAATTTGAGGGGTTTTAAAGTATATTTAGAATATATTTTTACCATTTAATATAATTTTGGTCATTGGACATAATTTTACTATTAAACCGGACATAAACAAGTATCAATCTTTTGATAGTTACTATATCTTAAAAACACGCTTTTTGTTTTAACAACGGAAATTAATTTTAAATTAATTTCTGCCACTTCTGTTTTTTGAATTTGGAAAAATGGATTCCATATTTGGAATCAGGATTTTCAAATTGTTTAAATAAGTAACTTTTATTTTTAGACATTTTGAATAATTACTGCGGTAAATATTTTATTTACCATGGTTATGGGTAAATCCGGTAAATAAGGGTTAAAAATAATATTATAATAATACAAAATTACCCTAAAATGTGTCCTAACCTTATTGGTGGATACATGACCGACTATGGGCATCTTTGGGTCAATTTTGGGACCTCATGGAGCCACTTGTAGGTGATAGGGACACTTTATTTTAATTAAGTTAAAATGAATAAAAAAATGACACAAGCATATATCTTTTAGAAAAACAATTTTTACATAGGGTTATATATGTTGGATTTTAGATTATAAATATTAATTAGAAAGATAAATAGATTTACTAAATAATTATATTTTATTTATAATTTTTAGACATTAAATAATTTAATTTATTTACGACACAATGATGATGCAGTAATTACAATAATAGTGAAAAATTAAAATAATTGATATTATAAATACCCAAAAAAATATAATATCAAACTTTTAATGAATTAAATTAATTTTCTAGGATAATATTAAATATTAGGATTGATTTGATGGACTTTTTTTGAAGTAATCAATCTGTTATGAGTTTCACAAAATTCAACTATTGAATAGTTTCAAATTGACATAAAAGAGTTTTTAAAACAAATATTATATTATTAATTGGTATTAAATTCCTAAAAATCTAAGGTTCGTCCAAGAGACTTATATCATGATAGGTGTCTCATTAATGAACCTCTTGGGGGTCTCTTGGATGTATATGGTATGTTTATTAACCATATAATATAAAAATACAAAGAGACATTGTAAAAGTGAAACTAATTAACTTAGAGTTACTACATAAAGATAATGTTAATATAAGTACCCAAACCTGTATAAATTCTATTGGTTGAGTGTTTTTAGACCCATAACCACATTAAACTTTTAATAATCAACATTGGATACATTATAAACTTAATATGAATTTATTATAAACTAATATTTCTAGCTTTTCCAAAGGTTCCCCTCACCCCTCTTATGAAAGGGCACTCCTCCTTCTCATTTCTTCACACCTAGAATGCCTTTTGGTTCGGCCAAAATCTGCCCAAATACTCTTCCAACATCCCTAAATACAACCTAGAGGCCTTATTTGGATCAGAAAGCCAACATAATGAGCCCTTTTGATCAAATCAAAAGGAAGAACCCAAAGAAGAGGTAATGTTTTCACCACCCCTTTTCAAGTTCCTTTCTTCTTCCACTTATTCTTTATTGTTATTACCATTATAAAATAATAACTAAAGTATCTTATATATACTGTGATGTTATTGTAAATATGGTAAAACCATATTCAGTATTCTATCCACCCTTTTAATAACATGTCACCATACGTGCGTATGTACGGTTTACCGTCTCCACATCGTGGTGTAATTGTTATTCAATATATTATTATTTGGATGGGTATAATAATGATGTGAAACTCATGTAAATAATAAATATAACATGTTAATTATTCTTTATATATGATATACCATCCATTTATATATTATTTTAATATCAAAAGAATGATATTGTCACTCGTGCGTACATATGGACTACCGTCTCCACGAACGTGATGAGATTCATTCTCCATCGTATCGATTCAAGTATAATTATCATTTGATGATTTAAAAATGATGCTTAAGGACTTTATATCATTCTGGATATGAATAATATACAACCTATCCATTACAAACATGGCTTACTTAACAAAACATATTAAAGAAAACGAGTAAGTTAACACCCGAAACAACGATAATACTAAAATATTATTAACAAATCAATGTTAAAAGATCATATATGATATCATATTAATGTATATGATTCTTGTATAATTTAATAACAATTATTTCACCATTATACAGGAGAATAACCTACCCCAACCAAGGAAAAGTACAAGGTAAGGGTTTATTTCGCAATCTCTTCATTATTCAATGTTGTTTATACGTAATAATCTACTGGGATGTCATTATCATCCACATCCATGTTTCTTAAAAATGAATTTCAAAACATTTTTACTATTTACTAGAATATGGGTTAAAGCCATTTATACCCTTGTTTCACTTTTTATAAGAGGTTTATAAAGGAATCTTTCTGTTGTTTTCCAAACAAGGTGCTTTTTAACATTTTTAACAAAATTAAGGTAAGAATGTTTTTTTTAACTTATACGGAGGGTGAGGCTATTTACCGCCGTTATAATATTTTCAAAGCTTCCATTACAAGATTACAAGAATATTTTCAAAGTAAATGTTTTATTTTATAATTCTGTGACTTTTAAATGATTTCAAAATGAATATTTTATGATTTTCAGAAAGGTACTCTTTATCAAAATCAGATTTTTAAATGTTTTAAAGATTTATCTTTCTAAATATTTTTAATTAATGTCCATGTTTTCAAAATGGTTTTTAAGGAATTATTTATATGGACATGAATGTTTTTAAAATTTTAATTCCTTTCAAAAGTTTCAAAGTGGTATGGGAAACTTTGATTCAAAAATCTCTTTTCAATTACTTTCTTTATAAATGTGTGAATTTTAAATGATTTCAAAAAAGGGAGATATTTCTCTCAAATAGTTTTGATTTCATCTATGTCAACATCCTTTGATGGATTTTATGATTATATGAAGTTGATTTACTATTATACAAAACATCCATAATGTATTGAAGTTTTTGTGATATGTTTGACTGTGGATGTGTTATTTTTATACCATTCATGGTCTATGGAGAAAGTATTGACATTTTGTGTGCTTGTTTTAATACGAATGTTTATGTTATGTTTAAAACTTTTCATATGGGAATGCATTGGACTTAGTAAGTGATGGGTGGAGCCCACTATGGCTCCTCGATGCATCGGTAGGTATCATGAGATAAACTAGTGTCTTGGCACAAGGCCTTGGCAAAATCTTATTTGTAGTCTTGGCACGAGGCCTTGGCTATGTGGTTATGATAGTCTGGAATTATGCATTCCATCGTTATGAAAGTGGTTATTGATATTTCATGTGATTATTCGATTAGTAGAATATCCATGTGAATAAGTAAATGGAATTATTTCATTTTATTTTTTCCATATTATGTTTAAGTTCAAGTTTAAAAGGCTTTTGTTTTAGTTATACATTGCCTTAAATGTTTATTCTTATTTATGAAATATTCCGCTATATTGTTATCCTTACTAGGAATTTGAGCTCCCCCCTTTTCAATGTTTTAATTTTTCCAGGAAGTGAAGAAGTAAATTATGAATGACCTGTAGGGATATTATGAGGGGATAATTGTGTGGATTATGGAGACTATATGTTGTTTTGTAGTTTTTCACATCATGATGTAATGTAAAACTTTATGAATATATCTAGTGTTTCCAAGGCTACTAAACCAATCGGTCTTCCGATATTTGATCTTTCTTGTGATCATGACAATGTCATGTAATAATGAACGGACTCTGGGTAACTAGGGTCAGGGCGTTACAAATATATTATTGGTGACCCATGTGGTTAGATGACGAGGTTCATGTACTAGGGTTATTAGGTTGTAAAAATGGCATCACAAAATATGGAATTTTATTATTGGTATTTAATTTTTTTATATATCATCTCATTATATATTTATTTTTTATGTTGTTTCGTTTTTACAAAAATTGGTTTAATATTTCGAGGTGTCAATGAATCATTTGGTTTGGTAATTTTTTTTTTCTATTTACTAATGTTGCATCGATATCCAATGTTTGAATAAAAATGTCTAAACATAAAATAATGGATTATTTATGTGTGTCAAATCTGATTTCAAGGTGACAATTTTCTAAAAGGTGATTTTCCATGATTCCCTTGTATAATTGTTCATCACATTAGGTCTGGGGATGCACATTTAGCCTAGTAAAGAGTTAGGCTCGATGATGCACCAAATTATCATGGTTTGGTTTTGTAAAATTATTTTATTTTATTTTATTTTATAATACTCATTTTATTTAGGGATTTTTTTGATAGAAAGATGATTAAGATCATCAAGACATGGGAGGTACAAACAATGATAGTCTAGAAAGATAATTTTTGTCCAAACATCAAGTCATAAGGGGAAGTTTGGGATTGAAAATAATTTTTTTTGTTTTTTATTTATGTTGATATGGAATAATTTTATATTTACTACTTTGTTTACGAACATATTTTTGGGGTTCTATATGTGGTTTGTGGTGGAAAATTTTGAATAAATTGATACATATTGTCAGATAACTTAGTATAGCCAACCATATAGATCCCATAATTTTTGGTCTGTAATATCCGTAGTCAAGATTTCATGGTTGAAACACGGTTTCTCAAATAAGGTGGCTAAACAATTTACAACTCTTGATTTCATATTTTTTCTAGTTTTTCAACTTGTTGGAGATCAAAAAATGGATGCTTTGTTGTTTTTATGTACCACTGAGATATTATGATTTGTGGATAATGTGGTGCTTTTTTATCAGGTTTACGGTTATTATTGCATTAAGATTTATTTTTTGATAAATATCTTTATTTTAAATTTTTTATTGGGTTGTTTGAAAAAATAATTCATTTTTTATATATTTAGTTTTTTAAAGTGGTTAATTTCATTATATTGTTTCAAAACAATTCAATGGCAATTAGGTATTCCATTTATGTACATAAAAAATACTCTATGAAATTAAAAAATGATTTTATATGAGTGGAATCATAAATTATATTTTAACTCAAGATGCTTTATAAGTGAATGATCCCATGAACCTACATGTTAGATCTAGACTACTGTAATGAATGTTTATGGTACATTATTTTTCATATAATGTTCTATCATAAACATTAATCAAGATATTTATGTCGAATATTTTTGTCTAATATTTTTGAAGTTAAAATTATTTCTTGAGTTCATGAGTAGTCACAATTATTAACAATACATGAAGGTGCAAGTTGATAACATTTTAGAGATGGTCGTCATGCCCTTTGAGGTTCATTTCAATTATTTTTACAATGATCATTTCTTCAAAGGTGTTCTTCACCTAGATCAATGTTTGATAGTTCATGTGTATTTACTAAATTATATTGAATACATCGTTGAGTAATTTATACATATCATATTTGAGATATATAATAAACTAATGATAGGAGATTCCTTGATCCCATCTGAAGTTGCTGAATATAAATTCTGTAGTGTAGATAAATAGTGACACAGGCCTGAGTTAAAACTAAATGTTTCTTATCATATATGTAGTATACCCCAATTATTATTCTAGTGTAGGGATCTAGAAAATCTATGAATGTTTTTCATAATGATCTAATTGATTTTTTCCATTTGATCTATATAGATCATTTTCAAATGATGTGTTACCATTATTATTATAAGAAGTGTTAGGTTTGATCTATTTTGGGACTTTTTTAATAGACTTCGAACTGGCTACGACTTTTGGATTTTTCTATTTTCGATTTATGAATATAGAAAGTATTATTATATTTAAAATTAGAAATGTATTATTTGTTGTTTCATAATTTATGTTGGTATCCCTTTTGGTTTTTTTATATTTGGGTGTTTTAGAATTTGATTCTCATTCTTGTTATTTATGTGGAGAAAAAATTGGTGCATGTTTTGCTAACTATGTTACATGACATAATTATTGTAATTATGCCCTAATAGGTGTTTTCATGGAATCATATTGATTAAAAATGAGATGGTAATATAATTTATGACATTAGTATATCCTTCTTTTTATAGGACAATGTTATAACTAGTGTCATTCCATGGGAATTTTTATGCGTTGTTCTAATTTATTTTTCATTGGTCGTATTTATTGTTATTGAATAGATTTCATCATATGAATTTTTAGTTGTTTTGAGGATTTATCACTCGGGTTCTTTCTATAGTTACAATATTTAAAATGAATTAAAAATGATGGGGATATGATTAATTATATTCTTTTACCATTGGATTCCTTGATTGAAGTTTATTCATCAATTAATCATTGGGAATAATTTTTTGGATAATTTATTTTTTAATTTTTATTATTTAATAATTTTTTTTCATTAATGGATAATTCATGGTTTTTTCTTAGTTTTGTCTTATTAAAATCTTTTTTCCTAACCCACACAAACAATGCGTTGAGCATAGAGGACATTTATTTCTCTAATACCCTCTATTTTGAACCAAAGAATTTATAGGGGTAGAGAGTAACTTGGGAAAGAACATTTTAATAATCATGTGTTACTATAATTAGTTTTTTTGTGTTAATATATCATATTTTTAAACATTTTATGTTTTTGTAAATTTCATGATTGAAATTAAATGTATTTTATTTTTTGGGGGTATTATATTATCATACCACACTTATAAGAGTAACATTGTTAGAACCAAAAAACGGGAAATATAATTGTGATAGGTTAGATTGGAATGGTTCACTGATGCTTTTTAGAAACATAAGGAACGTACATGGATACGATGTTGACCAGTTGATATATAAGGGTATTCTTGTATTTTTGGGAGCCCAGTAAACCATAACTATGTGGAAAAATTTAAAAAATTTATCTAGAATTTAAAATTTATGTTGAATACATCAAATTATCCATATAGAGTTATGTTATTTCACCCCTCTCAACCTCCCATACAACCCAGAAACCATTGCACCTGCCTCCCATTTTCTACTCTTCACCTCTATGCCAATTATAAAGGAACTCATTCTTTCTTTAGGATGGTTAATTAAGGTCATCTACATTGAACATACACTTATCCATTTATTCAATATTTTATATAAGAAAAAACCTCTCCTATGATCTCTATGGGTACTATTGACCATTTAAGGGATTGAGGGTGATATAATGTTGGGGATTCAAGTTTCCAGGACTTTAAATAATTATCTTCATACTTAATTGGGTCCTTACTAAAGGCAATAAATTTCAAATTAAACTGATAAATTTACACTTCATTCAGGTATGTGTTTCAATGGCGTTTTGTTATTTTTAATTTAAATGTGTTCTTGGGTTTTATAATTTAATTTTAAATAAATTTATGTATTTATGAGATAGGTCAATAATGGTTCGAAATAAATTCCTTGAATTTTTTCGAGATATAAAATGGTTCTTCATTTAAAGTTTATATGTTTTTTTAGAATAAATTCTTTTAGATGAAATATAATCTTAAAATATTATATTTTGATTTTTGTAATTGGATATACTTGATGATGGTATTTGAGACTAGTTTTGTTTTTTAAATAGGACATTTTTGTTTTAGAAAAGGGTTACGTGAAATAGAAATGGACTCTATGATTTAATAGTATTGTTTGGAACATTGTAAAATAAAAGTTTTATTTCTTGTAAGTTCCTCATTTATCTCCCCATGATGGTTATAACACCATCACCCATTTATCATTGATCCAGTGGTTATCTTATGATATTGTAACAATATATATGTCATTAAATAGAATTTGTTAGAATGTATTAATATCCTTGATATACTAGATACATACACGAATCTAAAATTACATTTCAATACTTGAAATCTAACAAAATATTCTTGTAATTTCATTATTATTTCATCTGTAATATCTTATAAATAAATCATATATAAATTCATATTATCCAATAGAATGATAAATATAACAAATGGAGATCATATATGATAATTAACTTAAGGAATAAAATACAGTATTTTATAAAATAAACCATGGTTAATATTTGAGATACGAATAATAATCAAATATTCCAAACAACTAATAACCTAAAAAATATTATATCCATGGATGGTAAAATAATAATAATCACATTTATATAAATTAATATTTTCATAATTATAAATAACATTATGTTTTATATCATAGTATGAACACGTGGGAATTATCTTATGACATTACACATAAGTAGTTAAGGCATATTCCAATGAGTGAAACTGCACAATCCCATGACAACTACACATTAAATAAATTGTTTTTATGGTCATGAAATATTATAAAATAACATCAATTCATTCATTTTTCATAATAAATGAAGACCAATTAAGTACATAATCCAACAAAATATTCATATTATAACCCTATTGTATCAAATATTTATATTTTCTAAAGTTATTAAATAGAAATTCATAAACATAATCCATATATAGAAATATGGTTGATAGTATTGTTATAATATATCTTAATTAAATAATATTATTCACTAGTCGATATTGACATAGAAGATATTACTTCTATAATATTATTGGATCATTTTGGAGGGAGAAAGGCATTCCCATTTTTACAACTATTACATAAAACATAAAAAATTACTTAAAATTAGGACAAAAATTTTATTATAAAAGCAATTTTGTGTAAATATAATGTATGGTTCAAAATAACGAATAGTAACAATAATGGTAAAATTCATTCAAATATAATCATTAAAATAATTATTATTTTCACACCTCTAGTAAAAAGTTTATTTTTCAGAATATAGAAATAAGATTTCTTTTGAAATTATTTATAAAAAGTCACAAAGGCAAAAAAATATGTTTATCTATTAATGTATAATATTAAATAAATTCATTAAAAATTTTCAAATAAATCATGGACCTAAAAAAAGTATATTTTTATTAAATTATGAAAACAAATATTGTTTTACTTATATACATTAATTTGGTATTTTGAGTACATAGAGATAGATAAATTTGTTCCGAACATGTAGTTTCTAGATATAAATTGTGTAGAATAAAGTCTTATGATAATTGATATATAGAAAATAAACTTTCATCGTCTTATATTTACTTTTAAATAATAAATGAAAAAAACAAATATTGAAACGTAAAACCATCACCACTTTAGTATATTTAGATTCATAACATCCTCAAATAAAATATCATAATATGAAAATTTAAATATAATGATTATATATTTATTTGTGATATTCAATATCAAAGGGAATTTATATTCACTTCATAAAATAATGATGTATTGAATATGGAATATGTATCAAAAAAAATTTGAGATGATAAATCCCAAACATAAGCTAGTATTGAATTAGAAGTTTTTTTATACTCATGTATAACAAATTTATATTTGTTAAAAATATATTCTAGATATATTAATATAAAAATAATATCATATATTTACCATTTATGGAAAATTATTTTTCATTTATTAATAATTCATTATTAAAATCACAGTTTCAAGGGATAACTATTTAGTTTTTCATTATTTTTTTATTCTAATTGTTCCAATCCTTGTACATGGATAGTGGTTTCATTATCTATAGAAGTATAATCACATAAATTATATAATATTGTTATATAATTTCATTGGTATTCATTGTTGCATAATCATTCTTGTCATTAGAATTTTAACATTACGCATGATGGTGGTAAACCAACCAAAACATGTCCGAGTTACAAATAAGAATTGTGTAAGAAAATTCAATGTTATAATCATAATATATCATTTAATCAAGATTATTCAGGTAATAATTTTCATATATATTCATTTTATATAATTTAGATATTATTAATAAAAGGAGGATATTGAAATTTAAAAATATCTCCCAAAGAGATAGTAGTCTACATGTAACATCCTAAAATGGGTGCTAATTAATAGTTCCCTAAGCCATTGGGTCACATGCGATCAAGTACACCTCCCAAATTTTAGGAGGATTCTAACTAGATGTGAGGGTCTAAGGTATTATGGCGGTCATACTATATAGTCCTTATTAGAGTGTACCACAATGAGATAAAAATATCAATCAATATCTGAATCATATGAATAATTGAGAGGTAGAATAATGACTTTAAAAAGAGAGTAGTAATAAATAATCAAAAGTTGTTTTATATAAAATATTACAAAATGGCATGAAGGCCTTCATTCTTTTTATTTTTTATAATACCCCCTTTATGGGGTAATGTGGAACCCTTACAAGGCCCAAAGTCAATGTGGAAATTACAAGACCAATAGGTCTCGGAGGAAATCAGTTGAATAAGAAAACATGGAATAACTCCTCCCTAGAACATTTCATCATTTGAGCACTCCACCATCTCATGGCTAGTCTAAGAGTTTTCTGATGCAGAGCATCACATGACCGGTGCTGATGAAAATGACATGCCCACTTGTTCTTCCAATTCCTATTTTCACTTCTATAGTGAATGCACACGTTCTGAGTCCTCATTTAATGCTTTTTCCCTTCTAGACTAACTAGTAAATTTGCAAATTCTTGTGGGAATGAAGGCCTTGGGGATTCTTGAAGGACTTGATGAGGCACGAAGGCCTTATGATACAATAATCCTGAAGCCCTTGGGTGGCCCAAAAGCCTTACAGGACCTGGGGACCAAAACGGTGACCCAATGGCCTAGATGGATTTATAGTTTTGGCAGCTACAGTACCGAATAGTATATCATAGAATTACTACTATATAACCTACTATAGTTCTTTCTAATATACTGCTAAAGTATGAGGAAATATGTCTCCACTCAAATTTGATCTTGGGTCTCTTATATGTACTTTTTGAGTCCTCACAAACAGGGCTAAGGCATGTGTCTCTTTATATATAATATGATGATCATGTAATTCATCTATAAAAGAAAAAAGTAAATATATGGAATCAAGAAACAAATAAAATAAATGTATCAAAATAAGTAAAAGAGAAAAATAAAATATTCAAGATAGCATCACAGGGATAAAAATTTCCTATGCATCCTAGATCCTATGCATAATCAATCAATCATTATAAATAGGGTAATTTCACATGTCCCAACAAGATTCCATGAATTCTATTATGGTACCCACTGGAAGTCTGAACATGGTGTGAGATAACAGCCATTGGACAATCACCAACGGTGTCTTTAACATGTTCACTATGTGTATAAAATTCTATGTAATGTGAAATATATCATAGTTATAACATTAAATTAAATAATGTCTCAAATGAATATACCATCCTGTCGAACCAAACATTTCACCCTGTGAATAATAATTAAGAAACTATAATGAATTGTTACGGTAAAGATTAATTAAACAGGTTTGATATTTCCTAGTCTAATTATTGTAATCAAATAATCATACCATGACTATTTTTATGAATATAAAAATATCCATAGTTCTTACACTAAGTAATAAATTTTATAACATCTACATTGAACTATACCCTATAATCTAGTTTCAGACTATGAATGGTCAGATCTACGGTATACATGACTAATTTATCCTCATTGAGTATATGGAGGATGTTGATAGAAACTCAGTAACAAATTGTGTTGAGTGAAATTATCATCTAAATATAACATGTCCAATGTGATCCCAACCAATCCAGATCCAGGGGGCTGCAATTCCCTTATCAACATATCAAATCATTATCAATGAAGTAAAAATTTCCATGGAATACACTCCCATAAGAAATATGGATCCATAGAGTATAAATTGCAATCGGATAAATTAGAATTAAATTCCATGGAGTTTTTATATGGATTCCACTACCATTTCCAATAAATAAATCAATTTATAAAGGTTGAAAATCCATGAGTTATTCCAACCCATATCAAAATTTTTTATATAATCCATTTATCCAATTTAATAAAATGTAATCACATGCGATAGTGGAAAACCTACTCTTATCAACTAATTTTGAATCATTTCATTTTTTATAGAGTTTGAGGTGAAACAATTTTATCCCAACCTTATAGTATTCATTAAATTCTTAATATGTTTCCCACTAAAATTGGTCAGATCACACTCACCTAGCGAGGTGGTATATCATGGGATAGGTATAAAGATGCACCCCATGGGTGGTCCACATATTGTTGGAATACATCTAACCACAGTGTGGTACAAGTGAAAAACCTAATCAGGAATAAACCAATTAAAAAGGAATATTAAATTATTTTTAGAGGAAACTTGGGGGCCTATTATTCCCCACAACTGTGAAAAGATATAAACAACCCAATTGTATGGAAAATGGTATAAAGAACCTACCATTGACTAATATTAAAACAATCATGTAATACCAACACATAATTTAGTCCACATCATTAGAAAATGGAGAATGGATGAAAACCCTATAAAATGGGAATATTTTCTTACAACAAAAAATCATCAATATGATGATAAAAAATAAAAGGTGAAATATAAATTAGGAAAATAAAATCAAATATCCAATGTGATGATCAATTCATTAATTTAACTCCATATGATGTATTTGTACCCAATAATAACATTATGATTGATGAATATTTCAAATGGGAGAATAAATACCAAGACAGACTATGTGAAAGAATAACGAAATATAGGTTTTGGGTTATTTAACATATAAGTGAAAAACATTCACTTTAACAAAACATAGCCCAAACTAGGGCTTGTCCACACAGTTATTCAATACCTTCAAAAACAATTCCCCCTTTACTTTTATGATGTGGACCTCACAAGGTTAATGTGAAGGGTTTTGGAAGCTATTCACAAACTAGGTTTTATACCACCAAAAAACCATAGAGCTACTCAGAAGGGAATGTGGCCCTAGCCACAGAATTTTCTAAATCCATGAAACCACTTTTTATCTATATCCTACAAATCATGGTCACTCTTACCCATGTTCCCTAAGTCTCATGGTTTCTAATAAATAAATATAATCACTAATATTTTCAAGAAAATTGGGTTCTAGCTCTTAACATGCCCTGGAAACTTTGAAAACATTTAGGACCTCATTAGACATTCACATTTGGTCAAAATATTCATTTAAATAGAAATTCAATGGACCCAAGCCTCCAAAAAAACCTAGGATCATAAAATATCCCCCAAATTAGTTCTTCACCGAATTTTCATTTTAATTATGGTTATTAATTTCCTACAAATAAGTCTATCCATTGATAACATGGATCATCCTCCTACTCCAGTGTCTTATTTGTAAATGGTCATGATACCGTTACACCTATACTACACAAATTGACTAGATTCGAGGAGCCTTGATGATTCTATTAATGATATGAATATGATTTTCATAAAATGGTTCATCTACTAGTAGCTTAAACTGATCTCAATAATGATTATGAGATAGGCCTGAGTGATAATGTCGTAAATGAGATACATGGATGACGTCATGCATAGTTTGATACCTCTGAGACAACCGCAACTGATAGGCTTCGGAACTGAATCTCTCAAAAATCCTGAAAGGTCTAAAATATTTTGATTAAAATATTTCCATATATCCAAATTATTTTGTGTCCCATTCATAGTGATATATGTAAAACATCCAAATCCCATACCTCAAACCCTAGAGGTTATAAACGGTGATCGATATAAGATTTCACTATATACAGTTTAGTTTCTATCCCCTTATTGATCAACTGGAAATACAATGAGGTATCTATAATTAGATAAGGTCCTTGTAAATCATCTTATACAACCTCTAACTTGAATAGAGGTTATCAGAATTGACTATCGTACAAATCCTCATAAGGTTCCATCTGCATAGTTTCCAGATAACTATTATTGTAAGTGAACTGAACAAGGTGTACATTCCTCTCCAATAACCCCCAAAATAAAGGAAATATTTTTCTCAACAAGTACTCAATCACCAAAATCATGATATCAAACTACCCCTTAGTCTATGGGTGGTATATACCCAATTCGTTCTACAAACATTTCTGTAACCATGATTTTAATTTGGTGTACATATCTGATATTGATGTATAAGGAACATGAAGAAATGACAAAATTTATAGGACATATAATCTCCCAAGATCATTTATAGATAAATTATCCCTAATTTGTTGGAAATGAGTAACATTCATGAACCTATCCATAAAAAATCATACAACATCACTATATTGATGATTCCTCGACAACTAGGTCACAAAATCCAATGCAACATCATCCCATATCCACTCTGGTATAGGTAACTACTATAAAATCCAATTGGTTATTGAATCCTTTAAATCCTGACTTGTGTAACATCTAGTGATAAAACTATCTACCACATTTTTCATTCCCTACCACAAATATTGACAACACATGTCAATATACATCTGGGTATCTCATGGATGCACTTCAGAAGATGTGGAAAGAAAAACCCCCATAATATTATCATGTATTTATACTAAAACGATTAAGTGACAATTATTATTATGAATTTTGTCCCCCCAAGATCCAAATAGGCAGTGAGTTATCTCCTTCCGCACCCCCATATGATTTGGCCATTAGCATCTGATAACATTATCATCCTCACACTATCATAACGAGTAAAAGAAATTGATAATGTTATGATTAAATTTATCCCATGACTATCCTACACTTCCATGAACATATCTTAAAATAGCACCACAAGATAACACTCTATACTGAACTCATGAACATCATGTATCTAATCTCCACATCCTTATACATTTGAAACTCTATTTCACTATCCTGGTTTCTAGGAAAGCTTAATGTTGAAGTACTAAAGGTATTAAACACCACAAAATGTCCTAAGGTTCATCTCAAGCTATGTAAATATGTACACTATGTTTTTTTGTTCATGTACACCACCAAAAACACTCATGATAGATAATTCCTCCAACAACACATGGTTTGTACATCATTAGTTATCTCAAGACTGGGCATGGGGTAATTCGTATAGTATGGTCTCAAACAATGAGACCGATTTGTCGTGAGTCACTCCTCCTAACATAGAACAAACCTTAAACAAATACATGATGCATCTCAAAATAAAGTATAACTTCTACCCATCTCTATATGAATAATGTATATGGATGAATTCATTATCACATTCTAGAACCGAATGGTTATCTAATAAGTATTTGACCACAGAAAAACTACATCCTTCTTAGTCAATCCTGTAATATGTGACTATAGGCATGATACATCCTGTGTGGAATTTTTTTAATAACTAGTTATCCCAAATAAGCACAACTATTGAATGGTGTTATTTGGATTCTTCTAATAAAGTACATATCTCACATTCTCTTGGTCATGCTTTAATCATGTCTCTATGATAATATGTCATTGGAGGTAACTCTTAACCACTTAATAGTTGAAATTTGTGATCATAGAATTTAAAACATTCTCTTATAGTTTATCCAAAATGAACTGAATACGTTTGGAATGGTAGTTTATCTTGTGATAATTCACAATGATATCATCCATGAGTACCACAACTAATGAATCCAGATATGGCTAGAAAAATGGTATCATCGATGCCATAGCCATTATTGGTTACATCATTAGCTGAAATAAATAACCATATAATCATATAGGTCATAATTTTTATGAATATCCATACATTTTAAATCAACTACATGAATACTTTCCAGATGATGTCCTGATATCATATTAATCTTCTTCCAAAAAGATCCTCGGAAATGGTCAAAGAGGTCTTCTATCAACTGAAAAATATATCAATTTTTAACAGTTTAATGGTACAATATATAACAATAAATATATTTTTGAAGTTTACCATCTATGTTTTTTTAAATGATCATCTAACCGCAAAGAGAAGTACCCAGTGATATAAACCTATTTTCCTCCATATCATATTGGTGCATCTTGAAAAAATAAAACTCATTAGTAGACATCCATTAATGATGAATGGATTCTGATTCAGCTCTAAGAACCTGCATGATAGAAAAAAATACATCTTCATTTGTAGGAAAATAGGAAAATTCATCCAAGAAAACATCTCAAAAAATAAACCTCTATAGAAAAAAATTATGGTTGTTATCTCTTATCATCAAGATATAATCTAGCCATCTAGGCTGTAATTGCACAAATTATATGATGTTTTTGTCTTGTTATACCTAACTTTCCATCTCATTCATCATTTTAAATAATACTATCTCTTTATGGTGATGTGAAGTTCTCCCTCCGGTGAAAGCAATATATACGGTATTGACAAGACACCAGCCAGTCCATACCAAGTATGATTTCAAACCCTTAAAAATAAAGGAAAACAATAACCCTTAAAAAGTGTTTCCCACCAATCTCATGGGGGAGATTCTTGCACTGGTGTATAGGATAAATTCTAATCCCCAACACAGTATCATGTGTCATTATGAAATTAGAAAATAGAACAATGAGGCTGAGTCTCTCTAAAATATGTATAAATATAAATTTATGGGATGAACCTTCATCGAGAAGACTATATGCTATA
This sequence comes from Viscum album, assembly GCA_963277665.1. NCBI lineage: Eukaryota > Viridiplantae > Streptophyta > Magnoliopsida > Santalales > Viscaceae > Viscum > Viscum album. Next base: position 1,430,183,078 of record OY728152.1, read on the forward strand.
TAAAAAGATACTATTATATAACCTCTCATCGTGGAGGGCCCAATGTTTTACTCTTTTGGTTTAGGGTATACAAAATTTATCTAGATAGAACATTGACCCTGTGAAATGAACTCAATACCTAGAGTAAGTCCAAATTATTATGTAGGTAAAACTAGTTCCTTGATACCTCATCCAAGTTCAACACCTCATTCCGAATAAACAACAGTACTCTTGAACACCCATGATAAAGAGTTGTGATTCACTTTCCAGATCATAGAGTTTTAGTTGATCCCATTGAATTGAATTGAAGTTGGATGGTCTTCCATAAATGATGTTTGTGTCCCATCCTAATGATTGCTCGAGACTCGATTGTGTATCTATAACACTAAATACCCATACCTCCTCATCTAAAGTAATTAAAAAATATAGTAATATTTTCACTAAAATTCTAGATGCTACTCCTCTCATGAAAAAAATCATAAATGATGCATCCGTCCTTTTGACAGAAATCTATTAGATCAAGAGGCTGATCTTCACCGAATGACACCATCATCTTCCCAAAAGACACATTCAGTAATTTGTTCATAATTCACAATCTCTATAATAGTAATCAAACGAAACACATTTTTTCTATGCTTAGATGACATTCTTGAGACATTCATAGAAGTTTAACACCCTCAATTTCGTGTTAGAAATATTAACATGTGAAAAAAATTGAATCTCTAAAAAAACTTGTTGAATACTCTGTAATGATCATCGCTCCCCTATATAGACGCATAAACACACTAGCCCATTATGCTCTTAGGGTCTTAGAACTTAAATAATTGTAAAATGTATATTTTTAAATCCCTTTAATAGATATCTTTGAACTTATCAACATTTTTCAACACATCACACCATCACGTCTACGCCCCTAAAAAATGAATTCCATGAGATTCAATCATTTATAATGATTTTCCCCTAGATTCTCTTAAAATAACATGTTGGTGTCAAGGCATGTCTCAACAAATAATAAACCTCCATCCCAAAAAAATATTGGAGTCTTCCCATCATAAAACACAATCATTATCTTTACAGTAGTCATGGAAGACTACATGGCCCCATAAATAGTCTATATGAAGAATACGAAAACCTCATTGAATTGTTCCTCAACTACCTCATATGATAAAACCAATTGTTCTACTACTATTTCTAATTATGATTCTAATTATATTACATGGACCACTACATTTAGATAATGGTCATTTCCCCCTCCGGGATTTCAATTTGAAATCATGGTTGTGGAATGTATCTAAAATTCCAAACACATGACTCTAAAAAGATCAAATATCAACCATTTCATAGATATAAAATTATAGGATAGGTTGAATACTTAACATAAATATGAAACACTCGAATGACTGCTCATAATGGTAGGGATGGGTAATGTAAAAATCAATAAAAACACTAGAAACACTACCTACAACCCACTCTAAATCCTATTCAAGGTAAGCTACAATATTTCACCAAATTTTCAATTCTGTACAAATTCATATTTATTTAATCTTCTCCTTGATTTTTTAAACCAAATAGATCACCACATATGATCCAAAAGGGACCAAACACATCATAAACCAAAGAGTTGAATACACTTAATCAAAATGATAACACATTATAGTCCATGTAAAAAATGGTCAATGAATCATAACACCATAATTGACATCTTATTGTGTCTATTGTATCCTATATAAGAAAACATTATTTTACATAAAATAGTCACTCTATGTAACAATCATGTTTCTCAATTCCTGAAAAAACATATATCAAACAACATGTTTAACAATGATGGAACAAAAATTAATTTCATGTTGTCAAGCAAGGAATCCAATATTGGATTTCATAATACATGGAATGTGAATTATAACAGTTGACTAAAACTATGTATGAGAGGGAATTCTATATTATTTTCACGAAATGTGTAAAAAATCAATAATCATAATAAACATGAATCCTCTTGTGTGTTACCCAATTATGGAATCAAATGAACTGTAACATGATAAATCTAGAAAAATATCAATTCCCATTTTATGTTTTTTTAATTTTTCCTATATGTGGGTTATATACATCCAAGATGTAATTCTTACCAAATATCTATATGTTCAAAATCTTGTGTCTATTGTCTCAAAATATTAATTTTGTAAAAGAAAACACTTATTTAACACTTTGTATTGTCCCAACCTATGATCCACTCAACAATTCTCAAATACAGTGGGTCACATGGCCACAAGAACACCTCAATGAATGAAATAGGCTTCTGACTAGAAGTGGGGGACTAAGGCTGTATTATCAGGAAACTATTCCCTCATAATCAGAGTGTAGTATAGCGAGATAGTAATATAAATAGTTAGCTAGATTATATGAATAAGATAATATTGGAAAGTTACCATCAATAATAGTATAATAATAAATAATAAATATTAGTCATATACAATCTTTTTTAATGGTTGGGGCCGAAGCCCAATTTTATTATTACAGTAAATGAAAGACCTCTTTTAACTGAGTTGAGGGAGACCCAGTACATATCCCAAAGGCCTAGTGGGCTTGTAGCGCATTACATAGCCAGTAGGCCCAAATTTTTGGCCAAATGCCCATTCTGTGAATAGTAACCTGGCTGCTAGAGTACTCACCACTACTATAGTTCCATGCCGCTGCTATAGTGTCCTACCGCCGCTACTATACCAGCCGATGAATAGTACCACCACTGCTACAGTACCACTATAGTACCTGCACCCAATGGGGTTTGAACCCCCATTTTTCATGTAGGATTATGGGGTGCTTACCACTAATCCAAAACCCAACTACGTAGTAATATACAATCTGATTATCACGTTATTTTTCTATACACAAATGGTTGAAAATTAATGGAAGGAATAATCCAATACAACACAACTATGAAAAATAAAAAAAATAAAAAAATGAACTACCCTTTCCATCATTATGATCATATTTATATCATGTTATCTCATGATCCTATGCACAAGAAACCCAACATCATAAATAGGTAAATTTTTATGGTCTCTACCTCCATTGATGAAGTCTGTTTGGGTATGCAACATAAGTCCAAATAGGTTGTGAGATAAGAATTAGAGGGACATAAGAAATGTTATCTATAGAATATCAGTCTGTGTATAAATTCATTTGAATGGTGTAATATATCAAAGTTATAATAGTAAAGTAAATAATGTTCAAACATAATATACAATCCATTCAATAAAAATATTGATCCATGGGAACAATAATCATGAAACTATATTCAAGGGATACTATAAAGAATTATTAAATTGGTGTGATACTTCCTAGTCTAACTACTTTTTTCAAATACACATAAGCAATATATCTGTAATCATAAAAAAATTCCACAATTTCCACACCATAAAATCATGTTTATAACATCCACATATGCATAGCATTGTAATCTAGTGTTTGAACCTGAAGTGCATGATCCATGGTATAAAATACCAATGCAGCGTCATCGAGTATGTGTAGCATCTCGATAGGTACATGGTAATGAAAGGGGTAGATTTCAAGGGGCATGTCAATAGACAATTTCCAATGTTAGTGAATGAAATCAAGAGCTATGGGGTAGTGATGGGCCTGTAATCATTTAGTATTAGCATCCAATGAGTTGAAAGTTCATTATAATATACTACCATAATCATTTCAAGTCGATGGAATATAAATTTACATTGAAACCAATGGAATTGGGATCCATAGAAATCATCCAATGCATCCTTTACTTTTTTTAATAATTAAATCAATTCAGAAACATTAAAAATCTAAGCGTTAATCCAACCCGTATTAAAATTTTCCATATAAATCATTTTACAATTTCAATAAAATGAAATCTCCCTAAAAGGGAAAAACACAATTCTTCTACATATTCAATTCAAATAATTCCATTCATTTATAAATGAATAGTTAATACAAGGTAACAAAAATCATAAAAAATTATCTAAATTTTCATTATGTCTCCCACATAAATTGGTGACCTCACACAAACCCAATGGGGTGCCATAACATGGGTATGTACATGGATACATCCAAAATATTGTCCTCGTTGAACTGAAAGTCAACCAACTACACAATGGTACTTATAGAAAACTTAATCACGTAAAAAATAGTATAAAGAAGAAATAATTTTAATATTATGGGAAGCTCCTAGAATATTTCCATAGGGAACAACTATGATATGATAAAAACAACTAAATCCTAAAGGAAAAGGAATAAACCACCTACCACATATGCATTGTAGAATACTCATCCAGTACCAACCTCTGATTTGGTCCTAGTGTGGAGAAAAATTATGAATTAATGAAATCCCATGAAATAGTTCATATTATACTTCAACAAAATAACTTTTTTTATTTGAAGAAAAAATTATGAAATTCAAAAGATGAATGAACCAACCAGCATGTAACCAATGAGATGATCTTCACATGAATCAGAGTTCTTATATTGAATAGACACTCAATGGTAATTTTAGGATGAATTAATGTTTCAAATAAAAGGAAAATGACCCCCCTACCCTCTAAAAATAGTATAGATGGAAGGGTTTCATATTTTTAGAAACGTGAGTTCAAAATCATCATTTTAACCAAAATTACTCTGTCAGACGGTTTGGGTTCTTATTTTTCGAAAACATCCTGGAACTATATTACCCATTCGTCCTTGATAGGGACGTCACATGTTTCATCAAAAAAATTTGGGATACCATACACAAAGTGTACTACACACCTATGGTAAAAACTATAGAGCTAACTACATGGGAATGCAGCCAGGGGATCATGATTTTATCGCACAATGTAGCCTTTTACTGCTATCTAATTAACCGTACATGCTTACTCACAATTGTTCAACCTGGGAACATAGTTTCTATCAACTATGAAAATTATCTACTTATAATAGAATAGGATTTTGGGCTCCAAACAATCCTTGAAAAGACCTAGTAATTCTCCTGGCCTTATAAAATTAGGTCAAAAAACATATATATTAATTGAAATTCAATGAATCTATACTAAAAACATAGGATCATACATTGTACATCCGCATATATAATAATTTCGTTTTCTAAGGATAATAAAAATATTATTTTAGATAATATTTTTCCTTCTATTAATCATTAACAATTATAAATATCATATATATTTACATAATCTACCATTATAAAAACTCATGAGAGGTGGTGATGGAAAATGAATCAAATCATAGTGTGGAGGAGGTAGTCCACACAAATGCACTAGAAATACATTTATATTCCAATTAATCGAATGGAGGTGGAATTTTTTTGTCCCAAAATCATAATGAAATATTAGTATAATAATTACACTACATTCATTAAGTTACAAGTATTTATAGGTAGTAAAAGTATAAATATACATTGCTATTTTTGGGTGTAAAAATAGGTGATTCCTTAGGGACATCAGTTAGCTTATAACTTAATCATTGTTAGATTGTATTTCGAGAAGACTAGTTGTAACGTCCTCAACCAGGGAGCCACTAAACCGGAACCCCGATATGGGTAGTTACATGACCTTAAGTGCATGTACCCATATGACATAGGTTACTAACTAGTAGGGAGAGTCTAATAGGTAACGTGGGAAGATAATACCCTCATAACTAGAGAAATATACCACAGATAATAAAATAAATAACGAAAAAATAGAATAATCCATTACATGCATAATTAAACAATTCAATTAACTAAGAACAATAATATACAATATTAAATATGTAATTCCATGTTATTGTGCCATTGAACAAAACCCCAAAATAAATAATATAGCAGGATCCCCAAAATGTTCCAGACTCTAAGTCAGGAACCTCACCCAACATGACCCGTGCCCAACTCAACTCCCTTGCATCGTGCCCTTGCCATTTTCCTGAATTGCAGCATTAAAAATGAATGGGTACCAAATGATAGCCTGAGCAGGGTGTGAGTATAAATCAGTATGCCACCACCAAATATGTCTACAAAATATCCAGCTAAGGCAGATAGTTCATGCAAGTGATAAATGATGAAATGTATAAATAGTTCATTGGGCAATTCTAGACTATGTTCATATAATTTATACTACCACTGAATCTGAATTCACTACATAGGCATTTCATGTTTTAATCTACAATTTTTATGTGTTCAATGGATTATGAATATTAAATGTTCTCATGAATTTGGGAATAAAATCAATCCTGGTCTCACTAGGAATCACATTACAACAATTTATTAATACCCACCTCAAAGCCTCAGTCATGGTGGAATAAAACTATTAGGGTAATATAAATTCATCCCCTTTTCAAACCCATGGATTTGGGGGTGGATCTAGAACCTCTCTCCAACTCAACCCATGGGCATAAATCCTCATGTCAATTCCTCACTCAACCAAGCCATGTACACATGCTTATTTTTTATTCACCACAAAGCATATCACAACAAACATAGCCAATATCATTTACAACATCATAAAAATATAATTAAATGGGAAATTAACATTTTGACTCAATCCATTATCACATTCATCATTTCTAGTTGCTAAACCCTTTAGTCCCATTTTCCATCCCCCATGCCTACCACACTATGAATGTTTATGTATAAACATAATTCCTTATCAAATTCAAATTTTTTCAATTTTTCCCATTTAAATGATGACCAAACAATTACTTATTCTTTAATTGAATTTGATCCAACTATCCAAAAACCATATTTCCCATTACAACAACCAAATAACCCATTATATATATCTCTATATCTATATTAATCTATTTCACACCCTATGGTTCTGTTAGCAATTTCGAATGGTCAGTGAACCCCATGGGTGGCCCTAAATTAGGTCGCAACAACCTCTTTGCATCCCATAGGGACCATGTGTATCTAATTAGGATATTTAGAAACCCAAAACATCACATCATGTTAATAGATCTATTAAATCATAAAAATAGGGCAATAATAAAAACCCTACATACATGAAGCTAAACAAGAACCAAGGGATATAACTTGTAGAAACATACCTTCAATCTGTTAGTGAACACACTCCCAACTAAGGCCTTTGATCCTGGTTGAACCAACCCTTGAAGAATTACCCTAAATATCATATAAAAAGTAGGGTTTGAGAGATTCATATGGATATGGGAATGAAATAAAAACCTTAAACCAAAAATAAAAATAATATGGATATTATCCTTACACGGATCTTCAATCTGCAATCAACACTGCTCCAAACAGCTCCAAGATGAGGGAAATTGATCTTTTTTCTTTGGGGTTCATTTAGTGAATAACTAGGGTTGGAGGAGGACTAAATGGGGGAAAATACATAATGAACTATATTTCCTATAATGGAATATTTTTGTTCTTTTTAAAGTATCCAGGCTGCATGGTTTACCCACACTATTTTCCAAACTTTGAACAAAACATGCATATTTTAAAAAAAGCCCTTTTCCCCCCTTTTTCATTTTCCATACCCCCATAACACCCCCATTAATTAACAAGGACTTGTGAAAACATATTATTTACCAAAAAAGGGTACATAAATCCAAATATATAAGGAACATACATTATGGAGGAACTCGGGATCTTACAACCTCCCAACCTTATAAAGGCTCGTCCCAGAGCCGCTCTTCCAGAGCATCAATGAGTTCCCAATGAAAATAGAGTGGACCACTGGGCATGCAAATCTAATTCTCTATATGATGTTTCTTCTAGAACCATCCCATGATTCCATAGAACATGAACCAAAAGAACATCCTTACCCAAAAAAATGTCCCACTATGATCCACAATATGAAATTAGTTCTTGTCAAAGGATGTATCAACCTCAATCTTGACATCCGTGACCTTTATCAACTAATAAGGATCATGGGGATACATTTGAAGATATGAAACATGAAAAACATCATGCATCCCACTATTCAACTATGAATGTTCAAATTTTTAGGCCACCTATCTGATCCTCTCCACAATCTCAAATGGCCCCACATATCTAGGAGCCAACATTCCCTACTTCTAGATTTGATGGTGACCCACCCTTGTCGGTACCCAAAGAAACACACTATAACCCACAATGAACTCATGTGGTCTATGATGTCGATATGAATATGACGTCAGACTACTCTAGCCCATTTCCATATTCTTCTGAATCAAATAAACATTCTCTAATGTCTAATACACAAAACTCGGTCCTAAAATCTTAGACTCTCCCGCCTCTAACCAACACAACTGATATTTACACAACCTCTAAAAAATTGACGCAAAAGGATCCATCTAAAGTGTAGCATGAAAGATATTATTGTAAGAAAACAAAAAATTGGACATGTTCTTTTCCCATGATTTATCAAAATCCAGATCATAATCTCTCAACAAGTCCTCTAATACCTGGATTGTACGCTCTATCTACATTTTAGTCTGAGGGTGGTAACATGTGCTCAAAACACATGGGTACATAGTGATTTTTTATTCCCATCCAAAAGAATGATGTAGAATGTAGATCAAGATCTAAAACTATGGTTCTTGGAACTCCATGAAACCGTACTATTTCTCAAACCTAAAATTCCCATAGATGGTCTATTATATAGGCCTCCTGAATCAGCAAGAAATGTTCCTTTTTGGTCAGTCGACCTACCACCACAAAAAATGCATCATTATTCTAAGGAATCCTTGGAAGACCCACTATGAATTCCATCATTACGTCATTCCACATCAACTATATTATAGGAAATTACTGCAAGTACCCACCTGGATGCGATGTACAACATTCAAATGATGATAGGTAAGGCCATGCGCCACAAAACATTGAAATTCATTCTTCATTCTCAGCCATGAAAACTGCCTTCGAAGACCAAGGTACATCTTATTCATGCCTGGATACACTGTCGACAATTATGCATGGAACTCATGTATTAACCCCTCCTATAAATATGTCAACAACAATACAAGAAACTACATTACCACCAAAAGTACAACCAGAATCTAACTCCCCACCTTTAAGACTTTCCTTCATAGACAATCACTCTAGATCCACCAAATGAATCTCTTTAACATAGATCAGACGTGCAGATTCAAATGTTATAGCGGCAAGGATCATCTTATTGTGCACATCCTATACCTCTAAATGCATCTCTACAAACAAGGCCATCATCACCCACAATGAACATGATTCCAGAACTACCTGATTCTGAGTCTTCTGGCTCAGAGTATCAGTGAAACTATTCCCATTCCCTAGTGTACATCATCTAAAAATCAATATACTGAAGGTACTCGACCGACAGTTGCTATAGAAGATTCAAATCTCTCTGAGAGATGATGTATTTGATACTTTTATGGTTATTGAACACCGTGAAAGGTTCTCCCAACATGAGATTACTCCAACACATTAACCCATGAATGAAAACATAAAGATGAAGAATATGAGTTAGATAATTACTTTCATGTGGCCCTAACCATCTCAACATACGAGCTACAACCTGATCATCCTACATCAGCACAACCCAAGTCCAACACCCGATGCATCTAAAAACAAGGTGTACCTCTTACCTAGATCAGGTTATATAAAAATCAATGTAGTAGTCAACAACTATTTCATCTCCTAAAAATAATTCTCACAGGACTCTAAGAAATCAAACGTAAACCCCTTCTTTTTTATTCATATGAGAAGAAGCGCCAAAAGAGAGAAATATATAATAAAACTTTGGTAATAACCTTCCAAAAAACTCCAAATATTGGTGATGTTGTTGGGATTCTCCCACAGCACCACTACATGCAACTTTTCTTGATCCACAGACACCCTTATACCTAACATGATGTGTCCCAAAATGTAAAACTCTTAAATCCGAAAAAAAAACATTTTGATAGCATGGGGTAAAGCCAGTATTATATTAGTGAACTCATGGTGATGTCTATATGGTTGGCACGATCGTCATGAGTTCTGAAGTACACCATGATTCCATCAACGAAGGAAACCACCAACTGATCCCGATATTGGTGAATTGTCCAGTTCATCAGGGCCATGAACATAAATGGAGCATTTGTTAGACCAAACAACATTACCAGAAATTCATAAAACTCATACCTTCTTCGGAATGTTATCTGGGGTATGTTAGAATGTATCACCGTCATCTAATGGTATCCCAATATCAAACTGATATATAAAACACATATTCAACTCTGAGATGATCATACAGGACATAGATTCATGTAATAGGGTATCCATTCTTAATATTCATCTCGTTCAGCTTCTTCTAATCAACACATAGGCTCAGTGATCTGTTAGCCTTCTTAGAAAATAACACTGGAGATCCCCAAGGTGATTTTATATTATGTATAAACCCCTTATGCTCCAATTCCTCTAACTAAATCATCATTTCATGGAGCTCTTTAGGCGCCTTTCGGAAAGGTGGAATGAAAAATAGCTTTTCTCCATAAAAAAAATTCTATTGTAAACTCAATATCTCACTCAGATGGTAACCTTGTGAGTCCTCCAGAAACACATCCTAAAAATGGTCCACAAAAAAAGGGAAGAATGAATGTCCATTATCCCCATCATCTACTATAAAACATGCCACTTGGTCTACTATTTCACCCAAATGTTGGTGTAGGATCCCTACATGGCCCCCTCAGGTATCCCACTCACCAAGAAGGACATTTTTTCTCCCATCGAGAGATGTGAATGTTACTTGAAGTCGATAGATGTCAATATGGTTTTGATATAACACCAACCAATACATCTCCAAGATTAGGTCAAACCATGCCACCTATATGAAAAATAGATCTCACAAAAAATGATACCCACAAACCTCCACAACACAAACCCTACAATCCTTGATGTCCTCGACTCGTACACCTAGCAGAGTTTCAAGTGCCATTACCCCACATGCAGTCTATATGGTTAATCCCAACACAACATTGAACTGAGACGAAATACTGGAATGTAAATTACTTGTATGAAATATAGCACACGAAACCCAATAATTTATAAGACTTGTACCTTGAACAGTAGACGATCATGCGTCAGTACCATCAAGTGTAGCCTGAACTGCATGGATATGACCTACCCCATTACCCTAGGCCCCAGACTGAGTGCCCTGCACTACACTACTATGTTGTTAATGGTAATCACTCCCTAGAGTTCCCCATGCACCCCCAATACCATTATGGATAGTGGAGCCTCAACTGCCTGCCTGATAAGGGTTAACCAAACCCCTTCATACACTAAACATATGCTTCTGACCCCCAAAATTCCCAGATTATCGTGGGTTTCTGTAGATTCTCTTTGTCTAGACTAACGTTCCCCATGCTCATCACATGACCGGTGGGTGGAGACACTTGTCACTACTATGCCTCAGCCTACCACATAGATATCAGAAGACTTGGTCAACACCATGAGTAGTCGACCCCCTTTTAGACTTCTTTGTGTGCTTCCATCCTACTGAATGGTTCCAATGTGGCTCTTCATACAATCAGAAGACACACCAATTGTTTACCCAAATAGTTCCATATGTTCACTATCTGAAGCTCCTTTTAGATTCCCCTTTGAGATAAGGGATTTATCCACCACTTCAGCAAGCCTTTTCAGATGAATGATATGAACCTAGGATCTGATCTCGTGTCTCTTCCCATCTAAGATGCGTTTTTTGATAGCATCCTCCACTCTGATCAATGTCAGAAGAAAGCACCTCAAATTGGTGAAACAAATATCCTTGTCCATCAATGAAATTTTCCCCTCAGTGAACATCATGAAATCATTATCCTTCTATAGCCTCATGGTATCTGGATATAAGAGTTCAAGAAACTTTTCCATAAAATCCTTCCTCATCATTCCCTCAGCCTGCTCTGTCTGAACCATAATGTCCCTCCAACATTTGGCTTGACCCCTCAGCAGATAGGCCACTAACACAACTCTCTTCCCTAGGGGAGTTTCTAGATTTTCAATAATAGATTTGATTGACTCCATCCAGAACTATAATATTTCTAGACCACCCTATCCAGTAATAATCAGAGGGTGTTGTAGATGAAACTCTCAAGTCATCTCAATGATGCTCGGTGCAACCAACCTTTAGTCGTATTCCATTATTTTCATAAAATGATGTAATTTTTCATGGAGCTTATCTTCCTTATTTTCATGGATAACCATGTTCATCTACTCTAGTTCTAGAGGGGATTTCAAGGAAATGACCTGTTAGCAAACATGCGCACCTCTTTGAGGTGGCATTTCTCTACAATGCCAAACATTAGCTTTATAACACAATCCTAAATCTTTTATGAGAGGGAATACATATATATATTCTCATATCATTCCAAAAATAAACAATATCACATAAAATACCAAAAATAAGCCCACTGCAAACTGGATCACTACCCTTGGGCATCTCTCCTAAGGCCCTAGATAACACGAGAATATAATTCCCATAGTTAGGAGCCTTATCTTTTACTCCCATTCAAAACAGTTTCACTATTCCAATTTACTCTAACAAAATATTAATCCCCATTTTCTTCTTTATCAAAAACAATTTTCTATTTACTACTTAACATTTTCACCCCACTTTTTACAAATTCATACCATCTTATTGGGAACAATTCCATACTTTTATGAAAACATATGTGTCATGTCCTTTATATCATGCACACCCATCCTGTGTGTGTGCCTATCATAATGCATGTAACATTCCAACATAGGTTTCTTGAATGATGCATGAATTCAAAACCTCATAGCATTCCTTCCGTTAGAGAAATATCACAAAATCGTCAAATAGCACGACTTGTGTATTACCCAATGGTGAAATTTGATCAAATTTAATAACACACAAGAAGAAAAATAATCCCCTCCTTCGGTGACATGGGATTACCCCCATATATGTGTCAGCTATCCCAAGAACGAACTCAATACTAAGTCCCAACACATTCCTAACCTCCTATCTACCATCCCCAAATAGTAATAAATTTATAAGAACTCATACGATACCACTTTGTAATATCCCTGAACTGGGATCCACTAAATCGATGCCCCCATCTAGGTAGTTACATGACCTCAAGAATGCCTACATATATAACATAAGTTTTTTACTACTATCAGGGGTATAATAGGTCACTTGGGAAGAAAATATCTTCCTTACTATAGTACGCCACAATTTATAATAACATAAATAATTGAAACAAAAGAGTACAATCAATAACATGCATAATTAAAAAATTACCAAAACTGGGTACAACCATATAAAATAGTAAATATGTCATGAAATACTATAATACCCTATGAAACCCCCACCCCAGAAAAGAAAACATCAGGATACCCAAAATGGAATAGACTCTAAGTCTAGAACCTCACTCAACATGTCCCATGTCAAACTCAACTCCCGCAATCCCTTGTCCTGACGAACAAGCATGAAATATTCTCAGGTACCAAACATCGGCCCGAGAAGGGTTTGAGAATAACATAGAAGGCCACGACCAACAATGTGTAAAAAATATTTTTCAAAGGATGATAGCGCATGCCAGTGAAAAATGATGACAACTAAGGATGAACAGTTTATTTGTCCATTCTATACTATGATCATTTTATTTATACTAACACGGAATCTGAGTTCACTACTTCGGATTTTCATGTTTTAATATTCTTTTTTCATGTGTTTATTGGATTAGGCATATTCAATTTTTTCATTCATATGAGAATAAAATCCTAACATATCACACTATGAATCAAATTATTACAATCTCTTATTCCCTACCTCAAAGCCTCTGTCTAGGTGGAATGAAAATGTTTGGGGAATCAAACATCATCCCCTTACCAATCCTTTGCATTTGGGGGTAGAAATAGAACCTCAAACCAACTCAACCCATGGTCTTAGAACCTCTATTTGATACCCCACTCAACCAATCCATGTGCACGTGCTTATTTAACATTCACCACAATTAACCATATCACAAAAAAACATAGCCAATATATTTACATCATCACAAAAACATCATTAAATTGGAAATTATCATTTTTCCTAAATCCATTAACATGTTCATAATTTCTATTAATTAACCCTTTACTCCAATTTCCAATCCCCCATGCCTAACTCACTAAGAATATTCACGAATAAACATAATTCCTTATCATATTCCAATTTTCCCTTTTAGCCCATTTAAATTCCAACAAAAAAATTCCTTAGAAATTAATCCCATTAGAGAAAAATATACACAACCCATTAATACCATTACAACATCTAAATAAACCATTATCTATGGATCTATATCATTATGAATCCATTTCACACCCTATGGTTCTGTTATCCATTTGGAAGGGTCGGTGCACCCCTTAGGTGGCCTTAAAATTTGTCACATCATACACCATGCATCCCATGAGGATCATGAGGATCTCATTAGGTTGTTTAGGCACCATAAAAATCATATCAGGTCCATGGCACCAATAAAACGTCAAAAGTGGGAATTAATAAAAACACCACATTCTCAAATCTACCCAAAAACCAAGGGATATAACTTATAGACCCCTAGCTTGAATCAATTGGTGAACACACTCCCAACTGAGTCCATAGATTCCAATTCAACAATCCCATGAAGCTTTAACCTAAATATCATAGAAAAAGTAGGGAGTGAGGGCATTAGATGGTGATGAGAAAGTAATAGAATTTCTGAGCCAAAAATAAAAACAATAGAGAGATTAGTCTTACCCAGATCTTCTATCTGCAATAAACGGTGTTCCCAAAAGCCCCATGATGAGGGATATTGATCCTTGGAAGTTCATGGGTGATTTTGGGCCGTCAATAAGGTTGGGAGAGGAATAAATGAGGGATATCTGGAGTGACCCTGATTTCCTAGTAATAAGATTTTTTAATTAATTTATAATTTTCAAGGACATGCAGTTTTCCAAACCGTGCATAAAGAATTTAATGGATACTACCTGCACACCCTTTTGCTTGAACGGTTTTCCAAACCATGCACAAATGATGTGTATTTCCATTTCCCACATGGTCTCCCCTTTCATGGTATTCCAAACTATGTGCAAACCATACAAATATCCAAGAAAGACCATTTTCCCCCCTTTTAATGTCTTGACCCCCAGATCACCCCTGAGCCTTCACATGGACTACGGAAAAAAATTAATAAAAAATATAGGGGAATAATGCTGAAATATAATTAGAACACACCTTACGTAGTAATTTAACATCTTTCAATTTTAGTCCATATAATGGATTTGATGAATCTACAAAAATTTATTATTAATTTTCTCTGAAATTGGGTGATATGGTGTGACAAAAAAAGGATAGGATGGTCCCTTTTATATTTGAGTTAATTGAAATACATGGATATACATATAATATTTAAATTAAATAATTATCATGATCATTTAATGTGGTATAAAATCACTCAATATTCATAGATAAAATGTTATTTCCTATAAAAAAATGCATCCAAATAAAATTTATATTTGTGATAGAGACATTTTATGCATTATATCTCAGTAAATCGTATTAACCAAATTTAATATTCGTTTTGAAAAAATAAATTTTTTCCATTTATAACTAAATGTTATGAGGAAAACTAAATAGGGAATTATAAAAAATGTTGAAATATTAAACCATAATTTCGAATCCATTTCATTATATTATAAATCTACATGTTTTAGAAGTTACAATTTATAGAAATTTAATAAAGTAATGAAAATTAATTTTGTGGAATATACTATATTTAAGGATAAAATTCACATCACATTGAAATATATAATAAATTGATTTCAATTTATTTCTATATAAATAAATAAAAAATGAATGTTTTTTGAGTATTGGATTGAGATAAACCAGAATTTAACAATCCTACCATACCATTATATTCAAGACCCAAATTTTTTATACAGAAAAAATATATTTTCTCTTCATAAAATTACAGAATGGGTCCAAGAATTCTCTATAATTTTGAAAATAAATTATGTAACTATTTAAAATTATTTTTACTTTAAAATAAGTTGTATAATAGGATAATCTATAGATTTATAGGGATTTCAATTCTTTACCCAATAGTTTTAACCTATTTTTGACATGTTTTACCCTTACTGAGGACTGAAATCAGTTTCATGGTTACTGTTCAAATTTTTAAAAAATATGAGTGGCCTAAAAAATATACTGTCATCATTTAAAACATGAAATCTATTTGTAAACATTAATTTTGTAGAATTGTTTGAAAAAATTTATAATATTAGCACACACATTGTAATGAAAACTGCGTTTTGGAAATTGTGTTTTTATGCAAAAAAACTGATCGTATATCAATATCAAGTATAATATTGCATTACATTTAATTAATTATGTTGTTTAATATTAAAATATATCCATGTTATTTTATTTTCAATTTTTTTATAAAATTGGACATTTAAATTACATGATTTTATGAAAATAATTGATATTTTTTCAAAATTTGGAATTGTTCACCATTCAATTGATGGTAAATATTTTCATAAATGTCCAAAAAGTTAACTCTATCCTAATATTTAAAAGGTAATTTAAAAAATTAAATGAATTTAATAAATTGAAATTCAAAAAAAAAATCTAGAATATAATTATGATATCCACACATTAATGATATAAAAAAAATATTTATGAAGACATATTTGTGATGCATATGATGGTAAATCATAAACTTGAGTACATATTTTTTATCAAGTAATTTATAAATCACCATTACAAAAAAACATGTATAAATATTTCTTATAAGGTGTTGTTTTTTATTCATAATAATAATCTAATACCTATGTTTTAATGGTCACATTATAATAATAATATATTAATTGAATAACATTGATCTCTTCAATTTTGATATTGAATGTGATGAAATATATTTGTATTAGTCTTCATTAAAAAAAATTATAGTGTGTTGTATTCTACCCCATTAAATAAATTGTAATTTCACATTTGTTTTTATCTCAATAATCATGTGTCATGTCTCCAACCTGCCCAGGTCAACCCCAAATTGATCTGTGGCATGGCCTGTAGGGAGTTTCCCGATCCCCATGGGATAGAAACTAGTGTTTGACATCCTTAGTGTATAGAGTGGATCAATTTTTCCCAAATATAAATAATATCGAATACAATGGAAAGAATGTACATCCCAATATACATTTATTTAAAAAATGAACCGACATCATTTATATGACAAAACTAAAAGTTTAAAAGAATTATAAAACTAAACTGACTAGGCAAGATGACCAAGTAACTCCATGTGACCTCTCTGGTCACTCTCCAACACAATGCTCCCATTTCACTCAAGGAAATCAATCCCAAGTTAAAACCTTCTTAAGGGTAAATAAAAAAAACTATAGGAGTGAGTATTAAAACTCATTAGGTAATCCCGATATTCTATTCCCAATGTACTTCCCCAAAAATAGAAGAAAAATAATTTTCATGATTGAAAATAAAGTATATAAATTTATTTCTTTTCCAACAAGGTTCCCTGCTATAGATATAATCAGAAATGATATTGTATGTTTAATACGTGAGCATTCAAGAAAAATTTCCAATGTTATGAAACATCAAAATAAAAATAAATTTTTAAGAGGATATATTTAATGAAATAAAAAATTTACATAAATTAATAATGACAATGAATTTTTCATCCAAAGAAACTATCTTCTGAAAGTGAATATCATATAGTCAATAGGAACTACTCGTGAGAACCGCCCTAGGCACTAGTTAGTTGTGATCCCCAACTACCTCATATCTAGGTGAATTTAATGATAATGAATATCCATCATAGTTCACTTGACCAACTTGTATGAGAATCAACCATAAACTATTGGATCCCAATAACATCATCATCAATGTTTAGTTAGTGTTTTCATCATCAAATTGTCTACATAAAACAGGGAAAACCCCCTTCGAGATCACTAGCATACAAGTACACATCCACCAACCTTGATACCCTGGTATTTCTATTTGTGATAAATAATCTTCCAAATGTTTTCAATACACATTTCACATGAAAAAATCATCCCTAAATCATACATATATATAGTTTCCTAAAAATGGTTTTCACATTTCTTTCACAGATCAATAAATCAATTAATACTTTCGTAATGAAATTTCTATATGTGTAATGAGGATATTACCATGAAATCCATTCAAAAATTATCTTTTTAGATAAAATACCCAGCAATACCATAAAACCCAGATTTCTCATCCCCAAAAAAATTAATAAATCAATTTTAGGAATCATAAAGAGACCATAAATAATACAGCATAAAATACAGAGGTAACTCAACATTATAAGAAAAATGCCAAACAGGCCATTAAGAATTTGTCATAATAACCAAATTTATTAAAAAGAACAATTAATTCATTCATAAAGAGGTGTAAAAACACCATTTTCATCAACATGAAATTTTATTAATCCAATTACAAATTTAGGTCACACATTAAAAACCCACAAATTTCAATAAAGATGTCGAACAAGCCTTCCATTTAAAATACATGCAAAAAAACCATAAAACCCCCGACTAATTTCATTATAAAACCATAAAACATATTTTAACACACATATGAAACCCAAATAACATTGATCCACATGCTTACAACATTTTCATAACCCAAAACAATCATTTTAAAACACCTTGACCTCACAAGAGAAAACTGAGCAGTTTCTCAAAAATGAGGCATGCAACATTTAAATAAAAAAACACTATTTAACATTAAACATTGTATAAAGAAATATTTCATGCCAAAAACATATTAATGTAGTTAAATTTGTTTATAAAAATCCCAATCTGTATGTAAAAACCATCAGAACATTTATTGAAACAAGTGGTGTGCATGTTTATACGAAAAAACAAATTTTACAAAAAAACAAGGAATAATGAAACATTTTTCATAGAAAAATTATTATATAATGTTTTGAAAAAATCACTAAACATTTATATAAGCTTATTATTGATCGAAAAATATGACACTTAAATAATAAGAACATGTTCATGGGAGAACCTACCTCAAAACCTTGGCAGAATGGAAACACACAACCGTAATCACCCACCGCGTGTTTATAAAACATAAACCTATGATGACCTGCCATAAAATAAACATGAACCCCATAAAATTATTTCCAAAATAGATCCTTAGGTCTTGAATTTCCAGGGGAGAATAAAGAACCATTAAATAATGGAAGTAGGATGAAGAAGGAGGAGAAAGGAGACACAAACTCATATTGAACACTAGAAAACTCTTCATCTTCCCTTAGATACACACCCTTATATGATAGGTAATGTCTTAGAATATCATTAAGATTCTACATGGGTATGTAATAACCTAGGAAAGAATATTTTTTAGGGTGGTGGAAGAGAAGAAAAAAAGATTGATTCATAAAAGAAACAAAATAGCATAATAAATCTAGACAATTTGAGAATCATTTGTAAATTAGTTACTAATATGCAACTAATGTGAGCACCGAAGATATAATTTGGAACATGGGGGTGATTATATAGTTATATGGATTAATTTAGAGGAATAATCATATAAATATATTAAAATGGAATAATATATAAAAGAAACAAATTTTAAAAAAAATGGTAAATGTGCTCACTGGGTACCCAATAAATAAAAAAATAACCCAAATACACAATGATTATGAATTTTAAGGGGGTATAAAAGGTTATAGTTATTTTAATAGATCATGTAAAGAAATATGGAAAGTGGAATTACAAAAAATGTGGAAAAATAATGATGTATAAATGAATCAATTATTTTCATAAATCCGGAAATGGTTTCATGGTTGGCTGGAATCTTGAAGATACCCCCCTTTTCCCCAAAAATTCTCAAAAAATATATAGGGAACCAATAGAAGGATTATTAGAAAAATATTTATATTCAAAAATAAATATTCATCTCACCCAAAACCCTTGAAAAGGAATGGTATTTCCAATGAACCGCATCAAAATAAAGACAAGAAAAAAATAGGGTGTGACAAATCTCCCAACCATTAATGCTTTGGTCCCCCAGAAAGCCACAAAACAATCCAGAAGATTGGTCAAAAAACAAGGATATATTATCAATATGTTCCCGCCACTGAATCCAATTACACCTCATCCACCATTAACAGGACATAAGCCTCATACCTCAACCAAAACACCAACGCATAACCACTTCCTGAGAATTAGACAAACAATTCGGTCACTACCTCCACAACTAACCCAAAAACATGATTATTAGGCCTTATACCAAGGAACCAAACAATTCCCCAATCCAATTTACACTCAAAAAAACCAATGAATTCATGTGAATCTGGAATGGACCCCCCACCATTAATAAACAAATAGCACTCGACCAATTCTTAGGGGGAAACTCTATGAGACCTATGGTGGTTCTCCCCACCATTAAGAACCAAAAATAATTGACCAAATGGGAATTCATCCTAAATTAGGGATTGGTTTATTCCACACATACCCAACAAAACTCTCTCACAAAAATTTTCCAGCCCATGTTAAGTAGAACACAATAGGAAAATTTAATCCCCCACTCTCAAATAGAGGGGACAAGACCTGGGACAACACACTATGCACAGATCTATACCCACACCACTAAGGGAAGGGTGGGAAGGGCACCCCATAATTGGTCCACTGAAACCACAAAATAAATAAAGTAACAACATCTCTATAATGGTAGAGGCATGATCTTAACAATACTACCCACAGTCCTATGACTCCGGACTACATGCCATATTCACTCTCAGACCTATGGATATACATCTCATGGATGAAGGTTCTCCTAAATTTCAATAAGGATTTGATAATACCTAACAGGAACTCATACCCTAAGTTCCACATGTTTACACTTAACACTCCACGGTCGAAACAATAGATCAAGGGGCACAATGAAACTCTATTCATCAAATAAAACAATTTTACCCAAACAAGATCTTAGATATACACAACAATAAATTCTCACACTCTGAATGAGGACAAAATTGAGAAGGTATATGGAGAAACATATCAACCTCACCAAGAACAACTACCCTAACTGATAGGGACACCATAATCAAAAGGCCAATTAAATCGAGAAAAAAAATCTCTCTATTACAACAAGCAGTATGATGAATCATTAAAAGAGGTGGATTTATCATTCAGAATGAATCCATAGGTTGATAACCCAGAAATATGGCCAAAAGAGAACCATATGTGGCCAAATCACAACTACTAAAACATCTTTAGAAACCCATTGGACATTGATCAAAAACTTATCCACCTATGATATCTCATATCAAGACACAAGAACATTATTTATTCCATATTACAAGGAATCATTCCGAATAAACCACACATATAAGATATAGTCCAAAAAACCACAAAAACAACCAGTTTAAAATAAACACCACAATATTTCACCATAAAAAATTTTGAGAAACAAACCAACATGGTGGAATTTCCTATTCACCAATGGTATTTTATCAAGTCTCACACTTATGCTTGTTTTGGTGACACCCCCCACACCCTACCACAATAACATACCAGTTATTCATCAATATATACATTAAATCATGCATGTGATCACCCATGAAAACACCAATGGCCAAAATAAATAAATCATACCTTTAAAAAGAATCATGTACCTTCCAATAGAATATTACCCTCCAAATCAATATCCATTTTCATATTTCCCAAAATAAACCACACTTCATAAAGAACCATTTTATTAAAAACCCAATCCATTTCATTTAATAGAACATCAAAATACAAACATTGTATTATAAATATTCCTTTAACAGTTTAAAAAATTAAAAAGGTATCTTCTCATAATCTGACACCCACAAAGGCCAACAACCCTTTCCATAAAAACACCTTCCACTAAAAACAATATTTCCAAAACTAATTCATCTGATTCAAAATCATTTCAACAGCCCAAAATGGACCATTTAAAATAATGTTTAGAATATATATAAAATAATCCAATCAATCCAAACATTTTATTTAAATAAAACATAAGTTTTTATTAAGGAAATTCAATCCCATTAACTCGTATCCTATTTATCCCAAAGAGTTCTTTCACAAAACCCTACATTCCAAAACCATTATCATATTAAATTTAAAAAAACCATTTTCCACTTTTCAAAAAATAACCATTCCATTAAAACATATTATCGAAATTCTCACATATGGAATTTTAAAACGAAATTATAAATTTAGGAAAACCCCAAGAGACCCATAAAATGGAACTAGTGTCAGTAGGTGACATGACCATATGGTTGGTAGAGATTTGTCAGACACACCACCAACATAGAGTGACTTATTAAGAACATTTCTAGGATCCACATGTCATGAGAGGCCCTACTCTATCATGAATACAATTTGTCCAACTAAAATTGTTTTATCCCAACACCAATGAATAAAAAAACAAACTATGCTAAGGAAACTAGACTTCTCATGGACACCTGAGTGTCAGAATAAGGAAGAGTTAGTGATGCTCTTCGCAAAACTACCACTAAATTATTGTTAATATTACTCAATCTACATTGAAATCCACAAAAAATAATGGGATATATAAAAATAATGGTCTTATATGAGACATCCTCCTCTGATATGATTTATTCACAAAACATCCTAGGTCTACGCCGAATTGGGCACACAAACTGATACAAGACAAGGCTTGATGGGCGTTCCCAATCCCCATGGGAGAGAAACTAGTGTCAGGAATCATTAGAGTATACACTGGGATGATTTATCCCATATATAAATAATAAGGGAAACAACATACATAATATACAATCAAATAGAGATTTATATAAAAAATAACTGACATCATTTACTCGACAAAACATAATGTACAACTTAGAGATAAAACTAAACTTGATAGACCTAATGAAAAAATAACTCTCTGTGACCTCTCTGGTAACTCTCAAAAACAATGATCCCATATCACTCAAAGCAACCGAACCCAATATGAAACACGCACTAGGGATAAAAACTATATAAAATTATAGGTGTGAGTATAAAATCTTAGTAGGTTTTCCCGATATTCTATTCCTGATGAACATACAATTAAAATATAAGAAACATCAATTTATTGTTTAAAATAAAATATATACAAGTATTTTTTTAAACAAGGTTACACGTTAGGGATGTTATTAGATAAAATAATGCATTATTTTTTCATATTTATGAAAGAAAAATTTCCAAAGATATTCAACCTAAAAAAGAAAACAATATTCAAGATGGATTCATTAAATTAATAATGATATGAAATGAAAAACACATGATATTGAATGATCTATCCAAACACACCATCTGTTGATGGTGATTATCATATAGTTAATGGGCACCAGTCACGAGAACACCCCAAGGCACTAGTTAGTTGTGAACCTTATCTGCCGCATATCTCCGTAAAAATAACCATAACGAGTTTCCACTCTCATAGACATGAGCCTATAGTAGGAGAATAATGAATAAACTAATGGTCCCCCATATATTCATCATCACAATTTTTTTTATTTTTTTCATTGTAAAAAATGCTATGTGAAACAGGGAAAAACCCCCTCAGGATCACTGGTATACTAGTGCACATTCACCCACCTAGATACCCAGGTTTCCTTCTTTTTCCTCAATCATGTTCCACATGTTTTCAATAAAAATTCCACATTAAAATAACATTACCAAATACAATACACAAATTAACATCCCACAATCATGTTTCTCATTTCATTTAGCGATCAATAATCTAGTTATGATTTTCATAATGAAATTTCAAGAAGTGTATTGAGGCTTTTCCAATGAGATCCATTAAAAAATGAACATTTTTGACCAAAAACACACCAACAAAATATATAACCATATTTTTATTCCCAAACACAACATAATAAATCAATTTCATAAATCTTAAAATAACTACAAATGATACAACATAAAATATAGAGGAAAATAATATTTATAAGAAAAAAGTCAACTGATCCTTTAATAATTCTTCATAAAAAAAATTAAAAAAATGATCAGTTCAAACATTCAGAAATATGTATAAAGACACCATTTTAATAAAAAAATATCTTAAATCCCTTAAAAATTTACACCACACATTAAAACCCGCCTATTTCTATAAAGATTCCATATAAGCCTTCCATTTGCTACACAAGGCAAGGAACATTAAAAACCCATACTAATTTCATTTTAAAACATATAAACAGATTTTAACCAACATAAATAATAAAAAAAACATTTATCCAATTGTTTAAAACATTTTTCATAAGCTAAAATAGACATTTTATAACACTGTCATCACACAAGAGCTGACCAGGAACTTTCCCAAAAACGAGGCATGGAAAATTTAATAAAACAAACTCTATTTAACATAAAAAATGGAATAAAGACAAATTTTAATTCCAAAAACATATTAAAGTAGATAAACCAGATAATAATCATTATTAAATATATCATAAAACCTTCAGAACATTTATTTAAAAAGCAGTGTGCATGTTAATAATAAATAACTCCATTTTTCACAAAACAAGGCATAAATAAAAAATATTCACAACAAAAAGATTATCCAAAGGCTGTAAAAAAATAATAAACATGTATATGAGGTGAGAATATAAAAAACAACGAATATTAAATAACAAGGGAAGGTTCCTGGGATAACCAACCTCAAAACACTGGCTGAATGGAATCACACACACGAAATCACCTGCCACGAGTTTATTAATCACAGACCAATGAGTACCTGACATAAACGAAAATAACCCCCATAATAATAATTCTATAACAGAACCATAGATCCTTCATTTCCATGTGAGTTGAAAGAACCATTAAATAATGGAAGGATGATGAGGAAGGAGGAAAAGTGGATAGGAAACTCACCTTGAAAACAAGAGAACTATTCATCTTCCCATAGATCCACATCCTTATAATATTGGGGACAGATTGGATCAACATTTAGATATAAATAGGTCTATAATAACCAATGTAATATTATTGGGGGATGATAAAAAATTAAGGATTCATTAAAGAAAAAAATTACCATACAAAATCTGGATTATTTGTGTTTCCGGGATAAATTATGCCCAAATTCGCGACTAAGATGAGATCGATAGTCGGAAATTGGAACATGAGGTTTATATTAGGTTTATTTTTCTTGACTATGATGTAGAATCACAAAATAATATTAAAAAATTTGTAATATCAAAAAGAAAAAAATTATTTTTCAAATATAGAAATGGGATAACATGCTGGGCCAACACATAAATAAATAACCTAAATCCACCATGATTATGAATTCCTATGGAAGTGAAAATGGATATAATGATTATAATAGGTCATGGGATGACTAGTGAGAATTGTAATGAGTGAAAAATGTTGAGAAAATGTATTATAAAAGAAAAAATATTGTTTTTAAATCTGGAAATGGGCTCATGGTTTGCCCAAATTTTGAAGTAACCACCCTTTTCTCAAAAAACCCTCAAACAATTTTATGGGCACCCATGGTCGGATGATTTTACATAGATAGAAGTTAAAAAAATATTAATCTCACCCAAATCCGATGAAAATATCAGTATTTTTAATAATCCTGATCAAAACCAGAACATGAAAAAAATTGGGTGCGATATGTTTAATATTTGAAATTTATTTTGTTGAAAACCCACATTGTACAATGTAATATAAAATCATCCAATGAAAATATGAATTGGAAATCCTAATTATTACCTGAATTAAAATATATTTAGGTTTCTATATGATGAAAAAAATCATAAGAAATTAAAATACGGGCATAGATGGGAATGATGATTTCAAATGCCTAATTTATAATGTTAGAGAACATGATCTAGATAATATTAATTACCACAAAACATAAATCATTAAGGTTTAAAGAGGATCATGAAATAAAAAAAATGTATGTAATTATATGTTTATTTTTGTTTCAATATTATTTTTCTTATGATGAATGGTTCTTTTATCATAGTGATAAAGAACATTAGAAAACTTACTTGATTGATTTCTTTTAATTTCATAAGAACAGTTTCATTCTTTGGGGGTTATTAGATCAATTAAACACTTCTATATCATATATTACATCACAAAATATATATTTTTGATGTATTTGTTATTCGTAATGAATTAAAATTAACATTTAATGAATTATAATATCCATTAATGGAAACAAAATCTATTCCTAATATTCCTATACAATTCAAAAACGGTTGGAACTTTTGAGATAATATTAAATATATATGGATAAATAAAAGATTAATCTAAAAATAAAATAAAAAAACTCTAAATTTTAAAAATAAATGATTCATTAAATAAATGACCATAAAAATCTACAAAATTTTAAACAAAAATAAAAAACAACTATTAGAAGGACTTCATCTAATACTCATACACGATCAAAATTGAAGTCTTCTCCCAACAACATTAATTAATCACTAATACCAAAAATGTATTTTATATTATCATATATTATCATAATTAACAATAATTACCCAAAATTAATATTTATAATGATTAAATCCATCTATGAGGTATATTGTTTTATTTATTAGTTAATTAAAATTGTAAATTTATATTCCATCAATGTTATTAATACTTACAAGAAACTAAAAATTGTAAAATAAATATTTACACTTACTAAATTCTTAATATATCCCATTTTATGTAAAATATTTAAAAATTATTCTCAAGTAATTCTCCTTAACCTCATTAATCATTGAGAATATCTAGATATCATTTATAAAAAATAAAACACAACTATGATTGAAGTCATTGATGCTTGGTAAATTGTTTTAAAAAATTCAATATGTCCTTATAATTAATGAAATTAGCATTAATACATTTTTATAAGATTTCTAATTATGATCATGAGAGTGTCTTTATCACACATGAATCAAACACCAATTAATTTTGTCATTCAACCAAGTGAATAATCCTTAAATCATTACTTGTGTGATGAAAAGACGTTTTTCAAGTTATTTATCCCATGATAATCCATGAATATACATTTTCACTTATATTTTGATTGGATTGTAAATTAGGTTAAAATTGTTAGTAATAAACTACGATAATTGGTTAGGCATATTCATAATATAAAATAGTCCATATTCTATCTTATTTAGATTCCCTATATGGGAAAATATGTAAACCATAATAAGAAATATTTTCAATAATATGAATATGATCTCATTAGATAGAACACATGTTGTATCATAATTACCACTAGAGTAATCTATATATTTTTACGGGTGTTAATGTATTTTCTATTCCATACACTAGAAATTGTAATTAAACAATGTCAATCAGTAAATTAGTTTATAAAATGTTCCATTTTAGATCCTCGGGTATTATTTGAAATATAGTGCATCACTATACATATATTTTGAAAATAAGACTCAATAAGATCATTGTAATAAACATATTGTCTTTAATAATATTTTATATATTTTAAAATTACATTAAAACAATTCATAATTGTTTATAAAAATTGTAATAATGAACCAATGCATTTCACCTAGGAGTTTCAAACTAAGTGTGCAGTTATTCCTTTTTTCAATGAACTCGGTTAATATCACCGATCCATACTTTTATAGGGTTATTACCCCTAGGTGAATCATTGATAGAACCTATGTCAACATTATTATTTCTATATAGGTATTTCATCTGATGGAATACCCAAACTCTATATATAAATTTTTTTAACTATACATAGAGTAATCTCACATGTTGGTCATATGATTTTGTTTTATAATAATGGTTTTCAAAAATCATATTCTCCAGGGTCCTAATAAACAATTTTTAATACCAAATATGACACTCCATCTCTATTATACTATATATAATGATTATAATACTACATTATCCGAATATACAAGAGATCACATATTATAGTATTGAATAGATTGTTTTTATAGGAAATTAAATACAAACATGATTAACATATTAAAAATGAAAACATGAAATAAAAAATAATATTATAGTGAGAAATTTATTATTTCATCTAGAAGATCCATGAAATAATTCCTAGATCTCATCATTATATCATATGGGACAGAAAAATTAATAAATGGTATTCTGAAATTTATAGAATGGGAAATCATAAACTAGAATCTATTGTAAAACAAAGAAGCGGTAATATGGTTGAGAAAAAAAAATAATATGAGATTTGACTAAGAATATAAAATGGGAATACATCCATAGATGATATAAAAATATAAATAATCGCATGCATGGAAAAAACAATTTCTACCATGATAGAAAAAGATATGTAATACATCATAATCTTACATTGAGAGCCTCATACATAGACAACATAGATAAGAAGGTAAGGCATATTCCAATACCCAAAGTACATTGTCTCAGGGGACCTACCATTGAATCAAAGAAGATTTATCAGGACCCACTCATCACATAATATATAAAATTCATTAATTATAATAATTAGATGAAAAATAACTTAATAAAAAATAAATTTAAAAAGTCTTATTAGATAAATAACAAATGAAATGTCAATATATTCCTATGTCATTAAATAAAACAATTACATAATAACTCATACCTATAAATATGTTTTCTATTATCATTGGAGTGTTTCCAATTTACATTATAATATTTAGTAATATAAGTTGATATAGACAAAAATACTTTTAAAAGGCCAATGGAAAATTTCTCAAGGAAAATAACCATTTAATATTGAAATCAAATATTATAATTAAAAAAATAAAAAATATTAGGGAAACTTTACTTTGAAGTGAACTCCAAATACATATAATGTAATCAAAATTAAATTTAATATTCATTATAGTGGGAAGATATGTTCATGTGATAAGCATTAAATATATAATTTCATTCAATCCTTTGCTAAAAAGTACGATGTTTGGTAAATTATAAATTGACTATTTTTCCAAAAAATATTGTAATCATATGATGGGTATGAATAAAAATAAAAAATAATTATATAATTTTTTAATAATTCATTGGTTCATTTTAAATATAATATGGACCTTCTAGAAATGTATTAATATATCCATAGAAAATCTATAAAAATTTCCTTTGAAAACACATTTAGAAATATGTGTAAGTAGAGAGATAAAAATATAATAAAAAACATGTAATTTAAATAAAAAGTAGGTGATTAAATGGAAAATATTTTTGAAAAAAATATTATATAATTTTATCGTTGGATTTTTAATCATAAATAATCCATTTTAAATTTGAGATTGTAATATAAAACCTTTTTACATTTGGTAAATTGGGAGTCATTACCCTCATAAATTTAATATCATAAAATGAATCATTAAAAAATATAAAAAAATATATTCATATTAAAAAATATAAAATAGTCTATATATACACCATAATAAATAAACAATGGTCGAGTGTGAGATATACCTCACAAAAATAAATATGAGATGAAAAACCCTTATCTCAAGCCTGAAATTTATCTTAAGTTGTTTAAAACTCCTACAAAATGAATTAAAATTTATTATAATTAAATTATAGAACATTATTGATATATATAATATAATAAATCATCTCATTATAACATGTTGTAAAATGACTATAGTTACATGTATTTTTAAACAATGTTCTATGTGATTAATGTTTATTTTTTCATGCATGTTTCAGTTATGTAATTTATATAATTTAACATTGATCAGAGATAAATAATCTATAGAATTTTTATAATTGAATTTATATCATATTTTTAACTAATGAAAATACATTTCAACATTCTATAACATTTATTCTATAAACCTTATAACATCACTTATGAAGGTGGTTAAACAGACCAATACTAGAGCCTGTTATAAACACCAAATAATTAAGAACCTTCCAAGGTATAATAAGAACATTACATGAATAATATATTTTTAATCTCAAAATTATCATATATATTCATTTTGTAAAATTTTAAGACAATCCATAAATAGAATATATGGAAAATGAGATTTATTGATCAAGTACATGAAAATTCAAACACATGCATGAAGAATACATCCATTTTATAAAAGGAAGAAGAAAAATAAAGAATAATATATTTTATAAAAAAATTATAATTATTAAAACATTAACATCATATATATTTCTTTGAGAAATAAATATAATAATAAATGATATGGTATTAAGAAAAAAGAATCATATCACATCATGGATATGGTAGTCTATAGTTACATATTACTGACACATTCATTAATTACTTGATGTAAAATAGGTGTAAATTGGGTGTACCATAATAATAATAAAATATTTTTATATTTTCAATAATATATTAATTTTATTATAATAGATATAATTGATGTATAACATTTATTGATGAATTTATCATTGAATGAGTCTGGTAAAAAAATTACATTTTCATTGAAAGAGTTCTATTGGGTTAAAAATTTTGAGTGTATCAATTAAATTATATCCACATATTAGATATCAATTTTTTCAATGATATTTTTTAAACCCCGTGAAAAAATATCAAACCTTTTAGTATTATTAATTTATTATATCTACAACCCATGATAACACATATCATATATAATTGGATCATTATTAAATCCATTGGGGAATCCTCCCTAGTTAAATCCATCATTATTACAAATGAATACAATGAACATTACCCAATGCATATTCATTATATATTGTGTTCAACCACTAAATAGGCATAATCTGGCCCAATAATCATCATCTATAATGTTCATATCCTATATTATTAAAAAACATTATAATCCAGAACAATTTAATCATTAATAACATAACTATTTTGATCCCCAAGAAATTTTTTTTTCAATTTTATCATTATAATATCCAAAAATATTTCATTCCTTGATAAAATATTTAAAATGAAAAATTACCAAAATATTTCTGATATGAATATTTTTGGAAATAACCCTATAAACATGTAGTGGAAGATTCAATTAAATGAATTTACATGATTGATGGAAATACCATTAATGTAGTAATTTAAAAGCCATTTATTCATTTCACTCATTTAGTAAATGAACATTTTTCCCAAAATTAGAAGAAGTTTAATTTTTGTAAATTATAAATAATGTAAAAGTCAGTTGAAATTTTTCATTAATTTTTAATTATGTGTAAATTAGAACAGCATTGAATCATTTTATCACGTAATATATTAGGGCGTATAGAATAATACGATTAAAATTTTTCAAATATGGGTTTAATGGAAAATCCATTACCATAAATATGTTCAAGTTTCATATGTCAATTAACTACATAATAACTAAATGGTATTAGTTATTTAAATTCTAAAGAAAATTATTCATGTTATTTACATTATAAATTTCCCCTTTTTTCATATTGGGGCATATTTTGTTTACTTAAATAATAATTTTTTATTATGTAATAAGTTTTGAAGACATTAAATTCATATCCTAGAATGGTTTCTGTAAGATTAATGTTGTTAAAGGGGAAATTTTTCAATTTTATAAAAAATTAAATTCCTCATATGGTTATAAATTTTATTCTTTAAAAATAACACTATTTCCATATTTAAAGGGCTTACATAAAACTATTCACATTTTTCATGGAGGTCGTAGTCTACATGTGCACATGTACACCATTATTATTTAAAAATGTATTTATGTTTAAGAAAAACTTTACAATATTATAAAAAATAAAAACAATTATGTCATAAATTTCATATATATTACAAAAATAAATTATTATATATATTCTTATGTTTTGGTGATAAAAACAAACAAGTACCTTCACAGAGGTTGTAATCCCTACAAATGCACGAGAAATATTTTCATTTCAAATTTTATAGTAAATTAAATAAAAATGGGTGTTACATAATAATAATAATAAAATTTCAGTGCATGGAATATTATAATCTCATATTTCCTTCTGTTTTAATAGAATTTTAATAATTTTGTAGAGGAAATAAACTTGAAATTGGTAAATGATGACTTTTAAATTCCAATCTGAAACCCTATTTACCAAACACATTAATCATTGTTGGTTAGGTATTATGTTCTGAAAACGTACTATATAAAAATGGGATATATAGTGGGTATGGATTTTGATAGGTGTATTTGAAACTAGTGTTCTCAAAATGTGAGAGTAAAAGAGGTTAGGATGTTCTATTTTAGATATTATGGGAGGGGCACTATTGGAATTATAAAACCGTTAATTTAATAAAAATTATTTGGAAAATTTATTTGTAAAAATTGATATATTATTATAATTGGATAATCATGATCGTAAATAATCCAATATAATAATGTTTTTAATTTTTTAACAAATTTGTTCACCCATATTACATTATTCTAATCTGTTGTTGGGGCTTTGGTAAATTATTTTGATAACATCTTTTTTATTCTATAGGATTCAAGATTATTTCTATAAATGAAAAAGAGAAATATAATTAGATAATATTAATTATGATATCATTTCCCATTTACTTAGCCTAATATTATTTATTTAACATTAATTAATCAAATAAAATATTATTAAATATAATATACTATTAATGTCAATTTTCACGCTAGTCAAATAGTTTAGCTTCAATGACATTAAAAGAGTAGTTTAATTTTTGAATATTAATATTTTAATCACCACTAATATGTTTTACTTTTCTAAAAAATTCATTTAATATAATATATCATCGAATGTGTATTAATTGTAATGTTATTCAAAGTATAGTCTTGAATTTTCAGTTACATGAAAAAGCACTGTGTTGGTAATGTATACAAACATAATGTAATTATACCATCAAAATGAAAAAAAATCCCGAATGAAATCATTCTTATTTTATATAACCCTATGAAATTGAATATAAAATAATTTTACTCCTATGGAAAAAAATCAGAGATATTAAAACAAAGTCATTGAATCTTTGTTTTTGTTCTCTACATAAAATTATATTATGTTCACACTATATGGGAAGTAGAAAGACATTAAAATACATTTTTTCCATGTTTGTTAACGATAAACGAAATTATATAATAAAATAAAAATAAATTTTAGGATAATTTTCTACCCTTATATCATTGTTATAACCGTATTTTACATGTTTTACCCTTACCAATGTGAAATATATTTAATATGGTTACAATTATTAATGGATAAAACTAAAGGGATCTATATTAAAAATTTGAAACACCTATGTAAAAATATTAAAGAATTTTTTTTTCATGATTCAATTTATATAAGTGGACAGATTTATTATTTTTAAATGTATTTAATTCAATGAAAACTGTATTTAGAAAATATGGATTTTAAGCCATATAAAGAGTTAATCCAAAATCAAGTGTAATAATTAATACTATGCAATTAATAATATTATATATAATCAAAGATGTTTTTTCTCCTTTGTTATAAAATTTTGAAAATACTTTTTATTTCTAATTACTACATTTATGATAAAAATTTAGTATCAAAAAATAGGTATTTGTCAAAATTAACAAAAAATTAAATATTTTAATAAAAATACCCCAAAAAAGTTTTAAAAAAATTTCCAATTGCTAGTTTCAAAAATGATGTTAATTTTCTTGAATTATAAATTTAATATTTGAAATTTATCACTTTAAATTATAACATATAAAACCTGAAACTTGATTTTTTATGATAAAAAAAATCCATTTTAATATAAAAAACAAAATAATAATATTATAATTTCATTAAATACTTATAATCTAATTCATGAAATTTATTATGTTATTAAATTGATTTATAAATAGTTATCTTATGGAATATTCCTCATTTTTCAATTTGTTTCTTCTCAATTTTATTGACATAAAAAAATTGTTGGGATATTTTCCATTTCATTGAATTTTATTACTTTTATGTTATAACATTAATCATATGGGTTTTTTATAAAGAGATAACATGTTGAATACCCTTTTTTATAACACCTAATCTCCATGATCATTAATTTGAATTGGTTTTTCAATATATGAATGTATTTATTCTAACTGTACTACCACATGGATAAAATCCTGAAATTCACCTAACATAATTTATTTAAAAACAAAACATGAAAGGAGACATAAACTAGGGATATTTTATTATGAAATTGAACTAAGTATGTAACTAATTCAAAATTCCACCTAATTTCATATATTATATTGAACCCTGGAAAAAATAGTCCATTTATTCAAAAAGACAAACTATATAACCTTGTATGCACATTAAAGAGAACAAGATCACAAACTGCGAATGAAAGATAATTATTTTGATTATATTTATAACTATTTTATACGCTATTATATTTCCTAAAATTTCATTGAATAATAATTAACTTTTTATCCTTATCTTCATGAAACTATGTTGTGAAAAACTTATGTTATCATACATCAACCTAAGATGCTAGATCCAGAAACAGATTTCAATATAATTCCTCAATTATTTCAATGTGTATACCTTACTGAAAATATTTATTATAAATAATTTTATCAAATGAATTATATTTCTAAAAACATCACATGTTATGCATTAATTTTTTTTAATCATGTATTCTAATGTCTAATTATTCTCTCGGACTGCCTATCAAATAGCGGAATAAAAACTCTATGGATATTTAATTATATACGAAAAACTCTTGATAGACACTCCAATAATTTTTCATAATCCTTATATCACATTATTATACAATAGATATAGGAAATAAATTTAACATTGATATCTCCTTGATATAAATACATGAAATATATAATATCTTGAATAGGAATAAAATGTGTATAATTATTTAATCTTAAAATCACATTATTATCTCAAGATGTATTTGGTAATCCAGTAATGAAATGGATTGATATTTTTTACCATTTACTCTCTTGACCTAGTAAATCATAATGAATTTATTTTGTAAATTTTGTTTTCATCCTTAACCAATTCACTATTAAAAAATTTCATGGTAAAATATATAATATACATCCTTATTAATTCCCATAGGAAATAATCATAGCGGTATCTATACATCTTAATACTTTCGGGATGAATAGAAATGGGAGAGATTAGATTTTTACTCAACAATTCTATTTTCAACTGAGATATAGCAATCAGACATGAAATATTTTAATAATATCAAAACACCATCTTTATCAATGTGAAAATCATGTAACATACATGTCATTAATACATAAACCATTTTATTCAAATTATGGTCATCCATACAAGATTGTTTCTTTGTATATGAAAATATTGAATTCCCTGAAACAATAATCTTAATAGAAAATGTTCAAGTAAGAATAATTTGTAGCAAATATTCCACTAAATCACTTACCATAGGTTCATGTTTTAAATTTAACCTAGTTGATAACGCAATATCTTATTGAATCAATGATTAAACTATATTTTTATTTTTTACTAGAAGAAAATGAATTGTGAAATTATAATACTTTATTAGTTTAATACATATTATCTTCATCTTTTTTCAATCTCCCAAAGTTAATGTTTACATAAAATTTTTAATATTATTATATATTTAAAATGTCACCCATTATATATGTTGTATCCATATTTTTAAATAGAAAACACTCTAGCTTCCACAATATCATTTGTAGGCTAATTTAGCACTTGGGGTATGAGTTGATGTGATGCATATGATATAACCTTATAATTATTCATCATAAAACAACCTTGTTCCATCAATGAAGAATCAGTAAAGATGATTTTTTTTCAATTTATTGAGGGAAGGGCCAAAACTAGAGCATTCAATAATATTCAGTGTAGTTACTGGAATCATTCATTGTAGTTATTAATACAAAATAATTTAATTAATATTTTTTCTAAAATATTTATTGGGATAAACAACAAATAAAAATATACGTCATTATAAATGTGACTAATGAATCACTATTATAATAAAATGATGTGTGTTTTTTAGTTTTTTAAGTAGTCGGAATTATTCAAATTTTTTTTACAACTTTAATACTGATGAAATCTTTTTGTTGATTATTTCCTTTGAAATAAATCATTTATGACAAAAATTTACATTTACTAAATTTTCCATATAAGTAATTTCCATTCTTGAATTAAAAACATTGCTTTTTCATGTTAAATGATCGTTGGGTATTTTTGAATATAACGAAATATCATCAATAATCACAACTATATACTTATCAAAATATATTTAAAATAAACAATATATATATAAGATCCATGAATATTACTAATGAATTATAAAACCCAAAGGGAAAAAAAACTAATAATGCCCAGATATATTCTGAAATACTATATTTTGAATATATGCCACCTTTACATTTAACTTACTATACCCAAAAATAAGATCAATCTTAAAAAATTTGTTATTTATAGAGATGGTTAATCAAATAATCAATGTGTTTAAATAATACATGTTCATAATGGTGATGTTATTTATGGATATATAATCAATAAAAAGCCCTATTGAACCAGATTTCTTTTTAACAAATAATTTAGGGGAACCCCATTATAAAGTTATCAGATAAATCAGTCCTTTACCCACTATCTATCTAACTTATTATTCTATTTAATTTTATTTACATGATTCATATAATAGGTGTCCATTAATTTTTTTATAATTAGGCACTAAGTATACTAAAAATTCAAAACCTCAACAAGGAATAGTTCCTCACATATAATCATGAAATACATCCATAAATTATATTATGAATTCCACATAACTAATATGATTTTATTTGATTTTTTCATTAATATTATCCATTCTACTTTCACCGAAATCATTATATAATTTTATAGATTCTATGTTTTTTATAAATGTTATTAAAAAATTTAATATAACATTCAAAACTATATAATATATTGTGACATGAAATAGCGAAATAAATTACACACTTGAAATAATATCATCCTCTACTATGGGATGTTTAATAAAATTTTCAAGAGAACAACCCACCTATATTAATAGGAATATACATAAATATATTTTCATATTTAATACTTCCACAATGACTTCTAACCAAAATCCCTACATTTTATTCATGAAGTGATATCACTATTTTACCATAAAATATCCCATAAATATAGCATCTTAAAAATATATAGTGAAAAATGGATCATAATTACTAGAATAAACAAGTAATTCACACATCACCACATCATTAGACACCCCAACATTATCTTTAGTAATATAAAATTTATTTCTGAATCATTTTTCCTTTTGATTTGGACTTTTTCCACCCCGAGTAACTGAATCTCAACACATGTTAGCATAATTCCTTAACTTATTGAAATTT
This sequence comes from Viscum album, assembly GCA_963277665.1. Taxonomy (NCBI): domain Eukaryota; kingdom Viridiplantae; phylum Streptophyta; class Magnoliopsida; order Santalales; family Viscaceae; genus Viscum; species Viscum album. The sequence continues at coordinate 1,430,220,212 of OY728152.1, forward strand.
AAAATTACTATCCATGGATACATATTTATTGACAAATTCATTAATTTGAAATAAATCTTTTCTTTTTAGTTATGTGTTAAAAAATAACATGATAATATTACTATACAGGGCCTATAAAATATTCCATAAAATGTATTTACACAAAAAAAATCACTATTTCGGGGACTTATTTCTAGATCTCTTAGTTTAATGTACTCCCATTTTAGGAAAACTAAAAATCAGCATACTACTATGATCACATATAATAAATGATCCAAAAAAATAAATCTGAACATTTCAACATAATGAAAATTATTATCATAAATTAAAAATTAATCTGAGGAATACTCTATTAATAATTTTGATTTAATTCATTATTTTATTAAATTTATTTTAATATGCATCTAGGGAATAAAATTAAATTCAGAACTGTCCAATCTATTAATCTTTATTTGCATACGGAAATTGAATCCTATAAAATTTTCCTCACTTCCATAAATTGTTTCTCCATTATATGCTGAAAATCTAAATTGAAATATTTCTATAGGAATATATTTATAAATGTTTCATAGTAAAATTAATCAATATCATCTCAATATCTTTTATTCTTAACCAATGTCCATTATTGATTAGTTTCACCTTAAAAATGATAAAGTGAAGGGCTTTCCTTTTGAATTTTTAAATGTCTCAAGGTTCAAAATTACAATTCTGTAACATTGATCTATCCTTTGGATAAAACTCTATCAATGGTACAATTTATAGTTGGAGGGTGTTTTTCCATTAAATATTTAATTGTCCACATTGTAAGACTATGAGTTTTTATGAATTATTTTTTTTTTAAAACAAATATTCATTGATGGATTGAATTACATGCTAAAACATGTTAAAATTTATATACACACCACACCATGTTAGGATTGTGAAAAATGACACACTAATTTTAAATTATTTTATGAAAACATAGTATTTGTCTTGTTTTCCTTGAAATACCATGTTTAGTCTACGATACACACAACACCAACTTTAGCTTGAGTTACACACAATATTCAGATCAATGGAAAGATGACATATGTAAGATCTTGTATCTTCTTTCTCAGGTATGTTCGCCTTTTCTGGTCGTTTTGGAGAAAAATATCTTTTTTGGAAATTTTCAAAGTAGTCATCCTATACTTTATGAGTGCACTCCCTGTACTCAGTTACTGTAGAAAACCTTGTACTGGCTATGTAGAATCCATGAACATGGCCATATGGGGGTGACCTAGACGCCACATAAAGTGGAGTATGAAAAAGGCGAGTACATGTTGTGTACTTAAAAAGTGAAGGCCTTGTATTTTGATTTTTTTCATTAAATGGACCGGGGTCACGTCTTAACAACAGAAACATGTTCTTCTTCGACATCTTTGTCCGAGAGCATTGTATGTCTGCAGATCATTGACGATCCCCCGAGCGAGCTACTGTCCTCCAAATCGAACATTGTTGGTTGCGTTGGAATCACATCGATGAGTTCTTTCTTCTCCTAGAGCACTATCTTCTGATTTCTCCTCTCTCATGAGATATCGTGGGTTGAATATTTTAGTCGTTTTTATAGATCTACCATGTTCTAGGTCGATCCAAGGGCCAACTCCATAGTATAATGATATGACAATGCAGAGTTATGGTTTGTGCCATTATGTTGAATGTGTTTGAGTATTATGTGAAATTTTTCCCAATATCGTTGAACGAGTTATTGCATGTTTACTGTTTTAACCTTGTTAAAAGCATTCTATGGTGGTATGTGTAAATAGAAGCTATTTGGATGTGAATATGGTTGTTTTCTATGATTTTGAAGTGTTTTCCCATGAATGTTCTGTTTATGGACGTTTGGCCCAGTTCAACCGTTAGTCTTACTTGATGTTTTCCATCACTAGTACTATAGGATGGAGTGATTATTTAATTTGACATCCTTCTAATGATGTAAACTGTTTATCCATGTATTTCTTGAGGGTTAATTTGGTCGTATTGCATTTCAATTCTCATTCAATTATATAGGGTCATGAGAACCTGGTGTAGGAGACTATAAGGAGAATTGATGGACTGAGCTTCCTCAGAGAGTCTTTGAACTATTTTAGACTATAAGGGGAATTGATTGAGAGATATTCCTTATAGAGACTTTTACCACTTGTAGCTATGAGGGAAATTGACCGTGTGTGCTTCCTCAGAGAGTCATTGACTACCTTAGAGTATAAGGGGAATTGAAATGTGATCTTTCTCATAGAGTCTTTGACCACTTGGGAAATGAGGGGAATTGACCGTGTGTGCTTCCTAATAGAGTCTTTGACTACCTTAGAATATAAGGGTAATTGATTTTGTCATCTTCCTCAATGATTATTGTTAATGCTTGGGACTGTAATGGGAATTTACTAAGAGAGATTTCTCAGAGAGTCTTTATAGAATCCTTGTTGATTAAACCATAGGGGTTATGCAGAGAGAACAACCCATAGGGTTACCTGCTAGTTTTACTACTGTTGATATATGGTACTAATTGCATTGAACTGTAGGACTAGTTACTGCTGAGTACTTCCTTGTTTACTACATTCTTTTGTTTATTATCTATCACATATTCACTGACTATTAGGCACCAATCTTATGGTTATTTCCTACGGGGATTTTTTCTCACTCCTTATTTGGGCTATGCATTTGTGCCCAAACAGATTATATTACAGTAGGTGTAGATAAGGGCAAGTGCCCTTCCACTTTAGGTACTGTATATGCTATGGAGCTGGAGAGCATGAGTCCATACTGAGGCTTGTGATGCTGAGAAGTTTTTTATATGTTTTCATTTGTACTTTGGTTTAGCACTGTATTATAATCCATCATTGTGATGTGTTTGGCTATTTTTCTAGACATATGTACAATGCATCATTTTTATTTATGTACACTCTACATGTTTATTTATTCATACATGTGTTGTTTACTTCATATGGATTAATACTACATCTTCTATTTGTTATCTATTTTTCCCTTTTGATGTGTTACTCTGCCAATGAGGGAATAGTTTCTCCAATATCACACAAAAGGCCCTCGCTACTAGTCAGCAGCCTTTGCTGTTTGGGGAATTGAGCTTGAGGCCGTGTGACCTACCGGGTACGGGGCACCTCTGGGTGGTTTTTAGAACCGAGACATTACAAAGGGGTATTAGAGGGATTATTTCCTTTTCTTCTTGACTTGCTATTGGTAGTCTATAGCCAGGTATAGGTTGGAATTGGTCAATGGAAATAAGTTGTGTCTGAGAGTAGCCTACCTGTGCATAGGGAAAATATAATCTCCCTCGTTTAATTGTAATTTTTCTGGTTTATCCATTATTACAGTTGATTTGATTTCACCTTGAGTGATTCACATGATTTTGGAAGTTATTGTTGAGATTATTCAGGTTCTATTTATGTTGCATCCCGATGAGATGAGGGTATTCCATCTCATGCATCATATAGGCAATTACTAGAAATCACATGTAATGCATACTTGTCATTCCATATAGTGTGCATTAGCGATTGCATGTTGTTGTGATAGATGTTGTGCTAGAGATGCATGTTGTTGTGATAGTTTCCTTGAATAAAAATACCTTTTGTTTGATATGGTATTGTCTGTGTGAGGATTTGTTAGAATGAACTCCAAACATTGGTTTTGAGGCATAATGGGACCTCATTGAATGGAATTTGGTGGATCATTGACTTGTATACCTTGGTTATAACATGTATAAGATACCAAACTTTGATTCGCGGGGTGTATGGTCTGTCACGAATAGTTATTTGGCACATTTTTGTGCGTTTTAGTGTTTTTATGGTCTCTAGATTAGTTTATAAGGCTTACTATTCAGAAAAAACCTAGAATATAGGCCACGTAGTTTTGACTACACACCGTGTGTTCATCGGTTCAGAAATAAATAGTTTTTCTTAAGTACATGTCATTTAGTCTTTAACCGTGTCATATGTAGTGTGGGAATAGACATGGGATAGGGAAGTTCTTGTGGGAACATGCCTTGTACCGGTTGTACATGATGTGTAGGGTTTACCCTATGTCCGGCCGTGTGACTAACAACATGGATGGAGAAGCCTTAGGTGATACATGTCATGTTAGTTCTAGAACACACCGTATAGTGTCACCTGAGTATCTATCTGTGTTACTAACCACATGGGTAGTTGAAACCTAAGTACTACATGTCATATCCTTCTTGAACAAGCCGTGTAGTGTGATCCCTATATCCGACTGTGTAACAAACAACACGGGTCGGTGAAGCTCATCTGGTACACGACATCTCTGGAACAAAGAATCCATGTAACCTTGTTCTAAGGGGAGTCGTGTGGCCTTTCCGTGTATAAGGACTCATGAAGGGGAGGAAAGTTAAAGTACACACCGTGTGTAAGTACAGCATGCCCTAGCAGAAGTACATTGTAACACCCCGAGAATTTATGAAAAAATATTCTTTTTAATTTCATTTCATGTGTTTTACGCTACACCAAAAGGATCTTGCACAACACGCATCCCTAACTTTGCTTGCATTACACACAATTGCGACCTTCCACAACAGCGTGTGTTGTACGTAATACCGAGTTTCGCTAAACAACGATATGTCATACAAACTAGCCATTATGAATAGTAATACCCAATTTTTGAAATTTGGTAAATTTTATTTTTCAAAATGGACTTCATTTTTGGATTCGGAATATCGAAATTATCCTAGGGTGAAATTTTTGTATTTTTCTGAAAACTTTCAATTTTCGATGAATAGTGAAAACACTAGGTTACTGTTTAAAAACCGAATTTTTATTTATGTAATTATTTAATTTATTTAAAATTATTTTAGGTCAAAATTGATACATAATACCTATATAAGTTCAATTCAATGCATTGGAGTCATTTTATAACAATTTTAGATATATAAAACTTTTATTAAACTTTTGACCGTCTTTTACACACCTCCTATGAGAATATTCAAATTTATATAAAACATAATTTTACCACGTTTGTGAATGGAATTTCAAAAATCAGAGAGACACATTTGATGTCAGTAAGTAAAATGTGGTTCAATGAGATGAAAATAATTTTTGGTCAATAGTAACTTTTTACTTTTATTTACCACAGTTCAAAGTAAATAGAGTAATTAAGGGTAAAATTGATATTATTATTACCCTAAAACATGTCCTAATTCAATTGGATAAGTGTAATTAGACCAAAAAAACCATAGGAATAAAATATGAACATTTAGGCCCAATTGGATTAGATTAGGACATTTAATATTAATTTATTTAAAGAAGGGTTAAAATAGTTAAAATCAAAGTTTAATAAGTAAATCATTTTTAATATAGGGTTATACATAAGTTAAATTCGACTATAAATATTTATTAGAAAGATAAAAAGATTTCCTAAATAATGGTATTTTATTTTCATTTTTTATAGTTTAAATAATTTAATTTACTTATGACATAATGATGATGCAGTAATTATAATATTAAGGAAATATTGACATAATTGATGTGATAAATACCCAAATAAATGTAATTTGAGACTTTTTATGAATTCCAATAATTTTATATATTAATATAAAATGTTATTATTGATTTAATTAACTTTTTTCGAACTAATATTTCTGTTATTATTTTCACAAAAATCAATTACCAAATAGTGTCAAAATTGACATAAAATAGTTTTTAAAACAAATATTATATTATTAATTGTTATTTTATTCCTAAAAATCTAAGGTTAGGCCAAATGACTTAGATACGGTTATATATATTAATAATAAACAACTTGGGGTTCGTTTTTCTAGTTATAGTATGTTTATTAACCTTATAGTGTACGAAAAGAAGAAGTCACGGTAAAAGTTAAATTATCTAACTTAAAGTTAAATCTAAATTATATGGTTAAAATAGATACCTAAACTTGTCTAAATTCTATTGGATGAGAGGATTTAGACCCATACCCACCTTAGCTTAAAAATAACTCAATTTTGAGCTATTAAAAACTGAATATGACTTTATAATAAAATAATATTTTTTGTTATTACAAAGGTGCATGTCTCCTCCCTTATAAAAGGGCACCTCCTCCCTCTCTTCCTCACACCATTTTGAGCCTTAATACTCGGCCAAACCCTGACCATATATCTTCTCCAATTCCCTAGAAACATTCTGGAGGTTTTGGTCTTCTCAAAAGACAAACTCTACTTCCTTAAGATAATGCTTAAAAGAGGTGCGTCGAAGAAGAGGTAATCTCTTCTTTCGATTCTCTCAAGTTTCTTTCTTCTTAAAACTTATTCTTATTTAGTTGTTTCATTATAAAGTAATAACATCAGAATCACTAAAATACTGATATGTTATTATGAATATGAAACAACCCTATTTCACCGTCTATCCATCCTACGGAAAATGAAATAACCACGCGTGCGTACGTACGGAATATCGTCTCCACGCTGTGGTGTAATTAGTTTTTCCACCACCACCTTACATGGATGGGTATAATGGTTTTAATAAATAACTATATATTGTTATTTTAAAGTTATATTTATTCTATAATAATATACATACACTTAAATACAATTCCACGATCATTTGAATGATATCATTGCTCGTGCGTACGTACGGACTACCGTCTCCACGAATGCGGTGAGATTCATTTTCAATGATTAACCATTCAAGAATGATTATAAAGTATATATAATGAATAATAATGAAATATATGACATAATGAAGCTACTGGAATTATGTTTCCATATATATATATATATATACATATATGTCATCTACTTACTTCCATTCATGTCAAAAAGGAAAGGAAAATAGCGTTCATGCGTACGTACGGCCTACCGTCTCCATGAACGGCGTATTTATTTCCATTTATCGATCGTTTATATATATGTATATTGTGAATATATATTATATATAAATAATTCTTAACATTCTAGAAGTAAGTAAATCATGATATAAGTAATAATAATATCAAGAACAACAAGTCCAAACACGTACGATAAAAGAAACAATTTTAGCCAAAACACTACTTTAACATGGAACTTACAAAAGAACGGGTAATATAAAGTCATAAGTAAACCATATATGATATCATAACAATGAGTATGATTCTGTAATAAGTCAATGACATTATTTAAATCATTATACAGGAGGTTCCGAAACATACGAAGCAAATCAGACCTAGGGTAAGGGACAATCTTGTAATCTCAATTTTTATCCAAGATTGTTTATACTTCAGAATTTACTGGGAATATTTATCATCCACATACATGTTTACTCAATATGTAATATTATTTATATCCTCCTACAATTTTTAAATCAAATTTTACCCTTCGGTGAGTTTTTAGTAAATGATATGAAATGAATCTTTTGTCGTTTTTCGTACGAAGTACTTTTTGACTTTTCCGACAAAAGTATGAGAAGAATGTTTTTGTTAACTTATAGGACATGAATTTATTTTTAAAACATTATTTCCAAGAAGCTTCCATTTAATGTTTTCATGTTTATTTTTAATCAACTTTCTTAAGTTTAGAATTGTATGACATGTTAAGAAAGGGAAAGTGTTTTTGAATTAGAAATGATATTTTCCACAAGAATGGAGTTCAAGTGTTTTATCAAAATTATTTTCTATTTAAGATAATAAAGGGTTCTGTTTCTATCCCTATTTTTACATTGATTTTATTATGTTTTTATGGAATTATTTTTATGAATTCCTTTATCTTGTATGAATTGTTTTATGATGTCATGATGTTTAAGAATCCCATTTTTATTACATGGGTTATGCTATGATGTATAGTTTATGATTTTGTGGAACACATAAGAATGGTATCATTATGAGTTGAGTGGGAAATATATCTCCCTTCAATGCAATGGGTAATGATTTTATATCTCATGAGATAGACATGGCTGGAATGACAGGTTAATCCGGTTCAGTGAAACAGGACTGAAACGAGGAGTGAACTCTGTTCAGAAATGGACTTTATCTCCTATGATAGTCTTGGCTATGAGTCTTGACTACTAAGAAATGATTCTATATGATTATGTTTTTATGCAACAAGGTTTAATGATTTATGTTATGATTATTGGGATTACATTTCACTACTATGATTTATCCCATGTTATGAAATTATGATCTCTTTTGTAGGTTAAGATTTCCAAAATGATATGTTCTTATAAATATGATGTGAATGATATTTCTTTTGTTTACCCTTAATGAGAATTTGATCTCACCCCTTTTATGTTTTCTTTTCCCAAGGATATAAATAAAGGTTTTAGGTATGAAAAGAAAAGTGGAAGATCTGTATGGGAGATGTTGAAGATCTTTCACCACAATTAGAAGATTATATTCAGAGTTTCCGAAGACACTAAACTATTATGGTCCTTGTGTGTCTATTTTTGTTATTTAATAAGTATTCCGCAAAAGTAATTTTATGTCCATGTATGACATTTTTCGGGTCTCTACAATTGGTATCAGAGGCAAAGGAGTTTGGAATGTATCTGATCCTTGGGAACTCTCACATGTGAGCATTGGACGAAGCATGGCTCTCCGCCCAAGGGCTTTATGAGGAAATGGCTGCCACTGGGGATGGTGGTGTGTCCCGCCCAGGGGGTGTATCCGCCCATGGAGTGCCCTAATAGGTATCAATTATATTCCACTGGAAGTAATTCCAGACCGTTACAGTTGGTATCAGAGGAAAGGTTTAGTCAACCTTTGGAAACTAGGATGAGAAAACATTGGTGAGATCCCTAGAGATATTTCTAAGGTATGTCTAGGGATGTCCCCAAGGATAAGTATACGTATATGATATAGTCCTAGAACTATGGTAATGATCTTAGAATTAAACCTAAGATGTTAGATATTGAAGGTACTCCCCCTTTATTATGGTTTTTTCCCTACCATGTTATTTTCCTCTCACACTATTATTTTTGGGTTTTATACGATGGCTAGAACCCGAATAAAACATGTTGATCAATGTAATGGAAAATGCAATGATTGTCCTCCTGACCAAACCAATGTCATGGGAGATAGAGTGCACAATATTATTTCTATACTCACACAAGATATGAATCATTCTGGACTTCAAAATGAGCAGATAAAGGAGAAACAATCTGTTGAATCCTTCATGAGGTAGTGTCCACCTTCATTCTGCGGGTGTTTCGATCCCTTAGTGGCTGAACAATGGATTAGTACTACTGAAAAGATATTTTCAGTTCTACAATGTTCTAAGCATGATAAAGTCATCCTAGCAGTATATCGTTTGGAAGGTGATGCTGATCAATGGTGGAATCTTATCAAGAATATGAGGCAAAGAGATGAAATTGAGTCCATAGAATGGGATGAGATCAAGAACTTGTTTTTCAGTAAGTAATTCCCTCGTATTCTTCAAACAAAGATGGAAAAGTTGTTTCTTGAGCTTAAGGAGAATGATGATGAATCTGTTGGTATATACAAAGATAATTTTACATGACATTCAAGGTATGCATCTGGCTTTATCATCCAACCTGAAAGTAAAGTTGATCGATTTTTCAGTCACTTAAAACCAAGTCTTCAAAGGGCATTAGCTATAAAAGACTTCAGTATCTATGATGAAATTCTGCGTTGTGCTATCAAGCTAGAACTAGAAGTTGGTGTAACATATCCATCTCATGGTTATGACAAGAAACAAAAGATGGATTTCAAGGAGAAATATCAGAACAATGGTGAAAAGAAGATGAATGTTTTTTTATGATCAAAGTGTGGAAAGAAGCATGGTGGAGATTGCCTAAAAAGTACTAGAAACTGCTTTAAGTGAGAAAAAGAATTTCATCGAGCAGTTTATTGTCGAAGTTATGTCAAAAAGGTTTCTAATGATGTGAATAGAGAAAAGACTACAGATAACTCTCCACCAATGCTTCAATGCTTCAAGTGCAAAGAAATGGGCCATTATGTTAATAAATGCCCTAATCAAAGGGTTAAGGATGATCGACATGAGCAACCACTTAAGGAAAAGGACAAAGGGAAGTCACATGAGATCACTATTGGCGATGTTGAATATGACAACGATGTGGTGGAGTGATTAAGTGTTTATATAGTGGGATTCCAAAATAATGTTGTATATAGTATCGTAGAATATTGGAATATTTATGTATTGGTCTATTGTGGCTTTCAATAATTTTATGGTACCAGTAACCATGGAAAGTGATTGAGATATTTTTCGAAAGAAGATAATATGCGCATAATGAAGGAATAAGCAGAAAATGAAATTATTGATAGTATTCATGAGCTCAGGACTGATATAAGGACTAAGTGATATTATGGTTTGAGTATATAGAAATTTTTTGATTTTGGTATATGGAAAGTGTTAAAATTTAACAACATTTATGTTTTCACTAAAGATAAATGGGTATTCATTTTTCAAGAGAATAAATTATTAAGTTATTACCATGTTTGATATTTGACCAACAAGATATATTATATCATATATGGGGGATAAATGATGGTATTCACATGCTCAATAGATGACATTTCTAGTAATTGTTTTCTTTATACTATGGGCTTGGCCAGAAGTATTTTAGATAAGCCAAATGATTGGAATGAATTATGTTGGACATAAGTTAGTATTGTTTAAGGATATAAATTTTTTCGAAATTATTAATGGGAAGTTATAGTAATTTGGTTTTAGAAAAAGGATAACCTACAGGACGAGCGACGGCCCATCGCGTCAGACAAGGCTGTGGGAATCGAACCCACAACTGAAGTGAGACAAACCTTTATCACCTACCACTTCCCTAGAGAAAGTCCTTGGTTAGTATAAACTAGTTTTATTTTATTAAATGGTATGATATATGAAGTATATGTTCATTTTTGGAATCGTATATGATTAACCTCACTATATATGGACTTATGTATATTTGATAACTTTTGCTATGTTTTTGTTTGAAACAGATGGAATGACACATCATTTTATCACATGATCTATTAACACTTCATGAATAACAAATTAAAATTTATTTATTTAACATATGAAGTGGAAATTGTTCAAAGAATGAACAACAGTGAGATTGTACCAAATTAAAGTATGTATTTATTCTAATTCAAATTCTTCAACTTTAGAGAAATGATCTTGAAAACCAAAAATGTTGTCCTAGTACCCTTATATCTGATGAATCAGACGGTACCCTAGATCATCACAAATTTATGGCTTTGTGATTGTTGGATTTTTTATAGCCATGTTCTCTACCACTCTCCCTCAGAACATGATGGTTAGATTTCTCTTCCATATCCATATTTTTCACCTATGTTCTCCTATGTGGAAACCCAATGATTAGTTAATTTGGGTAACCATTACATTTAATACTTTAGTTTTTAAAGCCAGGTTTTGGTATTCCTTTTTACGATGTGGGTTTCTATTGAAGAAACTTTCAAGTTGTAAACCATTTACAACCCCGACGAATTTTGAGGGCGAAATTCATTTTAAGGGGGGTATAATGTAACACCTTGAGAATTTATGAAAAATATTATTTTTAATTTAATTTCATGTGTTGTACGCTACACCAAAAGGAGCTTTCACAACACGCATCCTTGACTTGGCTTGCATTACACGCAATCCCGACCATCTACGATAGCGTGTGTTGTACGTAATACCGAGTCTCTCTAAACAACGATATGTTGTATAAACTAGCTGTTATGTATAGTAATACCCAATTTTAGAAATGTTGAAATTTTTTTTTCCAAAATGGACTTCATTTTTGGGTTTAGAATATTAAAATTAGCCTAGGGTAAAATTTTGGTATTTTTCTGAAATCTTTCAATTTTCGATGAATAGTGAAAACACTGGGATACTATTTAAAACCCGACTTTTTATTTAAGTAATTATTTAATTTATTTAAATTTATTTTAGGTCAAAATTGATACATAATACTTATAAAAGTTCAATGCAATCCCTTGGAGTCATTTTATAATAATTTTAGATATATAAAAATTTTATTGAACTTCTGACCGTCTTTTACCCACCTCCAAGGAGAATTTGCAAATTTAGATAAAACTTAATTTTACCACATTTGTGAATGAAATTTCAATAATCTGAGAGACACAGTTGATGTCCGTAAGTAAAATGTGGTTCAATGAGATGAAAATGATTTTTTTGTAAACGGTAACCTTTTACTATTATTTACCATAGTTAAAAGTAAATAGAGTAATTAAGGGTAAACATGATAATATTATTACCCTAAAACATGTCCTAATTCTATTGGATAAATTTAATTCGACCAAAAACCACATTATGAATAAAATATGACCATTTAGTCCCACTTGGATTAGATTAGGACATTTAATATTAATTTATTTAAAGAAGGGTTAAAATAGTTAAAATCAAAGTTTAATAAGTAAATAATTTTTAATATAGGGTAATAAATAATATAAATTCGACTATAAATATTAATTTGAAATCTAAAAATATTTCCTACATAATGGTATTTTATTTTTAATTTTTAGACTTTAAATAATTTAATTTACTTATGACATAATGATGATGCAGTAATTATATTATTAATGAAATATTGACATAATTGATGTTATAAATACCCAAATAAATGTAATTTGAGACTTTTTATGAATTCAAATAATTTTATATGTTAACATGACATGTTAGTATTTATTTAATTAACTTTTTTGGAACTAATATTTCTGTTATTATTTTCACAAAAATCAATTACCAAATAGTGTCAAAATTGACATAAAATAGTTTTTAAAACAAATATTATATTATTAATTGTTATTTTTTTCCTAAAAATATAAGGTTCGTACAAAAGACTTAGATAAGGTTATATATATTAATAATAAACAACTTGGGGTTCTTTTGGCTTATTATAGTGCGTTTATTAACCATATAGTGTAAGAAAAAAAGAAGACACAATAAAAGTTAAATTATCTAACTTATAGTTAAATATAAATGATAAGGTTAAAATAGATACCTAAACATGTATAAATTCTATTGGATGAGAGGAATTCTACCCATCCCCACCTTACCTTCAAAATAACTCAATTTGGAGCTGTTAAAAAATGAATATGACTTTATAATAAAATAATATTTTTAGTTATTCCAAAGGTGCCCCTCTCCTCCCTTATAAAAGGTCACATCCTCCCTCTCTTCCTCACACCATTTTGAGCCTTAATTATCAGCCAACCCCTGACCATATCTCTTCTCCACTTCCCTATCAACATTCTGGAGGTTCTGTTCTTCTCAAAAGACGAACTCTACTTCCTTAAGAGAAGGCTTAAAGGAGGTGCGTCGAAGAAGAGGTAGTATCTTCATTCGATTCTATCAAGTTTCTTTCTTCTTCAAACATCTTCTTATTTAGTTTTGTCATTATAAAGTAATAACATCAGTATCAATCATATACTGATATGTTATTATGAATATGAAACAACCCTATTTCACCTTCTATCCATCCTACGGAAAATGAAATCACCATGTGTGCGTACGTATGGAATACCGTCTCCACGTCGTGGTGTAATCAGTTTTCCACCACCACCTTACATGGATGGGTATAACGGTGTAAATAAATAACTATATGTGGTTATTGTAAAGTGATATTGATTCTGTAATATTATACATACACTTAAATACAATTCCACGATCATGGGAATGATATCATCGCTCGTGCGTACGTACGGACTACCGTCTCCACAAATGCGATGAGATTTATTTTCCACGATTAACCATTGTACAATGAATATAAAGTATATATAATGAATAATAATGAAATATATGACATAATTAAGCTAATGGATTTATGCACATATATATATGTCATCTACTTACTTCCATTCAATTCAAAAAGGAAAGGAAAATAGCGTTCATGCATACGTACGGCCTACCGTCTCAATGAACAGTGTATTTATTTCCATTTAACGATCTGATATATATATATGTATATTGTGAAAATATATTATATATAAATAATTCTTTACATTATGTAAGTAAGTAAATCATGATATAAGTAATAATAATATCAGGAACAACAAGTCCAAACTCATACGATAAATGAAACAATTTTACGCAAAACACTAATTTAACATGGAACGTACAAAAGAACAGGTAATATAAAGTCATAAGTAAACCATATATGATATCATAACAATGAGTATGATTCTGTAATAAGTCAATGACATTATTTAAATCATTATACAGGAGGTTCAGACACTTACGAAGCAAATCGGACCTAAGGTAAGGGACAATCTTGCAATCTCAATTTTTATCCGAGATTGTTTATACATCAGAATTTACTGGGAATATTTATCAACCAAATCCATGTTTCCTCAATATTTAATATTATTTATATCCTCCTAAAATTGTTTAAATACAATTTTACCCTTAGGTGAGTTTTTAGTAATAGATATGAAAGGAATCTTTTGTCGTTTTTTGTACGAGGTGCTTCTTGACTTTTTCGACAAAAGTATGAGAAGAATGTTTTTTTAACATATACGGCACGAATGGATTTTTAAACCATTATTTCCACGAAGATTCCTTTAAAATTTTTTGATGTTTAATTTTAATAAACTTCTTTTAGTTTAGAATTGTATGACATGTTAAGAAAGGAAAAGTGTTTATGAAGTAGAAAGGATATTTTCCTCATGAATGTAGTTCAAGTGTTTTATCAAAATTATTTTCCATATAAGATTATAAAGGGTTCTGTTTCTATCCCTATTATTACATTGATTTGATTATGTTGTGATGGAATTATTTTTATGAATTCCTTTATCTTATATTAATTGTTTTATGATGTCACGATGTTTAAGAATCCCATTTTTATTACATTGGTTATGCTATGATGTACGGTTTATGATTTTGTGGCCCACATAAGAATGGTATCATTATGAGATGGGTGGGACATATATCTCCCTCCAATGCATTGGGTAAAAATTTTATATCTCATGAGATAGACATGGCTGGAACAGCAAGTTAATCTGGTTCAGTGAAACCGGATTGAAACGAGGAGTGAACTCGGTACAGAAATGGACTTTGTCTACTAAGATAGTCTTGGCTATGAGTCTTGAATACTAAGAAATGATTCAATATGATTATGTGTGTATTCCACATTGTTTCATGTTTTACATTATGAATATTGGGATTACATTTCACTACTATGATTTATCCCATGTTATGAAATTATGATCTCTTTTGCCGGTTAAGATTTCCAAAATGATATGTTTTTATGAATATGATGTGATTGATATTTCTTTTGTTTCCCCTTACTGAGCATTTGAGCTCACCCCTTTTATGTTTTATTTTCCCCAGGATATAAATAAAGGTTTTAGGTAGGAAAGGAAAAGTGGAAGATATTTATGGGAGATGTGGAATATCTTTCACCACGATTAGAAGATTATATTCTGAGTTTCCGAAGACACTAAAACATTACGGTCCTTGTGTGTCTATTTTTGATATGTAATAAGTATTCTTCAAAAGTAATGTGATGTCCATGTACCTCAAGTTTTGTGTCTATACATACACTCCCATATGAATGACTTAAGATAACATGTCAGGTATTTATTATACATGCCGTGTTGTCTTGTTTTTTAAAATTTGATTGTTTTTTTCCTCATGTTCCCTTTGTAAGCATCCAGTTTTTTGTCCTTGATGATTGTAATTAAAGATGTGCGCTTGAACTTGCAGATTCATGGCACTGAAATGACCTCAGGTTTTACGCGAGTTGCAAGGCGATGATCATACCTCAGACATGGCTAATCAAGGACAGCCGGCAGATCCTCCAATTGTTCCTGTCTTAGCACCATCAGTTATAACTGACACAGATGCCTATTCAAAGGTCAGGGGGGGATTTCTGAGGATTATGCTGACCTTCTAGGGTGCAACACCTCCTGTGCTGTCGATTGCTGAATTGACGGAAGTCATTCTGCAGTAGCATCCTTACACCTTCTCAGGGGATGGATGACCTCGGGCTACTGATGCTTGGCTAATGGCCATGATAACGATATTTGAGCATCTGAAGATACCTCTAGAGAGGGTGGGTGAATCTATCTACCTATATGCTTCAAGACATTGCCAAGAGGTGGTGGGATGTGGTCCCACATGCAGGACACCAATAGAATATGACCTGGGATGAGTTTCGTCACAACTTCTATTATCAAATCTACCCAGGGACATTGAGGGCCGATCGAGACCAAGAGTTTGTGAGTCTAGGGAAAGTTACTCTTTCTGTTATGGGGTATTCCTCTCGCTTTACAGAGTAGCAGCATTTCACGCATATTCCAGGAGGCGATGAGTTTATCCTGGAAAGGAAGTTAGAAGATGGTTTGAGGCATGACATTCGATCCCAGGTGAATATCTTAATGTTGGCATCTATCTCTTCTATAGTCAATGATGCGATGATCACTTAGTGAAATATGATGGATTCTGGATCTTTGAGCCAGGGCGGTTCTGCATTAAGATTTAGTGCTCTGTTAGCTGAAAGTAGGAAGCACCTCAGGGATATTGCATGAGGAGATCAGAGTAGGAGAGATGCATCTTTGGGAATCCAGGTTGTATGCTACTAGTGCGGGAGGAGTGGGAATACGAGGCCACATTGCCCGAGGGACCCAGTGGAGTGCCGATCTTGTGGGAAGATGGGACATATTCATCATTTATGTCAGTTATTCTCACCTACAACAAGTGACATGGGTTCTTCTATGACTCCTCGTTTAGGATAAGCACAACCAGTTTCTAAAAAGTAAGATAACTGATGTTCATTTGATCGTTCGGGCCGAGGTGGAGGTCGTGGATGTGGCAACTAGTCTCTCGTTATTCAGCGACATCAGGTTGGATCAGCTCATAGTGGTCTGGTGGGGTCAAATGGCCGCGGTACAGGCCAGGATTTTTTAGTGGAGGAGACCCAGCAGATGAAGGATCATGGACCTTCTATAGTTTGAATAATGATCATAGTAGCCTCAGTTTTAGCTTCTTCTCTTTTCGATACATGGGCTTCACATAACTTTATATCTGTTGCGGTTGTGTAGAGCCTTGGGCTCTGCATCTTTTCTTCAGCTGATATCATGACACTAGACACTCTATTGGGGAATAGAATGGAGAGTGTACGTTAGTTTAAGGAGTTCCCTCTAATTGTTGGTGGGTGTCACATTTTATAATACCTCTTGTAGAGACCCGAAGCCTGACGTACACGGACATTACATTACTTTTTAGGAATACTTAGTACATAACAAAAACACACACACAAGGACCGTAATAGTTTAGTGTCTTTGGAAACTCGGAATATAATCTTCTAATCGTGGTGAAAGATCTTCAACATCTCCTATAAATATCATCTTTTTTTCCTACCTAAAACCATTCTTTATATCCTGGGGAAAAGAAAACATAAAAGGGTGAGCTCAAATGCTCAGTAAGGGTAAACAAAAGGGATATCAATCACATCATTTTCATAAGAACATAACAATTTGGAATCCTTAACCTGCAAAAGAGAGCATAATTTCATAACAAGGGATAAATCATAGTAGTGAAATGAAATCCCAATAATCATAACTTAAAACATGAAACTTTGTGGCATACACACATTATCATAGAGAATCATTTCTTATTAGTCAAGACTCATTGCCAAGACTATCTTAGTGGACAAAGTCCATTTCTGAACCAAGTCACCCTCATTTCAGTCCTATTTCACTGAACCGGTATATCCTACCATTCCAGCCATGTCTATCTCATGAGATATAAAATCTTTACCCAATTCATTGGAGGGAGATATAGTTCCCACCCATCTCTTAATGATACCATTCTTATGTGTGCCACAAAATCATAAACCATACGTCATAGCATAACCCATGTAATAAAAATGGGAATCTTAAACATCGTGACATCATAAAACAATTCATATAAGATAAAGGAATTCCTAAAAATTATTCCATAACAACATAATCAAATCAGTGTAATAAGAGGGATAAAAATATAACCCTTTATTATCTTATATGGAAAATAATTTTGATAAAACACTTGAACTCCATTCTTGAGGAAAATATACTTTCTGCTTCAAAAACATTTTTTCCTTTCTTAACATGTCGTAAAATTATAAACAAAAAGAAGTTGATTTGAAATAAAATTGAAAACTTGTAAAGGAAGCTTCTTGGAAATAATGTTTTAAAAATCCATTCATGCCGTATAAGTTAAAAAAACATTTTTCGTACTTTTGTCAGAAAAGTCAAAAAGTACCTCGTATGAAAAACGACAAAAGATTCCCTTCATATCCTTTACTAAAAACTCACCGAAGGGTAAAATTGGATTTAAAAAATTGTAGGTGGATGGAAATAATATTACATATTGAGGAAACATGGATTTGGATGATAAAATACACCCTAGTAAATACTAAAGTATAAACAGTCTTGGATAAAAAGGAGATTGTGATATTTCCCTTACCTTATGTCCGATATGCTTTGTACGTATCCGAACCTACTGTATAATGATTTAAATAATGTCATTAACTTATTAAAGAATCATATTAAATTTTATGATATCATATATGGTTCACTTATGAATTTATATTACCCGTTCTTTTGTATATTCCATGTTAATGAAGCGTTTTGGGTAAAATTGTTTCATTTATCGTAGGTGTTTGGACTTGTTGTTCTTGACATTATTATTACTTATATCATGATTTACTTACTTACAGAATATAAAATATGATTTGTATATCATATATATTCAGTATATATATATATATATATAATAGATAGATAAATGAAATGAAACACACCGTTCATCGAGATGGTAGTCCGTATGTACGCATGAACGCTGTTTTCCTTTCCTTATTGTCTTGAAAGGAAGTAAGTAGATGAAATATATATATACATAAATCTAGTAGATTTACCATGTCATATATTTCATTATTATTCATTATATATACTTTATAATCATTCTGGAATGGTTAACATGGATAATGAATCTCATCGCATCGTGGAGACGGTAGTCCGTAAGTACGCACGAGCGATGATATCGTTCCCATGGTCGTGGAATTGTGTTGAAGTGTATGTATACTATTTAATTATCAATATCACTTTACAATAATCATATATAGTTACTCATTACACCATTATACCCATCGAATAAAGGTGGTGGTGGAAAATAGATTACACCACGGCGAGGAGACGGTATTCCGTACGTACGCACGCGTGATGATTTCCTTTTTTCCTAGGATGAATAGAAGGTTAATTAGAGTTTTTTAATATTTATAATAACCTATCAATATATACTAAATACTTATGTTATTAATTTATCATGAAAAAACTTAAATAAGATGATTTTTAAGAAGAATGAAATTGAAAAAGATCAGTAATGGATATTACCTCTTTTTGATGCGCCTTCATTTAACCTCCACTTAAAGAACTAAGGATGGTCTTTGATGAAGACCAGGACCTCTAGGATGATACTAGTGAAGTGTAGAATAGATTTTTTCAGGGTTTGGATGAGCTTGAATTCTCAAATTGGTGATAGGAGGAGAGGGAGGAGGTGCCCTTTTATAAGGGAGGAGAGGGGCACCTTTGGAATTCTCAAAAATATTAATTTATAATAAATCTAACCCCACTTAAAAACCTCCAAAAATGACTCATATTCGATTATTAGATGAGATAGGGTTGTAATATCATCACCCAATAAAATTTAGACATGTTTGGATTTTATTTTAAACCTTATCATTTTGATTTATCCTTATTTAATCAATTATGTTTATTTGTGGTAATAAAATTCTAAATTTTAAATTAAAACAAATAATTACTTATTTGTTGTGAATTTTCCATAATTGTTTACTTTATAACATTATAGACCATATAAATTTAAATTTATAATTTTTAAATATTTTTTTGATTTTTAGTCATTTTTATAATATGATATATTTATAAAATAACAATAGAGTCAATTTTGACACTATTCATTTATTTGAATTTAAATAAAATATATACAGAAGATATGTTCGAAATAAAAGCTTTAATATATTTATAAAAGGTCATATGTATCTATAAAATTATTTTATCACATTAAATAGTTCATATAATAGTTATTTTATTTTTTTTAAAACCATTTATTTGGTTTATCTTTTAATAAAATAATTACTACAAAATTTTTGAATAATTATTTAATATAATGATTTTTTGCATAAAAATTTAAAATAAAATCCTATGATGAAGAAAAATCTATTAAATTTAACAATTATACTTTTACTAGAATTTATCATCTAAAAATCACAATATTTATATTGTTATATTTATTAAATTATGAAGGTGACAACTTTGGCATCATTTAAAATAAAATAATATAAGTGTCATAATTGCTTTTATAAGACTCCAAATTGTCACATATTCGAGAAGTGGATGATTATAGTTTAAATTTACATGTCCAATAAGTTTTGGTAAGGGTTTTGTTCCTTTTATGGTCACTATTAGTTAAATAAAAACTATATTCTTGATTTTTCACTAGATAAATAATTTCTGCATCACTATTGTGTCACAATTAATGATAATTATTTAATCCCAAAAAATTTTAAATAAATTCTCATGATGTAGATAATTTTTTTAGCTTTCTGTAGACTATTAATTTTCGAAGTTTCATGAAGTTTATCACTAACATAAAATTATTATGCTTATATTATTTAAGAGAGTGACATGTTGTCACTTTCTTTGGTGTGAATATTAATTAAATTATTTTCATGAAAAAAGACCATTAAATGAATCTAATCCGACTCTTAGGTGATATTGGTAGACGTTTAGTCATCTAATAGGATTTTCCAAGTGTTAGGGTAATTTTATGATCTTATATTTACCTTTAATTACCCGATTTACCTTTAACTATAGTAAATAAAATTTACCGTAGTTACTATTCAAAATGCCAAAAAATAAAAAGTAGGTAATTAACATAATTTGGACCCACTGATTCCAAATATGGAATCCATTTTTCCAAATTCAACACACAAAAGTTGCAGAAATCAAATTAAAATTAATCTCATTGTCGAAAGAAAACGGGTTTTTGTTTAAAACATTGCAAAAGATTGAATTTATTTAACCTACGAATTCAATGTAAAATCAAGGCTAATGACATAAATTATATTAAATGGTAAAAATATATTCTATTTATACTTTAATACCATTCAATATTATAATTTAACGATATAAATTATTGCGATGAAAAAAGTTTTTTTAAATTAAAATATAGCGTGTTTTTACTATTCATCAAAATATGAAAGTTACCCGAATAATATGAAAAATTTATCCAAAGTAAATTTTTATTTCATGATTCCAAAGAAGAATTTTATTTTTTCAAATTGAACTTATAAACATGTCAAAAACTAGATTTAATGTGGGTGCACCATCAAAAGGTGGCAAAACTGGATTTTTTGAAAAATACTTATTTTACCTGAAAATTTTATTTTGTTCTTATACCATGTTCTAGAAAATGTGTAAGATGAATAATAATGTTATAAAATTCAAAATTTAGTTAATAATATGCATAACGGATAGTTTATAATAATGTTATAGTAATATATCGTTGTTTAGTAACACATGGTATTGCATACAACACACGCTATCGAGGAAGGTCGCGATTGCGTGTAATGCAAGCCAAGTCAGTGTTGCATGTTGTGCAAGAATCCTTCGTTGTTTTGTGTAACAGAATCCAACCATATTTCATTTATACATTGAATATATATATATATATACTCAATGTTGTGTAGAATAACTATTATCAAAATTGTGTGTAACACGATCCAAGAATAGTGTTGCGTATACTGCAAGCTAATACGGTGTTGTGTATAGCACATGGTAATCTTGGTGTAGCATAAAACAAAAGATATTAATGAAATTAAAAGAATATTTTTCATAAAATCTCGGGGTGTTACATTCTACCCCCCTTAAAATGAATTTCGCCCTCAAAATTCGTTGGGGTTATAAATGGTTTACTATTCGAAAGTTTCTTTAATAGAAACCCACATCGTAAAAAGGAATACCAAAACATGGCTTTAAAAACTAAAGTATGAAATGTAATGGTTACCCAAATTAACTCATCACTGGGTTTCCACGTAGGAGGACATAGGTGAAAATATGGATATGGAATAAAAATCTAACCATTAAGTTCTGATGGAGAGTGGTAGAGAACATGGTTATGAAAAAACCAACAATCACAACGCTATTGATTTTTGATGATCTAATGTACCATCTGATTCATAGGATATAAGTGAACTAGGACAACATTTTTGGTTTTCAAGATCATTTCCCTAAATTTGATGAATTAAAAGAAATACTTGCATGATTTTGGTACAATCTTATTGTTGTTCATGAATTGAACAATTTCCACTTCATCCCTTAAAGAAATTAAGGTTAATTTGTTATTTGTGATGTTTTAGCAGATCTTGTGATAGAATGATGGGTCATTCCATCTCTTTCAAAAAAAGGTTAGAAAAAGTTATAAGCCCATATTATGGTTAGATTAATCATATATGGTTCCTAAAATGAACTTATACTTCATATATCATATCAATTAATAAAATAAAACTAGTTTCTACTAAACATGGACTTCCTGTAGGCCAGTGGTAGAGATCGTACCACAATTCACTGTTTTATTCCACCCTTACACTACAGTTTTAAACTAGTTTTGTAATGAATATTCCAAATATAATAATAAATTGCACTTCATGTCTGAATAAATCAATTAATGTTAATAAATATTATAATGGGAAATTTTACGTGTTTTTATTGTTTCAATGTAGGTGGAGATGATTTGGAGGGCCTTTGATGAAGTGGAAGAAAAATGGGCCAAAGGTGCATGGATCCATGGACATCTGTCCACTGTTTTGCATAGTACACGAAATCCGTGCCTCCAAATGGGCTACAATTTTGTGGGCCTGTCCATAACTTAATATGATACATTTCATATTAAGGAACCCAATTCTTATTCTACTTCTATGGGGACCATCCGAACTGATCTGTCCAAGCCACCGAATTTGGACCAAGTCAGATGCGGTGTTATGTATTTTAACAATATCATGATATGTAGTCATCTATAGGGTGCCAAACTTTCGGAGGAGACAGTCAAGAGGCATGGATACAACTTTTCTATTTTCTCCAAAGCGAGATAAGACTGTATGAAGACCGAAACGTGCCGTGCAATTGGATTGATGAAATCTGTGTGCCTAAAACCACCTTCCAATTTTCCTATAAAATGGAACCTTGGGCTCCCCATTTGGATGTTGGGTCCAAGAGGCAAGGTGATGCCACTTTGGAGTCCCCAAGGAGTCTTCTCAACATACCTAGAGGTTCTGGAGGCTATGAGAAGTTCTACCCCAACATCTTTCTCTTCCTCCTCTCCCATGGGTTTCTAAACCCCTTGTGATCACCCGGGGAGGAATGTGATGTACATCCCGAGCTTCATGTTTGTAATATTTGAATGATCTTTTAAATTCCAGATTTTTGTGTTGTTTTTCATCATCCTAGATTCTTATTTTATTGAGTTATGTACTGGTATGTCATGCTCAACTCATATGATCATGTTTGGGGGTACCCATTCATCTGATGTTTCACAGACCGTTCACCACTTTCTTTCCCCCTTTCAATTGTAGTGTTTGTGTGGTTTATATTGGTAAATTGAACTCACACAAGTACTGTCAAATCCATGTACATTTATGTCATGGTATTGCAAAGAAATAACACACAAATCTGGACAGTGCATCGAGTTTTTCGTGTGTTGCCTTGGTGAGTTTTGGTTATGAAGTCAAACACAATTCATTCCATCATCGGCGATGTCCGGTGAATCATTGTGTGTTTTTGACTAAACCCTAGGAGGTATCCTAGTATAAACTCAGTAACATTCTAGTTCTAGGTGTTACCATCTAGGGATTAAAAGATCATAACCTTATATCATGAAGTGATGAAGGATAAACATCATATGAGTACCCCGGGTTGATCACGCTTAATTTATTTTGTTAATCTCTACTTTGTTTTATAGCTTCTATTTTCTATTTTCATCTTTAATCATCAAACCCAAGTATTATAAAACCCCATTTACCTTTTTAATTTCATAATCAGAACCACATTTTATAATTAATTATCTAAGGCTCCGTCGAGAGTCGACCTAGGGTTGCTGCTATACTGCAGAAATTCTAGTCAAAATTAAACAACTAATTTGACGCGTTCGACAATGCAGTCAAATTTTGGCGTCGTTTCTAGGGAGCAAAGATCATTTTTTTCATTATTTTATTTTATTTATTTGTTTTAATTCTTAATTATTACTCCTTTAAATACCCCAC
Source organism: Viscum album (assembly GCA_963277665.1). Classification (NCBI taxonomy): domain Eukaryota; kingdom Viridiplantae; phylum Streptophyta; class Magnoliopsida; order Santalales; family Viscaceae; genus Viscum; species Viscum album. Next base: position 1,430,244,454 of record OY728152.1, read on the forward strand.
CCCCATTTGATTGTTTTTTGTATTGGGTTTTGTCTTTATTTTTGGTTGTTTTTTGGTGTGTCTTTATCTCTCTCTCTCTCTCTCTCTCTCTCTCTTCTTCCACATCACCCTCTCTAATTCTATAGTATAAAATTCTATTCTTCTTTCACTCTTATTAAGTTTCTCTTTTATCCATCCTAAATAAAAAAACACAACAAACAATCAATCAATAAAACTGGACATCATTATTGCATGACAAGATCTGGTAAAGGAACACTACTTGAATTTGATCCTGAAATTGAAAAGTCACTTCACACACAAATCAAGGCATCTAGAGAAGGTCAATCAAGTAACATTGTGGAACCCCATTTAGAACCTCAAGTGGTTCTAAACCAACCCAAAATTGAACCCAATCAAACCCAAGAAAAAATGGCTGCAAATAATCGAACTTTAAAAGAACTTACTACCCCTGATGTGGAGTACCAACCTGCGTACATCCAATATCCGGAGGAAGTAGCCAACTTTGAGCTTAGATCAGGTATCATCCACCTTCTTCCAAAATTCCACAGTCTTCCTGGAGAGGACCCTCACAAACATCTAAAAGAGTTTCACATAGTGTGCTCCACCATGAAACCCCAAAATGTGTCTGAGGACCTCATTAAGTTTAAGGCCTTCCCTTTCTCCCTTGATGGTGTAGCCAAAGATTGGATATAGTATTTTCCTTCCACAATTGGGGGATGGAATGACCTAAAAAGTCTTTTTCTTGAGAATTTCTTCCCTGCCTCCCGAACTGCATCAATTAGGAAAGAAATCTGTGGAATTAGGCAATCGCAAGGAGAGACCCTTCATGAATACTGGGAGAGATTCAAAAGACATTGCTCAAGCTTCCCCCACCACCAGATTAGTGAACAACGTTTAATTCAATACTTCTTTGAGGGACTTATCCCCATGGATCTTGGAATGATTGATGATGCGGCTGGTGGTGCCCTAGTTGACAAAACTCCTTCTGCCGCTCGTGACTTAATAGCCAACATGGCTCAAAATGCACAACAATTTGGTACACGAGCTATTTCACCAACCTGAGGAGTTCATGAGGTAAGTCATTCAGCCCTAGAACAAAAGGTAGATACTAAACTTGATGAGATTCATACCCTTTTATGGAAATTATCTCAAGCACAAGGTAACTCACTCTCTACTTCTATTCCATTACATTGTGGGATTTGTTTTGATAACACTCATTTTTCTGACCGGTGCCCACAACATCAAGATTCATCTGAGTCATGTGCAGCTGTGTTCCCAGGGCGTCCATTCCAACAAGCACCTCCCTTCAAGCAAGAACAATTCAGGCCAAATCCAAATCCAGGGTGGCAAGCACAACCCCAATACCGACAAGGAGGAAACTCAAGCTACCCAAAGAAAAATTGGTATCAACAAGGCCAAGGTATGAAACCTTCTTATCCTTCATCTTCTTTAATCAATCATCATTCTCCTCCTCCCAAATCTGAACCAAGCCTCGAGGATATGGTGAAACAAATGGAAACCCAGAACCTTTAGTTCCAACAGACCACACAATCAGCTATTCAAGACCTACGAACCCAAGTGGGGCAATTGGAAAACACCATCAGTGAGCTTAAGATGCAAGGTTCTGGACAACTACCATCCCAACCCATTTCCAATCCAAATTAAAAAGGTAATTTATGTGCAGTTACACTTCGTAGTGGTAAAGAAGTTTCTCCTTCTACTGATTCTACACAGCAGGTATGTCCCCCTCATGAAAACTCTCTTTCCCAACCCTCAAAAACTTCATGTAAAGAAAAACAAGACAAAAATAGTAATCGAATAGTCATTGATGATTCAAATGAACAATCCATTCCTCTTCCTTTCCCTCAACGACTCTCTAAATCTACGAAAAACTTTGATAATGAGATTGACAATGAAATAATGGATACATTTAAAAAAGTTCAAGTTAATATTCCATTGTTGGATGCAGTCAAGAAAATTCCCTGTTATGCCAAATTTCTTAAAGAGCTTTGCACCCATCGACGAAGGCTGAAGGGGCATGAGAGAGTCAACCTGGGAAGGAATTTCTCAGCCTTGATTCAACCAGCAATTCCAACCAACTGCAAGGATCCCGGCACATTCACAATACCTTGTACCATAGGTGAGACCTTCTTTTCTGATGCTATGCTAGATTTAGGTGCTTCCATTAATGTAATGCCTCACTCCGTGTACACTTCTTTACAGGTTGGATAGCTTCAACCAATAGAAATTGTAGTGAAACTTTCCAACCGGAGTACAACACATCCAAAAGGAGTTATTGAGGATGTCCTTATTAGAGAGAAGAATCTCATCTTCCCCGCTGATTTCTACATTCTTGAGATGTAAGATACCCGAACCCAAGGACATGCCCCTCTCATAATGGGGAGACCATTCCTAAAAACAGCAAATACGATCATCAACGTTCACAATGGTACGTTTTCCATGGAATTCGGAGGAGAAAAGGTAAGTTTTAACATCCTTGAGGCTATGAAACACCCCGTTGAAGAGCACTCCACTCTTCCTGTCTATTCGATGGAAGTGCTCTCAAACAATGCACACACACACAATTCTCTCCTCAACCCAAACTCTGATCCTTTTTTGTTTTCTTCATCATTTGATGATTTGAGTTTTGGTTCTTCTATTGAATTTTGTGTGGGTTCAGAAAAATGTAAATTCTATGCTTTAATTGATGAGTGTGTTTATTCTGAGGTACCCATGACTATCGATGATTCTACAAATCTCATTTCAATAGATTCTCTTTCCTCTGAGAATAAACATGAGCAGATAGATAGTTTCATGGACCTCACTCCCCCTAAATCCCCTCCCTCAATCCATAAACAGCCGGTGTTTGAACTTAAACAACTTCCTTAAAATTTAAAATATGCATATCTTGAGGGTATTGACCAATTGCCCGTCATTATTGCCAATAACCTCTCTCCACAACAGGAATTGAAACTTCTCAAACTTTTGAGAGAGTGTAAAAAGGCAATAGGATGGACATTGTATGATATTCCTGGGATTAGCCCATCTATTAGTATTCACCATATACTTTTGGATGATGAGTCTATGCCCGTAAGACAATATCAACGCCAGTTGAATCCCACTCTCCTTGAAGTGGTAAAATTGGAAGTCAGTAAATTACTTGCTGCAGGGATCATTTATCCTATATCTGATAGAAAATGGGTTATTCCAGTACAAATTGTGCCTAAAAAAACTAGAATAATAGTTTTGTCAAATGAAAGGAATGAATTGGTTCCAATGCGTGTGCAAAACAGTTGGCCAGTCTGTATTGACTACCGTCGACTGAATCAAGCCACGCGGAAGGACCAATTTCCTTTACCTTTCATTGACCAAATGTTAGAACGATTGGCTGTTAAGTCTCATTATTGTCTCCTTGATGGCTATTCGGGTTATTTCCAAATCCATATAGCCTCTGAGGATCAAGAAAAGACAACATTTACTTGTCCATTTGGCACATTTTCATACAGAAGGATGCCATTTGGTCTATGTAATGCTCCTGGTACTTTTCAGCGATGTATGTTGAGTATTTTTTCTGAGTACCTTGAGAGTTGTATGGAAGTCTTTATGGATGATTTCACGGTTTATGGTTATTATTTTGATGATTGTTTGGAAAACCTAGGTTTTGTCCTCCGTCGCTGCATTGAAAAAGATCTTGTTTTAAATTATGAAAAATGTCATTTCATGGTTGAGCGGGGGATAGTTCTTGGGCATATCATTTCAAATAAGGGAATTCAGGTTGATAAATCTAAAATTGAATTAATTTCATCCCTTCCATATCCAAAATGTGTTCGTGAGATGCGGTCTTTCTTGGGTCATGCTGGTTTTTACCGCCGATTCATTAAAGACTTTAGTAAGATCTCACTTCCCTTATCTCGGTTGTTACAAAAGGATTCTGAATTTGTTCTTGATAAAAATTGTGAGGATGCATTCAATTCACTAAAAACGAGTCTCACGTCACCTCCCATAATCCCACCACCAAGGTGGGATCTCCCCTTCGAGCTTATGTGTGATGCCTCTAACTTTGCAGTTGGGGCAGTTTTATCACAAAGGGTTGAAAAGGCTCCTCATGTCATTGCATATGCCTCGCGTACCCTTGACCCTGCCCAGGTAAACTACACAACCACAGAAAAAGAACTCCTTTCTATTGTGTTTTCCTTGGAAAAATTCCGTTCATATCTTCTTGGGTCAAAAGTGATTCTGTTTTCTGACAATGCTGCCCTTCGTTTCCTCCTAAAGAAACCTGAAGCCAAGCCCCGCCTCATTCGGTGGATGCTCCTCCTCCAAGAGTTTGACCTTGAGATTAGAGATAAGAGAGGAGTGGAGAATGTTGTAGCTGACCTGGTTAGTATGATTTCACCACCATTGGACCATCATGTTGACTCACCCCTACCCATTAGAGAATTCTTCCCTCATGAGAACCTTTGTGATGTTGTGGACCTTACCCCCTGGTATGCAGACATTGTGAATTTTCTAGCAACATCTAGGGTCCCCACTGATTTTATCACTTCACAATCCCAGATACTTAAACATGACTCTCGATGGTACATTTGGGATGACCCATACTTGTGGATAATTTGTAGTGACCAGGTTGTTCGTAGGTGTGTCCCTGACCATGAGTTCACCTCTGTTTTGACCTTCTGCCACACCTTGGCATGTGGGGTCCACTTTGGCTCTCAACATACAGCTCGAAAGGTCCTTGACTCAGGATTATATTGGCCAACATTGTATAGAGATTCTCATAGGTTTTGTAAATCATGTACTCGATGTCAATTCACAGGGAATATCTCCAAGTGGAATGAAATGCCCTAACAGCCCATGTTATTTTGTGAGATCTTCGATGCATGGGGCATTGAATTCATGGGGCCTTTTCCAAATTCACTTGGCTTTGTATACATCTTATTGGCTGTTGACTATGTATCTAAATGGGTGGAATCATAGGACATCAGGACTGATGACTCTCGAGTGGTTGTGGATTTTGTGAGGTCCCATATTTTCAGTAGGTTTGGTCTACCAAGATTCATCATTAGTGATCAGGGTTCACATTTTTGCAATCGTAACATGAAAAACCTGCTTCGTAAGTATGGGGTTGTTCATAAAGTTTCCACTTCATATCATCCCCAAACTAACGGACAAGCAAAAATTTCAAATCGGGAAGTTAAGAGAATCTTGGAGAAAACGGTACAACCCAATAGGAAAGATTGGAGTTTGCGCTTTGATGATGCACTTTGGGCGTACCGTACTGCTTTTAAAACACCGATCGGAATGTCACCATATAGAATTTTGTTTGGAAAATCTTGTCACATCTTAGTGGAGGTAGAACACCATGCATATTGGGCTGTTAAATAATGTAATATAAACCTTTCAGATGCAGGTGAGGAAAGAAAGTTGTAGATTCAAGAGATGGAAGAAATTCGACGTGATGCATATGACAACTCCTGAATCTATAAACAGAAGACAAAGGCTATTCATGATAGCATGATTCACCAGCGGAAGTTACATATTGTTGAGAAGGTCCTCATGTACAATTCAAGGCCTACGCTCCACCCAGGTAAGCTTCGTTCCCGATGGCTCTATCCTTATACAGTTACTAATGTTTACCCTTTTGGTGCAATACAGGTTTTTCATGAGTAGAGTGGACGAAGTCTTACCGTTAATGGGCAGCGACTTAAACACTTCTATGAGGATTTTCCAAAGAATCTGGTGGAGGAAATCCACCTTCTCAACGCATCATACCAATAAAACACACCAGGTTTTATCCTTCCTTCTCAAATTTTCAATTATTTCAGTGAGGAAACTGCACATTCTAGGTGTGGGGGTGTGGATACATTCCTGGGTTAGTTAGGATTTTTCATCCTTTTCTCCATCTGTTTTCTCTTTCTGGCCTTCTTTATGGTATTTTTTCCCCATCAAAAATTTTGAAATTCCATGATGTGGCGACCATAAAGTGGGGAAAGTAAAAATACCATAATGAAGGCTAGAAAGAGAATGTGTATGAGTTTACCATCAAGGAGTGATTTTTAGTGAATTGGTTTTCTGTCAATGATATAAATGGTTGTATCTATGTAAAACCTTTGAGATGATTGTTGCCCATTGTGTGATTAGTTTTTGGGAAAACTGTGTCACTAATATCTCCACATATTTTTTTTCACCAAACCACAAAGTGTGATTATTTCTCACTTAATATAAGGTAAATATATTTTGGGTTAATATTTTTCAGCTTTACATGATATTTCCATACATTCGTTCCTTATCCGGTCTGTTTCATTACTGTACCAGATTGACCTATGCGTGTGTACCTAATGTCCGACTGTTGTACGCCCTCAAAAAAAAATGTTGTGTCTTGGGCAGGTCAAAAACCACTATTCCTCAACCTTTGATCTTGTTATAACTATTTCAATTACTGTCGTGAGGAGATCAAACAAGGGTTTAGAGATGAGTGTGAGATTTGTTCCAATTGAAACTTCAAAAAAAATATAATAAATGAGGGGAGTGATGAAATGTGCAACATATGGGGATATCTAGGTCGGGAGCTTATGGTTTGACTTTTGGGAATGCTTAAATGAGTGGGTCTTGAAATATGATTGCAAAGGATGTAGGACAGGTTCGGTGACAAAATCATTTAAGCTGAAAAATGTTAAAATCACATATATTTATTGGATAACAAGTGGAAAGAATAGCATGGAATTGTTTTCACACACACACATGGAGATTTAGTGTCATTTTTTACTTCTGAATTCCTTTCTCAATTGGGAATTATGAATCTTTTTGAATTTCGCTATGATATGATTTATGAGACATCTTTTTCTATTTTCACTAGGAAGAACTCCTTGGTGTGGTTCGTGCATTGATAACATTACTTTAAATAAAATTTCCTCAAATGATAAATATTCAGGATGTTGGAAATATATATATATATGAATCATTGTATTTGGATATGTTACTTTTCCCAGGAGTGCAAATGTTTAGGTGTGGGGGTGTGATCGTACCACGATTCACTGTTTTATTCCACCCTTACACCACAGTTTTAAACTAGTTTTGTAATGAATATTCCAAATATAATAATAAATTGCACTTCATTTTTGAATAAATCAATTAATGTTAATAAATATTATAATGGGAAATGTTACTTGTTTTTATTGTTTCAATGTAGGTGGATGTGATTTGGAGGGCCTTTGATGAAGGGGAAGAAAAATGGGCCAAAGTTGAATGGATCCATGGACATCTGTCCACTGTTTTTCATAGTACACAACATACGTGCCTCCAAATGGGCTGCAATTTTGTGGGCATGTCCAAAACATAATAGGATACATTTCATATTAAGGAAGCCAATGCTGATTAGGCTTCTATGGGGCTAATCCTAACTGATATGTCCAAGCCACCGAATTTGGACAAAGTCAAATGCGGTGTTCTGTATTGTATCAATATCTTGATATGTAGTTATCCAAAGGGTGCCAAACATTCGGTGGAGATAGTAAAGATGCAGGGCTACAACATTTCTATTTTCTCCAAAGTGAGATAAGAATTTCTGAAGGGCGAAACGCGTCGTGCAAGTAGATTGATGAAATATGTGTGCCTAAAACCACCTTCCAATTTTCCTATAAAATGGCACCTTGGGCTCCCCATTTGGAAGTTGGGGCCAAGAGGCAAGGTGCTTCCATTTTGGAGTCCCCAAGGAGTATTCTCAACATACCTAGAGGTTATGGAGGCTAGGGGAAGTTCTACCCCATCATATTTCTCTTCCTCCCCTCCCATGGGTTTCTAACCCCCTTGTGATCACCCGGGGAGGAATGTGATGTACATCCCGAGCTTCATGTTTGTAATATTGGAATGATCTTTTAAATTCTAGATTATTTTGTTGTTTTTCATCATCATCTATTCTTATTTTATTGATTTATGTACTGGTATGTCATGCTCAACTCATATGATCATGTTTGGGGGTACCCATTCATGTGATGTTTCACACACCGTTCACCACTTTCTTTCCTCCTTTCAATTGCAGTGTTTGTGTGGTTTATATTGGAAAATTGAACTCACAAAATTACTATCAAGGCCATGTAAATTTATGTCATGGTATCACAAAGAAATAACACACAAATCTAGACAGTTCATCGTGTTTTTCGGGTGTTTCCTTGGTGAGTTTTGGTTATAAAGTCAAACATAATTCATTCAATCATCGGCAGTGTCCGGTGAATCATTGTGTTTTTTTGACTGAACCCTAGGAGGTATCCTAGTATAAAATCAGAAAAATTCTAGTTCTAGGTGTTACAAACCAGGGATTAAAAGATCATAACCTTATATCATGAATAGATGAAGGATAAACATCATACGAGTACCCCGGGTTGATCACGCTTAATTAATTTTGTCAATCTCTACTTTGTTTTATAGCTTCTATTTAATATTGTCATCATTAATCATCAATCCCATGTATTATAAAACCCCATTTCCCTTTTTAATTTCGTAATCAGAACCACATTTTAGAATTAATGATCTAAGGCTCCGTCGAGAGATGACCTAGGGTTGCTGCTATACTGCTGAAATTCTAGTCAAAATTAAACAACTAATTTGACGCGTTCGACAACGCGGTCTAGTCGCACATCGATTTTGGGTTCGATTCCCACATCATTTTCCGACGTGATGGGTTGTCGCATGTCCTGTAGGTTGTCCTTTTTCTAAAACTACAATACTATAACATCACATAAATAATATCAAAAAAATTTCTATCCTTAAACAATACTAACTTATGGTTAACATAATCCATTCCAATCTTTAGGCTTATCTAAAATACTTCAGTCCAAGCTCATAGTATATGGAATACTATAACTGTAAATTTCATCAACCAAGCATGTCAATACCGTCATTTATCCCCCATATATATTTTTGGTCACATTCCAATCATGTGAATACCTTAATGATGTATTCTCTTGAAAAATTAATACCCATTTAACCTTAGTGAAAACATGAATTCTGTCAAAAGTTAACTCTTTCCACATACCAAAACTCAAACCATCATATAAACTTCTCCTTATATTATTCATGAGCTCATGAATACTATCAAACATTTAATTTTCTCCTTATCCCTTCATTATGCGCATATCATCTACATTCCAAAAATATCTAAATAATCCTTTCATGGATACTGGTAACATTAATCATACACTTTCAAAACTCAAGGAATGACAACAGTGTAACAATCCTTAGATGTCTCTTTATTCCATAGTAACATGAGATTACTTATACAACATTACACATGATAAACATGTAATCATTCCACTACATTCTTAAACCATTGACTGAGCTTCAAAAATTCTTTCATCTCACATATCATTTGTAGTCTCATCATCATCATCCACATAAATACTACCCATACAACCATAATGAATCTCTTAATGACACTTTCCCTTAGTGCATTGGTTTGAATAATGCCCGTACATTCCACATTGAAAACATTTAACCATTGTTGATGTTGTAGCAGTACCATTATCCTCATCCCTGGTGTTAACTGAACCTTTTCCTTTGCACTTATTGACTTTGTGTCCTTCTTTTCCACACCCAAAGAATCTTTTAGTTCCTTTGAAACATTCTCCTTGATGCCTCGTCCCACATTATTTACATAGGGGAAATTGAACATGCTTTCCTCTATGATAATCATGAAACTCCATCTTTCTCCTATTAGCCGAGTTAGGAAACTTACCAAATTTTACTTTATTGATCATATTATGAGATTTCTGATTCGGAATAATAATGATGTTTAGACTTCCAAATCCCATTTCAATTGGTTTCTCATGAAGAATATCATTCCATTGTCCATCATATCCTCCATTATCGTGAATCATCTTGTTTCCAGCCATTTTCTAAAACCCAAAAAAAATAGTGTGAGAGGCAAAAATCTTAGTAAAGGGGGAGTAATTTCAATATCTAACATCTTAGGTTAAATTCTAAGATCTTTACCATAGTTCTAGGACTATATCCTATACGTATACTATTCTTTAAAGACATCCCTAAACATACCTTAGAAATATTTTTAGGGATTTCACTAACGTTTTCGCATCTTAGTTTCCAAAGGTTGACTAAACCTTTCCTCTGATACCAACTGTAGAGACCTGAAGCCTGATGTACATGGACATTACATTACTTTTGCGGAATACTTAGTACATAAGAAAAACACACACACAAGGACCGTAATAGTTTAGTGTCATTGGAAACATGGAATATAATCTTCTAATCATGGTGAAAGATCTTCAACATCTCCCATAAAGATCTTCATTTTTTTCCTACCTAAAACCTTTATTTATATCCTGGGGAAAAGAAAACATAAAATTGTGAGCTCAAATGCTCAGTAAGGGTAAACAAAAGTGATATCAGTCACATCATTTTCATAAGAATATAACATTTTAGAAACCTAAACCTGCAAAAGAGAGCATAATTTCATAACATGGGATAAATCATAGTAGTGAAATAAAATCCCAATAACCATAACATAAAACATGAAACTTTGTGCCATACACACATAATCGTAGAGAATCATTTCTTATTAGTCAAGACTCATTTCCAAGACTCTCTTAGTGGACAAAGTCCATTTCTGAACCGAGTCACCCTCGTTTCAGTCCTATTTCACTGAACCGGTATAACCTACCATTCCATCCATGTATATCTCATGAGATATAAAATCTTTACACAATGCATTGGAGGGAGATATAGGTCCCACCCATCTCTTAATGATACCATTCTTATGTGTGCCACAAAATCATAAACCATACATCATAGCATTACCCATGTAATAAAAATGGGATTCTTAAACATCGTGACATCATAAAACAATTCATATAAGATAAAGGAATTTATAAAAATAATTCCATCACAACATAATCAAATTAATCTAATAATAGGGATAATAAGACATCCCTTTATTATCTTAGATGGAAAATAATTTTGATGAAACACTTGAATTCCATTCTTGAGGAAAATATCCTTTCTCCTTCAAAAACATTTTTTCCTTTCTTAACATGTCGTAAAATTATAAACTAAAAGATGTTGATTAAAAATAAAATTGAAAACTAGTAAAGGAAGATTCTTGGAAATAATGTTTTAAAAATCTATTCATGCCGTATAAGTTAAAAAAACATTCTTCGTACTTTTGTCGGAAAAGTCAAAAAGTACCTCGTACGAAAAACGACAAAAGATTCCCTTCATAAACTTTACTAAAAACTCACCGAATGGTAAAATTGGATTTAAACAATTTTAGGTGGATGGAAATAATATTAAATATTGAGGAAACATGGATTTGGATGATAAAATACACCCCAGTAAATACTAAAGTATAAACAATCTTGGATAAAAATGAGATTGTGATATTTCCCTTACCTTATGTCTGATATGCTTTGTACGTATCCGAACCTCCTGCATAATGATTTAAATAATGTCATTAACTTATTACAGAATCATATTCATTGTTATGATATCATATATGGTTCACTTATGACTTTATATTACCCGTTCTTTTGTAAATTCCATGTTAAAGAATCGTTTTGGGTAAAATCGTTTCATTTATCGTAGGTGTTTGGACTTGTTGTTATTGACATTATTATTACTTATATCATGATTTACTTATTTCAAGAATATAAAATATTATTTATATATCATATATATTCAGTATATATATATATATATAATATAGATAAATGATATGAAACACACCATTCATGGAGACAGTAGTCTGTACGTACGCATGAACGATGTTTTCCTTTCTTTATTGTCTTGAATGGAAGTAAGTAGATGACATATATATATACATAAATCAAGTAGATTTACAATGTCATATATTTCATTATTATTCATTATATATACTTTATAATCATTCTGGAATGGTTATCATGGATACTGAATCTCATCACATCGTGGAGACGGTAGTCCGTAAGTACGCACGAGCGATGATATCGTTCCCATGGTGATGGAATTATGTTGAAGTGTATGTATACTATTTAAGTATCAATATCACTTTATAATAATCATATATAGTTACTCATTACACCATTATACCCATCCAATTAAGGTGGGGACAGAAAATAGATTACACCACGGCATGGAGACGGTATTCTGTACGTACGCACGCTCGGTGATTTCCTTTTTTTGGAGGATGGATAGATGGTTAATTAGAGTTGTTTCATATTTATAATAACATATAAGTATATAAGAAATACTTATTTTATTACTTTATCATGGAAAAACTAAAATAAGAAGAAGTTGAAGAAAAAAGAAATTGAAAAAGATCGGTAATGGATATTACCTCTTTTTGACGCGCCTTCACTTAACCTCCACTTAAAGAACTAAGGATGGTCTTTGAAGAATTCTAGTACCTCTAGGATGATACTAGGGAAGTGGAGAAGAGATTTTGACAGTGTTTGGATGATCTTGAATTCTCAAATTGGTGTGAGGAGGAGAGGGAGGAGGTGCCCTTTTATAAGGTAGGAGAGGGGAACCTTTGGAATTCTTAAAAATATTAATTTATAATAAATCTAACCCCAATTAAAAACCTCCAAAACTTACTCATATTCTAATATTAGATGAGATAGGGTTGTAATGTCATCACCCAATAAAATTTAGACATGTTTGGATTTTATTTTAAACCTTATCATTTTGATTTATCCTCATTTAATCTATTATGTTTATTTGTGGTAATAAAATTCTAAATTTTTAATTAAAACAAATAATTACTTATTTTTTGTGAATTTTCCATAATTGTTTACTTTATAACATTATTGACCATATAAATTTAAATTTAAAATTTTTAAATATTTTTGTGATTTTTAATCATTTTCATAATATGTTATATTTATAAAATAACAATAGTGTCAATTTGGAAACTATTCATTTATTTGAATTTAAATAAAATATATACAGAATATATGTTCGAAATAAAAGCATTAATAGATTCATAAAAGGTCATATGTATCTATAAAATTAGTTTATCACATTAAATAGTTCATATAATAGTTATTTTATTATTTTTAAAACCATTTATTTGGTTTATCTCTTAATAAAATAATTACTACAAAATGTTTGTATAATTATTTAATATACTGATTTGTTGCATAAAAATTTAAAATAAAATCCTATGATGAAGATAAATCTATTAACTTTCACAATAATACATTACTCTAATTTATCATCTAAAACTCACAATATTTAAATTGTTATGTTTATTAAATTATGAAGGTGACAACTTTGGCATCATTTAAAATAAAATAATATAAGTGTCATAATTGCTTGTATAAGACTCGAAATGGTCAAATATTCAACCATTGGATGATTATAGTTTAAATTTACATGAAAAATAAGTTTTTGTCAGGGGTTTGTTCCTTTTATGGTCACTATTAGTTTAAAAAAAACTATATTCTTGATTTTTCACTAGATAAATAATTTCTGCATCACTATTGTGTCACAATTAATGATAATTATTTAATCCCAAAAAATTCTAAATAAATTCTCATGATGTAGATAATTTATTTATATTTCTTTATAATCTTAATTTTCTACGTTTCATGAAGTTTATCACTAACATAAAATTATTGTGCTTATAGTATTTAAGAGAGTGACATGTTGTCACTTTCTTTGGTTTTAATAATAATTAAATTATTTTCATGAAAAAAAGTCCATTGAATGAATCTAATCCGACCCTTAGGTGATATGGGTCGACTTTTAGTCATCCAATAGGATTTTTCCAAGTTTTAGGGTAATTTTATAATCTTATATTTACCTTTAATTACCTGATTTACCTTTAACTATAGTAAATATAATTTACTGTAGTCACTATTCATAATGCCAAAAAAAAGCAGGTTATTAACATAATTTGGACCCACTGATTCCAAATATGGAATCCATTTTTTCAAATTCAATACAAAAAAGTAGCATAAATTAAATTAAAATTAATCCCGTTGTCGAAAGAAAACAGGTTGTTGTTTAAAACATTGCAAAAGATTGAATTTATTTAACCTATGTATTCAATGTAAAATCAAGGATAATGACATACATTATATTAAATGGTAAAAATATATTCTATTTATACTTTAATACCATTCAATATTATAATTTTACCATATAAATTATTGTGATGAAAAAAGTTGTTTTTAATTAAAATATAGCGTGTTTTTACTATTCATCAAAATATGAAAGTTACCCGAATAATATGAAAAATTTATCCAAAGTAAATTTTTATTTCATGATTCCAAAGAATAATTTTATTTTTTAAAATTTAACTTATAAAAATGTCAAAAACTAGATTTAATGTGGGTGTGCCATCAAAAGGCGGCAAAACTGCATTTTTTGAAAAATATTTATTTTTCCTGAAAATTTTATTTAGTTCTTATACCATGTTCTAGAAAATGTAAAAGATAGATAATAATTTTTTAAAATTCAAAATTTAGTTAATAATATTCATAAAATCTAGTTCATAATAATGTTATAGTAATATATCGTTGTTTAGTAACACCCGATATTGCATACAACACGCGCTATCGAGGAAGGCCACGATTGCATGTAATGCAAGCCAAGTCAGGGTTGCGTGGTGTGCACGAATCCTTCGTTGTTTTGTATAACAGAATCCAACTATATTTCATTTATACATTGAATATATATATATATATATACTCAATGTTGCGTAGAATAACTATTATCAAAATTGTGTGTAACACGATCCAAAAATAGTGTTGCGTATACTGCAAGCTAATACGGTGTTGCGTATAGCGCAAGGTAATCTTGGTATAGCATACAACACAAGACATTAATGAAATTAAAAGAAAATTTTTCATAAAAGCTCGGGGTGTTACACCTCTATACCCTAAATATGATAGGATATGATGTCATTTTTGGAATGAACTGGTTAGTACCTTTCCAGGCGGTCATCAATTTCTATCACTGTAGGGTGAGTTACAGATTACCAGAGGGAAGATATTTTCTTTATAAGGGTGAGTGGAATGTCAAGGGGGGATGAGTGGGACCCGAGCATAATGGGCTGGGAAGATTTATATCCCAGATTACTAGTCTATATCTGGATGACCAGGGGACTTCATAATTACACTTTTCTCTAGTGGTGGATCATTTTAGATATTTTTTTCCAGATGACATTTCCGGTTTTCCTCTCGATCGTGAGCTAGACTTTTCTATTGAGCTCGTTCTAGGAGAGGCACCAGTGTCTATTTCTCCTTACGGGATGGCTACACCAAAGTTACAGGAGACTATGAAGCAGATAGAAGAGTTGTAGGAAAATGGTTTCAACCGACAATGTACTTAGCTTTGACGTTATCCTATCTTGTTTTCGAAGAAGTCAGATAGTACCCTCAAGCATTGTGTGGATTATTGGAAGCTGAACAAGTTGACGACTAAGAACCGATATCCCTAACCGAATATTGATGATCTCTTTGATCAGATTCTAGGAGCTTGGGTGTTCTCGAAGAGTGACATGAGATCTGGTTATCATAATTTTCATGTTAGACCATCTGATATACCTCTCACAGCCTTCCGGAGTAGGTATACTCTAAACGAGTATGTGGTTAAGCTATTTAGTCTCATGAACGTTCCTCCAGTTTTATTAGCACCGATGAACCGAGTGTTCCATCCATACTGGGATTCCTTCATGGTGGTTTTTATGGAATATATCTTGGTGTACTCTTACACACAACACGACCCTGTCACACACCTTGAGATAATTTTGAATACACTAAGTGTGCATCAGTTATATGAAAATCTCTCAAAATGCAACTTTTGGAAGGACCAGATTCACTTCATGTGTCATGTTATCTCAGAGATAAGAATATCAGTAGACCCAAAGAAAGTGAGGGTATTATTTTCATGGGAGCTATTGAAGAACTTCTTTGAGGTATGAAGTTTTCAAATGCTGGTTAGATACTACAGATGCTTCATACAAGGCTTTTCAGGCCTAGTAGTGCCACTGACGGGCCACACTAAAAAGTGTGTGAAGTTCATATGGTCATATTCTTCTGAGTCAGCCTTTCAGGAGAAAAAAGGGAGGATTAATTCAACAATGATACTAGCATTTATAGAGCCAATCAAGGGAAATACATTATACTTTGATGCTTCAGGTATAGGCCTTGGAGCTGTGCTTATGCTGGGAGAAGGAGACGTTGCGTAAGGGTCTCGACAGTTGTGGACACATGAGAGGAATTACCCGATGCACAATCATGAGTCTACTGTAGTTTTTCAGGCCTTTCACTGCTGGATGCAATATCTTATAAGAGAGAATTTTGTGGTTTTCACTGACCAATGGAGTCTCAATTACATTTTCAATTATTGTGATCTGAATTTGAGATAATGAATGTAGGTTGAGTACCATCATTCCATTGACTTTAAGCTTTCCTGTATTCCTAGGAAACACAAAACAGTGGCTGATGTGTGGAGAAAGAAGGAAAATATTCATGCAGTTTAAGAGGACAGTAGTGAGTGTTAGCTTATGACGATATTATCTGTGATTCATTTGGGGGTCCACTATACTAAGGGGTAGACTTTTCTTGTTTCTATGGCTGTTACCTCTACTCTTCTTGATCGAGTGTGAATAAGGCATTTATCAGATTTTGGAGGCCTAGTCTTATGGGAAATCTTACCAGGAGAGGACCCTATTCTGTGATTAACCTTCGGTGAGGATAAGATCTTGTGATTCAAGGAGCATGTATGGGTGACAACAGAGAAATGAAAATAGATGTTGTGGGACATTCAGTCATATGTTTGGGTAGTTTATCCCGGTGTCATCAAGATGTTACGTGATCAACACCGTCAGTATTGGTGGCTAGGTATGAAGAGAGATGTTGTGGGTTTCATTATGAAGTGTTCCACCTACAAGTAGGTGAAGGCGGAACATCATCGACCAGCATAGATTTTTCACCAGTTAACCATTCCCGAGTGGGAGTGGAACAATGTCGTGATGAATTTCATGACATGTTCACCAAGGTTGTCTCGAGGGAATTATGCAGTTTGGGTTGTCATTAACAGACTCATGAAGGTTTCTCACATCATGACGATCAAGGAGACCATCACTATTGATGAGATTTTATGGTTGTACATCGGAGATATTGTGAACTTACATGGAGTTCCCAACTCAATATTTTCAAATATGGATTCCTTTTTTACTTCTTGGGTATGGCAGGGGATTCAGAAATGCATTGGTACACCTGTAATTTTTTGTACAGCTTTCCATCCCCAGACAGATGGTCAGTCCCAGAATATGATTCTAGTGCATGAGGACATGCTTCATGCATGCATGAAAGAATTTTGGAAGTTATTAGGAGAATCATATATCTCTTGTGTAGTTTTCCTACACCAATAGTTTTCAAGAAACTATTCTGATAATACCTTACGAGGCTTTGTATGGTAGGCCATGCCAATCACCTTTATGTTGGCTGGAGGTAGGAGAGGTAGCCATGCTAGGACAATGTATTGTTCAAGAGACCAAAAAGCTGATAGAGTTGATTTGGAAGAGGATGGATACTACATAGTCTCGACAGAAGTCTTATGAAGATCAGCGGAGACTACCTCTGGAGAACGAGGTCAGAGATCGGGTTTTCCTGGGTGTCACACCGAGGTTACGCACATGAAGATTAAGAGACAGGGTAAGGTTCTGCCTAGGTACGTCGGACCATTTGAGGTGTTGGAGAGAGTTGGTCCATTTCCCTATCGATTGTAGTTACCTCAAAGGTACCGAGAAATTCACAACGTCTTCCATGCTTCTCATCTTCGACATTACTTCTTAGACCCATCTCATGTCTTTCGGCCTAAGGGGGTTGAGTTGGGAATGGATGCATCATTCAAAGAGCATCTTATCAGGATCATTGATCGATGTATGAAGGTTCTATATGGCCGGTCTATTACTCTGGTACGAATGCTATGACATCACGAGCGAGTAGAAGATGAGACTTGGGAGAGGTATGCCGATCTACGAGCATAGTGGCCAGAGATTTTTAAGGATTCTTCTTCTATGCCACCTTGCTAGAAAAATTTGTGGATTAATTTTTTTAAGGGGGGATGTTTGTAAGAACACTGATCTTCATTTTCAGGTATGTTCTCATTTTCTGGCCATTTTTTAGAAAAATTGGTTTTATTGGAAATTTTTAAAGTACAAGTCACGTAATTTTTGAGTAAATATCGTGTACTCGATTACAACAGGTAACAGTGTGCTGGAGGTGTTGTGGAAATTCACATGGCCATGTGGGGGTGACCTAGAGGCCACTTAAATCGGTGTATGGAAATGGCGAGTACAAACCGTGTACATAATAATTACATACCATATATTTTTTTCATTAAATTGATTGTGGTCACATCTTATCTATAGAAACATGTTCTTCTTCAACTTCTTGGTACAAGAGTTTCATAAAACTCGGAATCTTTGAAGAACCCCTGAGCGAGTGTCCATCCTTAGAATCGAACACCATCAGATGTGTTGGAATAGCATTAGTGATTTCTCTCTTCTCCTAGAGAAATATCTTCTGATTTCTCCTCTCTCATGAGATATCATCTGTTTAACGTTTTAGATGATTTTGTAGATATACCATGTTTTAGTTCGATCCAAGGGCCGATGCCAAGGTATAGCGATCTTTAAATGCCATGGTTGGTGGTTTGTGCCTTTCCATTGAATGCCATTGAACATTACGTGCAATTTTTCCAAATATCCTTTAACAGGGTATTTCTTATTTACCGTTTTAACATTTTTAAATGCCTTCTATTCTAGTATGTGTAAATAGAGTCTATTTGGATGTGAATAGGGCTGTTTTCTATGATTTGGATGTGTTTACCAATGCATGTTCTGTTTTTGGCCGTTTGGACATGTTTAGATGTTAGGGTTCCTTGTTGTTTTCAATGCCTAGTATTGTAGGATGGAGTGATTATATTATTTTACATGCCTGAGATGATGTACACTGTTTATCCAAGTAGTTATTGAGAGTTACATTGGCCTTATTTCATTGCTATGCTCGTTGAATTACACTCTGTCGTGAGAACATGGTGTAAGAGACTATTTGGGGAATTGACCAAGTGAGCTTCCTTAGAGAGTCATTGAACTATTTTAGAATATAATGGGATTTGACTGAGAGAGCTTCCTCAGAGAGACATTGACCACTTGAGGCTATGGGGGAAATTGACTGTGTGTGCTTCCTTAGAGAGTCCTTGACTACCATAGACTATTATGGGAATTGACATGTGATATTCCTTAGAGATTCATTGACCACATTAGGATATGAGGGGATTGACATTCTTTACTTCCTCAGAGAGTCCATGACTACCTTAGACTATAAGGGGAATTGACTGTGTGAGCTTCCTCAGAGAGTCTTCTCAATGCTTGGGACTATAATAGGAATTTAATGAGAGAGATTACTCAGAGAGTCATTGTACCATCCTTGTTTATTGAACTAAAGGGGTTAGACTGAGAGATATACCCAGAGGGTTACCTGATTTTTTTACTGTTGTTGATATATGGAACTTATTGCATTAAACTGTAGCACTTGTTACTGCTATGTACTTCCTTGTTTTCTGATTTCTTTTGTTTATTACCTTCCATATATTTACAGACTCTTAGACACATATCTTGTGGTGATTTCCTACTAGGATTTTTTCTTACACCCTATCTGGGCAATGCATATAGGCCCAAACAGATTATATTGTTGCAGTTATACATAAGGGACAACATCCTTCTACTTTAGGTACTTGATAAGTTGTGGTGCTGGAGAGCATGGGACCAAGCTTTGTCTTTTGATGATGAGAAGTTTTTTATCTGTTTTCTTTTTTTACTTTGGCTTAATACTGTTATGTATACTAGCATTATGATTTGTTTGGAAATTTTGTTAGACATATGTACCATGCATCATTTTTAAATATTTACACTCTAGTTGTTTATTTCTTCATACTTATGTGGTTTACTTCGTATTTATTACTACTAATTCCACTATTTTTTATTTGTTTTACTCTTCCACTATGTTACTCTGCAAATGAAGGCATAGTTTCCCCACTATCACACCCAAGGGCCTCGCTGTTAATCAAGAGCCTCTGGAATTAGGGGAAATGCGCTTGAGGCCACATGACCAACCGGGTAAGGGGTGCCTCTGTGTGGCTTCCATAACCGGGAAGTTACAACATAATGTTAATATGTTATAGTTATCACATTTTTGTTGGAATATCATGAACTAATAATATTTTAAAATTATGATAATATGATTTACATTTTCTTACCAATCAATTCAAAATTGGAGTAAAAACTATTGGAAATAAATAAATTCATTTTCTAAACAAAATAATTTCTTTTAAAAAACATATATTATATAAATTATTAAAAGAAAAATGTTCATTGAATTATTTAATTAATCTTTATATATTATATATTCAATCATATTTTTAAAATTCATCTTTTTTACACGATATAAGATTAAATCAAATAGTCTACATAAAAATTATTATTTTTCTATATGGATATTTTAATTCAATTAAACAAATATTTAATATTAAAAATATATTTTAAAATATTAGGAATAACATTTCCAAAATACAGATTCATTTCTTAATTCATAACATCAAAATCAGTAAAAATGTAATTTATTTTTCCTATGATGTTTTTTTGCACGAATTTTAAAAATAATAGAATTTTAATTGAAAAAACAAATTTTAAATACTCTATTTATATAGATAAATTTTAAATGTAGTTTCAATGAATATTTATATCAATTATACATATATTAATCTAATTTATGTCTTTTTAGTGAATTTTATTTTTAAATTGGTTAATAAATCTGTTATATAATTGGAATATTTATATTATAAAAACATATGGTATTGTCAAATCTAGGGGATTAATTTGAAAATAATCTTTTTAAATTATATATTTATAATTTGAAAAATAAGGTTCATGATAACTGATATAAATTATTTATAATTTATAATTTGGAGAAATTAATTTTTTAGTAGAATAATTAGTGAAAATAGTTTCCATTACTTACACTGATAAAGAGAAAAACAAGTTTACCAAGGCTTCAAACTGAAATCATATAAGGAAAGATAACCTTTACACTTTTAAAACACCGGTTGTCAAGAAATATTTCATCAAAAACCCTTATTTATATAAGGATTTTTATTTTGTAATCATTTATTAGGTAAAAATTTGGGCACACCTTACTCTTATTCAGAACATCCAATTGTATCCTCTCCCACACTTATAAATAGATACCACCTCTTACCCTCTCTTCACACATCAAAAAATATAAATTAAATGAACATATATCTTCTCAAAATCCCTCCAATAACCCTATAATAATTCCATTTTGGAAAAAAATCCAACCAATAATGTCTTTTGGTGTAATCCAAAATGAGATTCCTAAATAAAAGACAATGTTCATCACTGAATGTTTTTTGTTTTATTTCACCTAAAACTCCATCAATTATCTGTATTTTTTTATTATTTTATATCCTAATATATTAAATAATACAAGACTTTATTATGTTAAGGTTTTGACCTAAATCATCAAACTGTTCTAGCAAATGGAATACATAATCATCTTTCATGTGTACGGTGGACTACCACCTCAATAATTGATGTCGTTTGTTCTTCCATTACCCCTTTTCATGGTTTGAAATAATGATGGATTTATAGTTTATATATTATATTTAGTATATTTTTTATATTAATGATGTTATTATTATCATTCAATTGTTATATCACACATACCATTACGCTTTCCATTTTGAAGGAATATGATAAAGTCATTCATGGGTGTGGTTCACTATCACGTCAGGGGGAAATGTCATTCATTGACGCATTACATAGAGTGTATTAATGATTTATTGATAAAAATATTTTCATTATATGACATTGATTGATTTTAGATTTATAATATTTCATATTCCATTATGTCTTTCAATTTGATAAGAAAATAGAAAAAACATTCAGGCGTACGTACAACATATTGTCTCCATGAATGATGTATTTTATTTTCTACCTATAACACTTATGAATAACTATTAAAATATATATAATGAATGCTAAAATTATATTTAGATCATTTTTACTAGTCTGGAGATTCTGACATCATTATTATATTTAGAGGACGAAAAATGTTACAAATAAAAAATTATATGAAAAATGGAACATTTATTACCTGAAACATACCATTAACATTGAATTTTTAATAAAGTGGTAATAAAAATATCATAAAAAATCATATATGTCATCATATTTTTGAATATAAAATTTTTAAAGATTTATATTAAAATAATATTTATTATACTGGAGGATAGAAAATGTACGTAGGACGTAAAGGCTTAAGGTAATGGATTTCCATATTACATTTTAGTTTTTGAGAGAAATGATATATATAACACATATTTCTTCTATGTGGTGTAATTATTTCCCAAAAAAATATAGTACGATTCATATGAATAAATTTATTGTAAATTTTAATTTTATTTTAGGATCTCTCTTTCATAGTGTAATTGATTTAATCTTACCATCTAGTATGGGGAATTTTTCTCAATTTTATTTCATTGAGACACATGTTATGTTATGAAGCTAATTATTTTTACACAGTGTACAAAATTCCCCTTTGGAATTTTATATCTTGAATCTCATTATATTCATGATATTTTAAGCCTAATTTAATTTTATTATTTTTATTGGGATTGTGATTAAAATTTATAAATGTGAAAGTGTTTATTTCCATAATCTCATCATTTTTACGTATTGTTTATTATTTTTCTTCTATTAATGAAATATTATCTCCATATCAAAATACATTTCATGAATTATATAATTTTATTTATTCATTATATCATCATGTATTGGTAAATGTTTCCCACTCTTTGGTAAATAATATATTTTAAAAACTGTTTTTATGAAAATTTAACATTATTTCTCCCTTCTGTATGAAGTCTCATTTCTCCAAAAGTCATATTTTCTCATGAAAATAAAAAATGTTCTTAAAAAAAATTATTTTTAATATAAATTTAAACCCATGTTTTACCATTTTACAATTTTTTTCTATGTATATTATTATATTTTTTTTGGTCAATTAGCTTTTCTTAAAAAGTCGGTGATAATGGAATGTTTGATTTGTAATGATTTATCTGCCATCATAACTATCATGACCCGTCCCCCAAGGCCCGTGTCGTTACTACCCCAAGCCCTCCTTCCATAGGCCAGGGGCTGGCGACTAGCACCAAAGGTGTAAATCACTATAACTAGGAAGGCATTGCCTTTATAAAATGAAAACCCACACAACCAATGATCAAGCTAAAGTAAAACACTAGGTAAAACTGAATAAAAAAGTAGTGTTGAAAGTAATGGAGGCCGGAAATACAAGACCAACTGTAAAGTACAGGGAAAAAGACAAAATAGGTGGAAGGTGACAAGCAGCTCCTAGATCGTCCATCACGGATCCTACCTGAATGGTAGGTACAGATTTCCTCCTCCACACTCCGCGTCCGTCTGTCCATCTCCTCCGGGTACCGACTTGTCCTGAGATCCACCTCTGGGTACTGTCCACTCCTCGTACAATCTGCCTCGATTAGCACTGTCAGTCGCCTATATCCAACACAACGAGGTGTGGGTTTATAGGCCGTGCAGGGGTGAGTATAACGATACTCAGTAGGGACCTTGATACCCTCAAGGTCTCACTAATTCCAACAGGGATAACCCACAAAGGAATGATCTCAATAGATAACCATTACTTTGGTATATTCCCATACATATATCTATGTTATCAAGTAATCCATCTCAATCATCAGTAAAACACACAGGTCATTTAATCAGCTCAAACCAGGATTTTTTTCACGATGATGAAAACAAGACTACTGGAGAACTCCTCCTCTATCGATCATAGTAGTCATGTCACGACTCCAAGGTGCCACTCAATAACCTTAGACTGCTGAGGTACTCCTACATTGTCCAGTACCGTGGGTATGCCACCCCAACATAGTAGTGCTTCCCCTACAAGCCTACCGAGTTACTCCTCCTGTTGAGTACCACGGGTATGCCACCCCAGCAAAGTAGGGTTCCATGATATGGGTCTGCCACCCCAACACAGTAGTGCTCCCCAATAGGCTATTCCAAGGCATTCCAATATGAATCGGACCAGAAGTCATCATGTCTCAGCCAGCTACAAGGTCACCGTACTCTGTAAGCTCGTATCCGAGAGGATCTGCTCCATGAGCCACCGGTCAATACTTCCATGTGTCACGTAAGCTCCTGTGGAAGTATCTAAATGGACAGCCTTGTCCTAGGGGTCTCAACGCAACATACGACAAGTCAATCGGACGCCCGGTCTAGGAGTTATTAGAATTTCCGTTCGAGGGGTCCAGTTGGTTTTGAAGCTAAACCAACCCAACCATACTCCAAATGCATCCAAACCTCAAGTGGATTATGCCAAAAGAACCGACTCATCATAAGGAATCCAACGTAATTGATGGAACGTCAATCAGATGTTCGGTCCTTATGTTGTAATTGTTTTTTTATCGAGGGACCTATTGGATTCATGTTTGATCCAACCCGTTCGTACTTCAAATGACACTGGTTATCCAAACCAGTCACACCATTGCGATCCATACCGAAAAAGACACGAGTTGCACAACCCATTAGTCCAAAATGGATAGCTGGTGAAAAAGTTTCATTTCCCCGCAACACACGCGAATCGGGCCACATGGTGCCCACGCCTTGACCTCGACTTAAATATCCAAACCATGACTTCAACGATTCGTCTTATTTTCAAGGTCTCAATATCGCAGACGGTTGGTCATTCCGACACCGTATGAGAGAGATATGTCAGATACAGGATCCCGTGATAATAATAATAATAATATTATTTGGTGTTTCGTGGACGCGAGCCATGAACCCGAATTTAGTATCCAACATTAAAAATGAATTGACCGTATTAATGACGAGATTACATCACCACTGAAGGCAATCCAATCGGACGTCGCACGCATGAGTTATGCCGTGTCAAATATTTAATAATATTATTAAATCTTTTATTTTCTGAGCGCTTCAGGTACCCGATCCAAAAACCCGAAAAAGACATCCAATATTTGACTCTGAATGTTCGTCTCGGAATCTGGGTTGCACTTCCACTGACAGTTCGTGAAACTGTGGTCGCACGATGAAGATACCATCACAATACGGTTTACCCAACGAAAATAATAATAAAATTATTATATTATTATTATTTTTAATTTAATATAATTATTTAAAATTCTCACACCCCAAATCAACGCACCACAAAAATATATCTGCCTCCCTTGATTTTTATCCAAGCCAACCACACCCCCCCTCGTTGATTACCCCATTTTTATTTCTTTTATTATTTATCAACTTTTGATATCTCATATTCTCTCTAATTAGCATCTTCTCCCACGAAAATAGCGATTCCATCATGTTGCACTTCCGACTCGGCCTGCCAGCCTTGCTCCTCCAGACCGCCCTACTCATGCCACGAGCTCCTTCCGCACTCCATTCAAACATCGATTTAACTTGGGAAAAGGATACAAACACATATCCATGATCCTCAGGTCAAGATCTTCGTATCCATATGTCGCGCTCAGGGAAACATTGAGTTCCCATCACACTTAATTATTTGGGGATAAAGAACATGCGAAGAATACGCAGACAATGAATAAATAAAGATCACTATCAAAGTGCGTATCGATAGCCGTGTAAGTTTGGACATAGTTTTTGATAATCAAGAACATGGGGAAATGGAAATTAAATATTTATCATGCTTCAAGAATTTCAAATTCAAGATAAACATGCAGAAAATTATTTCAATCAATTGTTTATCGATCCGTGAATTAATTTATTTAATTAGCATTCATCATGAGAAATTTAAACCGAGGTAAGGAATCCACAAAGATAAATCATACGAATAATCTCTCAATCTAGAGGGTATAATCCACATAAATGAGAAATAAACAATATTCCCATACCTTGCAAAGATGTCACACGTCGTCGATCCACGAAAGCCGAACGTCGCGGTAGATGGCGTTGCGAAGAATGACGTCATTCTTCGTTGGAGGGGTTCTTCATCGAAGTGAAGAACACTTTCATTATCTATATCTCCAGAGCTTTCCTAGGTTATCTCAAACACCTCAATTGCCCAACTAAAATAATATCTCTTCCTGTTATTTTATTCTCACAACAATTGATTTAAGTATAAAATACTATAATTAATTAATTGTAGAATCCCCTTAATTATTTATAATGTGTTGGCAATTTAATTGGGAGGAAGGTGGAGAGTTTAAAAAACTTAATAAATAGAATGGTTGTTACAATAAATGCAATAGAGTGTAAGGCGGTTTCAAGGGAGGTGAAAGGTTAGGGCTCGTGTGGGACCCACCATAAAAATATCCGCACATGGGAAGTGATGTGAGAGTGGTCCCCACCATTAACATCCCCATGTAGGATTTAACCACCATGGTGTATATAACTATTCTAAAAAATTTAATTTAACTTTTCAACTAATCCCCAAATTTTAATTTTCAACCCGCATAAAACGCAACTGCAATAAAGGTCTCCATAAGAAATTCTCCACCCTGGGAGTTCATCGGTGTCCTCAAGCTTCAATTCTAAGCACCGGTTCAAAAGATAGAAAACCTGCACATACGTTTACTGAACGTACCCGAACAAAACTTTGAAAATTGATTCCGAGCACACCAGGCCTCAGAATAAAGTGCCTTCAGAACATACAGACTTATAAAATTCCAATTAATTATGAAAATAAGTTCCTTAAAATTCCCGAGTCTTTACATTACTCCCACCTCCAGGATTTACATCCCCGTAAAACATCAACACACACTAGGGAAAACAAATGAGGCACTGATCACGAATCTGAGCCTCCCACTCTCATGTGCTCTCCTAGAGGTTCCCCTGCTGCTAGAAAATGCGCACCAGAGGAACCGACCGTCCTTGTAGGACCCCCTCCTATTGATGATCAATATCTACTTGAACCTTCGTGAATGTTTCCCCATCATTGATGTCCAACTCCTCAAGGTCGATGATGTGTGGAGGGTCGTGCACGAATCTCCTCAACAGAGATTTGTAAAAGAAATTGTGCACCTTGTGCAACTGTGGTGGAAAGACCATGCGGTAATCCTCCTCGCCTACTCTGCTGAGGACCTGGAAAGGTCTTTTGAACCTTGGAGATAACATGATGCCTCGGCCACATCTCCTTAGACCTCGTCGAAGTGACACCAGTATGAAGACGTGGTCACCATACTTGATCTCTAGATGCCTCTATTTTCTATATGGAACTCCAAACTCAAAAACCTTCTACCATGAGGGTATGGTTGGCTGACTCAAGAGTGATCATCCGCACCCTCCTATTCATGAGTTTATCCTATGCTGCCTAGGTTTCCCTTTTCGCCGACCAAGGGAAAACCCCATCCCAAAGTTGTAGATAAACCACAACCTTTTTTCCTAATAAAGTCAATCTGTGTATGAACTGTGGATGCCCAGTCCATATCCAAACTAGATTCATAAGGCCTCAATGCTGCCACCAAGAGGTTCCAACCGAAACTCTCACCTCAAGGGACTGATCACACCATTGGTGTAAGAATTATTATCGAGTCTCCTTTCAAAGGTATCTTCAGATGTGAGGGTCAAGTCAACGGCTTAACCAGAAACTATAGGTCTGGGACAAGATTTATGGAAGGAAGGAATGATTCGTATCAATGTCTGTTATTATGGAAGCTAGTAGTAGACATAGACTGTACCTCGAATCATCCCTAGAGCCATTCGGTCACACTCCTTGACCGAATGCAGCTACACTTTTCCCCTTCCCTCCAGATCTCTGAGGATGGAGGGGAATAAAAAGGTGGGTGATTGTAACATATCAAAATGTACACCACCACATGCTACTCTTATAACTTTTCTTCAACGTCTGCTGCTCTTCAGATTCACCTGTCCTTTAAACAAAAATCACCCTAAGGTCGGATATCTAAAGCACTGATCATATTGTAGTCATCAAGTACCATGAAAAATCGGTACGACTAGATGAATACTCAGCTACCGACTTGTCATCCTGCCGAAGCTATATAAGCCCAAGAGAACACTCAACCACCTCCTCAAGCTACTCCTCAGCTACCTGTGAGTCCGGCTTTCCTCGGAATCGGAGGGGTATCTGATGATGAAGTAAATGTAAGGTACTAAGCCTACATATTTCATCTACCAGTACTTCCGGTTCTGACTACTGAACAATAGGTAGTGATATAGATGACGCACTACCCGAAGGTACAATCTCAGGCATCAGTCCACGTACCGAAGCCTCATTACTATGTGGACCAACCTCATGGTCAATTACTGGGAAACACTAGTAGCCAAGATAACCATTTTCTCTACTAGTGTCTAAAATATGTGTAGAACTCTAGATATCACCTCTATCTAGTCTACTGCTGCCTGGGAATTTGTCTCACCTCGTAAACTCAGAGGCCTCTGCCGCTGGGACTTGTGAAACACGCTCAGTCGGCATGCACCATCCTCCTGTGCAGCTGGTGGTATCTGATGCCTAATGGGCGGTGGTGCTACTCGTACACCACCCGAAGGTGCCAACATAGTAGGAGGGCCTGCACCGAAGCCTCATCGCTCGGTGGGACGTCATCAGGTACTCTCTCAGATCTCCATCTGACTGTCTGCGTGGAGGTATCCTAAACAGATGTGATATGGTCAAATGTTAATACCAGGTGAGATGACCTGGTTTGAGCTGACTTTAAGAAATCTTTTGAAAACACACACGCAATCAGTTTTTTCGTGCACTGAGTCAAAAATCAGTAATCATGATCCTGGTGTATGGATACGTCAGCCGCCACACCAACACTGGATTCCCTAAACTGAAAACCACACTTGCTACTCTTAACACTATTTCTTCATAGAAAAGAAATATCAGAGTTATAATTTCTTCGGTAGAATTGACTCCTCTGATACCAATTTGTCAGGACCCATCCCCCAGGGCCCATGTTGTAACTACCCCAAGCCCACCTTCTATAAGCCAGGGGCTGGTGACTAGAACCAAAGGCGTAAATCACTATAACTGGGATGGAATTTCCTTTATAAAATGTAAACTCACACAACCATGGATCATGATGAAGAAAAACACTAGGTAAAGCTGAATACAAAGTAGTGTTGAATGTAAAGTGGAACGGAAATACAAGCCCAACTGTAAAGTACAAGGAAAAATACAAAACAGCTGGAAGGTGACAGGAAGCCCCTCGATCGTCTACCATGGTTCCTACCAGAAGGGTAGGTACAAATGTCCTCCTAAACACTCCGTGTCCATATGTCCGTCCATCCGTCCATCACCTTTGGGTACTGACTCGTCGTGAGATCCACCTCTTGGTAATGTCCAGTCCTCGTAAACTCTACCTCGATCAGAACTTTCTGTTGTCTACATCCAGCACAACGAGTTGTGGGAATAGCCCGTGTAGGGGTGAGTATAACGATACTCAGTAGGGACCCTGAGACCCTCAAGGTCTCACTAAATCTAACAACGATAAACCACAAAGTAAATATCTCAACAGATAACCTTTACATAGGTATATTCCCATACATATACCTATGTAATCTAGTAAGCCATCTCAATTCTAAGGAAAACACAATGGTCATTTACTCAGCTCAAATCAGGATTTTTATTCATGATGAAGAAAACACGGCTGCTGGAGAACCCCTCCTCTGTAGAGCACATTAGTCCTGTCACGACTCTGAGGTGCCACTCACTAACCTTAGACTGCTGAGGTACTCCTCCACTATCGAGTACTACGAGTCTACCAACCCAGCACAGTAGTGCTCCCCCTACTTGCCTACATAGGTACTCCTCCTGTCGAGTACTGCGGGTCTACCACCCCAACACAGGAGTTCTCCTCACCATGGTTCTGCCACACCAACACAGTAGTGCTCCCCACTGCGCTAGTCAAGTCATTTGGATACGAATCCGACAAGCAGTCATTAGGTCTCAGCCAGCTACATGGTCATCGTACTTCGTAAGCTCGTCTCCAGTAGGATATTCTCCACGAGCCACATGTGGATACTTCTATGTGTCACGTAATCTCACGTGGAAGTATTTGAAAGGACCGCCTCGTCGTAGGGGTCACAACTCAATAGAAGGTGCGTCAATCGTACGCCTAGTCTGTGAGTTATTAGCATTTCCGATCAAGGGGCCCAGTTGGTTTCTAAGATAAACCATCCCGACCATACTCCAACTACTTTCAATCCTCATGTGGAGTATTCAAAAATAATGGTCTCATCATAAGGAATCCAACTTAATTGACGAAAAGTAAATCGGACGTCCGATCATTATGTTATAAGCATTTTATTAACGAGGACCCGGTTGCATTCATGTTCTATCCATCTAGGTCGTACATCAAATGACATAGGTTAACCAAACCGGTCACACCATTTCGATCCATACTGAATAACACATGATATGTACTACCCATTGGTCCAAAACAGATAGCTGGTGAAAAAGTTGCATTTCACCGCAACACGGGCGAACCGGGTCTAGTAGGGCCCATGCCTCAACCTCGACCTGAATATCCAAAACATGTCTTGAAACATTCTTCTTAGTTTCAAGGTTGTAACGTCGCAGACAGTTTGACATTACGACACCGTATGAGAGAGATATGTCAGATACAAGATCCCGTAATAATAATAATATTATTATTATTCGATGTTTCGTGGACTCGAGCCATGAACCAGAATTTAGTATCCAACATTAGACTTGAATAGACCGTATTAATGGTGGGATTACATCACCACAGAAGGCAATACAATTGGATGTAGCACGCATGAGTTGTGATGGGTCGAAGATTTAATAATAATATTAAATCTATTATTTTTCGAGCGCTTCGGGTACCCAATCCAAAAACCCAAAAAATACATCAAATACAGGTATTGGAATGTCCATCTTAGAATATGGGTTGCACTTACACTAACGGTTCGTTAAACCGAGGTCGCACAAAGAATATACCGTCAAAATACGGGTTTCCCAAAGAAAATAATAATATTATTATTATATTATTATTATTTTTAATTTAATTTAATTCTTTAAAATTATCACACCCAAAATCCACGCACCACCAAAATATATCAGCCTCCCTTGCTTTTTCTCCAATCCAACCAAGCCCCCCCCCCTCTTTGACTACCCCCTTTTTATTTCTTTTGTTATTTATCTACTTTTGATATCTCATCCACTCTCCAATTAGCATCTTCTCCTACGAAAATAGCGATTCCAACATGTTGCACTTCCACCTCGGCCTGCTAACCTTGCTCCACCAGACCACCTTACTCACGCCATGAGATACTTCCACACTCCATTCCAACTTCAATTTAACTCTGAAAATTGATACGAATGCATATCCATAATCCTCTGGTCGAGATCTTCACGTCTGTATGTCGCGCTCAGGGAAACATTGAGTTTCTAGTGCGCTTAATTATTTGGGGATGAAAAACAGGTGAAGTGTGCACGAACAATGAATAAAGAAAGATCACGGTCGAAGTGCGTATCGAAATCCATGTTAGTCTGGAAATCATTTTTGAGAATGAAGAACATGGGGAAATGGAAATTAATATTTATCGTGACTCAATATTTTCAAATTCAAGTTAAACAAGAAGAATATTAATTAAATCAATTGTTTATCGATCCGCGAATTAATTTATTTAATTCTCATTCATCATGTGAAATTTAAACTGAGGTAAGAAATCCACAAAGATAAATCGTACAAATAAACGCTCAAGCTCGAGGGTATAAACCACATAAATGAGAAATATACAATATTCCCATAGCTTGAAAAGTTGTTTCATGTCGTCGATCCGTGGAAGAAGAACGTCGCGGTAGAGGGCATTGTGAAGAACGACATCATTCTTCGTTGGAGGCATTCTTCATCGACGAGAAGAACACTTTCTTTATCTATATATCCAGAGCTTTCCTCATTTTTCTCCAACTCCATAATTTCCCAACTAAAATAATAGCTCTTCCTATTATTTTATTCCCACAACAATTTAATTAAGAATCAAACACTATAATTAATTAATTGGATAATCCCCTTAAATAATTATAATGTGTTGACAATTTAATTTGGTAGAAGGTAGAGAGTATAAAAAACTTAATAAAGAGAATGGTTGTCACAACAAATGCAAGGGAGGTTAAGGGGTGTTTAAACGGAGATTAAAGATTGGGGATCGTGTGGGCCCCACCATAAAAATACCCACACATGGGAAGTTATGTGGGAGTGGGCCCCACCATTAACTTCCCCCTGTAGGATTTAACCACCATGACGTATAAAATTGTTCTGAACAATTTTATTTAACTTTTTAACTAATCCCCAAATTTTAACTTTCAACCCGCATAAAACGCAACTACGATAAAGGTCCCCTTATGCAATTACCTGCACTGTGAGTTCATTGGTGCCATCAGATTTCAATTCCGAGCACCAGTTCAAGAGATAGAAAAACCCGCATGTACGTTTACCGAACGTATGTGAACAAAACTTCGGAAATTGATTCCGGGCACACCAGGCCTTGGAATCAAGTTTCGTCAGAAGCTACAGACTCGTAAAATTCCAAAGAATTATGAAAAAAAAATTCCTTGAAATTTATTGGTCTTTACAATAATATTAATTTATATGAATATTAATATACCTAATTACAATATTAATTATAAATAATTTTTTCTATATATTCTTGAAATATATTACTTATAAAAATTTTTCAAGGAAAAAGGTTCTCAAAATTGTTGTTTATTTTAAAAAATGTTATCCACGTGGAAATTATATTTTGTTCAATAAATGTTTTAAATAAAAATTTTAAATATTATATTTTTTTTAAATGATGATTTCAATGACAAGGGTTTTGAAAATGTTTTATTTTTTAAACATTTATTTTCAAAGAATGGATTTTTATTTTACGAAATGATCTAAATGATATATCTAAATCTTAAATCATCAAATATGTAATTATTTAATATATTTTGTGTTTTTGGGGAATGGTATCTGATGACACAATTATTATTCTTTATTTAAATGGTTTATGTTAAATATCAAATGTTTTTTATGAAACTAATTTATCTACCATGTGTTATACCACGATAAAACCTTGTTCCATTCCTGGGTTAGTATATGAAAAAATAATTATGAATTCTTTGTATTTTATACATCTAATGATATTATTAAATGTGTTTAATACCCATTTTATTTCATGGGTAATAATATATTGAGTGATTCATGATCTTGTGGGAAACAAAAATATAAATTTAATTATGTGATGTGTGGGATTATATCTCCCACTTTTGTGTTCGGTAAAGATTTAGATATATCATGAGATAAACATTAGTGGAAATTGGAGTGAACCTAGAACAATAAGACATGACTGCCATTGGGATTGGTGGTGTGTCTCTCTTTGGAGTTGTAGTTTTATAAGAATAAACATTATTACATGTTCACAATGTTATTCATGAACATTATTACACGTTCAAAATATTATGCACGAACCTAATTACATATTAACAATTTTTTAAATGAACCTAAGTACATATTCACAATATTATGCGTACACCGGTTTTCATGTCTATAAGTTTATGTGAGGACCTGATTTAATTTCATTATCCTAATGATTGAACTTGTATCTATTTTCACATGTTAAAATTGATATAATTTTTTGTGTTTGAAATAAATCTATAAACTATAAAAAAAATTAATAATCACATTAACCATGTTTTTTTAGGATCTATGTCTTATAAATTTCCAATATTTAGTTGATGATTCAGTTTTATGATCCTTGATATGTATCTTATGGTTTTCCAATGTTTTTATCACCATCATAAAACCTTATGATTATTTCATGCTTACATATTTTCATTTTTTACCTCAATATGAATTTGATCTAACCCATTCCAATGTTTAATGTCTCCATGTTATGAAAAATTGTTTTATGTAGGGTAGGATTGTATAGAGTAATAACTTGGAAGATCATTATGGGAAATTTGGAATATATTTCACCATTTTAGTATATTGTTTTCCAGGTATACAAATTCATTATAAAACAATGGTCATCGTGCAAGTGATTTTGTAATGTAGTGAATATTCATCTAAAAAGATTATATATCCTGTATGTTTATATTGGGTCACTATATTTGATATCAAATATAATGGTTTTGTTATCATTTTGAAACAAGTATGATAAATATTTAGTTTTGTCCCTATGGTATTTCAGTAGTTTTTCGTATGGATGTATCTAATGATATTTCTATAGATAAGATAATGTATAGGAAAGTGTCCTGAAATTTTTTTAAAGGACTGTGGATAGGGTTTTTGAAATGATGTAATTATTGGTGACAAATTAAAAAACATAATATTAAGATCAACTCAATCAGGAACAGGTGCACCAAAAAAGAACTTGTTGTAAACCTAGTTTTACACTAATGGTAGATATGCTTTAGAAATTAAAAAAATCATTAAAATATATTCGCATGGATTTAAATAATATATGGATATGAAAATCCTTGTAAAAACATATGTTTTCATCAAATAATGAAAAGGGTGTTGTTATTTGGACATCCTATATATTTTTTTTGTTCCCCTTTTTTATTAGTGGAACTCACACTATGTGTTTGGTTATATCCAATGGATGGAACCCTATGTATCCTTGTTAATAAATAATATAACGTAAAATAATATTATATTCCTCAAAAAAAATTAATGCATATGGAATGAAAAATCTCATTTATATTACTAAAAAATGAATCTATAAATCAAGCTGCTCATGAAAACGTATAGTGGGGGGAAAAACATTCTGTTGAATCTTTCAGGAGGAAATAATCAACTTCATTCAAAACTTTTATTTGCATTAAATAGGAATATATAAGTAGTAAACCCTCTTGTTTTTGGTGATAATATAAGTCATATGAAGTTAGACAGAAAATCTGATGATATATTAGATCAATTGACAAAAAACACTCAATCTTCTACATCACGAAATAGTTTGAAGGGGGCCAAATGTGAGTGAATGAAACGAATAATAATGTGTTGCATTTTTGGGATTCTTATAAATTTATCAATATAATGTATATGTAATTTAATGTGTATAATCAATGAAATTTATATATAGATAGCTCAACATTATGCACTACCCACACCTCATTGTCTCAAGTGCAATGATTTTTGACATTATAAATAACAATACAAAAGTAAAATGGATATTCTAGACGATAATATACAAAAACACTAATGAAAAAGGAATAATGGAATAATTATGAAGTAAAAATGGATGATGTGATTTTTGAAAAATAGTTAATGTGTATCCTAACATCATTATAAGGGTGATTCAGTTTCAGTTGTGTATGAATTAGCCCTATGAAAATATTAATTTTCATCAATTACTAATGTTTCATGAGATTATCACCCTCTAAATGGATTCTAGAATAATAAAATGACATTTGATTTTTATGAGTACATGGATAGTCCAAATTTTATAATGAAATTTTTCTAGGGTAAGATCATATATTATTTAAGGAATAAAGAGTGAATTTTATTTTTCAAGTGCTATATAGTTAACCAATTATAGAATGGGTTTTTCCTAAATTGAATTATTTTTAAGATACTAATGTGTTATTTATATATAAAAATATTTATTCATATTTGATATCCTACTATAGGAACTTTGTTTTAGTAATTACTAATGATATATGAAATTATTATCATTTTATCTATGGATCATATGTTCAATTACAAATTCAGGGATAAAAAATTATCCTTTATTTCCTGGTGTAGTAGATGATGTGGAAAATAATGAAATAACAACCAAAGGGAGAGTTTTTGAATATTTAAGTGAATAAAATGATGTATGTTTATTATATTGTGTGAATTCATCAACATTATTCAAAGAATATTAAAATATAATGTCATCCTATTATCAACATTTCTTATGATATATATTTATTTTTTTCATAGCTTTTATTCATTTTGATTTATGATTAATAACATTATCTAGATCACCTATTTTATTATGATTATTAATATTTTTCAATCTCAACAATTATTTATTCTTTTCCACGATGAAAAAATATTTACATCCCACCTATATTCTCCTATGTGATATCCTCGTTAAGAGTTAATTTTGTTAACCACTGTGTTTCTAAGTGTCCCATTTCATAAGATATCTCAATATTTAGTTTTTATGATGTGGTTTTTTATGAAAGTTTATTTCCTATTATAAACATTTAATTAACTATATAAATTTGTATGGTGACATTCATTTTAAGGGGGGTTTAATATAACACCCATTTTTATGAATTTTGTTTTAGAATAAATTAAAATTATTTGATAGCTTACATTACATGCTACAAAAAGTGATGATTTAGTTATAATTAACACCATGTTTTGAGTTTTCTACACACAGAACGGATTTCGGATTATGGTACATCAACCACTGATACTATCTTCTATTTCAGACAATACCATGTTTATATTGTGTTAAATGAAACATTGAGATAGTTTCAGAACAGATTTGGTTTTAAAGTGTATTTTGATGAACTATACATTTTTTAATCTAATTGAGGTTATTTTAATCAATTTTAATTTGGAATTGGCTGTAAAAACATTTTAGTCTCTTAAACATTGTAACTTTAATAACCAACTGATTTTTAATGTTGACAAGATTAGTATTAAATTAATTTTTTACTCTTATATGATTCTAATGTTGAAAAATAGATTCCATGTTTTTAATACTCATAATTTATTATTTCTAATAAGTCAAAATTATTTTTTGACCAATATGATTATTGAAATAATAAAAAATTAATCACATCGATTAAGAGAAAAATAAGCTTTCGGTGGAACTAAATAATATTCAAGAGGGGAAAATTATCCTAGATTGTTGTCCAAAACCAATTATCTCTTCATATTGCGAACATTAATCTTCATTGATATAATGATTTTTAATTTTTTAAAATTATTTTGATAATAAAATTGTTACAAATGCATTCCATTTCAAATAATCCATGCAAGTCTTATGCCCCACATATAAATTACAAACACATCTTCCCCTCTATTAAAAACACAAAAATAATTTCTACAACAAATCCCTATTAAATGAAATTCTACACTTCTCCCACTTTATCATATAATCCTTCTTTTGGGATGAAATCTTACGATGTAATTACTTCAATTAAAAAATATAAGTTACCTAAAAAGAGGAAACCTTCATCAATGAACATTTTGGTTTTATTTCTATCTAATACCCCTTAAAAATATTATATCATGATTATATAATAACCTCTGTATAATAAATATAAATATATTATCAATATAATGTTATTGAAATATGACTTAAATCAACTCCATAAAATGGGATACACAATCATTATTTGTGTTTACGACGAAATACCTCCTCATGAACTGATGACACTCCTTCCATTACCACCATTCGAGGATGGGATATATAAATTATTTATATATTATATATGATATTATGATATTTATGATGTTATTATGATTCAATAAATTTTATATATGACATTCCATTATGATTTTCATTTTTTTGGAATATGATAATGTTGTTGTTGTATTCAGTTGTCTACCACCTCATGAAGTGATGTGATTTGTTCATGATTTACATGGAATGTATTATAGATGGTTTTAATAAAAAATATTTATTTTTTTTAAATTAAAATGATTCTATATTTACATTATCTTATATACATTTCTTTTATTTATTCTGATAATAAAATTGAATAAAAGTTCAAGTGTTTGTACAACCCACCTTCGCAATAAACAATGTATTTTCTTTTCTACATATAACATTTATAAATCACTCTAAATAAATATATATTGAATATATATATTATTTATATCATTTATATAATTTTTGAGATTTTTAAATCATTATAAATTGCATAGATAAAAATATAACTAATTAAAAATTTTATGAAAAAAAAAGTTTTTTACACAAAACGTACCATTAACATTGAGAAATTAATAAAATTTTAATAAAAATGTCATAATAAAACCATATATGATATGGTATATATGATATTTTTAAGAGATGTAAAATATAAATATAATTTTTTAAATTTTGGGTTTATCATGTTCATTGTTAGTCCAGACTTATGAGAAGGGATTTTTGTATCACTTTTTACTTTTGTGACACCCATGATATGTTAACCAACTTTTTCTTATAGGTGGTGTATATAAATCCCATGAATATACTTTATGAATTCTATAATTAATATTTATTTTAATTTAACTTCCATTTTAGGATATCTCTTTCATGGGGTTATGGTTTCAAAGCTACCAAGGAGTAATGTATATTTGTCTTAATTCTTCTTATTTGGAACACACATTTTGTAATGCACCAACTTTATTTTAAATGATGTATAAACTACCCTATTGAAATTTTATATATTTAATAACTTTATATGAATTATATTTTATGCTTCATATAAAGTTATTATATCATTAAAATGATGTTTCTATGTTAACAAAATGGAAAGAATATGTTTCTATAATATCATCATTTATCGATATTATCTATGATTATGCTTACATTGACAAAATATAATGATCTATATTTGATTAATTCAAATTAATTATCTTATCCTATTGTTATTTTTGATATCATCATGTAATGGGTCTGTTTTCCAATCTTTTTTACTTTTAATAATAAATAAATTCTTTTAATAAAATATGACATTATTTCTCTCTTTGGAAAGAAATATGTTTTCGCCCAAAAAAATGATTTCGAAAAATGATTTAAAAAATTTCTAATATTGTAATATTTTTTTAAAATACATATTATTTCAGTTTTACCTTCTTAAAAACTGGGTTTCAAATAAATAATCCAGTAATTTTACGATTAGGGAACCTTTTTAATTAGTCTACGGAGAAAAAGAAATGTTATGAATCTATAGATGTATCCTTTATCATGACCATTATTAATTGGATTTTTAATTACTATATTACTAAAATAATTTAATGAAAATGTTTTTCCTATTATTCTAGAAAATCATTTTCATAATATTGGATTTTTTAGAAAAATTATTTTAAACATGTTTTATGTTTGAATTTTTTTCATATAGGTAATGATATCTTTCTCAGTGTATTTACTAAATTAATTATTGATGATTATATTATTTTATTTCAATTTTTTGAATGGAACATATTTTTAAAAAAAATTATGCTTTAAATATTTATATCCAATAAAATACATCTTACCTTTATAAATTCACAAAGTGATCATTCAAAATCCTCATACATATAACATGAAATCTATTGATATAGTTTATTATTTACGAGTGATATGATCTGAGTAAACCATTCCTATTATATATTTGAATTGTTTTTCATTAAGATGAAAAGTTTTTTTAACACGGCTTCTCTTCAATGGGTTATACCATGATGAAACCCACTTCATGATATGGTAATGGATAAGATGAAAGGATTATTAAACCTGCCTACTTTTCATATGTAATGATATTATGAAATGTCTACAACATAAATTTCATTACATGCGTTATGATATGATTAAATTTCATTATCTTGTGGAATAAAAAGTACGGTTTTCATTATGTAATGGGTGGGACCTATATCATTCATCAAATCATTGGTCAATGATTTTTATATATTATGAGATACACATGGATAGAACGTTAAGTGAACAAGGTGAAATAAGACTAGGATTCAATTGTGGATGGTGATGTGTCCTATTATTGAGCTCTATTCGCATATACATAAACCAGATTCCATTTTCAAAATGTTATTTGTGAACCTGATTTCATGTTCGCAATATTATTCATGAGCATGATCACACGATCCTAATGTTATATATATTCATGATTACATGTTGAAAATATTATGCATTGTCCTAGATTCTGTCATTATGTTTATCTGATGGCTTGATTTTGTATCCTCACCTTCATGATTTAACATATTTCTATTAACACATGTTCAAAATATTATATTTTTATGTGTATTCTAGGATTCTATGTCCTATGAAAATTTTATTATACAATGGCTCAGGTTATTCCCTTATGATTCATTTCTTATGAACTTCCAAAATTTATTCCATGATTCATTTTTGTTGGTCATAGTATGGAAATCATGAGGGGGGGGGGGGGGGTTAATCAATTTCATGAAAATTCTTTTTATAAAATGTAAATTTAAATAATTTCCCCATTAAAAAATAGGCTAGTTAGTCATGGTAGTAAAATCATTATAGTTTGACTATTCGACTAGTTTTTCCAAAGATTTATTATTTATTAATTATAATAATATGGAATTTTTATACAACTTTGGAAACTACACAAATAAGAAATGATAGTTATATCTATTATCCAAGACTAACTATCAAAGTAAAATTTGTGTTATGAAAAAATGGTTTAAAAATAGAGAAAGGAAAAATTGAAAGATGTTCAGTCTTAAGCTGATATATAATCCACTCCACTTGGTGATCAAGCAACATCATGATATATATATATATATATATATCTTTTATCCATACCCTATATCATGGTTAACAATACTGTATGAGACTGTCATGGACACAATAACTCTTCCACTATTCTACCGAGGAAAACTAACAACCAGGTCACACATGAACTCTTTCACAGTTATACATGAGTGAAAAAAGGTGTAGAAAGTTATTTGAGTGAGGTTATATTGTATACTATAGATCATTTCATGAGACATTGTGTGTCTTTGATAAAGATACGCACACTGCCCGAAATGTAATGGAATGGTACACAACCCTAAAAAAATTAACCAGAGAGCGTTTAGAAGGCTCAGTGTGTCATGAAATGTAGCATCCGACTCTATGTATGAATAAGATGAAATGTTCCAAGCATATTCAAAAAAAATGTTTTGT
This sequence comes from Viscum album, assembly GCA_963277665.1. NCBI lineage: Eukaryota > Viridiplantae > Streptophyta > Magnoliopsida > Santalales > Viscaceae > Viscum > Viscum album. The sequence goes on from OY728152.1 coordinate 1,430,285,360, forward strand.
GAGATTAGTTTTCTAGTTTTTAGTGCAGATAGATGTTCCTCTTCTCCGTCGAGTTACTGTATGGATTCATTCAAGATGGATCTCAATCTGTTTTTCTATGTCTATAGCCATTAAGATAAGGAAGTCATAAATTTAGTCTATTCATTCATATATGAATGTTACTCTATTTTTCCATGGAATCCATTGATAATTATTTTTTCTATAGTGCTAAAATTATTTTATTTTGGGTGTTTCTATTGGATCCTATAAGAAGTACTATATCCACACCTCGTACTAATTGCTGATAGAACATCAAAAATTCATGTATTATATCAGTGTACTTAAATGAATCAAATATTAAAATTAGAAACTACATTTAAATTTAATTTAAAAATGTTTGAAAAATGGTTCTATATGGAATTATGTCACAATTGTGGCGAGATAGTCACAGTTAGACAGTAACAGTGACATAGTCACTGTGAGATAATCACGGTGCGAAAATTATATTGATATCTGGAACTAGTAGCATAGTTACCAAGTCTGGTCCTTTAGGAATTATGGAACCAATGTCAAGGATACAGTGTCATGTAAATGATGTCTCATGTAACTGGGTCTAATACTTTGTCAAAATTCTAAACGATATCTTGTTACGTTGACATGGAAACGGTAGAATGAAAATGGTGTTAGGTCCTTTTCATGAATCTAGAAATGGTAGCTAGTATATTCTATTATACACTTTGTGAGAATCTAGAACTGGTATCCTACTTTTGGTTTCACGAACATATCTAAATATCTATACGATGTCTTATGAATCACTATTCATAGAATAGATTAATATTAAACATAATAATACTGAAATAGAATAGAACAAGATTTTATATTGTTTAAAATTTTCAACCATCATTTGTGAGATTCTGAATCATGGTCCTGTGAGAGTTTAAAACATGATTTATAATAGTGTAATACATTTTTTTATTCATTAAAACCAAAGGAGTCCAGAATTCACCATACATGATTTTTGTACATTAAAAAACGGGGAATCCAAAAATATCTAAACATGATTTGTGAGAATTAAAACATGAGAAGTCCAACAATATTCCCATTTTTATGATACAAAATCAAGGAATTTACAATCCAAATATTTTAGATTGAAATAACATATTCCTTATCAAATCAATATATTATAGAATTTATATAATAAATTTCATAATGGCTAATTCGTTACCCTTATGTATCCTCTTTATTATTACTCCTATGCAAAGTATCAGTGCAGCTATTTTCTCCATTTTAATTTTTTTTTGATTTATTTCTCCCTTATTTTTTATTAGGAAAAAGTGAAAAAGGAAATAAGAAGTGGAAAACAATATTAGGCCACATTATGTTAAATAAAATGAAAGAGTCTATTATAAGAAAAAAGATAAATTACAATATATCCCTATCAAAATGAGCAATCACTTCATGATAGATTCCACAAACATGGTATTTCCTATGTCAGATACATTATATGGAGAAGCATCATGTGCTGATGTAAAGGTGGTAGATATAGTAGTTAGGGAAGTACGTGACACACCATTAATGATTTAAGTGGTAAAGGGAGTTCTGGTGGAAGAACATGATAAATATTTCTCAATGGTGACAGGTCTAATATGTCCTATAGAATGTGAAAAAGACAAGATAATGGATGAAAAAGAGGTGGAGGAAGAAGGATAGGGAGAAGAAGAGTGTCACGACCTCAACAAAGTAGCTGAAAGAGCCAAAATTGTAGTAATATAAACATTGAGATAAGGATTAAATAGCTTGATAATATCTGATATGATCTCTCTACCATACTATAATGCCTTCTCAATGTCACCCTTGTTTTCTAGGAACTTCTCTAGTGTGGGTGTGAATTATTTAATCTTATTCACTTGATCATTAAAGGCTTCAATGACATGAAGTATTTTGAATATCTCTATAATATAATTTATTTTATTAGTCAACTCATGCTTAGAATAAATTCTCTTAAATTAGATGTCCACATTTATTGAGATTTCTTCATGATAATTAGTAGAAATCTATGAATTTCCCCTCACCAAATCCAATACATGGCCACAATTCTTTATATATGTAGAGAGACATTACATAATAGCACCAATATTCACTGACTAATGATCATCTCTGAATACTGATATGATCAAGTGTAACATCCCAAATCCGGGGTCTAGCCAAAGGTGCCCCGTACCCAGTCGGTCTCATGGCCTCAAGTGAATTTCCCCAAGTGGCAAAGGCTTCCGACTAGGAGTGAGGGTATTGGTTGAGACAGGGGGAAATAATTACCTCATAGGTAGAGTGACACATTAGAAACAAATAGTAAATAGTTATGAATTTTTTAATATCATACATAGAAGTAAACAATGGAAGACTGATAGTATAAATAATTGTAGAATATAGATATAAATAAATGATACTTGTCACATGTGTATATGAAAATAGAAAAACATGTCACAATGCTAGAAATACTATACTAGAACCAATGTATAGAAAATATTAACTTTAATAGCATCACAAGCCTCATCCTTTTCCAATGATATCCATCTCTAATAGATTTCAAGTACCTGATGAAGAGAGGGGTTTTACCTTATTTATACCTACAACCATATAATATTTTTGGGTCCAAATTAATTACCCAATTGTGTGTGAGATGAATCCCAGTAGGAAACCATGAAATTATATGTGCCTTTATATCAGTGAATATATATATAAGGATATATATAAATAAAGAAGTAAAATAGGAAGTACTCAAAAGAAAACAATCCTATAGTTTTCAATTTAATTTATGTAAATTAATTCATTATTCAAACTAATGAATAATGTTCCCCCATGATCAATCCTAATCTTTGTATCCCCCTATCTAACAATAATAAATAGACGTCTTAAAAGACTATCTAAACAATCATGTAAGACTGAGTCCAACGTGTTATTTGGACTGGAAGGCTCTTCAGAATAAATCATTCATTCACAAGAAACCCTTTGCTAATGTTCTCATAGTTTATCCCATATGGTTAAACATATCCTTATTTAAATATATAATAATGAACCTATAGAAAATATCTCACAGTCTAACCCCTATGGCCCCATATGTCGATAATTAATTACAAATGACCACTCAGGTAGCCCTAGTGGTCAATACCCCTTGGTCTTATTAGAGATAATAATCACAATGAACCTCCGGATGCTCTCAAATTCAATGTCATATGGTCCAATGTAAATTTAATGACGACCGTCTGGGTTACTCTCAGGGTTTAACCCCTTTTGTCAATGACCCCATGGATTCTCTCAATGTCAATTCTTCTGGTCAGACATACCAACAATTCATAATTTAAAGACACCACTTTGGGAAGCTCTCATAGTCCATCCCGCTTGGACACACATTGATAATGTGAAACACGTGCATCTCATATAAAAAAAACTTCATCCTAACAACACTAGGCATGAAATCCAGGCACCCTAACTGTAAATTCAAGACCAAACGGCCATAACCAAATCAATCATGGGAAAACACATAGATAATAAAGGTACTAAACATTAGGCCTAAGAAAATAACCAATTCTAAAACAACAAACAATATCAGTTATTAAACAGGGATAAATTCAATAATATGAAATACCAAAAACATGGGTATTGGGATCTTCTAGCACATAAAATCCAATGATAGCCAAGTAATGGAACAAACCACATAACCCGACATTGAATGGTGAAAAATATATAACTTCATCCCTTAAATTGGCCTAGAACGTCATAGATCTATAAAAATATCAAACTAATTCAACAATTAATCACTCACGAGAGAGGATAAATCAGGAAGGGTTTCTCTATGTAATGATTGAAGTCATCAGTGGGAATCCAATACACCTAGTGGAATCTCAATCAGATATCGGATGGAAAGATAGTGTGGGTTCAATGTTCTTTACAATCTTGTTGCACTCATTTTTGAAACACATGAAGAATAGATGTTTTCTAGAGATGAGAGGTGACCCCTATCACATTAATTAAGAAAAATAAATTTACACGATGTGTTCATTTAATTTACACACCATGTACATGCCTGAATCAGCCCCCACTTTATGTGGTCAACACAGCCATGTACTAGGCCATTACATGGCCAATGCACACCTATATGAGACAACATGGTACACAATGTGTACCCAAGAGTACATGTTGTGTTCTTAGAAAATTTCAAAATTCTTTTTTTCCACAAAAACACTCAAAATAAATATCCTTGATTGAAATGAAGATCTGTGTTCTTATGAACTTCCCCCTTTAATGCATTTCATCCCTGAATATCCCATCCATGGGTGGTGAAGAAGAAACTTCAAAAAAAACTTTCCCTATAATCATACATCAACCTCCCATTCCCAAGTCTCACCATGTACATACCTGTACTACCATAACACATGTACTAAAGGAGAAGAATAACCATGGAGAACATTCAGGCTGCAATCCAGAATCCGAATAGGGTGATCCTAAAAAGATGATTCCACCACCAACACAACATTTTTGTGTTGAAAAATGTGAGATGGGTCCAATAAGAAATGTCATAGATGAGAAACCTAAAAGATGTCGTGAACATCCCAGTACATCTAAGGTAACGAAAACCGATAGTCAACTGGCATGAATCTCTATAAAATAAAAAATATCCTAACATATCTTAGTGAATGATTCTCTTCTATCTTAATCCTCCTGAGTCCCAACCATAGTGTGAAAATTAAGAAAACCTGATCTCTGACCTGGAACTATAGAGGTCGTCTCTATTGATCAACATATTATTTATAGTGATACGGTACAGTATCCATCTTCTTCTAAATAAAATCCACTTACTCAGTGGTCTCTTTGACAAGACGAGGTCCAAGAATAGATGTCTCCCTTACATGTAGTCATCATTGGGATGATCAGTATGGCCTACCATACAAATCCTATTAGGGTTCCATGTAAATCATCTCCTAGAAATTTTTATTGTATGAAAAATCATATAGGGGTATGTGTCTATCCCAATAATACCTGAAATCTAGGACACATGGTTGAAGCCTATCCTACAAAACCCAAATCATTGTCCTAGACTGGAAATCTGTCTGTGGATGGTAAGCTGTACTCTAAAGTATCTATGCTCCCAATTCCTTCTGTAGTCCCTACCATACACAATAAGTAAACCAGCCATCTCAGTCTGAAACAATATAGTGTTAAACCCCATTCAAACATATAATATCTCAGATGTACAACCTTCCATGCTCTTCAACATTGACAATTTCCACAATCCATAAGAAATGTGCAACCATTGGGATTCTGTCAATGACAACCCAAATTGAATCATTCCCTCAAGACAATATCAGTAAACCTATCACAAAATCTACCACGACATCATTGCACTTACACTCAAGAAGGGGTAATTGCTTTAACAACCTTGATTTTCAATGATTCTCCACCTTCACCTATTGAATGGTGGAACATCCCATAACTAAACCATAAAATATATCTTCATTCCTGGCATACAATACTAATCGTGTTGATCTCGATACATCCTTTTCACACCAGGATGAACTTCCCAAATTAATAAATGAAAATTTTATAATTGCTCCTTACGTATATCTTCTAACAGACATACACTCCTAGGAAAGTTCAAAACCCCATCCTCATCTATGGAATATCCATTTGTATAGTCCTCTCCTGAATCCCTCTGCCATAGGACTAGGCCTTTGGGATCTGAAATTATCCCTATTTTTACTAGATCCAGAAATGTAGAGGTAACTACTACATAATAAAGAAACATCTTGCCATGTATGTCATGAACCTCCAAATACGTATATGATAATAGACCCATATTAATTAACACACTACTAGACTCTGGAACAACATGTATCTAAGACATCCAGTGCAATGCATCAACCACTACATTGATTTTCCTCGGAGTGTATACAAGCTCAATGTCAAAATACTGAAGGTACACAACCCATATTCGGTATCTAAAATTCAAATCATGCTGATTAAATATGTACATGAGGCCTTTTTGGTTAGTGAACTCCACAAAATGATATCCCAAAAGATAATGTCTCCAACTATGAAAATAAATCACAGCTTCTACTAACATGAGATTGATGGTTGTGTAATTCCTACAATTTGGTCTCAACTGCTGAGACTCGTATGAAAAAACTCCTTCCCCATGCATAAGAACTGCACCCATCCTGATAACTGATGCATCACAGTAAATGGTGTAACACATTCCTAGTTATATAAAAATCACTATCGGTGAAAAGGTCAATTTCCCCTTTAGCTCATAATAGGCAAATCATGTGATTCTATCTTCATGTACATCAAACCCTTCTTAGTCCAGCCCATAAGTGGTGTTATAGAGAATTAGAAGTCTTGAAAAAAGAATCAGTAGTAACAATCATGCCCTAGAAAACTCCATACCTAAAAGAAATTATTTGGATGCTCCTAGGAAACAACTATCCTCACATTCATTTGGTCGACTAGAAAAATTCTCTATGAGATAACATGACTCAAGAGGAGAATATGATACTTCCGAAAGTGGCATTTTTTGATCCTAGAATATAAATGATTCTTTCTTAGTGTAATAAAAATGATCTAATGTTGTGTATCATGGTCATGTTGAGTGTGTGAGTACACCAAGATATCTCCTAGGAATACTACCACAAAAGAATCCATTTATGGATGGAACACTCAGTTAATGAGTTATATAAGAACTATTAGCGCATTTGTGAGACCAAACAACATAACCACATAACATTATAGACCATACCTACTATGAAATATTGCAATAAGTATCTATGATGGTTTATGTGAAACTGATGATAATAAGATCTCATTTTAATAAGTGAGAATAGACAGGGACCTCAAAGCTGATAAAAGATATCATCAATCCTCAGAAAGAGATATTAGCTCTTGATGGTCAATTGGATTACCTTCTAATAATCCACCCAAAGACTGAGGGTATTGTTCACCTTCTTCGCAAACAAGACAGACGAACCCCAAAGAGAAGTACTGAGGTAGATGAAATACTTTTGCTATAACTCCTCTAAAGTATTATTGAGTACCTATAATCCTGTTGTAGCTATCCTATAAAAAGGAATGGACACCGGTGCCACTCCATGAACAAGATGAATGGATAAATCAACAACTCACTCTCTATTTAAACCGATAACATCATTTGGAATGACTTCCATGAAATAACTTATCTTTAGAGGAATATCCATCAGTGAAGCCCCCTAGTCATCCATATATAGACTAGAAATTTGGGCAGTTAATCTTCCTAACCTATGATGCTCATGTCCCACTCCGCCCGCCATGACATCCCATTCTCCCTCATGTAGAAAATACCCTCCCTCAGGTGATGTAAAACTCACCATGCAACGATAGTAGTAAACAAAGGCCTGGAATGATACAAATCCATCCATTTAAATAATATTATCGCATATTATCATCTCAAATACATAGTGGTCCAATAATAAGTGACACCTTCCATCACCAAGAGGGAACTCCTGGAACTGACGTACATTAGCATTCCTAATCCCCAATAGAGTTTCTAGAATCATAAAATCCTCATATGTAGAGATACAGATCACAAGATTCTCCTAATGCGAATAGGAATGATATAATGGGAATCCCTTCTATCAAAAAGAGTTGAAGAAAAAATTGAGGCAACTAGAATCGTACCTATAACCGTATAGGGTTTGGGATCCTGCTTATGTTAGGTCTGCTCAACTACAAAATTCTGAACTCTACTGTGACCCTGCCTGAATACCCTGAGCTGATCCACCCTACCTCCACTAGAAACATGTAATTTGGATACCATATCCATGACCTCCATTTTGGGCAGAATAGCCAGACGAACTCTAGTTCCTTAACTAATTAGAAACTAGTGGTCCTTCTTCATAATGAAGAGTCATAATAGAACCCATATCACTCACTTATGAGGAGAACACCAATCATAAACTCTTTAGATTACACATCGTGCCTAAATCTTGTCACACAACGAGGTCCATCAACCAATGTGGTCTCACTTTTCCTCTCTTCCCACACTGGTATCATACCACCTAGATACCTGAAGAATCATAATGTGAAATCTCTGTTTGATGCTTCCTGATATCTTTTGAGATAGTAACAACACTGGATGTGACACCACCGTAGTTCATAGCTCCCAACACCCTTATATTAGACTCTGTAATCAGTGGGGAGTTCACTATAGCTGTCACTAAAGTCATCATGAAGTCATTCAACTATGTCTGGATGTCATAGCAGAGACCATCCGCAGATCACCTATGCAAAGATATCTCGTCGCCTCCCAAAACATGTGTGAAGTGATGAAGTTATGTAAAACGAGATGAGTATTCCATCATTGAAAGATCACCGAAATCCAATTGCATGAACTCTCTGGATCAGTTGTACCTCAATGTCTCTAGATAGAAATAATTGTAGAAGATCTGCAGATGCACTTCTCAAACCATATCACGGTGAAATACCTCATGTGAGATAACATACCACCATATCTTTGGGGAATCACATAGAATTTATGTAAAAAGTTTCAAATTCCTATATGAAATCATCTCTAGATGATCAATGACATAAAAAATGGACTCTAACCATGACTCTGCAACCTTTGGTCCTCTATATCATGGAATAGTGGGATGTTTCTACTGGTGGAACACCCTCATCAGCTCTACCATAGATGGCGCAGGATGTGGTGCTTCTCAAAAATCGTATAACATCTTCAAAATGCCTTCTCAAAAATGTGAATTAGAACTTTTTATCTAGTATAATTGCTGGTGACAAGATGAGCATGATGGGAGGGTATGATGGAAGTTCATGATCTACCAGTTATGATGTATGGTCATCTCCCTACACCTGGCGTACAACCAGGGGTCATCTTAGTGGCATGACTCGACAAGGTCAATTTCACACCGTAGTTCAAGATTATCAAAGACTAAATCTCAGAATTAAAGAAAGGAATAATAGAATATACATTCATTTCTTTAAAAACATGGTTAGACATGGTGTATTAAAAATACATGGTGTGTTCTATTATGCTTTTAACAAATCATATACCTCTTCCAAACTTATTCGTCTAACACTAATACACACAATGTGTTAATCCTCATACAGGGAATGTACATGAATTTTACCTCATTCCCATGTTCTTATACATGGATCAAGCCATGTAGTTTTCTCCTAGATAACACTACACAACATGTTTACCCCAGACATGGCGTGTACTACTTATGTTCTAACAACCCGCGTCGTTAGTCACATGGTCAGATACATGGTCGACTCGACACAGTGTGAAATAATGGGACATGATGTGTAAAACCTATGTTTCATCCACCTATGTCATTAGTCACTTGGAAAAACACATAGTCTTTACAAAACTACATGTACAATAAAAACACGATGTGTTCAATGAAACATTTATTACACCATGTCTCTCCTAAAATAGTCAGTCACATAATTAAATACTACATGACATGTATATATACTGCACAATTTGTACATAATAAAATTTTTTCTTCCAAAAATGATGAACACATGGCATGTGTTCATAATACCACAAACCACATTATTTGGGATTCTAGACAGTATGCCTCTAAAACTCCTCTAAAATCCTAGAAAACACTGAATTTTGTCATATGAATGAAATTTTTTGACCCATGATATCCCATACTCCCGCGAATCAATGTTTTGAATCCTTATTCATAGAATAACATGAAAAAATCAATTAAATTTTAAACACGATCCAACATATTTTGATCCATGTGTGCCCATAACCCAAAGGTCAGAGGATTGTAACCTACCTTCAATTCCACGTTTTAAAGTCATGGATCTAGTTGTTGCCCAAAAGGTGACCTGTTCCAGGTGGGTAACATGACCTCAAGTTCATATCCCCAAACACCAGAGGATGCTTACTAATAGAGAGGGCCTTGGGAGTGATAGTGTTGGAAACAATTCCCTCATTGGTAGAGTAACACATTGGAAACAAATAGTAAAATGTTGTGGAAGGAGTAATTCTATACAACAGAAGTAAATAGCTGAAGACGTGTATTATAAACAACTGTGTCATATATATATATAAATAAATTATTCATGTCACGTATTTCTTGGAATCAATCAAACCAGTTTGGAATTATAGAAATATGATACTAGAACCAAAGTATCCATAATATATACTCTAACAGCCTCTCATGCCTTAGCTTGATCCCATGTTCTACTCCACCAATAGCAATCAAGTACATGATGAAGAAGGGAGTCTTCTATTATCTATACCTATAACCATATAATCCATTTGGTTCTAAAATCATGAACCAAATAGGGTATGAGAAAAATCCGAGTACGCAACCACCAAATGATATGTGCCTAACTGTTGGTGAATATTTTTAACAGGAAGTATGAAAAATGAATTAATATACTATAAAGAACTCAAATGTAAAAATTCTATAGTTTTCAATTTCATTCCTTTACAGTTATTGATTATTAAAACCATTTAATATTGTAACCTCATGATCGAGCCAAAGCTATATATTCCCCAGTATAACAATTACAAACATACGTCTCAAAAGACCATCTAAACAATGAAGTGATACCGAGTTTGAGCTTGTGATTCAGCTTGGAAGGCTCATAAAAATAAATCAATAATTCACTAGTAACCCTTTGGGAATGTTCTCAAAGTCTATCACATCTAGTTCAACATATCAACAATTGAATAAATAATCATAACCCTCATGGAAATATCTCGTAGTCAATCCCCATTGGTCCCATATGTCATCATTATATTACAAACGACCACCTGGGTAGATCTCATGATAAATACACCTTAGCCTGTATAGTGATAATAATTATAATTATTCTATGGTATCTCTCATAGTAAATTCTCTATAGTACAATTTACATTTAATAATGACCGTCTAGGTAGCTCTCACAGTCTATCCCCTCTAACCAATGACCCAATGGTAGCTCTCACAGTCAATACCTCTGATCAAACATAATAACAGTTCATAATTAAGAGACCCAACATTGGGACTCTATCATAGTCAATACCCCTTGAATATACATTTATAATTCAAAAATGATTCATCTCATATAAAAATCCACTTCATCCTATCAACACTATTCATGAATACAAGGCAGCCTAACATGAATTTCTAGATCAAATGGCTATAACCAAATAAAAAATTGGGAAACACATCCATAATCAATGTATTAAATCATACACCTATGAAATAATCCTTTCTTATGGAGATGATTAGGGATCCCTATATGATTAATCAAATAAAAATAAATGTACCTATAAATTTCATTGAATGTACACTCTATGAAAATTCCTCAACTGACCACCACATTAGGAAGTCTACATGGCCATGTACTCAGTCGTTACATGACCAGTAAATAGCTACACACGACAACAAGGTAGACAAAATGTACTGAAGAGTACAAGGTGTGTACATTGATAATTTCCCAATTCATCGTTTTGCTAAAAAACACCCAAAATAAAGACCCATAACGAAAAAGATGATCCGGTTTATTATATCATGTCACTATCAATATGCTGATATAGTTTCCAGAGAAAGATGAAACAATAACCGCAAACGTGATAGAAATAAGTTTATTTAGATCTTATTTGAAATATTCTTTATATAAATCGGTCTACTTATTGAGTGAAAAAAAATCCCACATATCTCAAGGGCTATATTGGTGTTGTTCAAATCCACTTTTTCAAAAAAGTAATCGGGTTTGGTTAAATAATAGATACAAAATTCTATGTAATCTTATCACCCTAATAATTACTACGATGAAAAACAATAGCTTGATTGGTTGGAAATATATTCGACATATCTTCAACCATACTTTTTTGAGATTTCACATCATAACTCAAAATATTGTTCCTAATCAAAACATCCTTGATTTCATGAAGATTATTCGGTTGAATCATTTAATAATTTTATCTAATAACAATTCAAAATTTATTTTATTGATATTTGAAATACGTGGAGGTTGAGAATGTAACAGCTTCCCAAATCCAGAAAACATGTTGTCTCAAAAAAATTCAGATCACTTTGAGTCATCAAATTAGAATTTTTTTAGCAGATTCCAGAACATGAACTAAAACCGGTTCAGAATAATTTTAAGGAGACAATTAATTGAAAGAAATTGGTTTCAATTTAAATGAAATTTGAAGATCGATTCATTTAAATATACCCTCATGGTAATTATCCACATCAAAATAACTGGGAAACATATATCAGGTATCCACAAAGATTTGATCAATATAATTTGGAAGTTGAAAACATTATAATATGGGGTGCTACACCCCCTCAGTAGGTGCATCTCTTCTTGGACTAAGAGATTCAATATCCTAAATCATTCCCATATTTTCAGCTTTTTCTGGTTCACCCAATTCTCCTCAATCTAAATTAAAGGTATATTCCATTAGTTCTTCAAAAAATAATATTATTTCCAGTTCACTTTTTTCTTCAAATTGTTCCACAACAGCTGGCTCTTACTCAAATGTAGGCTCTTCCTCTATAGTAGGCTATTCCTCTATACTAACACTTCCTTTATAAGAAGATTTAAGATTATATTTGCATCAACATCACCTTTAGATAGAGGTGATATATTAGGAGATACAATCGCAAAACCATTACTAACCTAATCATATATTTTTCCATCCCGATATTACACAATCTCAAGAGATTCTAATCTTGGAGAAGCTACATTTTTGGGTTCGAGGTATTTTCAAAAGGATTAAAATATCCTAAAAAACTGTCATTATCCTCAAACCTTGATTTCTTCTATGGATTCAATCTTATCATATTTCTCATGAAAATAGATTTTTAGATACATGAATCAAATTCATCCTAAATTTCTTCATTCCTTCCCACCACAGATTTAGCTATATGAATAGAATAAATTAACCTCAAATAGAAATGGGATGTGAATTTGATGTAGTTTTGATCATATGCTCATGGGAAGTATAATTTACTTACAAATGTTGATTTTTTCCATTTCATAGAATATAAATCCAATATACATCATAATACTTATGATTTGAAAATCCCCCTTTCCAGGAAAAATGAGGTGTTAGACAAACATGATCCATAAACTAGACTCACCATCATGATCACCAACAATTGGCCATATATTCTTATTATATTTAGTGAAACATCCCAGAACCTCTCCTAGGATAAACACATCACTAGGTAGAGGAGTACCTATTTGTTAGTCCTAAAAAATTTATTCATGAGTTATTCCTAGAGAGGAAGCCCATAATGTTAAAGAAAGAGTCCATCTTTGACCATTTAAACCACACCTAACCATAAAATCATCATTGGGGTTATAGGTAAACTGGATATACTAATAATACTCAAAAAAAAGTCTTCAGTAGATGGGTTGTTTCTCCTTAGTAAAACAAGACAACCAAAAGTAATCTTTTAGAACACTTATAATTAGATAATTAATGGTCAATATACCCTTTTCACAAATTTCTTTTTCTGGTACTACATTGCGATCCTCCAGACATGGGATTAGCTATCTCTCAGGCAATACAACAAGAGCCTTCTTCTGTCTCTCCTTAGACATACACTTTTCAATAGTTTATAAGGATTTTCAATTCATCGTGGGAATTAAACATGGGATTAGGAAGGATTAGGGGGAGGAAATATGGTTTCATATAGACAAAGTGTTTTGGATTCGATAGAAGTGAGTTTGAGAGAAGTGAAGTGATATTTTTTTATCATTTAGGGAGTTCAAATGGCATGAAAACAAAAATGTAGTAAAATGAAATAAAAAACATGATAAAAATAAATAATAGAAATGAAATTCTGAATAATATGGTGTGTATGGTATAGGAAGTCATGTTGAAAGTATTATTGTGAGACTCAAAATGGTGCTACTATAATGAATGAGATAGAAAACAAAGACAAGATGTTTTGAGAATGTAATCATGAGATAGTAGACTAATATAGTAATTTGAGGCAATAATTGGTACAATCAAGGTTAATTATTCCTTGTTAATCAATGATGTAATTCACCCATTCTAAAATTAGTTTCTTGGTGAAAAGGTCAGCAAGATGATTTTTGTGCCTATGAATTCGAATCTAATTTCACCTTTTTGATAGTGATCTCTCAAAATGTGTTGTCTTACATCAATATGAATTGTTCTAAATTGAAAAACTAGATTATTTGATATTTTAATAGCACATGTGTTATCTCATTTTATAGACGCATATCTAAATTGATATTGGTAGTCTAGAAAAGTGTGTTTCATCCACCAAATCTGAGAACAACAACCACTAGTAGCTATGTATTCATCATTAGCAGAAGATAAAAAAACATAATATTTATTTTTTACTCCACCATGAAACTGGTGACATTCCCAAAAAGTGGAATGCTCTAGAATTACTTTATCTATCAAACATATAACCCTAAAAATAATTATCTTAATATATAACCAAGTCAATTGATTTTCCTCTAGAAAAATAGTTATAAATTGTTGGTGTGTTTGAAGTATTTGAAAATCCTTTTAAGAGTAAGAATATGTGACTATATAGTATTTTCTTTAAAATGAGAACACATACATTAAAAAAAATTAAATCAGATCTACTGGAAGTCAGGTAGAGTAAACTCCCATTCATTCTTCTGTAAGTGGTTTTATCAACCGATTTACCATTCTCATCATGATCTAACATAATGTTGGTAATCATTGGAGTGTCAGTAATTTTCGTATTATCTAAACCAGAATGTTTCAGAATAATTTTTGTATATTTACTTTGATTTAAAATAATACCTTCACTATTTAGAATAATTTGAAATAAATGAAAAAAATTTAGTTCACCCATCAAAATAATTTCAAATTCATTTTTTATCCTCTATGAAAATTCAATACATAAAGAATTTTTTTATGTCCCAAAAATAATATCATCATCATAGATTTGAAAAACTAAAAAATCATTAGAAATTATTTTTATAAAGATATAACTTTCCGCTATACCGTTTGAAAAATCTTTTGAAATAAGAAAACTACATAGTATATTATAAAAATCTCTTGGAGCTTGTTTCAAACCATATAAATAATTTTTTATTTTAAAAACATTATTTTGAAATTGAGTGTTAGTAAAATCACAGGGTTGTTTAAAAAATCTTCAATTATATACCCATTAAGGAATGCACTCATAACATCCACTTGATATAGTTGGAAATTTCTATGTTATTTATATGAAAGTAGGATTATAATGGCTTTATGTATAGAAACTGCATCAAAATATTCCCCGTAGTCAATCCCTTCTTCTTAACTATAACATTGAGCAACCAATCTATATTTATTTATTACTATGGTTCCATATTCATTGAAATTATTTCTAAACACCCATTTAATTTCTATAGTATATAAGTCATTTGGATTATCCACAAGTTTCAAAAATTGATTTCATTAAAAATGATTTAATTACTCTTGCATAGCCATTACCCAAATTTCATCATTGATTTACTCATTGAAATATTTACGTTCTTTCTGTGACATGAAAACTTTATGATCAACCTAATTTATTAGTGTAGCTCTAGTGTATGTTCCTTTATCTAAATACCCAACAATAAAATCAAGATTATGGTTCTTAAGGGTTATAAAATATCTAGAAAAAGAAAGACTATTAATTTCAGAATAATCAATATGTTCATTATTGCATGAATAAGGTGAATTTCCAGAATATGATGTTTAAGAAGATTCCCTCATAATATGGTCAAAATATTTAGAATTGATGTCAATATTTGACATATCAGCCTCATAATTTTCTAGAGGGGTCTTAGACTCATGTGGATCTATTTCATAAAATTTGACATATAATTATTCTTCCACAAATTTATTTATTTTATTAAAGAACCCATATTATTTACTTTAAGTTAAATAACCACGGAAATTTCCTTCACCATATTTGGACGAAATGTTTTCCAGATTATACTTAGTTTTAAGGATTTTAATATACAACAAAAATACATTGAGGTAATTATCCTAGGATTTTCTATTGTTCCAAAACTCATTGGGGGTTATTTTAACGATAGGTCCAGTTAAGACTTTATTTATTATAAAACATGTAGTATTAATATCATCTACCCAAAATTAGATAGGCATGTCTTGCTCATTAAGCATTGTATTAGCTATTTCATCTAAGGATCTATTTAATCATTCTATAACACCATTTTGTTGAGGTGTCCTAGGTGAAGAGAAGTTATGACTGTAGCCATTTGTTAAGGAACATAATTAAAATTTTGGTTTTCAAACTCATGGACATGGTATCATCTAATGTTTTTAATTCTAATGAAACTTATGTTTTATATAGTGATAACATGCATCGTAAAATGAGATAAATATTCACTTTTTTGAGCCAAGAAGAAAGTCTAAGTATATCAAGAGTTATCATTTACAAGAACATAGACATAATGCTTCCCAATATGACTGGATACTCCAGATGGTACAAAAAAATGTGAACCTACTCGAGATGTTAAGAAGTTGAAAAATATTTCATTGATTTGAATAATATATGATCTATTTACCCTTTTGACAAGGATTACAGAATTTTTTGTTTGAAAACACTTGTTTTGTAAGATCATTGACAAAAAATTTCCATTATGCATTATAAGGGAGTGTATATTGTAGTTTCATAGTCTTCTATTCCAATGATATGAATCTTTTTGAAATACAGTTTAGAATGAATCGATTTTAGAAACTTATGAATCTATGCTAACATCATAAACATTTTAATTTCAAAAGCATTAAATTCCCATTAAATCTTAGCATTAAAAACATTAAAAATAAAAATTTCAATTTTAAAATGAAAACCATCATGAAATAATTGAAATATATTATGAAAAATATATTATAATCAAAAATAAAATGTACATTAGTAATTAAAACCGAGATAGAGTTACCAATATAAGAGAATAAAATTATTTTCCTTTACATTATTTCACCAATGGTGACATGCCTTCCACAACTATTTATTAGGTTCTTGATGAATGATTATATCTTATCATGTGTTTGGAACATCCACTGTCCAAGTAAAATAAGCATTTTAAGGAACCTTCTAAGCGACATTCCTTCATAAGTGTCAAACATGAGAATATTTTGGTTCCAATATTTTCTTGGATTGAGAAACATTTGTAATTAATTCAATTGGAACCTTTATTTGACTACTTTGTTTATAATAAGAAAATTTTAAATCATTTCAAATGTAAATTCTATTTTTCTTGAGAAACTATAAGCATTAAAAAAGTTCTTAGTACTGGAAGTTGCATAATATTTGTTTGTTTTAGGCACAAAAACAGTACATCGAGATTTTTCAACAAATTTTTTTTCCATCTTGATATCATAAAATAGTATTATTCTTATTATATACTTGTTTACTAAACTTTTGTGTTAATATAATTTTTAAATTGTTATATTTTTTTAATTCCCTTTTCAATTTTTCATTAGATTATTAGAGATTACTGTTTTCATTAAGCAGTTGAATTTTTTTCCCTTTTTCTACAGAAAGATCAGATTTAACAATGGTAGTCAATTCATGATGTTTCCTTAAAGATTTTTATTTATATTTTATTACATTATTTGCGTCCTCATTAATTTTTTATTTTTCAAATATTTCATCATTGGTCATATTTTCAAAATCACATTCATCTCTAATATAATAATATTGTTTATAGCAGACTCAAGAGTCACCACTGATGCATTTTTTCATAAAACTCATTTTGGATTTATTATACTTTTCATCATGTTAATACTCTATGTCACATGATCTATCCTCAGAAGCACTACATGTTTAATTCTTGGCCTTTTTATACATTCTATTATTTTCCACAGACCACTTATTATATTTTATCATTGGAAAATAAACATTCACATTTCCCACTTACATAAATTCATAGAAGATTTTTTCACTATAGGTACAACCTTTCTGTTAATCATTTTTCGAGTTTCCCTTATTATCATATTTACCCTTGTATTTAGAAAACATGAATAATTATTTTATTTTATAAAACGTCTCAAATAATCTAGCTAATTGTGAAATTTCCTCATCACTATTAGATGGTGAAACTTTATTACTTGTACAATTAGAATAAAGTTGTATAATTTCCTTTTCCTTAGTTTTGGAAGTAGTTGTTTTGAAAGCTACATACATTCTCTTTGGTGAATATTCATCTAGTTTATAGAATATTAATTCTTCCTTACAAATAATCAAATTTTATATCAGCTCCTTTACTAGAAACTTGCTTATGTCACATGATTCTTTAATTGATATAGAATTAACTCTCAATCTATCTGATATTCCTCTGAGTTTGCTCAAGATTTTCTTCATGTTTATAACACCTCTTCCAATATAGATCATAGTATTCACAATTTCTATAAACATAAGATACATGTTTGAAATATATTCATCAATATGTATTTTAGTGTTATCAGTTTTTATAGTATATGTGTTTTGTCTCATTTCCTTAACACTATAGGTTCCTTTATGTGAAACAGATAATATGACCCATATTTCATGAGAAATTTTACACGTAAATTTTTTTAAACTCATCATATTCCATAGAACACTATAATACATTCATGTCATTACAATTGTAATTATTTGTAGCCTTATTTGGGTCATCCCATGTATTTCTATTTGAATCATAAATAATAAATTATTATATAATAGATGACTGAATCTCAAAACCCAAACATTCTTGGTGAATTTTCATTTTATCCTTCCATTGGGAATAATTTTTTCTTTTAAATAATGGATGAATGTTGGTAGAAGAACCATAAAATCACATATACATGAAAAAGGAATAGACATTAAATGAATTGTAAATTTAGACCTAACAAAAATTTAATAATCTTTATGAAAAAAACTAATATCATGGTTGAAAAATATATTAAAACTGATTTGAAAATTTTAAAAAATTAACTTAAAAACAACCTCTCAAACCAAATATTAGTCATAGTTGGAAAGTCATGAATGTTGGGGGTGAATTCATTTCCTATAATATTTTATCTGAAAAATATTATTTAAATCATTCCCACAATAGAAATAAAAAAAGACAGTTAACCAATGTAATTAATTATAATTGTTTGAGTGTTCAAATAGTTTCCCTCAAGATTGATTAATTATTAGTTATAATAACATGAGATAATTATACAACATTGGATACTACTCAAATAAGGAAATATATTAAAAACCAGTATCAAAGACTAACTATCAATGTAAAAATAAAATGTTTTGAAATATGGATTAAAAATAGTGAAAAACTAAATTGAAAGACATGCGAGATAAAATAAGTGGTTCAGTCTCAATACGAGTCGAAATCCACTCCACATAATGATAACATTCCACCATGATATATATATATATATATGATCCACACCCAAGATCATGTTTAGAAACAATACATGAAATTGTGCTTGTTTCAAGACCTCTTCCACTATTCTACATGGGAAAACTAAGAGCCATGTCTCAAAGGACCCCTTCCATAGTGATATTTGGGTTAAATATTTTGTAGAAAGATATTGTATTGAGGATATCTTGTATCTTCTGGTTATTTACAGGAGACAATGTGTGTTTTTGATAGAGATACTCACACTTCTTGAAAATTAATATAATAGTACACAATAGATAAAAGTGTAATGAGATTGAGTTTCGAAGGATCTATGTGTCTTGAAATGTATATTTGGATACTTTGGATGTATCAAATGGAAGTTTCTAGTTCTCTTCTGAAAACATAGTGTCATGAGTCATGTGTTTTGGTTTTTATTGTACTCTAATGTTCCTCTTCTCCTTCATGTTAGTGAAAGGATTCTTTCCAGATGGGTTTTTGTTGAATATATTCTGTAGTAATTGAATTATAATTTGTTGATGTAGTATTTCATGTATGGATGTTCTTCTATTTTCACATACAATCCACTTCAACTTATTTTGGATCTACTTCTATGATTTGTTTATCCTGGGTGATTGTGTTAGATCCGACAAGATAAACTATATCTATACCATGTACCTCAAATCTTTTGCTGACTAGACATCAAAATATCATTTATTATATTAGTTTCATTAAATGAATAAAATATGATCATTAGAAACAACTTTTAAATTTAATTGAAAATTGAGAAAAATGTTAACCTAAGGAAAAATTTCAAAGTTGCTATGAGAATGTCACGATGCCATAGTTGCGTTGAGATCTGGAACTGGTAGCATTGTTACTCTATCTGGTCCTTTTCAAATTTTGGATGAAATAACAAAACTACGGTGTTAGGAAAATGATGTCTTAAGTAACAGTTTCTAGTCTTTTTTCAATATGTTGAACATCGTCTTATTATGGTGTCTTGGAAATGGTAGCAAGGAAATACTATGGGGTCCTTATAAAAAATATAGAATTGGTATAAAGTTACAGTGTTATAGACATTGTGAGAATGTAGAAAAAATTCCAAGCTTAAAGTTTCATAAAACTATCCAAATACCTGTAAGTCGTCTTAATAATCAATATTCAATGAATAGATTAAGATTAGGCTTAGTCATATAGAAACATAATAGAACAATATTAAACATAATTTATCTGATTCAAACATGACTTGTGAGATTCTAAATCATGATCTTGTGAGAGTTTGAAAGATTAGTTATAAAAATGTAAAACATTATTTGTAAGAATTATAGCATGATGAGTCCAACATTCTCTGCACATGAGCCTTAGCACGGTTTGAAAGGTCTCTGATGGTGCATCCAAGCGACCAGGGATCAAATCTAGGCAGAGGCAGAATTTCCAGGTTACTGTAGCAGTACTGTAGCAGGTATTGTAGCAAGCACTGTTTGGCACTGTAGCAGCCGGAAATATGCCCCCGTTTGGGCCTTCGGGCCTCAGATTTGGTCCCCGAGTCCTTCATTGGCCTTCGGGTACCCAGGCCTTCGGGTTAGTTGGGCCTTCGGGCAATCTTAAGGCCTTTGGGCCACATGAAGATACAAACCAGAACAAAAACTACAAGGAACAATCTCTACAAGGAGGATGAGCAAAGGAGCTTTCACCACAGCAAAAGCTAAATGGATTGCAAGAATGAGTGGGTATGGAACCTGCCATCAGGACAAGTCTGTGCATGCTTGGGAATGCCTAGATGAATAGCCATACGAAGGTGGAAAGATGATTTCATGATGAAGATGCTGAGGAGTAGTAGTTCCAAGTTGTTAGTCTGGGTTGCATGTAATTTTTGTGCCTATGGGCAATGATTCCCCTATGGCCTACGGGCATGTAATCACTCACCTACGAGCATTGTAGGGTTCCACCTCATCCCTTGAAAGGTGGATTATCAAAAAATCAATAAAAAAATGAAGGCCTTCGGGCCATTAGAGGATTCCCCAATCATGAAATGTGATCATTAAAACATGAGGTGTCCAATAATATCCCATCATGATTTGTTAGCAATAAAACATGAGGAGTCCAAAAATTATTTTTCTTTAATATAAAGGGTATGGTTTGACAATGTTATGTTCATGATCTCTTACCCTTATTCATTTGTCATCAATAGGTATATTATTTGTCTTCCATTTCAATGAATTTGATATCCCACTTAATTATGTTTCCTTTCCCAAGGTTGTAAATAAAATTTTGAAGTAGTTTAATCTTGTGAAAGAGTACTAAATGAAATGTTATCAAGGGGAAATATTGAATATACTTCACCATGCTAGAATATTATGTTTCCCAACTCTGTGGGGAAATAATCTATTATGTTCCTCATGCATGTGTTTTTAATTTATTGAATATTCATATAAAAAATATGAAATATCTATGCAAGTTAATAATTAGTCACTATAAACATGTTCTATTGTGAAAAATATGGGATATCTCTAATATGGTTGCATCCACAATTTATATACCTTGTTAACTATCAATCAATTCAAAAAATATAAAATTTCAAATTCAAACCAGTCTAGGTGATTGATTTTGAATGAAATTTTCCAATGAATAGTTTCTTTCTCTTGATTCTATATATCCTTTTTGATTGTTTTTTCAATAGACAATTATTTGAGGATGTAACAAGGTAATCCTCAAATATAACATCATATTGATATAACCATTATAATCAATCTAGGGTATTCTATTAATATTATAATACCTTTTAATATTTTCTAATCATTTACGATAACAACAAATATAATGACCCAACCATAAAAACATTAAAAATGATAAATCTTTTCAAAAAAACAACTTTATTACATATCATGTTGGTTTATGATTTGATGTTTTAAATAATCATGCCCTAAATATTACTCAACAATCCCATATATTAAAAAGTTCCAAAATAAACCCATTATTAGTATTTCATATAATATATAAATTTATAGTGAAACATGTTATCATTTCATTATTAATCTTTATAAAATTAAAAATTAATTTGTTATTGATCATACACAACATTAATTACACTAAAAAAATTGCAAAAAGTATGGTGAAAATAAAAATATCATAGAATTATATCATGGAAATAAATTCATCAGTCCAAAAAAATATGGAAACCCATAAAATATTTTCTTCTTTTCTTATTATTCATTAATTATATGGCCCCAAAAAACATCTACATGGAAAAAACATCTTCCTCAAAGGGAGAATTAAAACCCATAAAAATCAAACAGAATTCTTTATAAGAATCTTAGTGTTATATATTTCTAAATGCATTCACATAAGTTAGTAATAAAAATATCTAAGTTTAATATATAAGAGAAACCAAACTTATTAACTCCCTCATTATTTATTTCGACGAATCTCAACAAAACATTATTCATTAGAGATTCATATCGGGCTCACTCTTCATATAAGCATAATTGGGATCAAAAGTTACATAAGATGAAGAATGATCATCCTGTAACATCCCAAGAACATATAGAATATTATTTTTCATTATTTCATTATTATAGTTATATTAATTATAAATGTGTAACCCCCCGACACCAGTTACCCAGATTTGGTGCAATATTACACAACATTGGAATGATCACAAGGGATCAAAATCCCGAAAGTATGATTAGTTTAGTAGCCTTGGAAGTAATAGATACATTCTTATGTTTTTAATTGCATTATAAAATGGAAAAAACAAAAATATAGTCTCCATTGAACACATCCATCCCTTAGAATATCCCTACAGGTCAGTCATAATATACTTCTTTTCATCTTGGTAAAAATAAAACATAGAAAGGGGTGAGCTCAGACGCTCAGTTTGGATAAAAATATTGAGGGAACATTCATAAATAAGCATAAATATTTAATGAAATTTATAACACTAAAGCACAAGCCTTTTAATATTAAAATTAATCATAATATGGAAAATATAAATCAAATAATGTCATTTACTTATTTAGATGGATATTGTACTAGTCGAATAATCACACGTAATATCAATAGACAATTTCAAAATGTTGGAATTCATAATGCCAAAATTTATAACCACATATTAATGGCCTTGTTCCAATACAAAAAATAATATTGGGTCAACGCATAGTTATAAGACACTGGTTTATCTCATTAGTCCTACTGATGCATCGAGGAGCTATAGAGGGGTCTACCTATCACATACTAAGTGTAATGCATTCCTCATATGAAAAGGATTAGACATAACATAAACATTCGTATTAAAACAAGAAAAGGAAATGTCAATACTTTATCTATAATCAATTAATGGTGTAAAAATAACACATCTGCAGTCAACCATATCACAACACATTCAATAACATATCAAAGATTTGTATCATAATAAATCAACTTCAAACAAACATAAAACCCATCAAAGGATGTCAACATATAAGAAATCAATACTTTTTGTAAAGAAAAATCTTTTTCTATTTTGAAATAATTTTAAAGTCATATAATAATAAAACAAAACATTTATTTTGAAAATATTATTTTAAGATTTTATGGGAAGATTCGAGGATGTTATAATGATTGAAAATATTGGGAACCACAATATAACTTAAAAAAACATTCTCACCTTAATTTAGTCGAGAAGGTCCTAAAGTACCTTGTTTTGAAAATGACAGAAAGATTCCTTTAAAAACATATGTGGTCAAATAAAGTTATAAATGACTTTAACCCATATTCTAGTAAATAGTAAAATGTTTTGAATTAAATTTTAATGAAAACACAAATGTGGATGATAAAGAGGTCACAGTAGATACTTATATATTAACAACCTCAGATAAGTAAATAGATTATAGAATTAACCATTACCTTGTACTTTTCTATAGTCGATGGTATGTTAACCTCATGTATAACAGTTAATTTTTTTATTAAATTATACCAGAACTATATACATAAATATGATATCGTATATGATCGTATAATATTTCTTTATTAATAATATATCAATTGTATAATCGTTTCGGGTGTTAACAGATTCATTTTCCTTTATATATTGTGCTACGTACGCCATGTTGGTTATGGATAGAATGTATTTTATTCATATACATAATGGTATAATGTTCATAATAATAATTTTTAATCATAAAAATGAAAATTATTCTTGATTGATTATGATGGGGAATGAATCTCATCACGTTTGTGGAGACTGTAATTCGTATGTATGAACGAGCTAAAATATTGTTCTATTGATAGTGAAATAGTATGTAATTGGATGATATATAATATATAAATAATCATTAACATGTTTTATATATTAATTACATTAGTGATAATAATTATTATACCCTTCCAAACAATGAAGTGTTTGAATAACAAACTACAGCCCAACTTGGAGACCGTAAGCTGTACGTACGCACATATAGTCACTATGTCATTTATAGGATGGATTAAAAAACGAATATGGTTGTACCATATTTATAATAACATCACAGTATGTATAAGGTTATGGAGATATTATTTTGGTATGGAAACAATAGAGAAAGAGGATATGGATGAAGAAAAAAAATTGAAAGAGGCGGGGTGAAATTATTATTTCTTTTTCGGGTGATCCCTTTCGATGTTAGAAAAAGGGCTACATCATATGGCATTATGATCAATGTAAGGACTCTAGGTTTATGGGATGATATTTTAGAGGATATTTGGTTTGTGTTTTTTTGAGAAAAATTGATTTGGAGATTTGAAATTACGAAATGTGGAAGTACCGTTTTATAAGAGAGTTGAGTGTCACTTTAGGAAAAGCTTGAAATATTATTTTATAATAAAATCATTTATAGTTTATAATGGATCCACAATGATTTATTTCAATGCTAAGGTGGGTATGGGTCGAATATCTCTTAACCTATAGGTTTTATACAGGATTTT
The DNA here is from genome assembly GCA_963277665.1 of Viscum album. NCBI lineage: Eukaryota > Viridiplantae > Streptophyta > Magnoliopsida > Santalales > Viscaceae > Viscum > Viscum album. Next base: position 1,430,310,662 of record OY728152.1, read on the forward strand.
GTCACCATAATAACATTATCTTTTAGATTTATCTCTTAGTTAAATAGTTTGACGTTTACCATGTCTCTTTGTATTTATATATTATATGGTTAATAAACATACTATAACAAGCCAAGAGAAACCCAAGTGGTTCAGTATTAATATATATATCATTATCAATTTTTTTTGACTAAACCATATATTTTTAGGAATATTATATCAATTAATAATATAGTATTTGTTTTAAAAAGTAAATTATGTAAATTTTGACACTATATAGTATTTGATTTTTTTGAAAGCCATAAAAACATTATATGTTATGACCCAAAGTTTTTCAATGGAAATTTCCTTCGTATAATTATGTCATAAAATTACATGAAAACACAACATAATGAAATACTAAGTTCTTAGTGTCCTTTAAACACAAGTTTTTCCCTTATATGTTTTGAATTTTGAGAATCTGACACACACGGTTGTGTTCAAGAAGATTTTTTTGTCTAATGATACAAAATTAATATTGCAGAATAGTAACCTACCTTATGAATTGTAAAATACCCTTATGAATATTAATGTGACCCTTATGAATAGTAAATCATCCAACATAAGAGTAACCATACCCATGAATAATTAAATAAAATTTAGACATCATAGAAAGTGAAAATTTGACCTTAGTAAACATTTTGGTATTTAGTAAGTCATAAATAATTTTTTATAATTAATTAATTCATTTCGAAGAAATAATATTTTTCTATAATGTTTTCATTGATTATAAAATCAATGTCTTATAGTTTTTAGTTAATTTTATAAGACTGTAAGTAATTTTTGAAAGCACTATATAATCGGTTTTATTTTTAGAAACTGTTTTTAAGTAAAATATGATTTTAATTAAATATTAAATTAATAATATTTAGAAAATTATTTTTGAAAAATTGACTTCATTTTTGGATTCTAAACTTAAATAATGATAGGGTTGATTTTTTGCGATTTTTTTGAGATACTTGAATTTTTTATGAATATGGAAATATCATTATTTACAAAAATAAGCTAAATAATCTAATTATAGAGTCATGTGTGATGTTATGGTGATAAAATCCCACCTGGTTCAGGTTCACAAGATAAAATTACTATTATTAGTCATTAAAGAGTCAATATTCATTGTCTAAGGAGACATTAACAAAGTAATGAATTTTATATTATGGAAACCCCTCTCCCCTACACTATAAAAACCAACCATCACACCATCATTTCCTCACACCTCATAAGCTCCAAGGCTTCTCTAAAATCTGTCCAAACATCTTCCATAGCCCCTCTCCCATGTTCAATTGTTTTTTGGTCTCATCAAAAGACCAAGCCTAGCATCCTTATGGAGGATCACGAGAGGAATATTTAAGAGGTAATTTCTCTCCCTCTTCACCTTTTATTTCCTTTCAAGTTCAAGTTCATTTCTTGATCTCTCCCCATCTATCATTATCCAAATGGTATTTTAACTCTAGAGTTATACATTTATTATAATTTTATCATGAAAATGGTATATTATATCGTCCAACACCATTTTCTTCTTACTTTTATTTTATAAAGGAAAACGTTGTTTGTGAGGTGTTAATTTATCACCTTCAAGAACGATATGTTTTTTTCATCCATTTCTACCATAATATCTGGTCATGAAACCATTTTTATGGTTGAACCTGAACATGTTATATGTATTATCTTCTATTTAAATTCTCTGACTAACATATGACCATATTTCCAATGGTAAAATAAAACAAGATCATTATGATCGAAAAATCACACAAATTAACGCAAACAATCACCATTTAATTCTTATCTAATGATTCATCAACATGGATCTAATATAATTCATTATAAGATAATTCAAACTCACGTAATATCATTAATAACATGTAATATCAGTTCTTCATGATTACCCAGGTTTTACCTGAACTTCAATTTAAGATTACAAGTGAACCACTCTAGAAAACCATAAAAAAACATTCCCGAACATTGTTTTTGAAACTCTATAACTCATACAAAGGCACATAAAATCACTTAATATAATCATAATAATCCATATTAATGTAAAAATGGTTCTTGATTTCTAATTAATGAATATAATTTCATCATACAGGACATTAATGTGAAGGAAGCATTCTGATACAAGGTAAGGGGAAATTCTCGAACACAACTTTCATCCTTTGGGTTCTACCTCTTTCACTCATTTTTCATATGGTTTCTCCTTAAAAATATTTTTTCATCATTTCATTTCCTTCTCTGGGATTTAAATTTTTACCACTATTTTTTATGTCAAACAAAATTATTTCCAAAAGAACTCTTATTTCAAGAAGTCACCTTTTACTTCTCATTAAAGGTTTATGGTTCTTGTATCAAGTATGTTATTCCCTCTATATTTTGGGAATCCTATTTTTATGAATGTGTTCTTATGAGAAGAAAATATTTCCTTTATGTGGGTTAGTTATGTTTTATTATTCATATATGTTCTATTTGGCATGCATGATAATGATAATATTATGACGTGATGGGTGCACCGGAAATTATATAGCGCAATATTAATTTTTGAATTTGACGGATGCACCCAAAATTATAATGCGCTCCAATGCATTGGGTAAAGTGATGAACCTCATGAGTAAATGTGAAATGATGTGTGAAAAAGATGATATCTTGGTTCACAAGTATGTGTGGTAGTTAACCACTAAGACATGATGTTTCATTTTTATGCATTTCCACATTTCAAGTCTTTTATTTATGGTCCTCTCATGTTCGTGATCTTTTGACTATGTCATGATAATGCTCACCCCATGTTATATTATTCTAATCTATCCTATTAATAGGGTTTTATCTCACCCCTTTTGATGTATATCGTCAGGTGGATAAATGTACTAAGTAGAGGAAAAGTGCCAATGACAATCTAGAGAAGAAGAAATTAGATAAATGTTTATTCTTGATGTTGTAATTGTTGTATACAGTCCTAGTTTTCCCCAGACACTAAACCTTTGCATACAATATGTGTAATAGTATTTTGTTTTTTTTCATTAAAAGGATTCTATAGTAATGTATGAAAATTCAGTGTCACTATTGTTGGTATTAGATGAATGGTTTAGTTAATTTGGGAATTAGGATTAGTGAACCCTAGAGAAAAACACTAACATGGGACTAAGTAAAAATATGCACCCATGAAGCTTTACATAGGGATCACAAATGTTATGATTTTAGAATAAATTTTAAAAATGAATAAGTTATGTATTCATGAATTGTTTACTTTTGTTTTTTCTACCCTTTTCTATTTTCTAAATTGGTGGGAACCTAGACAAATCAACCCCACAACTCATGCATGGGCCAATGCAACAATTGCCTGAATGACATCCCCAATGATTTGAGAGTTGGAGTTCCGAACATCATGGTGATGCTTACCCAATTATCTCAGGTTATGAACAATAACCATAATAATGGGGAACATCCAACTTCACCAAAGAGGGAGCAACTGGATATCGAATGTTTTATATGACAATGACCACCTACGTTTATTGGATACTCTGATCCACAAGTTGTGGAACATTAGTCAACTCCATTGAAAAGATCTATTCTATTCTTCAATATTCTGAGACAGAGAAGGTGGCCCTACCTATTTATCATCTAGATAGAGAAGCCTATCAATGGTGGAATTTCATTAAGAATATGAAGACAATGGAGGAATTTTAAGAGATCCAATGGGAAGACAATAAGATAACGTTTCATAATAAGTATTTACCATGAAATCTTCTTACGAAGATGGAGAGAGAATTCATAGAGGTCAAGAAAAAAATGGAGAATATATCACATCATATGATGTGAATTTCACATGTCTTTCAAAGTATGCTTCTGGTTTTGTTATAAAAAATGAGAGAAAATTTGATAGATTCTTTAATGGATTAAAATCAAACCCTCGATTCGCTCTTGTAATTCGAGACGTTGGGAGTTTTGAAGAAGTTGTTCGGTGTGCTCTCAAAGTAGAGATAGAGTTTGTAGAATGGTCCCATGGATATGGGGATAAGAAATGGAATATGCAGTTTCCATCCGGTTGATCTAATGATAAAGGTGGCAAGAAAACTCAACGACCCACATGCCAAAAATGTGGGACGTTGCACCATGGGAACTGCCATAAACGGATGGGGAAATGATGAAAGTGTGGGAAAGAGGGACATCATGCTCAAGAGTGTCAAAAAGACAAGAAAATGAAGGATAATGTTGTAGATGAAAGGAGAGAACCACCCATGGTTCAATGCTACAACCACAAGGAGATTGGGAACAATGAAAGCCAGTGCACAAAAACTTGAGTTCTCGAGGGTAATCAATGTCAACAGCCACCAATGTCAAAGGAACAAGGGAAGGTTTATATAATCACTACTACAGATGTGAAGCAAGATAATGAAGCTGTACAAGGTACAATTCTTATTCACTCAAGAATGTAAATAGACTAATTTTATTTTAGTTCTATGCATTCAATTATATCTTGCATGTTTTCTAGAGCTATGGAATCGAATCCCCGAAACCATGAAGAAGAGATACATGTAAAAAACACCAAGTGTTGCAATCATTGCAACCCAACTGTTTGATTGTCCTCCTATTGGCATAAGTGGGAAGATTATTTTGGAAAATCTCATAATACTTCCCTTGTTGGAATTCAACGCTATTATGGGAATGGATTGGACATCATTATATAGAGCACATATCAACTGTCAAGAAAAGGAAATATCTTTTCATATTCTGAACCATCACATGCTCCTCTACAAATTTAATAAAGATCATTAATATCTTTAGAAAAATACTTCAATGTTGTGGATGTTGATTCCCTATGAAGAAGCATACCTCACCCAGATGGATGATTTGAATGAAAGTGCCAACCTTGAGGAAATTCCCATCATGAGGGAATATTGTGATGTGTTTCCCGAAGAGTTACCTAGAATTCCCCCAGATTGTTAGGTACAGGTCTCAATTGAACTCATACCTGGAGCTACTCCTATCTCTATGTGTCCATATACGATGGCTCTAATCGAACTGGAGGAGTTACAAAAGTAGCCGCAAGATCATTTGGACAAAGGCTTCATACTCCTTTGTGCATCACCTTGGGGTACGCCAGTGCTATTTGTAAATTAGAAGGATGGAACAATGAATCTATGTATCGATTATTAGGAACTCAACAAGATCCCCATAATGAACAAGTATACTCTCCCAAGGATTTATGACTGGTTTGATCAGTTAAGAGGGGCTCAATAATTTCAAAGGTGGATCTTCATTCTGGATATCATCAGGTAAAGGTGAAGAAGGAAGATATTCAGATGACAACCTTCCAGACAAGGTATGGGCATAATGAGCTTTTTGTGATACCCTTCGGACTTACTAATGCCCCTTTAATCTTCATGGATTTGATGAATAGAGTCTTTAGACATTACCTAGACAAATTTGTGGTAATGTTAATTGATGATATTCTCATCTACTCCAAGAGCAAGGATGAACATGATTAAAATCTAAAACTTGTGTTGGCAACATTAATAAAGATGAATTTTTTCGCCAAGTTCAGAAAGTGTGACTTTTGGTTGAAGGAATTCACGTTCATGGGACATGGGATCACAAGTGAGAGAATTTCTATGAATCCTTCATTGACAAAGGCGATTGAGGAATGGCCAAGGCCCTCTAGTGTCAAAAAAATCCATTGTTTTCTTGGATTAGTTGGGTACTACCAATGTTTTCTGGGAAACTTATAAGGATTGTCAAGCCCGATAACTATGTTAACTAGGAAAGGGGTAAAGTATGTCTGGAAAGAAGAATGTGAGAGATGCTTCAAGGTGATAAATAGAAGGTTGATCACTACAACAGTACTAACACTACTGAAAAGTGGAGAATGTTTCATGATATATAGTGATGCATCAACGAAAGGCTTGGGTAGCATAGTCATGAAATATGATAATGTGATAGCCTATTCCTCACAATAATTGAGTATCCATGAGCAGAACTATCTGACACATGATCTAGAGTGGGAATCTGTGATTTTTTCCATGAAAATTTGGCAACACTACATTTATGGTGAAAAGTGTGACATATACACCGACCACAAGAGCCTAAAATATATATTCACACAAAAGGAGCTCTAAATGTGTCAAAGGAGATGGTTAGAGATAATAAAGGATTATGATTTATTTATTCACTATCATCTAGGAAAGGCGAAATAGGTAGCAGATGAACTAAGTTGAAAAGAACATGCTACTATATCCATGCTGTGGATTGAGAAAGACCCTATCTTCGTGGTTATGCAAATAATGGATATGAAAATCATAGGGGTAGGGCATACATCCTACCTTTCCCAAATTATTGTGAAACTGTCCATCCATGTGAAGATTAAGGAAGCACAAAGGTATGATATGGAGATACAAAATAGGGTGAATATAGTAAATGAATGGAAGCTCTCAGAGTTCCATATCAACGATGATGGTTTGATTCAGTTTGGAATGCAGCTTTGTGTGCCTTAATCATCTAGGATAAAGAATGAGCTATTGGGTAATGCACATAGCTCAATATTCTCTATCCATCATGGGAGTACCAAAATGTTTCATGATCTCCGAGAACACTTCTGGTGGGATAACATGAAGAAGGAGATTTCAGAATATATATCAATGTGCTTATTATGTCAGCAAGTTAAAGATGAGTCAAAAAATTCAAAATGTATGATGCAGCCATTGCCTATACCCATGTGGAAATGGTAAAATGTCACTATGGACTACTTCATGAGTCTCCCGAAGACATCGAAGGGAAATAAAACAATATGGGTTGTTGTTGACCGACTCATCAAGACTTATCGTTTAATCGCTATTCTGGAAGATCTATCCCATAAAAAACTTTCAAGGATATATGTGAAGGAAGTGGTGAGGCTTCACAGTGTTCCACTCTCAATTATCTTTGACCGTGATCCATGGATCAAATCTAAATTCAATAGGAGCCTTCAACATGCTTTGAGTAATGAATTAAATTTCAGCATGACCTATCACCCTAAAACTGATGGCCAGCCTGAAAGAACTGTTCATATGATTGAAGATATGAAAAGACCCTGCTCTTTAGAATTCAAATGTGGATGAGATCAACATCACCCATTGGTTGTGTTCTCATAGAAAAATAGCATCCACTCGAGTATTCATATGGCTCCATATGAAGCTCTGTATGGAAAGTGATGTACAACTCCAACCTCTTGGGATGAATTTGGAGAAAAAAGCTATCTGGACTTGATCTTGTTCCGGAGATGACAGAGAAGGTTCATGTCATCCAGAAACACATTAAAGTTTCCCAAAGTACGCAAAAGAGCTATGTTGATAACCATCGAAGGGACCTGGAGTTCGCCGTTGGAGATATTCTCTTCCTACGAATATCTCCATGGTAGAGAGTCATGCGATTTGGGAAGAAAGGGAAGTTAAGCCCACGATACATTGGCCCCTTTGAGATCCTTGAATGCATAGGTTCTACGGCCTATCGACTTGAACTTCCACCACATATGTCTCAAGATCATGATATTTTTCGTGTCTCACTACTAAGGATGTACATTCCAGACCTCTCACATGTACAAACTCAAGGGTGGTGCAGTTCGATGATGATCTCTCTTATGAGGAGTAGCAAGTAAGGATTCTGGATCAGAAAGATAAGGTTCTACGCAACAAGAAAACCCATCTTGTAATAGTGTTGTGGAGGAACCATAAGTTTGAGGAAGAAACTTGGGAACTAGAAGAGTAAATGAAGGAGAATTTCCCTCACCTGTTTGTGTAAATTGAAATTTCAAGGGCAAAATTTCTTAAGGGGGGAAGAATGTAATAACCCAAATTTTTTCAATAGAAATTCCCCTCTTATAATTATGTCATAAAATCACATGAATACATAACATAATGAACTACTATGTTCTAAGTGACCTTTAAACATATGTTTTTCAATTATATGTTTTGAATTTTGATAATTCGACACACACAGTAATGTTCAAGATATTTTTTTTTCTAATGAAAAAAAATAATTTTTGGTAAATAGTAACCTACACTTATGAATAGTAAAAAAACCTTATGAATAGTAATATGACCCTTATGAATAGTAAATCATCCAACATAAGAGTATCCTTAACAGTTAATAATTAAATAAAATTTAGACATCTTAGAATAGACAATTTAAACTTCGTAAACGTTTTGGTATTTTGTAAGTCATAAATAATTAATTATAATTCATTAATTCATTTAAAAGTAAATTTATTTACTTAAAATGTATTAATTAATTATAAAATAAATTTATTATAGTATTTAGATCGTTTTATAAGACCCTACATAATTTTTGAAAGCACTATAAAATCAGTTTTAATTTTAGAAACTGTTTTTTTAGTAAATTATGATTTTAATTAAATATAAAATTAATAATATATAGAAAATAATTTTTGAAAAATGGACTTCGATTTTGGATTATAAATTTTGAAAAATTTTAGGGGTAAATTTTTGGGATTTTTATGAGATACTTGATTTTTTAATGAATAGTGAAATACCATAATTTTCAAAAATAAGCTATATAAGCTAATTGTAGTGTCATGTGTGATGTTTTGATGATGTAAGCCCACATGGTTCGGGATCACCTGATAAAATTATAGTTCTTGGTCATTCGAGACTCACTATTCCTTGTCATAGGGGAAATTAATAAAATAATAAATTTTATATTAAGGAAACCCCTCTCCCATCAACTATAAAAACCACCGTTCACACCCTCATTTCCTCACAACTCTCAAGCTACAAGCCATATCTAAACTCTGACCAAACATCTTCCCTATCCCCAATCCCACATTAAATAGTTTCTGGTCTATTCAAAAGACCAAGCCTAGATTCCATAAAAAGTATCTCAAGAGGAAGATTTAAGAGTTAATTTCTCTCCCTCTTCTCCTTTAATTTCCTTTCAGGTTCAAGTTAATTTGTTGATATCTCCCCATCTATCTTAATCCAAATATTATTGTAACATCAGTGTTATAAATTTACTAGAATGTTATGATGCAAATTGGATATTATGTCATCCAACCCCCTTTTCCTCTTCCTTTTGTTTTATTAAGGAGAACGTTGTTCGTGAGGTGTTAATTTATCACCTTCAAGAACGACAAGTTTTATTCTTCAATTTATACCTTTACATCTGGTCTTGAAACCATTTTTATGGTTGAATCAGAAAATTCTATATTTATTATCTTCTATTTAATTTTCTGGAACTAACTTACGACCATATTTCTATTGATAAAATAAAACAAGTTCATCATGATCGAAACATCGCTCAAATTAACCCAAACGATCATCATTTAATTCGTATCTATTGATTAATCTAAATGGATCTAATATAATTCATTATAAGATAATTAAAACTCCTGTAATGTCATTAATATCATTTAATATCCATTCTTAATGTTTACCCATTTTCTACTTGAATATCAATTTAAAAATACAAGTGAAGCACTCATGAAAACCTTAAAAACAAACATTCCCGGACAATGTTTTTAAACTCTATAACGAATCCAAAGGCACATAAAATCAATTAATAAAATAATAATGAACGTTAATAAGGTAAAAAAGGTTCTGGATTTCTAATTAATTAATATAATTTCATTATACAGGACATTAAATAGTAGGAAGCATTCAGTTACAAGGTAAGGGGAAATTCTTGAACCCAACTTTCATCCTCCGGGTTGTCCCTCTTTTACTCCTTTTTGATATGGTTACACTTTAAAATTATTATATTCATTATTTTCTTTCCGTATCTGGGATATACATGTTTACCACTATTTTTTATGTCAATGAAAATGTTTTCCAAAAGAAATTTTCTTTTAAGAACTCACATTTTACGTCTCATTCAACATTGATGGTTCTTGTATCAAGAATGTTATTCCCTCTTTGTTTTGGGAACACAATGTTTATGAATATGTTCTTATAGGATGAAACCCATTACTTTATGTGGGTTAGTTATGTTCATTGTGGATATATTTTCTATGTGGCAGGCATGATAATGATTATATTGTGATGTGACAGGTGTGCTCTGAATTATATTGGGCAATATGAATGTTTGAATGTGATGGGTGCTCCTAGAATTATACAGTGCTCCAATGCATTGGGTAAAGTGATGAATCTCATGAGTAAATGTGAAATGATGTTTGAACAAGATTCTATCTTGGTTCACAAGTACGTGTGGTTGTTAACCACTAAGACATGATGTTTCATTTTTATACATTTCCACTTTTCAAGTCTTTTATTTATGCTCCTCTTAGGTTCATGGTCTTTTTCTTATGTCATGATTATGCTAACCCCATGCTATATTCTTCTTATCTATCCACTTACTAGGATTTTAGCTCAACCCTTTTGATGTATATCCTCAGGTGGATACATTTACTAAGGAGAGGAAAAGTGCCAGTGAAAAGCTAGAGAAGAAGAAATTATATAAATGTTTATGGTTGATGTTTTAATTGTTGTGTACAGTCCTAGTTTGTCCAAGAAACTAATCCTTTGGATCCTCTATGTGTAATACTATTATTTTTATTATCTTTAAAATGATGTTATAGTAATGTAATAAAATCATGGGTCGCTATATTTGTAAATACCAGGAAATTTCAAGGAATTTTTTTTGTTAATTTTATTGGGATTTTACAAAAATGCAGTTTCTGACGGAACCTGATTCTGAAGTCCGGTGTGCCCGGAATCAATTTCCGAATTTTAGCTCGGGTACGTTCAATGAACGAACAGGCATGTTTTTCTATCTTATGAACCGGTGCTATGAATTGAAATTCGAGAGCACCGATTAACTCACAGCGCCAGTAATTGCTTAAGGGGACCTTTACCGCAGTTGCGTTTTAAGCAGGTTGAGATTTATTTTTTGGGGATTTAGTTTAAAATAAATAAAATTGTGTGAACAATTTTATTTTATGTCTTTGGGAGTTATTCTCTCCCATGGGAAGTTGTTGGTGGAGCCCATGACCAACCAACTTCCCATGAGTGGATACTTGAATGGTGGGGCCCACACGAGCCCCAACCATTCACATTCCAATAACTCTCCTTTAAGCCCCCGTTTAGTCTCCCCTTCTTTAACTCTTGAACAACTCCCCCTTATTAATTAAAACTCTTCTCATTACACTCCCCCTCTTAAGTGCATGCCAACACATTTTAATTAATGAGTTCAACCTCGTAAATTAATTAAGCTATTTTTATTTAGAATGTCATCGGTGAAAAAAAATAATGGCTTTGCTATTATTTTTGGGGGATTTTGTTGTGTTGAGGGGTTTGGGGTGAGAGATCTTTGGGGAAGTAGTGTTGGGTGTTCTTCTCACAACGAAGAACACCAACCTTCCGATGAAGAACGCCTCTTCAATGAAGAACACCTCCGACAGAGAACACGGAGACACCAATGACATGCCTTCTCTTCTTCTTCCTCCGCGTCAAGGGAGGAGACACCACAGCGAGGAACGTCGCCATCGATGATGACTCTTCTTCCGACGACAACAGAATCGGCACCGATCATCCGTGATGACCAATCATCGCGACGCATGCCTCTTTCCGCAGCTCGACGACATGCGACGTCTTTTCGAGGTAGGGGGTTTGATTTTGGTTCATGAATCTTTCTTTACGGTCCAAAATCAATTTTTCATAAGCCGCTTGATATCAGATTAACGGGAGGAGGTCGGACCGCACGAACACAGCCGACCCTCTTCCCCCTTCATTGCTATGTTTTTCGCGGCACGATCAAAGGTGGCACGGTGCAACGAAACCACGCGAAAACAAGGAGGATCATCGGCGAAGAAGCGCGGTGCCATTGCGCTGCGCCGTTGAGGCCGAACGAAACCGCGGCCGGAATCGGGGCCGCAGAGGCGTATCAAAGACTCCGCAGTTGTTTATTTGACGTACGGATTGACAGGTGACGACAAAGCAGGCCGCAATGGCATTTGAATCCCCTCACAGTAAATATCGGGTCCCAGGAAGACTATTTGCAAAGGTGGAAGGCGAAACGGACCACCGAAGCGCGTCCGTTGGTCCCAAGAAGGCGGCGGCGGCGCGCCGCAGGAGCAAACCACAGCGGCCGAGCCACGGTGGTGGAAGGTGAACCGGAACCACTCTGGTCGTTCCGGATGTGGGGCGGTGTGGCTTATAATGAGTCAGTTCGTCAACCGCGGGGGGTTGTAACCCCCCCCCCCCAAGCACCCGCTGGCCACACGGGCGTCGCGCTAGTGGCAGGCCGGCCTGGCCGGGCCGCCCAGGTCATGACGGGCCGCGCCGGCTAGGCCGTTCCACGACCAACGGGCCGGTTTGTGCCCTAATGGGCCAGACCCGGACCCGGTTTGGGTCGACTAGGGGGAGGGGGGGTATCAGGCCGTGTTGGACCGGGCCCGAACCCCCAATTTTCAGATAGTTTTTCTTCAAATGCCCATAACATAGGATACAGACCTCCGATCGATGAACCTTCAGATGCTATGCGATCCTTGGATCGAGACGGTCGTTTCGACATATTACACTCATGGTTTCCGAGAACTTTGGATTCGGTCGGGTTGGTTCGAACACGAAACCAACCGGGCCCTCGGAGCGGAAATGCTTATAACATGAGCTCCAAACGTCTGATATACGTGCTGTCGACATTGTTGGATTTCTTTTTGATGAGACGGAACTTTTGGCATACTTCACCTGATTTTTGGACGAAGTTGGATAGTGGTCGGGTTAGATTGAACCTGTAATCCAACCGGGCCCCTAGAATGGAAAACCTGATAACTTTTAGACCGGGCGTCCGTTTGACGAACTGTCAGTGGCGTTGGTGATCACGTTGAGAAATGGTCCCTATGAGTATACCCTATGAGAGTTTGGGGTACAGTTGAGATACGGCCGGTTTGGTTCGCACATGAAACCAACTGGGACCCTAGGACGAAAAGGCTAATAACTCACAGACTGGGTGTCCGATTGACACACCGTCTGTTGCATTGAGACCCCTAGGATGAGGTGGTTCTTTTAGATAATTCTTCGTGGGAATTTTTGATACATGGAGTTTCGAGCTGTAGCTCATGTATCTGACCCTCCCGGAGACGAGCGTACGGAGTACCGAGACCGTGTAGCCAGCTGAGACCTGACAACTGCTTGACCGACTCGACATGGAGTCAGTCGACTAGCCCAGTGGATGGAGCACTACTATGTTTGGTTGTAGTCACATGGAGGATGGAGCACTACTGTGTTTGGGTGCAGACCCGCGATACAAACAGAAGGAGTACCTCTACGTGCTATTAGGGGGGGTTCACTATTGTGTTTTAGTGGCAGAACCCGGTGGGAAGCACTGCTGTGTTTGGGTGGCTAACCCATGGTACTCGATAGGAGGAGTACCTCAGATTTCTTAGGTTAGTGAGTAGTACCTCGGAGTCGTGACATGATCACTGTACTCTCCAGATATGGGCTCTTCAGCAGTTACGGTTTCGATAATGAAAATCCTGGTTTGAGCTGAGTCTATGACCTTTGTGTTTATCTCATGATTGAGATGGGTCACTTGATAACTTAGGTATATGTATGGGCATATACCTAAGTAGTGGTTATCCGTTGCTTTCATAACCTTTGTGTTTCCTCATGATTGAGATGGGTTACTTGATAACTTATTTATAAGTCTGGGCATATACCTATGTAAGGGTTATCTATTGAGATTATACATTGTGGTTATCCTTGTTGGATTTAATGAGACCTTGAGGGTATTGGGGTCCCTACTGAGTATCGTATACTCACCCCTGCACGGGCTATGTCCGCACATCGTTGTGTTGGTTACCGACGACGGGCAGCACTGAGAGAGGCCGAGTGTTCGAGGACTGCACGGTACCCAGAGGTGGACCTCACGATGAGTCATTATCCGGAGGTGGAATTCACGACGAGACGACACTCGGAGGAGGTTGACGGGAGAGAGTGTTGTGGAGGCTATCTGTACCTACCTTTCAAGTAGGATCTGTGGTGGACGATCCAGGATCTCCTCTATCTGTACCTACCCTTCAGGTAGGATCCGAGGAGGACGACCTATGAGCTGCTTCCATTCTTCCAGTTATTTGTCTTTTCCTGTTGTACTTTCATTCAGTTGTAGCTGTACTTTCAGTTGGGTTTGTATTCTGGCCCACTTACTTCTCAGCACTTTATTTTGTACTTAGTGTATTACTAACGCTTGTACTTGGTGATGTTTTTTTTACTTTTATAAAGGCAATGCCTTCCCAGTTATAGGATTTACGCCTTTGGTGCTAGTTGCCAGCCCCTGGCCTTTTGAATGCAGACTTGGGGTAGTAACGGCACGGGCCCCGAGGACGAGCCGTGACAAATTGGTATCAGAGGAGTCGGTTCTACCGCAGAACATAGGAATCTGATCTTTATTTTCTTTGAAGCAATAGTGTTATGGGTTCCAAGATTGGTCTTCAGTTCAGGGAGTCCAGTGTTGGTGCGACGACCGACATATCCATACACCAGGACCCTGACTAATGATTTCCGACTTTGTGCACGAAAACAATGATTGTGCGTGTGTTTCCAAAAAGATTAAAAGTCAACTCAAACCAGGTCAGCTCACTAGGTATAAATCGTTTGACTGTGTCGCATCTGTTCAGGATGTCTCCACGCAGACAGTCAGTTGGAGTTCTGAGATACTACACGATGACGACCCACCGAGCGACGAGGTTCCGGTGCGGGGCCCTTTTAACTATATTGGCACCCTCGGGTGGTGTACCAGTAGCACCACCACCTATTGGGCAGCAGATGCCACCATCCATACTTGCAAACTGTGCACGCTGCCAGAGTGTGTTGCATGAGTTCCAGCAGTAGAGGCCTCCGAGGTTACGAGACGAGATAGATTCCCAGGCAGTAGAGGTCTAGCTGGAGGTGATTTCTAGAGTTTTCCACCTAGCTTAGACATCAGTAGAGTTGATGGGGGACTGCACTAATAGTTTTTTCCAGTGAATGACCATGAGGATGGTCCGCATAGTGATGAGGATTTGGAACGTGGACCGATACTTGAGATAGTGCATTCGGGTAGTGTGTCAGATATACATCACTACCTGTTGGTCAGTAGTTACAACCGGTGGTATCGGAGGGTGACACATGTAGGGTTACTGCCTTACACGTGTTCCAACATCAGATACCCTTACGTTCCGAGGTGAGCCGGACTCACAGGAAGCTGAGGACTGGCTTGATGATGTGGCTGAGAGTTTTATAGAGCTTATACAGTTTCGGCAGGTTGATGTTTCAGTAGCTGGGTATTCATCGAGGAGTACCGATAATTCCTGGTACTCGATGAATACGTTTCGATCAGTACTATAGAGTTCGTACCTCTGAGCGTGATGTGTTTAAGGATATCCAATCCATCACTTTCTCCTCTATGCATTCCTACTCACGTTAGGGTGCTAGAGATAACCTTGTGGTTGAATGTTCTTTGGCTGAACGAATACAGCTAGAGAATGTTAGAAGTTGGAACGTAGAGAACTGGTTCCCGTCTCAGAGACTTGGACGTGCGAATGTTTCAAAAAAAGGGAAAAGTTAAGGACAGATAAATCTGCAGAGCAGCAGACATGGAGGCAGAGCTAGGAGAGCAGCATGAGGTGGTGTACATTCAACATGTTACAACCACCCAACTTTGTTGTCCTCTCTAGGATCAAGGAGCTGGAGGGCAGGGGAAGAGATTAGCTGCATCCATTCAAGGAGTGTGACCCAATGGATCTACGAATGATTCGAGGGACAGTCTGTGTCCACTACTAGCTGCCGTAGTAACAGACGTTGATATAAAACATTTCTTCCTTCCACGAATCTTTTCCTAGACCTAGAGTTTCCGGTTAAGCCGTTGACATGACCCTCACATCTAGAGATACCATTGGAAGGAGACTCGAAAATCACACTTACACTGACAGTGTGATATGAACCTCGAGGTGAGAGTTTTAGTTGGAATCATTTGGTGGCAACGTCAAGGCCTTACGATGTTGGTTTGAGAATGGATTGGATCCACAATTCATACACAGATTGACATTATTAAGAAAAAAGGTTGTGGTTTATCTACAATGTTGGGATGGGGTTTTCCATTGTTGACGAAAAGGAAAACCCAGGCAGCACAAAACAGAATCATGCATAAGAGGGTGCATTCGATCACTCAAGAGATGGCCAAACTTACCTTTGTGACATAATTCTCCAGAGTTGTGGCACCACTTCAAGCAGATCATTCAAGACTTGGGTTGACCGGTGCGCCCAACCTGTGGGCGTTGGTTACACAGTTCACTATGACGCATTAGGGATCGGACTCGGGTGTGTGATGATATATGAGTGGCAGTGATCTCCTATGGATAACGACAGATGAGACTGCACAGAGCTGACAAGAGGCCTCTAGAGTTCGAGGATGACGACCACGGCCTTATACAGGTCTCACCTCAATGGGGTTTACGGAGATGTGGCCGAGGCGGAATGTAATCTCTGAGGTCCAGCAGACCTTTTCAGGTCCTTATCGGGGTAGGCGAGGTGGCTTACCATTTGACCTTTCCTCCTTAGTTGCACCAGGTGCACGATCCTTCAAACATCATCAAACTTAGGAAGTAGGACATCAATAGCAGGGCGACATTCACATGGGATCCAGTGGGGATCGAGGAACGATAGGAGTGGATCCTACAGAGATGGTCGAATCCTTGGGTGTGCTTTCGCTGGAAGTATGGGAACCTCCAGGAGAGCACATGGGAGAGGAAGGCTCAGATGCGTGCTCAGTAGCACTTTTGTTTCCCTATCTTGTGTTATAGCTTTACGGGGACGTAAATACCTTAGGTGGGAGTAATGTAAAGACCCAGAAATTTCAAGGAAATTTTTTTCTTAATTTCATTGAGATTTTACAAGAACGCAGTTTCTAACGACACCTGATTCAGAGGCCCGGTGTGCCCGTAATCAATTTCTGAAGTTTAGCTCGGGTACGTTCAATGAACGAACGAGCAGGTTTTTCTATATTTTGAACTGGTGCCCAGAATTATAATTCGAGAGCACAAATGAACTCGCAGTTCCAGTAATTGCTTAAGGGGACCTTTACTGCAGTTGCGTTTTAAGCGGGTTGAGATTTATTTTTTTGGGATTTAGTTTAAAAAAATAAATTTTTTTGAACAATTTTATTTTATGTCTTTGGGAGTTATTCTCTCACATGGGAAGTTGTTGGTGGAGCCCATGACCAACCAACTTCCCATGAGTGGATACTTGAAAGGTGGGGGCCACACGATCCCCATCCTTTCACATTCCTATAACACTCCTTTAACCCCTCCATTTAATCTCCCCTTCTTTAACTCTTGAACAACTCCCCCTTATTAATGAAAACTCTTCTCATTCCACTCCCCCTATTAAGTTCATGCCAACAAATTTTTATTAATGAGTTCAACCTCTTAAATTAATTATGTTATTTGAGTTTCGAATGGAATGGGTGAATAAAAAATAATGTCTTTGCTATCATTTTTGGGGGCTTTCATTGTGTTGAGGGGTTTGGGGTGAGAGAGCTTTGGGGAAGTAGTGTAGGGTGTTATTCTCACAACGAAGAACACCAACCTTCCGACGAAAAATGCCTCTTCCACGAAGAACACCTCCGACGGAAAACGCAAAGACACTGACGACGTGCCTTCTCTTCTTCTTCCTCCGCATCAAGGGAGGATACACCACCACGGGGAACGTCGCCATCAATGAAGGCTCTTCCTACGACGACAACGGAATCAACACCGATCTTCCGCGATGACCGATCATCGCGACACCTGCCTCTTTCCATGGCACGACGACATGCGACGTCTTTTCGAGGTAGGGGGTTTGATTTTGGTTCATGAAGGATTCTTGACCGTCCAAAGTCAATTTTTCTTAAGCCGCTTGATATCTGATTAACGGGAGGTGGTTGGACCGCATGAACACGGTCGACCCTCTTCCCCCATCGTTCATGTGTTTGTCGCAGCTCGATCAAAGGTGTTGTGGTGCAATGGAATGGCGCAGAAACAAGAAGGATCATTGGCGAAGAAGCGCGGCGCCCTTTCGTCGTGCCGTTGAGGCCGAACGAAACCACGACTGGAGTCGGGGCCGCAGAGGTGAATCGAAGACTCCGCAGTTGTTTATTTGACGTATGGATTGACGGGTGACGACGAAGCGGGCCGCAATGGCGTTTGAATCCCTTCATAGTAAAGATCCAGTCCCGGGAGGACCGTTGGCGAAGGCGGAAGGCTAAACGGACCACCAGAGCACATCTAGTGGTCCACAGAAGGCAACGGTGGCGCGCCGCCGGAGTAAACCACCGCGGAAGACGATGGTGAACCGCAATGGCTACGACCATTCCGGATTTGGGGCGGCGCAGCTTATGCCACACCAGTTCGTCAACCGTGGGGGGTTGTAACCCCCCAGCACCCGCTGGCCACCAAGGCGCCGCACCAGCGCTAGGCCGGCTGTCCGCCCAGGCTGGGCCGGGCTGCGCCCTAATGGGCCGGACCCGAACCCGATTCGGGTCGACCCGGGGAGGGGGGGTATCGGGCCGGGTCGGACCGGGCCCGAACCCCTATTTTCGGACAGTTTTTTTTAAACGCCCATAACATGAGTTATGGACCTCCGATCGAGACACCATCAGTTGTGATGCGATCCTTGGATCGAGATGGTCGTTTCAGTGTATTACACTCATGGTTTCAATGAACTTTGGGTTCAGCCCGGTTAGTTCGAACACGAATCCAACTAGGCCCTCGGAGCGGAAATGCTTATAACATGAGATCCGGATGTCAGATAGATGTGCCGTCGAATTTGTTGGATTTCCTCTTTATGAGATGGAACATTTGGCATACTTCACCTGAGATTTGGATGCAGTTGGATAATGGCTGGGTTGGATTGAACCCGTAATCCAATCGGTCCCATAGAATGGAATAGCCGATAACTTTCAGAGCGGACGTCCGTTTGACGAACCGTCATCGGCGTTGGTGATCACGTTGAGAAACAGTCCCTATGAGTATACCCTATAAGAGTTTTGGGTAAAGTTGAGAAACATCCAGGTTGGTTCGCACATGAAACCAACCAGGCCCCTGGGACGAAAATGCTAATAACACACAGACCGGGCGTCTGATTGATGCACCGTCTGTTGCGTTGTGACCCCTATGACGAGGCAGTCCTTTGAGATACTTATTAATAGGACTTTGTGATACTTGGAGTATCCACCTATAGCTCATGGAGCGGACCCTCCTGGAGACGAGCATATGGAGTGCGGAGACTATGTAGCAATATGAGACCTGACGACTGCTTGACCGACTCGACTTGGAGTGAGTCGAATAGCCCGGTGGACGGAGCACTACTGTGTTTGGGTGAAGACCCATGGTTGATGGAGCACTACTGTGTTAGGGTGCAGACCCGTGGTACTCAACAGAAAGAGTTCCTCTACAGGATATGGGGGGTTCACTACTGTGTCTGGTTGGCAGACCCTGCCAGGTAGCACTACTGTGTTTGGGTGGCTGACCCGCGGTACTCGACAGGAGGAGTAACTTAGCAGTATTAGGTTAGTGAGCAGTACCTCGGAGTTGTGACAGGATCAATGTACTCTCCAGAGACGGGGCTCTTCAGCAGTTACGGTTTTGATAGTTAAAATCCTGGTTTCAGCTGAGTCTATGAACTTTGTGTTTACCTCATGATTGAGATGGTTCAATTGATATCTTATGTATATGTATGGTTATATACCTAAGTAGTGGTTATCCATTGATTTCATAACCATTGTGTTTCCTCATGATTGATATGGGTTACTTGATAACTTATGTATAAGTCTGGGCTTATACCTAAGTAAGGGTTATCTGTTGAGATCCTACTTTGTGGTTATCCTTGTTGGATTTAGTGAGACCTTGAGGGTCTCAGGGTCACTACTGAGTATCGTATACTCACCCCTGCACGGGCTATGCCCGCACCTCATTGTGTTGGTTGCAGATGATGGGAAACACTGACAGAGGCCGAGTGTTCGAGGACTGGACGGTACCCGGAGGTGGAACTCACGACGAGTTAGTATCCGGAGGTGGACTTCACGATGAGATGACACTCGAAGGAGTTTGACGGGTGAGAGAGTTGTGGAGGCTAACTATACATACCATTCAGGTACGATCCGTGGTGGAAGATCCAGGAGCTGCACTATCTGTACGTACCCTTTAGGAAGGATTCGAGGAGTACAACCCTGGAGCTGCTTCCATTCTTCCAGCTGTTTGTCTTTTCCTGTTGTACTTTCGTTTAGTTGTAACTGTACTTTCAGTTGGGTTTTTATTCTGGCCCACTTACTTCTCAGCACTTTCTTTTGTACTTAGTTTATTACATCTGCTTTTACATTGTGATGTTTGATTACTTTTATAAAGGAAATTCCTTCCCATTTATTAGATTTACGCCTTTGGTGCTAGTCGCCAGCCCTTGGCCTTTGGAAGGCGGGCTTGGGGTAGTCACGGAACGGGCCCCGAAGACGGGTCGTGACAATATTATAACGTTGAATAAAATTTATTTAATCCACCTCAACATGTCATATTATCCTAAAAAAGATGTGGAATTAATTATAAGTCTCAATTTACATTTATTTGAATATTTATAATATCAATTGTTTTAATATTTCATTATTAAGGTAATTACTTCATCATCATTGTTTCATAAATAAATTAAATTATAAAATGTCTAAAAATTATAAATAAAATACCATCATTTAAGAAATATTTTTAGAATTTTAATTAATATTTATAGTTGAATTTATATTCGGTGTAACCATATATTAAAAATAGTTTAGTTATTAAACATTTTATATTACAATTAAATCTCTTCTATATATAATATTATAGTAAACATCAAAATCTAATCCAAGAGGACCAAATGGGATCATATTTTATTCCTACGGTTTTTTCTGTTTAATTACACTTATCCAATAGAATTAAGACATGTGTTAGGGTAATGATAATATCATTTTAAAGCTTAATTACTATATGTACTGTTAACCATGGTAAATAAAAGTCAAAAGTAACTATTCACCAAAATGTATTTTCATCTTGTTGAAAAAAATTTTACATACTGATGTCAACCTTGTCTCTTGTATTTTTGAAATTTAACTCACATAAGTAGAAAAATTATTTTTTATGCAAATTAACAAATGGACTTATAAGGTGGGTAAAAGACGGTAAAAAGTTCAATAAAATTTTATATATCTAAACTTTTTATAAAAGTACTCCAATGAATTACATTTAACATATATAGGTATTATGTATCTATTTTTAGATAAAATAAATTAAAATAAAATAACTAATTACTTAAATAAAATGTCGATTTTAAATAACAACGCAATATTTTTTCCTATTCATCAAGAATTGGATGTTTTATAAAAATACCAAAATTTCACCGTAATATAATTTTGATATTATTAATTCAAAAATGATGACCATTTTAAAAACTAAAATTTTAAAAAGGGGGTTTTACTATTCAAAATTGCTAGTTTGATTGGTCCTGGTGTGTTAAAACTCCAAGTCGCGTACAACCCAAGCTACTTCATTATTCAAAGGAAAACATATCATTGAAGCTTGGTGTGTTAAAAAATGTGTTACAAAATAAGGGTATTTATATAAAATATGTAATATATTATAATGGAATTGTATCTTGGCCATTGGAATAGTAATGTGACCATTTGTAATAGTAATCCATTAAATTAAGTAGAAATATCTCCTATGAATGTTTAAATATAACTTATCTATATTACAAATGAAAATATGATATAATTATATAATGGTATAAGTAAATAATTTTTTGAGAATGATAAATTAAGTGTTTTAATTTTAGCAAAATGTAAATATTTATTCAATATTTTTTAATTTATATAATTTAATAAGAAAAAATTCATTTTGATAAAATACATTGTTAAATTAATAATTTTTGGAATATTAATTTTTACATATTTTATTGAGGATGTGATTAATATTTAAAATTCTCATAAAATTGGTTATAATTTTAAAATTTGAATTATTCAAATAAATGATGATTCTAATTAAGCATTAATTTTCTCATTTTTAAAATACTATTTTAAAAAACTCTTGTACATTTTTTAAATCTACTCATCATTAAAAGGATAGGATGGTTTTTTGTGTTTTTTTTGAAACAGATAAATTTATTATGATGATTAAAATACGCTAATTATTTGTATGTAACATTATAAGGAAAAATAATGAATTTTTGAGTCATTTATAATGTGTTAAACCATTAGTTATTACTAACATTTGTTAATTTCTATACCTAGTCACATGAATCATCACTATATATTATTTTGAGTGAAAATAATTTACAAATGAATAACAAAATCAAAATCACCCATCTCATAACTTTATTAATACCACCCCTCACCACCCATTATCCTCACAACTCTTATGCCCTATAGATTATTTATATTCCACAACATTAACTTTTCGAACACTTATGAATGGAAAATACCTACTGGACTCAGAAAAATACCAAAATTGTGTTCTTTAAGGAGGTCATCAAAGAGACTATAATCAGGAGGTGAAATCCACATTTGTCACTTTTAAATTCCTTCGTGCTTCTGCCTTATCAAACCTGCCCCTATCTAATGTGACATGTTAACTCAATAACCATAAATATACATTAATTTTATTTAGTTAATTTATTACCCATCATCTACCCTTTTATCTTCTCCACATACTATAAAAATGAAATCACAATCTATGATGTGTCAATTCACCATCATTGGGAATGATGGGATTGTTTATATTAGCACAGTTAAGTATGTTAATAGAACCATTATTATGGTTAAATCCTATTAGAATTTTAATATTACATAGTTTTTTTTTATTTTTTGTAACTAATATATATATATATATATACATATATATAATGTTGAATAAGATGAATGTAGTTTATGAGGGTCACAAAAAATACCAAAAATAATCCAAACATTAATAATTAATATTTTACCTTTAGAATCATCCTCATATTAGAAAAAAATGAATTTTTAGGATAATTTTAAATTATGGAAAAATATCAATACCATTTCACTCAAATATAATATTTTTCCTCTGTTGGATAAGAACATGCATAATTATACAATGGAGAACTAACGAGAAAAAATTGAAAAAATCACTCCTTGATCAATGATTATGATGTTTCTAACTCATCAAAATATCCCTAAAAGAAAATAATAAAATTTTAATAAATAAAAAATATGTGACAAGGTTCAAAGATCAGTTATTAATGAATCTTCTTTGATTATCCAATATATTATGTACCTGTGTGAAATATATTCAGATATAAGGTAAGGATCATTCTTTTCTAAATACCTCTTTACAAATTAAAAATCTTTATTAATGAAATTTTTTTTACATATAAGGCATAAGATAATTCTACTGATTTCATGATTCTATAGTTATTTGATATTTACATAACAACATTACATGTTTGCTTTAAAATATTTTTTTAATTTTTAACTACATGGATTCTTAAAATTGATAAGAGATTTAAATATAAAAAATGTGTTTCCCTTTATAATGTTTTGTTTATAAAAAACATATGTATTATGATTTTGTTATTGTTATTATTCATTGTTATGATTATTGGAGGTTCCATCATAATAATAGGGTGGGTGATCCCATTATAGCTCCCCAATTCATTTAGTAAAGGGAAAGAGTAATCTAATTAGGTTTTTCCTGAGATATTATCGGAATATATTGTGATGGTTACTATATGTGTAATGAGGATGATTACTCGATATGTATCTAGGGAAGATTCATTAACTGTAATGGTGATATTAAAATGATGCAACATTTCTACATATTATTTATGTATTCATTAAAAGGATTTATATGAAACATTATCTTTCATATGGTAAGCTAATGCGAATATGATTTATGTGTATAAGTTATAAGATTTTGAAAATGTTTCCATTCCTAGACTAATGGTTTCTTTATTTCTTTTTATGTCCCTTAATGATCTTTTTCGGGTCATACCATGTTTTAAATATTTTTCATAGGTGATATGGATGGGTAAAGAAAATATTAAACTACATTTAAAATAATGATGTTTCTTATGGAAAGAAAGAATGTTTTGTTTTAAATAGATTTATACTTTGAAAAAATGGATATTGAGTAGAAGTGTCTACTTTGTAATTGTTTAGGTTGTTATATGTGTGTTAGTAATTAATTCTATGAATCTATAAACTGAAAAAATCTTTCCTAATGTAGGAATTTAGATACTTGGTGAATTTATGAAATTATGAAATGTTTATGGACGAGTCCATACAGTTGGTATCTGAGAATGGTATAGATAACATTATGGGTTAGGATAGTGTTAATAGATTAAAAATAAATTATTTTTATAATCATTTTTGGTTCAAATAATACAAAATTTAATAATAACCATGTTTATTATTATAATATATTTTTTTTTCAGAATTATTTTCTTTATATAATATATGTATGCGGAAGTTGGAAGGCCTTGAGAGTGTGATATCCTTCTGAATCAACATCATAGAATTGTAGGAGTTGGAACTTTATAATTTTAGATTGTAAGGACTCTGTTGATTTAGGTTATAAATGGTGGTATAATCGATTCATGGGTTTATCTAGATCATCCTCAAATAAATATTCTTTTTGTGTAACATATTACAATGCAACATTATCATGAATTTAGTTGATCCTCTAAAAAAGGTGAAGTAGAAGGGTGGATTAAATCATTAGAATTTTTTTGATGTTATGGTATGTTTAAACCATTACAAAATCTGATGTTATATTTTCTATTTTGAAGGTCATGTTGACTAGTGGTTGTAAATGGTTAAGAATATCCTGGATAGAAAAAAGATTATTGCCTTGGAATGGGAATAATTTTGATATATTTTAGGTGAAAATATTTTACTAATTAGTTTATAATTATGATGAAAAAATACCTAGTTTGAGAAAATAGGTGGATTTTATTGCAACAAAAAATGAAAAAATTACTCGATTGGAAATATAAACAGAAATTTTTTTAAGTGGTATTGATAGAACAATTATATAATTTTTTCTTTGAATTGATTCCAAAATATTGAAGGGCATTAGATTCTCGTGAATTTAAAATTGATGATAAATTTTTTTGATGTACAAATATGGGGTAAATGGATTTTGATGATGATCTTATTTTCATTATAGAGTAGTAGAAAAGAATTTAAAGGTGTAATAAAAAAGTAAATAATGCATTAATGATGTTTTATGGTAATAAAATTAATTTCTCAGTTTGTGAGAACATATGTTAAAAATATTTTGGGAAAATATTAAGGATAAAATAATGTATAAGAATCTTCATGTTGATGGATATGGAAATAATTTACCTGAAAATCATGTTATTGTATCCCTAGAATAATTTTATGTTATTGTGTGTATGGATTGGCTTTATGATTTATTTGATAAGATTGATTGTAGAGGAAATGATATTTTAATTTCATAATTTGATTTTGTTTCTATAAAAAATGAACCCATAACACTGATAACATATCAAGAAGCATAGTATTTGTTAAAATTTATACATCATTTATAGTTTTAACACATTCATTAAGATAATTTAATGGTTCTTATTAATTATTTTTTTGAGTTAAAGGAGTATATATATTTTTTCTATTGAAATTCCTGGTATTATTCATCATCAAGAGGTTGAGTGTACTATTTATTGAGTCCCAAATTCTAAACATATATCAAAACCCCTTTATTGAATGGCACTTGTACAACATTTATAAATAAAAAAGATGATGTATGTTTTTCTTGATAATGGTTATATTAAACCCGACACTTCTAAATGGGCTGTAACAATTTTTTTTGATAAAAAAATATGGTTAAATAATGTATTTTATTGACAATGAAGAAATTAATATAATTACTATTAAGAATAGGTATCATTTCTTCGTATCGATGATTTGTTTGATCATCTCCATAGAGGTCATTATTTTTCCTTTGTTCACATGAGTCATGGTTACCATCACCTAATGGTGGAGGAGGATTACATTCTAAAATTAAAATTCAATTCTAGATATGGGAATTAAGAGTTTGTTGTTATTCCACTGGGTTTGAAAAATTCAACTTCTATATTTATTGATCTTATGAATTGTATATTCCATGTGTATTTTCATACAAATATTTCTGTTTCTATTGATGATATTTTGTTGTTTAAAAAAACTTATGATCATAAAAACAAATATTTCTTTTATTAAATTCCCTAAAAGAAAAAAATTTATGTTGTAAATATAGAAAATGAGACTTTTTGGTTACAAAAGATTTCCTTTAATAGGAACATTGTAAATAATGATTCCAAAGTACTTGACCCAGCAAAAAAAATTGTTGATTAATGGACAAGACCTAAAAATGTTACTGATATTCACATATATCTAGGATTAATATGCAATTCCAAATTATTTTTTTAAAAAATTAAATGGTTTTCTATCTCACTAACTATGTTAAAAAATAATACAGGTTAAATATATTTGGATGGTAGAATGAAATTTTTTAATAGATCATAAGAAGTTATTGGTGAATGATCCAATTTTGTACATGCCTTCGAGAAATGGAGAGTTGGTCATCTATAGTTATTCTTATTTAAAGACACATGTTTTCATTCTAATACGAAATGATCATGAAGTTTCTTACAGTTAACAATAACTAAAACCTCACAATAAAATTTATTTTATACATGTTTCATAGTTAATATATATGTTTACTACTTTAGAAAATCAGAGACAACATTAATATTGATATAAATGTGAAACATATACAGATCATAAATGAATTTTGTATATACTCAATCAAAAGGAATTGAAAATGATGATGAAAAGATGGATTGGGTTAATCAACGATTCTTATTTTAAGATCAATTACAATCCAAGTAAACAAAATAATGTGGATTATTCTTTGATTCATAAAATTAATTAAACACTATCCATGTTACATTTAGAACAATACCCTATGATTAATGAATTGATGAATTTTATTTCTAAAGTTGTTGGTATAGGAAATTGTAATATTTTGATTCTGGTGATAGTGAAATAGTTATATTATATAATATTAATCTTGTGTAGAAGGATGATTATGAGTCATAGAAAAATTTATAATGGGATAAAAATGGCAACTTTTTAGAATTTTACATTGATAAAGATTGTTTTTTGCATTTGGGGAAAATATTTTATGGGAAATGAGATTCATAGTTGAAGAAATACTTATTAAGTAATGATTGTAGTTCTCCTTTTTTAATTCATCTTGGAAGCACTAAAATTTTTAGTGACCATTTAGAGTATTACATATAGGAACGAATGAAAATATATATTTCTAAAATTACAATGATATTTTTTCTTCCTATGAGGTAAAATTAGAATGAAAATTATTGATGTTATTGTATCACCATAATCTAGTTCCAGAATGAAAATGGGGAAATATATCATTTGATTTCATATATATATATATATATTACCATGAAAATATCAAGGTAATAGTGGTATTCTGGTTATTATTTACTAATGGGATAAATCAACAATTTTAATTCAGATTTGATGTATTATTTATTTATATAAACTTTATCAATTGTACCATAAACATATATTCAGGATATATGGATTTCCCCACTCCATTATATCTGATAGTAATACCAAGTTAACTTCTATCTTTCGGATAGGTCTTCATAATCCATTGGGAAAGAAATTAAATTTCAGCATAAATTTTTTTCCTTAATCTTAATGACAATAAATGAGAACAATTTATGAATTTTAGGATATTCTTTGAGATTTTTCAAATGATTATTAGAGATTTTTGGATCAAAATATTTATTTTGATGTGTTTTAATTTTATAACAGTTTTCATTTAGGTATAATAATGGATACTTATTTAGTGTTTTATAGAATGAAGTGTCTAAGCATATATTTTTTGGATGATATAGGTTAAATAATTTTTATGGGATCTTAATATTTGGAGGAAATTCTAATGAAATTATATTTGATCTAGTAACACATGAGGACAACTCATACCATGATGAAATGTTTTTCCGTTTACCAGAGGAAGGTTATTTATTTTGGGGTAGGTTTACATGTCATTATCAATGTATCAAAATTGTAATTTGTGATAAATTTTGGTTTGAAGGGGAAATTGAGTTCATGGTTCATTGGACATTATGAACTCATATAGAAAGATGGATCAATTTCATATAAAGTTTTTTTTCCATCTGAGTTTTTCCAGGTAGACACAGATTTATGTGTTTTGATATTAAGAAATAATATGTCAGATTCAACTCATGTTGTGAGACATGAGACTTATTTATCAGAAAAATATGTTAATAAGAGGAAAATCAAAATCATATTCTTGATTTTATAGAGAAGGAATTACATAATAAGGAAATTTACAAGGTTAATGTTTTGTAGAGAAACTTCATGGTTGACGAAGAAAAATTGGAGTTTAAACATGGTATGAGGGAATGCTATCCACATTGGTTTAATAATTGAATAAAATTACAATAGAAAAATTTTTATGTACGGGGAGAATGTATCAACACATAAACTTATAGAATATTATTGTTTCATTGTGGAATTAAATAGTCAATTTCATTATAAAAATATAAAAATCTATTGTTTATTTATATAAATTAAGGAATCTATGCTAATGGAATGTTTACCGGGCCATTATAATTTTAATATCATTACTAGTAATAGTAATTGTTCCATTAGAATAGAAACATCACCTATGAGAGTATTAAAAAAACTATGAATCTTATAAATTAATATATGATATCTTTATATCATGGTATATGTAAATCAATGATTCTTAAATTAGAAACCATGTGTTAATATTTATCTAAAAAATAAGTGGTTATTTATAATTTAATAATTAATGTAATTATTTAAAATAATGTTTTTCATTAAATTTTTTTATAAATTTATATTTTATTTTATAGTAATAAAAATATAATTTTATTATATCATAATTAATGTTTCAATGATCCATAAAATAAATTATATTATTTAAGTGATTTTTTTAATAAATGATAGTTTCAATTTAAATTTACATTTTCATATTTATAATATTTATTTTAAAAAAATTGATTCCATTTTTTAAATCTTAACGTTGAACAATTTTCATGGTTAATTATTCCATGTTTTCAGAAATAGTTGAATTTTTGGTGAATAGTGAAGTGAAAAAACATTTGGTATTGAACATTATATTCCAAATACATGAATTTTCAAGTCTTTGATGAAGTAATAACCCATAAATTCTAACTCACGTTCACTTATTACAAAAAATAGTTAGTATAATTCATAGCATTTGTTGTCCTAAGAAAAAAAATAATCAAATGTATAAAAAAAATGAAACACTCATTTCCTCCACCTATATATACCACCCCTCACAACCCCTTCTCCTCACACCTCATATTCCATGAAGCCCTTCTAAATTCTTCTTTATTTCTTCCATGTATCTTATAGACATTTGAGACATTCTAGTATCACCAAAATTCCAAACCCATGTTCCTTAAAGAGTTTCTAAAGGAGAAGATACTAAAGAGGTGAAATCACCCATTTTATCATTTGAATTATTTTTTAATTCTACCTTATCATAAAATATCCAATAAATTGTTAATATAAATTTGGTATCACAAATATATTGGACATTCATTTTGTTAATTTAATATAAATCATCAAACCCTTCTCTTATCCTCATACTATAAAAATTGAAACATCTTCTATGATATGTTAATTAATTGACTTCGTGGATGACATGTTTTTGTATTCTGTTACCACTTTCATGGTAGGCCATAAAATCATTGTTATTTTTATATATGATTTAAATATGATTTTTTATCTTTTTTAATGATCTATAAATAATTTATTGATATAAAAGTAAATAATATTAAACTAGTTTTTGATGATCA
This sequence comes from Viscum album, assembly GCA_963277665.1. Lineage (NCBI taxonomy): Eukaryota > Viridiplantae > Streptophyta > Magnoliopsida > Santalales > Viscaceae > Viscum > Viscum album. Next base: position 1,430,340,556 of record OY728152.1, read on the forward strand.
GAATGCCATTGTAAACAAACCAAACATTAATCATTAAAATATTATCTAATGAACCATAAAAATATCTAAAATATTTATGGGATCATTTAAAATAATGTAAACATATTAAAAATATTCATTTCTAGTTTTGTTTTTTTTCTTCCTTTGGAAATGATATCATGTAATTATACTCAATTGAACTGACCCCATATCCCTGAAACGAATGCTCTTGGATAGATGATTATGATTTTTATGAATCATCAAAATGTCCATAAATGAACGTAATAAAATTTTAAAAAAAATACTATTTGTAAAAATTTTGTTTCATATAAGTAATTAATGAATCTAATTTTATTTTATATGACATTATATAGAATTAAATAATGCATTTGGACATAATTTAAGGGGATTTGTCTCAAAAAATATCTTTACAAGTTACAAATCCACTAATTAAAGGAATGTTTTTTACATATATGAAAAAATATTATTTTACAACATTAATCATTATATATTGATTTAATATAGTATTTACATGTTTATAAGTATATTTTCAAATAAAATTAATTAATTTTAATGTGTATAGAATCATAAAAATGAAAAGTGACTTAAAAAAATGCATTTTCCTATAGAATGTTCATATTATACCTGAGTTATGTGTTATGATCATGGTATCATTAATAGTTATTTTTATAATGATAAGTGGGTTCATGATAAACAAGGGGTTTGTGATCCCATGATAGCCATCCAACACACTATGAAAAGTGATATAGTTAGCTGGTTAGCTTTCTTATAAGGTATTCTTTGAATATACCAAGATGGTTACTCAGAGAGTAACTAATATGGTTACTGAAAATGTATCTGAGAGAGCTAATTTATTTTCAAGAGTTATAGGAAAATGATTCAACATTTTACCATCATTATTTATGTATTCGTGTTAATATTTTATAGGAAACTAATAATCTTTTAAGGTATAAAAAATGGAATATATTCTATGTGTTAATGTTATAACAACGAAAAAATGTTTTCATTAAAAGACTAATTGTTTATTTTATCATTTTTATGTACCTTAATTATCTTTTTGTGCTCATCCCATGTTTTATATTATTTACATAGTGTTTGTAAATGGGAAAAATAAAATAATTTTCCATGTTTAGTGTTGTGATGTTTGTTTTGTAAAAATGCACATTTTATCAAATTTTCATATTGTAAAAAAATTTAAATTGAGTATAAGTATTTACATAATAGTTATATGAGTCAAAATGTGTATTTTGTGACATAATGGTCAAAATATATATACCAAAATGATATTTGGGAATGTATAAAAGTGAATTATAGTTGAATTAAATAGATTATGAAATGTTTAATATCAGATTCTTAAAGATCCATTATTATATAAAAATATCTGCTTCCATATAATGAAAAAAAAAATTTAATCATAAAAAACATAATTAAAATCTATAGAAAAATATTATTTTTATCCGATTAAAAAAATTATATTTTTATGAAAAAGTATATAGAAATATCACATTCTGTTGAAAATCAATAAATATATAAAAACAACAAATAATTTGAACAAATAATTATATATAAGTATAAACATGGAAGATTATAATGTAATACTTATGAAAATTAAAATTATCTAGGGTTTTAAATTTCATTCATACAAAAAATGATAAAATAATGATTCTTTTCAGAGAATCCGTAAATGTAACACATTATTGAAAATGATAGGAAGAATTTTTATTAAATATTATAATGAAATTCAATGGTTTTTGGAAATGTTTGTTGAATTTTCTTTTTGTATAGGATTATTATATTCATGAAACATTTTATTGATCATTTATTTGAAGGAAAAATTAAATAATTACATGAAAACCTATAAAATAAGGTTATGAAGAATAATACCATAACAGAAATATTATCTAGCATCTTATGTTGATTACAAAATGAATAAAAAATTATTAATAATTTAAATTTTTAAGATCATATATTAATTTTTATTCCATTATCATTATAACTTTTATTTCATTTATGACTATGTCTTATTTAGTTATTTATTTATGTTTTTATCAGATGTTTTGTGGATTTTTGATTCATTCTCAAAATATTGATTTGGTTGGATGATTATAGTCTATGGGGAAATTAATCTATCATAAGAAAAATATAAATCCAAAATTATTAACAATTTTATTCATTAAAAAATTTAGTTCCGTCCATTTATGTTGTAGATGAAATAAAAATTTCATTGATTCGTTGAAGTTATTTTCCACCCTTATGCATGAATGATGTTAGAAATTTTAATTGAATGGGATGTTTGAAATAGATAATATATTATCCTATAAGATTGATAATTATATGATGATATATATAAATATTATTTAAACCCATCATAATTACCATCCTTGTGAGGTGGTTTTTCAAAACTAATACCATCGCTTTGTGAAGATGGTAATCCAACCATAGATACGAGGGATGTTTTAATTTCTTGTATAATGGAAATGGAGAAGAAAATAGGATTTTACCAATATAGTAATATGTTTTATATATACATTATTATTATTATATAAATTTTAATGTGGATAAGTATATTTTAGAAGAAGGAACAATGAAAAATATTGGTGAGGACCTATACCTTCTACATTGATGTCCTATTTTTCATAAGCAGTATACGATATTGATTTGGGTGTTAGTCAGACCAGAAACCTCTATAATGTGTAGAGCAGTTCGTTGGATGGATTTTGGTTGGTCATGGCTATGTTAGTGTGCTATGAAGGATTTAGGAAAATATGTGACTGGGTTACCAATTATAAGTAAGTGGAGGGGAACACATAGAATTTATTAATGTAATAATTTAATATAAATTAATATTCTTATTGACATGGTAATTGTTTTATAATCTTATATTAGTATTTGTTTTAATACTCGTATAAAATTAAATTTTTACTTGTATAGGTTATCTTTTTGACAATATAACATTGTTTTAAATGACAATTAAATTTAGTGATGATTTCCATGATATCAATGGTTTCTACACTCTATGAGTAAAAAATGATAAAATAAAAAAATTTGACCCATAACTGTACAATGATTGATAATTTATATACCATATATCATTAAATTGGATTAATATTATATTTTAATGTATTATAAATTAATAAATTAAATATGACATAACATGATATTCCGTTACCATCATTTTCATTACTCTATAAAACGATTTAATTTAATGACATCAATTGATTCATGGAATTCAAATATTAAATTTTAACATGACATTAATATTTTTTATTTATCTAAAAAATTCAGTAAACATAATAAATCATCCAATTTATATAACATTAATGTTATTAAATTTTTTTTAGATGATACTGCATTTACTTGACCATGCACTATTTCAGTGTTGAGTTAGCAGATAAGGTTATTATTCCAATTCTAAATTTTTTGAATAAAATACCATTATAAAAAAATTCATTTATTTTTTGTTTAAAAATATATAACTCATGAAAATCACATTTTTAACCCTATAATTTTATTTACAGATATAAAACTAGAGGGCGATATTTTTTGTATTCTTTTCATAAAATAGTATTGAGAATATTATAAATATAATGTTGTAAAAATTCTTCCATTTTTTAAAAAAAATTTATGGATATTTTAGAAAAAACATATTAATGAAATACAGGAGTTAGGGTAATCAATAGGTGTTATTTCGCAATTTTAACATTGTTTTACCTTTTTAAACCTGTACTGACAAGAAAAATATTTACTACGATTAAAATTCATTTATAAATAATTAAAAGGGGTATATTTATTGAATTTTATCATCCTTATAAAAAATATAATTTTCAAGATTCAATTTATATAATTTGAAGAAATATATTTCAATATAAATGTATAAAACATAATGTAAATTAACGTTTTCAAAAATGTGTTTTTATTCCTAAAATAGAACTTATTCAAAAATAAATTATAATTATGATAACTATGAAATTAATTAGATTAAAAATAATTATATTAGACATATGTTAATTTAAATAAAATTCAAAACATAAAGAGACTTTTAAATTAATTGATTTAATGAAATTAAAATATTATTTAACAAAAAACATTTTTTTTCATCATGTAGTTACTAATAAATCATTTCATAAATATAAAAAATTTATTTATAAGATAAATTTATATTTTGTAATCTAAAATTGTTTGTTTTTTGTCATAATTAAATTATAAAAATAAAAAAATAATATAAATAAAACAATATAATACAAGAAAATTATTATAGTAAGTATAAAACTAATTTTTAATGAAATATAACCTAATATTTTTATAATGAATTTGACTTTATAAAATACAACTTATGAAAATTAATATGGCATGGAAGAGATTTACTATTAATTGGGTTTTCCCAAAATAACCCATATCAACAATTGATGGTGTTCTATATGGTGTTATGCTCTTGAATTCCATATAATAAATAATATAATCAACACTTTATCCTATATATTCATTATATTCAATGTGCTTCAGTCACATACACAAATATTTATAATTATAGATATTTAATTATCATATAACACCAATCCTATTATCTTTAGAATATCAAAATATATTTATTATTTTCTTTTTGTGATTTTCAGTTATCGTGAATGTTCAAATTTTTCAATATAAAATAAAATTTTAATTTCAAATTCATATTATAATCTTCAATTAACTTATACTGACATCAACATAAATTCAATATACTAGATTATTTATATGTTTTTCTGCACCATAATATTTCAATTCAGTAGTTAATATTAATCAAATAACAATTACAAATTTGTAATACTACCTCATCTAAATTTATTTTGATCTCTCCAGTTTTCAAAAATTATAATGAAACAAATAAATTTTTGGTATGATGAGGGAATTTTAAATCAAACATATGTAATATAAAAGATTTTACATCTCCTGTAATGATGCTATATGAAACGAATCATTAATTTGATAATATATTAAAACCTATTTTAGAATTCATTATTTTTATTAGTTTTAGTGACCAAAATATAGTAAATTTATTCAAATTAAATTAAAAAAAATCACTTTTTCAATAATTATAACTAAATAAAGTTTATTACTCCAATTTTCTTTTCATATTTAATAGAGATTTGGTAGAGCATGTCCTATTTGATACAACTTACTCTTAATCTACATAAATACAAAAATATGCATGGAATTATCTATTATCGAACATATGTGTTATGTCATGTAAGAAAAAACTCACAAATTTTCATTGTTAAATATCATATGATTATTCCCAAAAAACTCTACCACTATATGTTACAACATGAGTATAAAATGTGTCATTTAGAAAAATTCATTTCTCGTTTTTTGTCAAAAATTAAAAAACATTATGAGATAGAAAAAATACCTTACCATTTATATGCGTAGTAAAACTTTCTAATTGAAAAAGTTTTATTGATGTGGTCCATTAAAATTTATGAATATTTTGTTCTTACTGATTCAAAAACACCCTCATTGTAAATAAATTACATGCATCTTCAAAAATTTCATCTGATTTATAACTGACATATGATCGATATAATTGTAATATAAATTCTCACAAAATCTCACAGGATTAATATTTTAAAAAAAATTACAGATGTAAAAGATGTTTATCTATTGGTTTCAAATGGATAAAACTTGAATTAATTTACTCTTGAATATATCTCATTATGTAAAGGGGGTTTAGAAATTTGATTTATTCTCGATTAAGAAATCATTCATATATGGAAGTTTGTTTTATTCATATATTATTTTCAATTCCATATTATTGTTGAGAATACATGTATTTTATGAAAATATAATACTGAAAGATTTAATTTTCAGTAATGTGGGATGGATTTATTAATGGGAACTGAAAAATGATGACAAATTAAGGGTTTACAATAATTTAAAAGAAATAACTACTCCCTTAATAGTGATGAATGGAACCCAGATACTAATTAATCATGCGTTTATAATATATTCTCAACTTAGAGAGCATTGTAACCTGTTATCAAATTATCTACATAATTTTTATGATATTAGTTTTAGAGAAAAGAAAATTGAGAAATGAAATTAGTTATATAAATTAGTGGAAGATAAAAGTAAATATTTATACATATAATTTATATCATATATAGAGTTTATTATTCAACTAATATTGTACAATATGATGTTTTTTGTGGAATTATAGATAAAAAAATCACATTGACTTAGGAGTTGGTCAACAATGAATTTGGGGAAGATAAAGACCATTACTCAATTTATGGGATGATTAGGGTTTTTAATATAATAAATATCAATTATATAAAGATATTCCCATGTTCTAATGATTGTATGTGGTATTAGGGATAAGAATAATAAATATAAAAGAAAAATTGATGAAATATTTCTTTATGTAAATAAATGAAACATAATGAAATTATAAATGATTAATCTATGAGGAGGAGGAAGAAAATTTAAACAATTTCTATGGTTTTATGTTACTCTCCTTTGATTCAATAGTAACAGTGATAGTTCATTTCTCATAAAATGAATGAAAAAACGAATTGGAAGGATGTGGGATATAATATTTCTTTTACATGTATCATCTATGAGATTTAATGTAAGGAAATCCATTGATTCCATACATTACATTTTTTCATAAAACCCCAAAAATATTGGTTTCGGATTTTATTTTTATTAATTTAACCCATTCAAAAATCATATTTAATATTATAATACACAATATGATATTTTGATCCCTTAAAACCTAAATTTTAATATTTTTATGTCATATACATCACTCACTATTAATATTATGATTTTATCAAATCAAATAATAAAAAATTACACAGAAATAAAAAATGTATCATGCAGGAAACTATATTAAATAAACTACTACACAATGGAGGAGAAAATTATAATTCATTGATGAAAAAATTGTCACAAAACAAACATGACTAATAAAACGATTAGTTTCATTTATAGTATATGAAACTATTTTAGATATAATTCCCTTAAATGTTGATGGTTTTGGGGAATAGGTAAAGTGATCAAGATGGCTCCCAATCAATGATTTTTATTGGTTTCTTATAAACAATCCTCATATCATGATGAACAGATCCATGAAAAATTCAGGGAGAGGATAATTTGATAATAATTTTTAATTAATTTATATAAAGAATAAAAACCAAGTCTTTAAATTATTTCATCATTGTTGAGTAAGTTGTTCATAATTATTTTCCCACAATTACATTGACAGATAATTTAGTAGAATTCCAATATAACAGTTCACACATGGCCTATGATGATCAATACATCATCATAGAAGCTATAGGTGCAATCAAGGATGATTTTAACAAATTGATTTATTTTTCATTGATTAAAAATAAAATCACATATTACCTAGACTGAATATTATATTTCGGTCATGTACATTACAAGGAGGATGAGGATATGTGATCTCTAACCATGTCAGTTTTGTAGAGATTTTTCTCTCTATGATTTATATAATTATCTATTGATAGTAGTTGTACACAATAATCCATTCATATAATAACTCAAAAAGGATATAATATAGATAATATACATATTTCATAGAATATGTTTTTACGAAAATAAGATTAACCTATATTTTAATCTCAAGTGATCCCCATGTCAAATAAAAATAATAATAATAATAATATCTCATTAATGTTATAAAAACTATAGTGCAATATAAATATCATTTCATAAATAATTATTTACAATTTTAAACGATGATTTATATATCGTTCCAATCAAACCCTTAACACATTCTCAAAATTTACATCATCATTTATAAGACCATGATTACAAAATATTTATTTTGATAAATAAATATAATTTTGTTGTTGACAATCACATTTTTCATACGTAATTTGAAGTGTTCTCAAATGATTTTTTATGTATTTTAGTGGGTATTTCCATATAATTTTTTTTTTAAAAATCAATTTAAATTTAAATTAGATAACTAAAATGGTATTTAAATGAATGAATATTTTTAAATTAGAATATTGGAATTTAATTATTTATTATATGGGGTTTTAAAAAATTTTATCAATTGAATTATATTTATAGGTTATAAAAATGTGTCAACTTGTAAATACCACATACCCAAGGGACATGAATCCATATCGCCATCCCGAATGGGACAGTTAGGAAAACAAGGATTGATGGAGTTTATTCAAATATTATTTTTTACAATTGGGTTAATAGTTTTGCCACACCCTAGAAAAATTATGTGGAAGTCACAAAATCCATTTATAATAATTTTATTGATCTGATAACTCACCCCTGATATGACATATGAGTTTATAGTATTGAAGTTAGTATCAAAAAATTGAGTTACAACTGAATTCTTTTTAGATGTTGTAGAAAAATTGACTAGTTACTATTCAAATAAACCCAAAAAACTATGCTTCACCATGATCGCTTGACCCCCTTCTTTCACACACTGGAGTTGAGGCCTACTATTGCTCTTTTCCAAATCACGGTTACTAAATATCAACCAAACGCTAATAAAATAACTTTGAACCCAACTATTTATGTCTATAGATCTCAGTAATGAGCTCAACATGCACTAATTAATCTCAATACCCCCTCAGTTAACTTTCTCTAGATCAAACAACCACCCTAATTCCCCATTTGAAGGAAACCAGTATAATGCTTATAAATGGAGGCCCCTTCGGAAACTATAAAGGGCTTGATAAAGACCACTAAAACCACCTACCAAAGAACAACCCAATACCAAATATTATTATGTTGATGGAATCCCTTAACATATAAATGAAGCTTGTTTAATCTATTCATCAATGCTATCAGGTAATTTTAATAACAAAAATCTAATAGTGATTCACAATAATGAATCCCATGGGTGACTGGTGAAATTTTAATTCAATAAAAAAGGGAAATAAATTTTCCTAAAAATATATTTAAATGTTTGAAGAAAGATGAGTGTAATTTATTGCTGTAAAAGAAGAAGTGCTCATGCACATATAATTTATTTGACAACATATGTTTTTAAGACATTAAATCTACTTCTATTTTATTTTCCATATATTCATTAGTTTTTCCATAACGACTATTCATTACAAATTTATTTTGGTAAATTTAAATTTTAATTAAAGTGTTATTTAAATTTGAATATTTTCTTAAACTAATATTATTATCACTATTACTGTTATTATCGTAATAATTTTTTTTAATAGTATTATTCTTGTTATTCTTACATTTTCCATCTATGAACATTCATCTTTTATCCAATTTTTGTAAATTTTATATTATTTTTATTATTTTAATCTCTCTCCATCATTATTATTTCCCTTTATCTTTGTTATAAATTTTATTATTCATCCCATATTATAGTCATCTCATCATTGTGATCACTTATCATATATAATGAGGCGCTCACTCAAGGGTGAGAATGAGGGAGAATATATGTTCTTTAATTATCTAGTTAATGTTTTTTTATGTCAGTAAAACGCACGGGAATTGTGACATTATACTCTAACATGAAAATAGAATCTTTTTCAATTATATTATTTCTATATTTTTTCTCCCATCCATTGATTAGAAGACCTTAACATGATGTAGTTCATGTGATCACTGAATTAATTGACATATGATAGAGTTAGGTCATAATATATGACATTCTCTCGATTTATGTGTTCCAAAAATTGGATAGAGTATTAGGTGAAATTTATATTCCATAGAAATTTATGATTTAAAAATATCTAATAATGTTATATTCATTCCTCTATGACATTTCATAACCGAATTATTATGCTAAATGTAATAATAAAAATAATAATAATGATAGGATTCAAAAATGAACCATGAACAATGTTCTTTCTCTCTAAATCAAATTCTATTTACAATTTTATGATAATTAAAAATTCATTGTCATTATATTATTTTTGAAAATAAAAAGAAATATAATTTTCATTAAAAAATAATAAAATCAATTAAATTCAATTGTTTTTTAATTAAACTATATATGTAAACAATCTTTCAAATTCCTAAAGTGATACTACCTTGATCATCCACTATACTACACTAGGAAACATTTATAATTTTTCTTTTTAAAAGACCCAAGATAGGCATGTGTCAAAACTAGAGCCATTTCTGGGGGGATATAATTGTTTATTTAATTTTATGTCACATTATAGATAGTTTTTTTCATTGTTTTTGGAATAATAATTGAACCTAGTTTTTTTCAATGATGTATTGAATATTCTATAATTCTGCATGGGGAAATTAATCAATAGTGATATGTGAATATTAAGATGATAACATTGAAATAAATGGTTCGTTTTTAAGGATGAAAGAAATGATTTATTTTTTGAGATTCTAGATATAGAAAATAAATCATTATTTTTTGATTCTATATGATTAAGAATCAGACACCAAGGAGGAAACACCATTGGAAAATCATATTTTTTCTGTAGAAATCTCTCAGAAGATAAGGGATCCCAACTACATTCAAATATCAAATGAGGCACATTTTAAAGAGGCTCTTACCACCATGAATTCGATTAATTTGGAACCAAGATAAGCCACAAATCATAATTTTAAATATTTCTCTTCTAGTTATATTTATCATAACTAGATTTTCATTACATAATACATTTAGTTTTTTATTTGGATATTACATATTATTTATTGGTGGAATATGATGAAATGGAACCTTAAACTTCTCATGAACATATGTATCACTCTAATTATGATGAACATGAATTTTTTAAGCCTTTGAATAAGTCCAATTAGTAGTGAATGAGTAAATCAAGCCACATGATTCTCAATATGAATGGTATAATATTTCTAATTATTCATGTTTACATATTTTTCAGGAATAAATTCCTCTTAACATTGCCTTAACATTTTCAATTTAGATATGAAAATTTAATCATTGACTAGAGAGAAATGATATGGTTTCAAAAGTTGAAACCAAGATTAGGAATGATCCGTACTTGATAATACACCCTCCGTGCACATTATATATAATTGTGAACAAGTTTGATTTGGTGTACTCTATCCATGGATCATTCTTTGAAAACAATATAGATGTGGAAGCAGGAAAAAGCCATGTGTGGGTGTCTAAATCATTTAATAACCACCCACTAACAGATAATGGAGAAAATATGGTACTTCCCTTTTACAGGATGTTAAAAATAATGGGACAAATATTAGATTAACCCTTTTTTGTATATTATTTATAGTATTTTTAATTTTTTCATCAAATAACTTTTGATACAAACCTCTATAATTAAATATGATTTATCTATAATGAAAATTTATTTCTATATATAAGGGTGGATTTAATTTAGAGGTCCATCCAAAATAAAAACGAATGTTCTTAATAAGGAACTCCTTGGAAAGCACATCATGAATTTAATTCATTTCAAGAATGTAAAAAATTTCGTTAAAATGATTTATAACCAGGTTGCGAAACAAAAAATTCATGTAATGTAATGGATTCATTGATTGAATGATGAAAAACCTACACAAATTAGGCATAATATTCATCATACATGGAGTATGAGTTTTCAAATATTTATTTAATTATTACTCCAAAAATTTTAATATATTATAGAGATTTAAATGAAAATTAAATTCACTTTCATGAATCATTTATTTACATATTAGATGATTTAAATATTCATTTCTTAGTAATCTTATGATTCCATGTATTATATTTCAATTTTGATAAATTGATTGAGTTAATTATAAAATTGAATTACTACTGAGAGAGAATGATTTTAAAAGTATACTTGTGGTTTGAGGGAAATATTTTATTCAAGTAAATAAAATTTCTCAACCATTATATTTTAATTTCATGAAAATATAAAATTAAAATGAACTAATTTTTTATTATTAGCAATGCGATAACTGATTATCCGATATCAAATTTCCCATTAATGTTAAAATGTGTAAAAGAGTACTTTTTATTTTATCTTGATCATATTTCATCAATGATCTTAGGGAGTTACATGTAATATATATTTAATTGGAACATTTCATGTTTTTTAAAATAGAAAAATACAATTTAAATGACTGAGGAATCATTTTATGAACAATTATCTCTATGACCAAAATACAGATTAATCATTAATTAACCCATAGAGACCATGAATTACCCATTTAGGAATGATCATTGTGTAAATGTATTCTTATCTATTTCTATCATACCCTTTTTATTCTCATGATATTTATAACATTTATTTATGTGATGGGATATGCCGTGGTGAAAGTGATGGAATTAATATTAGCAAAAAATTGTCGGGATCTAATTTTGGGTATTGATAAAGGAATCTAATTCAGTCAATTATTATAGATTTTTCTTATTTATTAAAATAAAAAAATATTAGAATTTGATTTCACATTTAAGAATAAAACTTCAACCTTTATATACTAAAGATAAATATAATATGTGGTTAGATGTTGGATGTGATATTCATTGTATGCATAAATTATGAAAACCAAAATAAAAAAAAATACGTTGAAAATGTTTAAAATTTGAAAAAATTTATGATGTAACTAATTTATTACTATTCTATTGATTATGGGCTTACATTTATCTTGATAAGTGGGAATTATTATTTTGAAGGGGATACTTACATTTATATTTTTCATTTGATATCATTCTTAATACTATAGGGATTAATGTTTACATTGAAAATTAATTTTAAAAAATAAATTCCTTCCATCATTGATCCAGAGAGTCCTTATAATATTAATTTAAAATTCATCACGATTTTATGTGCATTTTTTGTATACAAAGCAAATAATTTAGTTCCATTTGAATAAAATGTAAAGGGATAATGTTCTCATGATATTAATATAACTCTTCTTTAATATTATGATGAGCGATCAGAGAAAAGATTAAAAGGTGAGGTAAATAATAATTTTTCAAGTTTAATAATATTATGTTAAAGATCTTGAATTAATGAAATGCGAGGATCCTCCATTTTCAATGTGAAATGAAAAATACATGAGGTTATTGTATCTTTTGAAATTATAAAATAAAATAATTATTTAACATGTATTGTTAATATTTGATTTAACCTTGATAATATTTTTATTTAACATTTTTGAAAATATAATTTTGGTAACATTGGTTCCGTTTTAATTCCAAGTTTATATTTAATGTATGATGAGAATCATATATTATGTGTGGTGGTACTAGACCCATAAATTTTCCATGAATAATTATAATTATTTTATAAATATATATGATGGATTTCAATGGACATTTCATTATAATACATTGTTTAATTAATAATAGGAAATTAAATGTTAAAAAGTGAAATGGGTTTAAAATGAAAGAAAATTTTTAATTTTTAATTATAGAATTTAATTATGTATTCTTTTGGAATATAATTATTTTTTTAAATGATTTATTTTAATAGATGATAATTAATTGGCTGACATTGACATCCCTCATTCTCAAGAGCCATGAAGCTAGATAGCTAGCCCATGTGGGCCAGACTTCCATAAAATGCTTGATGGAGAGTTGTCCAAGCGGTAGGTGTAGTCTTCTATTTTCATAGTTTGGCCCCATCCAACATAGTCCATACAACTATGGTGCATATGTTATGATTACATTGATCCCACTATATATTAGTCTTGTGAGTGGGAATATTTTTTTATATTATTATAAACAATTTCAATGTTGACATCACTTTATATGTGAGAAATCTTTTGAATGGTTATTATTCAAAATCCCCAAAATGGTGCAGCATCATCCAAGCCGTTGATCCACCCCCTCTCGGACTCTACCTGACCGGTATCCATTTTCCTCTCTAAAACATTACATCACCACTCTACATTGACCATTGACATCTAAAATCACATAAAACACCATTTATGATGCTAAGATAGATTGTTCCCAATATCCACTTGCACTAAAAAGTCTTGAGACCTCATCATACCACTTCCCCCCACCTTAACCGACTACCCTGATTGAATTCCTAAAAGAAAACACTAACCATGCATGAAAATGAAGGGGCATTAAGCAACAATTATGGATGGATGGTTTTATGAAGATCACTTTAAGAAACTTCTAAGGAATATCCCCACTTCCTATTATCCACTAGTGCATACACTCAACGCACGTGCAAATGAATCTCTATGAATCTATTCATGTTCCCAATAAAGTTTTCCGAACACTCGAAATATATTAGTATTTTCAATTAAAGCATCATTTGGGTCTATGGGGAAAATTTATTATAATTTAAAAAGGAATGTTATTTACCTACAAATATATATAATGATTTTACGAACTTCAATCATATTTTATTCCAATTAAATATTAATACCCCAGCCACTACCATAGAGATTATTAATACATGGAAGGGAAGAGGCCAATGTTGTAACATAATTTTTTCTTCATTTTAAAATTACATTTATTATTACCTTAATTTATATAATTTTGTATTTTTTTCATTTTATTTAATTTTAATTTATGCATTGTTTTAATTTAAATTGTTTCATCATCCCATATTATTATTTTTATCATATATATTATCATTGTTATGATTATTTTTTGTTATTGTTGTTATTTTTATTATTATTATGCTTTAGTTTCTTATTCTTCATCTTCTTATTTTTTTCTTCTATCCATATCCTTTTTCGCTCAATTTAAAATTCTTTATTATGTTTTATTTTAATATTTTATTCTTTTTCTCCCCCATCTCATTATCATTTTCAATCATCTTTTTTTGTCATTTTATTTTTCTTCTATTCTATTCTTCATCTCACCATTGATATATATTACACTAAAAAAATAAGGACTAGAGTATGGCTTTTCTAGGGGGAGTTTGGGTATTCCCAAATTCATTTATTAAGTTTATTTTGTGTCTATGGTATATGTGATTGATGTGAAAGTGTGTGGAAGTTGTCCATCACGACATATAACTAAATTATATTTATATTAATTAATTTTATATTTTCATTTCCATATAGTAAAAATAATAACTTCACACTATGGAGTGGATTTGATCATAGAGGGGAATGACATATGATAGAGTCACGTCCTAAATGATGTCATGCATCAGATTGAAGTGTGACATCATTTTCGATTTGAAGAGGATTTCAAATTTATATTTTATTTGAATTTTTGATTTTAAAAATTAATAATTAATTAATAGTAGTTTGTGCCAGAGATTTATTTTTTGAATTATCATGACAAATTTAAACATATGAAGATGTAAAATTACATAACTCAGAACCCATCCCATGAATTTGTTCTTTGTCTCTAAAACTCATTCTTTTTATCATTTCATGGTAATATATAATTACATGTCTTAATATTTTTATAAAAACTAAAAACCAAATTATTTTAATAAAATATAATAAAATCCATAATAAATAGTTGGGTCAATTTATTTATTTAAATAAAAAACGAAGCTTACCAAGAGAGAAGATGATGGTTAGCCACTATTCTGCACATTGAAACATTTCAGAAGTTTCGTTTTTCATGCACCATGATGGGAATTTATAAATTTTTATTCCATAAATAATGAAATATTATATACATTAAAATCATGTATAACAATTTATTTAATATTCAACCCACATATTTCTTCTTCCGAATAACATGTCTCTAAATATATGTGATCAAAATAACCAAAAATTTATTATTATTTAGAATAAGGGAGAAATATTTATTTTAATATTTAATCACATATAAATTTATTACGGTTCTAGAGAAACATAATTTTTAAACATGTAGGAATAATTCATAATGTGATAAATCTAACTAGCCTAATGTCAAATATTATCATCTAGCGACATGTTAAGATATTCATAATGAAATAAATTAATTTGACAATGATAAAAAACACTCTTACTGATGCTGAAATTATAATATAATCCCATTATATTGATATAAACATGAGAGGGATATTTCATTTGCATCATCATCTTAAGTGGTTACCATATTTTTCTTTTAATATCCTAAAAGGAACTCACTGAATAAATTGTAGTGGTCATGGAATCGATGAATTAGTTCTATTCTTGTAAAATGGATATAGTTATCCTTCTATTAACTCAGAATGGATAAATCATTTCATGATATATTTACTAATTTTATATCACTCCGGAGGCACCAATCATATCCTCTATAATGGAAATCCGATTCCATAATAGTTTTTATCTGTTCACCATAGTATATCACACATAATATTAAATAATAATAATTTCATGTCAAAGGACAACACAAATATTTGTAGATTAATATATTAAATGATGTATATAACATGTGGAATTATATTGGATGAGTATTTATTATATCCTTCTATGTTTAATATTTCAATGATATAAGAAAATGTGAAAAAATCACAATGTCTTCTAGGACAACAACATATGATAGGCTATAAAAATTATTACCCATAAAAATGACATACGGTAATCGAACATCTATTTAAGAATATTTTCATAGTACTTAAAGGTTCGCCAAATAGAGGGGAACTATTATGGCCATTTGATATGAAAGATACTCTAATGGTGTTATCAAAACAATGATATATATTAGAACAATAATTATTTCATAAATTTTTTTTAATATTCATCTCCATGAATTTGCATCAAAATTGATTTAAAAAAGTAGTATGTTATATAGAAGGGAAGAAATTCCCTCTTTAACAATATCCAATGGATAATAATTTTTACTACACAAAATATCACATGATGTTATTTCGTATGTTGAGATATTGATTTATTAAATGGGTTTACCTCACTTTATTATATGAAAATTTTCATAAATTTACCTCACCACTTTGAGAAAAATATGTCAATTTGTGAAACTTCCAATGTTTATACATTTTTCACTAATTTTACCTTATTTAATTGGTGAGAGACAACATAATATTATAATAATAATACAATTTGATAATATATTTACATATAAGAACCAAATTATAAATGTTATGCATACATCGTGCTTATTTAAAATAATCAGAAGCCATAATATATTCTGCAATTTTTATATAATTTCTGAAAACTAGATTCTTTTAGATCATCAATATCACAACTTCTCTATTGAAAAAGATGAAATATCAATAGTATAATTTTAGATCATTCTATTCTATTTCGATAATATAATATTTAAATACCTGGATGACTAAATCCTTATACCCTCCATAAACTAAGAACTTATCCTTATTATTCTGTATATATTTCAGTATACTCTTCAAACCATTCCAACGTTGGACTTCTAGATCATCTTGATATCCTTCTACAAGAATCAAAGTATTTGAAACCATAAGATTTTTACACCACATGACATGCATGATTAATCCCATCAAAAGAAAATTATAGTATTATACTCATATATGTTCCGTTACATTGTCCAATAAAATTTTAACATATTGAGTACCATTAAAATTTAACATATTGAGTAACAGATTTTTACAAAACATGACATGCATGATTTTTACACTGTATTATGTGACACGTGAACCAATCCCAAATTATATTTTAACATATTGAGTTCCATTAAAATTATTTAAATATATGTTCCCTTAGATTGTCTAATAAGACCTCATTTTCTATTATGAATGATTTGGATCCCATGAATGAATACATCTCAATATCATTCCTTCATGTTCGAAAATTTTTTCTACTAATATTTAAGTAACTATATTAATTGTATTATATTTTAAAGACTTAATTTACCATCACCATATACTATTAAATAAATAATTCAATTCCACTAAACCTTTTCATGACAATTATATCACATTCATTCTTTATAAAACCATGTTCCACTCCTACTTTATCAAAATGAATATTCTATGATCCTTCCAATTGATTCAACCCAGAAATGAGTCTTTGAAACCTTATAATATTTTTAGTATTCTTTGGAGAATGAAACCATTTTTTTTGTGGAATATATACATCTTCAATAAGGTAACCATTATGTAATTTTCTTGAAATAAATATTACATATTTTAAAATCATGTCATTTCATGTTGAAAGTAGAAATCTATCATATTTTTGTACAGAAGATTTTGGAATGGTTATATCATAGTCTTCTCGATAATATTTATTAAACCCATTACAAACTAGTCATCACATAAAGGTATCAACATTATCTTCTTGTCTACAATCATAAAGAATTAAACTTTTCTCCCTATATGATTTACATCTACTGGATGATTGAAAATAGACCTAAAATATTTTTGGTACATGCAATCTAACTCATAATTCAGAGAATATTTCAATCGTGTAACTTTTAAGCTTCATATGAAATTCTTATAGTATAGGGCCCCATCGTTGTTAGTGAAAAATGAGACACCTTAATTAGTTATGATAAAACCATGCCTCTTGAGTTATATGACCAATCATGTTCCCATTATGAATACGTGTGTATATGAAAATCATTTTCTATGTGGTATTGTGGAATTTTTTATGAAAGCGCATTTTTATCATGATTTTCAATTTAATATAAAAAAATATTTCTGCCGCAATATATTTTTAAATATGTCTCCATATCAAAAAATATTCCCATACATGCCACTATTACTTTCTTGTGTGAGGTTTTTTATATATAATACCCCTTGTTTCCTATGGTTATCCTATAAATATACAATTTATTCATTAGGGTGGTATTTATATAAAAATAATGGATTTAAAATTCACTCTACAACTCCATGCAAGATTATGTGTCAACAGAATTTTCATCAATTATATTTAGTGATACATAATTAAATTTTCCATATTTGTTGGAAAACAATTTGGTACATGTTTCATAGATTTTTATTTATATCCTCAAAAAATGGAATATCTATATAGATCGTCATCAACCTCACCATTTCCTATATGATTTTATTCTTCCTTCCATTAGAACAAGTCCACCACAGTTTATTATGATTATTTTAATGATATATATCATAAAATCCCCCAAATAGTTGATAGAAACAATATTAACATAATATATTCCACTACCCAATAAATTATACAATATCATATTACATCATTTATTGTCTACTTCATTGTTTAACTGCTAATATTTATCAATAGATTGTAACTTATTCCTTATTATTGAGAGACATCCATGTCTACTGTTTTCATTTATTAATGTTATATAGAATTTTTGTCAACCACTCGAATCTACGATAAATGGTATACTCATATCTATTTGAACCTATTACTAAACCTCCATTCCTCTTTCATCCTTGAAACATACTGGTGGGTCGGTCACCTTTCCTTGAAAAACTATGAAATCATTAATGTGAATTTATATCTAATAAATCTAAATTTCCATTATTATATATATTTTTCGGACACATCTAATTTTCATGTTTAAATTATTGATACCATAAATTGGTCCATTTTGAGTAATGTGAATTTAATTTTTTATTGTATTACAACACATGGTTTTCATATTCAATAATATTAGGATTATGATTGTGGTTTTCTATTTAATAAATGATTTCTTTTTATAATATTATATTATTTTAAAAAACCAAGAATAAAAACCCATCAATAACAAACTACACATGGAAATTATTTTTCAATTTCATAATAATAAATTCATGAGAACTAAAATTAAAATCATTTCCAAATTAAGTTGGTAGTATTGTATATCCAAAGAAACAATTCCTACTCAATTTCTATTAGAATATTCACATTTCCTGTTGAAATATTCAGGAATCCACAATGATATTTTATTTGATAAAATTTTATCATCAAAAGATGAATCTAATATCCAATTTTTCAATATGAGAATTATAAATTTGATAATAAATAAACATGTTTCGTTGGATATTATAGTAATTATATGAGTAAATTAGAGATTTCTTAGACACGGAAGTGATCTTAGGGAAATTTTCCTTACTCTACCACTTATTCACCATATTGAATGCATGTATGTAATGCCTCATATCCATATCTTACACAGACATTAGTGTGGGAGTTTCCAATAGTGGATTCCCAGTATTTTTCATCTAATATTTCAAAATAACCTATATATACCCCATGGTAGTGTGTAATGATCATGATCAGTGTGTAACTCATCAGGTAAAATGAATCCCAATATGTTTAGTCACTCAAAATACTAAATAATATTGACTTCATGAGGACTGGCAGGAGAACCTTCCCTAATGTATCATGTGAAACATTCTGTAGAGATATCTTATTTCCCTTTCCATTTCTTATCCAAACAATTATCATATAGATGAGACACCATGCAGTATTCTAGGGGTATATAAACCAAACCCATGTAGATTAGACCGACTCAACCCAAATATTTTTTCATTAGTTTGGGAAATATTAAATAATCATTAGACATATAATGGGCCACTTTATGTTGATCCATGTTTAGATTGTATTTGGAAAATTGTTTGGAAAAAATGATCCAAATCGGCCCAGAAAACCCTTCATGCTACCTTTGTGTTATTTCATCCCTCTTTCATTATATTTTATTTATTCTATAAACATACCATGACAATTAATGATGTGTACCACCCTAGATCATTCAAAAACATCCTCTTCCTTATACTCTATTGAATCCCCATTTCACAACATTTTTTATATTTTCTCCACCTCCCATTCATAACACTATCACTACTACCTCCCAACTGGTAATCACTTCTCTAGAATAATAATCATATCAACCCACACCACTTCTATTATATTCCACATATACTATCCTCTTCCCATTTTGTCAATTTCATTGATCTCCCACCCCAACCAATGATTTTTTTTTTCTTACTCATGTATTTAATACAATGCTTCTTAACCACTTTTACACTACAATTCCATTCACGGAGGAATAAAAAAACATGGAGGCTCTCCTATAGCGAAAAACATTTGTGAAGGTAACTGATACCATAATATTCTTAGTCATCCTATTATGGTTGAGTATTATTTTTGTTGAAAAAAATAGGATATGTATTAAAATGATTGAAATATATTTATATTAGGTTTGTTTTTTATTTTAGTTAAAAAATAAGTTTTTATAGTTATTTTATATGTTTTATATAAGAAGATATTATCATTTTTTCCCATCCAAATACAAGAATGGTTGGGTTGGGTAATATCTGAAATAAAAATTATCCTTAACCTAACCCATCCTAACCCATGAACACCAAAATTATTTTCATCAATATCCTAATACTTCTTTTAGAACATAGAAGATATGAATCATACTATCTATTAATGGACATCTAATTATTCATAAACATGATTATACAAGATATCGTGTTCTTCCCAACTGCCCTCCTCGAATGGATCTTTAGATAAAACACGGGACACCATCTTATAGAATTTACATTAATGGTATAATATGATGTTCAACAACACTACCACTCAAGGGAATTCATTATTTTGAGGAGATTATATTACATTAAAATTTATCACAGTGGTAAATATATGGGTTTTTTTAATTCCATTTTCAAAAAAAATTAACATTTTTTAAAAGTATATTTATTTTCATAATTAGTTCAATTAGGTGTATTTTTTACTCTCCCTCTATTTCAACGGATCCTAACATCTCTTACCATTGGAATCTGAATATCCCGACACATGAATATTCTAATGGAATGAATAAATATTTAATTTTTTATATAAAAGATGGGGGAATGATAATATATTATAGGGTGTAACACCATGATATTTTGTAATATATTATTTTCTAATTATTTTAATTTTTTCGATAATTTTCATTTCAAAAAACATTTAATATAATTTATTTTATATGAAAATAATATGAGTTGAATGTGTTATATGAAAGAGAATATACCATTCTTTACACAAAACATAAATTTTAGATTTCACTACACTGAACATCGTTGTTAGCTTATGTTGCATGCATGGCTAACTTTCCTCGATGGCTTGTGTAACACACAAGACTGAGTGTTATATATCAACAATTTAATACGGAAATCTTATAATCTATTAAGATATAACATCTGAATTAAATTTATGAATATTGGATTAACTAAATAATGAATATATATAGTTGAAATTATTAGATACCTATTAATTAGAAAAAATATAGAAATAAAGTTAATATAAATGTATAAATTTTAAAAAAGTTTATCATCATTTGAAAAATAAAATTTATATTATTAAGTTAAATTAATTACTATTAGTGATGACTCTTAAATAAATTTTTTTATATATATTAGAATAATTTTTTGATAAGCAACCAATATATTTGATTGAAATAATATAAGAAAAAACTCAATTTTAAGCTTAAAACTATATATTTTTATAAAAGATGTTTTAACTAATTTTAAAGGATTACTAATTTCAATCATTTTTTGATTTTTTATAAATTTAATATGTCAACATAATCCCCATATTTTAATGTTAAACACAAATATTAGTATGGGATAGATTTTTGGTATTTTTATGTAGCGTTTTATTTTGTAAATGAATAATTAAAAATATTGAATATTAATTGAAAACAATTTTTTTAATAATTAAATTATTATGATAAATTGTATATTAAAATTTTTTTAATCATTAATTAGATAATAATTTTATAAATTAATATAATTTAGGTAATCTGAATCATCATAACGTATTAATTGTGTATAAGAAAATTCAAAATATTGGATTTTTTTAATTTAAAAACCCACTGTGTCGTCCCGCCTGTACGATTTATTTTAATTAAATTTCATCAACTTCTATTATAAGAATTTGAAAAAATGGAATGATTTTTAAGAATCAATAAAATTTTTAATTTGTAATATGGTCCAATTTGATTTTGAGAAAAATATTACTGAATGTGTTTAAAATTAATTACAACTATTTAATGAAAAACTATATAAATAATATAATAAACCATAAATATAAGACCTCAAAGAAATAGATAATTAGACAAATCCCATTTCAAGGCAATGATTCGGCCATTTAGTTTCTGTTATTGAGTTTTTTTGGGTTTTTTTACTTATTTCTGGTAAAACATTTGTTAGACATATCATGTTTTCAAAAATGACATGTAAGTCCTTTCCCATCCATAGAAAGGGCCACCAAATCTCTCTAATCATCAAAGATATAAAACCACATAGTGTTGTAAAATATCTACCAAATAAGCATAAAAAATCAGTCCCTTCCTCCTAGTATTCTCCCCGTGTGCATAATTCAATACACAGAAGCTTCTTGGCCCAACCCAAAATGAGTTACACGATTAAAATGTAATGTATTCTCTCAAGATGATTTCATCTATTCCTTTATCCACCCTCTAATATATTTATTTCATTATTGTATAACAACACCAAAATCATAAATATAAGATTATTGTTTTTTTGATAATGATTCTCACTAAACATAAACACCTCCATCCTATGGGTATGAGACATACTGTTTATGTGTAGGGTGAATTACCACCTCACAAAATAGTGAATCTTTATTTATTCATACTGCCTCTCATAGTGGAAATTCGGATTGAAAATAAATTTATATATGTTATTTATAATATTTATTATTTATTTAATATTTGATAAACATTTAAAAACAGATATAATTACACTTTAAATTTTGTGTTAAAATGGTAATTTCTTTTGAGGATGTGTGGAATACCACCCCTCAAGGCGATGTGATTTGTTATAACACTATATAAAATATATTAAGATGGGTTTTTTAATATATATGATATATATGATATAATAAATATACTTTAATATTTATATACATATGCATATAATCATTGTCAGGACCCATCCCCTAGGGCCCGTGTCGTAACTACCCCAAGCATGCCTTCCATAGGCCAGGGGCTGGCGACTAGCGCCGAAGGCATAAATCACTATAACTGGGAAGGAATTGCATTTATAAAACGTAAACACACACACAACAAGATTTCAAGAATAATGAAACACTAAGTAA
The DNA here is from genome assembly GCA_963277665.1 of Viscum album. Classification (NCBI taxonomy): domain Eukaryota; kingdom Viridiplantae; phylum Streptophyta; class Magnoliopsida; order Santalales; family Viscaceae; genus Viscum; species Viscum album. The sequence continues at coordinate 1,430,364,391 of OY728152.1, forward strand.
ACACTATATATCAAAAGATGTGCTGGAAGTAAAGGGGCCAGAAATATAAGCCCAACAGAAAAGTACAAGGAATAGACAAAACAACAGGAAGGTGTCAAGCTGCCCCTAGATCATCCTATGGAGTTCATACCTGAAGGTTAGGTACAGATGTTCACCTCTACTCTCCAAATTGTTCTATCGCCTTCGGGTACCGTCTCGTTGTGAAGTCAACCTTCAGGTACCATCCAACTCTACAAACCTCAACCACGATCAGTGTTGTCTGTCATCTACAACCAACAAAACGAGATGCGAGCGTAGCCCGTGCATGGTTGAGTATAATAATACTCAGTAGGGACCCCATGACCCACAAGGTCTCACTAAATCCCAAAAGGATACACGAAAAATAAGGATCTCAACATATATCCTTTACTTATGTATATGCCCATACATATACAAATGTTATCAATTAACCCATCTCAATCATGAGGAAAACAAAAATGTCATTGACTCATCTCAAACCCAAATTTACATTATCAAAACCACAACTTCTAGAAAACTCCTCCTATATCATGTCAATTGGCCCTTTCCCCACTCCAAGGAACTACTCACTAACCTTAGACTCATGAGGTACTCCTCCGGTAGAGTACCACGGGTCTCTAGCCAAATACCATGCACTCCGTCCGCTGGGTGTCTGCCGCCAAATACCGAGCACTCACCCTAATAGCCTACAGAGGTAATCCTTCTATCATGTTCCATAGGTCTACTACCAACTAAAAGGCACGCTGTCCGCCATGGGTCTTCCACCAAATACCGGGCGCTCTGTCCACTAGGATAATTGAATCACTCCGAGTCGAATCGGTCAAGCAGTCGTCGGGTCTACAGCTACTAGGTCTCCACACTCCGTACGCTCGTCTCCGAGAGTGTCTGCTCCACGAGCTGCTGGTCGTTACTTTCAAGTGGAATTATGTCTCACTTAGATGTAACACAAAGGACTACCTCGTCATAGGGGTCTCAACGCAATAGACGACGCGTCAATCGGACGCCCGGTCTGTGAGTTATTAGCTTTTCCGTTCCAGGGGCCCGGTTGGTTTTTAAACTAAAACCAACCCAACCATAATCCAATATAATTTGAATCCCACATATAGTATGCGAAATGAGTTATCTAATCAATAGGAAACCAAAGTACTTGACATCACATCAATCAGACGTCCGATCCTTAAGTTATAAGCTTTTCCACTCCGAGGGCCTGGTTGGTTTCAGGTTCGAACCAACCCACCCATACCCAAACATCGCTGAAATCTTTAGTGTAATATAACAAAACGACCATCTCGATCCAAGAAATCCTATACAACTGACGGTGCGTCGATTGGAGGTCCGTAGCACCTGATATGTCCGTTTAATCGAAAACTGTCTGAAAATGGGGGGTCTGGGCCCTGTCCGACCCAGCAAAACCCACCATTGGTCGGCCCAAACCAGGTCAACCCGACCCAGGTCCAGGTCTGGCCCGGATGAGCATGTCCCGACCCGACTAGCATCGTCTGGCCCAACCGGTGCGGCCCGGCCCGCGAGGCCCGCCCTTGCCAGGTTGGGGGGGGGGGTGTTCTTGCTTGGCCTTCTGGCTGAGCGTGGGGGGCGTCCCCCCCCCCCACTATTTTGAAATGACGGCACCAGTTGGCGCCGTCCCTGGCCGTCCTGGATCCCATGCAGGAAGGGGATCTACTACGTCACGGCCGCGGCTATCATCGCAGTGGATTTTCTCTAACGACGCAGTGGGGCGCCTCCGCATCCGATCGCCGGTGCGGTGGCGCCGACGACCCTCACTGCCATGAGGTTCCGCGGGCCTCCAAATTCAATTCGGTGGTCCGTTTTTTCTTCCTTCTGTGCTGGTGGTCATCTCGGGTCCCGAAGGATTCTACGAAGGCTCCAAAATGCCATTGTGGCCCCATTTTGACATCGCACATCAATCCGTGCACAGAAAAACAACCTACAGAGGGTTGTCAGAATGTGTTTGTTCGGCCCGCGCCATCCGCATTAGGTGTTATCAATTTTCCATAGATATTCATGGTTTTAAGTAGAAATAATAATACTTTTATTCAAATAAAATTGAAACAATCCACCCAACCTTGAATAATGATGTTGCACATCGGGCGTCGCGGAAGACGGCGTCGCGGGGAGAGGATTCACAGGCGACGTCGGAGTGCGTCCGAGGAGGAAGCGGCGTCTCCTCACTTGTCACGTAGAAGAGAAAGGGAGGTGTGCCATCATTATTTGTGCATACAGTGTCCTTCTTCGAAGAATACATCGTTCTTCTTTGGAGGGTTGGTGTTACTCCAAAAACACAAGAGCTCTCCCAATTCTCCATAACACAATGATTTCCCCCCAAAAATAAAATAATATGCTCATCCTATTATTTTTTTAACACATTCATTTTAAAATTAAAAATTCAAACCACTACATTAATTAATTTAAGAGGTTGAATTAATTAAATGAATGTGTTGGCAATTAATTAATGAGAGGGAGAGGAGGTGGAAGATCACATAAAAGTTGGAAGAGTTTTCAATATTAAACAAGGGTGTTTAATGGGGGGTTTAAGGGAGTTATGTGGGGAGTTCAAAGAGGGTTATGGGATAAGAAAGTTTGGGGCTCGTGTCGTCCCCACCTCTCATATATCCATAGATGGGAAGTTGGGTGGTTGTGGGCCCCACTAACAACTTCCTATGGCAGGGTTTAACTTCCGAAGTTATAAAATAAAATTGTTCAGACAATTTTATTTCTTTTAAAATAATTACCCAAATAATTATTCTCAACCTACTGAAAATGAAACTATGTTAAAGGCCCCCTTAATCAATTACTGGCATTGCGAGTTTATCGGTGCCCTCAGAAATCAATTCTGAGCACCGGTTCAAAAGATTGTAAAACCTGCTCATTCGTTTACTGAACGTACCTGAGCTAAAAATCGGAAATTGATTCTAGGCATACTGGGCCGTGGAATCAAGTGCCATAAAAAGAAACAGATTCATGAAATTCTATGGTATTTACGAAAAAAATTTCCTTCAAATTTCTGGGTCTATACAAACATATACTTATTTTACATTCATTATTTCAGCATGACAGTTAAATAGATATAGCGTTAATAGGTACGTATGACCTAACATCTCATGGAACAGTGAATTATGATTCCTACATCCATATTATGTGGATTTTTATAATATAAATAATATATATATAAATTATATATAAATAATTATTTAAATTCGTTAAAAATTTATAATAGTATAATGACCAAATATATAATAAATTAACTCACATGAAAAAAGCTTATATAACCTAAAGTGAAACTTTAAAAAAATTTATTTAAAAAAGAGGATAATATAACACCATAATAATATCCTATATGTTTTTATAATTAGTAATATTTTTCTATTAAATATTATTAATAGACATAAATTTATTATACTAGAGGTTTGAATTGGTTATCCAAGAGTTAACACAGATGTTAAGGGGATTTCCACTCATATTTTATTTCCATGAGATACATGCTTTATTCCACACCCATTAACGTTGTGTGGTTTATATACTTCCTTGGATGTGTAATATGATTCATATAATTAAATTTATTTGTATTTACATACCCATTTTGTTAAATTTATTTCAAGTGATTTATATCTCAATGGTTTTCAAATTGTTAATCTAAATTTGTCTCAGTTTTCCTACTTTGAGACACATACCATATTATGAGGATATATTTTTCATTGACAAAAATATAATTCCTTTGAAATTTTATCCAATGAATATAAATATTTTTAGGATATGTTAAGTCTCAATTAAATTCATTTTATTAAATTTGGAGTCTGGTTCAATGTTACCAAGTAGTAAGAGTGTATTGAAACTATCTTAGTGCCTTTTTGAGATTGATTTTTTTATTAATCATTTGATTAGATATTATGATCCATATCCAAGGAAAACTCATGAATATTGTTCCACTCTATAAATTTATTATTCATTCATGTATTGGTGCCATTTGTTCTCTTATTGGTACTTAACTTAATAAGAAGGTGTTTTTATAAAAGCCTGAATTTAACCTATTTTTGCTAGAAAATCTGTGTTCTTTCAAAACCGTGTTGTCTAAAATGTGTATCCTAGAATATTAAACTAATATCCTATGATAATTAAAATTAATTAACAACCATTTTTCTTTTTCCAATTATTTAAATGTAATCCAATTGTCTCTTTCCAAATGAGAACATATTCTATACTTTAAACGGTGGAAAACAAATATTCTTTTTAACTCATATAACATGTAAGGATTTACCCACCAAAAATTCATTGAAGATTTATTTTAATAATGAAAAGGAAAATTATGAAATAAAATAAACTTATATTTCAAATAATTTTTTTTAAAAGTATTTCATGTTTCTTTATATGTTTTCATGAAAAATAATTTTCAAAATGATTTTAAGCCTGATTTATAATTTTGAGATTTATTTTGAAATAAATTTTTTTCAAAATGTTATCATGATTAATTTATAATATTTAAAGGAAAGTGGTTTTAACAATTTTATAAGTCTTCATTTAAATGTTTGAAATGTATATTCAATGAAACAATTTTATAAAAAGATGTCTTCTTTATACTTTTTCAATGATTTTTTATTCAAAATTTTATCAATCTTCTTTAATATGATTCAATGGAAAATGGTTTTCAAATGTATTTAAAGTATTATTTATTTGTTTCAATGTATTTTAAAGGAAATTTGTTTCAAAATGACTCTTGTATCATGTAATATATTTTTATTAAAAATGGTTTTGAAAACATTTTAAAGCTATCTTGATATGTTTTCAAAGAAATAGAATTTGAAGACATATTCAAATAATTATTCATAAGAAATAAATTTTTTTTAGTCAATGATTTTAAAATGATTATATATTTTTAAAGTTTCATTTTCATAGAATAATGGGTATTTACTCAAGATATTTACTCTAAATATCATTCCATGTAACTTTACATCTAATATGACATTTGTTGATGTTACTCATTCCCTTATAGGATATGATCCAACGCTTCCATTCAAATTCATTATCTGAATATTTTATGAATTTATTTAATTAAATTTATGAAACACATTCCTAATTAATGGGTCATATGATTTATAAATCCATTATTATAAAATGAGATTCATGCTTTTGAATCCAACATCTTTTCATGGGGTATGATTTCATGAAGGGATTATAAAACCTTTTCCATTTCATAGGTTATGATGAGATGAAATTTTAATGATACCCATTTAATTTCATGTGTAGTTATTTGATGTGTATATAACCAATAATTTCTTATAGATCTTGATATGATGAATGTTTTATTTGTTGTAATGCATATGAATGATGTTATTTTGTGATTATTGTCACCAATATATCTATAAAATGCATTGGATAATGATAAATATTTTATAAGACCCAAAGGTATATGGAATGGAATCCCAAAAAAAAACCAGAATGTATAGGGGTGGAAATCCCAATCCCAAAACAATAGGGTACATGGGAGGAAATCCCAAGCCCAAAACAAGAGGGTACAAGAGAGGACATCACATGCACAAAAAAGAGGAAATATGGGAGGAAATGACATGCCTAAAACTAGAGGTTACATCAAAGTGAATCCCAAGACTACAATATGTATATGGGTTACTATACCAATCCAAACACATTACTATGTTCTTTGTAGGTATCCAATACATAAAATTTTCTATCCTCACTTCTTTTCCACAACTCTATGTTTCGTTCCAATACTATGATTTTATAGATTATATTATCTATTGTTTTAGGATTATTATCTTATGAACTACCAATAATTATTCCATGATTCATATTTATGATCTTTTAAATAAATGGTATGGTCTTTTAATTTTTTGATCGTGTTATCATAACCCTATTCTCGTGTTCAAGTGTACATGTATCCCTTTTTTTCCTTGACCTGAGCATCTGAGTACAACAATTTTTATGATTCCTTCCACCAGATATGAGGATATGTATCAATTGTGATGAATCATAAAAGGGTGATACTTATCATGAACCTATAGGGATATAACATAACTTTCATGTTTACTATTTATTATGTTTCCATGATTCCAAAGTAAATATATTAATACTATCTTTCGGAATTTGTTTTTTTAATGTTTTATGTATTCCAAAAAAGTTATGTATTATTAGTGTTTGAAAAGGGAGGGTCCACATAGTTAGTATCTGAGAAATTTTTTAGTTATCTATTGTAATCTGGGATGAGAACACCATATTGGTAACCCTAATTATATCTATAACGATAAGTCTAATGATAAAAAAATGAATAGGAACATGTCCCTGAATTTTTTGTAAAAGGGATCAAGGAGTGGTTTCACATAAATAAATCCCTTTATGGATATTAAAAGTTGTTTGTCTCTAAAAAAGACATACCTATGGATAACAAATATTATAATATTTCTCAGGACATACTTGATGTAATTTGGAACACGACAACAGTAATTACTGTAGACCTAGTTTGACACTCCCGGGAGATATGATTTTAAAATTGATAAACACATAAAAAATATTATAATAGTTTTAAATAGAATATGACAATGAATAAATACAGATAATCCTATGTCTTTTAGTCTAAAGGTTAGATTCCATGGATTATACACACTATAATAAATTTATCATGATTATGTTTTCTTCTTCTATGTTATGTGTTTCTCACCTCATTGATTCTGGTTATAGTAAATGAAGTGGAGTAGAAATAACATGGATAGAATTGAATTTTTCATATGTGGAATGTATGGATATTATAAAAGCAAATTTACCATGTGTAAATATCATAAATATAAAAACAAGGTTTTATGAGTATTGGATAAACTTAGGAATATGAAGAGATCAAAACTAACATAGGAAAGGAGAGTGATTATCTTTCAGTATTGTTTAATTTGACCATAGTACGAATGATTATATTGTGGATCAGGAACCTTAAGAAATGGTTTATATTTAATATTCTTGGAATAAGTTACTAAGAAATAAGTTTATGGAGCCTATGTAATGGTTGTGAATATAGTGGAATGAATTAAGTATTTTTTTAATTCAAAAAAATAGGTTATATAAATCGTGAATTAAATATGTAATTTTAAAATAATATTTTATTAAGGAGTGAAAATTGGTTTTTATTATTGATTATTATTTATAAAATTTATATTTTGTTTAATTTAATTTAATGATTAATGTGAGCATGATGTTAAAAAAATTGTGTTTCGCTCAGATAAAGAGATTATTGATTGGGATAAGCTAAATTGGATTGACTTGATTACATTTGATCTAATTATTTATTGAGTAAAAATGTGGAATATTTCACCAAGAATAAATATTTTAACTTTTTGGATTTAATGAATATATCCACTAACCATCGGAATAAATAAGCATGCATGTTTTTTAAAATTAGTTATTTTAATTCAGGTTATTACCATGCTTTAAGAGAATATATAATGGGGGTTCTCACATGATTGGAATGTGACATAAAAATAATACATTATGTTATATGGGGGATCAATTTGATGTTGGTTTTATGAATTTATTTCTAATGAATTGGATTTTAATCCTTTGGAATGGTTATAAGGTTAACCATATATTGAATTTTTATGTTAATTTTCAGATGATTTTCATGAGGTTAAATAATTATCTCACCACATGAGGATAAATTTAAAATGGATAAACATATCAAACAAATTTTTAGTGATGGTAACTAATGATATATGAGATGAATTATCATGGATCTCATGATCTGTTATTGCTTTAGGAATGGAAAAAAATTATTCTTTGGATAAATAGGTGATGTGTATCATATAACAAAAATTGGTAAAATTGTTCTGAAATCATGAAATTATATCTTTTCATCAAAAAATTTCACCTTTAAGATAATAATTTATAAATAATATTTTATCATGGAACAAATTATTTTTATTTGTTAGATTATCCCTTAGGTCATCGTAGATTTATGGATTTGTGATTGTTAACATTTTTTTAACATATTATCTATCACACTTTGTTAAAAATGATGGATAGATTTTTCTTCCATGTCCACTCTCTCACATCCCACCTATGTTCTCTTATGTGGGAAGCCAGCTATGAGTTACTTTGAGAAAAAATATATTGGTCCCAATTTTTTTGATGATTTTTTACTTTTCATTTTTATGAGGTGGGTTTCAATGAACATGGCTCCCAGGTATTAAAAAAATACAACACATGAATTTTTAGTTAAAAATAAATTTTAATTTGGTTAGAATATATCACTTTGATATTTTGTTAAATATTGTTTCCAATTATTTTAATATTTTTGGTATTTCTCATTTCACAGAACACTAAAAATATATTATTATAACATAAAGAACAATGTCTAACTTTATATATATGAAAACTCATGTTAACCAAGCAATACATGAAACATTAATTTTATCTTTTTCTATAGAGAACACCAAGGTCAAATTACGTTACACACAAGACTAAATTTCCTCAATGGCATGTGTAACACACCTAAAAGAGTGTAATAGATCAATAATTCTTTATCAAAATAATATTATTTATTAGGATTTAACATGTCCATTAAATGGATGATTATATGATTAACTAAATTATGAATATATATATTTTAATACAATTGTAACCAATTAATTAAAAAAAATATAAAATCTAAATTAATACCAAGGGACTAATTTTATAAAAGTTTATTTTAATGGGAAAAAGACAATTTTCATTATTATGATAAATTAATTAATAATTTTGATGAAATTTAATTATATTTATATTTTATATATTCAAATTAATATTTTTTTATAATCATCCAGTGGATTTTATAGATATAAGATAAGAACAACACTTATTTTATACGTTAAACCCTATATTTTTATAGAGGTAGTTTTAAATTATTTTAGTGCTGAATCCTTTTTTATCCAATTTTAGGAATTTTTATAGATTAAATATTTAAATATAAACATCAAATTTAAATGAGAAATATAAAAATGATGTTAGAATAAATTATTTTGTTTTTTTAAGTAAGGTGTCATTTTTTTAATGTATAGTAAAAAACTATGAATTTTATTTCAAAAATGCCTATTAGTCATTTCATTAATAATATTAAGTTTTATATAAAATTATTTTGAATTATTAATATAATAATTTTAGATATTAATACAATTTATGTTATGTAAAACAATTTAACTTTTAAATTTTTTCTATAAACTTAGCAAACTTTGAATGTTTTTACATTAAAAACCCACAATGTCATCTCTTCAGTAATATTATTTTTAAATTAATATATCCCACATCTGTGATTAGCATTTGGAAAAATGGATTCCATATTTACAATAAGAATATTTTATAGTGTCTAAAAATTTCAATGTTGTCTTTGACCAAGAATATTAGTGAATGTGATTAAAATAAATTACAACATTTAAATGAAAAATTAGGCTAACAAAGTACACAATATTACATTTAAGACCAAAACATCCTAGAAACATATACCAAATAAATTTTATGGAAAAAATCATCAATCCACCTAAAATAATTGAGTTATTTTCACTTTGTTAGGTAGAATAGTTGGTACACCTAACATGTCTAAAAAATGCCAAGTGAATTCATTATCTTCTCTATAAAAAGATCCCCAAATACTCATCTCTTTCACACATCTCAAAACCACATAGGTTCATACATAATATTTACAATATTCTTCTCAAAATCCAAACCATAATTCTAGAGTCCTACACTTTGGAAGAAATAAATCCAAGGAAGCCTTTTGAAACAAACCAAATGCATTTTCCTTATTTAAAGGCAAAGTCTTCTCTCAAGATACTTTCATTTATTTTCATTATCCATCCCTAAAATATCATTATTCCATTATTGTATAGAAACCTAGTTTATTAAATTTAAAAGATTTATTAATGCTATATTTTTATCTTACACTTAAATATAACATAATCTAATGGGTAATGAACATATTTTTATGTGTTTGTCGAATAACCACATCACAAAACGATGATTTTTATTTTTCCATTAACACCTCTCATGGTGGTGATTATGAAGAAATTATTTTTATATGTTATATATTATATTCATTATGTCTTTAATCTTTTGTAATAATTTTTCAACACATATATTTTTACATTACATTTTGTGTTATTATGATATTTTTGTTTGAGAAATTGTGGACTACCGCCCCTCAAAGCGAAGTGATTCGTTCATAAACAACATAGAATGCATTAAGCATGGGATTATAGAATATATATGATATGTATGATATTATAAATCTACTATAATATTTATATATATATATATATAATTCAATTACATTATTTCATTAAAAACAGAAATTAATAGGAAATATTGTTCATGTGTACGTACGACCTATCATCTTCATGAACATTGTATTATTTATCATACTTCTATATAAAATGAATTAATAAAAAAATACCATGAATATAAATTATATTTGAATTATTTTTTAGTTTTTGTAAATATTAATTTAATTATACCCATAAAATATATAACAAGCTAGTACATATACAGAAAGAAAATCAGATATTACCTGATGTAAATCCTTAACATACAATTGTTAAAAAAATAATATAAATAAATAATCAAACCATATATGGTTTATAAATTAATAATATGGTTTTTTAATTATTTAAATGAAACATAAATTTATTATTCTAGAGATTTGAATTACTGTGACGAGAGTCAAGACATAGGGTAAGGGGACTTTATCTCACTTTTTATTTCAGTAAGTTAAATTTTATATTCACCACCCATTACTTTTGTGTGGTGTGTATATATACCAAGGATGTATTATATGATTCATGTAATTATCATTATTTGAATATAAATATCCATTTGATAACATTTCTTTCATGGGATTTGTGTCTAAAATGTAACCAAATCAGTAATGTAATTTTGACTCAATTTTCCTTCTTTGATACACATGTTATGTTATAAACCTATATATTTACATGAGGTGTATATAATTATTTTGGAAGGTTTTATAATGAATCTAATTATATTAATAATATTTTTATCTTCATGAAATTTTATATTCTAATATGGGGAGTATGGTTCAATGTTACAATGTGTTAAGTGTTTATTGAAACATTCTCATCCCTTGTTTGAGATTGTTTTTTTTATTCTTACATTGATGAAAAATTATGATATATATCTTAAGAAATTTCATGATTTTTTATACTCTTTTAATTAAGGATATATTTATTTATTGGTTCCATTTTTCAACTCTTTGTTATATAATATAATTATGAAAGTGTTTTATATGAAATCCCGACTTCACTCTCTCTTCAGTTTGAAATCTATGTTCATTCAAAGCCATGTTTAATGAAAATGTTGTCAAAAAATATTATACTAATATTCTATGATAATTTAAATAATGTTTTAAACTTTTTTCATTTTTCAATGTCACCAATAGAATCTTTGAGTCACTTTCCCAATGTGAAATTTTTATATCATTTATAAAATGAAAAGGGATTATTATTTTTACCACATATGAAATCTATGAATTTACCATCAAAAAATTATATGATAATTAATTATCTGGTGTAAAAGTTAATTTTTTTTTCAAAATTTCATAAAAATGAATTTGAAATAAATGGTTTAAATTTTTTTCATGCTTTTTTTATAATTATTAAAGGAAACTTGTTTTTTAAATTATTTCAAGAATCATTTATATGTATAAAAAGTATTTTCAAATAAATTATTTTAAAAAAGATCATGAAAATTATTTTATATGGGTTCAAGGAAAAGGGTTTTCAAAATTATTTGAAGCCTCATTTTTGGGTTTTGATATTATTTTCATGGAAATGTTTTTCAAAATTTCTTCAAAAAATATTTTAAATGTTTTCATGGAAATTATTTTTCAAAATGTTTTCAATAATCTTTCATAATTATTCCATGAAATTTTTATTAACTTTTTTAATAATATATTATAATAATTCATGGAAAACAGTATTTAAAATTATTTTAGGCATTATTTATTCGATTGAGAATTATTTTAAATGAAATGCATTTCAGATCATTTGGTGACCCTTTTATAAGTTTCAAAGGAAAATGATATTCAAAACACTTTCAAGATATCTTTATATTTTTTTGAAGAAAATGATTTTCAATATTTTTTGTATAATAATTCAATAAAATTTTCATGAAATATTTTTAGAAGGTTATAATGTTTTAGAAAGATTTTAAAAAAAGTATATTTATGCATGAATAGTACTCAAAATATCATTCAGTGATATTTTACATCTAAGATGGAATTTGTTGATGTTACTCATTCCCTTCTTAGAGCTGACCCAATGATTCTACTCAAATTATTTCTATAAATGGTATATGTTTTTATTGAATGTTGTTTATGAAACATGTTCCTATTTCATGTTTTCTGTGGCTTTCAAACTCATTCCTCTCTCATTGGCTTTATGCCTCTGAAACCTACTCCTTTCCACATGGTATGATCTCTTAATGTAACTATGAAACCAATATTTGATCATATTTTATGATGTGATAAAATATAATTAATGCACATTTCATTTTATTGATATTATTTGATATTTTTAAAACCAATCTCTTTTTGTGGGTCATGATATGATGAATGTTTTATTTTGTGAAACATATATTAATGCTATTATTATGAGATGGGTGGGACCTATATCTTCCTCCAATGAATTGGGAAATGGTAAATGTGTAACGAGTCCACTGAGTACATAAGAGGGAATATCAAGCCCCAATAATGAGGGTGCATGGGATGAAATCCCAACCCCAAAATACGATGGTATAAGGGAGGATATCACAATCCTGAAAGAAGTGGGTACACATGAGGACATCTGAAGCCCAGAATAGGAGGCAAAATATGAGGAAATGAAAAGATCAAAATAGGAGGATATACAAGAGGGTGTTCTGATCCTAATGTAGGTACATGTGTGATAATCCCAAGCTTGGGATGTTACTATGGCCTTTACAGGTATCCTAGACATAATATTTTCTATACTCATGTTTTTTCCACATTTCCATGTTATTATTCTATGTAATGATATCGTGGACTATGTTCATAATTTACTTATGATATATGTCTTATGAACATCACCAATTTATTTTATGATTCATAGTTATGATATTTGATTTGGAGGGTATGATATTCTTATGTTATGATCCTGTTCTCATAACTCTAATCTCATGTTTAAGCCCAAATATATCCCTTATTTTCCATTACTAAGAATATGAGCTCTCCCATTTTTATGTTTCCTTACATAGGTTACGATGATATGTATTATGTTTGATGTGTCTATGAATGGTATGAGTTATTATGAACCTGGTGGGAAGTCACATAGATCACTTATGCACCTATTTTTATTTTCCATGTTTCTAAATGAAATAAAATAATATAGACCATGAGCATATGTTTTGTAATGTTTTAAGTATTGAAAATTATATATGTTATGTTAATGTATGAAAATAGAGGTTCAATATAATTGGTATCCTTATAGGTAGGTCATTAAAATATTACTAACTCGTGGCTCCTTCATCTGTTTAGTGGACTCCTTAATTGTGAAATATCCTAGTAAAATTTATTGAACACTTTACATTTTGTTTAACCATGTCTTGGTTATGATTTCCACCCTTCATTCAATGCAGGTTAACTCATATAAAATCCTTTTATTAATAGTCGTTGATAATTAATGGTATCATAATTAAGTCCAGACAACTACATTAAAGTATGGGGTCTTATTAACATAGGTAATGATTCATTATACTGACTAAATACTTACATTATGGTTTTTTATAATTATGTTTAAATATATTTATTTTTATATTATTATATTCTGTTTTATGTTAGGTGGATTCTATATAATTGAATGAACTTGTCTCAATAAAATACTTTATGGATAGTTTACATATTTTCTTCCATATGTATGTCATGTTAAATGATTTATTTTATGTTATCATGAATAATAATTAATCTCAAAAAATATAATTAACCATGAATTTGAAATGATAAATAAATAAATGTCTGATAATCATAACTTTTACTATTGGAAAATTTTTCATTTGTATGAAAATTCATCCCTTGGACCTTGAAGAATATCTTGTAGAACAAAGCTTTACAAGCGTTGCATCATTTGAATTATTATCCTATATATATATATTTTTTGTTGGATATTATTCAGTTTTTCCTTAATACAACTACACTAATCATAGAGGTTTGTTCTTTTATATATGTTAACTCACACACATGTGAGGTGAACTATGGGTATGTGGTTACATAATAGAAACTAAGGACATACATTAACATACCTAATAAAGAGATTAGGATGGACCACATAACATCATTTTAATTTATATTTTTTTCACAAATTAAATAAAATATAATTAACTTAAAAGACATACAACACAATTATATATTGGTAATGATCTTGATAATGCACCCATTCAACGAATATACATTTTATAGTATCTACAATTTAGTATAATTATATATTTTAATTTTAAATTAATAAAAATAATATATTATTAACTTATTTATTAATTTACTCATATATCTAAATTTTACATTTAAAATATCATACCAATATAAAAACTATTTATTTTTCAATAAAGTAAAAAAATTTAATTCTTAAAAATTTACATACATATAGTATTAAAAAAAGGATCCAGTGTGTACCATTTTGATTAGTCATGAATCATGTCTTAAATTAATAATTGCATTAACTAAAACAAAATGATAATGTTCCCTTCAACACTAAATAGTGTATACTATGTCTAATGGTCCTTTTTATGGCCTGTATCTTTATATTCCATTCATGGATTTTAAATGGTGTGTAATTACATGAGCCAAGAATTATATTCACCGCTATTTCGTTAACTACTCGCAACACCATTAATATACAATGTTTAACTAATGTCAATGTAAAATGAATAAAAACATGAATAATAACCATACACACCCTGTATAATTAAAATAACAAAGTTAAATAAATAATTATGCAATTAATTTCCCAAAAAACCTATATAAATCAATCATTATGTATTTGATGTCAATAACATACCACATGGAATGTGAACCCAGTTAATACTATATATTTTGGTTGATGTTGTAATTTATATCATTAAACATTATAAATTCATATATCACATAGATTAACTAGATTAATACTCTATGTGAGTTTTTATGGGTTAAAAAAAGTATAAAACCCACTAGACTCCAACTAATCCATTTTATAACCACCAATGAATCATCCCTAAGAACACGATATACAGTCCATGTGGGTATTTTTGAGTTACATGATGTTTATAATATGTATAAAATTCGTAAACTCATCTAGACATTACTGATCAGTTTTCAGTGAATAAGTGATGCATACATTATACATGTCATGTAATTTGACCATAATTTTTTTTGACTCGATCAAGGATTAACCAAGTGGGTTACGTGAATTTAACACTTACCGCATGAAATTTTTATTTTAATGGAATGTATCATTAGATTCAGTCAATACATAGTGTGTTAGAATGTTGCATACTATTATCGAAGAAAATGCTTAATGATTTTATCTACATCTCCTAGAGTGGTTAACATGGGTAGACATCATTTGGATTTTAGTTACACATCACGTTTCTATGCCATCTATCCCATATTTCTAGCACCTCTATATGATATCTTTGAATGTTCTTTACCTTTATTGGACCTTTTCATCTTCATATAATGGTGAAAAATCATGATACCTTGTTTTTTAGATTGTATAAATAAAAAAACTAATAGAAACTTATAATAAAAATAATTATTGGGATTAATTATTAATCCATAAAAATATATAAATTTTTGATTGCTCCCATACCACTTCACTGTTCTAGAGTATAGAGTATTTTTTAGGAATCATTCCGAAAAATTAATTTTATAAGATTCATCAAATGAATCCTTATAATTTGATGAACTCAACCACAATAGATTCTAAAATAGGCTCACTTCATATATTATTTGTAATTGAAATATATAAAGCAGAATTACAATCTCGTGAAATTAATTATTCAATATTTAATAGGTTGATAATTAAGGTCATATCATTATAAAATCAATGAATCATTGTTTAGGGTCCCACTATAGGTATCCACTCATACAAAACATACATCATAACGTCATCATTGTATCTCACGAATTTTTCTCTAATGGTTAAATCAAATTATATATTTCATTTTTGGTCATAATAATAATTCATTTCGGAATTGAAATATTGTTCTTTTTCTGTTTAGGACTTCAGAATCAAGAGGTTGATCATTTTTCTTCATGTATGTGAACGATTTAGAGAATATTATCTGTAGGATTGAGAGAATTTATCATAGAAATTGTTTTCAAAAAAATATTATATTTTGATATCTATAGAGATTTTATAATCAATTTTATATATTGATGTTAGAGAATATATTATTGTATGTGTTCCATAACCTACCTTGAAATAATAAACTACTCCATTGTTAAATAAATGTAATAATAAATTTAATATTTTCATGGTGTGTGAAAAAGATACTCTTAATTTAAATATAATTTTATAAATAAATAGTATAATATATTCTTAAATGATATTTTCTATATCATTCCAAATAAACCCTAAAATAGGCATATCATTGATCCTCCACATTTATCAAAAAATTTATAATCACTATTTATTTATCCCAATAAATATCCCAATATAATTAATTCAATAAATAATTCAATAAATATTCACTAATCTCGCTAGTAAATATTTATATTATATGCAGAACACACAGACACACACAGATATATATTAATAACTTGTGACTGAATAATTTCCATAAAAAGGTATTATAATAATTATTCCTCAAAACATAAGACTGATAATTTTTTTAGTATTAAATTCTTATAAAACTAAATAGAGGTTTTAGATAAAATTATTTGGTGACCCATTCTACTATGTTATGTAAATTAGAAAAACTAGAGTACAGTCTAT
Source organism: Viscum album (assembly GCA_963277665.1). NCBI lineage: Eukaryota > Viridiplantae > Streptophyta > Magnoliopsida > Santalales > Viscaceae > Viscum > Viscum album. The sequence continues at coordinate 1,430,381,385 of OY728152.1, forward strand.
AATTTTCATCTAATAGTACAACATGACACCAATATAGAAAAATAATAATTACATTATGATGAAAATAACCTAGTAATGATTCTTAATATATAATATAATACAATTTTGTTATTATATTATCATCCATGATGTATTAAATGCATCACCAACATATAAACCAGATCTATCAATATTTAAAATTCCTAAAATGAAATCATTGATAAAACCACCATAGCCATGGACATTAAAATTATGTTCCTTCCAATTAAAGGGAAAGAGATATCAGAGTTCCATAAATTTGAAGGGGATGAACCTTTCATTACTTATTCATTAATTCTATATCACTAGTGAAATACCCATCAAATCTTCACATTCCAAGAACATATGTCAATGAAATTTTCATCAACACATTTAACAATAGGTCTCTTGATATTAATTAATTATTGTATCAATTATATGGACCAATATTAATTTATATAAGGAATAACATCCAATGGAAAATATGACATGTTGAATTCATACTGATCAGTCATTCTTATAACCTTCTATCATAGAGATTACCATGTGTGAACTTCGTGAGGGGAAGTCATAAAATCATATAGACCAGAACTGAGTAATATATTATATCATATAAATCCCATTAGATGATTTTTTTTCAAAAATATATCATGTATTTATGAATATTTTCACAAGAATCCATCATTATTATCATATAATAGAACATATATTTCCTTTTAATTTGATAGATACTCTATGATCATTACCATATAAATGTTATTAAAATTTAAACTTATCATGTGGTAAAATATTTTTTAATATTTATTTCCTAAAATATATATAATTAATAAAAAGTATAAATTGGTTGGTTTTAAAGAACGAACATCAACATTAGAATGGAATTAGTAGTTTATAAATTTCAATTCAATTCCAAAAGGCCAACTTATAGTATAAAGTGGGATTTTATATGTCAAAATCAATTCGAAAATGATTTTCATATATTTAAGTTTAATAAATCAGGATTCAATGGATGCAATTATTTAAAAGAACAACTATTTTTTTTAAAATTTTCATATATTTTATTACAACTAACATCTATTGATGAAAATTCTAGGAAATTCAATATATTAAACATTTTTTTGAACTTAGTTGTTACCATATTTTATTGATTTCAAATAGAAATGTGAAACTAACAAAGTATACTGTTTAACTAAATTGACATATTATAATATTTTTTTGTTATACACATTGAAAATAATTCGAAAGAAAAGAATGTATTTAGAATATTAAATGAGTTGGATGAATTAAAAGATCATCACAGTCTTTATAGGTGATAATAATAATTTAATAGAAATCATGATTTATGGGAGAATGATAATGAAATATATGTAAGAATAATTAATATTTGTATATTTTTAAAAAAATATTGTTTTCTTTGAATGATTGAAATTGTGAGTATAGCTTATAGATATTCAAGTTACCTTTAATGATGGGTTGAATTCAAAAACTATTGGTTACATGGGAATAATAGTCCAAAATCAAATATTTTGTTATGGAAAAATATATATTTATACTAAATAGAATTTTTTCATGATAAAAAATAAAATTATAAATGAATTTTCGAATTACATCAATTATATTTAAAGTAATAATTTAAATTCCAATATTCTATAAAGTCATTTAAAAATAATTTAAATGATAATATTTCATTTAGAGATTTTATTTACCGTAAATGTTTTAACTATAATGGATAATTTATCTGAGTATAAAACTAAAAAAATTATTGTTCGAGATCCATTAAATTATGTGTAAAAGGATTCAATAAATAAGTGTTTTTAACATACATTAAAAAACAATAATATTAATATTTAATGCTCTAAAGACAAATGGTTAATTATATTAGTTGTATTTAATTTTATTATGTATCTATCTCATTTATGATGGATCAAAATATAGATATAGAAGCTAAATTACAAGAAGGGTGTATTTTATTTTTAGAAAAGGTCATTTTTATCATTATGAAAAAATAAATTTAATAATTTTAAACATGGTCAACTCACAAACACTCTCTGGTTCCATAACAATGTGATAATTAAGAGGGCCCCGACACAATTATAAATAACATAATGTTAAATAACTTTATATTAAAAGATCTTAAGCAAGTTTATTATAGGGAAATATTTTACCTTAATGTGTATAGAATCTCATTTATTAGAGTATACAAGTATAATATTATATAAAAAGTTGTACTATATTTTATTAACAAAATTTACTTCAAAAATAAAAACATGAAACAAAACATGAACTAGTAGAAAATCTATTAACCCAAAGATAAGGGTATCCAAAACCATGGATAAATGTCCCTTGGATTATAAATTCACTAAATTATGTCTTACCAAAACTATTTTAATACCTCTATATTAATATAGAGTCTATCAATCTATCCCCATAGGACCTCAAAAATTAAGTTAGTCAACACCTCTATCATCAAATCTATAGAAGTCCATGACTGATCATCCAATCAAAATAATACTAAGAAGGATGAACAAGTTATTCACAGTTGAACACGATGCTCATATATCAAATAAATCATGAGAGTCTCTGTCTGTCTAGAAATTTGGTCATCCAACACATCTCAACATTGTTAGTGTTCTTCAAAATCATCAAATTAGTAGAGTTTTTAAAGTCAAAAATCACAATGGTCATCTCCTCCTACAACATTCATATTCATCCTTGAACTTTGGAGGGTCTTATAAAAATTTCACTTAATAAAATATTAGTTAGAAATATATTTTACGACATCATTTCATGTATGAAAACATTCAAGAGTTTAATAAACATAATTGAAATAGGATTCGATATAGTGGGAACAATATATAAAAGAAAATAAGTAACCTTAATAAGTAAAAATAATTGGATTATAAATATAGAGGGAAACAATGTTTAAATATCTATAATAATGGTGTCTGGAAAAATAATAATTTGGATTCTAGTTGGGATAGAAATAAAGTCTCATTTTATAAGAAATTTGATAGTTCCACTATGATAGATTCTCAAGGGGGTGAATCAGGGTTTGAAAGAATAAAAAAAATTCTTCTTTGATCTAGTTTTGTTGTCAGACAAACCCCTCTTATCTCTCTTTCCAGTTGTAGAGTATGTAAAAATATGAACGCATTCACATGACATAAAAATTTTACTTGGATCACCCACACATGGTTATGTCCATTGAGCATACACAATCGATATTATAATATACCAAATCCTCTCTAAGCATACTATTGTTTACATGTTCGAAGATGACTCGTTGTCCCTACTGGTTTAAAACCTTCCACTATTGAAGAAATATCTTCCCTCTCAATTTTAGGGAGCTCACTGCCTTTTCTGAAGATTGAATCACAGTTTAATGTCTTTTAGGTCATTTCATTATCTTTAATGAGTGCATTTTTCACTATATGTAATTGCTATATTGAAGTCCAAAAATCTTCCAATAATGAATATTTCTTTTCCAATTATAATTGGGAAACAACATTTGAAAATACCTTCATAAAACTCCCCTTACATAAAGATCCCAATTTCACTAAGCTCAAACAAGCCTTTGTGAACTCCCTACATCTTCTAAAATCACACACCATCGTAGAGCTCTCGACTTTGTAGAGAAAACTGGTTTGCAAAATTCAAGAGTTATCATTGAATAGGTCATCGTAGAACTGAAACCATCACAATGTGACGTCATTCATGAAGCTCCCCGAGCCAACACAAAACACACAACTTTCGCAGAGCAAGATTAGTGACCTCTATGTTCTTGCCTTTTCCTAAGCACACTGCCTCCATGAACCTCCTTTGTGATTTGAGTGATATTAAATTTTCTTAAAAACATCTATACTATTCCCTAGAGGGTCAAGGTCAATTTATAAGATGTTCCACCAACATGAGAACCTTCCATGGAATGTCACATCCACTTCAGCTGAAATCATAGTGATCAAAAATCCCCACAGAATGTCTCTCTGAATAATGAAGCACCATAGAAATTTCCAAATCATAGATCTCTTCCAAATCGTGGAGCGTTCCTTCAATTACATTGTTTCATCACTGCAATTATACTTTTAAATTCTATTTACCTCTCCCATTCACGAAGCATATTGTAATCACAAAGCTCGCCATCAACATTGTTCTGGAATCTATGGAATTTTCATTATGAAGCCCATATTCACAAAACTCATTCCTTTGTATCTGTTATTTTTCACCCCCTCTAGATATTTCATCCATTTTTCATGGTTCATTGAAAACATGGTTTTTCAAAAACATATATGTAACTCAAAAATTGTCTATGAAAACCTGCATTTTCAAAAAACACAACCTACCCAAAAAAGATTCAATGTTTCGTTGAGGTATTTTTTCCAAAAAAATCAGATTTATAAAATTTGAGAACTCAGATTCTAAAATTATATGAATTCAGAGTCTAGATTTTAGTGACTTAGGAGTTTTATTTCTAGATAACTCAACGTATAAATTTTGATGAATTCAAAGTCTAAATTATAATAAATTCAGAGTCGAAAAAATATTGAGACTCAGATTCTATAAATTTTATAGTTAGAAGGATAAGATAAAGATCTGATTATTCTTAATGCAATTATGCCTTAAGAACAAATTTATTAATATTATATAATGAAAATTAAGAAAAACATATAATATCATGTAAATATTAAAGAGAAAAAATTTCTTCAGGGAAGGAATACATTTTTTAACGAAAACATGTATGCGATTTGCAAAGAATAAAGGTATTGAGAATTCATTAGAAAACTTATTTATGTAACAATATCTCTTTTCTTGAAATCTAGAGTCCACTTTTGAAAACATAATATCAATATAGGAAATCTTTAAATAAAAACATATCTATCTCATATTTGTGATATAGAGAATATGACTAAATCACCCTTATGATTTTTCACATTATATATCACATTCCATGGCATAAGAAAAAATATTGGAATAGACATTCCATTTCATAAGATAGTTTTCTTTAATATTAAGATCCACCATTCCATTTAATATATTGAGAATGAAGATCCAAGAACATAAATACTAACTCAAGGAGTACCAAGAAGACCACAAGTATATTATGAAGATGAGGGATATACTCAAGACACTTCTATTATACTTGTTTATGTTTTTTTACTAAATCTATATAATCATCAAAAATTTTAATATCATTAACTAATGACTTTGACCAATTTGTAATATTCTTCCGATAAATTATATGAGATTCATATTTTACCTTTAACGTTTTGAAATCTACTCCCTTCTTAATTGAAATTTCTATTAACAAATTTTTATAATCTATTTTCATATTTACTGACTAATGAATATGCTAACACATGTGTTCAATGTTTGGAAGGAGCGGTATTGAATCATCAATATTCTTCAAAGATTACACCATAAGATCACATCCCATGGATAATGAGGATTCAAAATCTGAAGAACCTTTCATTGGAGGAGTATCATTCACATCTTCAACAAACATTGACTTTGATAATTGTGCAACATCATTCTGGGGTTTTTCATAGAGAATTAAATTTCTTTCAGCATCATCATTTTAAACAATACTAGATACCTCACAATATTATTCTTGAACATTAAATTCCTCTTCATCATCCTAAAAAAATGTAATCATTTTTCACTTTCTCATCAATAGAATTATTTTTTAATCGCACCCTCTTTAAAATTTTGCTTCAGTTTATCTAAAGTGATTTTGATGGTTGATGATCGAGAATTTTTTACTGAGAGTTTATTAGAAGTAATCTTATCTTCATGATATTCTTACACCATTTTGATCTGATTGTTGATATTAATCTAGAAGAAGGATTTTGAATGTTCGGATATTTTGAGGTTTTTAAGGAAAAATTTGATTTACTGAATTTGAATCCGATAAAATTTTCATAAAAAAGGATAGAAATATCAAAAAGTATAAAATCTTTTATGAATAATTATGTATGGAAAATTACATTCCAGATTAAATAGAAACAATTATTAATATTTATAATGTTCTTCATTATGACCTTCGGTTCTGGATATTTTAATTAGAGAAAGAAAATTGTATATTTCTGAAAAAAAAAATTAAGTGAAATTTTTTATTCAGGTATAAAATAGTCAACATATGTCCCCCCCATGAGATGGTGTGACTTAATGTTAGGTGATGGTTTAAAAAAGAGATAATATTAATTATTACATTGTGGTTATCATTCCTAAATTTCTTTAAATATATTCAAATCTATTAGTGGGTAAAGAATTTTTAAAATTTTTAGCATGTTGTTCAAGCATTCTGATAAATTGGAAGAAAATATCTCATTTAAGAGGGTGATCTCAAAGAATATTATTCCTAATAAATCTTTTCTTATCATGGGATTTATTTGAATGATTTTTTGTTAGGGAAATGAAACTAGTATTATCACACTTTATATATTTTATAGTAAAACTCATGCAATTATCTGGGATTGTGTGTTGCATCCATAACACTTGATAACAACATCTTCCAGCTGCTATATATTTTTCATTAGTTGTGGAATATTATACTCAGTATTGCTACATTAATGATCAAGAACCTAATAAATATCCTAAGAAATGACAAGATTTGGATGTACTTAATAAATCCTTCTACATCAACCTAAATCAACATATGAATTTTTTTAAAAAAATTAAAATCATTTCTTGAAGAATAAAAAAATCATAAATCCATGGTTTCCATTAAATAGTGAAAAATTCGATTCACAAAATTTTAATGATATAACATTGTATTAAATCGATATCATTCACATAATAATACTGAAAACATTATGTATGGATGATAAGATGTCAAGTATAATTAACTTTCAATCACACCTCTAAAAGATGTTTGATATACTGGGTTCTCAGCTTTATCAAGATTAAGATAAATTGAGCTACTCATTGGAGTACATATACTTGTAGTGTTGTCATATCCATACTTTTCTTGATTATATTTAATATACTTATGTTGAGATATATATTTTCTTTCTAGTTTTTGAGAAATTTGAAAATCAAGGAAAAATGTTAACTCACCCATTATACTCATTTAAAACTCATATTTCATAAGATTTGAAAAAGATTTAGTTAAAGACTGATGATTTGATCCAAATATAATTTCATCAACTCAAATATGAACAATCAGTAAATTATTCTTATCATTTTATATAAAATATGTTGGATTAGTATTTTCCTTAAAATAATATTTTTTTTAAAAACTCTTGAATGATTATCATTCTAGGCTCTAGGGGCTTGTTTACATCCATATAATGATTTTTATGTATGAAAAAAATGTTCAGAATGTTTTTTTATTCTATACCAGGAAATATTTATTTAAAAAATAATATTTAACATATCTATTAAGTACAACAGACTCCACATCCATTTGAAAATGATTAATAATTAAATAATGCTGCAGAGACTAGTAGTATACGAATAGATTCAATTATTGCTACTGAAGTGTAGGTTTCTTTATAGTTCATTCCGTCTTATTGATTATAGCCTTTAAAAACTAATCTTGCTTTAATTTTTACAATGATTCCCTTTCATCACATTTAATTCTAAATACCCATTTTACACCAGTTAATGTAGTTCCATTATTTCATTCATACCAGGTATACACATTGTTCTTTTAAAATTCATTTAATTCATCATGCATGGATTTAATCCATTTATCATCCCTTAAATCTTAATAAATTATTTTACATTCTAATTTGGAAAGAAATTCTAGATGTTATAATTCATTTATTTATAAACTTTTAGTCCACACATGTTGATTTACATCAATAATGGTAATGTCAATGGGATTATTCATAAAAAACCTCTGATTCTAGTTTGGTAAGACATATTCACCAACAAATGTTAAAAAATATTTTTTGCTAAATACTTCACAAAAGTAAACATGAGTCTTTTTCTAATTAAAATATTATTCCATCAAAGGTTGATAATCAGTTTATTAAAACAAATGTGAAGATGTAGGTTGTTATTTCATCAAAAGAAAATAATCAATTTCATCAAATTTTACAGGAACTATTTCTTCAATAGTATATGTATTTTTATTAAAAACTATATAATCGTTATAATTAGTGAAGTATCCTAAGAAAATTCCTTCAATAGATTTTGGGGGAATTTTTTATGCTATATTTAGTATTCTAGATGAATATTTAACATAAAAATACATTAAAGTAATAAAATTTTGGTTTTCATCCAGTCCACAATTCATAAGGTGTTTTATTCAGAAAATGTCTGATTAAATCTCTATTTCTATAATAATAATATGTACTTTCAATTTCATCCAAAAAATGTTTAGAGATAGAATATTCACTCAACATGGTTCTAGTTATCTCTTGATGAATTCGATTTCTTCTTTCAAAAACACCATTCCATTGAGTAGTTATTTGGGCTGAGAAGTTATGAGTAATTCCATTCTAACTACAAAATGTTTCAAAATATGAATTTTCAAATTATCCAGCACGATTAATATGAATAGTTATTAATGAACAGTTTTTCTCAATTTTAACCATAGCTGAAAAATATTTAAAATAAGGAAAGCCCTCTGATTTCTTTTCTAGAAAATAAACCAATTAAATCCCATGTAATCGGCATCTAAATAACATATATAGTATTTTCCACCAATTCATTCATATTTTGTTGTAATTAAAATATCTATATGCACTAGCTGCAATGCATTAGATGTTGAGAGTTCACAAATTGATTTACTACTTGACATATGTTACTTTCCATATTGACTATTATTAAACACATTAGAAGAATCTAATCTATGATTTTGTAGATACTTAACAAGTATTTTCTTTAAGAGTTTTCATATGTTCCTAAGATTACAATGTCTTAGTCTTTTATTCAATAACCTAGATTGATACTGAATCTCACTATGGTAGGGTGTGTTTGGGCTCTTACAGTCTTATAATTTCAATGTATAAACATTCTCATTCCTATGGGATGAGAGAATAAAATCATCCTTGTAATTGGGTACTAAGTATTTATCATTCCTAAAATTCACAAGGAATACTTCATCACATATTTGTTTTATTTTTATAAGGATCTACAAAAGACCATTAATAAATAAAAAATTTGAAATTAATTTTTTTCAAATGACAAAATCGTTATATATACCTTAAATTTTTCCCTATGAAAAATCTTTGAATGTTAGTTTTCCTCCTACAATTTTGATTATCTTTTCAAAGATGTTTTTGTTACCATTAATGTGCCAGGAACATCATTTTTCCATGTATCATTTTTTATTTTTTGTACTTCCATCATTTTCCTAAAAATAAAAAAAATAGTCCTTCAGAATCAAAACATTCATTGATCCATAATTATTAGAAAATAAAATTTTAGGTATCCCCAGTTAATTAAAAAAATAAACATTTGGAAAACCTAAATATTAATTTTTACAAAATGAAAAATTTCTCTTCCAATGAACAACATATTAGAACATAGTAAAATAGGAATACTTTGAAGGAATAATAATTATGGAAAATAGGTTTTGATAGATTATAACCAAATCTAGAACTATACTTAAGAGGATGTTGTTTTGAATACATTTTATTAAACAACTTTATTCCAAATGTAAAATTTGATAAAATTATATTTATGGAAAAATTTCATATTTTAGTTCAATGACTAAATTATTATTATCATATTCCTTAGTCTTAGAGTTTGAGTTATTATATAAAACATTTTTCATAGATATAACATTTTCAAGATCCTATGAATGTTTATCTTTCTAAAAAATTTCTTCTTTAGGGTTTTGGTAAATATTGTCAAAGTCTAGAATTTTTTTATCAATATTTTTTGGAAGGTATAATACTTATTTGGTTAAAATAGAAATTCTAGAGTATTATATCTTTAACTTCTTTTTTTATAGTTCTCATTCTCATGTAATTTTGAAAATCTAGAAACTTCTTCAAGCATAGGTAAAGTATTATCCTCTTATAAATAAGATTCTTCATCTGAAGATTCATAATATTCTTCATTATAAATATTGAAATTAAAATAAATATTTTTTAGTAATTCAGTATTGTGTACCTAATCCATAAGACAATGATTTTAAATAGTTAATATATAAATAAGACCAATATTCTTTTGACCAGAAGATTTATATTCCGAATATTTACAGGAAGTGTCACCCCTAGAGGAACTACCGTTGTCATTATCATTTAGGAAATTCTTATCCTTATATTTTTATTACTTTATTATATAACTTCTATAATGATTTTTTGTTTTATATTTTATCTTAAGCACGTGACAATCATGTCGAATATGTCCATCCCTTTTATATTCACAACATGTTACTTTAGAATTTTTCTTGTCCATTCATTATTATTATATATATCTATATTGATAATATTTCATACCTACGATCTTGTTCTTCCTTAGAGAATGATTTGCTAGTTCATTCTCTAACTAATCAATATCACTTCATTCAGATATAACCATATAATTCTTATCATTAGATCTAGTTACCACTTATAGAGTCTTGGATTTAGATTTAGTAGTAAAAGCTACACTTCCATTAACATTATTATTATTATTATTATTATTATTATTTGTATCTCTCTTAATACTTGTTTTTTATTGAAAAATGGTTACAAATAACTCATCAAGTGGATTGTTGGACAATTTTATATTGCCATCAATATATGTCCTTTTAGATTCCCACACATTGGGATTAATATCAATTATCTTGTCCATATGAACATCATCATCAATACCATTTTATCCCATAGCTTGAAGACAATTGGAAATGGTCATAAATATTTGATATACATTACAAACTGGTTCTCCAAATGGAATCATAAATCCATGATATTAAGCTCTTAATATAACTCTTCTCGTTTCTATCACATTTGATGTTCCAAAGCGTGTAACATCATCGTTCTTCTAGAGACTATTGGAAATATCACATGTAGATATTTGATTGTAGATATTCCCTATAATGGATCATAAATGATTATTTTATAACATGTATTTTAATTAATATTATTGTTTTTTTGTCATTTGTAAATGTTCTGATTTTATTGTTAGGAATATTGTATTCACTAGTGATCGTGAAAAAATATCTTCCCTAGTGTTAATAAAAAAATTCTTCATTATATCTCTCAGGTACCCATAATAATTTCCATAAATAATGGTGGTCTGGAAGAATTTATATAGTCTATTAAACTAACTTTAATTCCAACATCTCTCTAATAAAATACAAAAGATCATTTCTAGAAAAAGTATTAGTAAAAAAATTTAAAAAAATCATTATATATAACATGAACAATAAAAGACATGAATGAAATGATAAGAAAGAAAGATTATATATAAGTATATGTATTTTCAATACATGCTCTAATACCAACTGTAAGATCTAAATATATATGTTGTTGCTCAATTAAAAGAGGTGGTGAATTTAATGTTTTTAAACATTCTTTTTTATCTTTTTGACATTCCAAGTTTAACAAAGTAAAATAAGGTGAATTCAAAAAACTGATACGATTCGTAAATAATGTGATAATTGGAAGGGCCTATGTCTAATTATAATGAACCTAAACATAAACATGTTTATCTTATGGCAGCATAACCAAATTTATTTCAGTGAAAGATTCTACATTAATTCATATGGAATCTTATTTATCGGAGTACATATAAGAATGTATAAAAATGTTAAATATTATTTCATTAACAAAAATTGAAGTAAAAATAAAACCATGTATCAAAACCAGATCAAGTAGAAAATCATTTAACCCAAAGAGATGGTTATACAACAACCTTGGATAATGGTCCCTTGATTTATACATTAATGATATTCTATCTTATCCAAAATAGGTTAATCCCTTGATAAGAGTATCAGAGTCTGTTTTGATAACCCCACATGCCATCAAATTTTAAGGTAGTGGTAACCTTTATATTCATGTCCTCACAAGTACTCAATTGATTATTGCCTCAAAATCTAACTAAGAAGTCTGAAAAAGATGTTCATAGCCGAAAACGATGTTCATAGTTAGCAGAAATCATGAGATTCCCTCTCTCTAAAAATCTATGCATCCATTACTTCACAACATTGTTAGAAATCATAGAAATATTTTAATGGCTGGTGTATTTATAAGAAAAAATCCCAACGATCATCACATCCTCTATTAGTCATATTTTTCCTTGAATTTCAAAAGGACCTATACACGTGTCATGTAAAAAATGGTTAGTTAGAAGTAGATTTTATGACATCATTTCATGAAACAAAACATTCTTATGATTATGAAACTTAATTAGACTAGGTTTTAATAAAATCGGAACAAAAATATATGTAAAATAAGTATCTTTATCCATAATGAATAATTGGATTATAAATATAGTGTTAGATAAAGTATAAATATGTATACAAAAGAAATATGAAAAAATGAATATTCAAAGACTAGTTTTTCAAAGAAATAGTGTTTTATTATACATGAAATAAAATTCATCAAATTTGAGAACTTGTTGTTTAAATGTATATAAATATAGGGTCTGATTTTTAGAGAGTTCAGTGTCTAATTTCAAGAAAATTTTGAGTTTGAATTCTGAGGAATTCAGAGTCTGAATTATGTTTAATTTTCAGTTTTATTATAATGAATTTAGAGTCTGAATTCTGAAGAATTCATAGTATGATTTATAATAAATTCGTAGTCTAAGATAATTATTGAGACTTGAATATTATGAAACTATATGTTTTTAAGGTTTAGATAAGGATATAATTATTTTTAAGGTCATTTAGTATTAAGAAAACTTTTATAAATTATAGATATGAAACAATGATAATAAAATTTCAAATCAAGATAAGATTAAACAAATAATTTTACTTATAGAATGAAAATAATATTTAAGGAAAATTTGATTTTGATATAAAAAACATAAATGAATTGAGAATTCTTAATATAACCTATTGACTTATCAATTTAATGTCATATATGAGAAATAAAATTAATCATAATATTTTATTACTAATATATCAATGGTTAAAGAGTCTGTCACCTTTGTTTTGATGTAGATGGAGAGGATTTAGAAATTAGACATTCTACTTGGACATGTTATTGATTATAAAAAATCAATTAGATATATATATTAAGTATGTAATATTTTCAATATTATGCCAATATTTTGTGAAAAAATTCTCATTTACATTGAAACTAAATTGTTTTCATAATATAAAATTGATATGTGATATATAGCAGCGATGCATCAAATCCCCTTTTTGATGATCTGAAGGGAAAAATAACGAAATAATGTTAGTGTTGAATTTAATATTGGAAATACATATCATATTTCATTAACAATAAAATTATCCATTGGTTTCCACATTATGTGAGATCATGATGCTTTTCATATTCAAATATATTGGAATAATTAGATTCATCAAATGATTGCATTTTATATTCATTTGGGAGCATCATGAACATAGATAATCAAGGGAGAGTGCCATATGATCTTAAATATTTGGATCAACTGGATTTGAATTAGTTTATGATATTTTTTCCTCAAAATATTGATGATGTAGATTATAATATAGGAATATTGGGACCTATAAAGTGATGAATTAACATTTTAATTCATCTTGAAACCCATGTTCATAACTGGGTGTGAGTGAAATAACAAAGGTGTTACGGAAAGGTAATCTAATTATAGAACAATTCAAATGAATTAGTATTTTAAGATATGTATTGGGCCTCCATGACATAGGGAATTTGGGTTATCAATGTAGGGAAGGTTGAAATAGTCAATCATTCTGGAAGATGGATCAAATTCTAGAAATATCTTTGAGAATGTAAATAAATTTATATATGAAGGGACATGGTGGGGTGACATTGACTGTGTGAATCTCTATTTAGGAAAATGAAAAGATGACCATATCACTATATGTTGATATGTGAACAAATATAGAATAGGTCTTAGTAGAGGTTTTTTAGTGTTGTTATGTAAATGAAAAAAAAATCATCACCAAAATAGCTTCAGAAAATCAAGTCATGTAATTTGAGCCACTATGCAATCTATAGTTTTTGTTTCAACATAGTCAAAATGGTGATTATCTAATAAATAAAAAATAATTTCTTATAGACTATTTATAATTCATTATATTGTGTTTCATAGATAATGCATGAAAAAATTGAGTAATATATACAAAATATACAATGTCATTCTATTACGAAATATTTTTTGATTTTTTTAAATTAAATTATCATGATGATTTTTTATTTATATTGTTCATATTCATGTGGGAATATATTTAAAATGTCATATTAATGTTTTCATTATTGTAATTTAACTACGATAACTTCGTTCAATTGATACATACTTGTGACTATGAAGAACATGATGCATATATGTTAGCATCACAAGGTATAATGGTATTATTTATGGTGAAAATTATAATGTTGTTTGTGGTATAGTCCATGTAAAACAGGGAGAATTATTAGATATGGGTAGTAAACATGAATATTGTAGTTTCCTTGATAATGAACCCCATTAGTAACAATATATAGATCTATATCTTTATTAATCTGTTAAAAATATTAGACTTTCTTCAGAAGGTGAACATTTTCAAATTATGTTAATGATTGAAAATGATAATAATATTCATTATGAAAAATTTATTGATTTTGTATTCTTTTCCTTACTAATATAATTTTTATGTATATTAATTTTAAATTAATAATTTTTGAATTCAATTAATCTATCTTCAATTTTTTTAAATATTAATTTTTATATATCATATACAGTGTCATAAAAGAATCTACTTTTTTAGTTTATGGTGGAATTATATAATTGGTGTGGTCTGAGACTAAATCTAGTTCTGTATAACTATGATATATTCAGATAAACCATGTTATACTACCCCACACTCATCTGATATATTTTTACTCATGATATACAATGTTTTAATCATATAATTCAATTTTATGTACCCCAATATTTGTATTTTATTCTCATCACCATTAGATCGATTCCTTTCCTTTACAGGATCCATCTAATATGAAAAGGAGTTGGGGTGGGGGAGGGGACAAGATTATGTAGTTGATCAATTGGCTATATCTAAGCATTTGGTGTCACCTTTATAAACATGATGATCTCTAAAAGAGACTATCTCTAGTAAACACCTTATAATGTGAAAAATAAATTCATTACAAATTTATAATAATTAATAAATAGTTTTTAATCAGATAATAAAAAATATGAGAGAGATGAATATAAAAACATATAATTTTTAAGGGTTGTGTGATATAATGTTGTAACATACCGTTGATGAATAAGGGGTTCTTACATATGATTACATAGGTCTATATAGGATGACATTGGGAAAACTAGATTATGAAATGATATCCAATCCCTTCATGTATCTTGACTTGTGACATATTTCTATTATTTAAAGGAAAATATATTTGTCAAAAAACTAAATGATAGTAAAAATAAAATTTTTTAGCTTTGTTATATAATACAATCAAATTCCCTATTCTAATTATATTTTAATATTGCTACAATTATTTTCTATATTTTGATGTCCATAACGATCATACTCATCAATAGAAAATGAAATTTTTTTAAAAATAAATTGAATTATTGTAGATATTTCTATTTATGTTAAATAAAACCTCTTTTATTATTCAACAACTATAAGAAAGATTACATGAATAGATTAAAAGATATTAGTGGAATAAATGTTTTTAAAAAATCATATCGAATCTAAAATGGTATTTTGTAATATATGTTTATTGTTATTATATTTTCAAAAAATAATTAATTAATTTTTAATATTTACTTTATTTAAGGAATATTTAAAAAAAATTAAGGATAAACAAGTAAACACACACACAATAGTCATAAAACAATTTTCTAGTAGAATATCAATAAGGATGATAATTTATCTATTACGAAATATAAGTGCTTAGTATCTTAATGAAATAAATGTTTATCACATATATTTTTAAATTGATGATATATGTGAAATAGGTCAATCATGCTCTACCCCCCCCCCCCCAATCTAGATCATCTATATAGATCTGAGCTTGGGGGAACCGCAAGACCCTTATTAAGACTCCATCTATACTAGAGGATGCGAACCAGTTGCAAGGGTCTAATAAGTGATTTTGCAGATAATAGAGAATCATTTAAATTAAAAATAAGAATCAATTTAAAAAAATGATTAACATCACACATGATTAGAATGAAAAGCAAATAATTGTGTATCATACTTGGAGAAAGGAATCATAGTTAAAAGAAAAATATTATAGGACTACCAATCATGGCTAAACCACATACATTAGAGACCAAAACTAAAAAAAATTGGTGACCACATCACTGATCACTATGTATCCTCCTAGTTTTTTCTCAAACAACATACATACACGTAGCCTAAATCATCCCCCATGAGTTACCTTCTCCAACTACAGCCTCAAACCATGACATATTTATACAGAAATAAATGTTAAAAATATTTCAAAATCACTAATATCCCAGTAATGGTCTTAGTATAAAACTCATAAGGCCGCAACCAATATTCCCATGGATATATCCAATAAAATATTTGTTTATTCACAATATAAAATGTTGAAAAACTATAATCAATAATAATTCATTCAATACATGGACAATTACACCTCCAACCACTTGAATATTTCTACATGAATCATATAGTTCTAGTGTAAGATGATGTATAATTATTCTACACACACTCAAAGGATCAAAATTCTCACCCCTAGAACTCATCATAAATATAGTGATCCAACATTCCCACCACATATAATAAGATGAAAACTCCAATATTGGTGATATCCTAGAAAACAAACATCAATTTCATAAAACATCATAGCTAATTATGTATCATCGCATACACATAAATAATATTGAATCCCAAAGTCATCATTATATAAAATGCCACCTCAATCGATGTAAACTTTATATGATGTAGTCATCCTCCAATCAGATGATAAAAATATCATCCTATGTTACACATATATAGAGGTTACTTATAACAATTAATGGGAAAAATCCACCCTATGTGTGTAGAAAACCCCAATTTTCTCATCTGCATAGTTTTTATAACACCAAAATCCTATGTCCAAGAGCACGGTAAATTTCATCAAGCATATCATCAGTGTATAATATATCAAACTCATGAAATATAGGTAAGTCATATTAATACCCTATGTATCCATGATAAATCAACCTTTTTTATAGTTTCCCAATATAATACTCTAACATCATAATAACAGAACACTATAGATCATTTTAACTACATATTATTCTTAATAACACCAAGTCACAATGAACTATCTATTTAAAAAACCTCTAGGATGTTTTCCTTATAGTGTAATACAATTTTCAAATTAAGAAAACACCTTCTCATGTATTACATTTCTACCTATACCCTATGCTTCTAACCAATTTCATTATCATCTCCCTTTAGATTATGTCTCACATCTAAGGTTCTATGTATCCCAAAGATGCACAAAAACCCCATTTATTAACCATATTTTGTTATATTATCCCTTTAATACAATAATATAACTCATTCCCACATTCAAAAACATTGCCAACATAGATACCTTTTTAAAAACATTCTTATGATGGAATGTATCTTCTACAACCTCTATTAGGAAACAATTTCCTTCCATATTCCTATTACACAACATTAAAAATCAATTTTGTGTCAAATTTTCACTTCCAAGCCTCACTTTAATCATTAATTATCACTATCAGTGGTAGTAAAATTGTGCATCAATTTTTTAAGAAGAGATACATGATAAATACCACCCTTGAGGCCAAAAAAATCTATTTAATCTAATGTTGGATCCATTTCAACAACATCTCATGTGTGTATCTACTACTAACTTAAAAAATAATGAAAATAAATATAAAAAGGTGGGAGAAATTTAGTGCCAAACTAGCTTTCAATCACCAAGACATTCTTTTTCGAGTATCATCATCATATTTATCTTTAACTGGAGTATTTCAAAAAAACTTTTAAGACTATTATTTTATGGAATTTTCAAAAAGATATTGTGAAAAATCTATATATTTAGTGAAAAAACTCAGAAGGACTATATAAGTCACCCATTTACTGTCACAATAATAGATGACATTCCAAATCACTGTAGAAAAGAGGGAACCTCCAACTAGGGAGACAATAAAATGAATGTACATGAGTATGAGTTGAGTTTCATTGCACTGTAAAAATGAATAAACCCTCCACATTTCACATTATTTATAAAATTTATAAAATGAAAGTAAAAAATTTAAAAATTTAACAAATATCCTAAGCAGTCATCATAACATTTGTGGACCCCCTACAATTACATTGGAATACGTGACTAATAATTAAACCCCACACATATATTTTTTGTTGTGGAATATGTCGATGTCCCCTCCTTGAGTTATTAGGGGGCCTCCTACTATGTTCATTATGTAATATCTGAAATTTCAATTTTTCTACCATGGCCCCCCTTTCACAAGTCTTCACCTCTTGCCTCTAACAACATGTAAAAAACCATAATAGAATAAATATCTACATGTACTAACAAAACATAAATCCATATCACCTAGATGAACACACCATGTGTAATACCCTAAAATTCTAAAGTTGGAACATTGTATTAGATAATTTGTATGACACCCAACACTAAACGCGTAAGGTAATATGAAATCCTCATACATTATAATATAATAATAATTTCTATTAAAATACAACTATCAAATTTCATTCAATTAAATTATACCCTATGTTATCTTTCATTGAATAAAATAATTACCTTGTTTGCTATCTTTTGTTACACACAATACCAAGTATTACAGAACAACAATATATTCAAAAAAATTATTATTTATTATAATAATACATAACCTAGAAATTAAATTTGGTTTTTTGAATTTTATTAACTAACTTATGAAAATATATGGTTCAAAAAAATATATTATGGATTTCTTTTTTACAAATTAATTAGAAGTTGAATATATGAACCGATTGAATATAATGAAAATTATTTTATTAAAATATATTTGTTTTCTCAAAAATAAGTTTTATCCAAAAAAATTAAATTAATTATAATTAGTGAGTGATATTAATGTAAAATATATTCATATATTATATTCAATCAAATATTTTTGATATTAATCCAATAGATTTGATATGTAAAATATATTAACATACTCAATATTTTACAAAAAATCCATATTTGTAAAAAGGCACATTTATCGCCTCTTAAGGGATAAGGTAATTTAACTCCTATTTTTAGATGTTTTTAAAATTTTATATGTAATAATAAAATTAATATATTAGTGATTTATATATTAATTTTATTTGTATGGATTTGATGTATTGTTTTGTGATTTTCACTTTTTTGATGAATAGATAAAATTATTACATTTTAATTAAAAAAAGATTTTTTCAAATTTATTTATAAGGAAAACTGTTATATTATATTTTTTAAAATGTTTAATAATATAAAATTTATATCACCTATTATAATTTATGTAATTGGAATCAATTTGATTTTGAAATTTATTATAAAAACATTACAATCTTTTCGACATTTGTACATTAGAAACCCAAATTATTGTTTCCTTTATGGGATTAAACATAAATTAATTTCTTCCCCATAAATGATTATAATTTGGAAAAAATGAATTCCATATTTCAAATTAGAATACTTTATAATTATTACTAATATAACCTTAGTTTTCCACAAAAATTATTAGTGACAGCGATTAAATTTATATACAACGGTTGTAATAAATATTAGCTTAAAAATGGAAAAAAAATAATCTTAAGGGTCTAAATAACCTAGAAACTCTCCCAAAATAATTTTTTAGGACATATTAAGTCTATCATCCAATTTATCGAAATTTTTCAATTATTTTATCTACATGAACTGGGAAAACATGGTTTGAATTCTCTTCTCCAAAATCTAGAAGAGTGCCACTTCTAATCCACTATAAAAATATAGTAAACCATCCCACTATATCACACCTATCAAGACACGTTCTCTACAATAAAATGAAAAAATATTCCAAAAAAATCTGTAACCTTATAATAGAATACGCACCTTGGGTATAAATTTATCAAAGGAATCCTCGTGGTTCCAATGAAAACGAGTAGCCAGAAGAAGTTTTCATTTCATTCTCTATGCTATTTAGTTTTAATTATATTCTTCACCCGCCTAATATTTTTTTTGTTAATAAATAAATTAAAATCCAAAAAAATGGGATATTTTTTATTTTATGATATCTTCCTACACTTACAGTCACATCCAACTAATTGTTAATGAAACTGTGTTTGAATATGAAGAACTACAGCCTCAGAAAATGATAATTATTTTACATTTTCCCCTATCATAGTGGTAATTATGATGAAAAAACGTTTCATATATTATATTTATGATATTTATAATTTATTTATGAATATTTAATTTTTATATATAAATTTTATTTATACATTCCATTTTTTAAAATATGATCACATCATTTATGGAAGTGTGCACTACCACCTCCAAAAAGCAATGGGATTCATTCATGTGATAAATGGAATGAATAAAAGATGTTTTTAATTAACAATATGTGACATAAAAACATATATCTTATATAAATGACACACATATGTTTCTATATGTATAATATATATAATTTACTATATTACCCTTTTAGAAACTTAAAATGTGATAAAGTCATATATGGATGTGTGGACTGCTCCTCCTATACATGATGTGGTTCGTTTTACATCACTATAATTATATATATAAGTATATAATATTAAATAATATGGTATTTATCATAAAATTATAATTTTGAAAATATTAATGATACTTATGTACTTTTCATAATGGTAATTTCAAATGGGATCATTACTCATGGGTATGTATGACATACTTTCTCCAAAATTATAACATCATTTTATTATTCATAAAAAATTTAATAATTGGTCTTAAAAGTATAATTTATCTATAAATATGATAATTATTCCATGATTAATACTCTATATATGTTATATAAGGACCACTTTTAGCATAGTTGTCCAACCAAATCCATTTTTGTCACATAAATCAGAATTGTTAAAAATACACGATCTAAATTCAATTATTTTTGTAGTTGTATACAACATGATAATAAGTGAAATAAAATAAATGATAAAAATTAAAAGCGTTATGATGAAATTAAATATTTAAACTAAATTATTATTTAAGAATATAGATGCACATGATACATGTCACAATCAAGGTATTCTATTTTCGCCTCACTATTTAAATATATGAGATAAAATTGATATTACCCACATTCATTCATTGTGTCGTGTATCTAATAAGTCTTTTGATATATTAATACATTTATATTAATGTTTTTTTATAGTAATTATATTTCATTTCATAATTAGGATTATGATTTATAATATTTAAAAGTGTTATGGGACACTTTCGAATACTTAAAGATCATTTTTCTCAAGAATAATGTTACTGATCATTCAAATGTTTTACTGATCAATGAAATTATATGATCATTATTCAGTAAACATACAATTTTTCTTCCTCTTGTTATTCATTACAATTTTCAATTATTAATACCATATTTTACCAATTTTTTGACAATTTTATATTATTTTTTGATGAAAACTCGTCTTTATTTAACTCTTTTTTTGGAAAAACTATTTTTTTATTTCATAAAACCATGTTTCCTAAAATTGTACTCATAATTTTTTTTCTAATATAAAATTATTTATTTATAAAATATTTCCTATTTTTTATTTTTCCAATGTTTTTAAAATAATCCTTTTGTCTTTATCCGAACAAGGCATTTTTTAAACATATATTCTGTAAAAAGGGAAATTTTCTTTTTACATCATATGACATATATAGATTTACCCACTATATTTTCTTTTTTTCCATTTAATGTTTAATATATTTATTTCTAATGAAATTTTTTACAAATTTATTTCCAAATATAATGTTCTTCCAAAAGGGTTTATAAAAAAATATATTTTAAATAATATTGTTTTTAAAATATATTTTTACTATATTTCTACTCATCAATGATAAAAAACACTTTATTTTAACTATACATTAGAAATGATGTATTCATACCATCTTTATTCATCCTCTTTATGTTTTATTATTAATTTGGAAAAGAATATTATTGAAATTAACATGGTTGATTACATTTAGTTCCCTTGAAATATTCAATTTCCTATTATAATTTGATATTAAATTTTCCCTAAATATCAATTTAATTTCTCTAGGATATTTTTTATACATATATCATATATCATTTCTATATGGTGTTTACTTTAAATTTTTTTGATTATTTAGGTAAATATTAATAAATAATAATTCGTTATTTAATATAACTATTTCTTAAGGAATATTGTTTATTAACTAAATCGATTACTTGATATGAAGAATAGTTTCGACATATCATGATGGGAGGAAATTAAATAGCCACTCGATGCATTGGTTATCTCATGATATTAAATAGGTTTTTCAAAAAACGTTGAGTTTTATTACAAGAAGAATTGATAGGTTTCTCCCCATAAACATAAACATTATTGAGAATATATCTTCACAGTATAATGGTTCATGTGCTAAATATATGATATCAAAAAAATAATAATTACCTACATTTTCATTTAGTTTCATTTATCAAATATTTTTTTCATTAATAAATCTATAAATAAATTTCAATAAATGTTCATTGATTAAAAGAAATTTGATTCAGTTTCCTAGATTTCTATATTATTTTTTACATTTCCACTCATTTATATTGAATATTTTTTTCTTAATAACATTCAATAATTTTTATGCACATCATTATTAGTTTTTTCTATTACATAATATGTGTTTTCAATTATGTACTATACCCTAATTATAATTCTCATTGATTTATTATTTATTCCACTATATTTTACCCTTACTAACAATTCGAGATCACCATTATGTTTTTTTCAATCCCAAGGATTCTAATATGTGAACTATGAATGATATTATGGGTTATACTAGATGGAATATATATATACTCAAATTAAAAAAAATTGTTTTTTAATTAGTGTATTAATTTTTAATACGTGGCTACTGTATGTTTTTGGTATAACAAGACTACTAAAATATTCATTACTTAGGTATTTTATTCGTCGTAATAATGGAATGATAATGGTTCTAGACACTGAAACTAGGTTCTCTAGGGTAATGTCCCTACAATTTGTTTCAATTTATGTTTAGTAGAAAAAATTAGAACAAAATTTTGGAAAACATATATTAGGGAACACAAACCTTGGGTAATATTTACGGGTGAGTATTGAAAAAATCCCTCGAATATGGGTAAACTAGAGATTATGTGAGATTTTCATTAAAAACACCCCTATCAAGAACAATGAGCGAACGTGGTTCTATAACAGATTTACCTAAGATTAACTACTCTAACAAGGTCTTTTAGGTATGACTTAGTTTAACCTAGTAATTGGAAGTGGGCCTCACTACACACTAGGTTCGACACTCATTGGGGATATGCATAGGATAATTCACGTTTTCTTTACAAACCATTGATAAAAATTTTATCAATTTATGACATAGGTTAAACATAAAATGTTATTTAGTGAATAAAATGTGTCATCATTTAGATATCCTATAAAATATTATATGTTTTTCTAGGACTATTTTTACTTACACTATGGATTCTAGTTTTAGAAAATGGATGTTATCTAATGGATTCATGTTATATTTGAAGATAAAGAACAATGAGTTGATAATGAGAAACCAATGAACACAATTATAGTATTGAAATATATCATGCTTATGATTATTTAGTATAACCAAAATCTGATTAACAACATATACCTTTTATAACTCCTAAACTCACCAATGATGAGAATGAAAGTGTTTTCTAAGAGTTCATGTTGTGGAGACCATAGAGAGAAGAAGGATCAATTTACCACATGAAATAAATTTATAAGGAGACACTTACGAATATGCCTTAATGAAATGGGTAAATACTTCATATGTGGAAAGAATTCCATAAATAAAATAATTTATAAGTGTAAATTAACAATAAGATGGAATGAAATAAAACACTTATTAAAGAACTATTTTTATTTTATTGTTGTAAATGTGGAATCTCTATACTTTACCTAAGTAGTAAATTATTATAGAGGATAAAATCTAGACCATGTAATGATATATGTTTAAATAAGTGGACAACATAGGTATGTATTGGGGCTTTATTGAAAACCTCAGTTAAATCGCTACTTTCTTAGTAATATTTTTTTACGGATGTCTATTATATTTATATTGGAAATTATATCAATATGGTTTTGTAAAAGTGGAAATTGTATGTTGGGGGACACCCCATCAAATTTAGAAAGGTTGTAGGACATGAACCCATGAACAAAGGATCATAAGGGTTTCAACCCTACCACTGACCAACATAATATCCTAGTTAGTATGTCATTTTTTTTAGTTAATAAATTCGGTGGAAAAATAATAATTATGAATTAGTGGTGATTAATTTTTTATTTTTATAACAATGTATAAATCAATTGACATTATAGAGTAGCCTTATATAAATAGTTTGACTTCCGACTCTTTTAGTTTCCTTACAATCTGTTAAAATTTTATTTTAGTGCTTCAAGTGTGGAAGTTAATTTTTAGATTTTAATTTCATATAATAAAGGGATGATTGTGAATTTTATTGAAGCTAAACCTCACAATGAAATTGTTTCTTTAATATTAAAATATATCATGAAAATATATTTCCATGTATTATTTTTTAATATAATAATTCCACAACTTTAGGAAGTATATCTTAAAACAAATATTTTTTCCTAATACATTAGCTTTTTTTAACTAATGGAATTTTAAATAATCATCTATTTTTGTAATTGAAGACCTCTACATTCCAATGAAAATTCACATGTTTGTTATTTATGACCTAAATTAATCTTTATATATATTTATTCTTTGCCTCCATGTATGTGTCTCTTCTTTCAACTAATGTTCTCTTACATAGAGACCCAATAATATGTTTGTATATGTGTCCATTGTACTAACCACCTTTTTTTATAATATAATGTTTTATGAACCATTATCTTTATGTGGGAATTCATCTTAAGTAATTTTAAACAATCCATTTCGAACATTTATTTTAAATTCTGATGGTTCAATTTAATTAAGGAGGAGATAATGTAACCCCCCAGAATTATAATGTAAGAACAATATATTTAATAGTGTGTAAAAAATACAACAATGAGCACATAAGGAAATATAATATACCTAGATATTAAAATATAATTACATTTAAAAACAATTAATGCTATCATTAAATTTTCAATTCAATGAAATATAACTCATCTTTCATTACACATAGGTTAATAAAAATTATAGCTTTTATTAAACACATCACTATATTTTTCAGATGAACAATACATTATTAAAATATAATTATTTATTATCAGAAGACATAAACGAGATATTAAATTAGTTTTTATGAATATTATTATCAAAATTATGCAATTATATGTTTTTAAATAATCTAAAATATATTCATTGGTATCAAATTAGTTAGAATGTAATAAAAGAAAAAATTTAATATAACAAGAATGTTTTCATAAAAAAATTATTCTCCCAAAGAAATTTTTTCCTATTAAATTAAATTAATTATAATTAGGAGTAATAATAACGATACATATATATATATATATTATATTCATTATTTTTTATTCATCCAAAATATTTGATAATAAGAAGATAACTACTTCCAAAATATTTCACACAACCGGTAATGTATTTAAAAATACACTTTTCATCCATTTATTAAAAATAATATATTATGTCGAATTTTTTAATCATTTATTGATTTTTTTATAATAAACTCCTTAATTCAAATATAATCATAAAAATTATTTTTGGAATCATTTTATCTATTTTTTTATAAAGTTCCCTTTTTTGAAAAATAACAAAAAATACCAAATTTTATTTCAAGATAACTTTTTATTCAAATTTATTTATAATTATAAATTATATTTTTATAGTTTTTAAATATTAATTACATAAAAATTATATAATTTAATCTAATTTGGGTCATTTTACTAAATATCACATTGAAATTGGATATAAAATCATACCATAATTTTGATTCTTTTTTACATTAAAACCCAGATATGTCGACCTTTTGAAGGATTAAATTTAAATAAAATTCATCCAATTCTATGTTTGGAATTGAAAAAAATGGACATAATTTATTGAATCATAATATTTTATAATTTCTAATAAGGTAATGATTCTTTTTGACCTAAAAAATTAGTGAATGTGTTTAAAATTAATTAAAATGAATAAGAGAAAAAATATCACAGTAGATGACCAAATCCTAAACATACCAACCCAAATGACATAGAAACCTGTCCAAAATACCAATGATGATTTTATTTCTACCAAAATCTCACTGCTATAAAATTTGGAATATTATTTTTTCCACATTCTAGGGAAAATCTAGGTGGAATTCCATTTTCCAAAATTTAAAAGTGTGTCACTCTTCCTCCACTACAAAAAGGAACTCAATCCTCAAAACTCTTCAAAAATCACTAGAAGAATTTTTTCCTACAATTTCAGGTAAAATAGAACCAAAAAATACATACCAAAAACCTAGAATCATTTCCTTGGGAGGAATCCATTCATGTAATTTCTTTGGTGAAATGAAAATGGAGTTACCATGAGAAAGGGTAATAAATATCCTCAATATCATTTGTTTTATTTCCATTACAAACCCCTAAAATATTATTTTTAATTGTATAAATAACAATACAATTTTACGAAATAGAATGATTTTTTTATATTAGGTTTTCTGACTACACTAACAGAAACATCTAACTAATGAGTAATGAACTTGCATTCGTTTACAATGATCTACCACCATTAAAAACGCTGATTCATTGTGTTTACATTACCACATATCATGGTGTTTTTAGGAATTTTTTTTACATATTATTTTTACAATGTATTTATGTTTCTATAATTTTTATGTAGAACATAACTTTATACATTTGATTCTATGTAAATATGATAACCTCTATTGGGGAAGTGTGGACAACATACTCCTAGAAGTGAATTGATTCATTGACGTGATACATGGAAAATATTAAGGAATATTCTAATTAAAAATATTTGAAATTAAAAATTTATATATGATATTAATGTAAAAATTACCTTTCTATAAATATAATATATATCACTTTCTTTATTTCCCATTCACACACTTAAAAAGTTATAAGAAATTTATTGACGTGCGGACTGCCACCAACTTGAAACAATGTTACTTCTTTTACAAAAAAATATAAAAATATATAAAAATATATTATTAATAATATTGTATGTATAACAGATTCATCATTACAAAATGTTTAATGATCCTTTTCATCATTCTATAATAATCGTTGAAAAATGTGAGAATTACTCATGTGTGTGTACAACCTACAATCTCATTGATTGTAAAATTAGTTCACTTTTAATATAAATATTTAAGGATTGGATTTAAAATGATAATTAATATATAACTATTATAAATATTCCATGATTATTATTATACATAGGTTATAAAATTACCCATTTTACCATATATGATGTATAAATGTTTGTTTTGAAAAAAATATATAATTTGATCAAAACACGTAACATAAAATGAATCATTAAATTTTTTGTATAAAAAATGGTTATAAATTAAAAAAAATAAATGATAAAAACGATATAATGTTTGAATCATTTAAATAGTTAAAATAAGTTATTATATTGAAATCAAAATACACATAAGAAAATTTGGACACATGATAATTGATTTTCATTAAACAATTTACATCAATCAGATAAATTCCATATTCATCACTCACTTATTGTATGTGATTTATCTACTTATCCTAACTATATAATATTCATCTCAACATCATGGAATTTTAATATTTCATTAACATTAATTACTCCTTGAGGTTAATGATTTAAAATTATTCAAAGTTGTATTGGATGCATTATAATTTTAATCATTATTTTCATCAATAATATTTTTAATGATATTTTTATCCTATTTCCATTCGAGGAAATGATTTGGCCATTATTCAATAATATATTTAATTTTATTTCCCTCTTGTTATTGATGACCTTTTCCAAGTATTAGTACCATTTTTTGCATTGTTTTGTACTCAATATGTTTTAGGATTTTTTATGAGAAAATGTAGCATCATTTCTCAATTTAGTCATAGAACCTATGATGTTATTAAAATATTTTTTTCTATTATGTTTTTAAGAAAAATACAGGGTAAAAAATGATATATTAATGAAAATTTTACCCTTTTGTATTTTACCATTATTTTAAGTGGAATATTTTTATCTCTTTCTAAATAAAGAATTATTCTAACCTTTTACTGATAAAAATGGAATGTTCTTTTTACATTTTAGATGAAATAATGATTTAA
Source organism: Viscum album (assembly GCA_963277665.1). NCBI lineage: Eukaryota > Viridiplantae > Streptophyta > Magnoliopsida > Santalales > Viscaceae > Viscum > Viscum album. The sequence continues at coordinate 1,430,409,859 of OY728152.1, forward strand.
CCACCATAATTTCATTAATGCATCATTTCAATGATTCAAATGATAGTTGGGAAGGATTTTTTTCAAAATTTATTTTAAAATAAAAGGGTTTTCAATAGGGTTTTTCTAATACAAAATATATTTTCCTCCATAAAGTTTTTAAAATTATCTGTTTTTTAGTATTTATAATCATCAATCCCAAAAAAATCATTTATTTTTACTCTATTTGGATAATGTAGAATTTATACCATCCTTTTTCATCCTCTAGATTGTTTCTAAATAATTTTTGTAAGGATGGTATTGACATTCACTTCCTTGATTTCATTTAGCCCCCTTAAAAAATTATATTTCCTATGATAATTTTACATTGAATATTCAATAAATATCTACGTCAATTTTCCTCGATATAGTTATTTCTTGACCAATATACAATATTACATATGTTTTCTAATACGACTATTATTTTATCAATTAGTGAAATATTGATAAATCTGAATTCTTTAATCTATAAAGACAATTGATAAGGATTAGTTTTTTATTAATAACATAATTTTTTTAATATGATAAATTCATTGGAAATTTTGTGATGGGTGGGTTTGGATATTTTTTAGAACTCGATAAATCGATTGTCTCATGAAATGAGATTAGTTGGAAGAATTCCCTTACAGTTTGTTTCCCATATGAATAGTTGTGTTTCAACCCATAGACAAAAATTATATTTAGGAATGATATTGATCGTTTAATATATCATTTTCAAGATACATGATTTTGAATATTTAATAACTTCATTCTTTTGGATCCAGTTGTTATTTATCCATGATATTATGTAGCATCATATCTATTGATTCATTTAATTCCAATTTCATTGAATAAATATCACATGTTTTCATTTTTTATCATTCCATATTTATTTTTATTTATCTATTTACTTGAATGAAATGTGTTTCATGTTATTTATTTGACTTATGATTTATGCATTGAAATATCATTTTTATAATTACATGGTATGTGTGTTTAGTTATTTACCGTACCATAAATATAATTCTAATCGATTCATTATTTATTCTTTTATATATTTCACATACTGATTATTTTAAGGCACCCTTATTTTTTTCCAATACCTATAAATTAAATAATGACACTATGAAGGATGTGATGAGATATACTTTATTTAATAATGTTATCCCAGAAATAAAATAACTATTCTGTAATTGTTGTATTCATTTGTAAGAAAAGGCTTGTGAATATGTGGTTTACCAAAACTACTACTATACTCTTGTATATTTTGGGTTTTAATTCATTATAATCATGAAAATGTAATGGTAGTAGAAATCATCTCTAGTCTCTCTACAATTATGTTTCTACACTAATACATTATAGGTCATGAGGTCAACAAAAAAAGACTTTTCATATAATGTCCATAATAATGAATAATTAAAATTTACTAAAAACCTTCAATAAATATTGAGATAAAATCGAAGTTAAAATTATGTTGAATCTATTTGGGTTCCGAAATTATAATATATTTAACATGTAAACAATAAGAGGTATGTGATATTAATCTTACACATGTATAATTAATCTTCTATGGTGTTATTATTGTCTATGATTTCATAAAAGAGTATTGTAGTCATTTTTGAGGGATTTATTCTATACATTCTCTATCATGAATCATTATGATAAGATAATATTTATTCAAAACATTTTTTATTTGAATTATTTAGTATTTTCATAATTAATGATATTTATTAATAAAATAAATGTGTGGTGTCGGTTAAAATAGTATTATAGTAGTGGCCATGACAGTCAGCTTCAGATGAGTATTATACAGTTGTTAGTAGCATATTATCTAATATATTTTACTACATCACACATAGAATTACATTCCAACGTGTTCATTGATATTAATGATTACAACAATATGAAATTAGTTATATTTATTCAACTTGGTATAAATTGTAATGATAATTATTTTAAATATATTTTCTACCCATGATATTAAAATTAAAATAATTAACAATTAAATTTATTTTATTTTATTCATTGGAGGCTTTAATTAAGATAAAAAAAATAGAATAAATCACTCGAATCATCTAAGGAGGGACCAACTATCCCACTAATTTTGGGTGATAAGGGATTAACTGTTATGTTGTGATTTTGGGGTTTGTTGTGAGCATTAAATTTATATTTTTCCTCTAAAAGAACCCACAAAAATAAACAATATTGAATATTAAATTATTAATTATCTATGATATTTATTATTATAATTTCAGGTATTTTATATGTATTATTTACTAAAAAATGTGTTTCATTTTTTAGGTTACTAAATTTTATATTTCTTATAAACCTTGAAATATTCTTTTTAACAACATATAATTATTTTTTCATTTACCATAGTTAATAGAAATGTTTTATATTGTTTTTACCCATAAAAACATATCTAAATTAGTAATGTTGGTTTTTACTAAAAATATTTACTCCAAAATTACCTTTAATTCATAATAATTCACCCCCAACTAAGTGGCGGCGGTCCAAAATTCACTAAAAATATAGAAAACCATTACAAATTATTAAATTTAAAAAAATTACTATATAATATAATGGTAATTTTTTTGCCAACTGTCTTTTTTACTATCCAATTCAATAATGACCATGGTGAATTTGACATTGCCAATAATTTATGATTTGTAGTTTTTTTATAATCACAATGTATTAAAAATTGATTATTTTAATTAACATCAAATTTTGTAAACAATAATTATTTTTTAAAACAATTTTCAACTAATTTTAGGTGGTTAAAATCAATATGAAATAATAGAAAATAATTATTTATTGGTGTTTTTGTTAAAAAATTTAACATATCCATATTTATCCGGCGATTATCCAGGGACATGAAAATCCTATTTAGTGGCTCCTTGACACATCACCTATTAATGGATTGATAACTAATTTATTTTATTTTTTTCCCTCCAACATTATAAAATAATATATTTTATGAATTTTGAATTGGTTGTATTTGAAAATACTTATTTAAAAATTGTGAATCATTATTATTGATATTATCTATATATTTATACAAGGACATTCGATTAATTAACTGAATTTAGAGAAAATTCCATTTCTACTTTACGATATTTTTCATAAGTTATGAATGAGGCTTATGTTAAGAATTATTACCAAAATATTAATGAGTATGACCCTTAAATTTAAAAAAATAACCCCTATGTAAATATAGATGACACTTATGATAATGGGAACAACCCTAATATTATAAATAATAAACCATCCATTAATAAGGATGAACCATACATCTGTATGGGTGGACCATATCTTATTAGGATGGACCGTATAGATAACAAAATGGACCTAATTTAACATGATGTATATTAAAACAAAATTATACATATGGAAAATTATGTTTACATCGAACAAAAAGATATTTACAAAAAAAGTGTCTACAAAATAAAACGATGGGCCATTTAGAATTATTTGTTTATGAATTACATAATGAATCATACGTATAATATATTCATGATTTTGAATAATGATTCATATAAAAAATCTAAATGATGTTCATGATTTTGTTTTTAAAACCCACAAAATATGTTTTGTTTTGAAGATATTTTTGTATTACTATTTTCTAGAAATTTTATTAAATTGTTTTTATTATTATAAAATAATATTTCCATTATTTTCATTCTATAAAATCTATTTTAATTTATTTTTAGATATAATTAATTATAATCACAGGATTATTGTTATATTTAATATTTATGCAACATGTTTTAATAATTATGGGATTCAAATTTTCATATATTAAAATATGATGACTCTATCTAAATTTTTTTTTGTATATAATTTCATGAACATTAATATTAATTATTATGGGTAAATTTTAAAATATATTAAACATCCCTAATTGTTCAAATATAAAAATAGTTATTTGAAAAAAAATATTATATATAATTCGAGATGGACAATGAATGTAATTTTATCTTATTTATGATAGAAATACGTCTAAAGTATTATCATGCACATAAGAACCAAATTTAAAATTCAAAAAGACACATTAAATTTAGATTTTTAAGAAACTAGTGTATAATAAAAGTGATCATAGTAACAATGTGAAAATTTAATCCAAGAGTAAATGTAATGACCCGGAATTCCCATGGAATTTTTTTTAATTAAAGAAAATTTTACGAGACCATAGTTTCTGACGGTGCTTGATTCCAAGACCCGATGTTCCCAGAAACTATTTCTACAATTTTGTTCGGGTGTATTTAGTAAACGTACGAGCAGGTTTTTATAACTTTTGAACCGGTGCTCGGAATTGAAATCTTAGTTCATCGTTGAGCTCGTAGCGTCGGTGATTGATTCGTGAGACCTTCACCGCAGGTGTATTTTTAGGTTAATAGTTAAATTGAAAAAAAATAATTGTTAAACGTTATTTTTATTCTATGGCGGATAAAACCTCCAAGAGGAGGTTTTTGGTGGGGGACACCACACCATAACCTCCCATGAGAGGTCATGGTGGTGCTCCCCCCTCCCCCTGCACATAACCTCCTTTGGGAGGTTGTCCTTTGGTGGGGACCACCTAGGAGATGAAACCATTGGAACCCTCAATTATGTGTGAAACCCTTGAACTTCCCCACCATATAATTTCCAATTCTCCACCCATTAATTAAGTGAATGGTTTCGTTTAATTAAAATCATTTTGACTTATTTTGGCAACAATTAAATAATGGGTTGGCTTAACCCATTATTTTGGATGCCAATTCATTTGGGTGAAACATTGAGAGAGAGCATCATCCTCTCAACAAAGAAGATGAAGAACGCTCCTTCCACCGACGAATGACGAACGCCATCTTCTACCTTTTCGACCGAGGAAAGGAAGTGGAAGAACCACCGCCCATGAAGAACGTTGACGCCCTCCTCGAATTCTTCATTCCTAACGTCAACGAAACGTCACCCGTTTCCCACAACTTCGTCATCTATTAACAAGCACTGTAGGGGTTTGTGTTGCCTTGTTTCTGTTCCAATTAATTCATTAATTTGGTATACGTTGCGCCAAATGTTATCAACATAACATGGGGGGTTTTCACCACACCAATACGGTCAACCCTTCCCCTTTGATCATGTTTGTTGTTAACGAGGGAAGCGGACAACGGCGGCCGGTGTCAGGCCGGCCGCGAGGAAACCAGTGGCGCAAGTCCACCAGGTCACCAAAAAGTCAAGACATCGTCGTGCCACAAAGAGGAGAGCCGGGTTGAAGACATTCCGGGTCGTGGTGAAGTCGGCGCGGTACCGGCACACCGTATGGAGGGTGGCATGATGCCACGGCCTGGGCGGGCCGCGGTGGAGGGGTGCGGTGTCGTCGTATCGTAACAGTGGTGTTGGTCCATAGCCAAGGCGGCCCGCGGAGGGAGAGAAGGGTTTCGACGCCATTGCGCCACACCATAGAAGACATGCGGCCTTTGGCCGCTGCTGATAGGGGAGGTCCGTCGGCTGGGCCGGCTTCCGGTGCGCGCTACAGGCGGAACCCGAAGGGTCCCACGATTACCTGAACTGATGCTAGGTGATAGTTCCTTTTTAGAATGGAAGAGGGAGGCACGACACCCCCCACCCATGCATGGCTAGCCAGGCCACACCGGTCGGCCCACCAGGCCATGCGGACCACGGGCTGCGGCAAGCCATCCGGGCCCCACGACCAGCCGGGCCGCCCTTCAGCCGGGCAACATTTGGGTCAAGTCATGCCTTCGGTCCGGGCCACCCCTTTGGATAGGGTTAGAATCATGGACTGGGTCAGAACCAGAACCAGACCCATGTCATGGCGGGTCGGTCCGACTCGGTCGGACCGGACCCAGACCCGTTATGGCCCATTGACACCTTTTAACCCACATTTTGGGCTACGGGTGTCCGATCGATGAACCGTCTCTGGGGACCGAAATATGAGAGCGAGATGGTTCCTTTTAGATATCCCACAAGTTTTTTTGACATATTTGGAGTACAGTTGGGTTGGTTTGAACCTGATATTCAACTGGGACCCTGGGAAGAAAATGCCAATAACTCACAGACCATGCGTCTGATTGACACGCCGTCTATTGCGTTGAGACCCCTAAGACATGGCGGTCCTTTGAGATACTTCCACATGAGACTTCCTGACACATGGAGTATCGACCAGTAGATCATGGAGAAAATTCTCATCGAGACGAGTGTACAGAGTGCATAGACCTAGTAGCTGACAGACCTAACGACTGCTTGACCGATTTGGCTTGGAGTGATTCGACTAGCCATGTGGGGAGCACCCGGTATTTGGCGGCTGACCCATGGCGGAAGAGCTCCCAGTACTTGGCGGCAGACCCATAGCGGACTGAGTGACTGGTAGTTGGCAGCACATCCGTGGTACTCGATAGGAGGAGTACCTCATCAATCTAAGGTTAATGAGAAGTTATTTGGTGTCATGATAATCCTTTTGTTCACGATAGAGGAGTAGTTCTCCAGTAGTAGTGGTTTCGATAATTAAAATCCTGGTTTGAGTTGAGTCATGACCTTTGTGTTTTCCTCATAATTGATATGGTTTACTTGATTACCTAGGTATGTGTATGGGATATACCTAAGTAATGGTTATCTGTTGATTTCATACTCTGTGGTTTATCCGTGTTGGATTTTGTGAGACATTGAGGGTATCGGGGTCCTTACTGAGTATCATTATACCCACCCCTTCATGGGCTATGCCTGCACCTCGTTGTGTTGGATGAAAATGATGAACATCGCTGATGGAGGCCGAGAGCGCCAGGACTGGACAATACCCAGAGGAGGACCATACGACGTATCGGTACACGGTGTAGTCTGATGGACATGGAGTGTTGTGGATGCCATCTAAACCTACCCTTTAGGTAGGAGCCTTGAAGGACGATCTAGGAGCTATATTCAACTTTCAGTTGTTTGTCCCTTTTTCAGTTGTACATGCTTTCAATTGTATTTTTACATTACAGTTGGGCTTGTATTCTGGCCCCCCTTTTACTTTCAGTATACTTTTTATACATATTTTACTTAGATTTTATTCTTCTTGTACTCTGGTTGTGTGTGTTTACAATTTATAAAGGCAATTACTTCCTAGTTTTAGGAAATTATACCTTTGCTCCTAGTCGCCAGCCCCTGGCCTATGGAAGGCAGGCTTTGGGTAGTTACGATATGGGGCTCGGTGGACGGGTAGTGAAAAATTGGTATCAGAGATTTCAGTTCTACCGCATAACATAGGACTCTAATATTTCTTTTTCTGTGATGCAATAATGTTAAGTGTAGCGAGTGTGGTTTTCAGTTCAGGGTTTCTACTGTTGGTGCAGCGGCCAACTTATCCATACACCAGGACCCTGACCTTTGATTTCCGACTCTGTGCATGAAAACAATAATTGTGTTTGTGTATTAAAAAATTTTCTTTATGTTAGCACAAGCAGGTCAGCTCACCGGGTATAATATTTTGACTGTGTCACATCTGTTCAGGATTCCTCCACGCTGACAGCAAGTTATAGTTCCTCAGAGAGTAGATGATTAGGGACCACTGAGTGATGAGGCTCTGGTTTAGGGCCCTCTTACAATATCAGAACCATCGGGTGCTGTACGAGTAGCACCACCACTCATAGGGAAGTAGATACCACCATCCGCACTGGCATACGATGCATGCCAACAGAGGGCGATCGTACAAGTTAGAGCAGCATAGGCCTCTGAGGTTTCGAGGCGAGACAGATTCCCATGCAACTGAGGGCTAGATGGAGGTGATTGCTTGAGTTTTGGGCCAAGTTGAGTGTAACACCCCGAGCTTCCACGATACGCTTCTCATTCAATAATGCAATAGCTTGCATTGTATGCAACTTCGAGTTCTAAAACAACGCGACTAATCAAAGTAGCTGTATTGAATAGTAATAACCACTTTTTAAAATTATAGAAATTTTATTTATCAAAATGGACATTATTTTTGGATTTGGAATATCAAAATTATCCTATGTTGAATTTTTGGTATTTTTCTGAGAACTTCTAATTTTTATGGATAGTGAAAAATACTTAAAAACATATTTTTTAATAAAAATAATTTATAGTGATAAATTATACTATTTAGTGGTTTTAAATTATAATTAGAATATATTTTTACCATTTTATCCAATGGTGGTCATTAGAATTAATTTAACATTGAAATTGGACATAAACAATTGCCAATCTTTTGATATAAATTGTTTCTTAAAAACCCGCTATTTGTCGTAACTGCGGGAATTAATTATAAAATTAATTAATGAAACCTATATGTTTGGAATTTTGTAAAATAGACATCATTTTTTAATTCGGAATATCGATTATAGCTTAGGGTGAAATTTTGGCCTTATTCTGAAAAACTGCAATTTTTGATGAATAGTGAAACCACTAAGTGGTTGTTAAAAAATGATTTTTCATTAAAATGAAATATTACCACTTCTGTGATTTGATTTTCAAAAATCCGACATACATGGTTGTCATTAAGAAGTAAAATGTGGTTCAATGAGATTAAAATAATTTTTTGGTGAATAGTAACTTTTAAGTTCTTAATCGCGATTAGAGGTAATTAGTGTAGTTTAAGGTAAAAATAATGTTTTAATAATATGAGACGAGCTTGAAACTTGTCTTACTCCTATTGGATGAATCATGGACGACCAAGAAAACCCATGGGTCAACTTGGGGACCCCATGGAGCCACTTTGGTAGGAAAATGACATTAATATATATTTATTTAATGTTAAAATTAAATTGACACTAACATGAGTTGTTTTAATAAAATAGTTTTTAAGTGGGGCTACACAAGTCCCAATTTTGACTATAAATATTCATTAGAAAGCTAAAACGATTTCCTACATCATAGTAGTTTTTTATAATTTTTAGACATTAAATAATGTAAATTATTTATGACATCATTATGATGCAGCGATGACCTCATTATTTAACGATTTTAATAAAATGAAAAGATAATGTAAAATCCAAGGCTTATGATTGTCCAAAGACTATTGGATGGGTATATTTAGAACCCTTATCACCTTATCCAGGAATTATATTAGTGTGGTACCTTTAGAATCCGAAAAGCATTGTATAATAATGTAACATTTCAATCTTTCCAAAAGAGCCCCTCCTCTCCTCTTATAAAAGGCTCCCACCTCTACCACCTTATTCACACTTTCAAGCCTTTTGGTTCAGCCATCCTCTCCCAAAATACTCTCCCAACTTCTCTCCCTTCATCCTAGAAGCATTACATTAGTCATAAAGCCATCCTATGGAGTCCTTTTGATCAAATCAAAAGGAAGAACCCGAAGAAGAGGTAACGTTTTCATCACCCTTTTTCAAGTTTCTTTCTTCTTCCACTCCCTCTTTGTTTATTATTTCAATTCTAAAATTATAACTCCAGTATCTTCTATATACTGTGACGTTATTATAAATATGGAACAACCATATTCAGTATTCCACCCATCATTTGAATGACATGTCACCATACGTGCGTACGTACGGCTTACCGTCTCCACGTCGTGGTGTAATTGTTATTCAATATATTATTATTTAGATGGGTATAATAATGATATGTAATTCATGTCAATAATAAATATAACATGATAATGATTCTGTATATATGATATACTATCCAATTATATATTATTTTAATATGAAAATAATGATATTGTCGCTCGTGCGTAAGTAAGGACTACCATCTCCACGAACGCGATGAGATTCATTCTCCGTCATATCCATTCAAGTATAATTATCATTTGATGATTTAAAAATAATTTTTAAGGACATGATATCATTCTGGATATGAATAAGATACAACCTATCCATGAAAAACACGACTTACGTAGCAAAACATATAAAAGAAAACGAGTAAGTTAACACCTGAAACAACGATAAATCTAAGATACTGTTTACAAAGAAATGTTAAAAGATCATATATGATATCATATGAATGTATATGATTCTTGTATAATTTAATAAAAATTATTTCACCATTATACAGGAGGTTAAACTACCCCAACCAAGGATAAGTACAAGGTAAGGGTTTACTTCACAACCTCTTCATTATCCAAGGTTGTTTATACATAATTATCTACTGGGACCTCGTTATGATCCACATCCATGTTTCTTAAGAATGTATTTCAAAACATTTTTACTATTAAATGTAAAATGGGTTAAATTCATTTATACCCTTATACGTTTTTGAAAGGAATCTTACCGTCTTTTTCCAAACAATGTACTTTTTGACCTTTTTGACAAATTTAAGGTAAGAATGTTTTTTTAATTTATACGACGGGTGCGGCTATTTTCTGCCACTATAACTTCGTCGAAGCTTCCCTTACAAGCATATAATAATATTTTCAAAGTAAATGTATTATTTTATAATTATGGTACTTTTATATGATTTCAAAAAAAGAGAGATATTTCTCTCAAATAGCTTTGATTTCATCCATGTCAACATCCTTTGATGGGTTTTAAGTTTAATTGAAATTGATTTATGATACAAAACTTCCATTGAACATTTTGTGAAATATTTGACTGTGGATGTGTTATTTTTATACCATCCATAGTTTATGGAGAAATTGTTGACATTTCATATGCTAGTTTTAATACGAATATTTATGTAATGTTTTATCCTATTCATATGAGGAATGTATTAGACTAAATAAGTGACGGGTGGAGCCCACTATAGCTCCTCGATGCATTGGTAGGTCTCATGAGACAACTAGACGTGGAATTGGCCGAGGCCCTTTCCCAATTTGATTTATTGTTTTGGCCGAGGCCTTAATCATTTTAGACGTCTTGGCCGAGGCCTTGACAAAATGTTTCAGAATGTCTGACATTATACATTCCCTCATTATGAAAGTGGTTATTGATATTTCATGTGATTATTCGTCTAGTAGAATATCCTTGTGAGTAAGTAATGGCATTATTTTATTTTACTTTTTCCATATTATGCTGAAGTTCAAGTTCAATAAGGATTTTGTTTTAGTTATACATTGCCTTAAATGATTATGTTTTCTTATGAAAGTTTCCGCTATATTGTTATCTTTACTGAACCTCTAAGATCACCCCTTTAAATGTTTTAATATTTTTCCAGGATGTGAAGAAGTATTTTATGAATGACATGCAGGGGTAGTCAGAATGGGATATGAGTGTGGACTATTAAGACCATGTTATTGTAGTTTGTTTACTTTTTGATGTAATGAAAGACTTATGAATGTATCTAGTGTTTCCAAGGCTACTAAACTAATCGGTCTTTCGAGACTTGATCTTTTGTGATCATGCCAATGTTACGAAGTAATGCACCGACTCTGGGTAGCTGGGGTCGGGGCGTTACAGTTGGTATCAGAGGCAGTTTAGTACTAACCTTGGAAGCTAGATTTATGTAAACTCTGATTAGAGCACATATCCCGAAGATAGACTTTGAGGATTAGTATAGAAGAACTTCCTAGAAATGTGGTATTGTAGAGATGTTGTGAGTTTTCCGAGAAATACATCCCTGTCTGGATATTAGCAGGTAGAGGCGGCTCTGGCACAGATGTACCTAGGGGTAAAACCTGAAAACACCGCTTTGAGCTAGACTCGAACGGGAACTGGTGCACGACAACGGGCCTTGCTGCACGCTTGGTTACGACACTCATGGGGGATATGCTTAGGTTAATTCTCGTTTTCTTTACAAACCACTATGAACGGTTATGAGTATATACTTCCTCAAAGAAAACCTTTTTATGATTATGGATTATATCCATAAATAGTTAAATTTATGTTAAGTATTTTATAAGTATGGAATTATGTATTTTGATTCATAAACTAATATAGTTTATACCATTGTATAGAAATGGTGCCTAGTGGAAGGAATGGAAACCGTATCAATACACGAACTCCGTGTAGGGATTTCCCTCCTGCTCAAGATAATTATTGTGGATCTGGAGATACAACTGGTTCTAATCAACTTATTACCATACTGGGACAACTCACTCAAGTTATGAATAATAACCTTACTCGTATGGATCACCCTGATCCACAACGTGGAGGATCAATGTTAGACCGCTTCATGAGGCAAAAAATGCCAACATTTAATGGGGGTACAAATCCATTAGTAGCTAAGCAATGGATAAACTTCTTAGAGAAAATATTCCATGCCTTAGGGAGTATCGAAAGGGAGAAGGTTGTCATGGAAGTTTACAGCCTCACTGGAGATGCCGATCAGTGGTGGTCGCTAATTCAAAACACAATGGAAGATGATGAAATATCAAATATGGAATGGAGGGAGTTCAAAGAGCTTTTCCTAGAAAAATACTTTCCTCATGACCATCGAGCAGATATGGAAAGGCAATTTCTCAGTCTGAGGCAGAAGGAGGATGAGAATGTCGCAAAGTATGAGGTAAACTTTACAAGGTTAGCGAGGCATGCTGCAGATTATATATGTAACCCAAGAAGTAAGATTGATCGTTTCATTGATGGGTTAAAACCTTTTCTCCTTCGAGCTTTAGTATCACAATCTTTCTCAACACATGAGGATATAGTCTCATGTGCTATCAAGACAGAAAAAGAATTCTCTAATTCTTATGAAAACAAAGTAAAGAAAGAGAAGAATAGAACGGTGGAACAAGAGACAGATAAAGGGAAAAAGGGAAAGAAGGATTTTCCATTATGTGATAATTGTGGGAAGAATCACCCTGGTACTTGCCTAAAAGGAATGGGATTTTGTTACAAATGTGGAGAAAAAGGTCACCAGGCGCGTGATTGTAAGGGAAAGAAAGAGGCTATCAATGTTGAATGCTACAATTGTATTGAAATGGGGCATTATGAAAATGAATTTCCTAAGCGTCAGTGAAACATACCTCAGAAAAGCCCAAGGGAGAAAGGGAAATATTATGCTGTTACTACAGATGAAGCAGAATAACTACTGTATTGGTGCTTTTGGACTCATGGATTATATTCTGGTTATTTGAATAATGTGATATATATAGAAGGATTGTACTGCAGTACTTGTTGATTTCAGTAAGTTTTTAATATGATGAAGGTAATTATATTTTTAGTATGTGACAATAAGAGAATCTTTACTTTGTTTGGGGAATCTGATAAATTGATTTTGGAATTAAGAGACCTTTTAGAGAAAGTCTGGACAAAGGTATTTTGGATAACTATAAAGGTTGGAGTGGATTAAGTTGATCTTTGGATAGTATTGTTTAAGGATAAAAAATTTATGAAGATTATTTTTGTAATATTATAATACTATAGTTTTAGGAAAATGACAACCTACAGGGTGGGACATAACCCGTCGCGTCGGACAAATCTGCAGGAATCGAACCCACAACCATAGTGCGACAGGCCTTTATTTCCTACCACTAGCCTACAGAAAGTCCATGGTTATTACATAATAATTTTACTAATCTAAATGGTATGTGTTAACATTTGGAACCTTATACAATTAGGATAAGTATAATATTTTTCAGTTATATTATCTTTTTGAGTGAAAGATGAGTTGAATGTTGAAACTCTAATTGTCAAGCATAAATATATATATACCTATCTCTTATTCAATGAATAAATTAATTCTTAAACTTTAGTAAAGGGATATTAAAACAAAAAAATGTGGTATCCTAATACCATATGTGTTGTTGAACTGATGATATTTTAAATCAACATAGATTGAAGGCTTTGAGGCTCTCAATTTGACAGTTTATTGTGATTGATGACCTCAATCACTCCCTAAAAATATTTACGTTTTTCCTCCAATTATATGTCTCTAATTTCCACCAATGTTCTCCGAATCGAGATCATAATTGGGTGGTGACTTTTTCATTTCCCTTTCCCTCTTATTAAGGCTAAATTTTATTAATCTTATTTCCGATGTGGGTTTTCCACAAAGGTATTATCTCTTTTCAAACTTTTATTTTCAAATAAAAAAATTTCAAATTGCGAGGATGCAATTTATTGAAGGAGGGTATAATGTAACACCCCGAGCTTCCACGATACGCTTCTCATTCAATAATGCAATAGCTTGCATTGTACGCAACTTCGAGTTCTAAAACACCGCGACTAATCAAAGTAGCTGTTATGAATAGTAATAACCACTTTTTAAAATTATAGATATTTTATTTATCAAAATGGACTTCATTTTTGGATTCGGAATATCGAAATTAGCCTATGTTGAACTTTTGGTATTTTTCTTAGAACTTCTAATTTTTATGAATAGTGAAAAATACTTAAAAACAACTTTTTTAATCAAAATAATTTATAGTGATAAATTATACTATTTAGTGGTTTTAAAGTATAATTAGAATATATTTTTACCATTTTATCCAATGGTGGACATTAGAATTAATTTAACATTGAAATTGGACATAAACAATTGCCAATCTTTTGATATAAATTGTTTCTTAAAAACACGCTATTTGTTGTAACAGTGGGAATTAATTATAAAATTAATTAATGCAACTTATATGTTTGGAATTTTTTAAAATAGACATCATTTTTAAATTCGGAATACCGATTATAGCCTAGGGTGAGATTTTGGCCTTATTCTGAAAAACATCAATTTTTGATGAATAGTGAAACCACTAAGTGGTTGTTAAAAACTGATTTTTCGTTAAAATGAAATATTACCACTTCTGTGATTTGATTTTCAAAAATCCGACATACATGGTTGTCATTATGAATTAAAATGTGGTTCAATGAGATTAAAATAATTTTTTGGTGAATACTAACATTTAAGTTCTTAATCGCGATTAGAGGTAATTAGTGTAGTTTAAGGTAAAAATAATGTTTTAATAATACGAGATGATATTGACACTTGTCCTACTCCTATTGGATGAGTCATGGCCGACCATTAAAACCCATGGGTCAACTTGGGGACCCCATGGAGCCACTTTGGTTGGAAAATGACATTAATATATATTTATTTAATGTTAAAATTAAATTGACACAAACATGAGTTGTTTTAATAAAATAGTTTTTATGTGGGGTTACACAAGTCCCAATTTTGACTATAAATATTAATTAGAAAGCTAAAAATATTTCCTACATCATAGTATTTTTTTTATAATTTTTATACATTAAATAAATTAAATTATTTATGACATCATTATGATGCAGCGATGACCTCATTATTTAACGATTTTAATAAAATGAAAAGATAATGTAAAATACAAGGCTTACACTTGTCCAAAGTCTATTGGATGGGTAGATTTCGAACCCTTATCACCTTAGACACGAATTATATATGTTTGGGTCCTTTAGAATCCGAAAAGCATTGTATAATAATGTAACATTTCAATCTTTCCAAAAGAGCCACTCCTCTTCTCTTATAAAAGGACCCCACCTCTACCACCTTATTCACACTTTCAAGTCTTTTGGTTCGGCCAAACTCTGCCCAAATACTCTCCCAACTTCTCTCCCTTCATCCTAGAAGCTTTACTTTATCATAAATCCATTTTAAGGAGTCCTTTTGATCAAATCAAAAGGAAAAACCCGAAGAAGAGGTAATGTTTTCATCACCCTCTTTCAAGTTTCATTCTTCTTCCACTCCCTCTTTGTTTATTATTTCAATTATAAAATTATAACTCCAATATATTATATATACTGTGATGTTATTATAAATATGGAACAACCATATTCAGTATTCTACCCATCATTTGAATGACATGTCACCATACGTGCGTACGTACGGCTTACCATCTCCACGTCGTGGTGTAATTGTTATTCAATATATTATAATTTAGATGGGTATAATAATGATATGTAATTCATGTAAATAAAAAATATAACATGATAATGATTCTTTATATATGATATAATACCCAATTATATATTATTTTAATATCGAAATAATGATATTGTCGCTCGTGCGTACGTACGGACTACCGTCTCCACGAACGCGATGAGATTCATTCTCTGTCATATCCATTCAAGTATAATTATCATTTGATGATTTAAAAATAATGTTTAAGGACATGATATCATTCTGGATATGAATAAGATACAACCTATCCATGAAAAACACGAATTACGTAGCAAAACATATAAAAGAAAATGAGTAAGTTAACACCCGAAACAACGATAAATCTAAGATATTGTTAACAAAGCAATGTTAAAAGATCATATATGATATCATATGAATGTATATGATTCTTGTATAATTTAATAACAATTATTTAACCATTATACAGGAGGTTAACCTACCCCAACCAAGGAAAATTACAAGGTAAGGGTTTACTTCAAAACCTCTCCATTATCCAAGGTTGTTTATACATAATTATCTACTGGGACCTCGTTATCATCCATATCCATGTTTCTTAAGAATGTCTTTCAAAAAAAATTTACTATTAAATGGAAAATGGGTTAAATTCATTTATACCCTTATACGTTTTTGAAAGGAATCTTACCGTCTTTTTCCAAACAATGTACTTTTTGACCTTTTTGACAAATTTAAGGTAAGAATGTTTTTTTAACTTATACGGCGGGTGCGGCTATTTTCCGCCATTATAACTTCGTCGAAGCTTCCCATACAAGCTTATAAGAATATTTTCAATGTAAATGTATTATTTTATAATTATGGGACTTTTAAATGATTTCCAAAAAATAGAGATATTTCTCTCAAATAGCAATGATTTCATCCATGTCAACATCCTTTGATGGGTTTTAAGTTTAATTGAAATTGATTTATGATACAAAACTTCCATTGAACATTTTGTGAAATATTGACTGTGGATGTGTTATTTTTATACCATCCATAGTTTATGGAGAAATTGTTGACATTTCGTATGCTAGTTTTAATACGAATATTTATGTTATGTTTAAACCTATTCATATGAGGAATGTATTGGACTTAATAAGTGACGGGTGGAGCCCGCTATAGCTACTCGATGCATCAGTAGGTCTCATGAGAAAACTAGACGTGGAATTGGCCGAGTCCCTTTCCCAATTTGAGTTATGGTTTTGGCCGAGGCCTTAATCATTTTAGACGTCTTGGCCGAGGCCTTGACAAAATGTTTCAGAATGTCTGGCATTATAAATTCCCTCATTATGAATGTGGTTATTGTTCTTTCATGTGATTATTCTTCTAGTATAATATCCATGTGAGTAAGTAATGGCATTATTTTATTTTACATTTTCCATATTATGCTGATGTTCAAGTTCAATAAGGCTTTTGTTTTAGTTATACATTTCCTTAAATGCTTATGTTTTCTTATGAAAGTTTCCGCTATATTGTTATCCTTACTGCGCATCTGAGCTCACCCCTTTCAATGTTTTAATATTTTTCCAGGATGTGAAGAATTATTTTATGAATGACCTGCAGGGGTAGTCATAAAGGGATATGAGTGTGGACTATGAAGACCATGTTATTGTAGTTTGTTTACTTTTTGATGTAATGAAAGACTTATGAATGTATCTAGTGTTTCCAAGGATACTAAACTAATCGGTCTTTCGAGGATTGATCTTTTGTGATCATGCCAATGTTACGAAGTAATGCACCGACTCTGGGTAGCTGGGGTCGGGGCTTTACATTGAGCCAGCAGTAGAGCTTTTGTTGATCTTAACTACTAGAATTTTTCAGTGAGTGACCATGAGGAAGGTCTGCATAGTTATGAGGCTTTGGTATGTGGACCATTTCCAAAGATTGTACATTTTGGTAGTGTGTGAGCTATATCACTGCCTATTGGTCAGCATTTACAACTAGCAGTATAGGTAGATGACACATGTAGGCTTAGTTACTTACATGTGCTTCAGCATTAGATACCCATTAGGTACTGAGGCGAGCCCGACTCACATGCGGCTGATGAATGGCCTGAGGATGTGGATGAGAGTTCTCGAGAGCTTGTACAGCTACTTCAGGACGACATATTGGTAGCTGAGAATTCATCAAGGCATACTGATTGTTTCTGGTACTCGATGAATATGATACGATCAATGATCTCGAGGTCAAACTATAGAGCGAGGTGTGTTTTAGGACATCTGTGACAACACATTTTCTCTATATTCTAGAGAGAACCATTACTATTGAATGTTATTTGGCTGAGCAGATACAACCATTAAATGATAGTAGTGGGAAGAATGAAACTGGTTCTAGTCTCAAATACTTGAGCATGTAAAATTTTTCTAGATGGGGATGTGTTAAAGACAGATGAATCTATATGGTAGAAGACATGGAAGAATATCTAGGACAACATCATGAGGTGTTGTACATTTCGAAATGTTACAACTACCCGTCTTTGTAGTCCACTCCAGGCTCACAGAGTCGGAGGTATGTGGAAGAGAGTAGCTACATGTGGTCAACTAATGTGACCAAAGGGCTATAGGGAAAATTCGAGGTATGATCTTTGTCTACTACTAGATTCTGTATTAATAGACATAGGTTCTAATCATTCCTTCCATCCATGAATCTTGTCCCAGACCTAGTGTTTCTGGTTAAATCATTGACTTTACCCTAACTTTTAAAGAAAACATGGGGAGGAGACTCGATAATCACCCATACACAGATGGTGTGATCTGACCCTAGAGGCGAGAGTTTTGGTTGGAACCACTTGGTGTCAACGTCAAGGTCATACGACATTAGTTTGGGTTTGGATTGGGAAACCACAGTTCATACACAGATTGATTGTATTAGGCAAAAAGGTTGTGGTGTATATACAAATTTGGGATTAGGTTTTCCTTAGTCGGTGGAAAAGGGAACCCAGAAAACACACATTAAACCCATGCATAGGAGGGTGCAGCTGATCACTCTTGAATCGGACAACCTTTCCCTACTAAAAGCAAGATTTTTGAATATTCGGTTCCAAATAGAAGTGATAGAACATTGGGACATCTTTTCAAAATATTTTCTGAGGATCCCCCCCCCAAAGGGGGATGGACGTCTGCTTTGGCAGGATACTTCTATTGGTTTGTTCCAGACTTCTCTAGAGTTGCAGCACCACTATCAGCCTTCACTAAGAAGGGTCAACCCTTTGTGTTGTCATAGAGATGCTAGGAGAGCTTTCAGAAGCTGAGGTAGAGGCTGAAAAGTGCTCCCATATTGAGGCTTCCAGATGAAGTCGTAGGGTACGTAGTTTACTACAACACATTATCTATTGGAATCAGATGTGTTCTGAGGTAGGAGCGAGCAATGATAGCATATGGTTCTCTGTATCTGAAACAACACAAGCAGAACTATGCTACCAATGACCTGGAGTTAGCTGTAGTGTTCTTCACCTTGAAGATGTGGCGACACTATCATATGGGAAAACGTTTTATGTATAATCTTTTCACAAGATTCTTATGTGTATCTTCACTGATAAGGACCATAACCTAAGTCAATGATGTTGGATTGAGTTCCTCTAGGAAAATGACTTCGAGATAGTCTATAATCTTTGGATGGGGAATTTTTTAGCAGAGGCACTCAGTTGGAGATCTGGTATACAACTTCTAGGAGAGGCGATTAAGTAGTTGTTTGGTTTACAGATATCCTTTCTGGATAGAGATGGAGTAGCCTTCCTTTAGTCTATTACAGTCACTCCACCACTTTTTCAATGAGTCAGGGTGGTGCATCATGGGGACACTTACTGCGAGACATGACATGCTCAGATATCCACATGACATGCACCTAATGGACTTTATGAAGGTGGAGAGCACGTCATCCTCTTTAGAGGACATACCATGGTACCAATTGCACTTCTGGAGGAAGTTCTGAGGGATTTTCACACATCCAATTTCGTCATACATCCATGAGTGGCGAAGATTTACTAGGACGTTTGACGATAGCATTGGTGGCTAGGTATGAAGAAGGCAGTAGAGTATCTTCTCTCACGATTCCTCACTTGTCAGGAGGTGAAGGCGGAGCACTAGGTACTAGCAGGGTTGGTTTATCCCTTAGAGGTCCCAGATTTGATGTGGGATGGGATATCCATGGACTTCGTGATGGGTGTTCCACGTACATCCATGGGTCACGACTCATTTTGGGTGATCGTTGACTGACTCACCAAGTCATCACACTTCCTACCGATTAGAGTTCAGGGCTTCGTAGAGCTCATGGAATGCCTCTACGTGCATGATATTGTGCGTTTTCATGGAGTACCTACTTCTATTGTCTCTGACCATGATGCACGACATACTTCCCAGCTATGGAAGGGGTTGCTGGAAGCTTTCGGGACACAGCTTTGCTTGAGCACCGCCTTCCATCCTCAAACAAATAGTAAGACTGAGAGAACCATCCAGACCGTCGAGGACATTCTCTATGAATGTGTTCTCGACTTCGGTTGCAGCTGGGAGGATCACCTACATTAGGTGTAGTTTTCCTGCAACAACAACTATCACTCCACCATCGGTATGAAACCTTTTGAGGTCTTGTATGGTCGACCTTGCATATCACCACAGTACTGGAAAAACTGAGGGGAGTTAGCAATAGTGGGACCAGATATGGTAAAGTCTACCACCGAGAAGGTGCAGATCATCTAGGAGTGGATGAAGACTATGCAGAGCATACAGAATATGTATTCATATAAGAGGCGGAGGCCTCTGGAGTTTGAGGATGGTTACTACATTTTCCTACAGGATTCACATTGAAGAGGTCTATGGATATTTGGTCGAGGCGGAATGTTATCTTCGTGGTTCATCAGACCTTTACAGGTCCTAACCAGAGTAGGCGAGGTGTATTACCGCTTGTCTCTTCCACCTATGTTGCATCGGGTGTACAACTTCTTCCGCGTATATCAACTAAGGAGATATGTGCATGACCCATCCCACATCATCGACCATGGGGAGATGAACATCGATAACGGGTTGACTTTCATGGAGGTTCTATTGGAGATTGAGGATCGACAAGAGTGGGTGTTGGGTGGTCCTTTGATACCTCTGGTGCACATTCGTTGGAAGCATGGTAATCTCTAGAAGAGAACATGGGAGCGGGATGCTCAGCTGTGTTCTCAGTACCCTCATTTTTTCCCTTAGTTCGAGTTATTGCTTATGGGGACATAAAGCCCTGAGCTGGGAAGAATTTAAAGATGCATAATTCCCATGGAAATGTTTTTTAAATAAAGGGGAATTTTATGAGTTTGCAGTTTCTGACAGCGATTGATTATGAGGCCCGGTGTGCCCGAAAAAAAATTTCTAAAGTTTTGTTCCTGTGCGTTCAATAAATGTACGAGCATGTTTTTATAACTTTTGAACCGATGCTTGGAATTGAAATCTGAGTTCACCATTGAGCTCATTGGGTTAGTGATTTCATAGTGAGACCTTCACCACAGTTGCGTTCTGATGAGATTAGATGTTATATTTTGATGTTTTTAGTTAAATTCAATAAAAATTAGTGTTAAACATTTTTATTATTCTATGGTGTTTAAATCCTCCAGTAGGAGTTTATTGGTGGGGACCACCACATCATTACCTCCCATGACAGGTTATGGTGGTGGGGCCCACCTACACAAAACCTACTTTGGGAGGATGTCCTTTTGTGGGGAAAACCTGGGAGATGAAACCCTTGGAACCCCCAATTAAGTGTAAAACCCTTGAACATCCCCACCATTTAATTTCCAACTCCCCACACATTAATTAAGTGAATGCTTTAATTAATTTCAAATATTTTTGAATTTTTTTCCAACAATTAAATAATGGGTCGGCTTAACCCATTATTCTGGTTGGAAATTCAATTGGGTGGAACCTTGAAAGAGAACTCCATCCTCTCAATGAAGAAAGCGACAAACACTCCTTCCAACGAAGAATGACGAACACCATCATCTTCCTTCTCGACCAGGGAATGGAAGTGGAAGAACCACCACCCATGAAGAATGCTGACGCCATACTCAACCTCTTCTGTCCCGACGTCAACAAAATGACACCCATTTCCCCCAACTCTGTCATCTATTAACTATCAAGGTAGGGGTTTTTGTTTCCTTGTCTCCATTCTATGTCGTTCAATAATTTGATATACTTTATTCTGATTTTATAAACATTACATGGGGGTTCGGACCGCACCAACATGGCCAACCCTTCCCCTTTGATATTTTTTGTTGTTAATAACTGAAGCAGACAACGGCGGCCGGCGTCGGGCCGGTCATGAGGAAACCGATGGCGCAAGACCATCAGGTCACCAGAAAGGCGTGGCACGATCATGCTATGCAGTGGAGATCCGGGCCGTGGCAATTTCAGGCTACTGCGACTATGGTGCAGAGTTGTCATGCAACGCGGAGGGTAGCAGGAGGATGCGACTAGGGCGGGCCGCGACAGAGGTGATCGGAGCCATCATGCCGCACCGGTGGTGTAGGTACGAGGCCCGAGAAGGCCATAGCGGGAGAGAATGGGTGAGGCATCATCACTCCGCACTGTAAAAGCCTCGCGACATTTGGCTGTAGTCAATAGGGTAGGGAGGCCAGCTGAGCCAGCCTCGGGTGCGCGCTACAGGTGGGAGATGAAGGGTTCCAAGGTTATCCGAATTAGTGCTAGGAGCTGGTTCCATTTAAAATAGCAAGAGTGGGGTGCGGCACCCCCTCCCATGCACGGCTAGGCGGGCCAGCCAGCTCAGCCATGCGGCAAGCCAGACACGGCCAACATGCCAGGATGCATGGCCTAGAGGGCCGCTGGGCCGCCCATGGTCGGGCTGCCCTTCCACCAGGGCGCACCTCTAGGACAGGAAATTCCTTCGTGTCGGGCCGCCCCTTCAGGCCAGGCCACCCTTTAATGCTGTGCCGCACCTTCGGACGGGGTCATACCCTGGTCAAGACCCAGGTCAGGTTGGGTCGGTCTGACTGGGTCCGACCGGACCCAGACCCACTATAGCTTGTTTACACCTTTTAGCCCGAATCTTGGGTTATGGGTGTCCAATCGACGAACTGTCTACGGAGACAGAAATCTAATAGTGAGACGTTTCCTTTAGAATATCCTACCTGAGTTTTGGAAATAGTTGGTGTACGTTCGGGGTGGATTGAACCTAAAAACAAACCGGGCCCCCTGGGACAGAAATTTCCATAACTCACCGACCGAGCATCCGATTGATGCACCTTCTATTGCATTGAGACCCCTATGTTGTTGTGGTCCTTTGAGATACTTCCACGTGCGACTTCATGACACTTGGAGTATTGACCAGTAGCTCGAGGAGCAGATCCTCCCGGAGACGAGGGTATAGAGTGCAGAGACCTAGTAGGTGAAAGATGTGACAACTTCTTGACTGATTTGACTCGTAGTAATTCGATTATCCCAATGGGGAGCACCCAGAATTTTGTGGTAGACCCATGGTAGAGGAGCGCCCGATATTTGTTGGTAGACCCACAGTGGACGAAGCGACTGTTAGTTGGAAGTAGACCCGTAGTACTCGTTATGAGGAGTATCTCAGTAGTCTAAGGTTAGTGAGAAGCGCCTTGCTGTTGCGACATGCTCACTGTTCTTGATAGAGTAGGGGTTCTCAAGTAGTTAGGGGTTCGATAAAGAAAATCCTAGACTGAGATGAGTCATGTCCTTTGTGTTTTCCTCATGATTGATATGGGCTATTTGATAACATAGGTATATATATGGTCATATACCTAAGTAGAGGTTCTCCGTTGATTTCATACTTAGTGGTTTATCCTTGTTGGATTTTGTGAGACCTTGAGGGTCTTGAGGTCCCTACTAAGTATCGTTATACTCTCCCCAGAACGGTCTAGGCCCACACATCATTGTGTTGGATGCAGATGATGGACAGCGTTGATGGAGGCTGAGAGTGCCAGGAATTGATGGTTCCCGGAGGAGGACCTTACAATGTATCAATACACAGTGGATTCTAACGAAAAAGGAGTGATGTGGAGGCCATTTGTACCTACCCTTCAGGTAGGAAACCCGGAGGATGATCCAGGAGCGTCTATCACCTTTCAGTTGTTTGTCCCTTTTTCAGTTGTACTTGATTTCATTTGTATTTGTAATTTATAGTTGGGCTTGTATTCTAGCCCCCTTTTACTTTCTGAACACCTATTATACCGATTTTACATTGTGTCACCACTTGAAAGGGGAGTTTTCCCAACACTTTTATACCAGCGGTTCAAAGAACTGTTTGTATGTGTTGTCTTTCCCAACGGTTTATATAAACTATTGGTAAAGACCTTGAAGAACTGACTTTTCCCAATGGTTTTAGGAAACCATTGGGAAAAGTGGGGAAAAACATAGTTTTCCCAATGGTTTTTATGAACTTTAGGGAAAAAACCCCAAATACCCAAATGCAGGCAACAACCTCCGCACGATTCTAGAATCCTTCCGCTCGTCTCTAGACGCGATTCCTTGGCGGAAGAACTTACCAATCCCCACATCTTCCATCAGATCATCAGCTATTATGTTGGACTCCTTCTATATTGTATCAAGGATATAGTTCCGCCTCTTATAAAGCAGATCCTTCTATTCCCAACGATTTCTTTATTCCTAATTTGTAGGGTTTTTGTAAAATTTTATGATTGTTCCATGAATTGTGTACTCAAATCCCTATATCAGTGTATGTCCAATTAATGCTTTCATTACACATTTACATTTATAAGGGCATGGTGTCTCTTTATTATGTTCTAATTTTGAAGATTCATAGTTTTTTTTAATCTGGTTCAAATATCATAGGTTCATGTATAGGAACTAATAAGAAATTGTTTGTAATATTTATTGATATTATTTCATGAAAATCACTCTTTCATTAAGATCATTCCAAATATGAAGATCTTGTTCATCATATTTTTTGTACACTATGTGTATTACATAACAAGTATGTATCATGTTTCTATCAAAATCTATATATATATATAATGACACACTATTCACTTATCCTTTGCACAATAGAACATATGGAGTATCTTCTTGAACTTTACCAAACAGTATGTGGTCTCTAATTAGTACTTCTTCCTTCTTCATGAAACTAATTCACAGAATGTCAAATTTTCAATATTATTGAATATTAGTATTTATAATATAACCATTAATCATTCGGATTTCGACATCGTACAGGTTTTATTCAATAACATTTTTAAAACAAAATGACCATTTTCACTGAATTGGGGTTCCTCAAAATGCTTGGGAAAATCAGAAAAATGCATATATTGAATCGTGTTTCTCATATGTTTTCATGGATACACATTCATCTCGAAAATCATGACTGTGTGGTTCAAATATCATGAGGACCATGAGATTATTATTCTTCACACAAATGAAGTTATTTTCTACAACTATGTGTTTTTGTTTTCAATTTTGATTTGGCCAAAATGGGAGCTTTGTGGTCACTAATCATGGTTGCGGGTGGTCATTTATGATGTAAGATACTATGACTTCATTTTACATGATATATCCAATATTATTATTGATTTATGTTCAATTTGATTATCTTTAATAATTGATGTTATTTAATAAGTTGTTATTAATGGTTGTAATAATTACGATATGGTATAAGGGTTTATATGGTGTGTCTAAGGGTTCACATGGTGTGTATAATAGTTGACATGTTATCAGTGAACTGAAGTCATTATTTTAAGTCCTCATTCTCACTATCATGTAATAAATTGAATGATGTAAACCCATCCTCACATGATTTCTTACCTTAGACAGCGTCCAACATATGGAATACGAGCTTTTGAATTTATTAGTTAACCTAGATCATATATTCCATTTCCCCCAAGATGACTGTACTAATATAACTTTAGTGTCAACTAAATATGGTTCTCATTGTACATTGTATATTACTTGTCCTTCTTGGCCAATAATCACTTTTATGAGCGTGGGGTGCTTTTCACTACATCGACTAGATACTTCTTCCTTTATCGTTTACTTAAATGTATTTTCTATTAATGTTCAATGCTATTGAATTGTTTATGAAAATATGACTTATATAAATTTTTTTAACGGAATGGACTGAAGTTGGATTTATGAAACCGATCATATCTCAAGCGATTTTAAAAAAAATTGGAGAGCTTTATAGATTTTTCATTTCACAAATCATCAAATAGTGGTCGCATATACTTCCCATGTTACAAATGTGTTGGTAGACCTTGGTTTAGCCGTGAAGATGTCATCTACCACATAACCAAAAATTGTTTTCATGCAAAATACATTGTGTGGTATCACAATAGGGAGAAAATGATATCTCAATTTGGTGATGATCGAATTGAAATGACCGGAATGGAGAATTTGTTAGATGATCAGTTTCCGTTTATTCATCATCATGAAAAATAAAGGATTTCGACTCAAGAAGACATCGATATGAGCAGAGTTGATGCATCTAGTGAATATGATGATATTGATAGGGTGAAAAAATTGAATGATGCTGCCACGACTCCAGTATATCGACAATGCGATAAAATGAAAAAGATGGAATTTTAATCGGATTGTTTCATGGGAAAACTATGTATGGGATTTCTAATATAGAAATCGATTACATTCTTACCCTCTTGAAGTATTTACATCCATATGATGAAGATATTCCATTAAACCACTATATGGCATGGAAGTTAGTTGAGGAACTTGGATTTTCAAGACACAAAATTCATGCTTGCCCGAAAGATTGCAGTTTATTCTGGGAGGAAACCGTTGAATGAAATGATTGTATTAAATTTGGAACATCCTGCTGGAAGTCAAAATCTGATGGAACACCATCCCGCGTTCCACAGAAAGTAATGTGGCACTTTCCATTGATCCCTAGACTCCAGAATCTTTTTATGTCTGATGAAATATCAATAAAAATGAGATGGCATGATACCGAGAGAAAGAAGACTAATGATGAGTTGGTTCATCTTGCAGATGGATTTTCATGGCAGATATTTGATGCTCAACATCCTGATTTTGCAGCTGATGTGCGTAATGTGATGTTGGGTCTTTCATGCGACGGTTTTAATCCGTTTGGGAAGATGCTTACTTCGCACAACACATGGCCAGTTTTTATACACATTTATAATCATCCCCCATGTTTGTGTATGAAAAACCCATTAACATTCATGAGTATACTCATATCTGGTTCTTTTGATCCCAGCAATGATATTTATGTCTACATGCAACCTTTAATAAAAGAGTTGAAACTTCTTTGGGATGTGGGTGTGCACACATAGGATGCATGTTCGAAAGACATATTTCAGATGTGTGTTGAGCTTATGTGGATGATCAATGATTTTCCAGCTTATGCAATGATTTCTAGATGGAGCACGAAGGGAAAATTATCATGTCCAGTTTTAATGAAGAAAACACGATCCAGAAGACTGAAACATCAATGTATTTTCAGTTTTATGGGACATCGACGATTCTTTCCAAAGGATCATCCAAATAGAATGAATCGTCGATGAATTGATAATACCATAGAGACCGATGATCCACCTCAACGTATGACTGGAACTGACGTGCTTAATGAATTGAAAGATTTCATTTTTTCATTCGGGAAGGGTCAAATGAAATCTGGAATGAGAAAGAATATTTCCACCGAAACCTGTTACAATTAGAGGAAGAGGAGTATCTTTTTTGATTTTCCTTATTGGTCAACCAATTTGTTATGTCATTGCTTAGACATAATTCATATTGAAAATAATATATGTGAACTGTTTCTTTTGGTTCTTCTAAATGTCAAGGGGAAGACAAAATATGATTTACGATCTCTGCGTGACTTGGTGGATTGGGGAATCAGACCAGAATTACATCCTGTGCGTATCAGTGAAAATAAATGGCAACTTCCATGTGCTTCTTATGTGATGAAACCTATAGAAAAAACAATTTCTGGATGTATTAGAGACTATTAGAGTTCATGATATCTATTTAAGCAACATATCTAAACGGGTCAACAGAAGAGAGTTGAAGCTAAAATCTTTGAAGACTCAGGATTATCACGTTCTACTGCATGAGTTGATTCCAATAGCAATCCGTCATCTTTTGTCCAATAATGTAAGGGTGGTTTTTATTTGGTTGTGCCATTTG
This sequence comes from Viscum album, assembly GCA_963277665.1. NCBI lineage: Eukaryota > Viridiplantae > Streptophyta > Magnoliopsida > Santalales > Viscaceae > Viscum > Viscum album. The sequence goes on from OY728152.1 coordinate 1,430,437,725, forward strand.
TTTAGATATATTTGTGCTAAGATGTTTTCCAATTCTTTCTTGAAAAAATGTTGACAGATGCCCCATTAATTTTGTGTGAGTTGGAGAAAATATTTCCTCCATCATTTTTCACATGCAAGCTGCATCTGAGTATCCATATTCCCACTGAAATACTTCTCAAAGGACCTGTTTCTTTTCCTTGGATGTATCCAACTGAATGAAATATGTACACTTTAAAGTCTTATATCCAAGCAGAAATCATCCCGAAGGTTCTATCGTGAACAGTTACTTGTCTCAAGAATGTATGGATTTATGCTCAATGTATTTGTTTGATCTTACTACAAGATTCAAAAAACCAATGATAAATGAAGAAGAACATTATGAGAAAATTGAACCCAATTTTCCATCACTTCTTCAAACAGGAGGAATTCCTGGATTATATACATTGAAGACATTAAGCCATGCAGAGCGGGAGATGGCACATCACACAGTTTTGTTCAACTGTGATTTGTACGATGACTATATCAGGTAACTAAATTTATTAGGTATATCTTACATATATATCTGTTAAACTATTCATATTTTTTATCTACAGGGAACATAAAACAATGATAAATAGGAAGCATCTTTCTTTATCTTTGAGAAGGAGAGAGACTTTGCATAGAAAAGAGTTTTTTTCATGGTTAAAATTGAAGGTATAAAAAAATTAATGTTTAAAATAATTATATCAATATTTAATTAAGTTTAATAGTCATTTATATTGCATGTATTCAGTTTGTCTGTTGACTCTATCTCTGAGGAAATAAGAGCTTTGGCTTTTGGTCCAAATACCGTGGTTCATGACTGTAAATCAATTGTTATCAATGGGTAAAAATTTATTGTCACTGAACGAGAAAATAACATGAGAACACAACATGATGTTGTTATGGTTACTGCCACAACAGATTGTTATGCCAGTGCATCAGATAGTAGACCGTGATATGAAAATGTGGGTTATTTTGGAGTTGTTGAGAAAATTATAATATTGGATTATTACTCTAATGTATGAGTCACAATGATGAAATTCTATTGGATTGATTAGATGACGATACATGGCACATTTATTGATGATTGTGGATTTCGAGTAATTAATATGACTCACACTCTTGCTACCGAAGAACCATATGTGTTGGCATCAATGGATAAACATGTTCTTTATGTCAAAGTCTAACTTCGACCTGAATTTGGTGTCATAGTTGAAGTAATTCGAAGACATATTTTTGATGATGGTGATGATGGTGATGATGGAATTGACACTGTCCCTAGTTCCATTGGAAGTAATCCATTTATTTCTTTTGATGACTCAAATAGCTCAATTGTCAGAGTTGATTGTGAACCTGAGGTTGCGGTTGAAAATATAAATAATTATTCATCCATGTTCTCAAATATTTTGGTTTACATCGAGTTGGGTTGTTAAGGTTGGTAATATTCAAATTGATTTAGTATTGATCACAAATATGTTTTAGCTGACTTGACCATTATGTGAATTTTCAATATTTTTTGGTTGCAGTTTTTTTTAGATTCATTTTATAATTTGGAATTGAACTGTATTCAAACATAGTCAAACAATATTTCTAACTTTGTGAACATTACAACTTGTATGATTTATTAAATCCATTCAAGATCTTCTAAAACAATTGATAGCTGACTTGACCATTATGTGAATTTTCAATATTTATTGGTTGCAGTTTTATATGAATTGCATTTTTTAATTTGGAATTGAACTGTATTCAAACATAGTCAAACAATATTTCTAACATGGTGAATATTACAACTTGTATGATTTATTAAATCCATTCAAGCTCTTCTAAAACAATTGATAGATAAATTACCAATGAATCCCCCTATTCTCTAATATATTTAGTTATTTGGGTTACACATTAGTTTTATTTTTCTAATTAATACATATTTGTTTTCAAAAGCAGGAATGAATCCAATTGAAGAGAGACGAAGAAAAAAAATGATGGAGAACAATCGTCGAATGACGGTGTTGGGAGTTGCATCATTAGTTCCTGTAGTGAGTACTTTATTTCAAATAGATGTATTTAAAGAATAAATAATGTCATGTGATTATTTTTTTTGTAAACATTTTTATAGGATCTACCTATACGTCGACAGTTACTCGACGAGGATCCCAGTACTAATCCTAGTACTCAGGCCGGTGGTACGAGGAGGGTTCATACCAGAGGTGGATTAGCAGCTGCACGTACCCGACTAGACCCTACCCCTCCCACTGACATGTCATCCTTCCCAAATTCTGTTCTCAGTGTGTCGTTAGGGAAACACGGGATATTTAGGCCTCCCATGTTTTCGCTGCCTTCTGCATCTTTTGGCCCATCATCTTCACATCCCATGATGATTCCCACTCCCCAGTCAGCATCCGGTCAGACAGTTGTCCCATATTCTTTTACTTCTACTTATGTCTCTCCGAGCTTCAATATTCCATCGTCTTCGACTCCAGTTCCTCATAGGGTGTTCCATCAGTTTCTGTGGATCCAGCGTCGCTCAGTGATCAGACCGGCACATGTATATTTATAGAACCCTAAAAAATTTTATAGCAATATTTATTTTCATTATAACATGTTTTTATAAAATATTTGTCTTTATTTCATGACAGATACATCTACTGACAGGAGGCGTGGGCGGGGGCGTACACGCATGTGTTCAGTGTGGAACTGTTGCACACAGGTTTTTCTGGATTATAATGAAGACAACGAAATGGTTGGAAAAAAAGGGCAGCAATGTCAGAGTTTTTTGGCGACGCTTGCCAAATACTCAGACATCATTCCCATCAGCCTGCTATCGTGGAGAAATTTTCCACATGAGGTCAAGGATAGAGCTAGGGAAGAAATATGGGTAAAAATATCTATTCTATTTAATGCCATGAATTATTTTTGTATTTATATGAATTAATATTTTGATTTCAGCTTCGATATAATTTTCCCGATGGTGAGGGTGCATTACTGGAACATCTAAAGGATTTAGGTGAGCTTTGGAGAGCCTACAAGCATGAGTTGTATATTGGATGGGTTTCTAGAGTTGGCACTGAGTTAGAGGCGGTACCAGTGGTGGATGATTATCCTATAGATCAGTATCTTCAGATGATTACTCATTGGACGAGTACATAGTTTAAGGTATTAAAAACATTTGATGTATTTAAATAATAACATTCATGTTTTGCATTAATACTATTTGTTGCATTTTTGAATTTTATTTAGGAATCATCTGGAAAAAATAAAAAGAACATTGTTGCAAAAAAATACCTCCACACACTGGGACGCACTACAATGCCTGATCATGAGAGGAAGTAGGTATGAAAATTGTTTATATGTTTTCATTATGCCTTAGACTTTCATTTGATTCTCAATTATTTAATAGTTTGATAATGTTTTCATATAACTTTATTTTTCAATGTCATTATAGAGTCAAATACAAAATATTTAAGGACGTGTGCCTCGAGAAAAACTGTTTTGCTCGAGTAGATAGAAAAAGGATGGAAGTGTCTTCAACAAAGAGACTCATAGGCATATTGTAAGTTTTAATCTGTTGAATTTATATTTTAATATATATGTTGTAACTTAATGAAATATTTATATTTGTAACAGGCTACTTTAGAGGCCCTCGATGCCCAAGAACCAGACTATTTTGGGCCAAAAGATCACTTACATCAGGTCTTGGGAGAGGAGCATTCTGGCAGAGTACGCTGCTGACCTAGGATAGCCCCGACGATGTATTGGACATCCTTATGTATGAGCTTTAGTGCCACCGAGATACATAAAGTTGGGGCACAAGAAGCACAGGATGAGAAAAGGGCCACAGAGATGGCAGAATAGTCTGCTTGGGAAAATAGTGCATTTATGAAATTTATTGAAGTTATACGTCCTACACTTCCAGCATAGGCCAGCCCAGCTTTTGATGAGTATATGTCGTCGATATGTTCTGTATAAAGAGCCCCAGGTGGCCGTTCTAGTGGTGGTCAGGACGATTTCCAGCTTGACGATGATGATGGCGAGGAGTCTTATACGGAAGAGTAGGGAGAGGAGGAGGGAGAGGTGGGTGGTTAGGGCGAGGAGGAGGGCGAGGATGGGGAAGAGGGAGAGGGAGAGGAGGGTTGAGGACGAGGGTGATGATTATAGTGATGATGGTGATGGTGATTTGGACAAGTTGATCCATTACATTTTTTACTGATATTACTGAGATTTGATATTTAATATATTCAATTTGTTGGTTTTATCTAGACTCTTAGTATAGTATTGGAGTTGAGTTATTTTTATATATTATCTGTTTTTATGGAAGTTGTTGTCTTTTAGTGGTTGTGTTTTTGGGACCCCCCTCCTACCTAGACCCTAGACAACCCCCACCCTCCTCCCTGGACCCCAGACAGACCCGCCCGACAGCCCCACAGAAAGCCCCTCGGACAGCCCCCCACCCTCTTCCTTGGACCCCGAACAACCCCCCTGAACACCCCCCGGACAGCCCCCAGACTGCCCCCCGAACAGCACCCCCCCTTGTTCCTGGACCCCAGACAGCCCCCCCCCCCACCCTCTTCCTTGGACTTCAGACAGCCCCCCCAGACAGCCCCCCCCCCCCCCCGGACCCCGTACAACCCCAAGGACAGTCCCCCAGACAGCCCCCCGGACAGCCCCCGACCCTCTTCTTTGGACCGCGGACAACCCCCCAAACACCCCCGGACAGCCTCCGGACAGCCCCCGGAATTGCCCCCCCCCCCAGACAGTCCCCCACCCTTCTCCCTGGACCCCAGACAACCCCCCGGACAGCCCCACTAATAGCCCCCCCACCCTCCTCCTTGGACCCCGGACAACCCCCCAAACACCCCCCAGACAGCCCCCCGCACAGCCCCCCACCCTCCTCCCTGGACCCCGGACTGCCCCCCAGACTGCCCCCCAGACTGCCCCCTCGGACAGCCCCCCCCCACCCTCTTCCTTTGACCCCGCACAACCCCCCACACAACCACCACCCTCCTCCTTGGTCCCCGGACAGCCCCCCGAACACCCACAAGACAGCCCACCGGACAGCCCCGCCGGACAGCCCCCCGACACTCCTTGATTTCATTTAATACTAGGAAATCTATAATATATATTTTATTTATTTTCTTCATGATAATAAATTTAAATCACATTTACACATCTAATCAATATCATAGATTCTTGGTATGTTATAATAGATATGTATTCATTGGGCATGAATACGAGGCGCGGTGTGGCTGGCACCACTCAAACGCATTGGGTTTCCATTGAAACTTTAGGAGAACGATCCATGGGTCATATGTGACGTGTACGAATCATCCCCGCCTCCATCCGAGGCACAGTGTGGCCGAAACCACTCAAAGTGTCTGCCATTTGTTTCTAAAAGACGTCATTTTAATTGAAAAACATCAACTGGCATACGAAAAAACGACCTAACGCATTCAGATTGTGTCGATAATTTAGCACAACAATCCATGGGTCATATGTGACATGTACGAGTCAACCCCGCCTCAATCCGAGGTGTAGTGTGGCCGCTACCACTCAATGTGTCGGCCTTTTGTTTCAAAATAACGTCATTTTAATTGAAAAACATCAACTGTCATACGGAAAACCATGAAACGCATTCAGATTGTGTCGATACATTAGAACAATGATCCATGGGTCATATGGGACGTGTAAGAGTCAACCCCGCCTCAATCCGAGGTGATGTGTGGCCGCCATCACTCAAAGTGTATGTCTTTTGTTTCAAAAGGACGTAATTTTAAGTGAAAAATATCAACTGTCATACGAACATGAGACTAAAAGCATTTGGATTGTGTCGATACTTTAGTACAACAATCCATGGGTAAAATGTTATGTGTACGAGTCAACCCTGTGTTAATCGGAGGCACGGTTTGGGCAGAATCACTCTAAGTGGCTCTCTTTTGTTTAAAATGGACAACATTTTAAGTACTTACGGAAAACAGACCAAACGCATTCGGTTTCTATTGAAACATTAGGAGAATGATCCATGGGTCATATGTGACGTGTATGAGTCAACCCCGCCTCAATCTGAGGCGCAGTGTGGCCAACAACAGTCAAAGTGTCTGCCTTTTGTTTTAAAAGGACGTCATTTTAATTGAAAAAGATCAACTACCATACGGAAAAGTGACCAAACGCATTCAAATTGTGTTGATACTTTATCACAACGATTCATGGGTCATATGTGACGTGTACGAGTCAACCCCTCTTCAATCCGAGGAGCGGTGTGGCCGCCACCACTCAAAGTGTCTGCCTTTTGTTTCAAAAGGATGTCATTTTAATTGAAAAATGTCAACTGGAATACGGAAAAACGACCAAAGGAAATCGGATTGTGTCGATACTTTATCACAATAATCCATGGGTCATATGTGACGTGTACGAGTCAACCCCGCCTCAATCCGAGGTGCGGTGTGGCCGGTACCACTCAATGTGTCTGACCTTTGTTTCAGAAAGACGTCATTTTAATTGATAAACATCAACTGGCTTATGAAAAACTTACCAAACGCATTGAGATGGTGTCGATACTTTAGCACAACGATCCATGGGTCATATGTGATGAGTACGAGTCAACCCCGCCTCAATCTGAGACGCGGTGTGGCCGCCACCACTCAAAGTGTCTGCCTTTTGTTTCAAAAGGACGTCGTTTTAATTGAAAAACATCAACTAGCATATGGAAAAGCAACCAAACTCATTTGGATTGTGTCGATACTTTAGCACAACAATCCATGGGGAAAATGTGATGCGTACGAGTCAACCCCGTCTTAATCGGAGGCACAGTTTGGTCGGAATCACTCTAAGTGATTCTCTTTTGTTTAAAATGGAAAACATTTTAAGTACATACATAAAACCGACCAAATGAATTCAGTTTCAATTGAAACTATAGGAGAACTATCTATGGGTCATATGTGACGTGTAATATTCAACACCGCCTCAATCCAAGGTGCGGTGTGGCCGGCACCACTCAAAGTGTCTGCCTTTTGTTTCAAAAGGTCGTCATTTTAATTGAAAACATCAACTGGCATACAGAAATGAGAACAAACGCATTCAGATTGTGTCGATACATTAGCACAACGATCAATGGGTCATATGTGACGTGTACGAGTCAACCCCACTTCAATCCGAGGCGCGGTGTGGCCGGAACCACATAATGTGTCTGCCTTTTGTTTCTAAAGGATGTCATTTAAATTGAAAAACATCAACTGGTATACAAAAAACCATGAAAACGCATTCAGATTGTGTCGATACATTAGCACAACGATCCATGGGTCATATGTGATGCGTACGAGTCAACCCCGCCTCATTCCGAGACGTGGTGTGGCCTCCACCACTCAAATTTTCTGCCTTTTGTTTCAAAAGGACGTCATTTTAATTGAAAAACATCAACTGGCATACGGAAATGCAACCAAAAGCATTCATATTGTGTCGATAATGTAGCACAATAATCCATGGGTCAAATGTGACACGTAGGAATAAACCCCATCTTAATAGGAGGCACAGTGTGGCTGGAATCACTCTAAGTGGCTCTATTTTGTTTAAAATGGACAACATTTTAAGTATATATGTAAAACCGAACAAACAAATTCGGTTTCCATTGAAACATTAGGAGAACGATCCATGGGTCATATGTGATGTGTACGAATCAACCCTTCCTCAATCCGAGGCATGGTGTGGCTGGAACCACTCAAAGTTTCTGCCTTGGTTTCAAAAGGATGTCATTTTAATTGAAAACATCAACTGGCATACGGAAAACCGACCAAATGCATTCACATTGTGTCGATACTTTAGCACAACGATCCATGGGTCATATGTGACGTGTACGAGTCAACCTCACCTCAATCCAAGGCGTGGTGTGGCCACCCCCACTCAATGTGTCTGCCTTTTATTTCAAAAGGACGTCATTTTAATTGAAAAACATCAACTGGCATACGGAAAAGCGACCCAACACATTCGGATTGTGTCGAAACTTCAGAAGAACAATCCATGGGTCAAATGTGAGCCGTAAGAGTCAACCCTGTCTTAATAAGAGGCACGATGTGGCCGGAATCACTCTAAGTGGCTCTCATTTGTTTAAAATGGACAACATTTTAAGTACATATGGAAAACTGACCAAATGCATTCGGTTTCCATTGAAAATTTAGGAGAACAATCCATGGGTCATATGTGACGTGTATGAATCAACCCCGCCTCAATCTAAGGCGCAGTGTGGCCGACACCACTCAATGTGTCTGCCTTTTGTTTCAAAAGGACGCCATTTTAATTGAAAAACATCAACTGGAATACGGAAAAGCGACCAAACGCATTCGGATTGTGTCGATACATTAGCACAATGATCCGTGGGTCATATGTGACATGTAAAAGTCAACCCCGCCTCAATCAGCGGTGCGGTGTGGCCACCACCACTCAAAGTGTCTACCTTTTGTTTCAAAAGGATGTCATTTTAATTGAAAGACATCAACTGGCATACGGAAAACCGACAAACGCATTCGGATTGTGTCTATACATTACCACAATGATCCATGGGTCATATGTAATGTGTACGAGTCAACCTCGCCTCAATCTGAGGCGCGGTGTGGCTGCCACCACTCAAAGATTCTGTCTTTTGTTTCAGAAAGACGTCATTTTAAATGTAAAACATCAACTGGAATACGGAAAACTGACCAAACACATTCGGATTGTGTCGATACTTTAGAAAATCGATCCATGGGTCATATGTGATGTATACGAGTCAAACCCGCCTTAATCGGAGGCACGGTGTGGCCATAATCACTCTAAGTGGCTCTCCTTTGATTAAAATGGACAACATTTTAAGTACATACGGAAAACCGACCAAATGCATTCGGTTTCCATTGAAACATTAGGAGAACGATCCATGGGTCATATGTGACATGTACGAATCAACCTCACCTCAATCCGAGGTGCGGTGTGGCTAGAACCACTCAAAGTGTCTGCCTTTTGTTTTAAAAGGACACCATTTTAATTGAAAAACATCGACAGACATACAGAAAACCGACCAAACGCATTCAGATTGTGTCGATAGTTTATCACAAAGATACATGGGTCATATGTGACAAGTACGAGTCAACCCTGCCTCAATACGTGGTGCGGTGTGGCCGCCTCCACTCAAAGTGTCTACCTTTTATTTCAAAACGATGCCATTTTAATTGAAAAACATCCACTGGCATATGGAAAAGAGACCAAATGCATTCAGATTGTGTCGATACTTTAGCACAATGATTCATGGGTCATATGTGACATGTACAAGTCAACGCTGCCTCAAATCGAGGCACGATGTGGCCGGAACCACTCAAAGTGTCTGCCTTTTGTTTCAAAAAGACGTCATTTTAATTGAAAAACATCAACTGGCACACCGAAAACCGACCAAACGCATTCATATTGTGTCGATACTTTAGCACAATGATCCATGGGTCATATATGATGTGTACGAGTCAACCCTATCTCAATCCAAGGCGTGGTGTGGCTGCCACCACTCAAAGTGTCTACCATTTGTTTCAAAAGGAAGTCATTTTAATTGAAAAACATCAGCTGGCATACGAAAAAGTGACCAAACACATTCAGATTGTGTCGATACTTTAAAACAACGATCCATGGGTCAAATGTTATGTGTACGAGTCAACCCTGTCTTAATCAGAGGGATGGTGTGGCCGAAATCACTCTAAGTGGCTCTCTTTTGTTTAAAATGGACAACATTTTAAGTACATATGAAAAAACAACCAAACGCATTCAGTTTCCATTGAAACATTATGAGAACGATTCATGGGTCATATGTGATGTATACGAATCAAACCCGCCTTAATCTGAGACGCGGTGTGGCCGGAACCACTCAATGTGTCTACCTTTAGTTTCAAAAGGACGTCATATTAATTGAAAAACATGAACTGACATACGGAAAACCGACAAAATGCATTCTCTTTCCATTTAAACATTAGGAAAATGATCCATGGGTCATATGTGATGTGTACGCATTAACCCCCGCTTAAATACAAGGTGTGGTGTGGCTAGTAGCACTCGATGTGTTTGTATTTTGTTTAAAATGGACATCATTTCAAGAAAAAATATATGCTATACAAAAAAACAATAAAATTATGAATTGACTTTTGGATTCCACATATAATTGTCATCTAAATTTTAAATTGAATTCTAAATGAATTATGTATGTTTATAATTACATTATGAATTCTAATTTAATTATGGATGTGTATAGTTCTAGCATTATATGTTAAATGGGTATGAATTTGTTCTCTATATGTATGTGTTAGTTGTTTATTGCAAGTACAATAATTGTATATGTTTGTTAGTTTATATCAGGTATAATAATTGGATTGAAAATGAGGGGGAACCCACAAAATGAGACCTGGTGGGAAAATTGGAGAGCTGCTGGGAAAATTGCAGAGCTGCTGTGCAATTTCTCCAGCATAGGCTATGCCAACGGTTTTAAACCATTGGCATAGAATTCTGTGTTCCGTTTTACCAACGGTTCATGGAACCATTGGTGAAACACTTTTCCCAATGGTTTATAAACCGTTTGGAAAGAGGATATCTTGGGTTTTTCCCAGCGGTTTGGCCAAACCGTTGAGAAACCATTGGGAATAAGCTTTCCCAACGGTTTTCCAGAACCGTTGGGATAGGGTAATTTTTCTCCACACTATCCCAACGGTTCACTGTAAACTGTTTGGAAAATCTTTCCCAACGGATTACTTCCCTATGTTTTACAAAACCATTCGTATAACATAAACCAACGTTTCTGCCGCCTTTCCCAACAGTTCTAAACCGTTGGGAAATCCTCAATTTCCAGTAGTGTGTTTTCTTCCGCTTGTACTCTCGGTGTGTGTGTTTACGATTTATAAAGGAAATTCCTTCCTAGTTTTAGAGAATTATGCCTTTGGTGCAAGTCACCAGCCCCTAGCTTATATAATACGGGCTTGGGGTAGTCATGATACGGGCCATGGGGGACGGGTCGTGACATTTAAACCTGGATGTGTACACTATTATGAATTTTTTAACTACAATTTTAATTAATATTTTACGAATTCGATTCTATTTCATTTATATTCAGAGATCCTACTACTTTGAACATGTTTTTTGTTGTGATTCTACATAACATCACTATCAGTACTGGTGGAATAAAACCATCACTGTCATAGTAGCTTCAACAAAAACTACTTATTTTTGGAAATAACTATCCAATATTTACATGAAAAAAATTCACTATGTTATTTTCCATGAACTCTATGGTTTAGTGATTTAGAGAATTATTAAAAAATAATAAACAAATAAATTCCATGTATTTGTCAAATAATAGAAATTTATCCCAAAATATGAGAACTAATTATTCCATAATATTTTCTCAACAAATCCGTCAAATTCTCCACACAAGTTAACCTATTAGATATATCATGTGAAATATGATTAATTGTAACATTGGGAAATAGATATATAATAAGGGGTGATATCAAACACTCAGTAAGGAAAAACCAAAAATGGATGGAATCAAGGAATAATCATGGAATAATTATAAGGTTACAAAAAACAATTCATTATAATTTCTTAAAAAAACATAAATTGAGTCTATAATATATCGATTATAATAAATGATAACATAGATAACTAATATTATTGATTATATAATAATAGAATCCATAATTTAGAGCTTTAAAACAAGTTTATAATGCCTTTTCTAAATACTATGTAGAAATATGAGTATAGATATATACAAAACACCAAAATATTTTGTGTCATGACAATTTTCAAAGTATCATGTGAATATATATTATAGGTACCCAACAGTAACTTAGCTGTGTCAAATGCATTAATTATTTGATATATTGATTAAATATTATATAATCATATTTTCAAATAATAAAATTTATTGGATTAAAAATATATAAAATGAAAATACTTTTATACTTGTGAAATAAAAAGGATTTAGTAATCATATCCTATCAATATAAATATGGATATATGAAAATAATACATTGTAAAAATTTCAACAATCATTTGTATTGGAATAAAGTCTCTTTGAATTAAAATAATTTCCCCAATACAAATAAAAGGTCGAACATGGCCAAACCCATTCATAAAAATAAGTTGTTTGATCTTATAATAATTAGTAATATTCCATTAATAATATGTATTAGACTAACGACGTGTGTAAAGCTTATTATTTTCTACATGATAGTAAAATAGATAGCAATATCATAACCCATCAGAGGACAAAATATATATAGTTTAAAAAGTAAATATCTCCAATGTAATAATGTAATGATAAAAGGATGTTAACATAAATGACAAATTTCCTTCTAGATTTTTTTTAACATTTATCTTACAACATGGGTCCAAGAATCAAAATTTTTATATCTTAAGTTTAAACCCCAAATGATACATATATATTATAAGATAAATCAGAAAACATGAACACTATCCTGATAAATCATTTGGATTTTGAAATGTATATTATAAGAGAAATCATAAAATAGGGTTTTTAAAAGGTTATAATATTATCATAAAAGACATAAATAGGGGTCAGATTAGAAAAAAATTGTAAAATTTATGATGAAAACTCTTTTGAGATCATCAGCTTCTAAAAACGGCCACCATTAATAGAGAATTTAATATATATATTGTATTCCCAAAAAACTGTGGCATGTAAGTTAGACTGATATATTTTTAGGTTAAATTATTTTAAAACAACATAATTTACCACCACATAAAATATTTTTGATGTTGAACCCATGAATTAAAGAACATATTCATCGAAAAATCATTATAACTCAAAAATGATATTTGAGTTACTAAAACTCTTATTGGAAAAATATCCCATGAAGTGAGAAATATTTTTCAAAGGTTTAATATAGTGTTAATATATCCAAAAGGAGAAAAAATATAATATCCCATAAAATAATAATATGAAACAAATTTCCTAGAATATATTATGTAAGTCCATGTGAATGATCAAAACTCTGTGAATGAAATTTTTTTAACCAATAATATTTACCATTGGGGTAATAACAGAGTAAATATAAATTTGTTGCAAACAGACTTATTTGAATTATTATTTACAAGAAAAAATATATATTTGAAAATGAAACGTACATTGGAAGTGAAAAATAGTTCAAAGGAAAATATGGTTCATAATATAAAATTTTCCCAATGAAATAATGTTAAGATAGATGATCCTTGTTGATTGAGTGGAATTTTAATCAAACCCCTTGAAAGTCAAACATGTTGTTGACTACAAAAAACAATGATCAAATTATAATCCATTATATTATTACCCCAATAGGTAGCATATTAACATCAAATCTTTAATTTAGTTCATAATACCAAACATGTATCGAAGATGGGAATTTGAGATTGAAACCCAAAACAAATTCTTGATTCATTCCACATATTCCCCAAATATATAGTATAATAAAATCCTATTTATTAAATATTAAATGTTTGATACTTATTTTTCTATAATTAAATTAATATGGCCCACTTAATAACATATTCTATTAATTTATTATATTGTTTTTTAAGATATATTGTAAGATGAATTTGTAACGACTTATTTTTGATGATTACAGTGATCTAATATGATATATAAATAATAATTAAAATAAAAAATATCAATTTTCATTGAACAAAAACTATTCATTGATTTATTTTTAATTTATAACATCTTTATTCGTTATTTTCACAAAATTATCTATGGTCATATTTTCGTCACTATTAATGTAAGTGGATAGGCATACCCAAAAGAGATAAAGGCATATTTTGATGTTAGAGTATGGTAAAAGAAGTGTTTACTATCTTTATAATATAATTATATTGACATTATTTTTATTTTATTTTTTTGTAATTTTATTTTTAAAATTGTATAAATAAATAAAATCATAATTAAAAACAAAAAACTGTTAATTCGTGGAGGTAGAATTCACCTCCCGTTCAAATATCATTCTATAATCTATATTCTTGGTAATATTATTGGATTATTCCTATGTTAGGATACTAGATTTGAGTATTCATGTAATCCTGTATCCAAAAACATTTGTGTTGAGGTGGATACTTCCAAACCACCTATCAATTATATCTACATAACCATTGCGGAGGAATTATGGTGCAAACAACCGGTGGTTTCAGAAACATGGACTGAATTATGCTATTAATGTCATCGCATGGGGAATTTATCCACTACATTTGGGAATAGTCACTCGATTCACCATGGGGTGAATTATGTTAAAAAAATGTATATGTGTCTCTGTCGGTTATCACATTTAAAAATCTGGGATCTAATGAATCGTTGGTGACTTGTCATCACCAAAAAGAAAAGGGGACTTAATATCATAAATTCCATGATATCTTCAGTACCATGAATCATTATTTGGGTTTCAAACGTCAAGCTGTACTAGTTCTAGAAGAGGATCAACTAATTTTTTAATATCTTTCTCATTCATTTTCTAAAATAATGAGGAATATAGGCTAACTCACTGAGAAGGAAGGTACCTCGAGGTTCTGTTTGATGGAGGCTGAAGTGCCTCTAGTGTTGTGGCCTCCATCTAGGGTTACGCAAGGCTAGAAAAATTTAGTCCCATAGAATAGAGAATTTATTGAAAAGAATGAAGTTTCTTTTTTCTATGGTCACACCCTGGATTATGTTGTTGTGTTTCATATAGAAGGTAAGGGAGGTTCTATATGTAAAAATATGACAAAATTTATAGGCGATAATAAAAATAGTGTTACCATTTCCTAACCAAAAATATAATCCAATGAACATCATTATTATTTAACATTTTAATGTATTGATAGAGTATGGTATAGTTCAGAACAAAGAAACAGACTTATTATTCGATTGAGATATGACAGTTGATAATGGATTTGAGGCCCTAGAGACTACTATAGATTTGGGTGAACCATGGGCAGTGGAGTATCCCTCGGGTGTCTAGGATCTCTCTGAAGGTGAGAATGATATTGAGGTATCTAGTATATTTTCTTTTAGCAGTGGAGAGGGAGAGATATTTAGAGGTCTCCATAGTTGAAGCAATAAAAATGGTTAGAAGGGGAACCCTGACATAGGGATCTCCATTGTGACTGAAGGGAACAGATTCATTGGGAGTATGGAATACTCCTTTCTTCCTAAGCAGATGAAACCAGTATTAACTAGTAAAAAAATGAAATGGATTGTAAAAAAACCTCATGTCTTGGTATTATCATTAATATGAATTATAAAGAATAAATCTATGTGTGGATACATAAAAAATCAAGTGTATGGTGGTGTGATAGGAAAGAAGGAAAGAGATCAGACTCAGTATCATGACATAATTATTCATTCTAATGATTAAATTCATGTAATGGATATAAAACATAATTCATCAATGGAGGAGATAGAAATAATTCTAGAAATAGATGTTAAAACAGATGTTAGAAAGGAATAATGGTACTTGATCAAACACCGTCATTTTATTTTTCCACGAGGTTTCAAATCAGAAAAGACCAATGTGGATGAATAATCCAGAATTGGGATGAGCTAGCAACCCACTATGAAGACATGACCTGGGATGACCTAAGCATGAAGGTTGAAGCACGTTAATGGGGATTATATTTGGTATGTATTTCTAAAAATTTTAGTCCTTTTTTCAATGACATTGTGATATTATTTTGTGTTGGCTATCCTTCAGATTTGATTGTACTTGATTGGATTCTCACTTTTCCACAAAACACTTTTTTATTACATAAATTTAATTTTTGGAGTTTCATATAATTTAACATGTTTCTAAAAATTATATTAGATTCATTATTTAAAATATGATTATTACATGTACTATAAAAAGGTTATAATATTTATAAAAATGTTTATTGAAAATAACAGTTTAACTATTACCATGGCCATTAACATTAATCATATTAATCATAATTTTACTTAACAATATTTAAATGAGCTTATTAAATAATATCAACTTACTAATTTAAAATATTAAATACATTTTTACATATTTACACTGTACAAGTGATGAATTTAATTTTTAATATAAGATAACAATCATATTTTATTGAGTATCATATTACAAATGTTTCTGAAAAGATAAAAAAATTATCAATTTTTTTATTTCAATATTTAATGATTTAGTTTAATAAATTAAAAAATATTATGAAACCATATTATTTAAATTAAAAAGAACAAATAATTCAATATTTTATCTTTATAATATCATAAATGTGATTTATTTTTCATAAATTAGTATTTTTTATTATTAACCTAAAAACAATGATTTCAAAAAATTACCAAAATCAAATATTATGAAAAAAAATATTATTATAAATCTAAAAAATATCTTCTGGTTATAAATTTCATAAATTAAATATTAATTTTTTATTTTTAGAATAAAATAACTAAATTCAATGACGAAAAGTTTTCGTTGGAATGTATTTTTTTGGGTTTATTAACCATTATAATTCATTTTTCATATCTATTACTAATTAAAATGGGTGTAAAAATGTATTATTTTAAAATATAAACTAACTTCATTAATCATATATATCTTTAAAAAAAATTTCCATAAGTATAAAATAAATTTCCAGAAAAAATAATGTTCTAAAAAATGAGAATATTATTCATTTTAGGTAAAATAGTTCAATTTCATTCATGTTAAAAGTATCCTTTATTTTCATTATAAATTTATTTAATATAGTGTTTACTCGTATTCAACCCTTTCAATTCATGTTCTATGTTTTAACGTTCTTGTAAAATCTATATACTTTTTCTAAATATATCAATGTTTTATTTTATTTTGATGTTTTAAGTGGAAAAACATATCAAAAATAAATACTTATTGAATAAAATTATTATAAAAAAATCTTATAGTTTCACATTCTACCCCATTAAATAAATTACACCCTCAAAATTAGTAATATTACTCATTGATGAATGTAGGTTAGTTTGTTCATAACATATCTATCATTCATGGTATAATCCTTATTATGACATCTACGACGCTTTCTTTTTCTTTATAATGTTACTTATATTCCATAGAATAATGTTATCTATCTATAAAATCAATTCCCAAAGTAAGTATATACCCAAATAATATTATATCCATAATGTACTTTTTCATAACACCATTTTAAATTCAGATACAACAAACCCCAATGAAGAATTACATTCCTCTAAAATTTAACTCTCTTTTTTAACTAAATATTCATTAACAATTTGTTTATATTATAACACACTATTAAATATATATCATAATCCCAAATTTGTGATGAACATAAATAAAACACCATTAATTAATTATTAATCTCAAATTTACCTATAATATAAGAAGTACTTCATCAAAATCAATCCACCCTTTATTACAGCATCATTAAGAATATGTCAAACCTAAGAGTTATAAATACTTCAATCATTTGTTCTTAAATTTTAGTATTCAAAAATATAACTTTTTCAAAAAATTATATTCCATAATTATTAATAAAATTTAATATATGATTCTATATCATTAATATAAAACTACTAAACACCAATACATACATGTTCTACATAACCCTCATATCACTTACAATATAACATGATATCATTCATAAATTTTCAGTCCCGAATGAAAATAGATAAGAGTATTAGTATTTATTTTGAACATGTTTCAAACGTATTACATCTGGGAAAACTACGAAACTAACCTCTTACATCATAAAAATGATATAAAAAATTTGCGGACTATTAATTATGTTCAGTTATTCTCAAATAAGTCATTTTGTTTTCTAAAAATATACATTTCCCAACATCATTTCAGTGATCCAATTTCAACCAAAAATTATTTTCATAATAGTTATGGTAATAGAACCAATTTTAACACACAAAAAATTATTTTTAATGTTTCTATTATTATATCATCATTTTCAACAAATGAATACTTTGTATAAACAAATGTCTATAATACCCAAAGATTGAAAACATGGAAGTTATGTTCAATAGTGAATTATCTATGAAACAATAATAATAAATGATCATAAAAATATATTTCATTAAATATATTTTGGAACACGAAATCTGATTTATAAATGAACTATAATATTGTATACCATGTTTTTAATGTAACACATTGAGTTTTTTAAAAATAAATTATGTATGATAATGTGTGGAATATGTGACAGTAAACCAAAATGATTAATGATTATATAGATATGACCATATTAACCATTAAATTCAATTTCTATAATGTGAGCAGGATAAACTATTTTATAAATTTTTTTAAATATGTCCTTAATGTATTGATAAATGCTTAGTAATTAATTATTTAATTATTGGTATTGTCTTTCTTTCAGCAAAATATGTTTTCATAAAAAATGATATTTACTTGTTTTTATATTATAATTATGTTGTTTTTACATTAAAAATATATTTTATAATAAAGACATAAAATTTTATATCATAAAAAAAATTGATGTAGGGAAAAAATTTGGGATTTTTGAAAAAATAACTATTTTTAGTGATTATTGAAAAAATACCATTATCAGGTAAAATCATCAATTATGTTAATAAATTAATTAAATTTAATGTAAATTTATTCATTATATTTTATATTAATGTAGAATTATTATTTTTGTGTTATATTTAATTCAAATAAATTAAATTTAAATAATCTTTATACCATATTTATTATAGGTTTACTTTTAGGATTAAATACTTTTTAAAAAAATGTATTAAAATGCGTAATATTTCCATATTATAACAAATTAAAATAACCACAAATGAAAAATGATTTAAAATAATATTTTAGATTATATATCTATATTTATTCAATTAAATTCATATAATTAATATTACATGTTATATAGTTAATGTGAAATCATCTTTTCATTGAATATGAATTTTTGAGAAATATACTTTCCATATTTCTTGTAGGATTTATATTAAATTTATTTATTATACCTCCATGTATTTATTTTGATAAAATTTATTACTTACTTGGAATCATCATAATTATTATTATGTATTATGAAAAACTTAATTTTAAGACAATATGAATTGTAATTGTAGTAAATAATTTTTTTCAATGATAATCAATAAAATTGATTAATAGAGGGTAAAAAAATTAATAATGACCACAAAAATAAAAACCCTAATTATATAAATACTTATATTTAATGTTAATTAAAATTTTTATAAAATTTATTCATTATTTTTAACTTTATAAATGATTTTATTTTAATACAATAAAACAAAAATTTTGTTTTATGGTAATATTGAATTTCAGTTATAAAATTTCATATGATGAATTAATGGGGATTTGAAATAAAAAATATTTTATTCAAATATTAATATTAAATAATTTATAATAAATAAAAATGAGAATATAATTTATTTGAAGTCAATTTTAATTTCTATAAAGTATTAAACTTATTGTATAAAAAACCGAGCATTTATCAATAAATGTCATTTCATATTCTATAAAAGAAAATTAATATATATATATATATAATTATTTATATAGAATAAAAAATGATTTTGGATTCCTAAGGTTGAAAATTTACAACAATGAATTTTTTCTAATTTTCTATGACATTGGAATTTTTTGTGAAATATAAATACTATATAAATGTACGGTGCGTATTATGACATAATAATATCCCAAAAGTGGGGTAATAAATATTATAAAATGTATCAAGGACCAAATACATGTTTCCATTTTAATTAATGTATTTTTATTTTTTTATTAATTGAAGAAAGCCATTATTAATCCCACAAATCCTATAATGTATTTTATGTTTTTAAAATCATTTCTTTATATACATGAATGAATTAAACATCACAAAGGGAATTGTTTTAAAATTTTATGACCATTTCATAAAAAATATTGAAATACACTATAATTTGGATGAGAATTTTTTCAAAAAAAAGGAATTATTTTAGTTTTGATTAATTTAATATATAGTTTCCAAAAATATATGTTTGAGCACTAATAATGAATTCCCCACTCACATTCTATATTTACCAACACAATACCCCATTTAGATTCACTAAAAATCCATGGAACACACCCTTTATACTACATACCTTCTCTAGAGTCCTCCGAATGTGCATTCATGCTATCATTATGCTCATGCCAATCATTTGGAATTACACTCTCAAAGTAAAGGATCATCTCCTTCTTCGATTTTTTTCATATATCTCAATTTACTTGTGTCTTATATCATTGCATACTAATGTTAGGATATGATATTACATACCCTCCTCACTATCCATTTAATGTATAAATGATGAGATACCAATTTTACATGCACATATCACTGCAAGAATATTGGTATTCTACAATTATGCTGCTGAAATTTTATAATGATTTTCTAGGCCATGCAATTACATAGTGAATACCCGTACCCATTTATGGTCAAGGTTATCCACTATTATGAACATATATATATTTATAAGATACATACTTGAATATATTTCACACTCCATTATATTGTAATAAAAAGTGATGATGATTGAATCCATGTTGTATTATATAGATGGCACACATATGCATAAGAATTACATGAAAGTGATGGGTGCAAATGGATTATATAGCACTCCAATGGATTGTGTAATGCTTTAGTCTTAGGATATGTCATGAATAATATTGTGTAGTGAACATAATATATCATGTGAATTTTTCCTAATGATTCATTGGCAGTTTTCCAGGAACTATTTTTTATGATGGAGTTTTTTATGTTACTGCCACATTTCCCATGTTTCCATTATAATTATAATGCTATATCATGCCTCATTGTTCATGTATATTATTTTTACCATCTTTATGTCTTAATGATATTAATATTTTCTATCATGTAATTCCATTATCATGTTATTCAATTTTTTACTCCCTTTTTGGTATTTATAGATAACATCAATCTTATGTATGTCCCCAAGTTATCCGATTTAGTTTGAAGTATAATGGAATAATATCATTACTTTGTGGAATTTTTCAATTATAAAATTTTATTCCTTGTTCATTATTGTTTTGTAATATAACTAATTCCCAAGGATACTAGACATCTCAATATTATGAGTTATATTATGTAAAACATTATTTAATAAATCATTAAATAATTTCAAATAATGAGTAGGGTTTTCATAGTAGGTATCAAAGGAAATTTATAATTATTTTTTGGGATTAGGTTTAGAAATATCTAGATAAATACTAAGGGATGAAATTTTCCATAAATAAAAAATTCTAATTTTCATGAAGTATATGGAATGTTGTTTATAACGAAAATACATCCTTTTATAGATACTACAAGTGGATATGGATCATTAATAGATATACATAAGAGTAAAACATAGAAACTCCATTTTTTGTTCGATGCGACTGGGAACTAGTGCATGGCAATGAGACTTGATTCATAATTTATTTTTCACTACAAGAGGATTTGGTTTGCAAATTCAAAATATCATTTAAAATAATTATTATGGGAAACATTTCCCACAAGATGAAGTTATTGGAAATGAAACATAGATAACATGGATTCAATCCTACAAATTTTCAATTTTGGAAATAAATTTCATTTATATGGTATCCCTTTAATTCCATTGGATTCATGTTTATTTTTTTAATAGTTTAAAAGTATTCATCCCTTATTTTCCATTTAATATATTCAATGGATTGAAGTAGGAGGGACTGAGGACTTTTTTAAATTTTGACATTGCATTTTATTAAAGTTTGATGAATGTAACACCACGATTTTTTAAAAGAGAAACTATGTTCGATAGCATATGAGATAAGCAACCCCAAACCCAAAAAACCATGGTTATTTAAATAAGACCATTTTAAAAATTCAATAAAAACTTTTCATATGCTTAGGATTATATAAATTCTGAATTATATATGTACTTCCTATATATATTTATAAATAATTAATAAATAATCAAACAATTTTTGGTAATGAATTTTTTTATTTATAATATATATTTTATTCAAAAATTATATTTATTTATATTTATAATATATTTATTTTATATAATATTAATAAAAATTATTGGATAATATGAAATCAAAATTTGATATATTAATATTAAAATATGGTGAAAATATTTTATTTTAAAGGAAAATATTGATTTTTTAGCGAACACTGAAAAATAATATTTTTATGTAAAATTATAATTTATTCATATATTAATTAATATAATGATCAATTATTATTTAATTTAAAATTCAAGGTAATATAAAAAAATTAGTTATTTTTAATTCAATTTATTACATTTAATTCATCTTTTTTACAGGATTTTAGTATATGTTTAATTTTAGGATTAAAAAAAATATTTAAAAATTGTTCTAAAATAAATAAATTTTATCAATTATAAGTAATTAATAATATCCCTAATGAGAGGTGTTTACAATTATATTTTTATATAATAACTCTATATTGATGAATTTATATTTATATAATGAAGATTACTAGTTATATAGTTAATGTGAAATTATTTTCTTTTTGAAAATTGTTTTTTGGGAAAATAATTTTTTTCATACTTGTAGGTTTTATATTAAATTTAAATTCTCCTAAATCCATGAATTTTTATTAATATAATCAATTCCGTACTTTTAAATATTATAAATAATATTATTATATATGTTTAACAAAATTTTTGGACAATATGAATTTTAACTGTATCAAATATTTATTACCACTACAAAAGAAAAGTATGTTGATTATGGGTAAATCTAATTTAAAAAACACTATAATTAAAGTGACCATAATAGAATGAAAATTTATATTTACTTTTCATTAAAATTATATTTATTATTAATCTTTGATGTTTTTACTTTATAAATGTTTTCTATTTTTATATAATAAAAAAAATTAATTTTTGGTAACATTCAAATTCAATTAAGAAATTTATAGAATGAATTATTGGATTTTGGAATGAAATAATATTTTATTTAAATTTTGTTATTAAATTATCTTTATAAAATATAAATGACCATATATGTTTTATGGAGCTAGGTTCTATTTTTATAAGGGATAAAAACTATTATTTTTAGAAAACTCATCATTTCCAAAAAAATAATGCTTCTTATTCGAAAATTGATAATTAACATATTTATAAGATTATTTATATATAATATATAATAATTTTGGAATCATATAATTAAAATTATACAATGGTGAATTTTTTTAAAGAAAATAAGAAAGAAAAAATTTCAGATAAAAGTAAAATATGGTACAAATATACAGATATTATTATGACATCATAGTACCGTAATGGTGGCTAATTAAATAATATATATGGAATCCAAAAATTATATTTTTTTCAATTTAAAATAATGTAATTTTATGATTCATAGATTATTTTTTAAAATCTGTTATGAATCCTTTAAAACCATTAATATATTTTTCGGTTTTATGATCAATTATTTATAATCATGTTTCACATCCACATCACCAAGGAAATTATTCTAATATGCTTATCTATAACCTAATAAAACTATTTAAACCACTCCCATTTTCAATTAACCATTTTATAAACCCATAATATAGTTTGGTGTTTTAATTAATTTGTTACATATTTTCTGAAACCAATAATTGAGAAATAATTAAAAAAATTCCACACTTCATTCCTATAAAAACCCAAAAAATCATCCTTTTCTCTTCTATAAAAATACTTAGAGAACATCCTTTCTCTTTCCACCCTCTATAGAGTTATCCTATTATGCCTCCAAGCTCCCAATAATATCCTCCAAATCATTTAGAATCAATCCCTCAATGTAATTGATCCTATCCTCCTCCACATTATTCAAGTATCTCCATTTCCTTATGAATTTTATATTTATTTACTAGTGTAGTGATATATTTTTAAATATACCCCTTACTATAAATTATATATATAAATTATTTGAGTATAAATTCACTCTCATTAATACCTCCCATAAAAATCATGACCCCCTCCCTCCATAGATACCCTCTTAAGCTGTCAATGGGGAAAGGGAGATAATGAGCTCTCGAGTCCATACTTTAATAGGCCCTAGGGCGGTGACCAACACCAACGTTAAAAAATCTCACAAAATGGGAGCAATTTTACTTTTTTTAAACAAAATTATAAGATAATATTATTTATCCCAAATACTTCCAAGAACTATATACAAAAAACAATTCCCATTAATCATGTATGTTTAAAACAAAAATGCTACTAATATAAATAAAAACCTAAGTTTTATATATTGTTTACATTGATGAATCGACAAAAATTTTGATGACATATGTACACAGTGTGGTAGGATATATTTGGTGAATCATGAAAAATATGGAATTAATGAATAATGTATGATTTTATTTTTCCATTTTGTTCTGTAAAAAAGTCTATATCTTAGTCCCATGGATGGAAATGATATAGCCTATATAAATCATTGTCCATGGTGTTATATAGGAATGGTTTATTTCATAAAATTCAATGAAAGAGACATCAGGAACATATATTGATGACACATTCATGTAACCTACATGATCAATGATGTCATGATTAAGGGATTATATTATAGAGTGAGCATATGTATGAGGTATTAGGTCACTGTGACTTTTACTCATTTCTCTACGGGTGACCTTGCATGTTGGATGACACAAACCATGGACATTAGGCTATTTCACTCAATGCCACTATTAAGGTGGCCTAAAGAGTCATACACTATTTGTATCTATAATAATAGTTAAATAATATATTCATTATTATTTGATTATATGAATAAATATTTTTCCATCATGTGGTATAGTAATTATTCATGTTTCGTTGATGGAATATAATCCATCATCAGTTATTCAAGAGATTATATTGTGAGAAAAATATTTAATAAATATATATTTTCTAGATAGTGAATATAAAATCGATTTATTATTATCAAATCATTAAATGATATTTATTTATTAAATAAATAATCATTATTCAGGGCCTGATAAATATTATGATAGAGTGGTTTATGGAGTTTAATGGTCTGGTATGAAATAATATATATTTAATATTAGTTAGTTAAATTATATTTAATTTCATTTTCAGGTTTATCTCGTGTCTAGAAATTATAATATTATTATTTTAGACATTATGATAGTGAAAGGATTCAATATATTATAATGGGATCTATTAAAATTATTTAATTCTATACATTGCTGTAAATAAAAAAAATTTATTTTTCAAAATTGACAATAGATTTTTTTTGTACAAAATGATTCTTTAGAATACCATTAAATTCATAGAGATCGCCATTCTCCAGAAACTCCTCCAATTATGCAGAGTTATCATGTTTATATTCAATGTTAGAGTCTAGAAATATGAAAACGAACCCTTTGGAAGAGATTCTCGAGTATTCAAAGACGAATGGGTCAAACATCAAGATTTATTGTGCTAGAACCTAATGATTCCTATGATGAAATTTCGATATTTATGGTTCATGCGTGGATCAACACTAGAGGGAACCTAACACTGATTCATATATTGCATATATGTTAAAATATAGATCTTTTGTGAGATCCATCAATGTAGATGGTATTTCTCACATGGAAATTAATTATATTCTTAAAATAAAAATAAATAATATGTTAGAATCATATATTTTGGTTCTTGAATTTTATAATTTTTTTTATTTGATTTAATTTCTTTGATCATTGCATTTATTTTCATATAAATCTTAGATTGATAATAAATAATAATAAAAAATCAATGTTTGGAATCAACCATCATGCTCTTCCACTATGCATGGATCTATGAAGTGGTGTTAATAGAGGTCACATAATTATTTATAATTTTTTAATGATTATTGATTGAAATACACATATGTAATTTTTTAAAATTATAGTTTAATAATTCAATATTTAAAATGATTAGATTTGTTCATACTAATTCATTTCATGTAAATAAAATCTAATTGATTAATTTTATGAACAAAATAAATTTTAATATCTCATTCATATGTGATGTGTAATGAACATGGATAAAAACAGTTTACACAACATGTAACATTGAGCTGGTTGTCAAATACTAATGTTCAATTATCCGTGAATTAATTTAGAATATATTCAATTCATTTACATTTATTACATAAGTTTCACATAATTATACACTATGTGTGGACTAGGCTAGCCTGAAGCACATTCAAATGGAGTACACACTGTCTAACTTCCATAAATGGGGTGTAATCCTATTATTACATAATTTACATGTATTTTATTATATGAAATATCTGCAAGGTTACCATTAAAATTAGATACCACAAGATATTTAGATAATGGAAATATTGTGTACTCCAATGTTCCTAAGAAATATTTATGTGCCATGTCCCTTGGTAGGGGAAATGGATATACGGTGAGAGATAATACATGAAAAATACCTATACTATACACATCATGTAATGTTCAAAAAATTATAAATTTAAATTAATTTATTATACTTTGAAAACATTATCAGCATGTATTTGTGTTTGGTCAATAAGTGTAAATGACATTCCACGTGATATTTTTTAATATTTTAAAATTTTTAATAATTTTTGGCATATTTTTTGGATCATAATGTCCTAAATGAGTCATATTAAATTTATTAATCTACATAAATTGAATCATAACATGTGATCAAAAAATCATGTCATAATTTAAATAATTAAGTTGATAGTACACATCATGAACATGTATGACACGTCATGTATGCCACATGTCAGCAGTGAAAACATTGTTCTAGTATAATACATAATGTGAAGTTTACCTAGTTACTAACCATGATGCCTCTAAGGTATATTTTATATATTTTACATAATTAATTGTAAATATATTTTTTTAATTTTTTGAAAATTATGATGGATGATAATTTGACAGAAATTTGAATATAAATTATTATTAATGAATTGATTAATTAAAATATATAATTAATCTATTTGAGTGTTATTTATCTTAAATAATATTTAAGAATAAATGATTGCTAAATTTATTAAATGTGTAATTCCTAGCATTAATATGGTTGATAATGATCCATGACTAGACAATTTTATGTGGTTGTTATTATCTAATTGAATATTAAATTATATTATTGGCATATATGTCATCTCTTGTCATATTATGTATGGTAATGCATACCCCTAGATTCATTTATGTAAACTAATTCACCTAACCTTTGTGTGAGTTAAATTATATAAAATATATGGAGCACTTAATATAGTGGAGGTGGTTCTAGTTTTGAGTCGAACGAGACCCAATCCAAGAGAGATTCATTGTTTAGAAAGTTTATAACTCCAAGATGAACTGTAAATGGTTTAAGTAATTTTCTTATATGTTGATAGATAGCTTAAATTCCATATAATAATCCATTATTTAGTAAATAATCATATTCATTCTGCATCATTATTTTATTTTTGTCTGGTTTCATGGTTATTTAATTATAGATCTTTTGTTATAGTGAAATTAATTAATGAATTGATAATCATCTAATATAAAAATAAAATAAATTTTCTTCTGTGTAAATTTTCTCTAAAACATGGTCAGTCCCATAATTAAATCCACATTATATTACAAAAAATGTGAAAATGATAATAATTGAAAATTTATTCATAAAAATTAAAAACCTTCTATTATAAATATTATGTTGGTAGACCCATACACTACTTCAGTTCAATGTAATCCATTATTCATAGTGATTTACACTTTTTAATTATGGATGAACATATGAGTAGATAAATTCATGAGTTATCCCAGATTGGAATATATAGAATTGTATAGATGGTAGGGATATACACATCCCTTCTCACCTATTATATGAAAATGACAACATTCCATTTATAAAAACCACAAAGAGCATAAACTCTTCTATTGAACCATTTTTTATACATTATGAGATAGTGGAAATCTAATCCCTCATTTGGTACAAATATATCATTATTTTCATAGACATATTAACTATTGACAAGAAAAATACCATTATCTGGACACTTGGTGTTAGGATTTTTTATTTACCCGTTGTTTATCTTGGAGTTATTTTTATCTTCGAAAAGAACCATAAGAGATATCTTGAGGAAATATGTTCTAGAGTTATAAATAATATTGAATTATGGAAGGATAAATAGGTGTCTCGATATGGGAGGGTATGCCTCCTTAAT
This sequence comes from Viscum album, assembly GCA_963277665.1. Classification (NCBI taxonomy): domain Eukaryota; kingdom Viridiplantae; phylum Streptophyta; class Magnoliopsida; order Santalales; family Viscaceae; genus Viscum; species Viscum album. The sequence continues at coordinate 1,430,465,845 of OY728152.1, forward strand.
TAGATGATTATATTAAGGCTTCTACACTCATTATCCCTTTACAGGTGGACATGATACCTTGTTAATGATATTCAAAGTAGGATGAGAAACATAATGTTTACTGGATCTGTTAATGAATTAAAGTTAAAATAAGTTTTATGGAATGATTTTATTAAACCCATAGATCATGAAGGCCATGAAATCAAGGATATAAATATTGTTAATGATAAACTCATTAACAAGTTCACATGGAATCTCATTACTTTTAAAAACAATTTTATGGATATATTATAATGGAGGTTCACAATAAATCTTCATAATGAGTATCCTGAATACCTTTCTATATATGTTCTTCCCTCTCTGATGAATTCTTTCAATGATATAATGAAATATTATAAATGGTTAATTAATAGGTAGTCCATTATCAATTGTTGCGATTCACCATTGCTAGTCTATCCGCTTTGAAATGGATGTGTACATTGTAGCTTGTATATTATGGCAGTAGCATAATTATACATTCAATATGGAATTCATGTTGATATTGTCACTCATTAGTTAAAAAAATAATTACCCCTTTATGTACAACGATACACTGATCAAGAAGAAAAATAGAAATTGTTAGTACAACAGATGAGATTTCAATAATCTTCAATTTGATGGAAAAACCAAATGACCACATGGATTCTCAGATTCAAGGAACCATTTAGTACCCCTTCAATACTAGTATTTCTATGGAAACAGTGGATGAAACAATTTTCTTCCCAATATAATTTTAGGAATGTAGGAAAAATCATCAGCTCATATTTTTATTTATGTTAAAGGGTATATGAAACTATGAGTCATGACATTCTACACTACAATTTTTCACATCAACCATTGTGCTACATTGGATGTATTGTTGAAACTATTTTGTATAACTACAAGATTATTAATGAGTTCGTGATATATACTACTATGATTGATCTAAGTGAACATCTTTAAAACAATATATTAATAGCGATTGATGTTGTATATCAAGTGAACTATAATTTCCTGAAGGAATCCATGGAAGATAGAAAATAAAAATCATTGGATTCAGGTCCTCTATAGGTAAACATGGATGTACATTCTGCTACAACTATTCAGGTGGGCTCTAAGGATAACTGCATTGATGGACTAATCCTCTATCACCTACTGGGAATCTCTGGGAGGCTAATAAATCCCATCATTATATTTATCATCTTATGGATCCGACATGACTAGGCATGTGTTATTTTTTTTGATGAAGCTACACTCAAAATACATTGATTATCAAGATGTGGTGGTTTCATTAAAACATATCACAATTTCGTCAATGGATACATTCATCACTTTATTGGGAAAGGGTCTACATATGAGGGTAAAATATTTACTATTATATATATTATGAAGAATGATTTCTATGGTGATTAAATGTCACGTGGATTGAATCTAACTCTATGATTGTTGTGAATAACATATTGTTGAGTACTATAAATGTACAATGGAAGATCCAACCTCAGTAATTTATATTTCATAACTATATAAGTTAATGTAACATTTTTGTGACCCATGTGTATTTGGAGGCCAATCGGGTTCTTGATGAACTGTCAAAGAGAAATTATAGAGATGTGTATTACGTAATCATTCAGGATACCTGACCATTGTGGACAGTTGGTGGAGGATTACAAGAGAAGTTTGGGGTACTAGCACTTCCGTAAATCCATCTGTAATGCCTTCATTGTACATTTACTTTTAGTTATCAATTTCTAGGGACAACATGTCTGGACCATGGACTTTCTATGCAGGGTGATTGTCTATATAATTTTTGGGTTCTTTTAATTATAAATTAATTATAACATGATGTTTTTGGATTCCATATCATTTTTCAAATTACGGGTTGATGTCCAAATTAGGACATGATGTATCTGAGATGAAAGGATTGAGGAAATCCAAATAAAGAAATTTATTATTATGGAGTCCACTAAAGAAATCATGGACTTGTGAGTTATTGAAGATTTCATTTGGAATTACTACCAAAAACCCTTTGATGTTCATGACCTACCAATTTTATAGTAATTAAAATGGGAATATATATCCTTTCCAAAATATTGTTCAAGAAAAATGATTTTCTGAATCCAATGGTGAGAGCTATTGGGATTCAATAAAATAGTGGGAGATTAATAAATATGTAATTTATTTATTTGCCAAAATTTTATCATATTATGTACTAAATATCTACTCATATTGTTTTTCCAGAAAATAATCCAAATGACATAAAAAAATTCTATGATCCGTACTTATGAAGGATAAACCTCTCATCAACACAAATTTTTAATAGTTGAAAAGGATCTTTTGCGTTATCATATTCCATGAATGAAAATTCTAAGTTATGGAAGAACTTTTTCTCATGAACCTCATAATGAGACTTTTAATGAATTGTTGTCTCTCTATGAGAAACTTTCCAATTATGATAATGAAGATCAATGTTTTATTATACCATCTATGAATAGCTAGCGTTTGGAGGAACATGAGGACATGGATGTGTATAGAATGATGTCTCACCTAGTGGATCTATATCATTAAAAGGAATGAAACTAAGGATATGAGATCTCAAATTACTTAATTAAATCTAATAATACATATTTTTCAAAAAATGGTCATCATGTGGTTGCAATTATTACCATCATTGAATTATTAGTCACCGTAGGTATACAATTCCGAGATGAGTTTTGTACATATGTAATACAGCTCTCACTACACAAGAAATTCTCAATTTTTATTGTCAATTATAACATGATAAATAATGAAAAGATTCTTTTCATTGTTTTTAATTTGATTCTCCAAGTTGATATGGACTTGTGTTGGGAAAATACCATGATCCATATGATGAATAATAAATAAAAGAATGGGTAAAATCATCCCTATACATATAAAAAACTTAAATTCCTAAAAACCCATCTTTCCAAGAAGAATAATATCCATAAAAAGGGAAGGAAAATGATTCTATGTGTTTTTCATGAGAAATGTAGGTAAAATTTTAGATTCAATAAACCAATAATATAGTCCATTTTAAGGGTTTCTACAATATTGAGAGTAATTTTTCTATATATACTCATTGGTTGTTTGATATAGCATGGGGTGCTCACATCAGTATTCAATTCTATTAACTGAGTAGATTTAGAAATATTTCATGGGGAGAGGTGTATTTTAAATGTATACAATGGTATGAGGTTGGAAAATATAGAAATTGGTGACTATCATCATTCATTTAAAACGAGAATATTATTACCTTTAACAGATTATTATTATCTATGAACTTTTCCCAAGATCATAATTTCTATATAATTCACTGAAACAAATGATTTTATTTTTCTGTTGGGTAATTAATAGTGTATAATTCTATAAATACAATATATGATATAGTATAAAAATTTTAAATAATATTATTTATGTATTAAATTCTAAATCCAAGATTTCGAAATAGATAACTAATCATGTTCACATGACTCATATAACACCGATCAATTCCATCAAGGACTTAGTCAAGTAAAAAATAAGTATTTGAAACATCTATCTCATGAAGGTTATTTAGACTATTCTTAGGTAAATTGACTTGAATGATTTCATACATGTATACAATTAAAGACATCTAATGTTCCATTCGGTGGACAAATTGAAAGTCCTGCAAATCTTCTATGATTGGTACACATTGATCTCCGAGGGACATTTTTAGAAGCAGATAGAGTTAGATATTATTTCTTCATAACATCTACCAATTACTTATGTAGATATTTCTATGTATACAGTATGAGGTATAAGTCCATGTCCATGTATAAATACATGGATACAAATAATGAAGTATACGATAGCCCTGAAAATGAGATAAAGTACATTTTACTAGATCAAGGTTGTTGATATCCTAACCATGATTTTTGGGAAATTTTATGGGAGTTTTGGATTATATTTCAAATCACCCCTCCTTAAAAACAAAAATATAATGGTTTTAATGAATATAAGAATTATAACAAGTTATAAATGTTAATTTTCATGATGAGTCACGAAAATATTCCATTATCATTCTGGGGATATACATTACAATCAATAGAATATACATTTAAATGTGTATCAAATAATGTTCAAAAATGGAATTACCATTTTTTTATTGCGTATAATGAAAAAAATTATTTTATGATTCAAATGTATTGGGTTGAGAAGAATTTGAAAATTCTTTATATGGTAACAAACTAGAACCTCAATGAACAAAATGTATCATTTTAGGGAATCATATGGAATCAAAGAGATATTACACATATAAAACCTAAGAGATTAAAGTTTCTATCACTATAAAATCCATCATTCATGAGAGGGAAGGTATCCCAAAAATTTATAGAGGGATAAATATAGACTTCATTGAAGTTAATGATCATGATATATAAGATTTGGTGGAGGAACGTGTACTATAAGTCATCATAGATTAAGTAGTTACAAAAAAAGTTGTTCATTAGAGGAATATATATATATATATATATATGAGAACTAGAGTGATCTGGTTTTCTAGTCACTATATATAGTGACTCATTATTCATTGAAAATTATGAACATATCTTCTATAAATATGTAGTAGAGAGATCAAAATCTACAATATCGAATGGATCCATGAATTCTAAAAAAAGATTCTATATATTACAACCATGTTTGGGTTAGGTAGATGTGGAACAAGATTTAATTATAGTAGGGTTTAAATGGGTATTCAAGTGAAAATTATATTTGGAAGGTTATTTAAATACCTATAAAGAGGCCAATGGTTTAAGGGTTTAAAGGGGAAACATCAACTGACTATGATTAAAACTTTTCTCTAATTTACATGTTTATATCCATCGAAAGTTTACCTTCTATAGTAGATAACCATGAAAATAAAATTTGAAAATTTTATATAAAAACAGCTTTCCATGAGGGTAACATTCATAATAATTACTATATGATAAATCCAAAAAAAAATTAATATAGGTGATACTAAAATTATATTTATGTTTTAGAAAACCATTTATGGATTGAGGAAAGCATCTAGGGAATGAAAGATTATATTTTATGAAACTATAAACGAATTTTGTCTCATTAAAATTAATGTGATCCACGTATTAACAATATGTTTAGTGGATATGAAGTCAATATTCTAGTTGTGTTTGTTCATGAAATATTACATACTATAAAAGACATACTTGTCATACAGTCCATTAACACCTCGGTTTACAAGTGTTTCTCCCTGAAGGACAAAGGTGAATGATACTATATCATTAGTATCCAGATAATTTATAATAAATTCAACGGGTTTCATGGATTAAGTCAATATATATATTTTTACATTATAGTAATGTGATTTAATAGAGAAAAAGTCATGAGGGGATTGGTTGTAGAGTAATATGGTGTACATATTTCTTAGAAAATGGGTCCTCAGACATAAGAGGAGAAAGATAGAATTACTGACATCCAATATGATCCAATGGTAACATCAATTATTTATTCAGAGTTATTTACAAGTCATTATATTTCTTATGAACTTATTATGGTAGGAAGATATAATAAAGATCTAGGAGAATTCCATTGGTCAGCTGTTTAGGCAATCCTCACATACCTGGTAAGAACTAAGGATGTGATCCTAGTTCCTAGAGGAGACGATGAGAAAGTCATCATGGGTTATACTATTTATTGTTTTCAAATATATGAAAAGGATAAATATTTAATTAGGATATGTTTTCTAACTCAAAATAGGATCTATGAGTTCAAAGACATCAAAATAGTCACCTTTCATTGGTGTTACCATAGAGGATGAGTATATTGTAGCTTACGATGGAGAAACCAAATCCATTAAATATTTATATGAGATTCATGTATTACCTATCATTAATTACACAATCATGTTTTATTATGATAATTTTACATCTGTGGCTTTTGAGTAAGAGGTGAGGTCACACCCACAAAAAAAGAATGTACACCCAAAGTATCAACTCTAAAGGTATTTTTATCCAAGGGTTGAAGTTGTAATATGAAGAGTTCCCAAAAAAATGTGTTGAACAACTTGACTAAAATATTATCTTAGAATGATCCTTATTGTCATGTGAGAGCTACCAGAACAAAGTTTATTACTTGTTATCTCATGTGAATGTGGTGTTCATTTTGAGTTGGTTCATTAGGAACAAAATCTATGTACTTTATGATAACATGTAATAATATTTTGGAATATTAATTAATTCCTTATCACATAATGAATTTTATTATTCCTAAAATTGTATGTTATAATCTCATAGGAGTTTCTTCTGCACCAAGAGGTCGTTGTAGTTCCCCACTATGATGAGAACTGAGAAGTTCCATGAAATTATTCTTAAATATACTTTCAACAGTTGTGTGAAATAATTTGGGGGACACAAATGATGCATTTTAACATGGGTTTAGAATCATTGAAATTTCATAAACCTTCTCATGTTTTATACTATTTATAATATCTAGTTTAAGATATTATTATAACAAGGCTCACCAATAGGAAATCAAAATTTAGATGTGTAATTAGATGTTCTTATCTACATTATGGTTTTTACAAAGACATTTATATCATTATTAATGACTATCATAAGTCATAATATTTTATGTGCTTAGGAAAACTATGACAACAAATGTTTACAGATATGTATGATACGTTGGGTGAAAACTAGTACTATTGAATTAATGAATAATGACAGAAAATATGTGTCCCTTATATTTTATAATGATATTTTATATCATTGGAACATTGATTGAATTTTTATAGAGTAAATAAATCAACTTCCATGTTCTTCTATTAGAATGTTCAATTTCCAGAAATACAATTAATGAGATATTGAGAACATAGTTTGTTGGAACTATTATACAACCTTCATGATTAGTGATATTATGATAATGGGATTTTATTACAGTCTAGGAGTTTGTATAGTGTATTATATCATTGTGACCATAAAACCATTTTGTATTGTTTCCATGTTGTGTTTCTAAATGATTACCTTGGACATTGGGTTGTTTCTCCTCATGTTAATTAAAAAGTGTTATTGAGGGTCACACAGTGAGTGTATCCTGAATCATTGTTAAATAATATATTAATTAGTATATATCAATTGGTAAAAATATTATTCCTCTACATGGTTAATAAATGTTCATGATTTCATGATCATATGTATTACTTCACCAGTTATTCAATAAAATATTATTTGAGTTGAATATTTAATAAATATATTTTTTATTTAGTTATTATAATATATATAAATTTTTTATAGAATAATGCAGTGGTATTTATTTATTAAATTAAGTGTTATTATTCACTAATTGATAATTTTTATGGAGTAATGGTTAACGGAGTTTAATGTTCCAGTGTGAAAAATATATATTAATATTATATTATTAAATAATATTTAATTTAATTTGATAGTTTAGAAAATATCATGAAAAAAAATTTATTGTTATTTAATAAATTGGGTTATATATGTGATTAAATAAAAAATAAATTGTCCTTTTAAAATTATCTATTTCTAACCCTAATGATACATACTCCCAGTTATATTATTTTTCAAGAGATCAAATTCATTTTGTTATGCACAATGAATTGACAGAATCCTCTCAATTCCATTGAGATATCCTTTTTTAATAAAACACTCAAGAAGAGATTGTGATGGTCTTCCACCATCCACAATTGAGTCTAGATAAATCATGAAGAATCCTTTGCATTAAATTGTTGAGGTAATTAATGGAAAAAGGCACATCTTGGGATCTATCAAACTAGCACCCGAAGATTTATATAGTGATTTTTATGTTTTTGTGGAATATGTGTGAATAAACTATTGAGGGATTTTTACCAAGATTCCTATAATTAAACAATGCTAATATATAAATCCATTATCAAGACCAGTAGTGGATAATGAATTATCACAAGGGAAATCATTATTTTATTCAATTATTTTTATGTAATATTTACCAATATTGCATTTTGCTTTTGGAATTTTATCCAATTTATGTATTTTTTTTAACTTAATTAAATTGATGAGATTTCTTCTCATAATTTATGTCATGGTTTGATAGATATCAATGATAAAAACCAAATACCCTAACAACCCATCAGACACTTTCAGACTAATTAAATCCTTTAGGTTTCTCCTCAGTTGGGTCCCGTCCATCATATAAAATATGGTAGGATGGATATGTGAAAGGGTGGATCATTATTTTTCATTAATCTAGATGGGATGATTTCATGTATGATGTAATTTTCAGTTAAATTTCTGGGTATTCATGTTTTTTCCAAATATAATAGCATAAAAATTACAACCTTGATCCCTCCCATTTATTTAGTTGGGAAAAGATTGAGTTGGAGCTAGCTTTATTATGGTACAGAAACATGAATATTTAATTAAAACATATGTGATAGAATTTCATCATATATTTGATACGTTGGCTATAGTGTTTTGAAAACACCAATTAAATTCTCATTTGAATTCTAAGAATGAGTCATTGATGAGAAGGTAGTGGCCTCATCTCATTCCACACATCATTCTTCCACATGAAATCCCATGGGGGAAAATTATTAATGTTTGGAGTTTGTAACATCTTGTTACCAAATTTCTAGTATTTCTCAAAACTATATTTGTTATCCCCTTAGTTGGCTATGTTTTGGGTCTTCTATTGATATGGTTCCTTTTAGTGAAAATCGACTGATTTAGGGGGATGCATGTCTGTTTGGATTAATGGAGTCCAGTTATAAATGTATAAAAGGAATTACATGGTTCTCATAGTGGTCATAGAAAAAAATGGTTTCATTTATTAGTATAGGATATGGATTTTTTTCTTCCAAGAAGAAATTAAAACATCATGAATGGTTTACATTTTAGGAAACCATTTAAAATTGGATATTATGAATTTAGTAGATGATGTGAATGAGTTATATTTCATGAATTTATTTCACATCCTAAAATGTTAAAATTTGTATCATTAATATCACATGTTTCAATTTTTTTATCTATATTTTCTATATTTTACATCATGAAATAGGTATTCGTCCTTCATTTTTCACCTATCCTGTAGATTTTTTATTGGTGCATGGATTTTTAGTCATTCATTCCACATTTAGGGTTTTCCACTTAGACAAAGGATCTTTTCCACATGATTTTTTGGATCACCCAACTTTTTAGATCATTTCATTCAGTGATTTATATTCATTGCGGTTCTAGAGCATATCTCTGGGTGTGTAATTAGTCTTATTCATTACATTCATACGTATTTGTTGTATCATTATGCTACATTTATGGATCTTTTGATCTATGATGATATAATTCAAGATTATTTATTGATCTATTTTGTGATCTTCCTCTATTGGCTTACCATTATTTTTTGTTGCGGTGAGGCTTGTAATTTTCATCAAGGTATATTGGGATTTTTCAACTATATTAACCAATTTTCTTGTTGAATTTTCTATGATAAGTGAGGATTGTTTCAATGGACATTTTTCGGTATTATTATTCTTCATTATTGGAGGATCCCATTATGGGTGTGTGAAACCAGAGGTTACTTTAATTGGGTTCGTCTCTATAATATGATTGATAAATCCCTTTTCCATGGTTTTATACATTGATTTATAAATGAATTATAATGTTTGAATTATGCATGTGGAAATGGTTTTTAAAAAAATAGAGTTTCACACTTGTTTTTTAAACTAATGGAAATCTTTAAATCATTTGGAAATGGATTTATAAAATGGGTATGATCTCAAGGTTTTAATGAAAATGTGGGAATAATTTTTTACATGTATGTGCTTGGATACATAAGTAGATGCTGTAAATTCATATAATCATCCATGTATTGTTGGTGTGTATTTCTTAGAGGATGTTCCTCTACTTCGTAGGAGCATGTTCTTAAGACATAATAGTGTAACAATCATTGATGTGGTCTGGGTAATCAACTATCCTAAAATGTTGTGATCCTTGGAATGATGTTAACTTTGATTCATATTTTTAATGGATTTGATGTGATATGAGATACATGCAATTATTTCACTAAATTTATAAATGTGAAGTTCATTGGAAATATTTTACCTACATTATTTGGAATTCAGGAAGAGTGGGAAAATATTTTACCATAATTTTAATATAAAATCATTAAATTTTTATCATTAATGATTTATAGAAATTTGGTAATTTTTTTTTTGTAATGGTGTGATATGGAACACTTGTGTAGGATCTTATATATCCTTTTTCTTTCACACCCTTCCCACCATTGCAGTAGTGCATAGAACTGGTTTTTTCTTTAAATATAGGGAAATACAAGGTTCCACTGTGAGATAATAGAGTTTTTTTCTACGGAATCCTTGTATTTTTTGTCATATTTTGGGATTTTAACCATGTTATCATAAAGAATATATGATTTCATTTTTTATGGAGGTTTGGTTTTTGTATAGTAACATTGATATTTTTAGATATATTTGAGTTCATTGCTTATTAAATTTAATTTTTAAATTAAATATTTGTTTATTTACTCTTATAATATTATTCACATCCAATATATATTTATTTTAATCTTGAATTCTTCTTCATGTGATGATTAATAATTCCCTTTTATTTTGGATTCCATGGTGATAATCATTAGCCAGTGTGGATTATGAATACCCTTGGAGTATATGATCGTTCAGTTCATATCCCATTTTATTGGGTATTCAATACAAATTTATCTCAATTTATATATTTTTATACCATTATTACCATTCTAGAAATGATAGAACAGTAATCAATATATAAGAACCATGACTTTCAAAGTGAAACAATATTGAAAAACAATGTAGATGTCACAAATAATATTGATTTCAATAAATATTTATTCTCAAATAGGTGATAAGATTTCAAAAAAAATTTAATGATATATTGATTCATTGCCCAAAAAATAAATATCCCCTTATTAGAAAAAAAGAAATAATAAACATACACCAGTCTAAATTTTGAAAATTTACATTGATCCCTCCTCATAATTGGAAGAAGATCACTAGGAATTTGATCACCCCAATGAAAATCCCAGATACTAGCACCATTGTTGGAAATCGCATCTTCCAATGAATTTTATTCTCTATACACATGTTTAATAATGTATTCTTTTGAATAAAGCATATCCAAACATTTATTCCATCGATTAGTCAACATCCAAGAGGGATGAAGAGAACTTATCCTGAGAGCTAACACCAAGTGTGTGGAATCACATTATATCGATAATTTATTCCAACCGCTTCTATCAGAATATTCAACTACCTCAATAACACCACACATATCTTCTTAAAGAGCAGAGTGAAACCCACATGAGCTATACAGACAACCAATAACACATCCTTGATGATCTCTAAATGCCGTACCAAATCATGAATCCCCCGGATTACCACATGAATCTCCATGTGAATTTACCGTGATCCAGAAATGAAAGGTTGGTATCCAGAACAATTAAATTATTCCAAAAGGTAAAGGAAAGTTTCCCTTGACACTCACCCAATTTTAAACAGATAGATCGTGAAAGGAATTCCCACTGAATTTTCCTTTCGGAATGGCAGCCTCATGGATTATTTTGACGATTCCAGAGATTTCTGCACCTGCAAAAAATACTAATTTTCATGGATGATTTTATTCCTATAATACCAAATAAGATAGATCAAATCCTCCACAGCAATGAGAAAAAGATAGTAGAGCTGTGCTGAGAGATTAATATCAGGAAAACTCTTCATAAAAGTATCCATTTAATTCATACGCGGCAGGTTCAGTTCAAATATACTAGAGACCACCTCCCACATTGATGAAGTTGCCTCACAACTATGAAACAGGTTATTGATGTATTCCCTGTGTTTATGACATAGGACACACCTATAGTAGAGGGAGATCCCACATTTTTGAAGATGGTCCTCCATTTGAAGCCTCCTGTGAGCTATTCTCCAAGAAAAGATGGTCTGAGATGGTTTTAAGAAGCCCCTGTTCAAAATACCCATCCATTGAGAACTAGAATCATTTCCAATAGAATATTTATAGAATACATTAGAGGAAATAATCCCTTTATAAGCTGGCTCCCATGCCCAAGAAGTCTGCCCGGGAAGAGAAGAAGTACATCCTAACAATATAAATAACCCTATTTAGAAGCCATTATATGAAACCAAGTTGATCGTTAATTCACATATCAAAATCAATATTGGGATTATCACTAAGAACCAAATATTCTATGAAAATACCAGTACAACTAGATTTCCTAAAAGAAAGGGAGGATTCCTTTGAGACCAACCAACGAGAATCTGTATCAATTCGGGAAAATTTGTTTTTGAAAGAATGCCAAATGGAGGAATTATTGTAATTAAGATTGCCAGATTTGAGTTTGTGAATAAATCATTCTCTAAGAAAAGAGAGAGTTTCAGATTTTATGTTTACATGTTTCCATATAAATGCTGCCTATAGAGAATCATTTAAGGAACCCATATTTTTTATACCCAAACACCCATCATCAAAAGGTTTGAATACATAATTCCAAGGGACCGTTGCAAGCTTTTTTCAGTGATACTTCTACTCCAACTGAAATTCATGATAGAGACATTCATACACTTGATTAAGGCAATCATCCACTTATTAACCATGAATGATTAGATGATGTTAGAGTTGATGATGGAATTCACAAGACAATATCTACTGGCCATTGATAATTATTTATCCTTACAGGAAGAAATTTGTCTTCGAATCATTCCAACAATAATGAAAAAATAGCAAGCCTTCGGTCTCCCACAAAATAAAGTCAGCCCCAAGTAATTAATGGGTAGATCTCCTTCTCAAATACCCAGCTCTCTGATGATTTCAATCTTTATATTGGATTGTAAATTCCTTCCAATGTAAACAAAGGATTTGTTCTAACTAACAACCTATCCCTAAACCATCTCATTGTGCAAAATAGATTTCTTGATGTTCTTAATATTTCCTTTATCCCCTCTAGTGAAGAAAATGATTTCATTAACCTAATGAAGATGCAATGGAGGAACCAACCCTCAACCAACATGAATGGTTTTCAACTTTCCATTTCTAGCCATGATAGATAAGATCTTACTAAGGTAGTCCTCAAAAACAGAGAAAATGATTGCTGATAAAGGGTCACCCTGCCTAACACCTCTTTGAAACTCAATTTAACCCTCAGGAGATCCATTGATAAGAACTAAAATGTGAGTTGAGCTCAAATATACTTGATCCAATTAATAAAAACATCACCAAATCCATACATGACAAGAATATTGCATATGAATCCCCATTACATTGTATCAAAATCCTTCTTGATGTCCTATTTGAGGGCAATGTTACCACCCTGGAAGGGACTTTGGTGGAGATTCAAAATTTTGAGGAATTTATAAGTCAATCCTAGATCGATCTCCCCTTGATATTGCCAAACTAATTGGCAGAAATAATCTTGTAAGCAATGTGTGATTGCCTACTAGCAAGAATTTTGCCGATGATTTTTTGAATTGTGTTGACCATAGAAACTAGCCAGTATAAATGAATTTCATATGCATTCTCTAATTTCGGAATAAGGACAAGGAACTGGGCATTCAAACCACTGGAAAGGATCCCACCTTTGAAAATGTGTATAACCAACTTGCAAACATCTTCATGAATTACATACCAAAAAGATTGAAAAAATAAATCACGAAATCCATCCGGGCCAGAATAACTATCAGAGTTGAGATAGAACATAGCCTCCTTGATTTCCAGCTCAAGAGGAATAGCAATGGGATAGGAGTTATCCTCTTGGTTCAGAAGCCTTGGAATCTCCCCCTCTGAAGGATTTATAGTGGAATGTGTCCCATTTAAGATATCATTAGAATAAGGGATTATGTGCTCAACTAGGTCCTTTCTATTATCAATTTGTTTGTCCCCATTTTGGATTAAAGAAAGAGGCTTATAGATCTTTTGAATTTTCTCAAGAGCGTTAAAAAATTTAGAGTTCCTACCACCTTCTTTTAATTATTTAGCCTTGAGGGAATCCTATTTCAAGTCATCCATATGTTTGAGAAGATTTTTGAGCTTGACGATTATCTTAGTTTCATCCAAGCAGCCCTTGGATAAATCATTACTCGAATTGATCTCATGGATGTCCTGAAGAGATGCCTCAAGTGAAGAGATATCTGAATCAATAGTGCTAAATATATCCTTGCTCCAGAATTTAAAATTCATTTTGATGATTTTGAGCATGGTGATTCAAGAAATATCATCATTATTTCAATTTTTAGAATCCCATGTTTTTTTAATAATAGTCCTGCAATTCTGATGAGTGACCCAAGCTTTATTGAACCTAAAAGGGAGAGGGTTATTGGGTTCCTTTCCATTGAGGTCCAGCAGAATTGGATAATGATCTGAATTAATTATAACTAGAGTTGAACAAGATATTTAACACCATTTATCCATATAAGCACCATTAATTAAAGAATTATCAATTTTACTGGCCACATAACTACTAAGATTCCCCATATGCCAATTATATTTTTCACCTACCAAATTATCCTCAACCAAGTCATTTTGTTCAATGCGTGTTTTGAACTCCCTCGATGAAATGGAATTTCTAACAGATCCCATTTTTTCATCTGGAATGAGAATTGAATTAAATTCCCCCAATATTATCCAGGGGATATAGATGCCTGATTTCGAGGACCCCATTTCCACCCATAGATTCATACGATCCTCGTAACTTTTGTGGGCATATACAAATGTACAAAAATATCAGAGCCAAGATAATTTAAAGACTAGGTGACATACCGCTCACATGAAACAGCCATGGATGTACTTGTCATAGATGATTGAGCCAAGACCCAAAGCCTTTTGACATCAGTTGAACACCTATTGGTGTCAATTAAAGAGAATCCCTAATTCTATAAATTGGAATGTTTAGGAAGTAATATCTTTTTAGGCTCAGATAGACCTATAAGAATAGGATTGTTCTTTTTGATGAACAACTGAATCGATCTGGTGGTTTCTATATTATCAAGTCCTTGACGATTCCAGAAAAACAACTTCACTTGAAACGAACTCTGTGGTTGGGACCCCTCATGTTTCCTAGTTTCTTAGGCGGCCAACCGACCTTCTTTTTGATAGATATGGTGCCTTCTAATAGATTTGTTACATCAACTCTGCTCTTCAGTACAAATTTTAATTATGCATTCAGTTTCTATTTCATCATATCTATAGGATTTTATAGGGTAGAATTGTTATTATCATCACTCCCCTCATTACCAACTCCAATTTGATAATCTCCGTCAAAATGAATTCAAACTATCTTAGCAGATTCCCTATTGCCTGTAGATTCAGATCCATTAATTTGCTTCCTCAAACGATCCTCTGCCTACAGGTTCGATGTAGTGTCATTTCTGCTATGAGTTAATGTGCCTTCAATGTCTTTAATATTACCATAATCAGAAACCCTAGATACAGCTGCATTAATTTGTAGGTATGTTCCCATGGAATTCTGTCATGAAGGGGGAATGTCACCAACATCAATAATTGAGACCTCCATTAAAGGAGTTTCCTTTTGTGCTTCATCAGTTGGATTATGAACGTCACAAAAAGAGAAAACCAGGTTTCATATGTCATTAAACAGTTCCAGAGTAATGAATTCGTCTTCCATTTCATGCTTCCATTATAGAGACAGATTAAAAATGTCATATGAAATCTCAGAATACCGATCTTGTACAACATCATGGGCCTCCTCTTCTTAATCTATGTCAGCCCATGTCTTCTTCTTGATGAGTGATAGAGTTTGTTCATTTTCATAACAGATTGGATCTGTTCATGATTTACAGTAGAAATATCATGTGGAATCCTTACAGATGTCTGTGAAGCACCTACTTGATCCTTGATGATTCTTGTCTTTTCAATAGGGACATTTTTTGATCTTTTACTCCTATTTTCATCACTCCATTTTGAGTCTTTCATAATAGTAACCTTCTTTTGTAGAATTCTGTAGTTGGTAACAAAGTGACCCACTGTCTTGAAAACCTCACAAAAAGGAGGAACATTCACATATTCAACATTAACCTCTATTTAGTATCACTTACCAAGAAAGGATATACTATTAGGACACTTCAATTTCATATTTACATAAACAAGCATATGATCAAAGAAGTGGAGTTTCCAATCCATGGTCCTTTGATCCAATCTGATTGGAGTAACAATACAAGAGGCTATGTCATTCAGAAACCTTTGATGCCAATATACCCAATTCTAACCATGAAACCTAATCCAAATCAGGGAATTATATTGATTTAGATTAAAGGGATTAAGATTAACATCCCATTCAGATATCCATAGAATTATAGGAATCAAATGAAAATTTCCAACATTCCATGCTGAATTCAATGCCTCCCGGGATTGTAAAATAATATGAAAAATCCTCTCCCAGTGGGAATTGTCCTCCAATCCTTGTTTCCCCAGTTGTGAGAAATACTAATCTTAAGTTGCGCATTCGGCTATTGTCTATCACCCTTTGAGTAGATCACATGACCTAGAATTGAAATTTTATAAAGATTACTCATTTGCTGATGGGAATCTAGGTATTCCTAAACAGAAAAACCACCATTCTCAAGTCACGTGACATTGGATGGTTTTTCCAAAACATCCTCTGTAAGTTCTCTCGATCCCGAGAGGACATCCACAAAATATATTCCCGACTTCTTCAAACCCAAGGGTTCTAGGAAATCCCTGGCTTTGATCGCGTTCGACAAAGATCCACGATCATCCTTGTAGGCCAATTCCTATTCATATTTGGAATTGTAGATATGAATATTGTTATCGAATTTGTGTGTAACAAAAAATACTTATTATATAGGTGTTTTGAATCTGAATTAGTAAAGTATAAAGTTGAGGTATGGAATTTCTCTTTCAAATATATTTTAATCAATATTTTTTAATCATGAATTTCTAGAGAGTTAATTATCCAATCAGTGTATGATAAAGATACTCCATTTTCTTCTACACTAGTTATTTATTGAGATTATATGTTTTATTTTCATTTTACACTCTTTAATTAATTATGTGTTCAACCTAGTGTTTTTGTTGAAAATAGATTTTAATTATCTCTTTAGTCTAAAATAATTTTCATTCCATATACACATTTCCCTAAAATATTCATGAAAGAGTGAATGAATATCTTATAGTAATTTAAATACATTTTCCCCTTATTTTATATTTTAATTTTATTAAAATAATATTCTTGTATTTTTTCCAAATGACGTACTTTGTTACATTTTTACAAAACAATTGAAGGGAATGTTTTTATCACATACATTAAAAATAGATTTTCCCATGGTCATGGATAATATTTTCATTGAAGCTTCTAGTAATAGTATATATGTTTGATTTCAATGAAATTTATTTAATTTATAATTGAATAGTTTCATTTTCGAATGTGAATTAAAAAGAAAAAAAAATATTTTGTCATGATTTAATATTTTTTATCATTAAAAATAATCTTCTGTCTACAATTACATCAATTGATGTTATATAACAATAAAAACAAATACGAATCATTGAATATACCATTATTATTTCTCTCGATGTTTTATTTTTCAAATGAAAATATGTATTTGGAAAAAATTCCATATTCCATAGGATATACTTTTATGTAATGATTGTGAAATCCATTTCATTTAATGAGTTCCATGATAAATAATGCTTTATTATATTATGGAGGACACAGACACATATATTTATATGATATGTTTTATGTGATGGGTGGGACCTATATATCACTATAATGGATTCTATAAAGATAGAAAAATAATTAGGTAATGATCTTATTTATTAACCTTATTTTAATTTTCACAGCTTTGTGCATGGAACCAGTTTTGATGTTTGTACGTTTCTACAGAAACATGGATTTTATGTACATGAGATACTATATGAATTTTTAATTTATTTCCATAAGATCATGGGTATAACTTTTTTATGTCTATAACATTAAATGAGTTCTTGATTTCATGTCTTTAACTTAATGAGTCTTCCTGTTTCTATTTAAACATGCTAAAAATGTATTAATTTTACAAGCTTCCGATAATTATGTGGCTTATAAAAATTATATTCTCATGTGGACAATTTTTTTCACACCATTATGATCCATATGTTATTATGTGATAACATTTATTCCATGATTCATTATTTTTTTCTATGATATTATATGTTCATATTTCAAATTTTAATGTCATGTACTAACAAAATTATTCTAATTTTATTGTTATATGATTATTGAAATATACCTTATTAACCACACTAAGAATTAGAGATATCATTTTATTATATTTCATTTCTCCAATTAATGATGAATTTTATTTGACATGTTATGTATACGAAGGGTTCTTGTAGAGACCTGAAGCTTGACGTACATGGACATTACATTACTTTAGCGGAATACATAACAAAAACAGACACACGAGGACCGTAATAGTTTAGTGTCTTTGGAAACATGGAACATAATATTCTAATCGTGGTGAAAGATCTTCAACATCTCCCATTAAGATATTTCCTTTTTTTATTACCTAAAACCTTTCTTGGTATCCTTGGGAAAAGAAAACAAAAAAAGGGTGAGCTCAAATTCTCAGTAAGGGTAAGCATGGATAAAATAAAACATACCATATACATTTGAACTTAAAAACATGAACATAATGTTTAAACATCAAAATCTTGAGAAATGACATAAAACATTGAAGTACGTAAGGCATAGATCATAAAGAAATATTAAGAATGAAAAAATAGCATGGGAATAAAACATGTAATTGTGGCATCCATTAAGCACATGTAATTATTTCCATAGTAGCCAAGGCATTGCTTCCAAGACCATCTTAGTAGACAAAGTCCATTTCTGAATCGAGTTCACTCCTCGTTTCAGTCCTGTTTTACTGAACCGGTTTAACCTGTCGTTCCAGCCATGTCTATCTCATGAGATATAAATATTTACCCAATGCATTGGAGGGAGATATAGGTCCCACCCATCTCATAGTGAAATCATTCTTACTTGTGCCACAAAATAAACATAAAACATTCATCATAACCCAATGAATAGAATGGGTTTCATAAACATCATCCCATCAATTCATAATCCATATAAAACAAATGGAAATTTCATCATAAAAAGTGAACCATGTAAATCATAGAGACATTAAAAATGAAATATAAACATATCAAATAATGTCATCTTAGATGGAAAATGGTTTTGATAAAACATTTGAAATGAATTCTTGAGGAAAATATCCTTTCTTCATCAAAATCATTTCCTTTTCAAAAAAATTCATGAACTTTTAAAATAAAATTATTTTGTTGAAAATAGTCATAAAATTAGGTAGATTAAGATTCATGAAAATGAGGCATTATGAAACCGTAAAAATCCTTTCACGCTGTATAAGTTAAAAATAACATTCTCCTCGTACTTTTGTCGGAAAAATAAAAAAAAGTACGTCGTAAAATAAACAAAAGAAAGATTCCTTACATACCATGTAGTAAAAGTCAAAAATGGGTAAAAAGGACTTTAAACATACATGAAAACACTTTTATAAAACATGGACATGGATGATATAAATAACCCCATTAAATACTTACGAATAAGCAATCTCGGATAAAAATGAGATTTGCAAAATTATCCCTTACCATAGGTCTGATATTCTTCATACGTATCCGAACCTCTTGTATAATGATTTAAATAATGTTATTGACTTATTGAAGAATCATATTAATTGTTATGATATCATATATGGTTCACTTATGACTTTATATTACCCGTTCTTTTGTAAATTCCATGTTAAAGAGCGTTTTGGGTAAAATCGTTTCATTCGACGTCCGTGTTTTGACTTGTAATTATTCATATGATTACTTAGATCATGATTACTTAATTCCAGAATATAAAACATGATTTATATATAATATATATTCAGAATATACATATATATAATAGATCGATAAATGGAATGAAATACCCCATTCAGGAAGATAGTAGGCCGTACGTACGCATGAATGTTGTTATCGTTTCCTTATTGAGTTGGATGGAATTAAGTAGATGACATACATATATATACACATAAATCCAGTATCATTATTATTTCATATATTTCATGGTTATATATTATATATACTTTATAATCATTTATGAATGGTTAATCATTGAGAATTAATCTCATCGTGTCGTGGAGACGGTATTCCATACGTATGCACGAGCGATGATATCGTTCCCATGATCGTGGAAATTTAATGGGGTGTATGTATACTATTACAGAATCATTATCAATTTAAAATAATCATATATAGTTATTATTTACACCATTATACTCATCCAAGTAAGGTGGTGCTGGAAAATAGATTACACCACGGCGTGGAGACAATATTCCGTACGTACACACACACGGTGATTTCGTTTCCCGTAGGATGGATAGATGGTGAAATAGGGTTGTTTCATACTTATAATAACAAATCCGTATATGAGTGATACTGATATTATTAATTCATAATGAAACAACCTAATAAGAATAAGTGGAAGAAGAAATAAAGGTGAAAGAATCGGTAACGTAAATTAGCTCTTCTTTGGAGCGCCTCTTTTAGACCTCCTATTAGGGCAATAAAATTGGTCTTTGAAAAAGACCAGGACCTCTATAATGTTTCTAGGGAAGTGGAGAAGAGAATTGGTCAGGGGTTGGCCGAGCTTGAAGGCTCAAAGTAGTGTGTGGAAGAGAGGGAGGAGGTGCCCTTTTATAAGGGAGGAGAGGGGCACCTTTGGAAATCTTAAAAATATTAATTTATAATAAATCTAAACCCACTTAAAAACCACCAAAATGACTCATATTCGAATATTAGATGATATAGGGTTGTAATCGCATCAACCAATCAAATTTAGACATTTTTGGATCTTATTTTAAACCTTATCATTTTGATTTATCCTTATTTAATCTATTTAGGTTTATTTGTGGTAATAAAATTCTCAATTTTAAATTATAACAAATAATTACTTATTTGTTGATAATTTTCCATAATTGTTTACTTTATAAAATTATAGACCATATAAATTAAAATTTATAATTTTTAAATACTTTTTGTGATTTTTAAACAATTCTATAATATGTTATTTTTATAAAATAACAATAGTGTCAATTTTGACACTATTCATTTATTTGAATTTAAATAAAATATATGCAGAAGATATTTTCGAAATAAAAGATTTAAAAGATTCATAAAAGTTCATATGTATTTATAAAATTAGTGTAGAACATTAAATAGTTCATATAATATTTATTTTATTATTATTAAAACCATTTATTTGGTTTATCTCTTAATAAAATAATTACTACAACATTTTTGTATAATTATTTAATATACTTATATGTTGCATAAAAATTAAAAAGAAAATCGTATGATGAATATAAATCTATTAATTTAATAATAATACTTTTACTCGAATTTATCATCTTAAAATCACAATAGTTAAATTGTTATATTTATTAAATTATGAAGGTGGCAAATTTGGCATCATTTAAAATAAAATAATATTAGTGTCATAATTTCTTGTAAAAGAATCCAAATGGTCAAATATTAGAAAATTGGATGATTATAGTTTAAATTTACATGAAAAATAAGATTTTTTCAGGGTTTTGTGCCTTTCATGGTAACTATTAGTTTAATAAAAACTATATTCTTGATTTTTCACTAGATAAATAATTTCTGCATCACTATTGTGTCACAATTAATGATAATTATTTAATCCCAAAAAATTCTAAATAAATTCACATGATGTAGATAATTTTTTTATATTTCTGTAGAATATTAATGTTCGAAGTTTCATGAATTTTATCACTAAATTAAAATTATTATACTTATAGTATTTAAGAGAGTGACATGTTGTCACTTTCTTTGGTTTTAATAATAATTAAATTATTTTCATGGAAAAAAACCCATTAAATTTATCTAATACGACCCTTAGGTGATATGGGTCGACTTTTAGTCATCCAATAGGATTTTTCCAAGTGTTAGGGTAATTTTATAATCTTATATTTACCCTTAATTACCCGATTTACTTTTAACAAAAGTAAATAAAATTTACTGTTGTTACTATTCACAATTCCCCAAAATAAAAAGTATCTTATTAACATAATTTGGACCCACTTATTCCAAATATGGAATCCATTTTTCCAAATTCAATACACAAAAGTTTCAAAAATGAAATTAAAATTAATCCCGTTGTCGAAAGAAAACGGGTTTTTCTATAAAACATTGAAAAATATTGAATTGATTTAACCTACGAATTCATGGTAAAATAAATTCTAATGACATACATTATATTAAATGGTAAAAATATATTCTATTTATACTTTTAAACCATTAAATATTATAATTTAACCACATAAGATATTAAGATGAAAATGTTTTTTTTAATTAAAATATAGCGTGTTTTTACTATTCATTAAAATAAGAAAGTTATCATAATAAAATGAAAAATTTATCCAAAGTAAATTTTTATTTCTTGATTCCAAAGAATAATTTTATTTTGTCAAATTGAACTTATAAAAATTTCAAAAACTATATTTAAAGTGGGTGCACCATCAAAAGGCAGAAAAACTATATTTTTTGAAAAATACTTATTTTACCCGAAAAATTTATTTTGTTCTTATAACATGTTATAAAAAATGTGTAAGATGAATAATAATGTTATAAAATTCAAAATTTAGTTAATACTATTCATAACGGCTAGTTCATAATAATATTATAATAATATATCGTTGTTTAGTAACACCCGGTATTGCGTACAACACACGCTATCGAGGAAGGTTGCGATTGCGTGTAATGCAAGCCAAGTCAGGGTTACGTGTTGTGCAAGAATCATTTGTTGTTTCGTATAATATAATCCAACCATATTTCATTTATACATTGAATATATATATATATACCCAATGTTTCGTAGAATAAGTATTATCAAAATTGTGTGTAACACGATCCAAGAATAGTGTTGTGTATACTGCAAGCTAATACGGTGTTGTGTATAGAGCAAGGTAATCTTGGTGTAGTATACAACACTATACATTAATGAAATTAAAATAATATTTTTCCTAAAATCTAGGGTTGTTACATTCTACCCCCCTTAAAATGAATTTCGCCCTCGAAATTCGTCGGGGTTATAAATGGTTTACTACTTGAAAGTTTGTTTAATAGAAACCCACATCGTAAAAAGGAATACCAAAACATGGATTTTAAAAACTGAAGTATGAAATATAACGATTACCCAAATTAACTCATCATGGGGTATCCACGTTGGAGAACATAGGTGAAAATATGGATATAGAAGAAAAATCTAACCATCAAGTTCTGATAGAGAGTGGTAGAGAACATGGCTATGAAAATGCCAACAATCACAAAGCTATTGATTTGTGATGATCTAAGGTACCATCTGATTAATTGGATATAAGGGAACTAGGACAACATTTTTGGTTTTGATGATCATTTCCCTAATGTTGATGAATTAAAAGAAATACTTGCATGATTTTGGTACAATATCACTGTTGTTCGTGAATTGAACAATTTCCACTTCATCCCTTAAAGAAATGAAGTTGAATTTGTTATTCGTGATGTGTCAGCAGATCATGTGTTGGAATGATGGGTCATTCCATCACTTTCAAACAAAAGGTCAGAAAAAGTTATAAGTCTATCTTATGGTTAGATTAATCATATATGGTTCCAAAAATGAACTTATACTTCATATATCATAACACTTATTAAAATAAAACTAGTTTCTACTAACCAGGGACTTCCTGTAGGCCAGTGGTAGGAGACAAAGACCAGTCGCACTTCAGCTGTGGGTTTGATTCCCACAGCCTTGTCCGACTCGATGGGATGTCACCCGTCCTGCAGGTTGTCCTTTTTATAAAAATATACTACTATAACATCCCATCAATAATATCGAAAAAACATCTATCCTTAAACAATACTAACTTATGTCCAACATAATCCATTCCAATCTTTAGGCTTATCCATAATACTGTAGTCCACTCTCATAACATAGTGAAAATGATTACCAGAGATTTAATACCATCATTGATCCCCATATATCATAAGATATGTCTTGTTGGTCACATTCTAAACATTCTAAGGCCTTAATCATGTATTCTCTTGAAAAATGAATACCCATTAAACCATAGTAAAAACATGAATGCAGTTAAAAGTTAATACATTCCACATACCAAAATCCTCAAAATTCTATATACCCAAACCATGATATCACTTAGTCTATATATCAATCATGAGCTCATGAATACTGTCAAGCATTTCATTTTTTCGTTTTCCCTTCATTATGTGCATATCATCTTTTTTTCCCAAAAATATCTCAATCCCTTTCCATGGTTACCAGTACCATAAAATTACTGAAACCCACAATCGAAAAATACATAAATATTCCAATATTCCACGATGCTATATACAACATTATTTTGGAATCCCATTACATAAACACTTAATCATTCCACCACATCTTTTTCATATTCAACACCGCCAATAGTGATCGCATGTGACTTCCCTTTGTCCTTTTCCTTAAGTGGTTGCTCATGTCGATCATCATTAACCTTTGGATTAGGGCATTTATTAGCATAATTCCCCATTTCCTTACACTTGAAGCATTGAAATGTTTGTGGTGTGTTCTCTACAGTCTTTTCTTTATTTACATCATTAGAAACCCTTTTTCCATTACTTTGACACTCAGCTGCTTGATGACCTTCTTTTCCACACTTAAAACATTTTCTAGTCCCTTTAAGAAAATCTCCACCATGCTTCTTTCCACACTTTGAGCATAATGAGAAAATCATCTTCATTTCACCATTATTCTGAGATTTCTCCTTGAACTCCATCTTTCATTTCTTGTCAAAACTATGAGATGGATAAGTAACACCAACTTCTATTTCTACCTTGATAGCACAACACACAATTTCTTCATAGCTACTGAAGTCTCTTATTGCTAATGCCCTTCGAAGATTTGGTTTTAAGCCACTGAAGAATCGATCAACTTTACTTTCAGGTTGGATGATAAATCCAGATGCATACCTTGTAAGCCTTGTAAAATTAACTTCGTATATACCAACAGATTCATCATCCTTTTGCTTTAGTTCGAGAAACTCCTTCTCCATCTTTGTTCGAAGAATATGAGGGATGTACTTATTGAAAAATAAGTTCCTGAACTCATCCCATTCCATGGACTCAATTTCATCTCTTGGCTTCATATTCTTGATAAGATTCCACCATTGATCAGCTTCACCTTCTAAACGATATACTGTTAAGATGAATTTATCATGTTCAGAACATTGAAGAACTGAAAATATCTTTTCAGTGGTAATGATCCATTGTTCAGCAACAAGTTGATCAGAAGACCCACTCAAAGAAGGTGGACGTTGCCTCATGAATGACTCAATAGATATTGTTCCCTTCTCTGATCATTTGGAAGTCTATAATGATTCATAGCTTTTGTAATTATAGAAATAAGATTTTGCACTCCATCTCCCATAACATTTGTTTGTTCAAGAGGATAATCATTGCATTGTACATTACATTGATCAACACGGTTCCTTCGGGTTCTAGCCGTCATCTAAAACCCAAAAATAATAGTGTGAGAGGCAAAAATCATGCTAGGGAAAACAATATAACAATGGGGGAGTACCTTCAATATCTAACATCTTATGTTACCGTAATTTTAGTACTATAACCTATTCTTATACATAACCTTAGGTACATCCCTAGACATAACATAGAAATATCTCTAGGGATCTCACTAAAGTTCTCACATCCTAGTTTCCAAAGGTTGACTAGACCTCTCTCTGATACCAACTGTAGAGACCCGAAGCTTGACATACATGGACATTACATTACCTTAACGGAATACATAACAAAAACAGACACACAAGGACTGTAATAGTTTAGTGCCTTTGGAGACATGGAACGTAATCTTCTAATCGTGGTGAAAGATCTTCAACATCTCCCATAAAGATCTTTCCTTTTTTTCTTACCTAAAACCTTTCTTTATATCCTGGGGAAAAGAAAACATAAAAAGGAGAGATCAAATGCTCAGTAAGGGTAAGCATGGATAAAATATAACATACCATATACATTTGAACTTAAAAACATGAACATAATGTTTAAACATCAAAATCTTGAGAAATGACATAAAACATTGAAGTACGTAAGGCATAGATCATAAAGAAACATTAAGAATGAAAAAATCGCATGGGAATAAAACATGTAATTTTGGCATCCATTAAGCACATGTAATGATTTCCATAGTAGCCAAGGCATTGCTGCCAAGACCATCTTAGTAGACAAAGTCCCTTTCTAAATCGAGTTCACTCCTCGTTTCATTCCTGTTTTACTGAACCGGTTTAACCTGCCATTCCGGCCATGTCTATCTCATGAGATATAAATCTTTATCCAATGCATTGGAGGGAGATATAGGTCCCACCCATCTCATAGTGAAATCATTCTTACTTGTTCTAAAAAATAAACTTAAAATATTCATTATAACCCAATGAATTGAATGGGTTTCATAAACATCATCCCATAATTCCATAATCCATATAAAATAAATGGACATTTCATCACAAAAAGTGAACCATGTAAATCATAGAGACATTAAACATGAAACATACACATATCAAATAATGTCACAATAGATGGAAAATGGTTTTGATAAATCATTTGAAATGAATTCTTGAGGAAAATATCCTTTCTTCGCCAAAATCATTTCTTTTTCAAAAAATGTCATGAACTTTTAAAATAAAAGTATTTTTCTGAAAATAGTCAAAAAATTATATATAGTATGATTCATGAAAATGAGGCATTATGAAACCGTAAAAATCCGTTCACGCTGTATAATTTAAAAATAACATTCTCCTCGTACTTTTGTAAGAAAAATAAAAAAGTATGTCGTAACGTAAACAAAAGAAAGATTCCTTACATACCATGTAATAGAAGTCAAAATGGGTAAAAAGGTCATTAAACATACATGAAATCACTTTTATAAAACATGGACATGGATGATATAAATAACCCCATTAAATACTTACGAATAAGCAATCTCGGATAAAAAAGTGATTTGAAAAATTGTCCCTTACCTTAGGTCCGATATGCTTCGTACTTATCCGAACCTCCTGTATAATGATTTAAATATTGATATTGACTTATTACAGAATCATATTAATTGTTATGATATCATATATGGTTCACTTATGACTTTATATTACCCGTTCTTTTGTAAATTCCATGTTAAAGAGCGTTTTGGGTAAAATCATTTCATTTGACGTCCATGTTTTGACATGTAATTATTCATATGATTACTTAGATCATGATTACATAATTCCAGAATATAAAAAATGATTTATATATAATATATATTCAGAATATACATATATATATTATATTGATAAATGGAATGAAATACACCGTTCATGGAGACGGTAGGCCGTACGTACGCATGAACACTGTGTTCGTTTCCTTATTGAGTTGGATGGAATTAAGTAGATGACATACATATATATACACATAAATCCAGTATCATTATTATGTAATATATTTCATTATTACTTATTATATATACTTTATATTAATTTATGAATGGTTAATCATTGAGAATGAATCTAATCCCGTCGTGGATACGGTATTTCGTACGTACGCACGAGCGATGATATCGTTCCCATGATCGTGGAATTTTATTGGAGTGTATTTATACTATTATAGAATCATTATCACTTTACAATAATCATATATAGTTATTACTTACACCATTATACCAATCCAAGTAAGTTGATGGTGGAAAATAGATTACACCACGGCGTGGAGACGGTATTCCGTACGTACGCACGCGCGGTGATTTCATTTTCCGTAGGATGGATATATGGTGAAATAGGGTTGTTTAAAACTTATAATAACATATCAGTATATGAGTTATACTAATGTTATTACTTCATAATAAAAAAACATAAGAAGAAGAAGTGGAAGAAGAAATAATGGTGAAAGAATCGGTAACGGAAATTACCTCTTCTTTGAAGCGCCTCTTTGAGACCTCCTCTTAGGGCACTAAAATTGGTCTTTGAAAAAGACCAGGACATCTAGAATGTTTCTAGGGAAGTGTAGAAGAGAATTGGGCAGGGGTTGGCCGAGCATGAAGGCTCAAAGTGGTGTGTGGAAGAGAGGGAGGAGGTGCCCTTTTATAAGGGAGGAGAGGGGCACCTTTGGAATTCTTAAACATATTAATTTATAATAAATCTATCCCCACTTAAAAACCTCCAAAAATGACTCATATTCAAATATTAGATGAGATAGGGTTGTAATATCATCAACCAATCAAATTTAGACGTGTTTGGATCTTATTTTAAATCTTATCATTTTGATTTATCCTTATTTAATCTATTTAGGTTTATTTGTGGTAATAAAATTCTAAATTTTAAATTATAACAAATAATTACTTATTTGTTGATAATTATCCATAAATGTTTACTTTATAACATTATAGACCATATAAATTTAAATTTATAATTTTTTAATATTTTTTGTGATTTTTAAACAATTTTATAATATGTTATTTTTATAAAATAACAATAGTGTCAATTTTGACACTATTCATTTATTTGAATTTAAATAAAATATATACAGAAGATATGTTCTAAATAAAAGCGTTAATAGATTCATAACAGTTCATATGTATCTATAAAATTAGTGGAGAACATTAAATAGTTCATATAATATTTATTTTATTATTATTAAAACCATTTATTTGGTTTATCGCTTAATAAAATAATTACTACAACATTTTTGTGTAATTATTTATTATACTTATATGTTGCATAAAAATTTAAAATAAAATCCTATGATGAAGATAAATCTATTAATTTTACAATAATACTTTACTCTAATTTATCATCTTAAAATCACAATAGTTAAATTGTTATATTTATTAAATTATGAATGTGACAACTTTGGCATCATTTAAAATAAAATAATATAAGTGTCATAATTGCTTGTATAAGAATCCAAATGGTCAAATATTCGACCATTGCATGATTATAGTATACATTTACATGAAAAATAAGTTTTGGTCAGGGTTTTGTGCCTTTTATGGTAACTATTAGTTTAATAAAAACTATATTCTTGATTTTTCACTAGATAAATAATTTCTGCATCACTATTGTGTCACAATTAATGATAATTATTTAATCCCAAAAAATTCTAAATAAATTCTCATGATTCAGATAATTTTGTTAGATTTCTGTAGAATATTAATGTTTGAATTTTCATGAAGTTTATCACTAACTTAAAATTATTATACTTATAGTATTTAAGAGAGTGACATGTTGTCACTTTCTGTGGTTTTAATAATAAATAAATTATTTTCATGGAAAAAAGTCCATTAAATGAATCTAATCCGACCCTAAGGTGATATGGGTCTACTTTTAGTCATCCAATAGTATTTTTCCAAGTGTTAGGTTAATTTTATAATCTTATATTTACCCTTAATTACTCGATTTACCTTTAACTATAGTAAATAAAATTTACCGTTGTTACTATTCACAATGCCCAAAAATAAAAAGTATCTTTTTAACATAATTTGGAACCACTGATTCCAAATATGGAATTTATTTTTCCAAATTCAATACACAAAAGTTTCAGAAATGAAATTAAAATTAATCCCGTTGTTGAAAGAAAATGGGTTTTTCTTTAAAACATTGCAAAAGATTGAATTGATTTAACCTACGAATTCATGGTAAAATCAATGCTAATGACATAAATTATATTAAATGGTAAAAATATATTCTATTTATACTATAAATACATTAAATATTATAATTTAACCACATAATATATTACGATGAAAAAAGTTGTTTTTAATTAAATATAGCGTGTTTTTACTATTCATTAAAATATAAAAGTCATCAGAATAAAATGAAAAATTTATCCAGAGTGAATTTTTATTTCTTGATTCCAAAGAATAATTTTATTTTGTAAAATGGATCTTATAAACATTTCAAAACTATATTTAATGTGGGTGTGCCATCAAAAGGCGGAAAAACTGTATTTTTTGAAAAATACTTATTTTACACGAAAAAATTATTTTGTTCTTATAACATGTTCTAGAAAATGTGTAAGATGAATAATAATGTTATAAAATTAAAAATTTAGTTAATACTATTCATAACGGCTAGTTAATAATAATATTATAATAATATATCTTTGTTTAGTAACACCCAGTATTGCGTACAACACACGCTATCGAGGAATGTCGTGATTGCGTGTAATGCAAGCCAAGTCAGGGTTGCGTGTTGTGCAAGAATACCTCGTTGTTTTGTATAACATAATCCAACCCTATTTCATTTATACATTAAATATATATATATATATATACTCAATGTTGCGTAGAATAACTATTATCAGAATTGTGTGTAACACAATCCAAGAATAGTGTTGCGTATACTGCAAGCTAATACGGTGTTGCGTATAGCGCAAGGTAATCTTGTTGTAGTATATAACACAAGACATTAATGAAATTAAAACAATATTTTTCATAAAATCTCGGGGTGTTACAGTTCTAGTTATGAATAATTAGGTTTGTGATGATATAGATAATCTATGAAAAAGTTTTTTTTGTCCCTATGATTCCAAAGGCACATGTCCTATATGATTTTAGCTCAGATCAAAATTTTATGTAAAAAATATTAATCAATTTGAATATAAAATCTATATTAGAAATGAATGGGATGGAATAGTTTGTATCAAGTCATTTTTTAGTTATTCCTGAGAAACAATGATGAGAAATCATTATTAATATCCATAGGGACGTGTCAATGATTAGAATAAAATCAAAATGGGTTTGAACACCGATGACTTATACTATGAAAAGGAATTCTTGATTGAAAATAGTTTCCATTGATTTAATCATAAAATGAATTATATTTCATTATTATGTGGGTTTCCACAATGATTATCTTTATCACACTATGATTTCTATTTTTATTCAATGGTTAGAACCCAATGGAATCATGTTAACAATGAATGTGATGAAAAAGAAATGATTTTTCTCTTGTGAAATAGAGTCTATTAATACATGGGATTCAATATCATGTGATTATCCTAACCCTAATCATTCAATATATTGGTGGTAACAAAATTCTTGTTGATCAGATGAATGAATCATGGATGCGAAAACATGTTATTGTATCATTTAGTTGATAATTAACAATATCCAACAATGGGTCTTCAGATCCTTATGTTGATTAGAAATGAATCAATGTGATGGAAATTATATTTTATGTTCACCATTACTCATAAAATGTAAAAAAAATTCTACTCTATCTATCATTTTAAGGGTAATGAATATCATGATTGAAAATTTAATAATTATACAATGATAGAGGAGGAAATATGGTATATAGAATAAGATTTGTTTAAGAGAACATTTTTTTTAAGTTTTGGTAATATATTATATACACTAAAAGAGTGAAATAATCCCATGAGATTAAGAAGAATGATAATTAATCCATTGGATTATATGAGTAAAATATTTAATGTTATACATGGTATGTTTTAGTTTTAATCCTAATCCCTTCAAGAAAAATTGATATATTTATTTGAATATTAAATCAACATATTTAAAGGATAGTAGCCCAAAAGAAAAAATTATAACTGGGAAGAAATTTTTTGATGTGCACAAAATGTTGAAATGTGATTTAGAAACCATAATGGATCTTGTGAAATGATATTAAAGATGAAGCTTCAATAAACTTTAGTTGTTTGTCTCATGAAGGGAACACAATGTTTCAACATACTACTTGACAAAAATGTGGGA
The DNA here is from genome assembly GCA_963277665.1 of Viscum album. Taxonomy (NCBI): domain Eukaryota; kingdom Viridiplantae; phylum Streptophyta; class Magnoliopsida; order Santalales; family Viscaceae; genus Viscum; species Viscum album. The sequence goes on from OY728152.1 coordinate 1,430,497,717, forward strand.
TGGGGCACTCAATTGAATGCCTACAAGGATTAGGAAAATTGATCATTTATGGAAAGTCGATCAATCTCGAAAAAGAAAATTGGGGTGATATAGAAAGTCCAATCAATAAAATAAATGGTGAGAGAGGTAAAAAAATTCACATCTCATACTTTAACTCTATTTTAAAAGAATATATTATTTTATTATAACCATTATAGAAATGTATAGTTAACGATATAGAATATATAATCATTACACATATATATATTATTAGCCATTATATGCAAATAACATTTTTATTTTATTGATCATAGATTTATATGAGATCAATTCATTTTTTGGATATATGATCTGTAATATTTGGGGGATCATTATGTTTAACATATTGTACAGTGAATTTTGATAAAATTTTGATATTTTTATATGATGATAAAATAGGTTTATCATAAACTGTATCAATGTTTTTTGTTTTAGTAATTATTAAGATGCTCATGTAATGAATAATGGATATCATGGTACATTAGATGGGATATTGGAATGAAAAATTACTCTACAATGTCCATTTCATAGATTTTGAGATGAATTTTATATAGATTGATCCATAAGAAAATAATGGGATTATGATAATAACATAAAATTCAATCAAGTACGATTATTTTATTTATGTACTTGTATTGATATTAAAATTATCCCTTAATATTAAGAAAATAAATTAATATAAAAAACATTATCCACATAATTTTATTATTGGGAAACCAATAGTCTTTTAAACCATTTCAAATTTATAGTTCTGTTATGGTTACAAATTTTCTGAACATGTTCTAAATATCCTATAATCTGCCTTTGTGACTTATTTTATCTTCTCATATCCATGATTTCAGTTCCCGAATATGTTCTCATTTATGTAATCATAGTTACATGTTGTTTCAAATGATCGTCATACATATGTTTACATATTTAAAGAGTATGATATTGTATCTATTTTTACAATGATGTATTTCAAAAAAAATGTTTAAAATATAAATCATGTGATTACCTTGTAAAGGTCTAAATTTCTTCGAAACAATTTCATCAATTGGTATTAGGAGAATGTAAAATCCATATAACTTAAATAATATTTTCTTTCAAATAATTTTATTTCTTCGATAGCATGCATTATATACAACACTGAGTTTAAATGAATTATGAGACACTATTAAAGTAATATTATTTAATGTGATAGTTATAACTGAATATTTTATTTGAAATGTTATAATTTGATTAAATAATTTATGAAATATATATGAACTTCTATATCTATATAAATATTTTGATAAAATCCTATTTAATAATTGAGATTTTCTTAGAATTGTTATTTTATATTAGACAAATATGTCTTCCTTAAAAAAGATTTAATTTAGTTTTGTGAGAAAATATTATAATTATTTTCATGAATATTAAAAATTAATATTTATTGAAAATAATTTCATTTATGAAGTCATCATATCAAAATTATCATTTTTTGTATTTTTTTGATTTTTTTAAAATGTTTTATTATATATTGTGTGGGGAAGAAAACCGATTCTCATGGAAATCAGTATTTTTATTTTAACCATTTTAAAATATTCATATTATTATTAAATATCTTAAATATAATATAATTTTTTTTAATATTATTTTTTGCATTAAGTTATTTTGAATAAATTATACACATGTAATTTGTCTAAAAACAATTATTATAAAAATTGATTGTTTATGAAAATTTTAATTTAAAAAAATGGTTTTCAGTGCATTTTGTGATTTTATTTTAAAATGAATTTTTGATACTGATATGTATTGAATTTTAAAATTTTAATTCCATATATGGAATTATGATTTTTTATTTTGGTAAATATGTCGCTTTTATTTTTAGGCATTATCAATAGTAACTACGGTAAAATTTATTGCAATGATAAAGCGTACATATGGATAACAAAAGATAAATATACATTCTAATCACATAAATTATCATCGTAATTATTATTATATGAATTTAATTTTACCATTATGACCTCATTCTCAAAAATAAAATTATAATGGCCACATGTCTATGTAATTGACACTTTTATTATTTAATGGAAAGAAAGATATGAAATTTCACTCTCTTCGTTTAAAATATATTTCATGTGTGAACATAGAGATAAAATAAACATTCTAACATAAATAAATTTCAATTTCGAACATAATAAAATTGTTTTCTTGAAATATATTGATTTTTATTTTTTAATAAAAAATAAATCTACAGTAATTTATTAGGTTACACAGATACACTATTATATATTTGTTGAAAATTAAAATAAGTGATCCAAAAATAGAAAATAAAATTTAATTTGTTATAATTAATGTGTCCAATAATTGTACGCATATATATAAAATTTTAGGTGTTTTTATACAAATATATTCAAAATTCCTCTTTATCATAAAATAAAAATGATTAAAATAAATGAATATTTTCAAATTTTACATCAAATGTATTTTATACAAATAATATTTCTTTAAAATTAATTAAAATTCATAAAATTATTATCTTTTACAAAGTGTATTTATTATGATTTAAAAAAATTTCAATGACATAATTTTGTGAAATTTTCTTTTTTTAATAAAAATATTGTCCCTTTAGGATTTAAATAGTCATTACCGTGGTTAGGGTAAAAAATAATTAACCAAGTAGTTTATAACGAATATAATGATTAAAATGATATGAAAATATGTGTACAATTCATTTTATAGTGTACTTGATACCCTAAACACTACTAATTAGAATTCATGACCATTTTTATAATTTTTTTAGAATAATCTTATTATAATTTTTTTTTTGAAATTCAAACACCACACCATGCTTCAACTATAAACATGATCCGAAAAACTCGCTTATTTACACAACATTTATACTTATAGTTTACCAAAACCAAATTAATGTTTACAATCAACATCTTTTTCCACTTTTTAGTGGTGTTGTTATCTAAAAATGTCCAACCCTAAATCATTATGGAGGGATCTGAAGGAGGTCTCCCAAAAAAGATGTAATCATCTTATCTTACCTATTTCAATTTATTTTATATTCTACCTATTATAAATCAATTTTGTTTATCAGTAAATGTAAGAATAAATAACCTAAATATTTTTAAATGTAATCATGAATATGAAAAAAAAATTATACACCCTCATTCACATCAACTAAGATGATAAAGTATCGCTTGGTCTCAGTTATGACATGCCATCTCCATAATGTGATAGAATTAATTTATGATAACATTCTGTTATAGATTGTTCTTATGATGGTTTTAATGTTCACATATTATTCGTATAAAAAAATTAAACTTCAGGGATTATAATATTATAGAAAACTTTATACCTTCAAAACCTTGGGGAAATGATTACATTTCTCCTGAATATGTGTTGACAATCACCTCTACTAAGAAATATGAATTTATATTCATATAAATTTTTATATTGATGGTTACAAGAAATATTTTCATGATTATATATGGTATATGTATCATAATTCAGATCTTATATAGGATAATTAATATATATCATTATGAATATACATCTATTGAAATATAAAAACATATTTCTCATGTATGTATGAAATACCATCTCCATAAATGGTATAATTAGAATTTCTATCTATAACATAACATTAAAATTTTAAATATTTATATAGTAAATTCCAATAAAATTTTTATACCATTATTAATATTATGTAAATTTTGGAAGTGTAAAAAATTTGTGGTGACTGTGACTGCAGAACCAAAACTAGTTTGAAACAAGTAGTTATAGGTGTAAATAGTGATATTAATAAAAAATTATTAATAAATGGGGGATAATATTAAATAAATAAATAATAAATGGTATTATTTATTTGAGTATGGTTAAGAAATTAATTTATAATATATCTATATTTAGTAAAACTGTGGTTTGAATGTGAATGTGTAAGAAGACACATGAGGTAAGGGATTTATATTTGAATCCTTTTTTAATCAGTACTATTTATACATGATTTATTGAGAAAATCATATTACCCTTCTCAAAAAATATAATTTATTTTACAATTTTTGGTTATTTATTATTATTGTATTTTTTTTCTTCCATTTTTCTCAGTTTTGGTTTTTAACATATTAAAATAGTTTTTTTAAATAATATTTAATGTAATTCACTCGTTAGTAAAAAATGATTTTTCATCCATAACTATGATTTCTAAAAATGAATGAAAGAAAGATCTAAATATTATCCAATGATTATTTAATTAATTTTTTTACCCTTTTATAATGTTTATATTCCATCAAAGAATTGTCTTTTTTATTTCTAAATAAATTAATTTTATAATTTTTACAAAAAATTATAACAAAATGTTTTATTAACTTAAAATGCCTCAATATATTTTACAACACTCTTGACTGTCATTTTAATTGATGAATAGTTAACACTTTTACATGAATAATTTTAGAGGAACTATTTTCCATTATAATAATTCAGTTTCATTTAGTAATATTTTTTAATATTTGAAATTTTGTTTTCATTATGAATTATTCCCTATGATCATTAGAAATAATTTTCAATATAAGATGAAAAACTATCATGTTATTTGAGATTTAAATTCAATATGATCTAATGATAACATCCTTTATATTTCTATATATGGTTTATTTCTATAATGGGAAGATTTTATTTAAAATCATTCCATTTTATATGGGATATAATTTAATGAAATGATTAGAAAATCCATTTTATTTCTAGAGTAAATAGGTGAAGAATGTATTATGATCTTTTAGAATAGATTTGTCTTATTTTCATAATGTTATTGGTAGAAACTATATCAATAACCATTTTCATGGGTTAATATCGAAAATACATTAGGTTAATATGTTATCTTTGAACCACATTTTCGTGTTCACAATTTTATGTTTACACCTGCATTTGTGTATATATGTTTATGCATGGACCTGGATTTCATATATATAAGATCATTTTTGGTCCTCTATTTCATGATCATAATTTCATTCATAGACCATGTTTCATTTCAATGAGTCTATAAGTGGACTTTATTTCATGTTCTTAACATAATTATTAATGACATATACATTTATACATGTTCATGACATTATAGGTTTATGTTTATTCCACAAATACATGTCTTATGAAAATGATCTACTCTTATAGAACATATTCTTTGATAAATTTATTATACATGTCTTGTGAACTTAAATTTATTATTCCAACATACATGATTATGATATATGATATGTGAGGTGTATATTTCAAATGGTTATCTTATGATTTCACACCCTTATGAAAATGTTATACTTATATGATCATTAATATCACACAATATTTCTATTAATGATATTATAATATCAACCTTTTTTATTTTTTATTTACTAGGTCAATGAGAATTATTTTAGAAATTATATTCCAACAAATGGTGATAGTAATAAAGAACATAGTAGTAGAAAATATATATCATTTACGCACAGGTTGTTTATGTGTACATTCTTCCAAAGTCATCAGGGTGATATGATTCTATCATGGTTCAAAATGTTATGTAATTAATATTTTTTTTTGTATAAAATATTTTTTCTATAAAAGTATGGGTATTAATAGTGTGTTCCCATAATGTCATTTAGAAATAGAAAATAATAATTAAAATTAATTGTCAAATCATTATGTATATAACACGACACCTTGGAAAAACCACATATTCTGTAGGAAGTGACTTCATTGAGTCATAATGTATGAATATAAAGGAATAGATTGTCATCATAACATATTACAATAATATATAACCAAATAACTTCATAAAATAGTTGTAATTAAAATAAAACATAAAGCATAATAACATTAGTTTATTTTTTCCCAAACCTAAAATACTATTACCTAAATAGTTATCACTAATCCCAAACCAATTACCATTAAAAAATTTTGGTCATTATATCCAATATAATTTAAAAACACATATAATAGTAGACATTACAGATACCCCATTTACCAAATAAGATAAAATTGTTGGAATTACAACCATATCAAGTACTAAATAAAAATAATTATTGGAATTACATCTAAGAAATTAAATAAGGAATGACAATGTTTCAAATTCCACCGAACACATAAAATTAAAATGGAATATTTATTCCATCATGATAAATAAAATTTACAATTGAATATCATTTTTTACATCATTCCAAACATATATAATAAAAAAACAACAATAGGCTTTAGGTCTAACCAATTCCTTTGGTAATAATTTGGGATGAAATTACACCAAAACCATATTTATTTATCACTATCCCCATTTTAATTTATACTAGGCTTTGCTAACGACTAGAATTTATCCCATATGATCTTCTTCTTCATTATAGAAAACCAAAGAAAAAAACATATAGTCTCCTAACCTACTTCACCCTAGAAAACACAATTTGTGGTTTATATTAAAATGTTTATTACCACTTTATATAAAATTCATATCAATCATTGACTGTGTGACCAAAAGTGAAAACATGGGAGACCATTCACACACAAAAAGAAAAAAAATTCAGTGACATCTTAAATGTGATTTTTTTCTAAAATCCTCCAATAAATTAATATAAAATTTTTATTTCAATATATATCAATTTTTATAGTATTCATCTGAAATATAATATATAATATTTATTTACGAAATTAAAAATATTACTTATAAATTAATGATTTATTCACCATCATGTATCCCCATTCTTTTTTCACCTCATGATTCTATTTTCTGATCATTTCTCATATTTTTATAACCCACAATATTAACCACTTCGTCTATGATATTACCCCTCTGGATATTGTGTATCAATATATAGTGATTGTATCTACATATCCATCTACTATTTGTTCTTTAAAATAGATGAAATATACAAATCCACTGAAAAATAAGTTTATATATTAAATAAAGCATCTAGTAATCTCATTATCTTCTATGATTTTTAATTTATATTTTCTAATTGATTAAAAAGTTTCATATTATATTTAAAAAAAATTATTTTTTATTTTTTAAACTAATTTTTATGGTATATTTTCCATATAATTAATTACAATCAGTACAATAAATAATTCATATTTTATTAAGTAGTTTTTAAATTTTATGTTTATATTTATATAAATAATAATACTCCACATTTGTGTGCTATGTTTGTTATAAAGGGTAATTAAAGAATTAATGTTCTATTTTAAAGATGATATATTATTCATTTATTATTAAATTATTTAAATATTAATATTTTTAGTTATTAATCATTATTTAGTTATATTTTAAAAAACAAATCACTATAGATTCTTGACATGATTTATTTTACTAATACGTTACACCCCGGATCATATTAAATTTCATTCTATAATTTGTATCATATTTTAATGTTATTTTAATAAATTATGTTATTTATAAAATAAAAATCAATATAATACAATGGAATAAATGTAAAATTAATTTAACACCAAAATATATAATTATTTTAAGGTGTTATAGATGTTTTTAGATTCAATAATTACAAATTGATCCTTAAATTTAAGAAATATTTTTTCCAAATACTAATTTCAAAAGATTGTATGGGAGAATTGATATTTATAAAAAAATTATAATGAATTAATTTTTATACTATATATTTTAGATGGATTCAGAATATTTAATTGATTAATGTAAAATGTTTGGGGGTTGTGTCCATCATCAGAATGGTATATTTCTTACACCAAAATTGTAAAATTAATGTATGAACTAATTTAATAAATATATTCCCATTTTTCCACAATATGATAATGATCATAACAAATTAGTGGAGTATTTGTATGGATTTTGGGATATTTTAATAAGATATATGATAATTGTACAATACATAAGATTTTTAGTGTAATCGATGATGGAAATAACGAGTTGTCAACGAGATTCAAGAAAATATATATAATTTTTATTTCAATAAAAATTGTACCATATCGGGTGCATATATTGAATTATAAATAAGTTAAAATTGATACTGTTATAGTTTATGAATATTTATTTATTAAATCTATGATCTCAAATCATTTTACGAAATAATGATTGTTGTTAACAAGAATTGTCTCAATTAAAAATGGTACATGATTCTCTTAATGACTTCATGTTAATTTCAAAATTATAAATAGAGATAAAAATTTAATTGTGATTTAACTATTTGAGACAAAAATAGGGGATTCATAAGGAATAGATACGTGAATATACATTAAAGAATAGAATTAAGAATAAAAAATCAATAATTTTTTATGTTACTTTCCACAGAATCCATGATTTCAATTTTTTTCATCATCTAAAATGGAAGAGAAAAAGAAGAGTCATGATATGTGAAAAAAATGATGGGAATATTTATCATCTATTATATTTAAAATAATATAAATATTTTGATTATGTGTATCAAATTTTTTCTTCAAATTCCAAGAGTATACATTTTATGTCATATGTTAATGGGTCTAACCTAGTTGGGATGCATATAAAACAAATACAACCTATGTCTAGTTATTTTTACAGCATAATATCTCCTTTTTAGGTACATGTTAGAAAAAATATATAATCAATATTTCATTTATCAAAACTAGAATGGAAATTCCTAAAAGACATTGATTTAAAAATTAATCATCACATAGAAGATTTTCAAATTTTAACGAATAATATTATAGATACATATGTTGCATTGATAAACATAATATTAAAATTCAACTATTTAATAATTTGGAGTATTACTAGTGATCATGGGATAAAAATTATGTTTTCTTAGAAAACTCACACTGGTCAGAATTGTATCTTTTGTAAAATTTTCTTCATGTATAAAATATTACCTTTTAGAAAAATATGGGGTTTCAAATTTTATTATTTATTTCCAGATTCCTCTCATTGATTTTATTTTTATAATTCATTATTAGATTGGTGAAGTAAATTGAATCCATGAAAAATATTATTACTATAGTCTAAAATCAATCACAATTAATTGTTATTGATTAATATTTTAGGAAGGAATACTAGTTGAACATAGATGAAAGATGCATTCTAACCCCATAAAATATATATAGATAATTATAAGTGAATAAATGGAATATATATTCCAAACTACCAAATATGAATTTAAATTTTTACTCAAAATCTTGACCTTATGTAAACTGCAAAAATGTATTTGAAAAACTAGTTTTTAGCAATATTTGGGAAGAATGGTAAAATAAAAATTATCTACTATTCATGAAAAGTATTAGAAAAAGTTAATATAATGTAGAACATATGAAAAAAAGATATAATAAATTAAATAATTTTTTATTATTAAATTATACTAAATTATTGTATCATTTGAATGTTCAAACATATTAATGTACATAAAAAAATTGTGTGATATTTAAAGTTGAATAGTCATAAAAAAAATTTATGTAATAGGGTATTAAATTTCAGGGATCTTTACTACAGAACTATATTGAAATATTTTATCCTCATATGTTCAGTATAAATTTATAATATTGTCTTTTTAAATAAAAAAATTTACATGAAATTGTGATTCTTCTCAAATAATGATTTGAAATTTCAATTAAATTGTTTTCGTTTACTACATAATTTTTTTGTTTATCTCTCATTGTATTTTATTTTATTTTTATGTTAAAAATATTTATGTTAAAAAAATAAATTCAAACAATTGTTTTTTAAGAACACATAATGTGTTTGTAATTCACATCAATCATGATAATAATTTTAAATTGAAACATTTTTCTAATTTTATATCAATTTAAAGATCAAAAATTATTATATGTTATTGTATTTCAATATTATTTTTATAATTGAATTTCACTCTTAATAATTTTTAGAATAAATGTTTGTGGAATTAAATTTATGTTATTATTGTATTGAACATTATATTTTATTTTCAACGATAACTCGTTTTTAATTTTATTCCATATCTAGTTTTTTTGGGAATTCATTTGATTTGATAATTTTAATTGAATAAAGTTTTAAAAATATTACCTTATCTTATGATAGATTTCAGTTGAAATCCATAAGTGAGTTATTCTGTCACATGTAAGATAATTTCCACCACACAAGTGACAAAAATATAAAATTTCTCTCATAATAATGGAAATTTTAATGCATGTAAGCTAATATATGTTGGATAATTAGTGGAATGTGTAAGTGAATAACTGGATAATATGATTTATCTTATTATTTTATATCACAAACTTGAGAATGATTCAAATATTGTGGACAAACCTAACTCTAAATTCAGATATAATACGATCAAAAGCTAGTTTATCAAAATACTTAATAGCATGGATAAAGAAATAATTTTTAAGTTATATGGAGGGGAGGTCCAAACAAATAATGATCCCATAAAGAGATATAAATTTATAGAAAACACGTGTTTTGAGGCCGAGTCAAGCTCCAAGACACTCAATAAAAGTCCATCGGTTTCCTATTTTCATAGACAGAAAGAACTGTGGAAAAAGATGTTTAGAATAGTTCTAGAGAGTTTCATGATCATCAATGAATTGTAGCAAGTTAATGTCAGATGATAATTAACCTAAGAAAAATCCTTTTTATCTATTATTTTTCTATTTTGATTCATTTAATGTTTCTTTAGGGTGGCCTTTTCATTAACATTGATGAATATATAAGATGGTACAAAATAGAATGTATTAGAATTCAGGATGTAATACACGAGACTTTTATGAGAAATATTTTATTTTTATGTTATATAAATCATCAAATGAATCTTTCAATACACCCAACACTAGCTTGGCTTGCTTTACACGCAACTTCTGCCCTCCTCGATAGTTTGCGTTGTACGCAGTTCCGAGTTTCACTAAACAACAACATGATATTAAAATATTATTAAAACTAACCGTTATGAATTGTAATAACCACTTTTTGAAATTTTATAAATTTTATCATTCAAAATGGACTTCATTTTTGGATTCTGAATATCGAAATTAGCCTAGGGTGAAATTTTGGTATTTTTCTGAAAACATTCAATTTTTGATGAATAGTGAAAACTCAAGGTTACTATTTAATAACCGACTTTTTATTTAAATAATTATTTATTTAATTTAAATTTATTTGAGGTCAAAATTGAATCATAATACCAATATAAGTTGAATTCAATTCATTGGAGTCATTTTATAATAATTATATATATAGATATATTTTTTATTGAATATTTCACAGTCTTTTACCCACATCCTAGGAGAATTTCCAAATTCACATCAACCATAATTTTACCACTTCGGTGAGTGGAATTTAGAAAATCCAAGAGACATTGTTAATATCAAGGACTAAAATGTGGTTCATTGAGATGAAAATAATTTTTGGTGAATAGTAACTTTTTGCATTTTTTCCACGGTTAAAAGTAAATAGGGTAATTAAGGATAAAAATGATATTATTATTACCTTAACACATGCCCTAATTCTATTGGATAAGTGTAATTCGACCAAAAACAACCTTAGGAATAAAATATGGCCATTTAGGCCCACTTGAAATAGATTAGGACAATTATTATCAATTTATTTAAATAAGGGTTAAAATAGTTAAAATCAATGTTTAATAACTAAATTATTTTTAATATAGGGTAATACAAATGATAAATTAGACTATAAATATTAATTAGAAAGAGAAAAATATTTCCTATATAATGTAATTTTATTTGTAATTTTTAGACTTTAAATAATTTAATTTATTTATGACACAATGATGATGTAGTAATTATATTATTAATGAAATAATGACATAATTGATGTTATAAATACCCAAATAAATGTAATTTGAGACTTTTTAGGAATTACAATAATTTTCTATTTTAATATTACATGTTAGTATTTATTTAATTAACATTGTTCTAACTAATCCTTCCGTTATGATTTTCACAAAAATAAATTACCAAATAGTGTCAAAATTGACATAAAATGGTTTTTTAAAACAAATATTATATTATTAATTTTTATTTTATTCCTAAAAAACTAAGGTTCGGACAAATTACCTAGATAAGGTTATATATATATATATAATAAAAAACTTGGGGTTCGTTTGGCTTGTTATAGTTTTTTATTAACCTTATAGTGTAAGAAAAAAAGAAGACACGGTAAAAGTTAAATTATCTAACTTAATGTTACATCTAAATGATAAGGTTAAAATAGATATCCAAACTTGTCTAAATTCTATTGGTTTAGAGGCTTTCGACCCATCCCCACTTTAGCTACGAAATAAATCAATTTGGAGCTATTAAAAACCGAATATGGCTTTATAATAAAATAATATTTTTAGTTTTTCCAAAGGTGCCCCTCTCCTCCCTTATAAGAGGGCACCTCCTCCCTCTCTTCCTCACACCACATTGAGCCTTCATGCTCGGTCAACCTTGGAAAAATTATATTTTCCACTTCCCTATAAACATCCTAGAAGTCCTGGCCTACTTCAAAGACCAATTTTAGTGCCCTAAAAGGAGGTATCAAAGAGGCGCTTCAAAGAAGAGGTAATATTCGTTACCGACTCATTCAACTTTATTTCTTCTTCCACTTGTTCTTATTTAGTTGTTTCATTATGAAGTAATAACATCAGTATAAATTTTATACTGATATGTTATTATAAGTATGAAACAACCCTATTTCACCATCTGTCCATCCTACGAAAAACGAAATCACCGCGCGTGCGTACGTACGGAATACCGTCTCCACGCCGTGGTGTAATCTATTTTCCACCAACACTTTACTTGGATGGGTATAATGGTGTAAAGAATTACTATATATGATTATTGTAAAGTTATATTGATTATTAAATAGTATACATACACTCTAATACAATTCCACGATCATGGGAACGATATCATCGCTCGTGCATACGTACGGAATACCATCTCCACGATGTGATGCGACTCGTTCAAAATGGTCTTCAACACATAATGAATATATAAATGAATTGAATGAATTAATATGATATATATTACACTAATACCATTCTGCAAATGAGGTATCTATAACCTAAATAGAAGAATAAGAACTTATTCGACAAAACACGCATAAGAACAAAAAGTAATAAACACCCGAATAATAAGTAGTAATGAAATATTACTAATAAGAAGCTAAGAATATAACCATATATGATATCATAAAAATATTTATGATTTTGGAATAATTCAATAACATTACTTATATCATTATACATGAGGTTCGGACTCATATGAAGCAAATCGGATCTAAAGTAAGGGAAATTCTCCTAATCTCATTTTTATTCGAGATTGTTTATACTTCAAAATTTACTTGGGAATATTTATCATCCACATCCATGTTTCCTCAATATGTAATATTTATATCCTTGTGCAATTGTTTAAATCCAATTTTACCCTTCGGTGAGTTTTTAGTAAAAGATATGAAAGGAATATTTTGTCATTTTTCGTACGAGGTACTTTTTGACTTTTCCGACCAAAGGAAGAGAAGAATGTTTTTTATACGGCATGAATGGATTTTTAGAACATTATTTCCATGAAGCTTCCATTACATGTTTTTATGTTTATTATTAATCAATTCATTTTAGTTCAAAATTATATGACATGTTAACAAAGGAAAATGTTTTTTTGAAGTAGAAAGGATATTTTCCTCAAGAATGGAGTTCAAGTGTTTTATCAAAATTATTTTCCATCTAAGATATTATAGGGTTCTATTAATATCCCTATTTTTACATAGATTTGATTTATGTTATGATGGAATTATTTTTACGATAGCCTTTTGTGTATTATGATATGATGACGTGATGTTTAAGAATCCCATTTTTATTACATGGGTTATGCTATGATGTATGGTTTATGATTTTGTGGCACACATAATAATGGTATCATTATGAGATGGGTGGGACCTATATCTCCATGCAATGAATTGGGTAAAAATTTATATATCATGATATAGACATGGAAGGATTGGCAGGTTAATCTGGTTCAGTGAAACAGGACTGAAACGAGGAGTGAACTCAGTTCAGAAATGGACTTTGTCCGCTAAGATAGTCTTGGCTATGAGTAATGACTACTGAGAAATGATAATATTTAATTATGTGTGTATGCCACAAAGTTTCATGTTTTATTTTATGATTATTGGGATAACATTTCACTACTATGATTTATCCCATGTTATGAAATTATGATCTCTTTTGATGGTTATGATTTTCAAAATGTTATGTTCTTATGAATATGATGTGAATGATATTTCTTTTGTTTACACTTACTGAGCATTTGAGCTCACCCTTTTGTATGTTTTATTTCCCCAGATCAGGAAGATGTTTATTAAGTAGGATATTCCAAAAAGGGACTCTTGATATGATGAAATAAATGGGAGACAACATAGATGATTTATGAACCTGTTGTTTATGTTTCCCAGTTTCTAAAGACACTATACCTACACAAACCTTTGATGGTTTTTTTATATGTTTTAATAATTGTACTTCAATTTTAAAGTAATAACCATTTATGTAAATTATGGGTCGTTATAGTTGGTATCAGAGGAAAGGTATAGTCATCCTTTGGAAACTAGAATGTGAAAGCCTTAGTAAGAACGCTAAGGATAAGACTAAGCCTAGAACAAAATATTAGTGTTTTAGAATTGGCCATGAACAACCTATGACAAGAACTTATGTGTGAAATATTATTCTTGATTATGTGGTTTTCCTAATATAATTAGTGTTGTACACACTATTCTTCTTGGTTTTAGTCAATGGCTGGAACCTGAAGGAACCGTGTTAATGCGGAATACGACGGGCAATGCAATGATTGTCCCCCTGAGCCACCAAACATTATGGGAGCTGGAATGAAAAATCTTGTAGCCATGCTCACACAAATTTATCAAGCTATGAATCATGAAAGACTTCCAAATGATCAAAAGAAGGAGCAACATTCTGTTGAATCCTTCATGAAGCAGCGTCTACCTTCATTCAGCGGGTCTTCTGATCCATTAGTGGCTGAACAATGGATCAGTACCACGGAAAAGATATTTTCAATTCTTCAATGTTCTGAACATGATAAAGTCATCTTAGCAGTGTATCGTTTGGAAGGAGATTATGATCAATGGTGGAGTCTTATCAAGAATAAGAGGCAAAGAGATGAAATTGAGTCCATGGAATGGGACGAGTACAAGAACATATTTTTCAATAAGTACTTCCCTTGTATTGATCGAACAAAGATGGAGAAGGAGTTTATTGAACTAAAGCAAAATGATGATGAATATGTCGGTACCTATGAAGCAAATTTTACAAGACATGCAAGGTATGCTTCTGGTATTATTATCCAACCCGAGAGTAAAATCGATCGATTATTTAGTGTCTTAAAACCAGTTCTTCGAAGGGTGTTAGACATAAGGGACTTCAACAGCTTTGAGGAAATTTTTAGATGTGCTCTCAAGGTTGAGATGGAGATTGGTGTAACCAATCAGTCATATGGGTTTGATAAGAAGAGGAAAATGGAATTCAAAGAAAAATCTAAAGAGCAAACTGAAAAGAATATGAGCATTCCCTTATGCTCAAAGTGTGGAAAGTAGCATGAAGGGATTTGTCTTAAAGGGACAAGTAAATGTTTCAAATGTGGAAAGGAAGGTCATCGGGCATCTGAATTCTGCAATTATGGGAAGAAGATGTCTCATGATGAATACAAAGAAAAAGCTACTCAGAGTTCACCTCCTACACTTCAATTTTACAAATGCATGGAAATGGGGAATTATGCAAATCAATGCCCTAATCCAAGGGTTGTTGATGATGATCGACGTCAACAAAATCTTAAGGCTAAAGACAAAGGAATGTCACATGCAATTTCTATCAGCGATGTGGAGTATGATAACGAAGTGTTGAAAGGTACACTTACCATCCACTCTAAAGTAGAAAATGTTTTATTTGATTTTGGATCCACCCACTCTTTTATTCTGGAAGAATTTTCCAATGGTATCACCATATTACCTCAACAATTATATGTTCAGTTAGTAGTGACAACCCCTAATGGCACAATAGTCGCCTCAAAATTTTATAATTCTTCTCCGATTGAAGATTGTGGGAATGTACTTACTGCAAATCTTTTGATCCTTCCTATAGTGTAATTTGATGTGATTCTTTGCATGGATTGGATTTCTCTATATGGAGCTCATATCAATTTCCAAAGAAGGGAAGTCACATTTCATATTCCAGATCAATCTATGATCGTCTATCAATGTAAGGATGAACATAACCTTCCAGTGGAAATTTCTTCCATCTTATGGGTCTTGATTCCACTAAATGAAGGTTACTTATCTCAAATGTTTGGTGAGAAACTCATGATTATGAATATTCCCATTGTACGGGAGTTTGACGATGTATTTTCGGAGTAATTTTCGGGTCTTCCACCAAATCGTGAAGTTGATATTTCAATAGAACTCATACCGGGTGCTTTACCTATTTCAAAGATACCTTATAGAATGGCCCCAATTGAGTTGTAGGAATTGAAGAAGCAACTCCAAGAGAATCTTGAAAAAGGATTCATACGCCCTAGTGCGTCACCTTGCAGAGCACCTGTTCTGTTTGTTAAAAAGAAAGGTGGATCAATGAGACTCTACATTGATTATCGAGAACTTAACAAGATCACTATCAAGAACAATTATCCTTTCACATGAATTGATGACTTGTTTGACCAACTACGCGGAGCTCAATACTTTTCCAAGATTTATCTTCATTCAAGGTATCATAAATTATGGGTCAAAAGGGAAGATATACCAAAGACGACTTTCCGTACAAGTTATGGACACTATGAATTTATAGTGATGCCATTTGGTCTTACTAATTCCCCTGCAATCTTCATGGATCTGATGAATAGAGTCTTTAGAGACTATCAAGATAAGTTTGTGGTAGTATTTATAGATGATATTATTGTCTATTAAAAAAGAAAGGATGAACATGAAGATCACTTGATAATTATATTTAAGACCCTAAGAAAGGAGAAGCATTATGAAAAATTTACCAAGTGTGAATTTTGGATTCAAAAAGTTGCATTTTTGGGTCACATAATCTCAAAAGAGGGGATATTTGTGGATCCAGCAAAAACGGAGGTTATCGAATGATGGTCGAGACCAACAACAGTAACTGAGATCCGAAGTTTTCTTGGTTTGGTTGGATATTATCGACGTCTTGTGAATGATTTTTCATGATTTTCTAATCCAATCACCAGGTTGACTTGAAAAGGAGTTATGTTTTTTTACGAAGGAATGTGAAGAGAATTTCAAGGAGTTGAAAAGAAGGTTATCCAGTGCACCTGTGCTCACACTTCCTTTTAGTGGAGAAATGTTTGTGATCTATAGTGATGCATCCAAGAAGGGATTGGGGTGTGTTCTCATGCAAAATGCTATGGTGATAGCTTATGCCTCACGACAATTTAAAATCCATGAGCAAAATTTCCCAACTCATGATTTGGAATTAACTGCAGTAATCTTTACATTAAATATTTGGAGGCATTATCTTTATAGAGAAAGGTGTGACAATTATACTGATCATAAAAGTTTAAAGTATATTTTCACACAATAAGAGCTGAATATGCACCAAAAAAGATGGTTGGAGCTGATTAAGGATTACAACTGCTCAATTCATTACCACCCTGGGAAAGAAAACAAGGTGGCAGACGCATTAAGTCGACAAGACCATGCCAGTTTATCTATGATGAGGATCACAAAAGATCCAATATTTATGGATTTACAAAGTATGGATCTTGGAATTATAATTGAAGGGGAAAATCGTATCTTTCTCAAATGAATGTTCAACTATCTATTCATGTGAAGATTAAAGTGGCACAAAAAGAAGATGTAGGGTTACAAAATTAGGTGAGAAATGTTCCAGAATTCAACCTTGATTGTGATGGGATAATAAAGTTCAGGAATTGGGTTTGTGTTCCTCCCATCCCCGAATTAAAGAAGGAGCTCCAGGATGAGGCTCATAGTTCTTCATTCTCTATTCATCCTGGAAGCACGAAGATGTGTAGGGACCAAAAAAATTACTTCTGGTGGGATTGAATGAAAAGAGATGTTGCTGAATATGTCTCTCGATGCTTGGTTTGTCATGAAGTTAAAGCTAAGAGACAGAAGTCTACGGGGATGTTACAACCATTACCCATACCAGAATGGAAATGGGAAAAAATCACTATGGACTTTGTCACCGGACATCCTAATACATCCAAAGGAAATAATGCTATATGGGTCATAGTTGATCATCTTACAACGTCGGCACACTTCGTTGCTATTAGAGAAGATTTATATCTGGATCATCTTATCAGGATATACGTAATGGATGAGGTAATATTGCATGGAGTACCACTCTCTATTATATCTAATTGAGATCCCAGGTTTACCTCAAAGTTCTGGCGATGTCTTCAGCATACTCTGGATACAGAGTTGTGTTTTAGCACTGCCTATCATCCTCAGACAGACGGTCAGTCTGAGAGGAAAATTAAAACTCTATAAGATATTTTGCGAGCATTATTTATGGATTTAAAAGGTTGTTGGGATCAACACCTACCATTGGTTGAATTTTATTATAATAATAGCTTTCACTCCAGTATTCATGTGGCTCCTTATGAAGCTCTCTATGGAAAGAAATGCTGGACTCTAACTTGTTGGGATGAAGTTGGGGAAAGAAAGCTATTAGGACCTGATCATGTTGATGAGATAGCATAAAAGGTCAGATCTATTCAACAACACATAAGAGCAGCTCAGAGTCGACAGAATAGTTATTCTGACAACCAACGAAAAGACCTAGAGTTTTAAGTGGGTGATAAAGTGTTGTTACGAATATCTCCTTGGAAAAGAGTAATGAGATTTCTAAAGAAGGGAAAGGTGATCCATAGGTATATGGCTCCTTTCAAAATACTGGATCGGGTTGGGAAGGTAGCTTACCGATTGGTGCTTCTACCGAATCTCTCCCAAGTTCACGATATGTTCCATTATCTCTCCTGAGAAAGTAAATACTTGATCCTTCACATGTACTTAGCTCAGAAGTTGTACCATTGGAGCAAGATCTTTCTTATGAAGAACAACCGATAGTGATTCTGGATCATAACGAAAAAGTCATACGGAACAAGACCACTCGCTTGGTGAAAGTTTTATGGAAGAACCACCAATTATAAGAATCTAAATGGGAGCTTGAGGATATGATAAGGGATATTTATCCTCATCTGTTTGTTACAAAGTGACGAATTTCGAGGGAGAAATTCTTTTTAAGGGGGGTAGAATGTAACACCTGAGATTTTTATGTGAAATATTTTGTTTTTATGTTATATAAATCATCAAAGGAATATTTCACTACACACAACACTGTTTTGGCTTGCTTTACACGCAATTGTGACCTTCCTCAATAGCTTGCGTTGTACGCAATACCGAGTTTCACTAAACAATGACATGCTATTAAAATATTATTAAAACTAGCCGTTATGAATAGTAATATCCAATTTTTTAAATTTTATAAATTTTACCATTCAAAATGGACTTCATTTTTGGATTCGGAATATCAAAATTATCCTAGGGTGAAATTTTGGTATTTTTCTGAAAACATTCAATTTTTGATGAATAGTGAAAACACTAGGTTACTATTTAAAAATGGTCATTTTTTCAAACAATTAATTATTTTATTTAAATTTATTTTAGGTAAAAATTTATACATAATACCTATATAAGTTCAATTGAATTCATTGGAGTCATTTTATAATAATTTTAGATATATAAAAAGTTTATTGAACTTTTCATAGTCTTTTACCCACCTCTTAGGAGAATTTCCAAATTCACATAAAACATAATTTTACCACTTCTGTGAGTGGAATTTTGAAAATATGAGAGACACAATTAATATTGAGGACTAAAATGTGGTTCAATGAGATGAAAATAATATTCGGTGAATAGTAACATTTTACTTATTTTAACCACGGTTAAAAGTAAAAAGGATAATTAAGGGTAAAATGGTATTATTATTACCTTAACACATGTCCTAATTCTATTGGATAAGTGTAATTCGACAATAAAAACTTAGGAATAAAATATGACCATTTAGGCCCACTTGGATTAGATTAGGACATTTATTATTATTTTATTTAAAGAAGGGTTAAAATAGTTAAAATCAATGTTTAATAACTAAATCATTTTTAATATAGCGTTATACATAAGATAAATTAGACTATAAATATTCATTAGAAAGATAAAACGCTTTCCTACATAATGGTATTTTATTTTTAATTTTTAGACTTTAAATAATTTAATTTATTTATGAAACAATGATGATGCATTAATTATATTATTAATGAAATATGGACACAATTAATGTTATAAATACCCAAATAAATGTAATTTGAGACTTTTTATAAATTCCAATAATTTTATATGTTAATATTACATGTTTTTATTGATTTAAATAACTTTTTTCCGACTAATCCTTCTGTTATGATTTTCACAAAAATCAATTACCAAATAGTGTCAAAATTGACATAAAATAGTTTTATAAAACAAATATTATATTATTAATTGTTATTTTATTCCTAAAAATATAACGTTCGGCCAAATGACTTAGATAAGGTTATATATATTAATAATAAAGAAATTGGGGTTCTTTTGGCTTGTTATAGTAAGTTTATTAACCTTATAGTGTAAGAAAACAATAAGACACGGTAAAAGTTAAATTATCTAACTTAAAGTTAAATCTAAATGATAAGGTTAAAATAGATACATAAGCATGTCTAAATTCTATTGGATTAGAAGATTTAGACCCATACCCACCTAATCTTAGAAATATATCAATTTGGATCTATTAAAAACCGAATATGGCTTTATAATATAATAATATTTTTAGTTTTTCCAAAGGTGCCCCTCTCCTCCCTTATAAAAGGGCACATCCCCCCTCTCTTCCTGACACCAAATTGAGCCTTCAAGCTCATCCAAACCCTGCCAACTACACTTCCCTAGAAACATCATATAGGTCCCGGTCTTCTTCAAAGACCAATTTTAGTGCCCTAAATGGAGGTCTCAAAGAGGCGCTTCAAAGAAGAGGTAATGTCTGTTACCGATTCTTTCAACTTTATTTCTTCTTCCACTTCTTCTTCATTAGTTGTTTCATTATGAAGTAATAACATCAGTATCACTAATATACCGTTATGTTATTATATGTATGAAACAACCCTATTTCACCATCTATCCATCTTACGGAAAATGAAATCACCGCGCGTGCGTACGTACGGAATACCATCTCCACGCCGTGGTGTAATCTATTTTCCACCACCACCTTACTTGGATGGGTATAATGGTGTAAAGAATTACTATATATGATTATTGTAAAGTGATATTGATTCTTAAATAGTATATACAAACTCCAATACAATTCCACTATCACGGGAACGATATCATCGCTCGTGCGTACGTACGGAATACCGTCTCCACGATGTGATGCGACTCGTTCTACATGATCTTCATTACATAATGATTATATAAATGAATTGAATTAATGAATATGATATATATTACACTAATAATATTCTATAAATGAGATATCTATAAACTAAAAATAAGAATAAGAATTTATTCGACAAAACATGCATAAGAACAAAAAGTAATAAACACCAGAATAATAAGTAGTAATGAAATATTACTAATAGAAAGCTAAGAATATAACCATATATGATATCATAAAAATATTTATGATTCTGTAATAAGTAAATTACATTATTTAAATCATTATACAGGAGGTTTGGACAGTTACGAAGCAAATCAGACTTAAGGTAAGGGACAATCTCGCAATCTCATTTTTATCCGAGATTGTTTATACTTCAGAATTTTCTGGGGAATATTTATCATCCACATACATGTTTCCTCAATATGTAATATTAATATTCTTATAAAATTTTATAAATACAATTTTACCCTTCAGTGAGTTTTTAGTAAATGATATGAAATGAATCTGTTGTCATTTTTCGTACGAGGTACTTTTTGACTTTTCCGACGAAAGTACGGGAAGAATTTTTTTTATACGGCATGAATGGATTTTTAGAACATTATTTCCATGAACCTTCCTTTACAAGTTATAAAGTTTATTTTTAATCAACTTCTTTTAGTTCAAAATTATATGACATGTTATGAAAGGAAAATGTTTTTTTGAAGTATACAAGATATTTTCCTCATGAATGGAGTTCAAGTGTTTTATCAAAATTATTTTCCATATAAGGTAATATAGGGTTATGTTTATATCCCTATTTTTAAATTGATTTGATTTATGTTATGATGGAATTATTTTTACGATATCCTTTTATGTATTATGTTATGATGACGTGAAGTTTAAGAATCCCATTTTTATTACATGGGTTATGCAATGATGTATGGTTTATGATTTTGTGGCACACATAAAAATGGTATAATTATGAGATGGGTGGGACCTATATCTCCCTCCAATTCATTGGGTAAAGATTTATATATCATGAGATAGACATGGCTGAAACGATAGGTTAATCCGGTTCAGTGAAAAAGGACTGAAACGAGTAGTAAACTCGTTTCAGAAATGGACTTTGTCCACTAAGATAGTCTTGGCTATGAGTCTTGACTACTAAGAAATGATTCTCTATGATTATGTGTGTATTACACAATGTTTCATGTTTAAATTTATGATTATTGGGATTACATTTCACTACTATGATGTATCCCATGTAATGAAATTATGATCTCTTTTGCAGGTTAAGATTTCCAAAATGTTATGTTCTTATGAATATGATGTGATTGATATTTCTTTTGTTTACCCTTACTGAGAATTTGAGCTCACACTTTTGTATTTTTTCTTTCCCCAGGTCAGGAAGAAGGTTATTATGTATGATATTCCAAAAAGGGACTCTAGATATGATGAAATAAATGGGAGAAAACGTAGATGATAAATGAACTAGTTCCTTATGTTTCCCAGTTTCTAAAGAAACTATACCTATACAGTCCTTTAATGGTTATGTTGTATATTGTAATAAGTGTACATCAATTTTTAAGTAATAACCATGTATGTAAAGTATGGGTCATTTTACGGGAGATCAAAACTATAAGGACCCAACCCCAGTTACCTAGAGTTGGTTCCTTATTTGAATATGTTGGAATACAAACAAGGAATACGAATCCCAAAAGACTGAGTAGTTTAGAATTATTGGAAATAAGTTACATACATAAGTTTAACATTTCAATATGAAGGTAAAAAACACTATTTAATTCCACAAGAAACATCACCTCACCTAGATTATGTTTCCAAGTCATTCATAAATTACTTCTTCATGTCCTGAGAAAATGAATCATAAGAAAGGGGTGAGATTAAATGCACAGTAAGGGTAAGAAATATAGTGGAAGATAATATAAACATTAGACATGGTGAATAATTGAAAACACATGCCTTTAATAATAAAAATGAACACATTATGACAGGAATGTGAGCTGAGTAATATAATTCCATAATAAAACATAATAATGGGTATTCTACTAGTCGAATAACCATATGAAATTTCAATTACTAGATTTATAATGAGATAAGTGCATATGCTGGACATTCTAGAACATTTTTTCAAGGCCTCGGCCAAGACGTCTATTGATTAAGGCCCCGACCAAAATCCATATCACATTAGGAAAGGTGTCAGCCAATTCCACGTCTAGTTCTCTCATGAGTCCTACCGATGCAACGAGGGGCTATAGCAGGCCCCACCAGTCACATAATAAGTCCAATTCATTCCTCAAATGAGTGGGGATAAACATAAAAAACATATAAATTCATATTTAAACTATAATATGAAATGTAACTATCTTTCTCCAATCATTAAACATAAAATAGTAACCATTCCGATTAATAAGATGAATGGTTTTAGGATAGATCATCCACAACAGAGTTATTTATAAATCAGTAAAAAAAAATTATATTACTTCATAAATGATTAATCCTAATATTACCATGGAATTGAAAAACGTGTTGAATTAGAATAAAACACTCTTATAAAATCATTATGCTATTCTTGAGATAATTACTCTTTTATTTCGAAAAGAAGAGTTATGTTGGAAAAATATTTTTATAAAACAAGAAGCGAGGTAATATTGTATTATCATAACCAAAATAGTGATTTTATGAAGATAAAGGTTTTCAAAAAAAGATTAAAGAGTTACCTATAAAATTGGTAAGAATTAAATAAATTTTATTGCATTGGGATTGTATTTTGGAATGAATTTTGAATGTTCGTTTTAAAATGTGTAACTATCCAAAAAATAAGGAAGGGTTAAGGTTTGTATACCTATATATAATACTCAAATAGAATATATTAGAAGGACATAATAATAATTAATAATTATACTGAGGTAATTAGAAAATGAAAGTGTCCTGAATGAAAATGGATGTTTGGGTGAAAAAACCCTTACCATAACTCCAAACGTGTTCCTCTCCTGAACTTATGCTCCTAGAATAAGAAATTATACTTATTAATAACTTATTTAAGAACCTGTTATAAATTTATTTAGTTTATCATAATTCTGTTTTGTTTATGTATACCCGTATTTCTAAGTTATTACATTGAATTATGTTGTTTAGGGGTGTTCATTTTCATTATTTTCATAATCGGTTCACTTGTTTTTTAAGTAATTGAGTTCATGTGGAAAGGTTATAAATCTCCAGTATTGGAATTATAGAATATTTATGAACATAAGGAATTGGTAATGGTCATTTCTATCATTTTGTTACGTGTAATGAGGAGGAACCAGTAGATGAAAACCACTTCGATTATTTAACAGCATTTGGATTATTATGGACTACTTTTGACATATAACATAATTATATGTTCATATTCTGGTTCATGAATATTAATTATTTCATAATACATATGTTATAGTTTGGTTCAGCCAAAAATATGGATTCATGGCCCGTAATGAAGAAGAAATTGATGAATGAAACTTCATCGTCCACGAAGGCTATAAATTGGAACCTCGTGGATGTTGATTTCATTTATAAAAAATAAAAGGGAGGGAGTAAGAAAATATGTGATGGTTCTTCCATTAACATGATATAATTCCAGTATTTAGATGATACAAGAGTTATCATGATCATTTGAACAGAGTAGGTGAAGTGAGGATAGAAAAAAAATCTAATTGAAACCAAATGAAAAAGAAGGGTGCTTTACCTCTTGAAATAATCTCCTTGATAATCTCTTTACGGGAAGGTGTTTTGGCCTTTTGGAAAGACCAAAAGCTTCTAGGACGTGGGGAGAGACTAAGGAAGGGTAATTGGGTAGAACGTTGAGGAGCATCAAGGCATTGAGGTGTGAATAAGAGAGGAAGTGGTGAGGGGTTTATATAGTGGAGGAGAGGGGTAAATTTTGAATATTTAATACATTACTTTATTATTTCCCTCAAGACAACCAATATTGTTGTTTCATGTGACTCCTAATAGTAATAAGTGAATTTGAGTTCGAACCAAATGGACTTGTATCCCTAGTGATGTCATGAATTGAGTATTTAACTGATAATTTGTATGTACGGTATTTTATAAAATTTCACTATTCACCAAAAATTCTAGAATTTCAAAAAAATACCAAAAATTCACCCCTACCTTTACTAAACATGTTGAAATCAAAATTGACCTCCATTTTTCAAAAATAATTTTCTAAATATTATTAATTTAATTATTCATTAATTTCATAGTTATTTCGAAAAATAACAATCTTTGAGGTATAATTTTTTTATGTGACATTAATAATTAATTAAGATCCCATTATCATATTACCTTATGAAAATAAAATAATAATATTATTAACTATTCTTAAGGGTCATGTTACATTTCATATTACTATTCATAAGAGTATTTTACTATTCACCAAAAATAATGTTTGTTCTATCATACTCCAAACGAATTACTAACCACAACTCTTGATGACCATTATTTGAAATTCCAAACACAGAAGGGGAAACATTGTGCTTAATGGATAGATTATAAAATTGCATTCTATATTTATTTTCAAAACCTTGGGTTGTTAAATTCTCCCCTCCTTACAAAAACTTTTCCTCGAAATTCACAAAATATTACTTAAAATGATTCAGGTATGTTTTTAACATAAGCTCCCTAGGCTCCCATGTTGCTTCCACCATATTATGGTTCCCCCATAGAACCTTTACCAGACGAGTTTTCTGATTTCACAGTACTTTTTCTCTAGTTTAAAGAATATTGATAGGCTCTTCACAGTAATATTGATAGTGTTCGAGTTTTACTTCTTCATAAGTGAGTACATGTGTTGGGTCTGACAGGTACTTTCTTAACATTGACACGTGGTACACATTGTGAACCCTGTAGAGACATGGCGGCATTGCCAAACGGTATGATACAGCTCTAATTGAGTCAATAAATTCCAATGGTCCGATATACCTTGGAATTAATTTTACCTTATTACTGAATCGTATAATTCCCTTCCATGTAGATACTTTTAAGAAAATGTGATCACCTTCTTGAAACTCCAAATCCTTCGTTCGGTTATCAGCATTACTCTTTTCCCTACTTTGAGTTGTTTTTTATGCTTCTGGATAATCTTCACCTTCTCCGTTGTTTCTTCTACAAGTTATGGGCGCACAAGCTTTCATTCACCAACATCATACCAACAAGATGGTGTATGGAATCTCCTCCCATATAATCCTTCATAGGGTTCCATATAAATAGTTGAATGGAATCTATTGTTGTATGAAAATTCTATGAGAGGTAAATACTTATCCCACATGCCTTGAAAATCAACATAAAAAGACCTCAAAATTTTATCCAATGTTTGAATAGTCCATTTTGATTATCTATCAGTTTGTGGGTGGTAGGCAGTGGTCAAATGAAGATCAGTATATAGGGCCTTTTGAAGACTCTTCCAGAATTGTTTTTTAAGATAGGGATCATGATCAGAAAAAATTTATTAGGGTGCACCATGATGTCTTAATACTTTATTAACTTACGTTCAAGTTGTAAATCATCCCTTATAGAAAGAAAATGTGATGATTTTGTAAGACGATAAAAAATGACCCATATCTTATCATTCATTCTCGGAGTCTTTGGTAGCCCCATGACAAAGTCCAATGTAATATCATTCCATTTACACAAAGGTATAGAGAGGGGTTTCATGACTCCACCAGGATGTTGTCTTCCTACCTTCACCTGTTGACAAACTAAACATCTCAAAATGTAATCAGAAATCTCCCTCTTCATGTTTTTCCACCAAAAACATATCTTCATATCTCTATACATCTTTGTGATTCCCTGGTGTATACAGAAATTTCAGCTATGAGCATCATCTAATAGTACCCTTTTTATCACAAGTACTGATGGAATGCATAACCTCTTCCCAGACATTATAAATCCTTCTTCATATACAATTTCTACCATTATCCAATCATTAACTACATTAATATTCTTGTGCAGATTCTCATCATTAGATAGATAAATTTTTATCTTCTCTAATAAAGATTGTTTATAAATCATTTGAAAGTGGAGTGATGTCTCCACTTCTTTAACAATTGCCATATCTATCTTCGGTAGATCCTTGACCATAGGATCTTTTTCAATCATCATTTGAGTCAGAAGACCATGATCTGTCCTGCTTAATGCGTCTGGCACCTTATTCGCCATTCCTGTGTTGTAGTGTATTGGCCAATAATAATCTTTGAGTAACTCAAGCTATCTTATTTTCTGCATGTTAAGTTCTTTTTGTCTGAAAATATATTTTACACTCTTGTGGTCCATATAAATCTCACATCTCTCTTCATAGAGTTAAAGCCTCCATATTTTCAGAGCAAAGATTACAGCTGTTAACTCAAGATCATGAGTTGGATCTTTTTTCTCATGAGTATTCAGTTGTTTTAATGCATAAGAAATAACATTATCGTTTTGCATAATGACTCAACCCAATCCATTCTTTGATGTGTCACTGTATATTAGAAATCCATCACATCCATGTGGAAGAGTCAAAATTTTATCATTGAACATTCATATTTTCAATTCGTTGAATCATTCTTAACATACGTTTTTTCAGAAAAAGTTTACCACTTTTCATGTGAGCTTGGTTACTGGGTTAGCCAGTTAGGCAAAATTCTGAACGAAACACTGATAATAACCTGTTAAAGGCAATAAAACCGCGTACCGCAGTTATGTTTGTTGGCATGGGCCTATATGGCATTTCCACTATCTTCACAGGATCAAATAGGATTCCATCCTTATGGACAATATTTCCCAAAAAATAAACTGATTGAATCCATATTTTTTACATGAAAAACATCCCATATAATTTATTTCTTCTATGATTTCTCAGAATAACCCGCCAGTGATTCTCATGGTCTTCATTTATTTTTTAGTATACGAGGATATCATTGATGAATACCAAAAAATATTTATCATGATATTCCTTGGAAACTCTATTAATTATATCAATGAAAACTGAGGGTGCATTTTTTAGTCCAAAAGGCGTCACTCTAAACTCATAATGTCCATACCTGCTCTGAAATGTTGTCTTATAAATATCTTCCTTCCTCCCACACAACTAATGATATCCAGATCGATGGTAAATCTTCGAAAAGTATTTATCTCCATGAATATAGTAAAATAAATCATTAATCCGGGACAGAGGATACTAATTCCTTATTGTAATTGCATTGATTTCCCTGTAATCAATGCAAATCCTCATGGATCCATCTTTATTCTTGACAAAGAGGACAAAAACACCCCATGGAGAAACACTAGGTCGAATAAATCATTTTTCACACAAATCCTCTAGTTTTTTCTTTAGCTCTACTAATTCCATAGTGGACATTCTATATGGAGGTTTTGATATAGTTATTGCATCATGAATTAAATCAAAAGAGAAATCAACATCCAGCTCTCGAGGATGTCCAGGTAAATCCTCTATAAATATATCAATATACTCTTTCACTATGTGAACATTCTCAATTTGAATATTTCATTACCCGAACATTGATATTGGTTTATCTTCCTCTCTAATTATTGTATTCAGTTGAGCTAATGGAGGTGGTTCAAGAAAGGAATTAGATGGCGAAGTTTCCTCCCTAAAAACAAGGGATTATACACCATTTTCAAAAAATTTAACTTTCTTTTTCATACAATAAATCTTCGCATAATAATTTGACAACCAATCATTACCAAGAATTATATGAAATTCAGTCATTGGAATGATGATAAGGTTAGAAAATAGATCAAATTATGGTGTCTAGAGGGGGACTAATCGATATGACATTATTGCGATGATACATCCACTAGGATTTTTTACTGATAACACCTTTATTAAATTAAATATGACATATAATTTTCTTGGAAAACTGGGAAGATATAAATAAGTGCGACGATCGAGAATCAAATAAAGTATTGGCTAAATTTGAGTGAATTATTATGGTACCTTCCACCACATCATTAGGAACTTCAACATCTGTAGTTGTGATTTCATAAGATTTTCTTTGATCCCTTTTGCTTTTATGTTGCATATTTCCTTGATGCTTTGTAAAATCATTAGCATAGTGTCCCATCTCTAAAAAATTATAGCATTGAACATCATTGTATTCCTTCTTACCTTTGCAATCACCAGCAAGATGGCCTTTCTGACCACATTTGTATCATACTACTTTTCCTTTTAGCATGCACTAGGTTGTTTCTTTCCACAATTATCAGATGGTGTAAATTCAACTCTTCCCTTCTTCGCTGTTTCCTTATTTCCTTTCCTAGGGTTTTCAGTAGCCCTATTCATTTCTTTCATTCCCTTAAAGT
This sequence comes from Viscum album, assembly GCA_963277665.1. NCBI lineage: Eukaryota > Viridiplantae > Streptophyta > Magnoliopsida > Santalales > Viscaceae > Viscum > Viscum album. Next base: position 1,430,527,476 of record OY728152.1, read on the forward strand.
CATAAGACTTAGTGAATTCTTTTTCTGTCTAGATAGAATATGATACTATATCTTCATATGATGAAAAACACTAGGATACCAATGCCTGTCGGAGGAATGACTTTAGGACATCAAATAATGGATCAATTCTTCTCCTTCGATTTCTTATATAGTCCACAACATTTCTCTATATCCTTGTAAATTTGGCATTATACATGCAACATTTTCATCCTCTATCTTCATCGGATTCAAGAATTTTCTCTCCATATCTGCTCGCATCTCATGGGGGAAATATTTTTGTAAGAATATTTCCTTAAAATCCCTCCATTCCATCTCTTATATCTCTTCCTCCTCCTTTGTGTTTTGGATTAATGACCACTACTGATCCAAATCTCCTGATAGATGATATATTGACATGACAACCTTATCTATTTCCTTGCATCCCAAAGCAAGAAAAATCTTCTCAAGGTAACTTATCCACTGCTCAGCTACAAATGGGTTTGTAGTCTCATTAAATGATGGAGGCTGTTGTCGCATAAATAGATCTAGATTATCTCCTCCACATGGTGGATCCGAATACTCCATACGGGTAAGGTTATTATTCATAACCTAAGTAAGTTGTCCCAGTATAGTTATGAGTATCTCAACACCAGTCATAGCACCAGATCCAACATCATTATCATGCCTCAGAGGAAAATCCCTACAAGGGACACATGTGTTCATGCCGTTTCCATTCCTTCCACTTGGAACCATCTCTAGATAATGGAATACACTAGATTAGGTTTTGAATGATAATTTATAATCGTAAAGTAACAAAATACAAAGAAAAAATTGATATCCTATGAATGAATAATCCCATATTAACAAATATGGTTTCTTTGAGAAATATTTTACATTTCAATCCTTCATAATGGATTGTAATGAAAATGTAAATTATCCTAAGCATACCCCATGGGAGTGTCATTACCAAGAATGCAGCAAGGCCCCTTTTCATGCACCAGTTCCGATTTGATTCTAGCTCAAATCGGTGTTTTCGGGTTTTACCCCTATATACATCTATAATAGAGCAGCCTCTACCTACTCGTATCCAGAAAATGATGTATTTCTTGAAAAATCCACATAATCTATTCCTTAGAAAAATACCAGGACATTAGTGTATGTATATCCTCAACGACTAACATAGGGACTCTTCCCTAATTTTACTTTTTCAAAATCTAGTTTCCAAATATTCTACTAAACTTCCTCTGATACCAACTGTGAGGACCCAACCCCGGTTGCCCGGAGCCGGTGCCTTATTTTACTACTTTGGCTTACATACCAGGAATAAGAATCCCGAGAGACTGAGTAGTTTAGTATTATTGGAATCAAATTACATACATAAGTTTAACATTACCACATGAAGGGAAACAAAACACTATTTAATTCCACTAGAAACATTATGTCTCTTAGATTATTCTTGCACGTCATTCATAAATTACTTATTCATGTCCTGAGAAAATGAATCATAAGAAAGGGGTGAGCTCAAATGCTCAGTAAGAGTATGAAATACAACGGAAGAAAATATAAACATTAGACATGGTGAATAACTAAAAACACATGCCTTTAATAATAAACATGAACACATTATGGCAGGAATATGAGCTGAGTAAAATAATGCCATAATAAAACATAATCATGGGTATTATACTAATATATTAACATCATTAAATATTAATTACTAGCATCATAATGAGGGAAGTGCATATTTCAGACATTCTGAGACATTTTTTCAAGGCCTCAACCAAGACGTCCAATGATTAAGGCCTCGGCCAAAATCCATATCACATTGGGAAAGGCCTCGACCAATTCCATGTCTAGTTGTTTCATGAGACCTAATGATGCATCGAGTGGCTATAGTGGGCCTCACCCATCACATAATAAGTCCAATTCATTCATCATATGGGCGGGGATAAAGATAAACAAGATATACATTCATATTGAAACTATCGTATGAAATGTAACTAACTTTCCCCAATCATTAATCATAAAACGCTAATCATTCCGAGTAATAAGGTGAATGGTTTTAGGATAGATAATCACTAATATAGTAATACATAAACCCTTAAATAATATATGGTAGGTGATTTCATAAATTATTAAACCCAATAATACCATGTAATTAACAAGTGTGTTGAATTAGACAAAAACACTCTTATAAAATCATTAAGAAATTTTTTAGATAAAAACTCTTTTATATCAAAATAAGAGTTCATTTGGAAAAATCATTGTATAAAACTAGAAGTGAGGTAAGATAGTATTTTAATAATAAAATGAGTGATTTTATAATGATAAAGGTTTCCAAAAAAAGATTAAAAAGTTCCCTAGAAAATTGGTAAAAATTTGAGAAATTCCCTTTAATTGGGCTTGTATTTTGTAAACAATTTTGAAGGTTCCTTTTAAAATGTGAAACTGTCAATAAAATAAGGAAGGGATCTAGTTTGTAATCATATATTTAATACTCACTCCTAATATATGAGTAGTACATTACAATAAATAAAATTTTTGTGAGGCAATCATACAATGAATGTATCCCGAATGAAAATGCATGTTCGGGTGGAAAAACCCTTAACTAAACAACAAACGTGTTCCGCTCTTGAACCGAAGCTCCTAGAATATGAAATTATACTTATTATTAACTTATTTGAGATCCTATTTTATAGGTATTTATTTTATCATAAATCTTTTTAGTTCATTTATACCCTTATTTATGAGTTATTATATTGAATTTTGTTGTTCCGGGTTGTTCGTTTTATTTATTTTCATAATCGGTTCCCTTGTTTTTAAGTAATGGAGTTAATGTGGAATGGTTATAAATCACCAGGATTGGAATTATATATTATTTTTGAACATAAATAATTTTTATTTCTCATTTATATCAATTGATAACATGGAATGAGTATGAATCATTAGATTAAAACCACTTGGATTATTCGGTGGTATTTAGATTATTATGAACTAGTTCTGTCATATAACATAATTATATGTTCATATTCTGGTTTCTGAATATTAATTATGTTATAATACATATTTTATAGACTATTTCAACAATAAATATTTTTTCATGACCATTAATGAAGAAATAATTGAAGAACGAAACTTCGTCATCCACGAAGACTATAAATTGGAACCTCATGGACGTTGATTTTGTTTATAAAAAATAAAAATGATGGAGTAAGATTATTTATGATGGTTCTTCCATTCACATGATATAATTATAGTTTATAGATGATACTGGTTTTATCATGATCTTTTGAAGAGAGGAGGCGAGGTGAGGATAGAAAAATAATATAAATTGAAATGAAACCAAATGAAAAAGAAGGGTGATTTACCTCTTGAAATAACCTCCTTGAGAATCTCTTTAAGGGAACAGTTTTTGGTCTTTTTTCAAGACCAGAAGATTCTTGGACGTGGGGAGAGACTAGGAAAAAGTAATGGGGCATAACTTTGAGGAGATTAAATCCTTATGGGAGTCAAGAGAAGAGGTAGTGGTGAGGGGTTTTTATAGAGGAGGAGAGGGGTAAATTTTGAATATTTAATTCATTATTTTATTATTTCCCTCAAGACAACCAATAGTGTAGTTTCATGTGACCCCGAATAGTAATAAGTGCATTTGAGTTCGAACAAAATGTCCATGAATCACTTGTGATGTCATGAATAGTGTACTTAACTAATAATTTGTATATACATTATTTTATCATATTTCACTATTCATAAAAAATTCTAGAATTTCAAAAAAATACCAAAATTTCACCACTACCATTTATTGACATGTAGATTTCAAAATTGAAATCCTTTTTTCAAAAATTATTTTCTAAATATTATTAATTTAGTTTTTAAATAATGTCATAGTTAATTCGAAAAATAACAATCTTAGAGGTATAATATGTTTTATATGACATTGAAAATTTTATTAAGATCCCATTATCATATTAACTTATGAAAATAAAATAATATCATTATTTAGAATTAAAAAGGATAATATTACTATTCATAAGGATGTGTTACTATTCACCAGAAATCATGTTTGTTCTATTAGACTCAAAACAAATTACTAAACACAACTCTAGATGACCATTTTTCAAAATTCCAAACATAGAAGAGGCAATGTTGTGTTTAATGGATAGAATATAAAATTAAATTATATATTTATTTTCAAAACATTGGGGTGTTACACAAACACAATGTTTTTAAAATTTTATAGATGAGTTCAACTATAATAAAAAATTGTCTCATTTATTTAAAAGGGATTACTAGAATTGTGTTTTATAATTCTATGTTAGATTTTATTTATTACAGATAAGAACAACTAATTTTTTGATAGTGGGTTCCCAAATTAAGATTTCAGTCAGACACATGGTTGTTTTCTCTCTCATGCATATTTGATTCATGGTAATTATGGGTCATTAAATTTACCTATTGCTACTAAATGGTTTTCTATTTTATCACAATATGATTTCATTATAAAATTATATAGTAATCATTGGCTATTGAAAAGAACTAATGATTTAAACTAACGTATAAATATCATCAATTAATCTTCATATTGGGAAAATTAATATTTTTTCGTTCCTTCTATTTGTCCAATTGATTTCATGGAATTTGGATTACTAGTTTGGTTATATTTAATGTATTTGAAGTGAATAAGGACCTCATTTTTTTCCTAGTGTCATGGTGTCTGAATTATAGTAGAGTGTTCATTTATGGTTGGATAAATTCACCAATTAGTTATTCCAAATTGAATTGTAAATTTAGATATAGTATTTGTGAATATATATCCATATTAAACATTCAATCAATGTTGAGCCGAGGAAGATCTGTTGTGGGGTCAATAAGGGAATATGATTTAGTCATGAATGTTTGTTATATAATTCATAATGGGTGAATATATAATCATTATATGTATATCTTATCAAACTAATTAATCTATATTTTTGTTGGTTGCCTCATGTATAAGATTAGTAGTTGAGTTTATGAAATTTTTAAATAGTTTATTGTTGATATTATTTTTTCTTTTAGTATGTAATGATGTGGTTTCTGAACCAATGGATTTCAAGGTTTAGGATTAGTTGGAATCATGTGTGGGGATTAATTGGTTGTTAAAAAGGAAAATTATATATTAAATGATTATTTAAAAAGAGGGGGATGAAGGCCATAACTCTTATTTCAACAAGTAAACAAGTGTCATGTATAGTGACCCATACATAACATATAAAGATGTAACATTATTTTCTATGAATATTCTTTACATTACATAAACACATACATGAGAAATGTAATGTTTTACAATATTTGGAATCATTGAATAAAATCACATAATATTGTGAATGATATCAATGTTTCTCACAATGATAATACCATTTAGTAATCCTAATTAATAACACTCATCATAACTAGGGGAAATGAAACATAAAAAGGGGTGATATCAGATGATCAATAAAGGAATATAAAGGATATACATAAGAATAAAATAGAAAAGGGTATGAGAAAATGCAAAAAACATTTAAGGATCATGCACTTCATATCAAGGATCATGATTTGGCTCACAGAATCAAGATTAGTATATTATAAAACAAGAACCATAAGGGAATCATAATAGTAATCCATGAAATAAAAATAGAGGAATGAGACATTGAATTTGCTATAAAATAAAAAATATAAAATCATTTTCTAGATATTAATTATTATTTCAAAAAATATATCAAGAAAATTGATGGGGGTATATACCTTCTATGTGGGACACAAAAACATATCTAGTGGAGTCCCAGTCTTTATAGTGTAATAAGACAACAACCTAAATATTCATAATGGAAAATGACCCTTTTGAAATCGAGATCACTCTATATTATTGCATTGTTTCTCTCATGAGATATAAATCAATAACCAATTCATTAGAGAAGGATTTAGGAACCATACCTCACATAATGAAATCATAATTTTGTATGCCACATGATTATAAAAACTCATTATCTTGTTACACAAGAAAAAAATGGGAGAAAAAAATATCATATCCTACCCTATGGTAAAGAGAGAGGTTTCTTAATAATTTATACATCAAATAACCAATAGAGGGAAGTATTTTCCATAATGATTTATCATGGTATAAACTATGAGAGAAAACTAGTTTCATAAACATCATCCAATCAAAAAATGAACTAATCATAGAGATAACATGAATTGTATACTGGGATCATATCCTCATGGAAATATACATAACCAATAATAATGTCATCTCAGATGGAAAATAAATGATGAAAGAAAAATTTATACATTCTATAGATGAAAATAACATATCATTGAAAATAATTTTTTTTAAAAATAAACAATATGAAAAACATTTTATTTTAAAGTGGTCATCAAAACATATAATTAATGTATTTTAAAATCATTTCAATATTTTTTTTGTAGAAAATATCCTATATGAATTTGAAAATTATTTTTAAAAGATAAATCAGGCTTGAAAATCATTTTCATATAAAATAACATTGAAATATTATAAAGGAGGATTTGAAAATAATTTACAACACATATAGAAAATAAATCATTTTATAAATCCATTTACATGAATATTATTAAAAAATCATTTCAAAACATTTCAAAAATATTTTTAGAAATAATTCATTTAGAAGAAAATAGATTTCCATCTGAAAAGTTAACTAAATAATGAATATATTTAAAACATACTTTTATTTAAATTAATAAATGATGAGTGAAATAATGGTACCATGATAAGATAACATCACGAATAACCATAGTAGAAAAAATTCATCAAATTTATTCATATTTAGATCATGATATTTCAAAATTGGATCCTTAATCAAAAAAAATCATGATAAGTGACGAGATTGTAACATAAGATATTTACCACTTTGGTATCATCGAATCATATTCCCCATGTATGAATAAAAAAAGAAAAATAATATCACTAGGATTTATAAATTCATGATATTAAAAGTTAATGGGTTGAATATACACCTTCATTTATGTTAATGTTCATAAAATAATGTATGTCTCAATGAAGGAAAATACAGGAAATAATCCAGAGCATTTTTATAACGTTGGAATTGTACACCCGCTAAAAAATATATCCTAAAATGGATATTAGAACCCTAATTGTTTTTTGTACATGAATTATAATAAACATTCCTGGAAGGAAAAGACACCAAAAAAATAAATCGGTAATGAATATGACATGTGTCTTATGAAAGTAAAAAGTGAGACATAAATCTATTACCATAATTACATACTTCCATCGTACTGAATACAAACTTGGAATTGATAAATAATAGTTTACTATATAAATATATCATAATAGTTTTTATATATACCATAAATTTGTTTATTTTTATATGGACCATTGAATACCCTTTTATTAACAATTTCATTTTAATGTTTTGTTTTGGGTAATGACTCCTTTGTATTTCATATGTGTTTTGACTTGTAATTTTGGTAATATAATTTAGATCATGGATTCATATTTTATAAAATATAAAACATGATATAAATTTCATATATATTCATTAATTATGTTTTTATTATAATCCATAAACTTTTGTGATCTGAAATGAAATAAACTGTTTAAATAGATTGTAGGTTATATGTATGCATTGGATGAAATTTCAATTTTGTTGATGTATTGAAAGAAATAAAAATAATGGATATATATATACATATATTATAATTAAATAATCATTTTTTATGTAATATATTTAACATATTTTTATTAAATTTATCATTAATACATTCTTTGTAATGAAACCACAAATCATATCACTTCGTGAGATGGCAGTCTATCTTACACTTGAACAATGTCATCATATTCAAACAAAAATGAAAGCATAATGCTTTTCATGACATAATTATTAATGTATAATTATTTCATCATAAATAACATAAATATAACATATAAACAATAAATATTCCATTATTTGTATCCTTAAATGGAGGTAGAGGAAAAATAAATGATATCGATTCGCAACACGGTAATCTACCGTACACATGAGTGATGATTTGGAAACCCATTAAATGGAAGAAATATATGTTTTAGGTTGTAAATTAAACATAATAACATCATCTTTTATAGAAGGTAAACATGTAATTATATGATAGTAGTATAATAAAAATTTAATAAGTTGGGGAAGGAAATAAAATAAAGATGATAGTTGAAGAACATATCCTCTTCATTGGGTATTCTCCTACGGTGTTCTCCAAAGTTTTCTTATGATGTTTTAATGTACAAATTAAGTTGATTATGATGATTTTAGGGATTTTGGGAATTTATTTTCTTGTATTTTTTATCCAAATTGCTTGAGTGGTGTTCAGGATGGGAGAGAGTGATTGAATTTTTATAGTTTAGTGGGAGTGGGTTTCATTTAAATACTCAAAAATATTCACTATTACGGTGTCTCCCATAGATCTTGTGTCTCAAAAATTGAAAAACAATACAGGTAAGGATTATTGGGATTGATGAACACCTCTATCAAGAATAATTAATAAATTTTTATGTTGTTTATCCTTAGTTATTATGTTTAAACAATTTTATCTTAATTGTTTTTACTAAGGTAACATGTATCGTTTTATTTAGATTTGTAATTTTTCCATTAAGACTATAAATAAAACTTTATTTACTAAATACATTAGACCCACTAATTCTATATATTATTTACCACTATATAAATAAAAATATAATGTATGTGAAAATTTAATTTCAATAGAAAAGCATGTAATGCACGAAAAACATATTTTATCCTTAAAAATGACTACCATGGCTTTTCTATTTAGGGGCCAATATAGCCATTATAAATGAAAAATTGTCCAATTAATGGAAAATAGTTTATATTAATTGAAATTTACAAAATATCTTCCATAATATAAGATTCAAATTAATTTTAAATAATTTAATATAATATCATTTATTATAAAATAACCTAAATATGAATTTAGACATTATTAATTTAATTTTATTTTTAAAATATCCATAAAATGATGTAATTAGAATATATTTTGTTAAAAATTGTGTATAGTGATATTATCATCATAAAAATTTATTTAAATAAATAATTTATTCAATAATTTTAGTATCATTTAGTTTATTTAAATATCAATTAAATAATTCAAGGGTTAGAATTTATTAGGGATTTTATGTACTTAATTGATATCTAAAAAATAATATAAATTATCTTGATAAAAAATTATTATAAATTTCAAATTAATATTTATAACATAACTCGTGGTGTTTTTGTCCTATGCCAAAGCATTGTAAATTTTAAAGGTAAATAAGGGTTCTTTTTTTACTTTTTCTTTCCATAAATTTTTATATATGTGAATTTTATTGAGTAGTAACCGACTAACTCCTCAAATTAAAGAATATGTATAAAATGGTGGAAATATAGAAAAAATATTGGTTTGGGACATATTGTTAGTTCCTTTTACCCCTCTCTATTATGTATAACACCATATTAACTCATTTTTATTTTAATAGGTATAAATAATATTAAATGTTTTCACAAATAATTTTGGTAAAAAAATAATTTTTCATTGTTACATAATATAAATTAACATCATCTAAAATATTTGATACATTTTTCCAAATTCATCTCACATAGTGTAAAATATTAATTTAAAATTAATCCTGGAGTCATGATGAGAAAGTGGGTTTCAAAGAGAACATCCAAAAATGATTAAAATGATTTTACATACAATTAAAAATAAAATTTATTCATATTAATCAAATTTGATAAATATATATATATATATATTAAATACTTATTTTTTAAAAACATCATAAAAAACAATTTAACATTCAAAATTCATTAGTAGAAAATGATGTTTTCAATTAAGAAGTCAGTTCTTATAACTTTTCCTAAAAAAATTAAATGTTTTCAAAAATTCCCAAAAAATTAACACTAAGATTATTTTAATATAACGTTTTTAATTTTCTTATTAAATAAAATTTTTATAAATTTAATTTGTTTTATGAAAAATTGTGCCCACTAAAATGGTGAATTTTTTTATGAAAAACAATTTTTATGCACAAAAAGGATTTGTTCATATTTCATGTCATGGAAATATATAAATTGAATGTAAAATTTTTATGTAATATAGAATATAAAAATTTCGTTTTAATAATTATCCAAATGTTATTTATTTATTTTATTAATGTAAAAAACATTTTTAGGCTTAAAAAATCTTTATTCAGAAAATTATTTCATTCATCTTATTTTGTTTTTTATTTTATTTTATAATTTTTTAGACTTCAGGAAATTTATTATATATACATATTTGTAATAAAATATATCTTCACAATGTATGTAATTATTTTTAAAAAAATCTATTCCAATGCCTATTTAATTACTATCATAAAATAACATTTTAATAATAGGTCATGTTTTATTTATTCATGGCGTTGCATGTAACACATGATATACATGTTATTGTGTGTAACAAAATAAAATATTAGTGTTCTATGGAATGATTTCTAAAAATATTTTTTTTAGGCCATGAAAAAATCAATTTTACGTGTAACGCAGAATATAAAAAGTACAAAATTATTTTGAAATAAAATTAATAATATCTCGGGGTGTTACATTCTATATCCCTTAAATTGAAATTTTCCTTCAAAATTCATCTTATTCATCAATTGATTGAAATTTTATAATTTCATAATAGAATCCCACATCCTAAAAATGAATAATAATACTTCCTCCAAATTGGAAATGTTAGATATATAATGGTAACCCAAAGTAACTCAAAACAAGGATTCTATACCAGATAAAATAGGTGAGAAGTTATGATATAGAAATGGTAGTAACATCAGTTACCATAAAAACAAGTTAAAAATACATTATTATTTATTTATAATATAAAAAACAGAATATTGGATATATTCCATAAATATGAAAATTCATTAAACTCTTGTAATGATATCATAAACCGACTTTTCAACAAATCATTAATCAGTTTCATAGTAATCGGTACATTTTTATTTACATTATTTATATAAAAAAATTTCCTTATCCTAATATTATTATCCAAGCATCAAAAAAATATTAAGAGACATTATCCCTTAATAAAAATATCTCTCTAATATTAAATAATTTATTGGGTCCATCTGCATCATTCAACATATTCAACCAAATAAAAAATTAAAATCTTATAATGAACAGTCCTTATATATTTCAAAATTATTTTATTCTAATATATAAACACATAAATTATTCCACCTCATCCTTAATCCATTAAAAATGATTCATCTTCATATTCTTTAATTTCTGTTTCCATTCATATTCTTTTTGTAATACCTGTATCATTATCAATATAATAATTTCCTGTACATCCTTTATGATTTCTGTTGATCCCTCTGGAAGATTGTTGATTTCATGTCTATGATTGATGTTTTAATAATCACAAATCATCACATACCATTAATGCTTAATCTGGTTTGATTTATCATAAACATAATTACAATCTGTTAATGAATCTGTTATCATGTTTTTGTCTATGCTTATTGACTTACAAAGCATTTTTGGAAGTCTTCTGGATTCAACAGACATCGGAAGCACCGATCCAATCTCAACAGACAGCGGAAGCACCGATCCAATATCAACAGACATCGGAAGGACTGATCCAATATCAACAGAAATCGGAAGCACCGATCCAATATCAACAGACATCAGAAGCACCGATCCAATATCAACAGACATCGGAAGCACCGATCCAATATCAACAGACATCGGAAGCACCCATCCAATATCAACAGACATCGGAAGCACCGATCCAATATCAACAGACATCGGAAGCGCCGATCCAATATCAACAGACATCGGAAGCGCCGATCCAATATCCACAGACATCGGAAGCGCCGATCCAATATCAAAGGACAACGGTCGCAGCGATCCAATATCAAAATGAGCCACTGATCATCTGACTCACCGATCAGATGACAGACCGATGCTGATCAAACTGACTCACCGATCAGATGACAGACTGATGCTGATCAAACTGACTCACCGATCAGATGACAGACTGATGCTGATCAAACTGACACACCGATTAGATGACAGACCGATGCTGATCAAACCGACTCACTGATCAGATGACAGACCGATGCTGATCAAACTGACTCACCGATCAGATGACAGACCGATGCTGATCAAACTGACTCACCGATCAGATGACAGACCGATGCTGATCAAACTGACTCACCGATTCAAAATGACTCACCGATGCAAATGACTCACCGATGCTGATCTATCTGAGTCACCGATCATTACTCACTAATGCTGATGACCTACCGATCACTTGATTCTTCAATAGTCATAAACAACTGTTTGAATTTCTTTATCTTTATCTTTATTTAATCTAACTAATGGTCATATTAGGTATATTTTAATGCTCTGTCAATTAATTAATAAAGGTTGTCGGATGTCAGGAAACCGTACCTCGTACCCGCGGAAAGGAAAATTTTTCTGTCTTCCGAAGCACGTGACATAAATACAAGAAGACTCTGCTGAAGAAGATGGTGGACAGAAGAACACAAGAAGAATATAGAGGAAAGAAAGAAGATGAAGAACCAAGAAAGACAGAACCTCATACACAATCAACCCTACTCAAAAAGAGTTCTGTGCATACAAAAGAACATTGAAGAACTTCATCGACTACATCTCACTACCTTTGAACCTGAAGCATACGACACTCTTCTTCTCAAACAAAAATGAGAAGAGGACTCAGAATAAATTCTGACCAAATTCAAAAGAGTCCAGAGCTACACTGAAATCACTAGAGCCATTTCTAAACTCTACATCTCTGCTCTGTGATACATTTGTTTTACATCTTGAGAAGTGTGTGTTATCTGCTATATTAAACAGACACACTGAATCATGTACTTTCACTGGAGGATCTGTAAATCCTCAGCAAACCTTTTTACACTTCATTTCCCACTGTGGATAGTGGTAGAGGTTGTGTGAGACCTGGAAAACTCTAAGCTGTTGTTTGTTTCCCCATGCAGAACTGTGGTAGAGGTCTTGTGACCTGGACAGTGTGTTCACTATTGTTAACCCCGATCCAGGGTATGGATCATTTTCATATAAACATTGGAGAGGACTAAGTCACGGCTTGAGACTGAACCTCTTGGTTAATTCTCTGTGTTTGTAGCTACATACTATATCCATACTACATATTTAATTCATATTCCGCTGCTATTACTTTGAAATATAATTTCTCTTCAAAGCTACTTTGATAGTTAAACTCTCAGGTGATTATATTTATTATAAAACAGTAAGTTAGTTTCAAAAGTTAATTTAATCATAAGATTAAGTTAACTGAGAACTAATCAATCTTTGAGAAACTAATTGAACCTTTATAATCTGTATAAATTCACTACAGTTTAATCTGTTTTTGAAAAGGGGGATTTTAATAAACATTGTTTTTTTAATAGAAAATTTTAATTGGAACTCAATTCACCCCCTATTGAGTATCCACTCCAACCAACATTTGGTATCAGAGGTTGGAAAATATTTTCTAAAGTACACTGGTTTTCAACTGTGATTTTAGTTGTATTTTAAAGTTCATAAAATTTCTGTTATTTCTAAATTTTTATCTCTTTAAAATTCTTTTTGTGATATCATGGATAATAGACTTAAGGGTGCTGCTACTAACCGGCCACCTTTGTTTAATGGAAACAACTATGCTCAGTGGAAGCTAAAAATGAAAATTCACATAGAAAGTTTGAGCTTTGATATTTGGAATGCCATTGAAGCTGAATACAAAATTCCCAGTACTGATAGATCTACTGGGGATGAACCTAAAAAGACTGCTTACAATAATAATTGTAAAGCTATGAATGCCTTGTACTGTGCTCGAGGAGATGAGGAATTTCATAGAATTTCTGCATGTAAAACTGCATATGAAATTTGGGATACTTTAGCTGTTTCTCATGAAGGAACAACTAATGTTAAGGAGATGAGATTGAATACCTATACTATTAAGTATGATAATTTTAAGATGAAGCCTGATGAACCCATTTTTGATATGTATCTCAGGTTCAATGAAATTGTCAACACAATGACTTCTCTGGGAAAGGATGTTCCAGCAAAGGAACAAATCATGAGAATTTTGAGATGTCTACTTGAAAGATGGAGAGGAACCTCTGTCTCCATTAGAGAATCGTGTGACATTGGAGAACTGCCTGTCAAGGAACTAATTGGTAAGTTGATGATGTATGAAGAAGAACTCAAGGTAAACAAAGAAGAAGATGATGAACCTAAAAGGAAGTCTATTTCCTTCAAGACTACAACCTCAAAGAATAAGGATAAGGAAAAGCCTCATGCTATCAATGAAAGTTCAAGCAGAGAGGAAAGTGAGAATGATTCTGACAGTGATGCTGAGATGGATCACATTGGTATAAGATTTAAGAAATTCTATAGGAATAAGACATTTTTCAGAAAGTCAAACTACAAAGGCAAGTATGATAACAAAGGACACTGGAAAGAGGATTGGAAGATGTCTGATAAATCAGATGAAGTTGTTTGTTATGAATGCAAAGGAAAAGGACACATAAAATCATACTGTCCAAAGCTGAAATAAAGAAAGAAGTATGAATACAAGGATAACAAGTAAAAGAAAGCCATGAAGGCTACTTGGAGTGCTTCAGAATACAGCACAAGTGAAGCTGAATTTTCAGACTCTGAAAGGAATCGAGCCAACATGTGTTTCATGACAAACACTTCTGAGGTAACATCAGAAACTCTTGCTTTAAATTCATATTATTCTGGAGATGATTCTGAATGTGATAACATGTCTAAATATGAACTGTTTGAATATTGTGATATGCTTGAAGAAACCTGTAATGAGCTTAAAGATAAATATAAAGGTTTAATAAAACAGTATGCTTTAACTGTTAAGCATAAATCTGATCTGGATATAGAAGTAGAAAAGAATGCTCAGTTGCTTAAAGAGAATACTGAACTAAAATTGTCTAATTGGAAACTCAGAAAAGACTTAGAGAAGTTCACAAATGGCAAGAATACTCTAACACAAATGCTAGGAAAGCAAGTTGCACCTAGATATACTACTGGTATAGGATACCACCCTGGACAAATAAAAGTTTCCAAAACTAGATTCATTCCTAAATATGGACAGAAGATAGTTAATTCTGGAACTTCATATGCCTCAACCAGTTATATACATAGTTATGGATCTAATAAGGTTTATATTTCAAAGAATGTTAATTCTACAAATTATATGAGACCCATTAGACAAATATGGATACCTAAAGTATCATTGGCTAACATGTCTGGACCCAAGAAGATCTGGGTACCGAAATCATCTTCCATCTAAATCTGTTTTGTAGGAGACCTGCTTGAAGAGCTGTCACAAGAAGATATGGTACTTAGACTATGGATGTTCAAGACATATTTCAGGAGACTTTTCATGTTTCAAGAGCTTAGTAAAAGTTGATGGAGGCTTTGACACTTTTGGTGATAATTCAAAAGGAAAAATCATCGGCTTAGGCCAGATTGGTAACACTGATTCAATCTTGGTTTCTGAAGTTTTATTTGTCGATGGACTTAAATATAACTTGTTAATCATTTCTCAGTTGTGTGATGAAGGTTTTTATGTGAAATTTAAAAATGATTATTGCAATGTTTTTAACTCAAAAAATATTTTATTATTTTCTGCTTTAAGAAATGAAGATGTTTATGCTGTTGATTTAGATTCTTTAGCTAAGCAGAATATTCCTTGTTTAAATGCTTTTCATAAAGAGTCTTGGATTTGGCACAGAAGATTAGGACACTGCAATGTACACTCACTTAGAAAACATTCTAGGAAGAACTTAGTTAGAGACCTACCCAAACATGAATTTCCAGCAGACAAAGTTTGTAATCCCTGTAAAAAGGAAAGCAACATAAAGTTTCTTTTAAATCAAAGAAAGAAGTGTCAACTTCTCAACCTCTCGAGTTGGTTCACATGGATTTATTTGGACCTTCTAGAGTTTCTAGTTTGAATGGGAAGCACTATTTCTATGTTTTTGTAGATGACTTTTCTAGATATACTTGGGTATATTTTCTAGCTCACAAAAGTAAAGCTTGTTCTTACTTTTTTAAATACTCCAAGTCTGTAGAAAATCTTAGTGGACTCAAGATTAAGACCCTGAGAAGTGATCATAGTCGTGAGTTTGAAAATCATGAGTTTTATTCTTACTGCTCACACAATGGCTATAATCACAATTTCTCTGCCCCTGGGACACCCCAACAAAATGGTGTAGTAGAGAGAAGGAATAGAACCCTGCAAGAAATAGCTAGAACTATGCTCAATGAATATGAACTGCCTATTTACTTTTGGGCTGAAGCTGTAAATACAGCTTGTAATGTCATTAATAGAGTCTTAATAAGACCAGTTCTTAAGAGGACCCCTTATGAGTTGTGGAACCATATGAAACCTAAGGTTAAATACTTCAAAGTTTTTGGCTGCAAAGTCTTCATTCTCAATACTAAATACAATCTTGACAAATTTGCATCCAAGAGTGATGAAGGAATTTTCCTAGGTTACTCTATCTCTAGTAAAGCATATAGAGTTTTAAATAAAAGAACCAAATGTGTGGAAGAATCTATTCACATCAAATTTGATGAAACTGATCCACATGAACCTAAAATCTCTCTTGAAGATGATCTCTCTAGTTTGAATCTCAATGATAATGAAAATGGACCTATAGTTAAGACATCCAGCTCTGGAAATTCTCCAAAACCTGCTTCTGTTGAACCTCAATCTGTAGATGAATCTGAAATCTCTAGCCCTATCATTTCAAGACCATCTTGGACTCTAAAGAACCATCCTTTAGATGCTGTTGTAGGAAATCTAGATAGAGGAACACAGACTAGAGCTTCTCTAAGAAATCAGGTTGAACATCAATCTTTTCTTTCACAGTTAGTACCTAAAAATATCAATGATGCTATCAATGATGAATTTTGTGTAATGGCTATGCAAGAAGAACTAAATCAATTTGAATGAAACAAAGTATGGAAATTAGTAGAAATATCTAAGGACATTTTGACCATAGGCACAAAATGGGTGTTTAGAAACAAAGTTGATGAATCTGGAAACATCATTAGAAATAAAGCTAGGCTAGTTGCACAAGGTTACAATCAAGAAGAAGGAATTGACTATGAGGAAACCTTTGCACCTGTAACTAGATTAGAGGCTATTAGGATCTTACTTGCCTATGCATCACATCTGAATTTCAAGCTATATCAAATGGATGTCAAAACTGCATTTCTAAATGGTTTTATTGTTGAAGTTTTTTTTGTAGAACAACCACCTGGTTTTTTAAATCCTCATTTTCCAAATCATGTTTTTAAACTTTCTAAAGCTTTATATGGTTTAAATCAAGCTCCAAGAGCTTGGTATGAAAGGATTTCAAACTTTTTATCTCAGAAGGATTTACAAAAGGAGTAGCTGATCCCACTATTTTTATAAAAAGGATTTCAAAAGATGTATTAATAGTACAAATCTATGTTGATGATATTATTTTTGGATCTTCTAAAAATTCCTTATGTACTGATTTTTCAAAGATTATGCAAAATGAATTTGAAATGAGCTTAATGGGAGAGCTTAAGTATTTTCTTGGTTTTCAAATTTTTTCAAACTAAAGATGGAATTATTTTAAATCAAAGTAAATATACAAAGGATCTTTTAAAACGTTTTGGATTGGATAGTATTAAAAAAGTGATAAACCTATGAGTATTACCTGTAAATTGGATACAGATGATGCTGGGAAACCAGTGGATCAAACCAATTACAGAGGTATGATTGGGAGCTTACTTTATCTTATAGCTAGTCGACCAGACATTATGTTCAGTGTATGTATGTGTGCTAGATTTCAAGCTAATCCTAAATAATCACACTTACTGGCTGTTAAAAGGATTTTTAAGTATCTTAAGTATACTGTAAATTTGGGTTTGTTTTATCCAAAAGGACAATCATTTAACCTAACTAGCTATTCAGATGATGACTTTGTTGGATGTAAGTTAGATAGGAAGAGCACATCTGGAACATGTAATTTTCTTGGAAAATCCCTAGTATCATGGTGTAGTAAGAAACAGAACTCAGTTGCATTGTCTACTGCCGAGGCAGAATACATAGCTGCTGGTAGTTTCTGTGCACAAATTCTGTGGATGAATCACACTTTATTGGATTATGGATTTGATCTTAAACATGTTTTAATTAACTGTGACAATACTAGTGGAATAAATATATTTAAGAACCCTGTGTCTCACTCTAGAACTAAGCACATTGATGTCAGACATCACTTTCTAAGAGATCATTATCAAAAAGGTGATATTTCTTTAAAATTTATTAGTTCTGAACATCAATTATCTGGTATCTTCACAAAGCCTTTATGCTCTGAAAGAATGAAATTTATTAAACAAGAGTTGTGTATGATCGATCTGTCAAACTGATCTGTGAAACTGATCTGTGAAACTGATCTGTGAAACCGATCTGTGAAACTGATCTGTGCAACCGATCTGTCATACCAATTTTTTTATTATATTTTAATTAATTAGTAAATTTCTTTTATACTTTTTATGGGACCCCTAAATGATAAAATAAATGATACGCGGCTATTTATCTTCCCTAAACCTTTGACCTTTCATTTCCCGCCGAACCTTTCAACCTCTCTTCCCCTCTACTTCGAACCTTCGAACTCCTGCCTTCCCAAAATCCTCGAATGGCTAAGCAAAAGAGACCGAGCAAAGGACCGGATAGCCCTGTACCTTCAAAGCGTGCTCGAGTCGAGTCAAGTAGTACCTCTCAACGATCAGTAAATCTGAACCTGGAAACTTGGATTGATGTTGTAGAAAGAGAAGTCAGCTCTGCGTGGCTTTTGTCAAGTATGTCAATGTTTCTTCATGTTCTTGAATCGCAAGGATGGATAGACTGGTTTTCTGACAACTCTCAAATAGACTACCCGAAGCTGGTACATGAGTTCTATATGAATCTGGAAATCACTTTAGATGGTGTGGAGGCTTCCAGGATGTCGTCTGTGGTAAAAGTAAATAAAATATCCTTCTCATCTAAGCAGTGGGCTGAGTGCTTGAATGTACCTCATGAAGGTAGGTATGAGGATTATGCTGGGAATATTCCTCCCACATCTGATTACTTCTCTTATGAATTATCTCTAGAGATTCTGACTGGAAGTAGAGAGTCATGGAGAATCACAGCTTCAGAATTAGATGGTGAGTGTAGACTTCTTTTCAAGTTTATTCAGCACCAACTTTTCCCTAGGAGAGGAGATTTTGCTGTTGTAAATTACCAGGATGTTTTCCTATTGTTTCTTCTGAAAACACATGATAAGATCAATTTGTGTAGTTATGTGATGGTGCACATAGATGGAATGGTAAAACCGTCCAAGAAAGCCACTGCCTTGTTTTATTCAAAGATGATATCTACCATGCTCAAGAATCTAGAATGTATTGATGAAGATGATGAAGTTGATGAAACAGATCATACCTTCTGTCTCAACAAAGAGATCTGCAAGAGGATGAAAATCAATTGGAATCCATGGAAGAAGTGCTGGGTTGCAGATGAAGATAAATTGTATGAGGCCTACAATCCCATAGATCATGGCAAGAGGCCAAAGGATTTGAGAGACCCTGGCTTGAAACCAGATGAGGAACCAGTTTATTCTGATGATGATGAACAAGAAGAAGGAAAGGATGAGGCCACCAAAGCCCAAGAGCAAGAAGAAGCTGCGACTAAGGGAGGAAGTATGTAATCTCCTGATGATAGGAGTGATCCTGAAACTGCTAGTCCCAAGAGAATAATATAATTTGGACCTGCTAGTCCACCCTTAGCCCTACCAGAATCAGAACCCATTCTTGGTGATGAAGAAGATTCTGATACTGAATAATATCACAGTGAAGCTTCTGAGAAGAGTGATGATGGACATGTTGATGATGCTGAGGCTGTTGTTGATGGTGATAATAGACCAGTGGATGGTCTTTCTGAAGATCAAATAGAATCACCTCAGTCAGTACAAGAAATGCATATCAGTGGCAAGGTTGATTCACCAAAAATCAGTGGAACAACATGCTACGAGAAACCAAAATACACCATGTGTGCTGCTGTTTGGGATGACTACCCCGGTTATGCTGTATTGGGATGAAAATATTTTGAAGAAGAAGAAGCAATGCCAGAATCTGCTGCAGCTGTGAAGAGGAACCTCCCAAAAGAAGCAAGGTCTGTTCCTACTGTTGATCCTACAAATGCTAATTTACCTGGTTATGGAATCTCTCAAGATGATCTTGATAAGTTTAAGATTGAATTTCTAACCGCTGTGAGAGCCACAGTTAGAGAATAAATTTCTAATGCTCTTACTCAAGTGTCTCTACATGTTTCTGAAAATTCATTGGAAGCCTTCTCACAAAGAGTATCTAATGCTGTGAAGCCAGACCTGGCCAATACCGGTGAACTTATTGGCAGGCACATAGCCTTTTTGAATCAGACTATGAAGGATCTTCACACCGGCTTGGTATCTCTATCCAGCGAATTCCGATCAACCATCTCTGGTATGATGGAAGTTTTGAGAAATTTGATTGAACATCTCAACAAGTCTGACCTGAGGAAGTTGAAAGCTGAGTTAACTCACATAGTTGGCCAAGCCAGTACAGACAAGGTAACCAAGATCACTACCCGTGAGCTAGAAGCTCTAAGAGAAGTTGTGCATGATGAGTTAGCCGCTGTTAGACAAATTCTTGATTTAGAATCTTTGAGGAAGATGAAAGAGCTCTGTGATAACAGTCATAGGATGGCATTGGTGTATTCAGCAGATGCTAAGAAAGCTCTGCAAGAGATCAAAGAGAAAGTTGATAATTACTTTTCCAAGATTTATACAAAGCATGAAATGGCTGCAAACTTCAAGGTGTTGGCAGAGAATCTGAAATTACCTCCAGTCACTCAGGCCTTCAAAACTCAAGTTCATCAGTTGCAAGATTCAACCCCTTCCTTGGCCCAGTTCATGGTGAATAAAGATGATTTTGAAAATGCTATGAAGTATGGGGAAGAAGTCATTCAGGACTTCATTCATCTTTTGAAGCCCTATTTGAATGCACCAGCCACTGCAATAGTAGTTCCTACTTCTGAACCTCTCAGTGACTCTGATGTAGCTCCAAATCAGCTATCTGTTGCTCATGCTCTATCTCAATTAAGACCAGTCCCTCAGCAAGCTTCTCAACCAGCTCCTGTTTCTCAACAACAACTCTCTATGGCACCTACTCCTACACCTCCCCGAGTTGTCCTACCACCACTTCAGATTCGCCAATTCCAGCCTGTCTCCAAGCCTTCAAACTTACCCACTATTGATCCCAAAGACATAGCCAAAGCCCCTTTGTATCCCAACAAATAGTTGTGTTTTGTTTTTGATAGGGTGAACACTATGATGCTTGTAATATTTTGTACTTTATCATTTGTTTTCCTCTCTACTCTATGCTGACTGCTTTTACTTTCACTTTCACTTCTATGTTTTCCCTCCTTTTTGATTATCCCAAAGGGGGAGAAGAAAACGAATGATATATGGGAGAAGAGAGATATATGGGGGAGAAAAGATGTATATCCCTAAGGTGAGGAGAATGATCTATATATATATGAGAGATGTATCTATCTCAGGGGGAGAAATCTGTATAATATATATGGGAAATCTGTATAGTATATATGGGAAATTTAAATTAAGGGGGAGATTTATATATCTCTTTATATTTATTTTCTTTATGGTTTAATTCTCATTATGTTTTTATTTATGATATATCATATTATTTATATTTTATGATAATGATTTGTGATTATCAAAAAGGGGGATATTGTTGAGCCCTCTGGAATATTGTTGATTTCATGTCTATGATTGATGTTTTAATAATCACAAATCATCACATACGATTAATGCTTAATCTGGTTTGATTTCTCATAAACTTAATTACAATCTATTAATGAATCTGTTATCATGTTTTGTCTATGCTTATTGACTTACAAAGCATTTTTGGAAGTCTTCTGGATTCAACAGACATCGGAAGCACCGATCCAATATCAACAGACATCGGAAGCACGGATCCAATATCAACAGACATCGGAAGCACCGATCCAATATCAACAGACATCGGAAGCACCGATCCAATATCAACAGACATCGGGAGAACCGATCCAATATCAACAGACATTGGAAGCACCGATCCAATATCAACAGACATCGGAAGCACCGGTCCAATATCAACAGACATCGGAAGCACTGATCCAATATCAAAGGACAACGGTCGCACCGATCCTATATCAAAATGAGCCATCGATCATCTGACTCACCGATCAGATGACAGACCGATGCTGATCAAACTGACTCACCGATCAGATGACAGACCGATGCTGATCAAACTGACTCACCGATCACTTGACAGACCAATGCTGATCAAACTGACTCACCGATCAGATGACAGACCGATGGTGATCAAACTGACTCACCGATCAGATGACAGACCGATGCTGATCAAACTGACTCACCGATCAGATGACAGACCGATGCTGATCAAACTGACTCACCGATCAGATGACAGACCGATGCTGATCAAACTAACTCACCGATGCAAAATGACTCACCGATGCAATTGACTCACCGATGCTGATCTATCTGAGTCACCGATCATTACTCACTAATGCTGATGACCTACCGATCACTTGATTCTTCAATAGTCATAAACAACTATTTGAATTTATTTATCTTTATTTTTATTTAATCTCACCAACGGTCATATTAGGTATATTTTAATGCTCTGTCAATTAATTAATAAAGGTTGTCGGATGTCAGGAAACCGTACCTCGTACCAGCAGAAAGGAAACTTTTTCTGTCTTCTAAAGCACGTGACATAAATACAATAAGACTCTGTTGAAGAAGATGGTGGATAGAAGAACACAAGAAGAATATAGAGGAAAGAAAGAAGAGGAAGAACCATGCAAGACAGAACCTCATACACAATCAAGCCTACTCAAGAAGAGTTCTGTACATACAAAAGAACATTGAAGAACTTCATCGACTACATCTCACTGCCTTTGAACCTGAAGCATACGACACTCTTATTCTAAAAAAAACGAGAAGAGGACTCAAAATAAATTCTGACCAAATACAAAAGAGTCCAGAGCTACACTGAAATCACTAGATCCATTTCTAAACTCTACATCTCTGCTCTGTGATACATTTGTTTTATATCTTGAGCAGTGTGTGTTATCTACTGTATTAAACACACACTGACTCCTGTACTTTCACTAGAGGATCTGTAAATCCTCAGCAAACATTTTTAGACTTCATTTTCCCATTGTGGATAGTGGTAGAGGTCATGTGAGACCTGGTCAGCTCTAAGCTGTTGTTTGTTTCCCGATGCAGAACTGTGGTAGAGGTCTTGTGACCTGGACAGTGTGTTCACTATTGTTAACCACTATCCAGGGTGTGGATCATTTTCATATAAACTTTTGAGAGGACTAAGTCTCGGCTTGAGACTGAACCTCTTGGTTAATTCTCTGTGTTTGTAGCTACATACTATATCCATACTGCATATTTATTTCATATTCCGCTGCTATTACTTTGAAATATAATTTTTCTTCAAAGCTACTTTGATTGTTAAACTCGCAAGTGTTTATATTTATTATAAACCATTAAGTTAGTTTCAAAAGTTAATTTAATCATAAGATTAAGTTAACTGAGAACTAATCAATCTTTGAGAAACTAATTGAACCTTTATAATCTGTATAAATTCACTACAGTTTAATCTGTATTTGAAATAGGGGGATTTTAATAAACATTGTTTTTTTAACAGAAAATTTTAATTGGAACTCAATTCACCCCCTCTAGAGTATCCACTCCGACCAACAATTTCCTTCCAATGATTTCCCCCAAAGAAATTAATTTTCATAATCCCTATAATTTCCACATATAAATGATTATAATGTTTACAATACCATTGGGGGATCAATATTCCATTTAATTTTATTAACTAGATGCTTTATCTTTTTGTAGAGATTAATTACATTATGGCCTTATTCACCAATGATAAAAAAAATCTATTTCCATTTATACACTTTCTTGAGTTATTCTTCCTACATTCATGACATATAAGAAACCATATCATCATTTCTCAATGGTCTCCATTACCCAATCTCTTATACAACTCTTTCCATATCTTTGGTAATGAGTTAGATTGTTGGTAAATATGTAAATTGTAAATGATGATCCATTAAATCAGACATAATCAAAATATCCTTTTCTATAGTAATAATATAATTTTTCCACGCATCAGTAGATTATCAATCACTCTTCCCCATAACATTGTTCATTCATGATCTGTCCATTTACAAAATAAATAATCATCGTTTGAGAATTATTGATGATAGTGGAAAACCACATAATCATTAAAAATATCATATATGTATATAAATCAGATAACCTATTTAACGTAGAACACCATAGGTATATCCTACATCATTAAAATTTATTGTCTTTTTAAATCCTTCATGATAGATTCTACAGTGTTTGTGAATTTCCAAAGAATATCCCTCTTGTGTGTGAAACAATTTGGGTAGAAAGGGTTATTTTGTGCACCAATTTCGGATCGATTCTAGACCAATATGGAGTTTTCAGTGTTGTTACTCAATGGTAGATCTATACCATGTCCAAATTACCTTATTGAATCTAGAAAATGATGTAATTTCATAGTAACTGCTTGATCCATCCTTTACCAAAAATCAAGGAATTTTACTATACATTGACTGATCCTTATACATAGGCTTATATACATCCATATAAATAATCATATAAATATCCCTTGATAAATCCCTAATGTTTTCATATACATGTTTCTAATGTTTTACTTAATAATTAATTTACTACCAATTATAGTGATCCGTGAATATGATACAAGGATATTAAGTAATTTTGGATGATTATTCATTATATTTCATATGACATTCTAGAGGAACAAAATAATTTATTGTCTATGGGATATTAGAACACAATGTTCTAATGTAGTGATTGATCATTAGTGTTTTTGATAAAGATCATACCATATATCACTCCTATATAAAACTGTTCATTATTACTGGGGGAAAATCAATATAAGAAAGGGTGATATATATGGCTCCATACAGGTAAACAAAAAAGAGTAGGTAGCACAACATAAACATAGGGGAATGAGATCATGATCATAACATTTAAAGGTTATAATATGTATATCAGATATCATTATCCATGGTCATGAAATAAAAATTGGGAAGTCATAAGAAATGAATAATATGGTAAGTAGTATAATAATCCCTGAGACCATAACACTTAATATGTAATTTTTGCATACATATAAGTATCTAATTTCATTCCATAAAAATAAAGGCTCATTGCCAATACTAATCTAGGAAATCATGGAGGCCACCCAAAATGGGTGGGAAAAACCACCATCTATTATTCCTTATCATTCCTTATAGTTCAATTGGTTCACTTTGATAACCATAATAATTTTCAAAATCCCTTATTATACATGTTGTTCTCCCTATTAAATATTATATTATGTCATGATAAATAAACATTTAGCCAATGCATTGGAAGAGATATAGGTCTCGCACATCATGTAATGAAATAATACAAATGTGTGCCACAAGATCTTAAATATTTATCATACCATAATGTAATAAATTTAATGGCTATAATATACATAATATCATAACTTATTGAACATATAGTAGTTTCTAATTCATTTCATCATTGAATAAAATTTGGAAAGAAGAACATTTCAAAATCATTTTATCTTTATTATACCCATGGAATGGAAAAAGGTTTCACTAACATAAAAAAATAAAAAAATATATTATTCAATGATTTAATATGAATTATATCTTTTGATAATTTCAGTAAAAATTAATTAACCTCAATTAAATACTTCTTAGATGGAAAAAAATATTGAGAGACTACATGCTATATTTCTAAGTGGAAAATAACATTCTTCTGAATTTAAAATTTTGAAGCATGACAGGATAAGAAAAAAACCTTATTTTAAAAGAACCTTGATAAATTATAATTTAATATTATCAACATAATTTAAAATTTTTCTTGGGGAAAATATTATATCCATATTCAAAAACTCTTACAAAAACATAAAACATATTTAAAAAACAATTCTTGAATCTAAATCTGAAAACATACAAATGCATCGTTGAAAATAATTTTAAAAACCATTAATAAATAATTAATTTTGATATAATATTAGATAAAAACGACCTTATATTTTCATTTTAAATTTTTTTTTAATCATTTTAATAAAATGTGTTTTTGTAAAAAAAATATTCCGATCGAAGAGAAAAATAATGTAATAATTTCAAAAAAGCGTTTTTTAATTATTTTATGTATTTTTTGGTAAAATTGTTTAATTACATGAATATATCATTAACAAATATATTATAATAAGATTAATTTAATTATTCTGATTCAGATCATGATATTTCATTATTGGATCCTTTTTCATAAACAAGCTTGATAAATGATGAGATTGTAACTTATTGTCTTTACCAATTTGGTGATAGTGAATCATAGGAATCATTTATTTAATAACATAAATGAAATGTAAAATATCATGAAGATGAGTAAATTCAGGAAAATTCATTTAATGTTTCTATATATTCATCTGAAAACTGATTATAGGTGCATAACATATTGTTTGTGTCAAAGAGGTAACATTGAATAAAAAATCCCTTACAATTTTTGTAACATTTGAATGACAAACCCCATAGAATAGAGGACACAATATTTATATATAAATCCAATTATTTTCTAGTTGAATCATAATAACATAAAATTACTGTAAATATATATACCATATTAATGAAATAGATGTTGAATAGGATATGTGTCTCAAGGAAGTAAAAAAGTGGGAAGCAATCCTCTTACCTTAAGTCTTGACTTCATCGTACTCGTTCAAACATCCTATATAATTAATAAATGATAATTATAAATGTATTCATAAATAATACATATATATACATATCTATCATACCATTTATTATTTATATATAACCCTTTTATTTGACATATATTAGCAATTCCATTTTAATGTTACGTTTTCTGTAATAACAAATTTGTTTTTCCTATATGATTTGACTTGTTATTTTTTGGGCCAATTAATATGATCATGAAATAATAATGTCATAAATAAAAAAATGATATAAATATAATAAATAACAATTATATATTTATTTATAGTAATCCATAATATTAATGATATTAAATTAAATACATCATTCATGGAGACGATTGGTCATTTGTACGCATGAATGTTGTTTCAATTTTCATATCACATTAAATGAATGAATATAAAATTATATGTGTGTTTGTGTATGTGTGTGTGTATTAACATTATATTATCATTTTAATTTCATATATTTCACATATTTGTTTTAACCAATATATAATAAATATAATGTAATGTGAAAATGATTCACATCTCTTCATGATGTGGTAGTTTTCCTTACACGCGAACCACAATATCGTATTACAAAAAATTAAAATTATTTATTAATATGTGATTTAATAATCCTAAATAATAATATAATCCTAAATACCATATATATCATATATAAACAATAAATCTACCCTTATTTACATCATTAAATTTTTTTAATGAAAGAAAAAATAGATGACATTATGTTGTGAGAAGGTTGCCCTCAATACATATGAACGATGATCTCACAAACCATTTGATAGAAGAGTGGGATGTTATATGTCATAAAATAGACATAAAAATATATCAATATATATATATATAAGATATTATGGTCATTATATAATCATTGTATAAAAATAAATTAATAATGAAAATATGAAAATAAAATAAATATTCTTACTAAATAAAATTACATATTCTTCAAAAATTATCCATAGGTTTTCACTATAATCTTCCCTAGATGAATTTATATTCAAACTATGTCGTCTATTACTAGGGTTAGAAATATTTGATGTTATTTTTCTGGGTTTGGTAAATCCAAATCTCATGAGATGTGTGAATAAGTGGGGAGAGTGAGTTCCATTTTATAGTTGAGGAAGAGTGTAATTCATGTAAAATCTAAAAAGTATTATCTACTCGTAAGTCTCCATTCCCTAATGTGGAACCAAAAAAATATTAATAATTTAGAGAATAATAAATGATGTCACTAAATACATCCATCAAAAAAAATAAATACATATTTCATAGATTATTCATTTTTTGTTTACTCAATTTTACAGTTATAGTTTTTACCATGGTAACATGAATATAATTATTTAACTATGTAATTTATCATTCATTAGCATAATTAATAAGAACATTAATAGAGAATTTTTAACAATATATAGATTAAATAAATTTTAATTTTTTTAATTAAAATCGTGTGTGTGTATAAAATTAATTTCAATTCAAATGCATGTACTTTGCCAAACGACATAGTTTAACCATAAGAGTGCTAAATAAGTTTTTTCTATTAAAGGGAAAATATAAAAATTATAAAAGTACACTTATTTCATAAATATAATATTGTAGATATTTATTTACAATTATTAGTAACTTTTCACAGTATTTGAATTTTTTTTAATTTTTACCCATTTAATAAAATATCATTTCTTATAAAATACCATTAATGTTAATTTTCACATTATTATTTTAATTTGAATTTTAAATTATCTATAAAATGATTGATTTAAAATATATTATATTTATACTATGGTAACATGATATAATCATCTTAAAAAATTAATTTGAATCAATAATTCATTAAATTTATATCGTAGTTATTATTATTATTACCATTTATTTTTCTTTAGTTATTAATATAATAATTATCTTATGTCAGCTTATAATGCATTTAATGTAATTATATAATCACTAAAAACAGAATTATTAAAAAAAAAATTCAATTAAACTGAAATATTTACAAATAAACATTTAATTTTTTCCGCTTGAAAATCATTTAAAAATATTAAAGGCAATGGATGATAGATTTTACCCTTAAATATAAATATTTATAACATATTATGTAGGACTCCTTCATAAAGTAATATCCAAATAACTCATAAAAAATATTGAATTAGGAAATAAGTGTGTTAATATGAAAATCAATTGGGGTTTGGATAAGTTTCATGTGTCATTTTACACCAATCTATTATGTTTAATCACGGATAAACACATTGTACTTCAATCAAGGTAATTAATTTTAAAAATTTTTGCTAATAATTATTTTAAAAATTTAATATTACATTATTAGATAATATAAGCCAGTCTGATTCCCAATATAGGATTGATTTTTTCAAATTCAACTCACATAAGTGGAAAATATTAATTCAAAATTAATCTTATAAACTTTATGGTAAAAAAAGTTTTTTACAGTGAAAATTATCAAAAGATTGAAATATTTTTATATCCAATTTAGAAATAAAAATTCTTCCAATCACCTAAATTGGATTAAAATATTAATAATTTTAATTATTATAAAATTAAGCTTTTTTGTAATTTCATTTAACAAGGTAAATAATTTCATTGAAAATAACGTTTTCAATTGAAATTCTATATTTTCACTATTCATTAAAAATTATTATTTTCCGAAATAAAATCAACCATTGGTAATTTTGATATTATGATTTAAAAAATAATGTTAATTCTATGAAATTAATTTTAATAAATTATGATTTTTTTTTAAAATCAGTGTTCCAAAAAAGGCTACATAACTACGTTTTAGAAAAAAATACCATTTAAGTATAAAATTGGATATTCTATTTTCAAATCTCTATATTAAAAATGAGATAAATTTTAAAAATAGTATTTAGTTTATACTTATAAATATCATTAAAATTATTCAGAAAAAATTAATCATTTTATTTATTACGGTAAAACATATTTATTTTATAGAAAATAGTATTCCTGAAAATGATTTCCTTCTTTCTAAAATAGATATTTATTTTTATTTCAAATTCATTTGCCTCTAATGATTTAATTATATATATAATTTTATAAACCATTTATTTTCATAATTTTGTTAATCATATTCATAACCTCTCTTACAATTTCTAGATGATAAATATCATATAATAATTTTTCAATAATATCTCATATTTCGTTCAAACTAAGTGTTGTGTACAATAAATGGTAAAATAAGTATTATGTGAATAAAAAAATAACATATATTTGAGTGTAATGAAATATTATCATTGTGTTATTTTATGACATTTCCTAATATATTTTTTAATGATACACTAAATATAAAAAAGATTAAATATTTTTGAAAAAATATTTTTCAGAAAATCATTAGGTTATATGTTGTGATATTTTTAGTTCACCATATAAAAAATAATTAATAATATTTAAATTTGTAAAGGAAAATAATCCATTCAGTTATTCTGATGATATTTTATGTCGATATTTTTTCTAGATACATAAAATAATGATCCGTATGTAACATAAAAATGATTCATAAGAAGTGACAGTGCTTGGTTAGGATATGACGATCAGGAGAAGGCTTCCCATATTCATATTGATTAATTTTTTCCTAACATGTATTTCATTTATTGTTTATTGGGTAATTATTATTGAAAAAAATTATTATTTTGGAATTAAATATTTTGGTCATATCTTTTTACTTCTTCACATCATTTTATAATAAAAAAATATATGCACCTCTAGAAATATATTTTCAAATGACTGAATCTAATATAGACATTTTCTATATTACCATTTTATAAATAGTATTTGGGTTGGATGAATATTGAAACTAGATTATTAACACAATCACAACTCTTATTGTTAATATCTTGGATAAGGATATTTACCATATCTTTTTCTGTATGGTCATGAAATAAGATTTCCACTATAGAAGAAATATATTTTAATATATGATGATGTAGTGCCCTTTATGTTTAATCATATTTCATTATCTATTATACGTAAATAATTTCTCTTTTATCACTTTCATATCACCCATTACATATTTCTACTTCTCATATTATTTAGAAAATAATACTCTTAAATAATTTATTCCATTTTATAGAATGTATTTTTTTAACTTTGGATTTATTTCATGGACTACACATATAATTTCATTCCTTATGGATTAAATACCTTTATTTATTTAATATATTAGAATTTAAGGTAAAAATTTACAATATTAAAAAACTCATGCATAAAATTTCTAGCACTATTATTATGGATGATTTCAGGCATTCAAAAAAATATCTTCAAAATTTAAATATAAAAATATATATTTTTAAAATCTAAAAAAAAAAAAGTTAAAAATTTATTGAAAAAATGAATCTATTGTGAACTTTTGTAAATATTTATTTATATCATCTACTCATTGGAATAATTTTTTATTTATAATATTTAGATATGTTAAAACATATTATTGAAAATATATAAGAACCTTATAAAAATAGGAACATGAAATGAAATATTTGAGAGATAAATATACCTATTGAAAATATTTGATAAAATTTTCAACCAAAAAAAATTTATAAAAATGTTTTTTAATCTTGATTGATAATGTTTCAACCATGTTAATTTGTTATTTAAAACTTCTCCCATCATAAATATACCAGTACATTGAAACGATGAGCTAAAATAACCACACCTTTCATGGGTGTGTAGATTTATTGAAATTCCAATTGTGGTATCCTTAGCTTTTGTTTTGGATTATTTAAATATAATAAAAAACAATCAATTCATGGGATATGTCATAATATTCTAAAAATTGGGGTTTTCACATTATATTTAATGTTAAATAAATGGAATTTGTTTTGGGATGTTGAAAATATTTATAAAACATGGTAACAAATTTATTTATTTTTAATTTAAATCTAAGTTAATTATAGGGAAACATATAAACAAGATTTATATATTATTTACACATTATTAAAGGGCCTTTATTAATGAATGATACTTGTTCAGGGATCATATTATAAAAAATCCTCATAACTGAAACCCTATTAACCTATTCATGGAATACTTCTATGATGATTTGTCACTTTTTATTCAGAACAAGGATGACAATTCTACAAGATTTAATGAGACTTATAAAATTGATTATGTTCTTAAGAAAAACATTCAAACATTATCTCTTAATTAAAAAAAATATTCAAGGAGAATGAGTGTAATTAGAGAATCAAATAACACCATTTCTATTCTAGAAGTGGATTCTCTAATGGTGGAAATAAATAAAACGATTCAATCACTTAGGAATCAACATTTATAGAAAAGTTATAATCATGTTGTCTATCAAAATCTCAACTAAAGTCTTAGAGAGTAATGTGTTCACTATGGAATATGTGGACATATTTATAATTATTTTCCAAAAATCGATGTGGTAGCACAAATATAAATAAATGTAAATTTTAGAGGATATGGTTCTAGGATTACTTCTTTAGAGGATCCATTCTCATATAACTACAACCCTAGGTATAGTAACCATCTGAACCATTCTAGGAATAAACATGGAATTATTATACAACCTCCACCTCATTTATATTAACATCCTAAAACAAAATTACCCAACCAACTATTGTATTAATATTCTCATTTACAATATTCATGAGAGTTAGTTTCATTATTTGATGAATGATAGTATTATAAAAATGTATCTCATTAAGAGAACCATAAATCTGAACTTACTAATAATTAAACTCAATATAGTAAAATGGAAAGAGAGTTAGATGGAAGTGAAGAAAGAAATGTCACTAAGAACCATGGAAGTAAACCAGAGGGAGAGTTCAATGGATGTGTTAATTAAAAGGGGGTTAAAAACTCATGAATATATTAGATATAACAATATTAATATATAAACAGAAATCATGGATGAATATGATGACTAACATCATGGAAGAACTAAATCCATAAATGTTTATAGATGTTAAAAATTGTAATAGTTTTACCACATCATTCATAAAAACTCAAAAGAAAACTATTATAAAATGAAAACTATAAACGAGAAACATAATTATGTATAATAAATAGCCCGAATATCTTTTATTCATGTGAATTTTTGCCTTACACCAGATTTCATGAAAGACAAAAAGAAAAAAAAAGACAAACAGAATTTATTTAGCTCCATGGAATTTTCAATAAGATAAAATAAAACATTAATTTTATCCATGATTTAATTTATATTTTTAATTTCATATAGCACATTAAAACTTGTTAGAAACAATCATATAATACATTAATGCTTAAAACATCAATGAAGAGTGATGTTTTTTATAAAAAAATCCCCAATAAACATGATGTTTTTTATTTCCTACACATTAGGGAAAAGAAGTCAACTGAACTATATTTGTGACTTTGGTGATGTAATAAATGTTTTCATAATAAATGTTTCAATATTTGAGATTAATATAATTAAAATCCACTAATTTAGTCATATAACTTGATGAATGATATTTTAATCATCCCATTGGAAGATTTGGTGAAGATCTTATAGGTGTTGGTTTCATTTGCTTGCATGTTAACATTATAGTTATTGATATATAGTGTGACCAAGACATACATACCATTCATGAAATTTAGTTATTATAAAATGATATTCTTTTATAAATTTGGGACTAGGAATTCTTATTTCTATGATTTTTAGGCAAGAAGAGAAGTTTCATGAGTCAAAAAATGTAAAATACCATTTATTTTGTAAGAAGTGTTTTTGAGATAAGATTCTGGAGGCTCATGACTAAATTAATCACTAATATTTTTTTTTTTAATATTCTATTGTTATAGATACCAATTTGACTGATGGGAGTTTTTTTAAATAATTGAAATTTGATCAAAATAAAAATTGAAATTTAATTCCAATTTATTAGAACTCATGTATTCAATCATAGGGGCATATCAATAAGAAGAATTATTTTTTCTAAAGAATCATACATTTATAGGAAAATATGTGAAATATTTTGTTTCATTAAAATGTTTTTTTGATATATTTTGATACATATGAGAGACTCTTTATGAATGACAGTGATGAATTTTATAATAAAAACTTCTTAATACAAAAGTTAGACATTGACTATTTTGAGTTGTCTCCAATGGACACCAATGGGAAATAGTGTGCTTAAAATCAAAAATTTTATAAAATTCCCAATTTAAAAAATCAAATTAAGAAACATATTTATGATCATTGATCTCCATGACTGAGAAGTCATCCATTTAGTGAATATCCGATATAATTTGAATTTAAACCTTTACTATCACTCCTATAATATTTATTTTTAGTGATAATTCTAAAATTAATGTCATTAATCATAATATGTTATATAAAATACATGTGGAAAAGATATTATATTTTTTTTATAAAGACATTAATACCATTGATTCGACTATTTTTGACATAAAATTTATTAGGCCTTCATTTTTTTCATAGGACCTCTATGGGACATGTTTGTAAAAAATATTTGAGGGTCAATGAATTAAAAAACAAAACAGTAAATAGATAATTATAGAGGAATTAATTAAGATACACGATATAAGAATTATTTATCCTATTTTTGATATTTCAAGGTACATCATTGTCCATGCAATTTACATGTATGGATGCTTCACTATTGTGAACAATGTGAAAAAATGGAAAATTAATGTTCTAAATGACACTATGTGGAGAGTATATATGGATGATAGATATTTGAATTCTAAAAGTCAAAATGATCATTTTCCAATTTCATTTTTTGATAAAATGACTAACGGGATATCTAAATATGAAAATTTCTATTTTATACATAGTAATTAAAGATAAAAAATAGATTCATGAATCCCTAATATATCAATAGGAACCCACTTTTACATTCTCATTTAATACATTTTCATACGATTGAATGAATTTTGTCTTTTGTGGTGGGACACCAACTTTTCTATGATTCAATATTTTATTGTATTTTGAATTGATCTACATGATCATTTAGGTTTTGATGGATGAATTCTCAGTAGATGAAATTTCTAGTGAGAGCTATTTGAAATATCTATAAATATCTTTGGGGATATTCCATAATATTAATAATGTTTTTAATAGTGAAGATTGTCAATTTATGGTTACCAATGACATTAGTATTGGTTATCTGGTAATTAAATATGGTATGTGGTTTTATAATTCTATGATAGAATCCATTAAAAGTCTTCCCCATCTAGTGAATTTCTATGGTAATAGAAATTTTCCTGTAAATGGTAGTTTTTTACAAAAGAGAAATATTATTTGTTATTTATTTAAGAATCATTTCTCCTTTTTAGAGAAGATACTTCATATCTGTATAATATTTTTTTAGTCTATCAATATTTTTAAGTAAAAAACATTTATTTATTGATAATAATTTTACATGATTGAAAACATCCCTTTTCAAATATTTTTGATTCTAGTGATGCTGTCATTAGAGAATTTTTAGTTCACATGAATGATAATAGATTCATGTAGTGTACTCTGCTAGCAGGAATGATGAAAATCTAGAAAGAAATTATACCACAACTAATATGCCATTCTGGGATATTTGTTTACTCAAAAAACATTATTGAGTATATAATAATTTCTAAATTCAATTAATTCATGATATAATAAACCATAAAATATAGATTTTCAAAAAAGATGAAAATATAAGAATGATTAGATGGATGTAATTTTTAGTAATTTTATTTGGAAATAAAATGTAATAGTAGTGATGAAAATTTTGTAAATGATAATTCTTCTAGGTATTCTTGTAATAAAAAATATTATCCTATGATGATAAATTATTCTTTTTTGGTTAAAATGTTGATATTTTTTTCTATTAAAAAAGATTCATTGAATGATTGTTTTAATATTGTTTTCTACTATAGTAATTTGAAAATATTGCACACATAATAAAATGAATAAATTCAGTTTTTTTGTTAAAATATTATTTTTGGATTGAAAAATTCCACTTTTGGATGTCTGATGATGGTGTTCTTTGGATATGCATCATTGAGGAGTAAATAATTCTTATTGGTGAATGTTTTCACTCAAAACATTAGTTATGTCATCATGGATGTGAAGAGACATCTCAAAATATCCATGAAGATGGATTCAGTTTTCCTATATAGTTTCAATATTCGAGTAGTTTATTTATAAAATTCTGTAAGTGTCAGAGGTTATAAAAGTTGTGATAATAACAATAGAATCATAATAATGGGTTTTTAATGTTTGAGATTATTTATGTTTGGTGTATGGATATTGTGGGACCATTTCCATCATCTTATGTGAATAAGATCATATTTATTGTTGTATAATATTTTTCTAAATGTTTATAGGATATGAGATTAACAAATAGTTATATAGAAAGTGTGATTAAATTAATTAAAAAGAATATTTTCAAAATATATAGTGTTGTTAAGGCTTTTATCTTTTATAATGGAACATATTTTAGGAATTTCAATTTAATATTTTCATGGAGATGTACTGTTGTACACATAGAATAGTAATTACATACCATCAACAATATATTTGTTAGATATACATTTTAAAAAGGGTGATTCAATATATTTTTGATAAATATATCTATAAATCAAGAAATCATTGTTAAATGAATCTAGATGAAGCATTATGATCATATATAAATATATTTAGTTTCCCCAAATGAATTTATCCTTATAGGCTACTTTTTGGTAAATAGTTTCACCTTCCAAAGGATCATTGATAGAAAATAAATTTTTTCAATGAAGGCCCATAATATTTATGTTAAATCCACTAGATATAGATTATTTTGGTAACTGAGTAAACATGACAGAATTTGGATATATTCCTATAAAAATTAGTGGATTTATTATTAGAGAAATATCTATTTTCATGATTTTATCATTAAAAAAAGTATATTCAATGTGGGATAGAAGTTTCTCAAAATTTTCCCATACATAATTTGTCTCAGAATATTGAAATCCAAGTCGTCATAACCTTTCCTTTTTTATTGAATGATTAAAATGGATCTATTGAAATTAATATTTTAAAAAATTGAAAAAATCTATTAAAAGGATATAATATCATAAAATATTTTTTTTGGAAGAAAATGGGATTGGCTACATTGTTGTTCTTAAATATTAATGATATTTCATGTCTATCAAGGGACTATATGTTTCAAATTTCATGAGAGTCATCCCATGAATTAATTTTTCATTTTTTTAATATAAATAATTATAACACTATTTTTGTTATTGTTTCACTTGTTTCAATGTTATTTTAGATAACATTGACAATTATATTAACTTTAAAATAGGATAAACATTTGAACTCTTAGAAGTGGATTCTAATAAATCTAATTACAATAATTCAAAATAGTTATATATTCTAGGATTGAAAATACCATGATATTATTTATGGATATTTTTTATCCATTAATAAAAATAATAGAGACTCATATATATCCTTTCATTATATACGTTCTACATGTCACTTACTTTATTACAACACTAAAATAAAAAAAAGTGATTGTTAGATCAAACTCAAGTGGTTAGAACATCACTTTTCAAATGTATTTTTTTAATTTGGTACTAGAATATATTTATTTTTATTTTTCATACAAAAATCTTTGATAATGTTATTAAAAAATTATTCACTTATTGTAAATAAGTGTGAGTTAATTTACCATGTTTTTCAAATTTAATAAAATTATAAATTATTCTCCTTTTTTATTTCTTTTAAATTATGTCATTATCACTAAAATTATATATTATCACAAGCAAAATCCCATTAACAAATGAATATGATTTATCTACCATTGAAAATTGTCTTATTTTTTCACAATAATTTTGTTTAATGGAATCAATGTTTAACATGATATACAGTGATCAAAATTGGACAGTCATGTGACTGTGTCAAAAAATATGCATGTATATTACAAATTGACTTCGGTAATGTGGAATAAAAAATTTCAATTACATCGTATCCCTTAAACATGACATTTAACTGATGATGTAATAAATTATGTTTGAGGAAAATATCGTTAAACCATTTCACCCACATTATTATTCAATATTGGAGAAATTGGTATCATTCAGGTGTGTGGGATGGTTTTATAATTATAAAAATCTATATCAAATGTTTTACATATCAAAAAACAATAATTGTTTCTTCAAAAATTCTATTTTATTTTTTTTAATTTTAAATGGTCCCCAAATTTTAATCAATTTATAGATTGTGATTCCACTTTATAGAGGATACAATATAATTTTCCATTGACTTAAAAAAAGAATATTATTTTTGTATATCTACATAAAATAATATATTATCCTTTAAATTATTCATGAATTTAATATAATTATCATTGTCATGGAATTTTGTAGTTCGAACAAATATAATAAGATATGCAACAAAAAGGATTAAAATGTCAAAATACTCATATAGTTTGAGCCTCTGTTTCGTTATTATAATATTGATTAATTATTTAAGATTTTAGGTAGGATATTTCTACATCAATGTAATTATTGAGTTCTCTCATCCAAATAGAGTGTTTAATTATTAGGCCTTTTAATTATGTGATATGGTTTAACTCTATGTAAAGAGATGTTTTGGAATTCAAGTATAATGAAAATTAATATGTGTTTTATTATTTTACAAAATTTAAATTTCTTTATTTTTTTCATAAATTTTCCATACATATTACTAAATATATGGAATTTTATTTTGTGTAGAAATGAATTCAAAATTAGATAATACATGGTGGAAAATTTATTTAAATACTAATTTAATGTGGCGTTCAATTTTTTAGTATGTAAACTTTATTATTCTATATATAATTTGGATATGAAATTTATTAAGGATAAGAAATATTCATTTTTTGTAATTTTATGTTGATTTATCTTGATATAATTTCACCGTAATTTTTTGGATAATTTGATGGTTTTTATAAATAAATTGGTTAGTTAAAATTATATAATGATTATGCGTTGAATGTTTTAATCATTTAATTTTTCATTAAATTCTTATTATTAGTAAACAAATTGATATATTGTTACCTGATTTCATATTCTTAGACATTTAAAATTAAATATTTATTGATCAAGGAGTTAATCTTAAATAATAATTTCATAGGAACACATGTGGTTTTTTCTAAATTAATTCTATCACTAAAATGAATATAATATGAACAATTTTTCAGAAATTTTATTTGTTGATTTTAGGTTTTAAAAATAATCTGTATTATGATGTATAATATTTTAATATAATTATAGTACAACATAATAATTTTTTTGAATAATTGTTTTATTGAATTCAACATTGGAAGACTCTTGCTTTGATTATTATATTTTTTCAATGAATTTTCATTCGTATTTTCATTGAATGAATATTGTTTTTCTAAATTTGTTTTAGAATGGAATTTCTATTGTCTATAATTTAAAGGTCACAGTCAGGAAAATATTGTTTTATTGAATTTAACATTGGAAGACTCTTTCATTGATTATTATATTTTTTCAGTGAATTTTCATTCGTATTTTCTTTGAATGAATATTGTTTTTTTAAATTTGATTCAGAATGGAATTTATATTGTGTATAATTTAAAGATCACAGTCAGGAAAATATTTTTTTCGGATGATACCCATATTAAAATTACCACTATTCATGTATGATAATTTCCATTATATTGGTTCCCAAAAAATAAAATCTGACTCTAAGTAAGAGAAATATAAATACTTGTAAATATTCCTATATATGATATTGTTGGAATGTTTAAGATAGTTATATTGGAAGAAAATTTATCTTATTTGTTTTCACCCACATTTAATCTCGATTATAATATATGAGGTATAAGTAACATGAATATTATATACATTTCAAAACTGAAGAAGGTTAATTATCCAATGAAATAGAGTTTCTTACGGTTGGAAAATTATATGATCTATGATTGGAGGATGATACAAATAAAGTCCAAGCATGGGATGTCTGACATTAACATCATGAATTATTATTTAATAAAGGGTTTAGTAAAAATATAAAACTTATAAAAACTCAATACATGAAACTAATTAAATAAAACGAGTAATGAATCAGTTTGAGATCGATCCCACATAAACATTGAATTTAATTTAACTTGGTTTGAAAAGAGAATTTTTTATTAAATTAAATTATGAGGAGAGAAAATATAGGTTTTATTTATTTCATGAAAAAAAGATGATCAAAATTTAGATTGATTTATTTTGGATTAGATTTGAAAAGTGTGATTGGATATGATAATTTCATTATCTATGATAAATTTTATTTTTTAAAATACGTTTATTAATTAATTATTAGTGTCATTGTTGTAATAAGGGTTGTATAATGGTCATGGGATCCCCTCCATGATGTGTCAATCCCATATTTCCCCCAGTTTTGTAATTTTGGGTTTTTTCCAATAATGTTCATCGTGATACCGTGTTTAAACATGATTCCCTAAAATTTGAAAATTACAATGTATGTTTTAGTGGTTTTAGTTGCAAAATTATAATTTTACATTAAAACTTATTTATAAATAGACATGAAAAAAGTATAATAAATGTATGTTATGTTTTAGTTAATATTATATCAATCCAAATATATGAAAAGAATAAAAATAAATCAATCCAAAGAATTTCCCCTTTCAATTACATAATCCTAGAACATGGTTGGTTTACTCCCTCGTCCTATTTCATATAGTATTATAGGGAAGGATAGATGTAAAATAAAGTGTAATGAAAATAGATATGATCTTAGGGGGACACTACATATCCCAACTTATCACTAAACGATTTGGTCTCTGAGATCTTCCTCAAAGAGGCAATATGGACATCTACTTATAGAAATCCAGGGGGATCATTATGATTTCACTACCATTAGGAAATCTATAAGGTTAACCCTAGGGACAAATATATTATATTTTCATTTAAAATCCCATTAATGGATCGTAACTATGCATGTTAATAATTTACATGATGTGTAATTATTACAAATGTAAATTCAAATATCACATTTTCACTTCAGGTCATGTGTCACTTTCAAAAAATCCACTAGTTCATTACTTGTAATTATATTTATATTAATGAAGACATTTTTCTATGATTCAATCCTTATTATACCATATTTCATTAGTTATGTGCATTCCGAGTGTTCCATGGTCATCCTAAAAAAATTTAGTGTTTCACCACAACTCTTCTATTATAACACCTAGTGTCTTTTTCTCCTTTTTCAAATTGTATGTTATATCCTTCCATAACATAGAAAATATATTACACAATTCAGAAATTTATAATATTTATCATATATAAATAAAAATCAATATATTAAGAAACCCTAAAATTCATGATTGAAATAAAAATAACAAATACTCCCACACTTGAAAACCTACTTTTACTCAATAATGGAATACTAAAATTAAACAAAGGGAACTAACTATTAAATAAATTAAATTAAATTTCAATAGAAAATATTGATCTAATTTAAAATTAAATTTTTATAGATAAAATTTAGAAAATATATCGACATGACCTTTTTTTAAGGAATAATTATTAACAATTATTTTAAATTTTTCCAATTTCAAATATCATTTCCTTTTCCACAATAAATTTTCATTTTTCAAGTTAATAATAATATGCATACCATTTTAAATTTTCCAAAATTTAATTTTTCCTCACATTAAAAATGATCAATTTATTGGAGTGATTCTCCTACCTCAAACATTTTTCACTTACTATAGTCTTTCAAGGCTACTATGTTATCCAAAAAATTAAAACAAAATCACAAACAATCTTAAGGGATTTACGATTTAGGATAAATTGAATCTCAGGATTATGGTAGGTAGTTAATTACGTAAATATAATAATTGAAAAAATGAGGTTTTTCTCAAAATTAATTATAATTTTTACCTAGAAGTAATCAATTTAATTCCCCTCTTCCCATAATATCATCGATCATTGTCATGAATAGAAGAAATGATATAAATGAAACTACTAGTTTTATTATTATTATTATTATTATTATTATTATCTATTATTATATATTAGTTTTCGAATGTTAATTATTGGAACAATTTTCCTAGCCCCAACCCAACCCCAAATGATCTCTTCACAAAAATATTTTTTATTATTATATTATTTTCCCTTGTAATGAAATAGTTATTTTTGAATTTCACAATAAAAAACAATTTTTTTTCTTTTTAGCTTTTATTCAGGGGGTGTGAGATAAATTCAATGATTTTTCCCTCCATATATATCAGGAAATATCCCCCATTAATATTTGTAACAAAATTATTATCAATTCTAGTGTCGTCCATTAATAGCACTATAATTTCTGAAAAACATGAAATCTATTTAATAGTGGGTAGGAATTGATAATATGAGCTTTTGACATGGTTCAATTCCTGAAAAGGCTAATCGTTGATTCTATGGTTTTTATATTGGATTATATAATGTTTGGTCTCCGGATATGTGATAATAAAATATGACTTAATCCTATTAAAATTGATTTGGTTCTTTCAAATCATTATTAAGATGCAATGAATATTATAGAAGAAATCGTTCTGGAGTTTATCAAGAAATATATGAATGATAGAATGGAAAATATTTCTAAGAGGATGTCTCTAGAATGATATTTATGAATTTTTATAATCACCTTTGGAAATTTATACATGTAATTAAATCAATTATTAAAAATATAAAAAATTCAATGGTGGGATATATCTTGAAAATATTCTTTTGCATTGATCAACATGCTCCTGAAATCATTATTATTCAAATTCTAATCAACATTATAATCTCTATAAATTCATTTTTATATTTTTATCATTCAAATTTATTGAAAATGAAATCTAAATTCATGGTATTAAAATCACATTATATCATATATGTATCCTAGTTCATTTAGCAATGAAACAATAAAATTTGAAGATGTAGTGGGTAGATAAAAATACTAATTAAATATGAGGAATACATTAGAAAAAATTAAAATTTAAAACACTTACTTCCCATTAGAATAATTCTTTGATGATTTTTGAGTAGGTTCTTGCTACACCATATTCATGATGTGTTTAAATCACAAAATATTGAAATTTTTTATTTCTCATTGTGTATTGGGTCATGATGTGTAATGGTCCTATATCATGTTCTTATGTTTCATACCTTATTTCTGGGATAGATCATAATGTTCATACAAATTTAAAATAAATCGGTGAAATCATTAATCATTTTCAATTAATTTTTAAATATTCTCAGTGATAGAATTTATGTCTCTAAAAATAGAAATTAAATAAGGAAAATATAAAAATTTGGGTTTCTTCCCAAAAGTTCTTTTGATTACAATAATTTTCCCAACCTTACCTTCATAACCAAAAGATCATTTGATGGATGATTGAAAATTTTATACCTATTCATGGCCCAAAAATGGGCATAGTTGTATCTTATCCATGTAGGTTAGCCCATTTACTTCTTATCTAAACTACTTAATTGACCCTAATAATAGTATTTTCATGACCTCTATTTGACCAATCCTCCATTTTTTCAAAATCTATATCAAATAAATTTAATTTCTTGTAGTATCCATACATATTGTACATTCTCAAATGTAGTTGATTCGTTCTATCTTTTTGTGTTAACTGTTGTTGGAAATATATTATCTTTCTTCTTCTCTTGATCATCTTCTTTCACAACAACATCTAACTCATATACAACTTCAATTTCAGAGACCCCCTACACATTGTGTGTTTTTTTCTCCAAAATCATTTTCTTTTCCCACATCACAGTTATTCATTTTCCAATTGATGTTGAAACATTCTTGATCACTTGAATCACTTTAAAAAAGTTATAATCATTATATGTAAATCCTGACATAACCAGTGGCTACAAATTTTATCCCTATAACGAGTGGATTCATCAATTCATCAATATACAAAACTACGAAGTCTATGAGGATTTTATACTTGTCAAATCTGATTAAGATAACCTCGATCATCCCACTTGGGGATTTAGTTGCATGGTCTTCTAATTGAATAATTTCCATTGTGTGATTTGGTCCCTCTAGTCTGAAACTATTGAATGTCATGTATGACAATACATTGACACTCACACCTAATTCACATAATTATTATCAACATTTTATAACTCTGATAATTATGTGAATTAACAAGGTACAAGTATCACATTTATTTTTAGGTATTTTCTTATATACAACTCATGAAAACTATACTATTAATTAAATAGTTCAATACTCTTCCATGTTATTCATGTTTGTTACCATCCCTTTAATGATTTTTTATTTATTTAGGAATTTTCAAAATAGCCTCTACAAATGGTACAATAATATTCAATTTCTATAGTGTTCACAAAACATACCAATGTGTTCATTATTGTTCACATTCACCACCTATTCATGAAATAGCAGTCTTGTCTTGTACTATGGTGGTTCTTATATAGAATCTTCATATAATTGTTCCTTTCTACATTCATATTCTTCTCCTCTAACATCCCTT
The DNA here is from genome assembly GCA_963277665.1 of Viscum album. Lineage (NCBI taxonomy): Eukaryota > Viridiplantae > Streptophyta > Magnoliopsida > Santalales > Viscaceae > Viscum > Viscum album. Next base: position 1,430,571,958 of record OY728152.1, read on the forward strand.
AGTTTTTTATAGTAAATTCTATACTAGATATTTTTTTATTCTGACCCATATGTTGTATAGTTATTAAATATTCATGTTGGAGTACATCAGGGTATCCTAAAAATGATAATATGGGTAACTCTCTAAGATTATCATCAATCAATCCAACATGATTCTATAAATGATTCAATATTAACATTTGGTTTGTGTATTATTCTTCAATTTCATTGATTACGTACCTTTAATTGTCCATTAATATAGCTAATGACTCCTCTAATGTATGTACCTTGCTTATCAGTGTCGGCTATTTGGGTACTTGTTGTTCATAACCTTGTTAACATTGGTTTTATTGTGGATAAATACCCTAAAATTTATAACAAATAATATAATTAGCATAATTTACATCTTCAATAAATCTACCTTGGGGGTTTCTCTACTTTCCCATCATGGTGTCAATTTTTCTATTCAATAAATTCCGGTATTCCAAAATCTAATCATTGTTGTCGACCATGAGATAACTTTTTCATTTTGTCCCTTCTCCATCCCACTAGATTTTTTTCTCACCATTTCATCGAACATGTTCTAACTCTGTTAATGGAGATTATTTATTAGTGATTCTCTAGTTATAGTTTTAATAAATAACCTCATTCCCAAAAAGAAATTTTTTATATATTCTCTATATTAGCTTCCATATAAATATTCCACGATAGGGGAATATTTGAGTCATATTTTTATGTCCTTACCAAGATGAACTAATAGATTCATCCTCAAATTGACAAATGTTTTTAATTTTTACCCTTATTTCCATTTATTTTGAAGGTGGAATGATACAGGTGAGGTTGTTTCATGGTATTTTCACCCATGTTGTAATGGAATGTGCTAACAATATTTGAATGAAATATTGAACTCACTCATGTAATTTAAATCAAATAATATGGATCACTTTTTCATTTCATTAGATATGTTTGAAAGTGATATTTTCATATATCTCGAGGAAACATACCAAATTGTTTTCAGACATCAATTTCTAAATACGATAAATTTCATATTATTGGAGAATGTTGAAATTATTTTAGTCTTCATCTCAACATTGTTTGTAGTAATTCACGGTGTTATGATACATATTTATAATCCTATGTTTGATGGCCACCATTAGTCTACGATCATCCACAACCCTAGATATCATTGAATAACCATTGCATGTTCACATTTATCATTTCCCTGCATAAATGATGTTATATTCATTCTCATGGTTTTCTTTGGTTTAGAGTCAAACTCAAATTATTTTTTTCCTTTTTATTTTGAGTGATGGTTGCACATTAGGAATTTATAAATCTAAAATTTAAAGTATGTTCACACCAAATGTAAATTGGGTAATTGAAATAAAGATTCATAATTTAAATTGAAGTCAAAAAACAAAAAACTAATAAGAAATATTCCTTATTAAATGTGCCAATTTTGACAAGCCTTGTGAAAGTCCATATTTCCCAATGGGTGAATCCAAATTTCAAAATTTATAAAAAAGTATGTAGATGCAACTAATTAATTAAATTGAGTAATAAAAAATTTTGAGATCAATCCAACTTAGAGGGATAAATAATTTTGATTAGACTTCCAAAAAAATATATTTTATTTAATTAAATAAATTGTTTAAAAAATATTTGTTTGATTGATTTTGAGAATGAAAAAGAAAAAAAAATTAAGAATGATTAATTTTGAAATTGATTTAAAACGCATTATGGGGTTTTTTAATATTAGGTTTCAGGTGAAATAAAATTGTTAAAAATAATTTGATTAATCCATGATTGGTGTTAGATTCAAGATATGGGATATCCAATTGTTTGGGTATCCCCTCCATGATATGACAATACATCGTTTCCCTTGGTCCAATAATGTTGGGTTTCTCCAAATAAAATTTTTCTCGATATAGTATTTAAACATAATTCTCCAAAATGAGATAACGGTCATGCCTCTATTAATGTATTTAGTTTTCCAATATTAATTTTCATTTCATATTAATTTATCAATGGTCATGAAAAATGGAAAATATTGGTATAGGATGTCGAATTTTAAATTGCTGCGAAACAAATAAATGAATACAATAGAAAGAAATCAATCAAGAAAAACATACCCCTTTCAATTATATAACCCTAAAAAAATATATTTTGATCCCTAATATTACAATTGAAAGTATTCGAGTGTAGGAGAGATGAAATTGAATTCATAAGGAACATAATGATAAATATGGGGAGGGACATGCATATAATATCTTCTCACTCAAAGATTAGGTCTATGGGATCTCACTATAAGCAGCATATTGATCCTCTAAATGATGAACCATAGTGGGATTGGGATTCATTCAAATTATTTATAGTCGTATTATAAAATCTACATGGTTTTCCATTGAATAAAATATTATATTTTTCTTTTTAAATATCAACAATGGATTATAACTTGGTATTTCAGTAATTAACACAACATGTAATGATTACACAACGCGAAATTTTATATTTCACTATTTTTAACTTTGCATCATGTTACTATTTCAAAACATGCACTGGATCACAACATGTAATGTTTACATCATTTGTGAATCATTTTTCACTCTTTAAGCCTCATTATATGTTGGTTCAGTAGTTATGTGCATTCCTAGTGTTCCATAATCTTCCTCACTAATTTTATATCGCAACACTTCACTTCACTCATGACCTAATGTGTCTCTTTTTTCTCTTATTTATTTTATATTTTGTACCCTTCAATAACATTAAAAATTTAATGTCTCGGACCCTCGTGGTCCATTAAATTACAAAATTCTAGTGTTTGTGGTGTCATGGACACCATCAATGAGTCATAAGGGAATCAGTGTAGGTGGTAGGGTGTCACCTATCGGTGCCACTGATTCGTCTCACCGTTCAGTCTCACCTAATGATATCATAGATCAGTGATGCACCCAAACGGTGCCACCTTGGGGTGTCAGGGTTCTTTCCCCAGTTTTCCCATAATGCATATTTTATGTCTTCTTACCCTTTAAAAGTGGTTTATGGCCATTTAAGCCCATAAATGATATCTTAAATCCCCTATGAGTGTGGAAAATGTTGATTACCAAAATGTGTGTCATTTTTCATTACTATCAAACCCTTTTCTGTGTTTTAATGTTTCATCCTTGTTACATGTTTATCTCCATTTTATGGAAATATCTTAACTCACCTCTGTTATATCCACCATCTCTGAGGTGAATTAATGAATCCCAAAAAATTATAACATGTGAAACCACCCTGATAAATGGTAAAACCATGATCCACTTTTTAAGAGCATTGAAATTTTACATCTCGTAACTCCATGATCGGGCCTTTCATCACACTGAGATCATCTTCTCCCATGGCCTCTTTCATTTCCTTGGTGATCTAAGTGTCCTTCCTCCAGAGACAAATCGTGTGCCTGTGATGGATCCCTTCCTTTGCATCCATGGAGTCATTAGAGTTATTCAAAATAAATTAGATCATTTAAAATTCATGGTGTAGGGATAAAACATTGAGGCTTGATCATCGAGGTAGAGTTTTTTCTTTCATCTCTCTTTAATGTGCATCATGCGGGGTGGGTATGATGATGGTCATTTGACATATAGATGAATCTAACATTAACGAAAATAATAAATGGACTTTAAAATGAAGAATGGATGGAAAAGTTTAATTATTTCTCGTGTTATACATATATTTTATGTTTGGAATTATTTGGGATTATGTCAACAAAAAAACAAGGTTGTTGGTGGTCCTTTCAAGAGAACTAATAAAACTACATTTTCCTAGAAAATCATGTGATTGAATGTCTATAACATTGAAAATGGTTAATCGCATAAACTTGGTTGATTAAATGGATTCCTAGTGAATAATAACCATTCTGTGATCACCCCGGTTAACTAAATAGTAAGAAGGAACTAAATGGTTTGTGTTGGGGAAATATGAAAACTTCTTTGTTCAATTATGGTGACTGTTTGGATGCACTGTTTGATGCCTTGTGGGGTGACGTAGAGGGGAATGTATCCTCTGGTAGAGATATTGATGGTTTTTAAATCTAAGGCCATGAGTAGATGGTCTGTTGGGGCCTTTTTTGGTTCCATTACTTTGAGGGATCCCACATATAGCTTTTGATGTTGTTACTTTACCAGGGAACCGTGTGTGAAGGCTTAAATGTTCCCTTGGATGTTTTCCTTTTGTTTTTGTCTTGGCTGGTGGTTATGTATGTTAGTGTCTCAATAGTGGAGTAATGTTTTAAATTGAATCACATGAACATGATAACGAGAATGGGTATGATGGGTAATTGTTTTCATGAAATCGGTATTGTTCTAGTGGTGGTTGTTTTGTACTTGTGCATGTAGTAGCAGCAGAAAATGTGTTCAAGTTCCATCCCTTTGTTTGTTTTGGAATGCATAGGTTGGTATGGGAGCTTGTTTATCTATATGTATACAATTTAGATTTTGTTTTTACTATACATATCCTACCCAAATTGACCACTTTATGTCGAACACCGTCATTTCACGGGGAGGGTGTTTTCCCAACATTATTAATAGTGCTTGGTTATTACCTCCATTTTCCCCCTCTCCTGTGTATCCCATGATCAATCAGTATGACTGTGATGACCTAAGTCTCATTATGTCCCAATACTCTATGGGAAGGGTGTTTTGTTGTGGTTGGCCCATGTGTGTTTGGGTAGGTTTATTTTTCATGTGTCTTAGGGATGAGGCTCATGTGTCCTTAGGCATGGGAGTGGTTGTTGTGGTCTTGTTCTCTACCGGAATGGTTATGTGTGGTTGTAGTGTCCCAAGTGTCTGTGGGTTTGTTTATGTGTGTTTTTGGTGGTCCAGGAGTTTGTGGGTGGGATGCGTGGTTTATGTATCCCATATGGTTGTTGTTGGGGGCATCATTGGGAATGGAGTGGAACCTGCGGGGGGGGGGGGTCTGATGCATAGGATATCCTAAATAACCTGAGGGAAATTGGTGTGGGGTACCCAAGTATTGAATTGATATTACTATTACTTTACCCAACATGACTTTTTGGGGAGTGTGCCTTGGTTTGGATTGGTAGATACTTTATTTCTATGTGTTTTGGTTACCTCACTTCTCAATGTTCATTAGAATGCCTTACCACTTGTGTATGAGAAATATTGGTTTTCCCTAATGAGAATACATGTATACTCACCCTACATATATAAATCTATTCTTAGGTATACAAGAGGTCTTTGAGGACCATTACAAACTTTACTATATCTGAATTATGGAGTTTTTGTTGCTGATTTTTCTTTTATTCTAGTACTACCCATCATATATTCATGTAAGTTGTATTATTTTATATTGATCATGTATATGGGAATTGATTTTCGTCATTACTTTTATTTTATGTCTTTGGATTAGATTTGTTTTACCATATTTTCTCCTGATATTGTTCTATAAAAAGTGTAATGCCTTTCATATTACCTGAGATTTTATACCCTTGGTGTTAATCGCCCATCTGGGGCCAATTGATGGTTGTACTCGGGGGGTCATTATCTCTCCTTCGACATAAAGAATAAAGGGTCTAGTAGTTTGTTGTCCCTTACATCATCTAGGTGAATATGGGTCGTGATATAATGGTATCAAAATATATGGTTGATTGATAGGATGGTGTTCTAGGTTAGGCCTAGTGAGGATTGCATGGGATAGTTGGGAGACAGTATTAGAAAATCATGGTGTGTGAAATAGTTTAGGGATGACCAGCTAGAACATTAGATTTTAGGCCACCATGTGATATGATACAAGGATTATGGACCTATAGAATGAAAAATATAAGAAACACTGATTGTATGGTAGAGATACTCGAAAATTTAAATGCATCATAATGGCATGTGTCCTAGTGTATCATTGTTGTTTTGGAAATATAAAACAAATATAAAGTTTAAACAAAAATTTAAGCAGAATATTCTGCACTACTCGGGCTTAGACATTCCTTATTTACCTTATAGATATTGAACCTGGAAGAATTACATGATAAATGCAGGTGATAGATTCCAATTAGACTGATTTGGTTGATCAGCAGATGGATGACCGAGAGGAGGAGGAAGATCAGTGGAAGGAGATTCTTTGTTATTTTTAGCAGCTGATCCTTAGGAAGTACAAGGGCAGCATGTCAGACATATAGACAGAGTGTTGGCTAGAGGGTCTTCTGATAACATTTAGCTTGATCCATGCTCCATCAGAGTACTGGGTACCACTATCCATGATTCTGTTGTGATGATTGGTGCTTCAGTGTTGGACGCTCTATTTCAGGGAGAAGAAGGAAGCTGAGGTTTTCTAGAATGAATTTGAGAATGCATTTCGACTCAAATTGCATTCATTCATGATAAAGTAAAAAATAGCAAAGAGTTCATCTCTTTTCATAAAAGTAGTTTGATGGTATGGTTTTTAGGTATCAAGTTCAAGGATATCCTTTTTTTCATTCCAGAACACTTCTTGGACGACGAGTTGTGGGAAAGGCACATAAAAGAGGCACTCTAACATTCCCTTCAGTTTGATGTTAATCACTCCACTATACCGACGTAACTGGAGGTTCAGAAGAAGGATTATGTATTATAGTTGAAGCACCCAGTGGTTTTTGTTCAACAAGAGGTGATCTTGCTGGGGTTTTCAAAGGGGAAAGCTATCATCACTAGGCCTCTAGCGTCAGGGTCGTCTAGATTATGACCGACAAGGAGCATACCTTAGCAATTCCAGTTCTGAATCTCCCATAACTCTCCCTTTCTCCATGATTCTAGGACCAAGGTTCTTTATCATTTGAATCTAGGGGACCTTTGAAGTTAGATCCCTATGAATGTTCAGGATAGTGGGGGTGGGATGGTTCAGCACCGACGTCAGCAGCACCGGTTTTTTGCAAGACCTATTCAGCAACAGCTGGAGGGACATCAACCTCTCAATACACCGAGGGAAGACAATTATAGAGTATGCATCCCTTAAGGTGATCATCAGGGACCTCATCTAGGGAGTTGTATGGGAGGTGCCTGACTGCCGAGGGGCATAGGAGTTGGGCGTGGGAAGTTGCACACTGCTGAGGTAGTAGTTCCAATAGTTCCAGAGGTCATTCGAGGTACAATATGTTTATTTAGTACAATTTCCTATGCCTTATTTGATTCATGAGAATAAAACTCTTTTTTTGTTCCAATTCAATCCCATTCCTTGGGTCTATACGTAAATAGGATTTCAAGGCCCTTGGGGTTGAGTACGCTAGTTGGAGATCAAACCAGCCCGTTTGATGTTTATTGAGGACGTAGGCAGATGTTGAGGCCACATTAGTCATGTGGGGATATGTTTCTACTAATAATGATGAAATATGATTTCATCATGGGCATTTATTAGCTATATTGTTGTGTGATGTTATCAACTACTTCTGGATAGGGGTCTTGTTCTCAAATATGGGTGGTCAACGTGTGGATTTTGTCAGAAAGTAGGGATGCTAGGAGGGAATCTGGTGTTTAGATCCCCTTCTTTCCTTGTAAGACAAGATGTTAGTGTATTATGTTGAACCAGAGATGGTGGATGTTCCGGGAATTGACAGTTAGTTCCTGGACATCTTTCCCAAAGAGGTTGTGACTCTACCCCTCGACGTGATGTTGAGTTTAAGATAGACTTACAGCTCGATTCTCATCCAATTTCGATGGATCCCTATCAGATGGAGCCATATAAATTGTGGTAGTTGTGGATTACAGATGTCGAACTAATGAAGAAGGGTTCTATCCGACTAAGAGTGTCTCCACTTGGGTGCTCCAATATAGTTCTCAAAGGAGTATGAATGTGTTCTTAGGCTATGCATAGAATACCCTCTCGAGGATTGATGAACTTTATGACAAGTTTAAAGGGGCATGATAGTTCTCTATAATAGATATAAGGCCCCGACCATAAATATTACTTAATCCTGAGATATTTCAAGAATACACATTGAGGAACTTTTTAGGTTTAGAGTTATAGAGAATTAGATCATAAAACATGTATTACGTTCCACATTTAAGCAATGTGATTACATAAAAGATAGTATTCATTTTTTCCATCAACGGAAACATATTTAAAATAAAACATGGAATCTTTCTCAACAGTTCCTTGTCACTATCATCATATCATGTACCTTTCCCTTGTCCTGTGAAAAAAATTTCAAAAAAACATGGGATGAGCATAAAAATTTTAGTAAGGGTTATAAAAATATGGAAAGGAAACATGATTTCAAATATACATAAGAATGAAATCATACTTTACCCATAAAACATAGGCACTTTAACATACCTCATCAAATCATGAATAAATCATAGAAATCATAAGACATAAAGGTAACTTGAGGCATTCATAACATTCTTACATAGGGAGTAACCCTCTTGGTTACATTTGGAATACCCATCACAGTATATTCCCTAAATCTCTTCGGAGAAACCTTAACGTTTCACTCCTTCACGTTACCCAATGCATTGGAGAGCTATATCGGGCTCACCCACACTTAGTTTATCACGGAACCACCCGTCTTCATAATAATGCCCAAGAACCTCAACATAATCATATCACATAAAACATGCATAAAGGAAACAAAAAATTTCCACAAGATATCAATACAACACATTGATATAAAAACATTATGAAAACCATTTTCAATACCAAAATAAAAGAAAAGTAAAACATGGTATTTATTTTCCTTTTAAAAAAAGGTATGGCTTATAGAGGAAGCCGAAAACTTAAATAATGGTCACGGTGGCGGAGAAGTCATTGTCCCCGCATAAGTATGACAAAAACATTCCCTTTTTTCGTTTAGTAAATGCTTTGTATAAAAAAGATACCTTTTGAATAAACATAAAATTCAAAGGGGTTTATACACCGTATAAAAGAAGGTTGTGTATAAAACAAAATATTTCTCAATGAAAGGAGATTGAGACAAAGTCCCACACCTCAGGTCCGACTTGACTTGGTCATTATTTAATCTCCTGAATAATAAACTTTAGTTAATTTCTACTTTTATAAGAACCTTTTTCAAGTTCATTATTCCTTTTATATCACTTATTTCCATGTCATGAACACTATGTAATTATTTAAGGTAATAACGGTCGTTTTAACGATCATTGGTACTTGAGTCAAAAATAAACCCTTTATAATTAAAAGTTGTTAATGTATCCATTATATCCAGAATGGTATTCATGATGTAGATATCATATATATCATATAAATCCAGTACATTCATGCATTTATAATATTACATAACATTTAGAGGTAAGAAATGAAATGCACCGTTCATTGAGACGGTAAGTCGTACGTACGCATGAACGCGGCTTCCATTTCTATTTCGTATTTTATGAAATGGAATCATAATGATATAAAGGTATATTATAATTCCAGTCTAATATCATATATAATATCATAACTCCATCCTTTATACGTCCCACATATGGTATTAACGAATCAAATCACTTTGAGGGGGCGGTAGTCCGCACTTCCTTAAATGAAGATATCACGTTTACCCATAATTGAAACCATAAAGGTATGCCAAGAATGAATAATACAGAAGCTTAAGGAAATTATAAACATATTATATATCATATATAAATATACTGTCATCTTAATGGCCACCTTGGAATGTGTTAAGATAATGTTGAACAATCATCGTTTCGGGAGGCAGAAATTTTTCATCCACGGAAACAGTATGTTATTTAACCATTAGATGTAGGTGTGTGTAAGTGTAGCTCGAATACTTATTACAAAAACATCCTAGTATATGGAAGATACTTGTTTTTCTACAAAATAAATGAATAACAAGAGTTTATGGTATTGGAGAAACAAAATAAAACAAAAGAACACAAGTGAAGACATTACCTTAAAATCGGGTAACTCCCTTTGGCATGAGCTCAAAGGCTTCCTTGGGAAGATATGTGCACAACGTGAGGCTTCAAGGAGTAATATAGGAAAGTGTAGAGACAAAATGGGCAGGGGTTGGCCGAGCCAAAGGCTTTGGAAGTGTGGGTAAGGAGGTAGAGGTGGGGGCCTTTTATAAGAGAAGAGGAGGGGCACTCTTGGAAAGTAAAGAAATGTTACTTTATTTTAAAATGATTTTCGGATTCAAAATGTCCCACATTGATATAATTCGAGGATATGGTGATAAGGGTTCTAAATCCACCCATCCAATAGGTTTTGGACATGTTTAGGTCATAGAGTTTACATTATCTTTTCATTTTATTTATATCCTTTATTAATGAGGTAATCGTTTCATCATCATGATGTCATTAATAATTTAATTTATTTAATGTCTAAAAATTATAAAAAAAATTCATAATGTAGGAAATCGTTTTCTCTTACTAATGAATATTTATAGTCAAAAATCTGACTTGTATAACCCCATTTAAAAATTGTTTTAGTAAAACTACTCATGTTTGTGTCATTTTAATTTTAACATTAAATAAAAAGATATTAATGTCATTTTCCTACCAAAGTGGCTCCATGGGATCCAAAAGTTGACCCAAGTCTTTTATTGGTCGTCCATGACACATCCAATAAGGGTAGGACATGTGTCTAGGTATTTTCATTTTATTATAATATCATTTTTTCCTTAAATTTCACTAATTACCTATAATCGCGATTAAAAAACTTAAAAGTTACTATTCACAAAAAAATTATTTTAATCCCATTGAACCACAGTTTTACTTATTAATGACAACCATTTATGTTGTATTTTTTAAAATAAAATCACAGAAGTGGGAAATTTTCATTTAAACGAAACATCAGTTTCTTTAACTACCACTTAGTGGTTTCACTATTAATCAAAATTTGAAGTTTTTAAGAAAAATATCAAAACATAACCCTAATATATATTTGATATTCTGAATTCAAAAATGATTTCTATTTTACAAAATTCAAGTCATATAAGTTACATTAATTAATTTAATAATTAATTCCCACTGTCATGACAAATAGCGTGTTTTTATGAAACAGTATGTATCAAAAGATTGACACCAGTTTGAGTCAAATTTCAAAGTGAAATTGATTCCAATTACCACCATTGGATTAAATGGTGAAAATATATTCTAATTTCACTTCAAAACCTATTCAAAAGATAATCTAATCATATAAATAAATTATATTAAAAAGAGGTTTTGAATTAAAATACAACATTTTTCACTATTCATTAAAAAATGAACTTTATCGGAAAAATACCAAATATTCACACAAAGTAAATTTTGATGTCCCAATCATAAAGAATAAGTTTATTTTGACAAAAATAGCTTATAAAATTGTCAAAATATAGATTTAGAAATGGTTTTTCATCAAAAGGCACTAAAAAAATCTTTTAAAAATATTAGTGTATTCCATGCTTAAGATTTGATTTATTCTCATTTTAAGCCTCTAAAACACTATCTAATTCACTAATAGACATAGATAACAATATCTATAATTCATTACTTACTTGGGATGTAACATCCTTCCCCCCTTTATAAAATTTTGTCCCTGCAATTTATTTACTTATCGAATAAATGGGGGTACTTATCCCTCATTGCATTTTCAGATTCCCATGTTGCCTCTTCCATCATGTGGTTCTTCCACAAAACCTTTACCTGATTAATCACCTTATTCCGTAACACTAGCTCCCCGTGGTCAAGAACCTGGTCCAGTTGTTCATCATATGATAGGTTCTCTTCCAACTGAACTACCTCTCGACTCAAAACATGAGATTGATCTGGCATGTACTTTCTCGGTATCGAAACATGATAAACATTGTGTACCTGAGATAAAATCGAAGGTAAAGCCACCTGATATGCAACAGATCCAACTCTCTCCAGAATTTCATATGGTCCAATAAACCTTGGACTCAGCTTTCCTTTCTTACCAAATTGCATCACACTTTTCCATGGTGAGACTTTGAGAAAAACATGATCACATACCTCAAAAGATAGATCCATCCTCATGTTGTCTGTATAACTCTTCTGCCTGCTCTGAGTGTTCTCATGTGTTTATGTAATAGCTGAAATTTTTCTGCCGACTCTTCTACCAATTCTGGTCCCATCAGCTTTCTTTCACCCACTTCAACCCAAAAAGCTGGAGTTTGACACCGCTTCCCATATAACGCCTCAAATGGTTACATATGTATACTGGAATGAAAACTGTTATTATATAAAAATTCGACCAAATAAAGATGTTGGTCCCAACTTCCCTGATAATCCATATAGCAAGAATGTAGCATATCCTCCAATGTCTGAATTGTTCGTTCTGACTGCCCATCTGATTGAGGATGAAAAGCTGTACTAAAATTTAATTCAGTACCCAACGACTTCTGAAGGCCTTTCCAAATGATAGAAGTGAACCTGGGATCACTGTCAGATACAATAGAGAGGGGAACTCGATGTAACCTGACTATCTCTTTAAGATACGAACGAGAATGTTGATCTAGGGAAAAGTATCTCGTATATCAAGGAAACGATCAGATTTAGTCAAGCGATCAACAATAACCCAGATTGCATTATTACCTAAGGGGTCTTCGGCAATCCCACAACGAAGTCCATGGATATATTCTCCCATTTCCAATCTGGCACTGGTAAAGGCTGAAGCATCCCTTTCGGTAACTGCCGCTCTTCTTTAACCTGTTGACATGTCAAACACTTCATAGTAAAATCAGCAACATCCCTTTTCATTCCATCCTACCAGTAATACTCCCGCATATCTCTGTACATCTTAGTACTGCCAGGATGATCTGAAAATGGAGAACTATGAGCTTCACCTAACAACTCTCTCTTCAACTGTGAATCACAAGGCACACATAATCTCTTCCCAAATCTCAAAACACAATCATTATCAATGATGAATTCAGGCAACTTACCTTTCTGAACCAGATCTACCTTTTTCTGCAACTCACTATCTTGCTTCTGTGCTTGCTTGATTCTGTCTGATAGAGATGATTTCACTGATAACTAAAAAAACAGAAGAACTTCCTGCACTAACAACTTCTATGCTAATGTTCATCAAATCAAAATCCAAAGGATCTCGTTCCAAACATAGCATGGTTAATGAATCATTACTTTTCTGACTCAATGCATCATCCACTTTATTTTCTTTTCCCGGATGGTAACGAATTGTACAATCATAATCCTTGATTAATTCTAGCCATCTCCTATGTCTCATTTTTTATTCTATTTGAGTGAATATATACTTTAAACTTTTGTGATCGGTATATATTTCACACTTTACTCCATACAAATTATGCCTCCAAATTTTTAAAGCGAAAACAACAGCAGCTAATTCCAAATCATGTGTAGGATAATTTACCTCATGATTTTTCAACAGTCGTGAAGCATAATCAATTACCTGATCATTATTCATTATGAAACAACCAAGTCCTTTTAATGAAGCATCACTGTAGATAACAAACTCCCCATTCAGGGATGGTAGTGCCAAAACTGGAGCATTTAAAAATCTTCTTTTCAATTCCTGAAAACAATCATCACATTCTTTTGTACAGATAAACTTAACACCCTACCGAGTTAGCTTAGTCATTGGACTAGATAACCATGAAAAATTTCTAACAAACCGTCGGTAATAGCCTGCCAAACCAAGGAAACTACGAATATCTCTTACATTTGTGGGTTTTGGCCATTCTTCAACAACCTTTTTTATTTCAAGATCAACGGTTATCCCATATTTAGAAACAATGTGACCATGGAAAGAAATTTGTTACAACCAAAACTCACACTTTCTGAATTTCCCATACAATTTCTTTTTCTTTTATGGTTTTAAAAATAACCCTTAAATGTCTTTCATGCTCCTCTTTAATTTTAGAAAACACCAAAATATCATTAATGAAAACCACTACAAACATATCCAAGAACTCATGGAAAATTCTATTCATTAAGTCCATGAATACAGCAGGTGCATTGGTTAGCCAAAAAGGAATTACTAAAAATTCATAATGGCAATATCTTGTACGAAATGAAATCTTCGGAATATCTGCTTCCTTTACCTTCAGCTGATGGTACCCCGATCTCATGTCAATCTTTGAAAAAAATGAGCTCCCTGGAGCTGATCAAACAAATCATCGATATGAGGAAAATGATATTTGTTCTTAAAAGTGATGTTATTCAAGGTTCTATAATAAATGCAAAGTCTCATAGAACCATCTTTCTTTTTAACAAATAAAAGAGGAGAACCCCATGGTGATGTTCTAGGTCGAATGAAACCTTTCTCTAATAAATCTTGCAATTTCTCCTTCAACTCTAAAAGTTCAACTCGAGCCATTCGATAAGGGGGTATTGAAAATTGGCTTTGTATCAGGAACTAAGTCAATAATAAATTCAACTTCACGATCTGATATTATTCCAGGAAACTCATTAGGAAAAACAGCAGGATACTCATTTACCACTGGCACATCATTAATCTGAATAGTTCCCTTGTTTTCAGCAGTATGTGCAAGGTAACATTCATTTCCATCTTTTACATGTTTCTAGGCCTCTTGATAAGTTATGAACAGTAAGGGTTCATTCTTGTACACAAACTGAAATTCTTTCTGCAAAGAAACTTCTTTAGATCTACAGTCAATCTTAGAATGGTAAATAGAGAGCCAATGCATACCCAGGATAACATCAAACTCTACTATAGGTAGAACAGTAAGGTTTGCAAGTAGGTTCTTTCCACAGATAAGGATAGGAAGATTTTTATAAATTCTTTTCGCCTCAACATTTCCCACAAGTGTTTTTACCACAGGTACATGAGTAATTTCTTGACATGGAATTCACATTATACTAGAAAAGGTTTCAGAGATGAAAGAATATGTGGACCCAAAATCAAACAACACACTGGAATAATCTGAAAATATAAACAAAGTACCTGATACAACTTCATTTGATGGCCCGAAATCTACTGAAGTGGTTGCAAAGGATTTCTCCACCCCTTTCTTCTTGTAGTCTAACTGCTTCCCATCACTGAAGCTCTTTTTCGGACATTCGTTTTCACAGTGACACATCTCATTGCACTTAAAACATTTCGCTAACTGTAGATCAAATTTGGACTTACCATCACCTTTATCTTTTTCAGTACAATCATGAGCCTTATGTCCCATCTTACCACATCGGTAGCACTTTTGAAAATTCAGAAGACATTCCCCAGCATGCCTTTTACCACATTTATCACAAACTGGAAACTTAGTTTTCTTACCAACAGACTTTTTTGAAGAATTATTTCCTTTCTCCTGCTACCTCGGTCTTTTCTTCTGTTGGTTGTTATAGAACACTTGATCATTGGCAAACTCCATTTCCACATTCTCAACAAATCGAACAATCGTTTCATAACTTTTAAAGTCACAAGAAGCTAATGCCCTTCGATATTTTGGTTTTAATCCTGAGAAAAAATGATTGATTTCACCATCAAGGTCTCGGATAAAATTTGGAGCATACCTTGCCAATCGAGTGAGCCTCTCTTCATAGGCAGCCATTGATTCTTCCTCTTGACTCAAATCCAAGAATTGTTTCTCCATCCTATGTCGAACAACCTTAGGGAAATACTTCTCAAGAAACATACCTTTGAATTCATCCCAGTTGAGAGCATCAATGTCATCAGCGTCCCTGATATTTTTAACCATCGACCACCACTGATCTGCTTCACCCTCCAAATGGTAATATAAAGACTAACCTTTTGATTGTCTGAACACCCCATGACATCGAAAATCTTCTCTAGTGCTTTAACCCACCCTTCAGCTAGCACAGGGTCAGATGATCCTCTGAATGATGGTGGATGTTGCCTCATGAAATGTTCCACCACTAACATGTTCCTCTGTGGTTGATCTAGCTGATCTTGTACATGGATACCACCACCATTTATCGCTTGAGTCAACTACGCCATTACTGCAAAAAACTGTTCAGTTCCAATTCCAACCATCGCAGGAGGATGATTCAGAAGGTTATTTCCTTCTGTATGCCTTCCTAGCACTGCTTCCCTATTTCCTATGTGGAAAACCATTCTGAACAAACATGTCTTATATGAAGCAACATGGTAATCTTCAAATTCTATATCATTTCAATTTAACCATAAAAAAATATTTTTGGATAATCATTTAATAAAATTCTGACTCCTAATGTTATCTAAACCAACTTTTGATACCAACTATAAGGCCCCGACCTTAAACATTACTTAATCTTGAGATATTTCAAGAATACACCTTGAGGATCTTTTCAGGATTAGAGTTTTAGAGAATTAGATCATAAAACATGTATTACATTCCACATTTAAGCAAAGTGGTTACATAAAAGACAGTATTCATTTTTCCCATCAACAGAAACATATTTAAAATAAAACATGGAATCGTTCTCGACACTTCCTTGACACTATCATCATATCATGTACCTTTCCCTTGTCCTGTGAAAAACATTTCAAAACAACTTGGGATGAGCATGAAAATCTCAGTAACGGTTATTAAAATATGGAAAGGAAACATGAGTTCATATATACATAAGAATGAAATCATACATTACCCATAAAACATAGGCACATTAACATACCTCATCAAATCATGAATAAATCATGTAAATCATAAGACATAAAGGTAACTTGAGGCATTCATAACATTCTTACGTAGGGAGTAACCCTCTTGGTTATGTTCGGAATACCCATCATAGTATATTACCTAAATCTGTTCGGAGAAACCTCAACGTTTCACTCCTCCACGTTACCCAATGCATTGGAGAGCTATATCGGGCTCACCCGCCCTTAGTTTATCACGGAACCACCCGTCTTCATAATAATGCCAAAGAACCTCAACATAATCATATCACATAAAACATGCATAAAGGAAACATAAAATTTCCACAAGATATCAATACAACACATTGATATAAAAAATTATGAAAACCATTTTCAATACTAAAATAAAAGAAAAGTAAAACATGGTATTTATTTTTCTTTTAAAAAAAGGTATGGCTTGTAGAGGAAGCCGAAAACTCAAATAATGGACACGGCGGTGGAGAAGTCCTTGTCGCCGCATACGTACGACAAAAACATTCCCTTTTGTCAATTAGTAAATGCTTCATATAAAAAATATTCCTTTTAAATAAACGTAAAAGTCAAAGGGGTTTATACACCGTATAAAAGAAGGTTGTGTATAAAACAAAATATGCCTCAATGAAAGGATATTGAGACGAAGTCTGATAGCTTGGGTCCGACTTGACTCGGTCGTTCTTTAATCTCCTGAATAATACAATTGAGTTAATTTCTACTTGTTTAAGAACCTTTTTCAAGTTCATTATTCGTTTTATATCACTTATTTCCATGTCATGAAAACTATATAATTATTTAAGTTAATAACGGTCGTTTTAACGATCATTGGTACTTGAGTAAAAAATAAACCCTTTATAATTACAAGTTTTTCATGTATCCATTATATCTAGAATGGTATTCATGATGTAGATATCATATATATCATATATATCCAGTACATGCATGCATTTATAATATTACATAACATTTACAGGTAAGAAATGAAATGCACCGTTCATAGAGACGGTAAGCCGTACGTACGCATGAGCGCTGCTTCCATTTCTATTTCGTATTTTATGAAATGGAATCATAATGATATAAAGGTATATTATAATTCCAGTGTAATATCATATATAATATCATAACTCTATCCTTCATGCGTCCCACATATGGTATTAACGAATCAAAACACTTTGAGGGGCGGTAGTCTGCACTTCCTTAAATGAAGATATCGCGTTTACCCATAATAAAAACCATAATGGTATGCCCAAAATGAAAAATACAGAATCTTAAGGAAATCAAAATCATATTATATATCATATATAAATATAGTTTCATCTTAATTCCCACCTTTGTAGTTGTTAAAAGAATGTTGAACAATCATCGTTTCGGGAGGCAGAAATTTGCCATCCACGGAAACCGTATGTTCCTTAACCATTAGATGTAGGTGTGTATAAGTGTAGCTCGAATCCTTCTTATAACAACATCCTAGTATATGGAATATATTAGTGTTGTTACAAAGAAATTAATAAAAAGAGTTTAGGGGGTTGGAGAAGCATAATAAAACATAAGAACACATGTGAAGATATTACCTTAAAATCGGGTAACTCCCTTTGGTTTGAGATCAAAGGCTTCATTGGGAAGACTTCTGCCCAACGTGAGGATCCAAGGAGTAAGAGAGGGAAGTGAAGAGACAAAATGGGTAGGGGTGTCTGATCCAAAGGCTTTGGATGTGTGGGTAAGGAGGTAGAGGTGGGGGCCTTTTATAAGAGGAGAGGAGGGTCACTCTTGGAAATTAAAGGAATGTTACTTTATTTTAAAATGCATTTCGGATTCAAAAGGTCCCACATTGATATAATTCTTGGGTATGGTGATAAGGGTTCAAAATCCACCCATCCAATAGGTTTTGGACATGTGTAGGTCATAGATTTTACATTATCTATTCATTTTATTTAAATCCTTTATTAATGAGATAATCACTACATCATCATGATGTTATAAATAATTTAATTTATTTAATGTCTAAAAATTATAAAAAAATATCATGATGTAGGAATTATTTTCATATTTCTAATGAATATTTATGTTCAAAAATCTGACTTGTATAACCCCATTTAAAAATTGTTTTAGTAAAACAACTCATGTTTGTGTCATTTTAATTTTAACATTAATTAAAAAGATATTAATGTCATTTTCCTACCAAAGTGGCTCCATGGGGTCCCCAAGTTGACCCATGGCTTGTCTTGGTCGGCCATGACACATCCAATAAGGGTATGACATGTTTCTAGGTATTTTCATATTATTATAATATCATTTTTTCCTTAAATTGCACTAATTACCTCTAATCGCGATTAAAAAACTTAAAAGTTACTATTCACCAAAAAATTATTTTAATCCCATTAAACCACATTTTACTTATTATTGACAACCATGTATGTCGGATTTTTGAAAATCAAATCACAGATGTGGCAAAGTTTCATTTAAACGAAAAATCAGTTTCTTTAACTACCACTTAGTGGTTTCACTATTCATCAAAAATTGATGTTTTTCAGAAAATTGCCAAAACATCACCCTAAGCTATATTTCATATTATGAATTCAAAAATGATTTCTATTTTACCGAATTCAAATCATATATGTTACATTAATTAATTTAATAATTAATTCCCATTGTCATGACAAATAGCATGTTTTTATGAAACAATAAGTATTTAAAGATTAACACCAGTTTAAGTCCAATTTCAAAGTGAAATTGATTCCAATTACCACCATTGGATTAAATGGTAAAAATATTTTCTAATTTCACTTCAAACCCAATTCAAAAGATAATCTAATAATATAAATAAATTAGATTAAAAAGAGGTTTTGAATTAAAATACAACATTTTTCACTTTTCATTAAAAAATGAACTTTATCGGAAAAATACCAAAAATTCACACAAAGTAAATTTTGATGTCCCAATCATAAAGAATAATTTTATTTTGACAAACATAGCTTATAAAATTGAAAAAATATAGATTTAAAAATGTTTTTCCATCAAATGGAAGTAAAACAATCTTTTAAAAATATTAGTGTATTCCATGCTTAAGATTGGATTTATTCTCATTTTAAGCTTGTAAAACACTATCTAATTCACTGATATACATAGATAAAAATATATATTATTCATTACATACATGGGATATTACAATAGACCTGCTATCTGGATATCATCATTTTATGATAAAAGAGGGTGACATCTCGAAGACTACTTTTAGGTTTTGGTATGGGCACTTTGTGTTCTGGGTCATGTCCTTTTGAGTTACGTAAGCTCCGATGGTGTTCATGGGGCTCATTAACACTATTTACCATGAGAATCTGGACCATTTAGTATTCATGATCCTCAACAACATACTTGTCTACTCTAGATCAAAGTTTGATCACACTGGGCATCTAACGACTGTTTTTTAGGTCCTCCGACACCACCTGGTCTATGAGAAGTTGTCCAACTGCGTGTTCTAGACACAAGTCATGCACTTCCGTAGACATGAGGTCTCCCAAAGATGGAAAAAAGTGGATTGATTGTAGGTAATAAGATATTATTCATGGGAAGAACCCATGAACTTGACATAGGTTCATCGTTTCCTAGGACTAGAAGTTTACTACTGATGGTTCTTGCCCGACTTCTCTTGAGTTACACATCCTTTGACAGCATTGAAAATAAATGACTAGTATAATATATAGAGTTATATGTTCCATTCATCTTTCATTTATCTTAAGGGGGATATGTTTAGTGCCCTAGTACTAAGGATGCCAGAGGAAGGGGCAACAATGAATGTGTTTTGCGACACATTCAGTCTAGGCTTGGGGTCTATGCTGATGTGGCATTGGGGAGTGATTTGTTATGGGTGTTGGAAGTTATATCCTCACGAATGTAACTATGCCATCCCAAACCATGAGAATATAGCAGTGATGTTCCCACCAATTTTTTGGTGGAATTACCTAATCGAGGAATGATTCTTGGTCTTCACATTTCAGAAGAGATTGAGTTATATATTCTCCCAGCAATACCTGAACTTTCTTCAGTGGTGGTGGATAAAGTTTCCTTGGGAATTCGAATTTAATATCATCTACACATAAAAAAATGGGACTATGGCCGGTGATTCCTTAATCAAGATTTCATATATGGATGTGGTTCGAGGGTCAGCAGATGCATGTAATGCAATGTAGGAGTTGGCTTCTTTACATCTAGGCCTGAGAGTACAGAATAGTAGGGGCATCCTGTTTCATATGATAGTTCATTCCTCCTTGGAACATATGGTGGAGGAGTCTCAGTGGGGAGACTTTGAGGGTGTAGTGATGCATGGCCTTGTTAGTCATGGTGATGCTCTGGAAGGGTGGTCATAAGATGGTAAGAATCACATGTTGTTTTGTGGAACACTATTTTTCACGGTGGTAATGCACTAGATATTTCTTGGTGAGTTCTATAACTCTCCCTGGTGCTTCACCCAGGAGTCTTAAAGATGTATCGGGGCATGAGGGTTACTTTTTGTGGCCTATAGTGATGTGGGAAGTTTCACATTTTGTGTCGATTTTTATCATGTGTCAACAGATGACGGCCAAACACAGTGTTCCTGATGGTCTATTACAGCCATTAGACATTCATGAGTAGAAGTGGGATGACGTCTTGATTGATTTTGTCAAAGGACAACCCAGACATGTGGGAAGATGTGATTCTCTCTAAATAGTGGGGGACTGTTTGATGAAATTCACTAACTTCATAATGATTAAGTAGTCGAGCGCATTTTATGCCATAACCCATAAGTACTTGGGTGAAGTTATACGACTACTCAGAGTTCTGAGAACCATAATTTCAGATCAGAATACATTCTTTGCATCATGAGTCTGGAAGGGATTACCACATGCTTTTAGGGACCATCATTTATTTATCACTGCTTTCCACCCTCATATAAATGTTTATTCTGAGAGGACCATCCAAAAATTAAAGGATAAGCTTCGATCATCTGTTCTGGACATCATAGGATCATGGGTATGACACTTTTATCTGGTATATGTTTCCTTCAACAATAATGAACAATATACCATTGTCATGGAACCATTAGAATCCTTGTATAGAAGACCATATCAATCTCCCACGTGCTGGATAGTGGATGGGGAGGAAGGTTTTCTTGGCCCGGAGGTGGTGCAAAGAAATATGGATAATGTTGATCTTGTGTGTTAGAAAATGTAGGATGCTTAGGACAAGTAGAATAGAAATGTCGATCAGAGGATGAGACCCATGGTGTTCAAGGATGGGGACCACATGTTCATGAAGTACTCCCTATGGTGTGAACAACAGAGGTTTAGAAGTGGGAGAAATATTTCTCTTAGATTCAATAGAACCTTCATGGTGTTGGGACGAGTTGGAAAGGTGGCATATCATCTGGGGTTACAAACACCACAAGAGATGATCCAAAACATATTAAATGTATCTCAACTCCGTTAGTATCTACACATTGACTCCCACATCCTCGACTAGGGAGAGTTGGATATCAATGATGATGCAATATTTTTTTAGCTACTAGTGGGAATCGAAGATCATAAGAAGAAGGTGCTTCATGGAAGAATAATTCCCTTGGATTGTGTGTTGTGTAGGAATGGAAGAATCGAAGAGTGTACATAGGAATGGGAGGCACAGATGGATGCCCTGTACTCAGAGTTGTTTTATAATTTGATCTTGTGTTTTCATTATGCCAGGATAAGATGTAATATTTGAATGTTTTCCTATAGTATGGGTTTTTTAAATTGTTCTCTGAATGTGTGTGAATAGTCCCAACTTTGGTGAGGGGAGAACCTTGTCTTTAATTACGATGCATTAGTGTGGTTGCGATTAAACCCATGTGGGAAAGTCAGTTCTTCCCAAAGTAGATAATATGTTTACATGGATTAAGGAACACGATAAACCATATATTTAGATGGTGTGGGTTTTATGTCATGTGTCTACAAATTTTTACCACAGGTTTTCAGGAGTTAGAAAAGAATGGTGTTCCTAGATGACGAGAGTTATTCATAGTATCAAATAAAACTGGGGTAGTTTTTTCCCGAGAGGTGTCCTACAAGTTGGTTGATTGAACCCATCCCTTTTCATTGGTTTTATCCATGATTCATGAGGACAGATTAGTTTGAAGGGTATCTGATGTAGTGGCACATACCCTCATGGTCAATTACTCGTACAAATTATAGTGTTTTGGGATTTTTGGACACCATCAGTTAGTTAGGGGGTGTTGGTGTTGCTGGAATGGTGTCAAAATGGAGTCACCTATCATTTCCACTGATCGGTGTCACTAATCGGTGATACTAATTGATCTTCCCCATCAATTCCATTCTGAAACATTGCCATTGTGGGGTATCCAGGTTCTTTCCCAAGCTTTCCCGTAACACCTCTTTTATGTCTCATTACACTTTTAAAGTGTTTTAGGGTCATTTTAAAACCAAAAATGATATATTCAATCCCCAAAAAGTGGGAAAACCATTGATTACAAAAACATGTGGCCTTTTTCTTTGGTGTCAGACCCATTGTTGTGCTTTACAGTTTCCCCCTTGATAAAGGTTTATCTCTGTTTTAAGGAAATATGTTAACTCACATCCATTATCTCCAACATTTTTTAGGATAATTTTAAAATCATAATAAATTCTAACATGTTAAATAAAAATGTCGCATGCTTAAACCACTATCCTATATTTATTCCCCTCTAGATTTCACATCCTGTAACTCTAGGATCATGCCTTTTATCACATTGAGATCTTCTTCTTCTTTGGCCCCTTTAATTTCCATTACGCTCTTAGCATACTTTCTCTGAAGAATAATTCTTCACCCATGCAAGAGCCCTTCCTGCCCGCCTTGGAGTCCTTGGTGTTCTTCCTCAACAAGTAGTGTATCCACAATTCATGGTGTGTGGAGGAAATTTCGATACTTGATCATATAGGTTACGGTTTCTCCTTTATCTCTCTTTACTGTGCATCATGTGGGTTGTGTATGATGTTGATCATATGATACATAGATGAATCAAACATTAAAGAAGATAATAAAAACAATTTTAAAGGAAGAGAATATGGGAATGTTTATGATGTTTCTCTATTATACAATTGTTTTTATGTTGTGAATTTTATGTGATTATGTCCACCGAAATTCGGGGACGTTGGTGGTCTTTTCTGGTGCAGTAATCAAGCTCTTTTTTTCTGCTCCATCTTGCGATTGAATGGATGTAACATGTAGAAAAAGTATTCACTTAAACATGGTTGATTAAATGGATGATTGATGAATAATAAACCTCGTGTGGTGTCCTCTATTAAATTAATTCCAATAAGTAACTAAATGAATGGGTTTGGATAAATTTTATAACATCATTTTCTTGTTCTGGTGATATCTATGGATTCTATGATTGATTATTTTTGGGGTGACATAGAAGGAGATGGATCCTTTGGTTGAGGATATGTTGGTTTGTGAGTATGAGGCCATGTAGGTATGGTAATTTGGGGCTTGGTTTGGATATAATACTTCGAGGGATCTCCCAGATCCCTTTTGATGTGGTTACATTACATGAAAATAGGTTGTAAATGCGTAAATTCTTACTTGACCATTTCCTTCAGTTGTAGTTTTGGAATGTGGTTATGTATGATAGTTTCACAGAATTGGAGGAATTATTTAAATGGAATCACTTGATCATGACAATGAGAACCAGTGTGATGTGGAATTGTTCTCAAGACATGGTTTTTGATTTAGGTGTGGTTGTTGTTTACATGTCCATGTATCGATAGCAGCAAAAGTGGTTTCTTTTGTGCTAGTGGTTGGTTTTAGAACCCATAGGTTGGGGTGAATTATTTTTTACATATATTTATATTATTTAGTTCATGAATTTATTATACACATCCAACCCATGTAGATCACTTCTGGCCAAATACCCCCAATTCATGGGGGATGGTGTTTTTTCCAGTCTTTATATGAGTGGATGGATATTATTTAATTTCCTCTCCCTCTCTTAGGTAACCCAAGATTATTCAAGTAGGATGTGATGGATTAATGTTTATTATGGATCATGACACATTAGGAATGGTGTGTTATGGCAGTTGGCCTAGGATTTTGTGGGTAGGTTTGTTTCCAAAGTGTCTTCGGGATGAGGCCCAGGTGTCTTTAGTCATGTCAGTGGTTGTGATGGAATAGGTGTCTGCAGGCATGGTTATGTGTGATTGTGGTGGTCCAGGTGTATATGGGTGTGGTTATGTGTATTTTTGGAGCCCCTGGTGATTGTTGGTAGGATTCATGGTTGCGGTAACCCATAAGTTTGTTGTCAGGGTAGTAGTGGGGCAGGAGTGCAAATAATGGGGAAGGTCTGACATGTTGGATATCATTAATAACCAGGGGAAAGTGGTGCGGGGTACCCTAATATTGTTGTGCTATTACTAATACTTGACATGACATGAATTAATTATGGTGTGTTAATTGGTGACGATGAGTGGATAGTTTTATACAAAGGTGTTTTTGATACCACTTTTCTCACTGGGCTTTACAATGCCTCCCCACTTGTGCATGAGTGAATTTTTTACCCTACTAAGTGTAACTTTATATTGAACCTATATATATGAAACATATTTAGGGTTTCCAATAAATCTTTGAGAACCATGTGGAACCTTACTAGATTGGAATTTTGGAGATTTCATTCATTCTTTTTCATTTTTTTGGTACTTCCCTTGAGAGTTTCGAGTACATTGTATCAGTTTATATTGATAATGCATATGAGAATGACTTTTTGGATTTACATTTACTTTATGTATTTAGTGTTTTTTGAGTTTACCATTTTATCTCATGATATTATTCGATAAAAATTGTAATTCCATCCATATTACGTGATATTTGATACGCTTGGGGCTAGTCGCTACTCTGGGGCCTATTGAAGGTAGGACTCATGTGTCATTATCAATCATTCAACATGTAGAAGGAAGGGTATGGAGAATTTATGTCCCATCCCTCACCTTGTTGAAAGAGTTTGATGATAAAAAATGATTTAAACCATTCATCAATTGGAATGAACATTCATTTAAATACTAAAATCAATATATTAAAACATCCTAAAATACATGAAACGAAAGCAAATATCAATGAAATTTTTTAGGTATTCTGATTTTCATGGAAGACTCAACCTCGACTCCTCTTAAGACGAGTTCATCCATTTCCTTTTTATGTAGACATTGAGAACTAGATAATAGTTATCCAAACTAGTTTATATGAGTTTTTTAGATCTTAACAGACGAGTATTTGGTTGATTCTTAAAGATAAGGTACCCATGGAGAATCCATGTTGATTGTCGTTAATCTTAGAGGGGATATATCAAATTTTATATTGATTTACCAACTCAAGATCATATTATCTTGAATAAGGTAGTACCAAATTTACATTATTGGAATTTACAAGACCCAATTGCAAGTATCAACCAATTTTCAATGATGAAGCTCTCATGAATTGAAGAGGTTCTGTGTTGTTTGGATGTTAGGGAAATTATTGAAGATAAATTATTTTTTTTCGAATTTTTATATAACCAGATATGTAATGTTAATTCATTAATAAAATTATCCATAATCAAAGATCTAGTCATGTGTACATGTGTTGTTTTCCTAGTTCATGTCAAATTAGAGACAATGACATGGCCTGAAAGCTCTCCAAAGGTGTAAGAATAGGGTTGGAGTTGAATTAACTAATTTTTTTTGGTAAAATAAAATTGTAAATTCACGAGGTTCTATTTAGATCAAATATCATATACTAGAATGAGATCCCTTAATTAGCATCATTTTGTGTGAATAATGATTTTTTCCTCCTAGTCATTGAAATGTTTTATATATTTTATCATCCTTATGTATTTATAGATGATGAAGAAATTAATTTTAACTTATTTCCTTGTTATTGAATTATAGTAGAATGCATTTTTATAATCAGTAAAATTTTATATTGAGTTCTTTGAAAATCTATAGTGAAATATGAACAACTTTTACAGAGGATGACACCACCATGGATGATTCCACCAAAAATGACTGGATAAAAGTCCATTATATGGGGGAATAGAAAATATATTACTTCAAAATTGTGGAATATTACATTCATTGTGAGTGTAATTAAAATATTTATCTTGAATAATTATCCATCTAATTAAAATAATTTTTCATAGATTAGTTTATATCGAGGTATGAGAGTTTAGTTTGTGAAATTGTTTCATTGTTGTTAATGGATATAATTGTTAATGGAAGTATAGAATGATTTGTCTTTAATATTAGTGGCATTTATAGCTTCATTATTATCAGGATTCTTATGATAGTAAAAATTATTATTTATAAGGTATAAATAAATATCACATTATAGTCATACATATCCGGGCTCAAGGTCATACATGTTTTTGACACCAGCTGGTGTGTGATGTAATTTATTTATATCATTAGAGAGAAATAATTAATTGTGTTTTTTAAAAAATTAAAATAATGAGGTCATTCATTGAAACTAAACTTAGATATGAACATTTTGCAGAAGATTTCTTGACCAGTTCCATGGGTAACTAGGGGTGGAGAAACAAGCAGTTCAATAGCTTGTTTAGGATCTGAACATCTAGGGAGGGCTTCATGTCATAATTTTCAATATTTTTTTAATTATTAATAAATATTATATATTTTGTATGAAAATAATTTATTTTTTTAAAAAATCATTGGTAAATTAATTTTTTGGTTCGATATTTTTTACTTCATTGATTCATTTCTAAATTAATAACCATTTATAGCTATATAAATTGATATCCAAACATCAAAATTTTTTAGAGAGATTCTTATAAATTTAAATTCCAAAAAACAATTGATGGAAGAATATTGAAGGTGGTGTGAGACACAAATTATCCCCCACTAGGTTAATATATTGTTATGGAAAATTTACCTAAAGATTTTTTTATATATGTGTGTTTAATTAACATTTCAAAAATGTGGAAATAAATTTTAAACCAAGAAGTGGGTATACCTATTTAATATTATAATAATTTATGGTAGGATTCATCATTTTTTATAAATTTATTTATTTTTTCCCTTTTTCATTTAACCACATTGACTTCATTTTTTTCTAAAATGAATGAAAAAATATAGTTCAACACTATTTTCTATTCATATTTTTAATATTGTAGATTTAAATTATCTCTTTGAACATCTCATCTGCCTTACCATTATAACCACTAGAATTTTTTATATTTAGTAGAATGTATTATGAAACAAAATTTTGGCAATGGGGACCTCCAACCGATTTAGTTACATATTTTGATGGAAAACTTATATCCTTTTAAATGTTGAACATTTTAAATTTATAAAATATGAACTGTTTTTCATTGTAATGTTTTATTTCACTATGTGTTTAATAATGGAAGATAATGATAGATGTATCCGGAAATATTGTTTGATGTACCATTTAAAAATTCACCATTAATAATATTTTTTATAATTAAAAAATTAAAATTTTAAAACTCATTAATTTAGTGGTTATTTATTATAGAATATATTCATTAGATATCAATATCATTTTATGTATATTTTCTAAATAAAATATATTATAACCAATGTTTGTTTTGGTTTCATTTTTCTTGGTGTTTTGGAATAGAATATGTTTTATGGTTTCAGTCATTTTATATCACATGAAGGTCCATCATGTTTTTTAAAAATGATAAGTGATATTTCGAATGATTTCTAGAAATTATATATGTAATGTAGTGATAAACTCTATTTCAACATGAATAATGTTAGATTACACAAAATGGTAAATAAATTCATTGACATAATAGTGGGAGAACATCATAGTTTCAACGCATGGTATAATGAAATAGGTCTTGTCATGGATTATTATTCATTATATTTATAGGTTCCATGACACCATGAATTACTCTGTGTTTGAGATTATGTGATATTATTGAAATGAATATGATAATTTTATAATCTAAAAATGATTTATACATTTTCAAATTTTTTGATATGTAGATCACTCCACCATGAAAAAGTTCTCATAGTGAAGGATGGTTGTGATAATTTTTGCATCACTGTCTGCTGAAGTGTCACACTGTATGCTAAATAATGCACCATAAAGATGGATGATGGTATTTAAATGATTATAGAGATGATGTGGTATATATATGGAATATGAGGCCATTCTATGATGTCTTATGGTACAATATTCATGTTTCTATGGATGAAAATCTCATGAAATGAATTTTTAAGGTAGACATGAACTATTTCATGGGAGATTTTTGTGATTTTTTATAGGAATTCCTCATGATATCAAAACATAGGTCGCACCATGACCTATTTTATAAATGATATATGTTATAGAAAAATCACCCCATCATGCTCAGAAGTAGTCATTCACCTGATGATGATGGGATCTATTAGATTCTAAACAGAAGTTATAATTTGCTATATTACAACCTGTCCTAATGGGGATGATCTATAACTACTCAAATCTCTCCTGGAATGTCCAAGGATAGGAAACATGTGCTAAAAGGAATAACTAATATGGGAGGCCTTCACCTAATCTAACTATACAGAAAAAACTAATAATTAAAATGAAAATATAGATTTTAATAATAACGTTATGGAAAATATTATGATGAAAAAATTCTTCTAAAGCCTCATGGAATTATAAGAGTAATACAGCATAAACCTAAATAAAAATTGGAGAAAATATATTCATGTCCAAAACGATGTCCCAACCTAAAACAATAGGAAATGTAATATGTTGAGATATCCTTACCATGAATCTCCAAACCTCAAGAATAGTACGTAAAAAAATTCCCTAGATTATACATATGATCCTGTATAATTTCATTCAAACTAACCGGTACCTTCTGTACGACCTGAACCTTGTGGGAAATTCCAATGTAATTATTAGTATATACATCCTTTGTAAGATTCCCTAAAATATGAAGGGGAGATGTTAGAGACATGATAAGAATGGATAACTCATCCCATATCAAGTGATTTAAAAAATAAAAAAACATCTATATTGATATATATATATATATATATATATTTGAAAAAGAAACCCAAATGATAGAGAAATGGGGTCTCTATCTCATAGCTCAAACTATGGAAGAGTTAAAATATATCCAAAATGTCGCTAATAATTTACCACCAACTAAAACCTCTATCCTATGAAACATGCATGTAGATACACACCTCACCACTATTCTAAATATTCATGGGGAACAATCTATAGGGTGTAAAACCATGACTTGATACATTAGTGGGGTGCCACTCATTTGGTCTTTAGATTTCCCATTCTATGTCCCAATAGAAGGGTTCAACTCAAATAATCGATTTAGGAACCATTCCATGAAACTATATGAGGGTTCTAGTCAACTAGAAAATATGGGACCCCTGCCCCGTCCTTGTAGGATTGTTCATCTATAATGGTCAAGGACCATTACACTATAAATACCGGAAGTGTCGTTGTAGGAGTCAATAGAGGACCCATGCCATGTCCTATAATGATGGCTTCACACTTATGGTTGTGGACCCCTTCAATGTCCCCACATTTGGGTGCCACTCCATTTATAGAGGCATATCTCTGAAAATTCTATAGATATCAAGACTTTGGGTAGAGGACACATTTCCAAAAAAAAAGTGTTCCATTCTGAATGTTGAGTACCCATGCCATGTCATTGTAAGAGGGTACCACTCATAAAGTCAATAGATGATCCATGTCATGACCTGTAGGAGGGTTCCATAATAATTATCGATAGAGGATTCATGCCCTACACAATATGAGGTTTCTACTCTAATATCTCTGATGATCCTACCCAATAAAAGTTGTCTATGAGCATCTCCTATAGAAGAATAACACTGAAAAAATAACATTTATATCTCAAAATATACCAATGTTTGTATCATATCATTATATGTAAAAAGGTGTATTGTATTCTCATAGTGAAAAATATGAGTCCAAATGAAGAAAAAATGAGAGGTTGAATTTTCCTAAAAAATCTGTACACTGTGTCTAATTAGACCCACTCGATATGTGGTCCTCTACATTCATCTGGATGTGACCCATAAAGTACACCTCTCACTACCCTTGTATCTCTAAATGGAGTGTAATGGGACTATAATTGGTGTTTCTTCCACGAGGGGTTCTACCCATGATCCAGGTAATGTCAATGTAATCTGAAATATTTCAGTGTAATCTGAAACACAATGTTTCATCCAACATATGGTGTTACCTAATCTCTTAGTTATTTTTCCATGTTCCTTGGCAGTGTTATAGTACACGAGATTTTTCTTTATCATGGCCATGATTATGTTAACAGGGTGTACACACCATGTCTCTACCTATAACTCAAATTACTTGTGGGGGACCCACATAGAATGTGATATTTACCTATCCTAGAAACAATTTCCACCATATCCCGAGACATAAAAACCATATTTTATTCAGACATCAAGAAATTTAGATTGGTTTTCCTAGATTCTAGGCAGACACTAATTATATAAATTTACCCTAGGCACCTCAATTCTTGCATCTAACTCTCCTAAAATCAAATCGGAAGGATCTATTTTTCTTTTCAATATATTTTGTGGCTATATATTGGATTATTATTTTTTAAGGTGGTTCACCATACACCACACTTACCTCATGTTATAAATGGTGATAATTGGATCCTAGATCGATGTAAATAATGACCCAGATCATTTTACACAAGACAAACAATCCAAAAATCCTTAAACTCATCAACTCCTATGAATCTTTTATTTTTCTGGGGGTCCTATCTTGGTCAGCCCTGCAAGAAGGTAGTTGAATTGGGACCCCATGGTCCATCTTTAAAGATTACAATGAATGGTGTGGTAAGAAACATAGATAGGGGTGAAACAAAAATCAGTGGACAAGCATTCATGGCTGAAAAATTCAAATCAGGGATATTTGGAGTGAGAAACTTGGCACATCATGAATTAATAGAATAGATTAAATAATTCAGATGCATGGGTTCATGAAAAGGTTAAAAATTTATGAAGGTCAAAGTAAATGAAATTATAATTCTCTATAATTTAATATTATGGTTGAATATATATATATATGTGTGTGTGAATAGTTTTACATTGATATTGGATAGTTCATTTATAATTAACATGACATCCGTGGAAGGAGGAAGATAAGTTTTTTTGGTATCCTAAGTCTCCATGATTGGAATTATCATTGTTTATAGATATCAATTTACCAACAAGAGTTAGACGATCTCTCCTATTACGGATCTCAGGGTTACGCAGCTAACCTTCATGATTCCCGATAGCATCATATTTATAGATGTTTTTGGATTATGTCATTAAAATTAAATTAATAAATTAATTTAACATAAATTCACTGACCAAAAATCACTAAATTATAACATCTCATTAGAACCATATTTAGTTCATGCCTAGGGTAGTCCACATGTTATAGACTCATCTATGGTCTTAGATTTTGAATTTGATATTTTGTAAGAAAATTATTCCATTATTTCGGAAAAATCTATGCACACATGATAAAAAATATGTTTAATATTTTTATAAAATTAATTACGGTCATAATGATCCTCATAATATTTTTCCTACTCTTAACCTAGCTCTAAAAAAATCCATAAATATATATATCAATGTATTAATATAATAGGGTCTCTAAATTATCACATCATTTAGTTATTTCATCATAAAAAGAAAAACATAAAAATGACAGGATACTGAGCCTTCATTTATCACTCCTACTACCAGGGGATCTCATACATGGTGATGTCTTGCACATCTCATGAATCATGGAGATGGTTCATATAAATTCAATCCTCCAACACTAATACTCAATATCCACTGGGTGATCCATGATTATCACTCCATCCTCAATTTCCATCTTTCCCCAGTCAATAATGTTCATGGGTCATGAACATATCTTATTGGGTCTAGCACATGGATATATTCATGCACCCACTCCAATTGTGGGGATAGGGAGAGGGGGTATAGAACCTCATCATCACTCAATATGATATAGAGCATCCTTACAAACCTTGAGGAGTTCATTCCTCCTCAACCAATTCTATGTAACACTCTTCATGTTTCCCATCCTGGGATTATAGAATATCTCAATTTCATAAAGTTATACGAACTTTTACAAACTCCTCTATCTTAGGTTAATGTTTCTCTATGATAATACATAACAAATACATTGATATTCATGGTAAACACGTTAGAACTATCCCTAAAGATAGTAGCTCCACATCCTCAGAGTGAAGACTATCACTTCCAACTCTATGATATTATTCACGTATTTATTCCCATAGGGTCCCCAATACATTAAACCATATGAAATAACTATCAATATTTTCGTCAACAAAATGATTTTACACCACTCTAGAGTCATCTCAATACACTATGTACCCGATGCCCTCCTCTAGGAGTCTCAAAATAGGAGAACTCATAAACCTTATCCTCAACTCCTCAAAGGCTCTATGGAACTACTCAGTCTAGTTAAATAGCTTCCCATTCTACATCAAGGTAGATGAAGGGGATATTATCCTATATAATTCTACCAATAACTTCTTTAAGAACCAGACCAAGTCAAGAAAACATCATTCCTTAGACAAGATCGTGGGTTTCTCAAATGAAATAATTGCATTGATATTCCCTGGTTGTACAATTAAGAAATGTTTAGAAATGAAATTAAACCAAAAATAGAAAACATTGATCCTGAAAATAGAACATTAATAGGATACCATAATGATGTTGACCTCAATGTGAAACTTGGTCCATCCCAATTTTCACTTCACTCTCTCCTCTAATTCTTAGTATATGTGTATTTCATCAATGAAGACAATAATAAACTTGTCTATCTTTTTTGAGAATATCTAGTTCATCAAACCCACAAATCAATTTTTGGAATTTTCAAATAGAAAAGCATTACTAGGAACACATAATGTCTATAAAAACATTAGAATTTTTAATTTATAATTTTTTCTGCACAAACTCTCAACTTGTGGGAGCCAGACTAGAGATTGATCATAGATAACAATCTCAATACTTGTAACTAATTGAAGATTCCATAAATCCCTAACAATGGTTAATTTTTCTTTATTGTGTCCTAGTTTAGGAGACTAAAATCCACAAAAATCAACATTACTTCATCGATATTTTTCTAAAATAACATTGGAGTTACTTAGAGAGATAGACTAGGTATGATAAAACATAACCTTTGATGATCCGCCGACTGCATCCATTGCTCTTGGAGTATAGTGGGGCCATTTTATATTCCATAAAATATATCACAGTGGTCATGGGATAAATTTCAATGAAATATTACATCACCATACTTAAATGAAAATCGATTACTTCTCAAAACAAATGTTTATAAATTCAACCACTACTGAAGGAATACAAATGTCTATTGTTCTTTCTGCACCAAGTGATACACATTAATATTTTTGGGTCATGGGCAGCAACCTCCTTCTCATTAATCATATACATCCTTCTAGGATATATGATCCATTTAGTGTAATGTAATCTAAATCATCTATAATGAAAATAAATTTGGGCTCAGACTATTGACAAACGCTCTATAAAAAATATGGCTTTAGAGGGTATCATAGTTAAGGACAAAAGGTTCGATGATAACCTATATCCCATGAGTGATAACACATGGTACTGAAATCTAAAAGAGATATAAGATGTTTTCCCAATAGTAAATTCTATATAATGTTACCAGGATAGAGAATCAATGTGGAGATTTATCCCACG
This sequence comes from Viscum album, assembly GCA_963277665.1. Classification (NCBI taxonomy): domain Eukaryota; kingdom Viridiplantae; phylum Streptophyta; class Magnoliopsida; order Santalales; family Viscaceae; genus Viscum; species Viscum album. The sequence goes on from OY728152.1 coordinate 1,430,606,231, forward strand.
TATTAGTTATAAGGAGATAATGTAATGAATCAAACATACGTCTACTAATACTAAAGAAATAAGATATTGAAAAAATATTATATCCTTAATGAAATCATTTTATGTTGGTTCATATGAATTCATATCATGTAACTGCATGTTTCCTTAATAGCCATCTCCCTTACATTGACGTGGGTCGGAATGTGGTGGGGTTTTAATGATAAAAAATCATAAAATACCCATATATCCACCTCCTGGATATCCACCTACCCAAATGTCATCTATGAATCCATGGGGCCTACTATACCCTCACATAGGACATCACTAATCATGTTATAACCACTTCTATATTAATTCATCCCCTATCCTCCTACCCTCCTTAGACCATCGGGATAAGAAATCACATGGCATGGAACCTCCCCCATAAATTTATTAAATTTACCCAACATTTGGATTTCCTAGTCTCCAATGTTGTCATAGTCCTGAATTATGAATAATATCATATATATATAAATATTAATTTAGAGATTTTTGAAACCAAAAAATCATCACAATATAATTTGTAATAATTTGTTCAATACGAATATGTTGGATGGAAATAAATAAGTGATAAAAATAATTAATGGATAGTATGTAAATTATATAGTTAGGTAGAAGGATTCCAAAAGTAAGAAATATTTTCTATAATTTCTATATTGGGTTCGATTAGACTATTATTATAAGTTTAATTAATTTAATTATTAAAATAAATTGAATGGACGAGAAGACATCATTTATATACAGTTTCATGAATTAATATTTTCTTATTAAGCTATTATATTATCTTATTAAAATGATAACTCTAATTTATTTTTTTAGATAAGGTCTTACATGGCCTTAAAAATGAATCTCATATTACTATACACATCTTTATACATTTATATAGTTGTTGGATTTCAATAGAGGAGAGGTTTATCACAACATCCATATGAATATTTTATAACAGGAAATGTTTGTACTGTTTCTTTATATAGGTCAATACGCATTCAATGGAATTAAGAATAATTATTTTGATAATTTTTCATAAATAATGAGTTCTGAAGTGGAAATATAAATGATCCAGTCATTGAAATACTTCATTGAGTTTTAGTTTTATGATGATAAAGGGAACACATTTTTCACATTGGTTAAATATGGTAAATATTTAGTTATGAAATTTTGATGAAAATAATTAATATAAGTTTCAACCACAATAATATATTGATATAAATATGAAAATCATCAATATAGTGTTATATAAGACTAAAATTTTTGTTTATAATTAATTATAAGTATTCTTTATCTTGGTCTGACCTTACCAAATATATATATGCTATATAATTTGATGCAAAATTAAATATTTTCCTAAATAAGAAAAATTATCAATATATATTGAGAATAAAAAGGTATTTATATATAACAATTATCTAATGTATTATATTTAATGTATCTATAAAATAGAATAATTTTAATTTTTTGATAATGATTTGGTTGGTGAAATTATAGATAAAAAATATAGTAGTAAATAATAATTTTATATGGGAAAATACATTGTTGGATGGTAATGAAATAAGTAAAAATGTGATTTATTAGAAATAATAAATAACCTGAGTATATTAGGTCATGAAATTTTATATTCAATTAATATGGATGATGCAACAAATGAATGATATTAGTAAACTAGAATAAAAAATAAATATTATTTAGCATGACAATAAAATGGATATTAAATTAAAAATTAATCTAGTTTAGGATTATAAAATAAACAACATTGGGATCTATTATATGTTTAAAAAAATATTTGAGGAATAATATTTTATTGTTCACAAATTTTGTAACCCATCATCTGGTGGAAGATATTGTTAAAGAACCCTTGGTTGATCAAGTAATTAAATGGCATGCGTTTATCCTCGATGATCAATCAATCATATAAAATTACAAAAGATTGGTTTTACAAAAATATCTAATGTATTTATGTAAATATTTAATTATGGATTTTGTATTATGGTATCTATAATTTTTTGTATACCCAAATAAATGAGATGATAAAATATATCAGTTATCTTAAATAATAAAACTGATTGGATAAAAATCAAGGACAACATGATCCATTTAATTATTTATCTTATATCCCAAAATAATAATTGAATAAACATGGAGTTTATATTTATTAAAATCAACTTAATAGGATTTGGAATAGTGGAAAAAAAGGAAATTTATTATCATTCATTTCAGTGAAGTGAAATGAATCCATTGTAATTTGTTGGAAATAGTTTAATAAAAAATAATGGGGAATAATTTTTACTTCCTAATTTTTAGAAAATATAGGAAAATATAATTTAGATATTATGTGAAGATATATTTTGGAGGAGGAAAAACCTAACAAATACGGGGATAAAGAAAATGAAAGAATAATTGTTGAGATATTATTCATATCTATGTTTTGGGGAGGGTATGATATATCTTAGTATTATATTCTCTTATGACCATGGATGATGTGGTAGTTGAAAAAACTATAACAGTAGATATTGTCACAACCAAATATTTTCTGTATGGATATTTTGTTCATATAAATTTTTATTAGTGGTTCAATAATGTTTGTCATGTTTGGAAGTCACTTGAAGATCCTTGAATTCTGTAGAATATAAATTGAGGTTCATTTCAAAAAAATAAAAAATTACAGAGGTCGCACAAGGAAAAGCTATGTTGTGGAATGATTAATTTAGGGGTAAAAATATTTTAAAGGAACACATAGTATGATATATTGGAGGAAATTATAATTTTTAGACATTTCATTATATAAAATTCCACTCCCAAAATAATACATTATATGATTGATATATATAGGAACAACATCAGTCACACCATGATAGAGCTTTCATACAATCTGGGATATGTGTATGATATAAATAGAATCTTGTATTGTGTTATATTATGTCCTATTTAGTGTTATTTTCCATCTTCCATTATTCAATATTTTATTTTGTAAATTATGGTTATTAATATTTCAACATCTCTTGTGATTTCACTTCCACTTCGTGAAGTTAATGAATCTCCTTGAACATGTTTCAAAAATATCTACTAGATATTATGTTTAATTTTTATAACATTAAATGTACCAGAATGATGTAATTTGGGTATATTAATGAGTTTATAGAGTTAATTATCCCACACTAGGAGAAGCTAATACAGACTACCATAATTCGGGAGATGATTTATATTATTCATTTTTTTGGAAAGACTCATGCACAATATATTTGGTTCATAGATAAATCTATGGAATTTGTGATAATAATTAGAAAAATTATCACATAATTTCATGATGTAGTTAACCATAAACAGATTGTGGGTCTCTATATAATGAAACACTTGGTGTTTAAATTTCATTCTTTTAATGATTTTGATGTTATTCCAACATGTAGTAACTAATATTTTAAAACAATATTTTGATAGTCCACTAGAAATCAATCTGATGAATGGATATTTAATTGAATTAATTTTTTTGTTTTGAAAATGAAAATGAAATTAAAATTCTATTATGGATTTAAAGAGGTGAAAATTTTCAAAAAACAATTGGTGTGAAGAGAAGAGATATAAATAAGAGGTAGATAAGAACATTGATGGTCATACGGAATAAAGTACCATTGAAAATATTGAATTATGATTTGAACTACAAGAATTTTAATTTCATTAATGGTAATTATAGAATGTAGGAATTACTTTTCATACCATTAAAAATCTGAAGATAGAATGTAGAGCATCATATAGAACACTATTATTGTTTACTATTCATTTTTTATATTATATCATTTATAAGAACTGTATGTGTGTAAAGTATATTATTATCCCTCTTGAAAGTACTGTGTGGGAGAGAGTTTATTTTCATTGTCCCTATTTCATTATTGAGAAATTTAAAATGCAATAATCACATTCAAGGGAATTAGTTATTTATTCTCATATCAAGACAATGTTGGTATGTACTATATAAATATAGTAATTTTGTAACATCTCTAGTAAATATAGAGTATGAATATTTAATATTTAAAAAAATTTATGAATTAGTTATTAATTTTACCATAAAGGGGATGTTATATATAATAGGATAGTCAACCCCAATCACTGGGTTTCTCTTAAATATAATGTTGTACGCAATATTGAGTTATACTGGGAAAATAATATATTATTAATATTATTAATATGAGTGGTGGTTATATCCAAGCTGTTTTATCAGTTAAAATGAATAGAACTAACTATATTATCTTTAAATATGTTTATTAAATGTTTTTTACATTCATCAAATAAAATTTATAGTATTAAAATAAGAATAAAATACAATTTTAAGCATAAAAAAGATTAATATTTTTATAAAAGGTAGATTAACCTTATTTTAATGGAGAAAAAATTTAAAATCTTGAATTTTTCACATTTATAAAATATATTTGACAACATGAAAATTTTATTTAGAAGAATATTATCAATATAATATTTTATTCTAGTTTTTTTTAGAAATGTATCATTTTTTGACAAATAATGAAAAATATTTCATTTTAGTCTGAAAATGATTTTTTTGTATAATAAATTTTATGCATTAAAATAATTTCATATTCATAATAGAAAAAGAATAAATGTATCAAACCAATATATATCATTTTATTAATTTTTATATTGAAATTATATATAAAATAATATTGAAAATTTTAACATCACTTTTATACGCCTTCTTGCCACATCTGCAGAATTAGTGCTAAACATAGTTTCACCACTTATAAGAATGGAATTTTGAAAAATGAAAATAAATGGTTGTAATATGTATTATAATTATGGTCTTATTGGATCATCATATGATTTCTGGTTAATAGAAACATTTTTATTTTACATACCACTTTTACGGGTAAATTAGGTAATTATTGGTAAAAATAATATTATAACATCATAATATTACCCTAAAACTTGTAATAATATCATTTCATTAGTTGGATTCAACCACAATAAACCTTAGGAATAAATTATAATCTTTTTATGCCACTTGGGGATTAATATTACATTTATTATAATTTTTATAATAATTAGTTAAATATTTCTTGTTCATATTTTAAATAAGTAATTAATTTTTAATATATGGTCATATAGAAGATTAATTAAAATATAAATATAAATTTGATTGACAAAATGTTTATATATATAATTATAATTATTTATATTTCTCAAATATTATATAAAACATTATAATTTTAACACAATGATGATGATGTAATAGATTTATTAAAAGAAGAATCAAATAAATGATATTAATAGTGTAAAATATTTATAATTTGAAATATTTGATGTCATACATTAATTTTATGGAAGAATTAAGAATTTTTATTATTATTTAATTTAGTGTTTTTAGAATTAATCGCTTTGGTATGATATGTTTAATAACCCAATTTTTGAATAGTGTCTAAATTGAAATTTATGAGAATTTTGAATAAATAATATTTTATTAAATGATATAAGATTAAAAATTAAATGAAAATCATCAAAATTATTGGTTTATTTCTAAAATTTTATTCTTGACTCCGTTTTGGTCATTTTTAATTTTATACTAATTATATTTACTCTCAAACTATAAATTACATAGTGTCTCTATAAAACGTAATAAGGGTTAAAACAAAAACATTATGATGATGAATTATCAAGTATTGTTAAAATAATATAGTATGTAGTGATTTAGAACAGAAATCAAACTATATTATAAACAAATTAGTTTGGATCCATATGGAATAAAAAAAAATTATATTAATTTAATACTTTTTATAATTCCAATAGTACCCCACCCGTTTCCTATAAAATGGAACCTCTTCATCTTTATTACATACAATCCATACCACATTTTATTTTCCCCAAATATAAACAAAACCATTACTATAATACCTCACACATTATATATCAATTAGTTTAGGCATAAAACAAAACTCATAGGTGTTAAGGTGTTAGTTAAAGCAGATCATCTAAAATAAATGTAACATTTTTCTTTAAGTCTTCCATTTTATTTCTTCTCCAACGTCCTTAAAATATTATTCAAATCAAATGAAAGAATATAAACAGTATCCTCAATATTCTGAGAACTTATTATGTTTATATTATCACCAACAACAATCTCTACTATGATCAAATCGAAATGAATTAATCATTCATGGGCATGTTGAACTATCGCCTCCACAAACTGATATAACTCAATTTCCATAACGATCCATCAAGACTAGTTATAATGTTGGAATTATGGTTTAAATTTGTTAGTAATGACATATTTAATATAATAATATAATAATATATCCATTAAATAGTTCATTCCCTAAACATAAAAATGATAATAGTTTTCATCTGTACATGAGATCTAAAACATCCACAAAGAGATGTTATTCGTTTTTTCATCACCATATCACAAGTAGTATATATATAAGTATCTATAAATTATTAATATGGTATTTAATAAATTATTATTATTATGGAAATATAAACTAATAATTACCTTCATTCAATAAACATTATGGGAAATTTGGAATGTTACTCATACATACGTACGGCCACACATCGCCTTTATTATAACATTATTCATTTTTTAAATACCTTATATAAATGGTTTGATTTAACATTATAATTAATGTTTAATTTTGATTATTATATCATAAATATGTTTCTGTTGATGAAGAAATAATTACCACTATTGTCTATAGACAACATACCATGTAATTTGGGACTTATATATCGAATATCATCAAAAAAATATGATGTGATTATTAATAATTATGTAAATTTTATAATGTTATGTTAAGTGATATATAAGGAACAAAAAAATTTAAAAGTGTTATAAATAATTTAAATATTTAACATAATTTTATTATTCATTTTAATAAATAACACAAATGGCTAATCAGACTCGAGGTAGGACACTTCATCTCAATATCCATTCATTTAGGCATGATTTGATATTATGCCCCTCATTATTTTATGAGTTTTATAAAAAACCTATTTTTAATCGAATACCATTTAAAGGTTTTTAAAATTAATATTTCTATATATAATGTGTGAATTTATATGAAAACATCAAAATTAAAATTTTTAACGTATATAGTTAAAATGACTTCTCTGCCGACCAAAATGTGATTTTATATTTGGATTCCTCTACAAAACTAAAATTTTTTAAAACACAAAGAAATCAATTATATTAATTTTTTAGAATTTTTATAATTAAAATGTTTTTGAAATTGGAATGATAATTTCAATATATTGAATATATTTCTTGTCACTGTAAATGTAATTTTATACCTCAAATAGTGAAAATTGAAATATTATATTTGTAATGATTATATAATGGTACACGGACATTTGATGGGTGGATATGTGATAGAAAAAGAAAGGGAGGTTCCAATATAATCCATAGAAGGGTTTTTATGTAATAACATCCAATTAATTATCTATGGAAGCCAACTGTATGGTCATTTCATTTGGTTAGTGTGAAATGTATGGAAGTCGACAGCATGGTTATTTCATTAAATTAGAGTTATGTCCTTAGTTACAATTATGTGTTATATATCTATAATTTGTTTTATGGTAATATTTTATTTAACAAAATGGTAAGAATTTTTTTTATAAAAATAACTTAATACTTCATGATGGTGAAAAATATTACTATGTGATAACGTATTCATATTTTTCATGTTTTCAAAAGACTATCAGTTTTACTTTATTGTGTAACCCTTTCTAATTTTTTTATCATCCCATATTTAAAATGTTTTACATATAATTTAATGAAAAATATAGACAAGTATGGGATTAAAGAAAAACTTATGATGGTTGACCTTGAGAAGTAACAGTGTTTTATTTGAATTGTATTTGTTTTTTTAAATATGGATACTATTTGGAAGTGTCCCCATTGTATTTCTATGTTTTTTGTTATGTTTGACTTACCGAATAATTCTAAAATGATATATACCTGAAAAGATCATCATTGTGAAACAATGTAATATTCATTTATTAATCAATAATATGTTATGTTTTAACTTTTGGACCATAAATTTGGTATCATATGATGATTTATATAAATTTAGAGATTATGGTAATAATAATAACATACACTTGAAATAGTTTACATTTTGATCAAGGTAAAATGCTATATAATTTTACGATGACCATGTTTCTTCATCTATGATAATCCTTATTCAAAATGGTTTTCCTCAAAAGATTCATGGATGCTATATAGGGGAAGAAGCATGAGGAAAAAATACTTCCAAATTTGAATAAAAAAATAGTCAGAATAAGAATATATTTTAATAATAGTGATGGATTAGTTAACTACGTCAATAAATAGTGTTGTTTTCCATTTGAATGAGAAACAAGATCTACCAAAGAGGAACGTGATGATAGTGTTTCATTTTATATGGTAGATTCCCCCATAATTTAGAGGATCAAATTAACCGATGATAGATTAAGGGTGAATTTAATCCTTCTAAAAAATATTCCTATTCATAGATTATTTGGAGCAGCTGAAAAAAGATCTAATAATTTATAAATTTGAAGGTGAATCTTATTAGTGGTGGTTAATTGTTAAAAATATCAATGTAAGGAAATTTATTTATCCCATGGAATGGGATGAATTTATAATTATCATCCTTATGAAATATTTTTCTAAGGGTTTTTAACTTAGGATGGAAAATAAATTATTTTAGTTGAGACCAAATAGCAAAATTCAGTTACATCATATGAAGAAAATTTCACCATTTTTGAAATGAACGTCCCAAATTTTATTTGGCATCATGAATGTATCAAAAATTGGGTTTATTCAGGATTGAGTCCATGATATTGACTGGGATTAGATTCTTATTAGTTTAAATGCTATGAGAAACTTGTCTAATGATGTGAGAAGGTTGAAATTGTGTATTTTTATTATCACATGTACCATGAGAGCATCTAAATGAAAATGTACAATTTGCTAATAATGGTAATGAATACATCAATGTAGATTGTTTGTAATAAAACTAAATTTCAATCATCTAAGTAGTTTGGTAAAAATTATCCTATATAATTTCATGGAAGGTCTAGGAAGCTCTTATGATTCTGTACGACTAGTCAAATTTCTCATTACTACAAAGAATATGACCAGGAAGGCATTGAAAATACAATTTATTGATTTTTTTTCATTCAAGGGGATAATAAATTATGTCGATGTTTGTCCAAAGTTAATTACATTGGGTGGAAATGAACAAGATCCAATGAAAAATGGAATCTAAAAATCATTTTCTACTACATCATTTGATGTGATACCATCAAATGATATCGGGATATGTATGTTATGTGGTTTTTTTTAAATATTTCAATACTCTATATGAGATTGATTTATCACATTCATTCATTTAAGAGAGATACTCAAGTAAATTAGAAATATCAATTCATGAATTTGATTTAAAACATATTGGAAAAAACACTAAGTGGATGTATTAAAGAATACAATATTTATAGGATTATTCCGATTATCAATGGTTTGATTATATTTTTCTAAAATCTTGTTGAAATCCCCCTTGTGGAGATTGATTTCGTTTTTGGTATAGATTGGATTTCAGTTTATCTTGATAAAATATATTTCAAAGACTAGATAGATTTATTCCATGGTTCCATACCTTTGATAACATACAAAGAAGCTGAGTGATTTATGAAATATGGAATTGAATGTTATCTTGCTCATGTTGTTAAAAGAAGAAATAACTTTTTAGGGACATTGCAATACCGATTGAATTTACTGATTTTTTAATGATGAATTGTGTGGTGTTATTCCTAGTCAGAATATTGAATTTACTAATTATTTAGTGTATAATGATAATCATATTTATAAACTCCCTTATATAATGTATCAACTAGAATGTGTGGAATTCAAAAAACACTTTCAAGAATTTAATAATAATGTATTCATTCGACCTGGAACTTAACTATAGGGTTCTCTTAATTAATTAGTGATAAATAAAGATGGTTCCATGATACTTTTTAAAGATTAGAGAGCCTTTAATAACATAACTACATAAAATAATTATCATTTTCTTCATATCAATGATTTATTATTATCTCTAGGGCACTGCGGATTTTTTCAATGAATGATTTGAGGTCCATGACACATCAGGTGAAGATGTAGAAGGATCAAATTTCCAAGAGATTGTCCCGGATGAGATATAGGCATTATGATTTTTTAGTTATTACCTTTTTGTTATCTAATGGCCCTTTTGCATTTATGAATCTTTTGAATTGATCCATTCAACAGATTTTGGATTTTTTTGTGGCTATATTTATTGGTGGTATTTTTGTATATTCTAAAATCTATAAGGAAGATGAAAGTTACTGATGATTTATATTGAAACCCCTATAAATAATAAACTATATGGAATATTTACTAAGAGTGATTTTTTTGAAAAGAAAAGTCATTCCTTAGAAATATGGTGTCTAAATATAGAATAATTTTTTACCATTCTAAAAAAAATGGTTTTGAAGAGTTTCCAAGACGTACCAATTTCATAGTGATTCATAGTTTTCTTGAAATAGCATGTTATTACAAATGGTTTCCAGAAAAAATTATTTGTTATGCATTCCCAATATCTAAGTAAACTCAAAAAAAAATTTAATTTCCTCTCGATAAATGAATTTGATTATTAATTTCATGAATAGAAATGAATATTAGTAAATTCCTGAGATTTATCATTGATATCCTGAATTGGTGAATTTTTTATCTACAATGATGATTAATTTAAAGAAAATGAGTGTTTCATAATGTAGAATGATCAGGTAATTTCTTATATTTCATGTTATTTAAATCCTCAGGACTTCTATTACACTATATATGATTCTAAATTAGTTTTTTTTATTTTTACATTAAAAATTTAAATGCATCATTTTTATGGCTTAAAGTGTGAAATATATATTGATCACAAAAGATTGAGGAATAAATAATCACTCAAAAATAATTGAAGATGATATAGATAAGGTGGATAGATCGAATATGAATTATAATTACAAGATTCATTTCCATATTAGAAATAATAACATGGTGGTTGATTCATAGAGTTAAAAAATCAATGCATTATTAACACGATGCATTAAGATTGTTACCATTTGGTTAATGATTTAATGAATTGTTTCTTGGATGTTATTTGTGCAAGAATTCCCTCTCTTTTATTTCTGGTACCAATACAATTGTCATTATCTAATATAATTAATCAATTAATGACGAAAAATTGTGTGTTACATAAAAAGGTATAATTTTTCAAAAATGGTTTTTCTTCTAAATTTTATATTGAAAAGTATTGTTTTTTAGATTTGGGAAGAGATTATGTGTGACTTTTTTATTGATTGTTTAAGAAAGTGTAGTGATGTGAATCTCATAGTTCAATGCTTTCAGTTCATCTAGAAAACACTATGATGTACATACACATTTAGAATTATTACTCGTGGGATGGAATAAAAATAGATATTTATAACATTACACTGCGATAGTTTTCTTTTCAACAGGTCAAATAATTGTATTTGTAACCAAAATGGATTCTTCATGCATTTCCAATTGTTGTGTGGAAATGTGTAAAAATGTCTATGGACATGATAATGGGATTACTGACAACTTCTCAATGTAATAATGAAATCAATGTTATTGTTAATGGTTTGACAAAATATGGGCATGCTAATTCTATTCATGTCACTATTTCTCTATATAAATATTATTAGATTTATATTAATGATATAGTGAGGTTACAAAGTGATCCCCTACGTATTGTATCAAATCATGATACTAGGTTGAGTTTTATTTTTTATAATTTCAATCATAAGTCATTGGGTATAGAATGGAATTTCAATTTAGCTTCTCTTCCTCAATCATATGGAAAGTCAGAACAAACACATAAGAGATTGGAAGATAAACTATGTTCACATTAAATTGATTACTAGATAATATTTCAATAATTTATTTCTTTAGATGAATTTATTCATAATAACAATTTTCATTCCAGTGTATTGATTGAGCCATTTTATGTGTTATATGGATAAAGGGGCCAAACTCCAGCTTTTTGGGATGAAGTAGGTGAAAAAATATTAGATGGGACATTAATTGGAAGAGGAAATAGTAGAGAATGTTCATTTTATTCAGAGACACTTGAGGATGGACTAGATAAGTTAGAAATGTTATACAGACAACACGAAGAAAGATCTTTTTTCAAGGTTGGTGATCATTCTATTATCAATGTTGTTTAATGGGAAAGTGTGGTACATTTTGGTATGTAATGGAGGTTGTGTCCAAGTTCATTGGAACCTATAAAATCATCAATTAAAAAGGATCAATTTCCTACTGAGTGGATTGACCAACGAGTTTATCCTAGGTACACAGTTATTTTTTATGTTTTAATTTTAGGAAGTTATATACCAGAACCATATCATGTTTTAGTATAGATGTAGTCCAGTTGAAAGAGAATCATTCTTATTTGAAATAACCAATTCTATTTTTTGGACATAGTGATCAATTGTTGCAATATATGGTGATTGATCATATTAAGGATTTCTGGAAAACCTATATTGATGAAGAAGAATCATGGGAATCTGGAAATGGTTTGAGGGAAAATTAACCCCACTTATATAATTTCTGAATAGAAGTGTGATGATGCAATTTCAGAAAGGTGAAGGATGTAACATCTTATGTAAATATATAATAATAAATTTTCCTATTTATTAATATTTATGAATTATAGATTAATTTTACCTTAATGGGGACGCTATGTATGATAGCATACTCGACACAGAAAAATGGGTTTCTTTAAAACCATATATAGCATGGAAGACTGATTTATAACAAAAAATATATATTTTTAATATTATTAATTTATGTGGTTGTTATAACCTAGATGTTGTACCATCGAGAATGAATATGGATATCTATAGTATATTTACACATGTTTCCTAAATGATTTTATATTCATCTAATAAATATTATAGGCTTAAAATAAGAATAAAATCCATGTTCCAACATAAAAAGTTATAATATTTTCTAAAAGGTAGTTTTACAGCCTTTAAATGGTAAAAATATTTTAAATATTGTTTTACTGACTTTTGTAAATTCTATCTTACAAAATAAAATTATTATTTAAAAGAGGACTACCAAAATTTACATTGGAAATTTTTTTTGGTATTTTTTAAAATGTTTTATTTTCAATGAATAGTGAGAAATTCTGCATTCTAGGTAAAAACATATTTTTTGTTTGAATACATATTATACATTAGACTAGATATTAATTTCATGAAAGATCATTAATGCGTGTATTAGTCCAAATTCGTTGTTTGGAATAATTTTTATATTGAGAATAGATATGAAAACATGTTGAAATTTTGAATGCATATTTGACCTACATTCTCACCACATCTATAGGATTAGTGTTAGAAAAAATTTATCCACTTCTGTGAAATGATCTTTGAAAAGTATAAATACATGGTGGTAATCAGTACTAAAATATCTATCTAATATGATAAGATTATTATTTTTTAATTGTATGTTTAGTATTTTATTTTCAGCGTTTAAAGGTAAATGAGGTATTTAAGGGTAAAACTAATATTAAAATATTATTAAATTACGCTAACCCTTCTTCTAATTTAATTTTTTGAGTGGGGTTTGGATAAAATCAACCATATGATAAAATTATATCATTTCTAAATCAAGGGGCTAAGAATATGACATTTATTAAATTTTATTTAACGATAAGTTACAAATATAATACTCATATTCTTAATAAGTATATCATTCTATATATAGTGTTATATAAAATAAATATATTTGAATAAAATTTCCCGTTAAAGATAAAATATATATTGACATCTTGATAATTTATTTAAATTTTTTGACATTAAATAATTATATTTTATTGTCACTCAATCATGATGCAAGAATTTCATTATTAAATAATTAATCAAATAAATGATATTAATAATATTCAAATAATATATTTAAAATATTTTATGTCATCTAAAAACTATAGGGATTACATTAGCATTTTAGAAATGACTTAATGTTAAATTTTCTAAGGACTCATGTTGTTATGTTGTTTTAAAAAGGAAATTTTTTGAATTGGTCCAAAATTGACATTAATGAGATTTAAAAATAAATATTATTTTCTAAAATGATATAAAATTAAAAAAATATGAACATAATCCAGATGATTAGAGTTTTCCTGTAAATGTAATTAATGACTCTTATTTAGGTGTTTTGGATTTTATAGATTGGTTATTTTCTCTAAATGTATAAATAACATAATGTCACGGTAAGAAATAATTACGGTTATAATGAAAAGATATGGATGAAAAATTATACAAAATTTTCTAATTTTAATTTTATGAGTGTATTTAAACCCAAAATCATCCTATATTCTAAGCAATATTTTGAGTCATTTCAGGTATAAAATTATTTTGTATTATTTTTATAATTTTTAAAATTCCAGGGGTGACACTACCTAATCCTATAAGATAGAACACATTTATACCTATTATTTAATCTTCATAACCATTCTTCATCCACAATGATATTCCCAAAAAACCTTCTTATAATACCTCCACTCATTTGATATTCCAAATTTTAGGAATAATACCTTTTTTATAGCTATTAAGGTGTTAATCATAGGTGGTAATCTGAAGGAATGGTTACATTCTAATTAACTTCTTATACTTTATTTCCTCTTCCACATCCTTCAAATATTCATCAAATGTGATGAAATAATAACTGCAGTATCCTTTGTCAAATTATATTTTATTATGTTAATATCATCAAATAAATCCATATAAATATCCATCAAATGAGAAATGAATTAATCATCTGTGCGTACGTGTGAACTATCACATCCAAGAGCTGATATAATTCATTTTCCATAACCATCAACAGAAAACTAATATAATGATAGAATTTATATTTATATTTGATATTAATGACATATTTATCATTATATTAGAACAATATATCAATTAATTTCCTACATTCCATTCACATAAAAATAATAATGTCATTCATTCGTACATGTGAACTATCACCTCCATGAAGCAATGTGATTCCTTTTTATTCACCAAATCACATGTAAGATATATATATGTTTATATAAATTATTAATATAAAATTTATGATATTATAATAATTATTTAAATGTAAAATAATAATTACCTTCTTTTCTTAATGGCCAATGAAAATTGTAATGTTACTCGTGTTTGTGTATGACCTACTATCTACATGATTAAAACAATGTTCGATTTTCATAACATAACATAAATTATTACAATTAATAGTAAAATATATTTTTAAAATTGATTAATATTTTAGGAATATTATTCTATTGATGGTATACGAATTACCACTTTAGGATATATACATTATACAAATATGTTTTGGACTTATATACAGATTGTCATAAAAACCTCGGATGTGAAATTAAATAATTAAGTAAATGTAAAAATATAGTGAAAAGAGATATTAAAAGAATAATAACCTTGAAAACATTTCTAATGAAATTAAATAATTAAATTATGATTGTCATTCCAAAATATAAAGAACATTCATCAGGAATCAGACTCGATGCAAGGTACTTCATCTCAATCATCATTCTTTGATTCATATTTTGATATTATGGACCTCCTTATTTTTTGAGGTTTATCGAAAAACACTTTGAAATTTAATAAAACTAAATTATTTACAAAATTATTATTTTTTTGAATGTTTATATTTCTATGAAAACAATAAATTTAATCCACTTTTAACACATACGACCGTGCAGAATTCTCCTCCTCCATAATAGGTATTTGAAATTTGGCATCCTGTGCATGCCTTAATGATTTCGAAAGATAATGAAATCCCTTATTAGTTTTATTTTGTATTAATTTTTTGAAATTTTTTTTACATGGAATGATACTTTAAATTTGTTGAAATAATGATTTATATTTGAAATGACATTTTATGAGTGAAATTATGAAAATGGAAACATTTTATGTGTTGTGATTATTTAATTGTACATGGAAATTATACCGGTGGCTACATGATAAACCATTTACATTCGATTACATGATAGAATAAGTCTAGGTGATCGCATTATAATCTCCAATCCATTCGGTATTGAATTCAAGCGTACAGTTGTTGTATTTTATTATAGTGTCAGGAATGGAAGTCAACTACAATTTTTATTCATTTAAGTATAGTTATGTCCCTAGTTACCATTATCTTTTATATATTATTTCTATGGGATTCATGGTAATATTATGATAAAAATGATAGGGAATGTTTTTAAGGAAATTATATGATACTTATTAAAGGTGAAAAATATTAATTTATGATATAGATTTCATGTTTTACATTTTGTCACAAGGCTAACAGTTTTCATTATTTGTGTAACCCTTACTGATATTTTTAGGACCATCCCAATTTTAAAATTTGTTACACATGATTTGTGGTAGAATAAAGACAAAGATGGGATCAAGGTAAATATTATAATGGTTGAATAAGATAAGAAACCATCTTTCATTTTAAATTCTTTTGATTAATAAAAAGATAGATATTGTATGGAAGTGTTCACATTGTATTTCTATAGGGTTTTTATATATGAGTTATGGAACAAGTCTCTACAGTTCTAGACCTAAAAAGATCATCAATGAGAAATGATGTAAACTTTATATCATCATAATTATTATTTAATGTTTAATGGTCTTGTACTTTCAATTTTATAAGTGAACCATGAAAAAAAAACATTCGTTAGTTATTTTATTAATTATTTAATTTTATTAATATTGAATTTTAGATGCAACATATATTTTAAAAAGTGAATACATGATCTATATAAATTAAATATTTAACAATATTTTAGTACACCCTACTTCCACCTCCACTATATGGTGTTTATCGAAACCATTACAAATAGAAAAATCCAAAACATGGAGATCTATTATTGATGGATATATATTTTGTGATTTTTCTGATGCTTATTATAGGTATATGGATTTAACTATGTATTCATTAAATAAAATTTTGCGTTTTTTCTCCAAAATATGGTTTATATCTTTATTACATATGGAATAAAGTTGATCTATTTTTAAATTATCCATTTACCAATAAAAAGTATCAAATTTCATTTTAACGACATTCTCTTCCATGCACTAATTACAAAATAAGTCACATGACTAACCTCGAATATTTTAAATAACATACCAAAAAAAAATCCAATGTGAATTAATAGAGATTTACTTTTTCACATAAAACACTAAATCTCTAAATATCGAAACAAATTTTTCGAAGCATCAACACTTCTGTTTTTAGGTTATGAACATCAAAATAGAAATGCAATTTTTTTAGAACATTGAGAATTAATTCCCAAAAAATATTTTCATTCAACCTACACAAGTTGGGAATGTTGTCACATAAACTATGTTCTGTAAATATTATCCATTATATTCATTTATAATAACATAACTATAACCCATTGAGTGAGACATATTGTGGAACACCTTTGTAGGATCCCATCTTTGTATAGGCATGTCTATCATTGAGATTTTCTGAAACATATATCAGTTTAGTTTTTATTGACTTCTATACTTTTGTGGTTGTAAGATCATCATAGTTGACTAGTTGTTCGAATAAATTCATTTTTTGGATTCAATGAAACATTATAAAATTATAAACGACCCACATGAAGTGACATTGTTAGGGAAAAGTAGTCAATTTTAAAAGATTTATTCTTGTTTGTATTAATTCAGTCCAAGTATAAATATGATGAGAATTAAAATGTAATATTTGTAGGTTGAGAAGATTTTAATGGGGTTTAGGTAGTTTTATAAGTAAATTGAGTTGAAAACCCATTTTTAAGAAGCTTTACAGATCTTGTACATGGATTACATGTCATATAATGTTTGGTATATTTTAAAAAATAATTGGTGGTGCTATGTTTTTCACTATATACCTCTAAAAGGATTTACATGATCTGTAACTATAATAAACATTTTGTAACTATATTACACATTTTTTAATTCCATGACATAAAGTTATAATGTGTGTTGTGTGGTTTATTTGTTCATCATCTCCTATAAAGCATCTTCCCGTCAACCCTAGGGAACCATATAGGATATTTTGGAGTTCCAACCTCCCTCATTGGAAATCCCAATAGTAGATATGATCCCAAATATGTGTTTATGACCAACATTTCCCTTTTCTCTGATGTTTCTCTATATTTTATGATGTAATATTTTAAAAAATATCATTTTATATTTTGAAATTTATTTGTTTTAACATAGGATTCTTCTTGAGATCATTAACAACTTCTTTCTCTTGGGAGTTTTCCATTTAAATCATTGTTTTATTGATAGTTAATGTGAGTCAAAACATTATCATAATGGGTTGATAACAATCATGTATATGATATATTTCAATTTATCCTACATATCATGTTCCCAATAAATTGAATAAATGATTCTAATTATTATTTGGTGTCCTTTTGTATCAAATTGTCTATTAACCTAGATTGTGGATAATGTTTTTGTGTGATTAAGTTGAATATAAATAATTTTTTAATGAAATAAAGTTTTTATTTCCTGGATTGGACTGTATTTGATCACATTATATTGTTTCACCTTGTATTTTACTATTTATTGAGAAAAACACAATATTAATTGTACTGTCCAATTGTTATTAGAAATTTATATTTGAAGGACAAATGGTAATTTTCATAATTACCCATTGATCAATATGGTGTGATATTGTGATTTTATTGTTGCAATGACTTGGTTTGTGATTGAATATTATAATTCTCATATAGTGTGTTTTACTCCTCACACATGTTTAAACAAAAATATAGCAGAATCTTCCTATTGAATCTTACTAAAATGATTATATAGTGGTACTGGTCAATTGACATATGTTGAAATTTTTAAAAAAATGGATTGGCCCAGCATACGATATGAAATTATTATATAGCGGTCTAAGGATTGTGACACATGCTGTAGTGACTATATAGTAGGATCATATTGGATTAAATGATGAAATGATTATATAGTAGGTTTGATCGAGATTGGTTTGATGTATAGCATGGTTAGATGATTTTGGATGGCATGGTTATAGGAAATTCTTAGATTCATTCTGACATAGTTCCAAGATAGGTTATGATATTCCATGGATAAAACATTATTATTTGCATGGTTTTGAGACATGCTCAAAAAAATTACATCATAATGTATAAACATGTTAATGTGGTATAAACATAATTGTTTAATTAAATAATATCCTTTTTCATTTCATTATATTATATACATATAATATTTCTGGTTATGTTTAGAGATGGTCTTGATGAACTATTGATTTATACTCATACCATATTCTGGCTATTGTATAGTAACAAAAAATTTTACTTGGATTCTAGATCTGATAATGGAAAAGGACCGTTAATTTGATTGTTTATATCTATATGGGTTAGGGTTTGGGGAGGGTACTGACATGGGATTCTGGACAGTAGATATTTGAGTCTTTTTTGTATCTTCAAATCATTTGCATTAATTATTCCTAGAATGAAAATTTTTCACATTCCAAAAAGTCATTACATTGTAAATTTATTATTTATTTGTTTATTCAGTTGGATTCATTGTTAGTTTAATATATATTATATTATTTCCATTATTTATGAACTTTGATAATTATTTATTACTATTGTATTTTTTCATTGTTTGCAACTCTATAACTACATCTATATTTTTTCCCCACTATACATATCACACCCTACTACTTGTTGGAATCCTATTTCATATGAAGAGGGACTCTTGATGTCTCAGAACTGACCATTTAAATCCATGTGATATAATTTTACATTGAGGGACATTAAGAAGTTGTATCAAACCCCCTAGGTTATTATTTTATGTTCCATTATTATTTGGGGTATGTATAATAGAGACTAAGATACATTGGGACATGGTAATTAGATTTTCCATGGGATTATCTAACACATGTATGGGGGATCTGAGTTTGAATGGGTGGATTTCTATTAATACTATGTTATTGTAATAGTTAATGTTATTTCACCATAGTTGATTCACATGTTTTGTGAGGTTATTAGTATATGATGTTATTGGTTCTTGAGAAGTATACTTGTGTATTCATATGGAATGAGATGAGTATGCATGAATCATAATAGGAACAAAGGGATATTTATTGAAACAAATTTCTCATGATAGTGGCATATTTTTTTATCATGTTATTTACTAGTGAAAATTGATGAATTATATTAAAAAACTATTATATATTCGAGATAAAATAAAAAACTATTGGGCCATGAAAAAACACTTTTAATCCTTATAAAAAGTGACCCGAAGTCTTTGGTGATCTATATTTGATCCCTACTAAGGTTGAACTTGTTATATTTTTCATTCCAAGGATTGTGTTTTCCATATTGAGAAAATGTATCCTCATCATCGTTATTTTGAGTATCCGGATAGTTGAAATTGCCATGTCTATAAGAGAGATGGAACTGATATTACTATACCTCTGAAGGATCAGCTGGATATTAATCATTGTGGAACCATTTTGGGGGTTATGTGGTCCATGATAATATTTATTGTTGGCATTATGGATATTCTGTGTGAGCTGATGAGTGATTTTTAGATACATCATGCACTTAGGTAACTAGGGAGGGAGGACCCTAGGTAGTCTTGTTCTAGATAAAGTCATTCTAGATATTATATATGAATCATGATACACTTTCATATTTGAGGGAGAATCTTGCTGCATTTTTTAATGGACTAAACAAGCATTAATGGGGAATTATATAGATGAAGGGGAAGTATAATAAAGTACATGGAAGGGTTTTGAGATAATTCATCTGATCCATTTCTATCCCAAGATATTGAGGGATTAAAAATATTGTGAGTATAGGAATATGACATTGGAAGGTGTATATGTGTTATACTATGTTCAATTTTTCACCGTCCCACAGTTCTTTACTCCATCTATGGCAGATAATGAGAACTCCAATGTGAGATGTATTCAGGGTTGAATATAAATTGTATAATATAATCAATTTTTTAAATTTAATAATATACTAGACATCATGGAAGGAAATTTAAGGGAGGCCCCAAGCAGCGGATATGCTCATTCGTCTAAAAAAACATTGAGCTATACATAATGCAAAAAGTATCATCATTTTGAAAATATACTCTATGGAAATAGAGGTGATAATATTATGTGCAATGGGAAACTATCTAAGGATCATATTTAATTGTAGTGCTATCTATGTGGAATGATGAGTTTCAATTTTCTTCAATGTATATTGACCCCATTTGGAGTGTCATGTTTGTAGTTGATTGGGGAACGTAAATTTGTTTTGTAGGGGAATGATGTAGTGAAAGAGTGGTATGGGAATAAGACCAGAACCATAGACTATGATGGACTCAACTTTGACACATAAAATTTGTAGCTGGAGTACCATGGGTTGTTCGATTGGAGAAATGTGATATGTTACCCCCATGCAATGATGGAAGTACTATGAAGTGGGAATAAATAATCATATTAAAGTCAAATCCTAGGGAATAGAGGATAGTAGGATACATCTTGTGGGTAAAACTCTAAAAATTGTGGATGCACACCTATCTACTATTATACCTGTGATTTATAAATCATCAAAACTTTATGCTGTTTTGTTTTATATATGAGCATCTCATTCCATTTATCCATTCCTTTGGTAAATAGTTTGGGGTTGAATTTGGAAATCATGGATGGTTTTTTGACTATTGACACACCATTGGGAGTGAAATTACAAAATATAAATCCTTTTGAGGCCTCTTCTCTTGATATTGGTGGTTACTGTTTCTATTGGGAACCATTTCTACTGTAAATGATATTATTAAACATTATTCATTGCATTTATTGGTTAGTTCTTTAGAAATATCAAAAAAAAATACTACTAGAGGTTAATTAAATTTTTATATCTACATGGATAAATCTATTCTTGTGGTAATGAGTTGGATATTTAGGTCAGCAGGGTAGGGATAATTAATTCAATGTTGGATTGTGTAATGGACCAAATATAAATTTTTCTATAGATGTTAATGGAATACAAAATGATCATTTTCTTCTAGTGGTAGACAATTTTCATGATGAAATTATTGAACTATTCAATGGAGTACCAATCCAGATGGATAATGAGTTTATGATAGAGTTATTTTTGGGAGAAGTGCATGTTTCGATCTTCCCTTATTGAATGTAAGAAATTGAGATTACAGAGTTGAATGTTCATTTTCATGACCAGAATATAAGGGTTTCATATGGTCAAGTACATCTCTATTGGATTATCTAATCCTTTATCTGTGATGGTTGATGGGTCTTTGAGTATATGTGTGGATAATTTGATATTGATCTAGATGACGGTAATGAAACTGTATCCTCTTCCATTCATCAATGATATATTCCTTAAACTAAGAGGTGATATGATCTACACAAATATTTATTTGAGTTCAGGAGACCAATAGTTGAGGTGATTCCATCCGACATACATCAGGCTACTATTGTGAGAAGGTATGGATTTTATGAGTTCATAGTGATTACTTCTGGTTTTTCTAGTGAACCAACACTATTGATGGCCTTGATGAATAAAAAATTTAATCTTTTTTCTGGATCATTTTGTTCTAGGTTTTTACAATTAAATCATAGTTTAATCCCACTCAATGGAATATATTTCCAAACATCTTAAAATCCTCATCAAAACATTATGAGAGACTAAAATTTATTCTAGGATAACCAAATGTAGTTTCTAGATTGATAATGTGCACTTCCTTTTCATATCATCTTAATTGAAGGAGAGTATGTAGACCCAGACAAAATTGTAGCCCGGGTATCTGGGTTGGATCCCATTAATGTCCCCATCATTCTAATAATTATTGGTCTAGTATGTTATTATTGTAATTGTATTATGGATTCCTCCAATTTGGCATCACAAATATCTTCGATGATGAAGAATGGTGTGGAGATTATTTTGTCTGGTAGTTATGAGAGAGATTTCAGGAGTGAATGGTTGGATGAACATAACACATATCCTCACATTACCTTTTCAATTTAAATCACATAACATGTATTGTGACACACCTAGATTTCGACTCATAGTTTAAATGATATATTATGATTGAGTGGTTGGTAGGTATCATGATTGATGAGGCCACATGAAAGGAATTATACAACTCAAGAATTTTTGTTAGCAACAGTGGTACATACCTTGAGACACTAGAGAAATTATATCATGGGTGATATATTCTTTTAATACAAAGACACTAAGAACCCAGGTTAATTTTTCCTCAGTGGGACCTAATCCTTTCACATATGAGCTGGGTTGTGTTTCTGTAGTCCGTAAACATCAAATTTTTGAATATAATGGAAAAGGGAAATGCCATTTTTTATGAATTGAGTAAAAAATATGGAGTTGTGGAAGTAAGATTGTCGTGTGAAGAGTGAATTATGATGTATAAATTTTCAGATATCCATATACTTGTTAAAAAGTCTCTGGGATGAGTAACTATGTCATCAAAATCTATTATACCAATGATTTTGGATTGGATAAAGACATAGTAGTTGTCTAATCTAGAGGTCTTAGTTCTAATAGATAGATTACATTATGGGGAGACACCATCTGAATGGTCTCATGGTAGTGGTAATTATATTCTTTTTCCCAACTGAGTATGGGTTCTAATAGGCTTGTGGGTGGAACTAGTGACGAAGATTCATGAACCAAGATTGGATGAACATCATAGTTTCAGAATTATTAATCATGATTTTCATAAATTTCTCTTATCAAAAAGAATGATAAATAAGGTACTGTATTTTATGGAGTGATATTTCACTTATTAGATGTTAAAATATACGAATCAGAGGATGGATCATAACATTCATTCTTTTACCATTCTTAAGTGTAAATGGGATGATTTCACTACAGATTTTGTGATAGGACTACCCTTGAAATCCCATATGAATGACGTCTTATGGGTTATTGAGGATCAACTGAGAAGGGTATCCCCCTGTTTTCCATTTTTTGATACCATAACAATTTATGATCTTTGTATTCTATCTAGAATTTGTATTTTAGGATACACAGTGTTCTTAGGAGTATCATTTCAACTAAAGATTCTTATTTTACATTGTCCTTATTGAAGGGTTTTCTAAATGCTTTCTTATTATAGGTTTGTATGAGTACTGACTATCATCCTCAAATAGATGGTCAATATGAGATGACTATTTAATTCTTGTATGATATGTTACGAGAATATGTTTTGGATATTTGTGGGTTTTTTGAGAAAAATATGACACATAATGGGTTTTAATATAATAAGAACGTCCAAACATCTATCCAAATGGAATACATTGTGTCATTTTATGGAATTTATTTTTTTAACCACTTTGTTAACTAGAGGGGGGTGAGTTAGTGATTGTTCAGACTAGAATCATGCTGGAAATTTTTTATCATGTTTATACGGTCATGTAATAGTTAGGGATTTTTATGATAATGAAAAAATCATCTGATGATCATTGTAGACACATTCTAGAGTTTTATTTTGGTCATCGGGTTATCCATTGGTTGTACACAATTATGGGTAAATTCCATATCATGAAAGAGGAAGAGGGGGAACCGAGCTTTTCCAGGGCATTTGAAATATTTGATATGATCATTCTAGTGGTATACAATTCATCCCTTCCATAAAGAAATAGTTCCATGCATTTTGTGTATCATGTGTCACAACATTGGAGATATTATCTTGAACTATCTCAAGTGATAGATGATGAGTATGATGATCTTAGTTCTAATTCATCCTTTGTGGAGCATATTACAAAAATTATGTGTTGTATTGAGATGTATAACTTGGGAATGGTGATCTCAATAGTTCATGTGGAGTGGAAAAATGGGTGAGTTTTGGAGGAGGAATGCGATAGAAAGTATAATATGGGAGGAAAGTTGGTAAACCTTTTCCTAAATATCCAATAGTGATTCTTGGATAATTATGAGGATAACCTATTACATTGTAGATAGGTTGTAAGATCACATCTTTTTTTTAGTTTGAATCCCTCCATGTTTTCAATCAACTCTTCTCAGTTGTGTTTTTTTCATCTCTATGATATTATGGTTAATTTTTCATCACAGATTTATAGGTGTTTGAATTAATGTTTTCTTGGGATGTAATCAAACATAAAAAACCCATTGGGAATCCACATGGAGAACCTTTAATATTTATAATGACTTAATGTCAAGTTATTTATTCTTTTCAAAATTAAGGAATTGTAGATAAAAATTTGTATTGAATTACAATGGTTTCCTTGTAATTTGAGAATCTATAAAAGGTATTCATGTTGATTTATAAGGAAAATGGGGTGAAAACCCTTCTGCAAAACAATTTCATGTCATGTAAATGAGTTACACCCTAGGTAATGTTCAAGATGTTTGAAATAATAATCTGAGGCAATGTGTTTTTTGGTGTATCCCACTAAAAATAATTACATGATATGTAACAATAATACATTCCATGTAATTTTCTAAACATTTCTTAGTGATTATATCATGAGGTTGAGTTTTATTTAACCTTTCTTGATTATTATTCCTATCACCCCTAGGGAACCTTCCTGGTGATTTCGCAATACCAACCTCCCTTCTGGATGTCCCAATAATGCATCTGAATCGTAGTAAGTGGTTTTTTGAGATTTTCATTTTTATTACTTGTTTGTGTATATTTTGAGTTGTAATCTAGAGAATGTGTGAATTATTGGATTTTATGTTGATCAGTTTTGATCTAGGAACATTTTGTAACCCATCCACACATTTATTATCATGGTTCTTTATTGTTGGAAGTTTTTTGTGACCGGAAGTTAATGGTATGATATCTAAACCTTAACTCGATGGTTTGATAACTGTGATGTATGTGCAATATTTAAATTACACAATAATAACATGTAACTATTAAAATTAAATATATAATTGAATTATTCTTTGAAGCCTCATTGGATCCATTTAATTATTGACAAAGATAGTGGATTCCATAAGTGTGAGTGAACCCTTGAATATAAAATAATTATTTTATGACATATATTATATTTAGAATTATAGGGATGCTGTATAATGGCTTGATATAGACTAACTTGTATTTTTTTGTTACATCAGATAATTTTCATGTTATTGGTTATGACCAATTGATAAATAAATTGTGTTATTAAATGTATAATTGTAATTTGGGAAATTATCCATTTATCAATATGATCTGATATTGTGATATCCTTATTACTTTGATGTGTGTAGTGATTAAATGATGTAATTACTATTTACAGAATTGGCCTAGTGATACATGTTGAAATTATTATATAGTGGTCTATGCCTAGTGAAATATGTTGAAATTCATATATACTAGGTAAAAACCAATGACCCGTGCCCAAATTCTTGTAAAGTGGTTGGGGGCCAGTTGGCATGCAAAAATGATTTTATAGAATGCTAGGCTCAATAACACATTCTAAAATGATTTTATAGTGTGATTAGTGATGATTAATTTAAAAAATTATCATATTGTAGGTTTAACATAGATTGGTTTGATTAATAACATGGTTATAATATTATGGTTGGTAGGGTTACAAGAAACACACATAGACATTCCATCATGGTGACGAGGTAGGTTTTGATATTATTGATTTATAATTTTGTGGCTATCATTGTTAGGAAACATTCGTAGATATATTATGGTATATTTTTAATGTAGGTTGATGTTGTAATTAATTAATATTTTAATAAATTATCACTATTGTTTATTACATTATAGAATACACTTATTATCATATTGGTCATCCATATACAAAGTGGATTAAAACTATATATTTATACTCAATCACTATCTAGGTCACCATTTGGTACCCTAGAAGATTACAAGGATTTAAGATTACAAAATAGAAATGGACCTTGTTTTTTACATTTTCTTTCCAGATGGGTGGAGTTTCGAGTTGGGACTGACATGGGTTTCGGGACCACAACCTTTGGAGACTTCTTTTGAGCCTTCTGGACTTTTATTTTGAATAATACCTGAGTGAAATTTTGTTACATTATGAAACAAAACTACATTATTTCATTTTTATTTATTGGATTATTCTTTTGTATTATTAATTTTTGTCTACAGTATTATCTTTTTTCAGTACTTCGGTACTCTGATATATATTTATTCTTATTGGATTTTCCAATTTTTTTTAACTCTATAACATGTTGGTATAGTTTACCCAATATGCATATCACACCCATGCTTCTATTCGTCATCCTCATGCATAATGCGAGGAAGGATTGAGCTCTTTTAACGAACCATTTTTTCCACATGAGATTGTTTCCGATTACAGTTTTTCACAACTTCATTTTATTTTCAAAAATTAATTTTCCAAAACACCAGATTAAGTTATAAAATTATATTAATTAATATTATTTTACATATTATATACATTATTTTAAATTGAATAAATTTTCCTTAATTATGACTTTATAAATAAAAACTCTCTACTCTCCCATGATTTTTTATGGTTACATTTTTCTTCTATGACATTTAAAAAAAAATTCTATTTGTGAATTTATTTTTACATTCCAAAATATTTAATCTCAAGATATATTATAGAATATGTTTATTCATAATTATTTTAAGGGAAATCATTTAACTCTTGAATCATCATCTATATTAATAGTGAACTTATATCTACTATATTATAACATAGAACATCCATCCATAAATGTTCTCA
The DNA here is from genome assembly GCA_963277665.1 of Viscum album. Lineage (NCBI taxonomy): Eukaryota > Viridiplantae > Streptophyta > Magnoliopsida > Santalales > Viscaceae > Viscum > Viscum album. The sequence continues at coordinate 1,430,634,012 of OY728152.1, forward strand.
AATATATTCCAAATCATCCATGACTATTGATCAATTAATTAATAAAAAATATAGATTAAAATAGAAGTAAAATTATGGAAATATTATTAAATTATTATCCCCTAAATTTCACCATTATTTCTTATGTGATTTTAGGACTACATATTAAAATATAATTATGATGAAAAAGACATATTTCTCAATGTTCTATAGACTAAGTATCAAAATGAATCCAGAAATGTTTACTTGTTGACTCTTTAGAAATTCTTATTGACTAATTCATTGTCAAACCAATAATATTTAAAACATCAGAATTTACTATTACATTGATCTTCACAAATGAAAAAAAACATAAAATATTGAAACATACACATTCAGTCTTCACTTATATATTAAGCCCCAAATACATAGGTCTATAGATCTTCAACAGAAGAATCATATGTAAATATATGAATCATTAAAAATGAATTGTATATATTATTTTTTAGTAGATAACTGATTCATTGACCCATGAATCATAAAAATATCTAATTTTCTCTAAAAGTTTACTCATACAATGATTAAACCCCAACAGATTGACGACTCAAACATAGAAAATGGCAGAGTCAACTTTCACAAGCATCTTGATAACTTATTTTCATGAATGAATATATAACACTTATAACCCTATTACATGATTCAAAAAATTTATTACAAAAAAATAAATTAGGTTTGTTTATTATTTCCTTCATTTTTTTATAAAAAAACCCAAATAATACTCTAATGGGAGTTATTATAACAAACATCAAATATAATTTTTTACATCAAAACTATTTTTCCATTCAAACTCCCAAGACCTTCATAAATAGTCACACATTATCATATACAAAATATGTGCCTCTATCTATCATAGAATTTATCAAGGATATATAAATTTATTACTCTATTACAATTTGAGATAATCTTATTGTTATAAAAAAGAGTTCCATGAAAAGATCCTTATAAAAACACTTCATTGATCCCCATTCTCATCAATTTATCCAAAAAATATAATCTCCCTGACCAAAAACTCATGTAATATCCCACTTTCTCAACAATAAAAAGAAAAATTCTACCATTTTATCAATATGAATAAACACCCAACCATCTTTTATTGACAATATCGAGGTCACTCTACCACATTTTCAATAAATATAACGATCACTTCTCTGAAAGTTCCGAAATATGGGATTGTAATATAGAATTTAAAATTTGATTGAAATCATATAATTTAAAAAATAACATCTACCATAGAATTTTGGGTGTCCCTTTTCACACAATATTAATTTAAATTAATTAGATTAACTCAGAGAAATAACTGATACCTCTCAAAATCATTAATGGGAAGTGCCTTAATAATAATATATGAATCTTGATCTTTTGTTGATACATACTCCAAATTCCCATACCCTTACCAAAATTATACATAATAAATTTTTAGATCTTTTAAATGTCATTTTCCTTGTATTATGGATTATATTTTTCCAAAAATTAATAAATCACGCGTTATCACGTGTCATTGAAATAGAATATTCCACATAAACTCAAATGGATTCAATATAATACTACATTTAAATAAATTGAATATAATATTGTGTATCCACTATTTATGAATCATCTATGGTCATATTATAAATTTAGTCATTGCTCAATTTCATCCAATAAATTAATTAACATCCATGGTAAAAAGCACTACCAAATATATGATTTTAATATATAGAACTAGACTAAATTTATAAAATTAAATACTTTTAGGTCTTGTTCATATATTCTATGAAATAATATTATAAAATAAATTTTATTATTATTATATATAATTATTACCTTCACAAAACATGTTGATATCATTGGTATATATTTTATAGTTTGAAATATAGTATGTTTCAAAAAATATATTAGGACATGTGGTTGTTCAGTAAAAACAAAATATTATGATCTATCTTTAATAATATCAAAAAATTAAAATTATCATCATTATAATTCTTCTGAAAAGAATATATTATAGTTTTTATTCTCCCCAATTAAATAATATAAAACCTTTTGAGTGCATAATAGACATAATTTTTTCAGAAATAAATGTGATATTCATCCCTTGAGTGATCTGTTGGATAAAATTAATTTTTTCACTAATTTATGATATTTTTATTTCAAACCTTATTAAACCATAAATAATATTTTATTGAGTCTTAGATAAGCCTTAAAATAAAATAAAAAATAAATATATAATACCCATCATTATTTTATCACGTTCCTCAATCATTTGAATATTATGATTAACTCTGACTTTGTGTAATTCAATCTTCTTCAAATAATTTTTTAATCAAGATTATCTATCCATTGGATTTAATTTTGATCTATAAAAATCCATCTTCAATGGAAATTTATTTATCATCATCATATGTATGAAATCCATATAGTTGTTTAATATATAACTATTCCACAGGTACCCACTAATGGATATTGATTTAACATCCACTTGATTGATATTCAAGAATATAAGTATATCCATGAAATGAATTATTATTTCTTCTAATTAAGAAACTAGTGAAAAAATCCCATCCAACTCTAAATATATTATTTTTAATATGAGTTTTACACTATTTTTATATCACATTTTAATTGTAATTATGTTTATTTTGGAATACCAAACTTGTTTTAACAATTTATAGCCTTCGAGCCTTATAATAACTGCCATCATTTTTTAAACTAGTAGTGTTCCAATGTTATATGATCAAAAAAAATCATCTAAATATCCTTTTAATATTATTTAGTATCCTCCAAATATATATCAGAGTTTTGACAGAGTTCCTCCATCCATTTAGTTTTAACAATTGTTGTCTATTCAGTAAATATATTTCAATCAATGATTTCAATCCTATTATATGATACTTTTTCTACATCTTTAATTATGTATTTCCATAATTTTTTTGTCTTATTATAGATATTTTTAATCCCTAGGTTCTCCCCATAATATAATGAAATTATCATCTCTTGACTCCAAAAAAGATTACTATTTTTCTTTGAAATATGGATAATATTTTTTGAAATCTACGATGTTTCAATAATTACTACATCTTGAAATTCCATCATATTTCCAATTATTTTGCTAGAAAATTTATACATATGTTTTTTTGATTCATATTAATGTAAAATATATTCATCCCACTATGTTTTGAACATATAATTATTCATATTTTTTAGAATATGGATTTTACTTTTGAAAACACGAAAGTACATGATTGCATGATTTTTTTCATACAACATCTCAGAGTGGGACTTTAATTCATCAGGAAAAAATAAATAACTATTTCATATGTGTAATAATTTATCATGGCCTCCTTTAAATATTTCTATTTCATTTATTTTCACTGACCATCAGATGAATAATATTATTAATTTTATGGATCTTAATTTCAAAAACACTATTATATTATTGAATCCTTATAGATAATCCATAATGTCATACAATTTTTTTAAGATAATATTCCACCTAATTAATGGAAAATCTATACCGTGATATATTTTGATCATTTAAATGTTAAACCAATATATATTATCTACTAACCTCTAAAATATTATAATTAAATTTTATAACTTTTAATTTATTAATGACAATTAATCATGTCATACTATTTTTTTGATCAAGAAACAAAACCTAATGACTTTTTTACCCATCTATATGGGACTCAAAGGCCCACATAAATCAACATGAACCAAAATGAGTATACTTTTTGACTTTTCATCTTTTATCTTTTATATTTTCCAAACAATCTTATTGATAGATACTATCACACATGTGAGTGTAATCAAATGAAGGTGTCAGGGTATCTTAACATCCTTTAAATATTTTTCACATTATTCCTTTTTTACTCTTATTGAAAATTATTTAGGTATAAAAATATTTCCCCCTTTTAAAACATTTGTCTATCCATGCCAATATTAATGAGATAGATATTTCCATCTTTTTTAATTCCTTTTGAAATATAGTATCAATATATCCCTAATTGATACATGTCTTCATGTTGAACCTCACCATAAGCCTTGAGTCACATAATTGAAATAGACATTGTATGTTGTGACTAATCCCTTACAAAAAATACATATATATTACCCATGATATGTTTCCCTATCTTCACCATCCTAGAGATAATAATATTCAGCACGTCCTCATTTTAAACTATTAACATTCCAATCGATTGAAATGTTATCCATTTGGTAATATTTTCATTTACTATCATATGATAAATGGAACCAATATCTATAATCCATGTTCAATATTTTTCTATTTAACTTATGATATTTTTGAATAATTTTAGCCTTCAATTTTTTACCTTCTACATCCTTGTTGAACGTTTCAGTACAACTGGTGTTATATTTGACTATTCCCCCTCTAGTTCCATGAATTCCTCATCATATTGAAAATAATTATAAATTTTATTTGTTATTATCCTTCAAGATTAATCTTAAAATTACTGATAAAAATGGTTCATAATCTTGTCAGGGAAATATTATTTTGTTTTATAATTCACAATTGATTTATATGTGTCTAAACCCATCTCCCACAAATAAATATCCATTAAAACATATCAAATGTATAAAAGTTGGGTCCTTCTTGAGTCTCTTACAACCTAAATTATATTTTTCATGTGTATCACTCTTATTGTTTATTAATGATATTTAAAAAATAATAACACTATAATTTTATTCTTTTTGGTTATATTTATGGCTCACCCAACACATTTTCAATCTTACATTAATTTACTAAATAATACATTATTATCATGAGTGAGTGTTTATGGTTTTTACATATTTGGTATTTAATTTATTTATGACCCATCCCCTCAACTGAATTATAATTATCACTGATCTATTAATCTTGTTTAAAAATAACACTCTTTTAAATATGCTCCATATGATATTATTTAATGGTTATTGCAACCAAACTCCCCATTTTCATATGAAGAGTAATATGTTTTTAAAATATTCACACTTTTTCCACTAGATAATGATTTCAACTTCACATCACTCTAATATTTTGACCTATTATTCAAATATTTTAGTTCTGGAATCAATAATCCATTTATATTCATTAATTTTGATACTAAGAACAAAAGTTTTCATTGAGCATATAGAAATTATATATTATATTTTTCCAATACCTACTTTCATTTATAAATTATCTTCTTATACCAAAAAATATATAGAGGGAAACATAATACACCATTTTTAATCATTGTTTCTATCCAAATATATATTTCATCATGATTTTCATCTTGTTTAACTACGAGGTTCTCTCTTCCAACAGTTTTAACAATGTCATCAACATAGTCCTCACCTTTTAATTTTGAAACTACTACTATACATAATTGATTATTGAGGTATCTACAATCAATGAACGTCTCCACATCCATTTTTTATTATCTTTTATCTTCTTGGAATATATAGTTGTTGTTTTTTAACAATTTCAATGGTTTTATATTACTATTCCTATGTTTTAATACTTTCCTCATAGAATATTACACAATATAGTCATTTTGAAATTTAAGAGTATATTTCCAAATTTTAGTCACTGAATAAAATCTATTTGAATATTTCTAATGAATTTCTATTATTCACTTTTATGGTCATACATAATTAATGAAATCACTACATATAATTCTTCCACAATTTGATTATCCATAAAATTGGATTTCTTCATTTCCATGAAGTCTACAATCTAATAATTTTATTTTACTACTAACTCATTATAATTAGTAATTAACCTTTATGAAATAGGTGTCTTATATAGGATGTCCAATATCACTTCAATTTATTCATTATATTTATTCTTTGAAACCATCATATTAAACTGAGGTGGTAAAATTAGATGGATTCTTTTTAAAAATATTTGGTCATAAGTAATCTATTCATACCTATTAATTTCTTCCACAAGAAGGTTTACTCAGTTAAATAACGCATTAACTATATAATTTACGCTCGTTACCCAATTTTCATACTTATTCTGCGTAAAATGAAACAATTATTCTCATTCTTTTTAATATCCTCAATATCTTTTATGATGATTTTCCAACCTGTAATTATATTTCCATAAATTAATCACCTTCATAGTGATAAGATTTCCCAAATCTCCCACTAATGCATTAATCACATTGTAAATATCATCATACTCTTTATAGTGTCTATTTGGTAGGGATCTGTTCTCATGCCTGGATATGATTACATGAATTACATCTGGATATACATCATTCATATATGATGGATAATATTGAGGCATTTTTTTATATTACTATAATTTATTGCCTTTATTGATAAAAATTACATTACTATTAATAAATGATTATAATGTTAAGCAGTGAAAACTCACCACTAACCTGACATTGTTACAACTTATTGGTCCCAACAAGGGCCGGTTTGTAGGGAAGGGGAGAATTACGGTTTTCTAAATTTAAATTATATCTTTAAATTAATCACGTTTGAAGATTATTGGGAACACATGTCTCTTTCTCATAGTCATAATGAAGCTTTATACAAGAGGAACATCATAGAATTTAAATGTTTTAACCAAACAAAAAAATACATAGAGAATCCATGGAAATGCCCTTTTCGTCAAAAAATATTAAATCTCACATTATTTTATTCCTACTCAAAGAGTGGTTTCACTTGAACTCTTACATTATAACCATCACTATACAATGCGAGCTAATTGTTTTCACTTATGAAACGAATTACATCACTATTTGATGTTTTCTTCAACCTCCAAAGGATGAAAATATTTTTACACAATTGGTGTCATATTAGTTTAGTACAATTTATTTAGATTGAATAACATCAAAAAACAATCCAGTGAGACATCTTCCAGAAGCTCAACTTCCCTTTTCATGTGTGAATCTTGAAAACACCAATATTGGTTTTTAAAATTTTATCTTTAATCATTATCTTATGTCCTTATTGATTTATTTTAAATTCACATATTTTCTTTCCAAATTGTTTTCTAATATAGATATCTTATCTCATCTTCAATGTTCAATTTTTTATTATTGTTTATATTTTTTAATAATTATATAAAATATTCTATTTCTGAATTTATTTATATATTATAAAAAATACAAGCACCATATATTAAAAAATATATACCCCTAAAAATTGAGTTCCGGGGAAATTTTTTAATTCATATATGTTCTAATTAACAAATAGGGTGCACAAATTTCAATATTTTCATCATGTACCATTGATGTATATATCTACTTGAATTTATTCCTAATCCACCAGTAATATCTATCCCATAAGTCCTTAAAAATTTATATGTAATTTTGAATTTAAATAATTGAAATATCTTTAATTTAGTATTAAAAATTGATTTATGTCATTCTACCATAGTTTTATAAATAGTCAAAAATATTTATCAATGTAAAAACATACATATCATAAAACGATCGACTAATCCTAGAAATGAATTTGATAAATAATCATATATAATTCATTCAAATCACATAGTGACTCATACACAGTTGAAATGATGACTAAGAAACAATTAAATTTCATTCAATAATTGATCCTCTCGAACTCAAAAAATGATTTAGTGATTAATAAAACTCACTTGGTAGTCACTAATTCATTGAGAAACTCATATGCATATCTATGAATTTAGAGGTATATTTATATGATGAATTATAAATCTCTAGATGAGGTGATGTATGTAGTGATTTTTCTTAAAGATACATCATGAAATTGATGCATGACTCATATATAAATCCATTTCCCTATAATATATAACTCATAGGTTGATAACTCATAATCAATCGGATATATCCTCTTTAGAAAATATCATAGACAAATTAAAAATGTAGATACAAAACATATTTTCTAAAAACCATCAAAAGAACTTATAAAACAATTCAATCTTCTAGAAAATGAACTAATTTTAGTTAAATATGTTGTTTTTAAGATTCCATCGACTTTATTTTCATCATAAACAACCTAAAAAAATTTTAAATGTCTTTTTTCTGAAGAAATTATTTATGACAACAATAAACTATTAAATTAATATGATAGATTAAAAAAATATAGAATGTTGTTTCATCAAATTTGGAAAATGTAACTCTGGTAGTTTCTATGAATTATTATTTATAATAACTTTATTTTAGTTGATATCTTACATTACAAAAAACACATGGTTAATCTTGCACTTCACACCACATTAGGTTTTCTTGTGTTCTACAAGAAAATGTGTTTTTAAAAAACCACAATCCATTATTAATATAGTTATTTAAGTGGGAAATTTTTAACTTATTTATTAAACATAATGATATTAATTGGGATAAATAATTATAAATATTTATTATTATGATTTTATATAAATTAAACACAGTCTGAATAAAGTTGTTAATTTTAATTATAATATTTTTTATGTTTCAAGAACTTTATTTTCTCGAATATAGTTTTTTAATTATTTTTGAGAAAATTAATAAAATTAATTTCATTAAAAAGTTTGCAAATTTTATTTGATAAAATAAACTTCAATTTTGAAATAATCATGTCAAAATTATCTTTGGGTAATTTTTTTGGATTTTTCTAAAACAATTCAATTTTGATGAATAGTGAAAAAAATGACTTATTTCAAAAATTCCATTGCATTTATATTATTTATAATATTAAATTATATTTTCATTGGTTTTAAATAACAATTATTTTAATTATTAATACACTAATCAAATTTTTTTATTGGAATATTTTCATTGAAATTTGATATAAAACATTGTAATCGTTTGAGTATTTTATCTTGAAAACATTCATTCTTGTCACTTCTTACTAATTAATGTGAAATTAAAATTTTCCACTTATCTGAATAAAATTTTGTGAAATTGTTTCTGAATTTGGAAATAGAATAATTTATATAATATAATAATAATATCATATTTTTCTTACAAAAATGAATTGAAAAAATAGTAAATAATTATTTACTACGATTACGGTAAAAATGGACATACTGAGGACATCAACGTTACCGTTGAGGGATAGGGTTTCAATGTCTTGTTAAAATGAAGTTTTGTCACACCAATCACTCCCACTTGATAGGGTCAGGACTGTTACCATTCCAAGATGGATAATATAGATCTTTTTCACCCTTCCCTATATCATGATATCCTTTCATATTATACCCATATCTCATTCAGTTAAAAAGTCCCAGATCTTTTCGAAGGATTCCATAACCATAAAATATAAACCAAAAAATTTACTGATGTCTCATCTCTCATTATATAACTCTTATTTTTTGGTTTAAAATGTGACGTCCTTCGGTGAATTCATTTCATAAGCATGGTTTTAGATTTTGGAAGTTACAAGATCGTGCAATGGTCGGTTTTCTTAAAAACATAAATACCATGATTTGGTTTTCAATATAGATTTTCCAAATCATGTTGTAGACTAGTGATCCTCTCTCATTCAATATATTTGGATTCCTTCTTTTTAGGGGGGGTCATTTAGTATCATATGGAGTGTGAGGCCCCAATAATGGCAATTTGGGTTAGTCTCCCTAGATAACGAGTGCCATTTCAAAATCTGACTATTTTGAAAATGTTATGAAATATAAAAGAATGATATTTATTTTTTGATAGTAGAACTGTGTTAATTTTTTTTACTTCCTCTCCTCGAATCAATATATAGGTTGAAATCTCTAGAAGGCCAGTGGATATCGTTTGTCATACTATTGGTGATAAATTCCTCTAGAAACAACCAATTGCTTTCAAGCAGTGGACTGATTTTTTTTATCATGAAATAAATTCGTTCATGAAATGAAAGAGTGTATTCATGAGAGTAATATTAACATAGGCTCTAGAGGTGGTGATAATATTATGGGCACTGGATAGAGAGATAAAACATTCATGGGTGCCTCCAGGAATCAAACAAAGGCAGAGATGATACATAGAAGAAGAAATAACGGATGTATGAAAGAGGTATATATTTCCAATCGCATATTAATATAACTATGAGATACCAAATATAATGAACATTCTTCCATGGGTTTAGTCGGAACTGGTGAGGTAAGTGCTAAGGCAACTTTGATTATAAATCCATTCACTTACTCTATGGTTCTGTGGGGATGTTTTTCTATAAACCCCAAATTGGTGACTGTAGAGACCCATAGCCTGACTTACATGGACTTTACATTACTTTTTCGGAATACGTAGTACATAACAAAAACACACACACAAGGATCGTAATAGTTTAGTGTCTTTGGAAACTCGGAACGTAATCTTCTAATCCTGGTGAAAGATCTTCAAAATCTCCCACAAATATCTTCTTTTTTTTTACCTAAAACCTTTCTTTATATCCTGGGGAAAAGAAAACATAAAAGGGTGAGCTCAAATGCTCAGTAAGGGTAAACAAAAGAAATATCAATCACATAATTTTCATAAGAACATAACATTTTTGGAAATCTTAACCTGCAAAAGAGAGCATAATTTCATAACATGGGATAAATCATAGTAGTGAAAATGAAACCATAACTTAAAACATTACTCATTGTGGCATACACACATAATCATAGAGAATCATTTCTTGTTAGTCAAGACTCATTTCCAAGACTATCTTAGTGGACAAAGTCCCTTTCTGAATCGAGTAATCCTCGTTTCAGTCCTGTTTCACTGAACCGGTATAACCTACCATTCCAGCCATGTCTATATCATGAGATATGAAATCTTTACCCAATGCATTGGAGGGAGATATAGGTCCCACCCATCTCTTAATGAATCCTTTCTTATGTGTGCCACAAAATCATAAATCACACATCATTGCATCACCCATGTAATAAAAATGGGATTCTTAAACAACATGACATCATAAAACCATTCATATAAGATAAAGGAATTCATAAACATAATTCCATCACAACATAGTCAAATCAATGTAAAAATATGGATAGAAACAGAACCCTTTATTATCTTAGATGGAAAATTATTTTGATAAAACACTTGAAATGAATTCATGAGGAAAATATCCTTTTTTCTTCAAAATCAATTTCTTTTCACAAAACATCATACAATTTTAAAAGAAAGATATTTTATTAAAAATAGTCATGAAATATTTTGGAGGAAGGTTCATGAAAATAAGGCTTTATAAAACCGTAAAAATCCGTTCGTGCCGTATAAGTTAAAAAAAACATTCTTCGTACTTTTGTCGGAAAAGTCAAAAAGTACCTCGTACGGAAAAAACGACAAAAGATTCCTTTCATATTCTTTACTAAAAACTCACCTAAGGGAAAAATTGGATTTAAACTATTGTAAGTGGATGTAAACAATATTACATATTGAGGGAACATGGATGTGGATGATAAAATAAACCCCAGTAAATACTTACGAATAAACAATCTCGGATAAAAATGAGATTGTGATATTTCCCTTACCTTAGGTCCGACTTGCTTTGTAAGTGTCCGAACCTCCTGTATAATGATTTAAATCATGTTATTGACTTATTACAGAATCATATTCATTGTTATGATATCATATATGGTTCACTTATGACATTATATTACCCGTTCTTTTGTAAACTCCATGTTAAAGAAGCGTTTTGGGTAAAATCGTTTCATTTATCGTAGGTGTTTTGACTTGTTGTTCTTGACATCATTATTACTTATATCATGATTTACTTACTTCCAGAATATAAAATATGATTTATATATCATATATATTCAGTATATATATATATATAATAGGTAGATAAATAAAATGAAAAAACACCGTTCATGGAGACGGTAGTCCGTACGTACGCATGAACGCTGTTTTCCTTTCCTTATTGTCTTGAAATGGAAGTAAGTAGATTACATACATATGTATATATATACATAAATCCAGTAGCTTTATAATGTCATATATTTCATTATTATTTCTTATATATACATTATAATCATTCTTAAATGGTTAACATGGAGAATGAATCTCATCGCGTCGTGGAGACGGTAGTCCGTTCGTACGCACGAGCGATGAAATCATTTCTATAAATATTGAATTGAATTGGAGTGGATTATACAATATATCAGAATCAATATGATGTTGTAATAACTATGTATAGTTATTCTTTACACCATTATACCCATCCATGTAAGGTGGTGGTGGAAAATAGATTACACCACGGTGTGGAGACGGTATTCCGTACGTACGCACGCGCGGTGATTTCTTTTTCCGTAGGATGGATAGATGGTGAAATAGGGTTTTTTCATACTTATAATAACATATCAGTATATGAGTGATACTGATGTTATTACTTCATAATGAAACAACCTAAGAAGAAGAAGTGGAAGAAGAAATAAAGATGAAAGAATTGGTAACGGTAATTACCTCTTCTTTGAAGTGCCTCTTTGAGACCTCTTCTTAGGGCACTAAGATTGGTCTTTGAGGAAGACCAGAACCTCTAGGATGTTGCTAAGGAAGTGGAGAGGAGAAATTGGCAGGGGTTGGCCGAGCTTGAGTGCTCAAATTGGTGTGAGGAGGAGGGGGAGGAGGTGTCCTTTTATAGGGGAGGAGAGGGGCACCTTAGGAATTCTTAAAAATATTAATTTATAATAAATCTAACCCCACTTAAAAACCTCCAAAAATGACTCATATTCGAAGATTAGATGAGATAGGGTTGTAATCTCATCAACCAATCAAATTTAGACATGTTTGGATATTATTTTAAACCTTATCAATTAGATTTAACTCTAAGATAAATAATTTAACTTTTACCGTGTCTTTTTGTTTTCTTTCACTATATGGTTAATACACTTACTATAACATGCCAAACGAACCCCAAATTGTTTATTATTAATATATATATCCTTATCTAAGTCATTTGGCCGAACCTTAGGTTTTTAGGAATAAAATAACAATTAGTAATATAATATTTGATTTAAAAACTATTTTGTGTCAATTTTGACACTATTTGATATATGATTTTTGTGAAAGTCATAACAGAATTAAATGTTCGAACCAAGTTGATTAAATCAACATTAATATATCATAGTAACCTAGAAAATTAGTTTAATTCATAAAAAATCTCAAATTACATTTATTTTGGTGCTTATAACATCAATTATGTCAATATTTCATTAAAAAGATAATTACTACATCATCGTTGTGTCATAAATAAATTAAATTATTTGATGTCTAAAAATTACAAATAAAATACCATATTGTAGGAAATCCTTTTAGCTTTCTAATGAATATTTACAATCGAATTTATCTTATGTATAACCCCATATTATAAATTATTTACTTATTAAACTTTGATTTTTGCTATTTTAACCCTTCTTTAAATAAATTAATAATAAATGTCCTAATCTAATCCAAGTGGGCCTAAATGGTCATATTTTATTCCTAAGTTTGTTTTTGGTCGAATTAAACTTGTCCAATAGAATTAGGACATGTGTTAGGGTAATAGTGATATCATATTTACCCTTAGTTACCCTATTTACTATTAACCGCGGTAAAAAAAAGTAAAAAGTTACTATTCACCAAAAAATTATTTTCATCTCATTGAACCACATTTTAGTCCTTGATATTAACCGTGTCTCTCGGATTTTTGAAATTCTATTCACAGAAGCGGTAAAATTAAGTTTTATGCAAAATTCAGTTTTTAACCTACCACTTAGTAGTTTCACTATTCATCAAAAATTGATGTTTTTCAGAATAATGCCAAAATTTCATCCCAAGCTATATTTCATATTCCGAATTCAAAAATGAATTCTATTTTACCAAATTCATAACATAAAAGTTGCATTAATTAATTTTATAATTACATCCCGCTGTTAAAACAAATAGCGTGTTTTTAAGAAACAATATCTATCAAATGATTGACACTTGTTTATGTCTGGTTTAAATGTGCAATTACATCCAATGACCAACATTGTATTAAATTGTAAAAATATATTCTAAATACACTTTAAAACCACTCAAATTAATGATTTATCACTATTAATTATTTCGATTAAAAAAGTAGTTTTTAATTATAATTTAGTAATTTTCACTATTCATCAGAATATGAAAGTTATCCGAAAAGTACCAAAATTTCACCTTAGGCTAAATTCGATACTCCGAATCCAAAAATGAAGTTCATTTTGAAAAATAAGATTTATAGAATTTTAAAAAGTGGTTATTACTATTCATAACGGCTAGTTTTAATAATATTTTAATAGCATATCGTTGTTTAATGAAACTCAGTATTGCGTATTACACACGCTATCGAGGAAGGTCGCGATTGCGTGTAATGCAAGGCAAGTCAAGGATGTGTGTTGTGCAACCTCCTTTTGGTGTAGCGTACAACACAAGACATTAATAAAATTAAAAAGAATATATATTTTTTTATAAAATCTTGGGCTGTTACATTCTACCCCCCTTAAAATGAATTTCGCCCTCGAAATTCGTCGGGGTTATAAATGGTTTACTATTTGAAAGTTTCTTTAATATAAACCCAAATCGTAAAAGGGAATACCAAAACTTGTCTTTAAAAACTAAAGTATGAAATGTAACGATTACCCAAATAAACTAATCACTGGGTTTCCACATAGGTGAAAATATGGATAGGGAAGAGAAATCTAACCATCATGTTCTGATGGAGAGTGGTAGAGAACATGGCTATGGAAAAGCCAGTAATCACAAATCCATAGATTTGTGATGATATAAGGTACCATCTGATTCATCAGGTATAAGATCACTAGGACAACATTTTTTTTTTGGTTTTCAAGATCATTTCCCTAAAGTTGAAAATTTTCTTAGAATAAATACTTACTTTATTTTGGTACAATCTCACTTTTGTTCGTGCCTTGAACAATTTCTAATTCATCTCTTAAATAAATGAAGTTGAATTTGTTATTCGTGAAGTGTTAGCAGATCATGCGATAGAATGACGGGTCATTCCATCTGTCTCAAACAAAATGTTAGCAAAAGTTATTAAATATACATAAGTCATTCTATAGTGAGATTAATCATATATAGTTCCTAAAATGGACTTATACTTCATATATCATACTGCTTAATATATTAAAACTAGTTTCTACTAAACAGGGACTTCCTGTAGGCCAGTGGTAGGCGATAAAGGCCAGTCGCACTTTGGTTGTGGGTTCGATTCCTACAGCCTTGTCCGAAGCGATGGGCTGTCGCCCGTCCTGCAGGTTGTCCTTTTTCTAAAACTACGTCACTATAACATCCCATCAATAATATCGAAAATCTTCTATCCTTAAACAATACTAACTTATGTCAAACATAATTCAGTCTAATCTTTAGGCTTATACATAATACTGCAGTCCACTCTCATAATATAGTGACATCGATTACCAGAGATTTAATACTGTCGTTGATCCCCACATATCATAAGATATGTCTTGTTGGTCACATTCCA
Organism: Viscum album; assembly: GCA_963277665.1. Taxonomy (NCBI): domain Eukaryota; kingdom Viridiplantae; phylum Streptophyta; class Magnoliopsida; order Santalales; family Viscaceae; genus Viscum; species Viscum album. The sequence continues at coordinate 1,430,649,378 of OY728152.1, forward strand.
AACATTCGAAGTCCTTAATCGTGTATTCTCTTGAATACCTTAGTGAAAACATGAGTGCAGTTAAAAGTTAACACTTTCCACATACCAAAATCCTCAAAATTCTATATACTCAAACCATGATATCACTTAGTCCTTATATCAATCATGAGCTCATGAATACTATTAAACATTTCATTTTCTCGTCTTCATTATGCGCATATCATCTTATTTCCAAAAAATATCTCAATCACTTTGAATACCACATCAATAAATATTGCAATACTCAATGATACAACATTATTTTGGAATCCGATTACATAAACACTTAATCATTCCACCACATCGTTGTCATATTCAACATTGCCAATAGTGATCGCATGTGATTTCCCTTTGTCCTTTGCCTTCAGTGGTTGCTCATGTTGATCGTCACTAACCCTTGGATTAGGGCAATTATTAGCATAATGCCCCATTTCCTTGCACTTGAAGCATTGAAGTGTTGGTGGTGCGTTCTCTGCAGTGTTTGCTTTATCATTAGAAACCCTTTTTCCATTACTTCGACACTCAGCTGCTCGATGACCTTCTTTTCCACACTTAAAACATTTTCTAGTCCCTTTTAGACAATCTCCACCATGCTTCTTTCCACACTTTGTGCATAAGGAAACATTCATCTTCTTTTCACCATTATTCTGAGATTTCTCCTTGAACTCCATCTTTCGTTTCTTGTCAAAACCATGAGATGGATATGTAACACCAACTTCCATTTCTACCTTGATAGCACAACGCACAATTTCTTCATAGCTACTGAAGTCTCTTATAGCTAATGCCCTTCGAAGACTTGGTTTTAAGCCACCGAAAAATCGATCAACTTTACTTTCAGGTTGGATGATAATTCCAGAAGCATACCTTGCAAGTCTTGTAAAATTTGCTTCATAGGTACCAACAGATTCATCGTCCCTTTGCTTCAGTTCAAGAAATTTTTTCTCCATCTTTGTTCGAAGAATACGAGGGAAGTACTTACTGAAAAACAAGTTCTTGAACTCGTCCCATTCCATGGACTCAATTTCATATCTTGGCCTCGTATTCTTGATAAGATTCCACCATTGATCAGCTTCACCTTCCAAACGATATACTGCTAAGATGACTTTATCATGTTCAGAACATTGAAGAACTGAAAATATCTTTTCAGTAGTACTGATCCATTGTTCAGCCACAAGTGGATCAGAAGACCCACTAAAAGAAGGTGAACGTTGCCTCATGAAGGACTCAATAGAATATTGTTCCCTTCTCTGCTCATTTGGAAGTCCAGAATGATTCATAGCTTGTGTAAGTATAGCAATAAGATTTTGCACTCCATCTCCCATAACATTTGTTTGTTCAGGAGGGCAATCATTGCATTGTCCATTGCATTGATCAACACGGTTCCTTCGGGTTCCATCCATCGTCTAAAACCCATAAAGAATAGTGTGAGAGGCAAAAATCATGCTAGGGAAAACAACATAATAAAGGGGGAGTACCTTCAATATCCAACATCTTAGGTTTAATTCTATGATCGTTAGCGTAATTCTATTACTATAACCTATACGTATACTTAACCTTAGAGACATCCCTAGACATACCTTAGAAATATCTCTAGGGATCTCACTAACGTTTTCGCATCCTAGTTTCCAAAGGTTGACTAAACCTTTCCTCTGATACCAACTGTAGAGACCCGTAGCCTGACTTACATGGACTTTACATTACATTTGCGGAATACGTAGTACATAACAAAAACACACACACAAGGATCGTAATAGTTTAGTGTCTTTGGAAACTCGGAATGTAATCTTCTAATCCTGGTGAAAGATCTTCAAAATCTCCCACAAAGATCTTCCTTTTTTTTACCTAAAACCTTTCTTTATATCCTGGGGAAAAGAAAACATAAAAGGGTGAGCTCAAATGCTCAGTAAGGGTAAACAAAAGAAATATCAATCACATAATTTTCATAAGAACATAACATTTTTGGAAATCTTAACCTGCAAAAGAGAGCATAATTTCATAACTTGGGATAAATCATAGTAGTGAAAATGAAACCATAACTTAAAACATTACTCATTGTGGCATACACACATAATCATAGAGAATCATTTCTTGTTAGTCAAGACTCATTGCCAAGACTATCTTAGTGGACAAAGTCCCTTTCTGAATCGAGTAATCCTCGTTTCAGTCCTGTTTCACTGAACCGGTATAACCTACCATTCCAGCCATGTCTATCTCATGAGATATGAAATCTTTACCCAATGCATTGGAGGGAGATATAGGTCCCACCCATCTCTTAATGAATCCTTTCTTATGTGTGCCATAAAATCATAAATCATACATCATTGCATCACCCATGTAATAAAAATGAGATTCTTAAACAACATGACATCATAAAACCATTAATATAAGATAAAGGAATTCATAAACATAATTCCATCACAACATAGTCAAATCAATGTAAAAATATGGATAGAAACAGAACCCTTTATTATCTTAGATGGAAAATAATTTTGATAAAACACTTGAAATGAATTCTTGAGGAAAATATCCTTTCTTCTTCAAAATCAATTTCTTTTCACAAAACATCATACAATTTTAAAAGAAAGAGATTTTATTAAAAATAGTCATGAAATATTTTGGAGGAAGGTTCATGAAAATAAGGCTTTATAAAACCGTAAAAATCCGTTCGTGCCGTATAAGTTAAAAAAAAACATTCTTCGTACTTTTGTCGGAAAAGTCAAAAAGTACCTCGTACGGAAAAAACGACAAAAGATTCCTTTCATATTCTTTACTAAAAACTCACCTAAGGGAAAAATTGGATTTAAACTATTGTAAGTGGATGGAAACAATATTACATATTGAGGGAACATGGATGTGGATGATAAAATAAACCCCAGTAAATACTTACGAATAAACAATCTCGGATAAAAATGAGATTGTGATATTTCCCTTACCTTAGGTCCGACTTGCTTTGTAAGTGTCCGAACCTCCTGTATAATGATTTAAATCATGTTATTGACTTGTTACAGAATCATATTCATTGTTATGATATCATATATGGTTCACTTATGACATTATATTACCCGTTCTTTTGTAAACTCCATGTTAAAGAAGCGTTTTGGGTAAAATCGTTTCATTTATCGTAGGTGTTTTGACTTGTTGTTCTTGACATCATTATTACTTATATCATGATTTACTTACTTCCAGAATATAAAATATGATTTATATATCATATATATTCAGTATATATATATATATATATATAATAGGTAGATAAATAAAATGAAAAAACACCGTTCATGGAGACGGTAGTCCGTACGTACGCATGAACGCTGTTTTCCTTTCCTTATTGTCTTGAAATGGAAGTAAGTAGATTACATACATATGTATATATATACATAAATCCAGTAGCTTTATAATGTCATATATTTCATTATTATTTCTTATATATACATTATAATCATTCTTAAATGGTTAACATGGAGAATGAATCTCATCGCGTCGTGGAGACGGTAGTCCGTACGTACGCACGAGCGATGATATCATTTCTATAAATATTGAATTGAATTGGAGTGGATTATAAAATATATCAGAATCAATATGATGTTGTAATAACTATGTATAGTTATTCTTTACACCATTATACCCATCCATGTAAGGTGGTGGTGGAAAATAGATTACACCACGGTGTGGAGACGGTATTCCGTACGTACGCACGCGCGGTGATTTCTTTTTCCGTAGGATGGATAGATGGTGAAATAGGGTTGTTTCATACTTATAATAACATATCAGTATATGAGTGATACTGATGTTATTACTTCATAATGAAACAACCTAAGAAGAAGAAGTGGAAGAAGAAATAAAGATGAAAGAATTGGTAACAGTAATTACCTCTTCTTTGAAGTGCCTCTTTGAGACCTCCTCTTAGGGCACTAAAATTGGTCTTTGAGGAAGACCAGAACCTCTAGGATGTTGATAAGGAAGTGGAGAGGAGAAATTGTCAGGGGTTGGCCGAGCTTGAGTGCTCAAATTGGTGTGAGGAGGAGGGGGAGGAGGTGTCCTTTTATAGGGGAGGAGAGGGGCACCTTAGGAATTCTTAAAAATATTAATTTATAATAAATCTAACCCCACTTAAAAACCTCCAAAAATGACTCATATTCGAAGATTAGATGAGATAGGGTTGTAATCGCATCAACCAATCAAATTTATACATGTTTGGATATTATTTTAAACCTTATCAATTAGATTTAACTCTAAGTTAAATAATTTAACTTTTACCGTGTCTTTTTGTTTTCTTTCACTATATGGTTAATACACTTACTATAACATGCCAAACGAACCCCAAATTGTTTATTATTAATATATATATCCTTATCTAAGTCATTTGGCCGAACCTTATATTTTTAGGAATAAAATAACAATTAGTAATATAATATTTGATTTAAAAACTATTTTGTGTCAATTTTGACACTATTTGATATATGATTTTTGTGAAAGTCATAACAGAAATAAATGTTCGAACCAAGTTGATTAAATCAACATTAATATATCATAGTAACCTAGAAAAATAGTGGAATTCATAAAAAATCTCAAATTACATTTATTTTGGTGCTTATAACATCAATTATGTCAATATTTCATTAAAAAGATAATTACTGCATCATCGTTGTGTCATAAATAAATTAAATTATTTGATGTCTAAAAATTACAAATAAAATACCATCATGTAGGAAATCCTTTTAGCTTTCTAATGAATATTTACAATCGAATTTATCTTATGTATAACCCCATATTAAAAATTATTTACTTATTAAACATTGATTTTTTCTATTTTAACCCTTCTTTAAATAAATTAATAATAAATGTCCTAATCTAATCCAAGTGGGCCTAAATGGTCATATTTTATTCCTAAGTTTGTTTTTGGTCTAATTACACTTGTCCAATAGAATTAGGACATGTGTTAGGGTAATAGTGATATCATATTTACCCTTAGTTACCCTATTTACTATTAACCGCGGTAAAAAAAATAAAAAGTTACTATTCACCAAAAAATTATTTTTATCTCATTGAACCACATTTTAGTCCTTGATATTAACCGTGTCTCTCAGATTTTTGAAATTCCATTCACAGAAGCGGTAAAATTAAGTTTTATGCAAAATTCAGTTTTTAACCTACCACTTAGTAGTTTCACTATTCATCAAAAATTGATGTTTTTCAGAATAATGCCAAAATTTCATCCCAAGCTATATTTCATATTCCGAATTCAAAAATGAAGTCTATTTTACCAAATTCATAACATAAAAGTTGCATTAATTAATTTTATAATTAAATCCCACTGTTAAAACAAATAGCGTGTTTTTAAGAAACAATATCTATCAAAAGATTGACACTTGTTTATGTCTGGTTTAAATGTGCAATTACATCCAATGACCAACATTGTATTAAATTGTAAAAATATATTCTAAATACACTTTAAAACCACTCAAATTAATGATTTATCACTATTAATTATTTCGATTAAAAAAGTTGTTTTTAATTATAATTTAGTAATTTTCACTATTCATCAGAATATGAAAGTTATCCGAAAAGTACCAAAATTTCACCTTAGGCTAAATTCGATACTCCGAATCCAAAAATGAAGTTCATTTTGAAAAATAAGATTTATAGAATTTTAAAAAGTGGTTATTACTATTCATAACGGCTAGTTTTAATAATATTTTAATAGCATATCGTTGTTTAATGAAACTCAGTATTGCGTATTACACACGCTATCGAGGAAGTTCGTGATTGCGTGTAATGCAAGGCAAGTCAAGGATGTGTGTTGTGCAAGCTCCTTTTGGTGTAGCGTACAACACAAGACATTAATAAAATTAAAAAGAATATATATTTTTTTATAAAATCTTGGGCTGTTACAGTGACACAATTGACTGGGGAGGATATTTCTATGGATGGAAAATACTAAGAGGTATGAAAACACGGTTCCTTCAGTCAAATGAATCAAAATCAAGGGTCCATCCCATTATGTAATTTTTCCAGTATCAACAAGAACAATGGTTTTGATAGCATGAATGCCTATGGATGGGGAGAGAGAATCACCAATTATCCAAATAAAATAGAAGGATGAAAATCAACTGGATTATATAGTAGTAGCCTTCACATCCAAAGAGGAAGAAGGGAAATAAAGAAAAAATGGACCATGTCTATGTCATTGTCACAAAGAAACCTAAATCAAATGGACATAAAGACTACGCATATCTTCCAAGACTAATAGAGACACGTTTAGCTAAAAAGGTGGAAATTCAAATATACATGAGATAAAATTAGTAGTGGGTGGAATGTATGATCAACATAATGGAGACACTGGGTCTACAGAGAATGATATGGTGGTTACAAAGTTTGAGGCTCTCTCAGTTATATTGGCTTCCCTTCAAGGGAATACAGAAGATCATAAAAAGGAATATAATTGGTATATACCACTACACTCTATGATTATGTCTCTTGAGAATGGGGTTTCATACCCATTTGGACAGTATAAGGAGAGATAATCATGTTATGATCAAGCATTGGAATTTCCCAAAAACAAGGGAGAAGAATTAATAGAAACATTTCTATTGGTTAATGCCATAAAATAGGTATTGGTGGAGACTGCAACTTATGAGTTAGTACCTTCTAAATAAAATTTTGATGTTCCTTCGGAAAATCCATTGTTTTAGTACCGAATCTTGAACTGCTCATGCACTTAGGTGATGAAATGGTGGAGGAATTTGTGATAACTAATTCCACAAAGGAGGCTTCTCAAAAAATAATGGGAAAATTTCTATTTGTAGACACTGCTAGGGAGAAATGTTCTTGTATTGAAAAAAATATCATGTATTGATAAAAGGATTCAATGTGGTGATGATAATCAAATATGAACACAAAGAAACTTGGTACAATCTGGAATATCATTATTATGACCTTTTAATGGATTATCTATGAACACATGAAACTTCTATTTTATAGAATATGTTCATGAAGTATGATTATATATGACGTAAACATTGTTTCAATAAATATGTAGTTTATTTTAGTTTTAATCTTGTTATGGTTTTTTGGTTCCCATTTATTCCTTAATATTTTTTTGATAATAAAAATCTACAATGAAGGAAGGTCTTACCGAGAAAAAGTTAAACTAAACAGATGTAGGATAAAAATAAACCAAAACATTTCATGATTCCATTGGCTAGATATATTTTCAACTCATTTATTTTAGGCTCAATAATTATCCCTAATTGGATCCTTTTGACATGAAAATATTTTGGTTGGAATTATTTTATTCAAAACATATCAATTGTGCCACTAACATCACTTATAAAATTCCCCCCATTATCCTATTACATTAACACCCTCAATCACTTTTCATTTGGCCATTTTCCTACCAAACTACTTCCCAAATTTCCTTCAAACATCATGTATCCCATATAATGGATAAAAATATATCCTATGTATGGTTTTGGTAAAAACACATTGAGGATGCAAATAGAAGATATAAAATTCATTAAAGAGTATTTTTATTTTATTTCGTACTCCACTTATAAATTTATTTTTATAATGTTATTAAATTTTATCCATAGTATCTTCTATATACTAATATTATTTTATATTTATGTAATGACCTACATCCATCTCCATGTCCATGAAATGGATTATGGAATCAGTGTTCGCTGGTCCAATGAATTATTTCCTCACAAACTGATTGAATTCATTTTTCCAGTACCACCCCTCATGGATGGTTATAATGTTGGATTTATTGTGTATGTAAGATATTTTTAATATTATTATCCTTAACAAATTATTATACCACACATAACTTCAATTTATACCTTTGGTGGGAATAAGATAATTGACTTATTTGTGTGATGGACTACCACCTTGTGATGTATTTTGATTCATTCAGACATTACATGGATGTAATACTTTTGTTTATATTGAAAAATATATATATATTACATAACAATAATTATTTAAAAAATATATCATTTCATTTTCTTTATTTCAACCATAAAAGAAAATAGAAACAATGTGTATTTTTATATATGTTGTATCGGCCCCATGAATGATGTATTTCATTTTTTTCACTAAATTTTATGTATTAATCTATATACTTGATATTTATATAAAGGATAATAATATGAATATTATGAATCCATGAAAAATGTTACATAAACAAAAATATCTAATAAAACATTACATGAAAAAATATGTTATTTCCCAAAATTTGACATTTAAAAGGAGTTGTTAATACATTTTCCTTAAAGGCTATAAGTAAATTATATAATGTATAATATATATATTTTTTGTTCTATAATATAGTTTCAGTCACCTTATATTTATTAAATATTAATTTTTCATGTTTACAATGTTTGTAAATACCTATGGTTAGATATTTTTAGTATCTCTGTTATTTTATGGAGACATATGAAAATTCACCCTTTTTTGTATATACTACTCCTCAGTATTTTAATAATAAAAAATTATTTAACCTCATAATATTTTGTCTGTAATTTAATTTTATACCATCATGGTGCTTATGATTGTAGGTAACCAATGTGGTAATGATTTTATGTTACAATATCTTGGGTTAACATTTTTCTTATAATTATATTTCAGTTGATAATGAATTATGATCCATCACTAATGACTCTAAATAACATTATTATCCAATGGTTATTCAATATATTTTAATGTAATATTATTATTATCTCACTCTTGGGTATTAAAAAATTGAGGTATTTATTTTCTGGAAATTCAAATTTATTTATATCTTTGGTCAAGATTCAGTTTTCTTCGAAATAATGTATTCCAAAAATTCAAAAAAATTATTTCCCAAATATCCAATGTTTTTAAATTTTTTTTACCAATTTTAACAATTTTATAATATATTTTGAAATGATTCATTGATTCTTCTTCCAAACGATGACCTTTTTTCATTTAATGAAAATGAAAATGGAATCACTGTTTTAACATGTACGACATGAATGAAGCATTCTATCTCCATGACCATTATTTGTTTTTTAGGATTCCTTTATATCATTTCATTTTCATTTTGAATGAAAAGTATTTCAATTTTTTAATTTTTTATTTTTTTCATATATGAATTAATATGTTTCTCAACAAATGTTTTAAATGATTATTCGAAATAATTTTCAATATTTGATGACTTCTTTTTTAATTTAACTATTACTTACTATGGATATTATCCAAGGATACCATTAATATTATTTATATAAATGTGTTATTATATTGATTATATATATGTTTATGAGACCCACACATCATCTATGGGTTATATAATGATATAAATCAAATGATTCCCACTTATTTTCCATAGGTTATACTCTGATAAAATGGTGAACTAATTACGAAACAAATCTACTTTCTATATGATAGGATATGATTAATTATTTATGAATCCCCTGTTATTTCATTGTTTCTAATATCATGAGTTTCTTATGATATCATGGATCACATAAATATTGAATTCATTTTGATATGGGTTGCAAAAATATCTATATCAAATGAATTTGGAAATTATTGATTATATATAAGTTCAAAGGGTACGTACGTGGTTATCCCAACCCCAAAATAGGTAACAGGAGAGGTCATACAATGCCTAAAAGAGGGTACAATGGAGATCATTCCAATCCTCATGTAGGTGCACTAGTGGTTATAGGATTCTCCACATGTTATTAATGGCGTGATGTATTTCCTTGAAATAATGTTTTCATTTAATATGTGTAAACCGAAAATCAATTTCTCCTTCTAATGCAACAATCTTGTGGATCATGTCCCTCAAATATCATATAATTAATTTAATATTAACATTCATTATTTAATCAATGAATAGATATTATGGTCCTTCATATAGAGATTATTATTTTCAAATTCTATTAACATGATCTGATACAATTATATACATGTCAAACTTATTTATCTTCCTTGTATACCATTACTGAGTATATGAGATCACCTTTTTATGTTTTATTTATCCAATTTATGATGTAATTTATTACATGTGATATGTCTCATAAAGGTGATAGTAATGATGATCCTCGTGTTAGATGATTTAGTTTACCTATGGGCCATTTTTTTCCCATGTTTTCAAATTCAGTAATCTATTATGGTCCTTCGGAGTGTGTTGACCTAATTTAATGAATATTCATTGAAATGATATAACAACGGTGTATGGAAACAACATGACACTACATTTGGTTAGAGGTTATAGTGTTAGTTATCCATTAAAAAAAGGATGATAAAGCAATAGTAAGATATATAATGAAATTCTTATGGATAAGTATAATTACAAATAAATGTATAGATAAGTTTCATGGAATTTTGTTAATGGGAAGAGAGTATGGTTTCAAATAAATTGGATCCTTTTCTATATATTAAAAATAGATTTGGATTTAGAATAAATTTGTAAAAGGGTAATAAAAATGAAAATAGAACATTAATAAAGACCTGATCATCACATATTTCATGATAATAAGCCTTACTACACACCTAGTTTAACACTCCCAAAGAGATATATTTGGGAATTCACAAAATCTATACAAACCATAGTGAAGTATTTTAATAGATTTCGACCATTAATGTCCTTGGATAGTTCAAATGTTTCATGTATAAATGAAATTTTCATGATTTTGACATCCAGGAATTTATTTTTCAATATTATGTGGTTCCTGCAAATGATTATTCGTTCTTACAATATTATTTATTAGTTTATGTAAATGGATAGAATTTGGAGGAACCATGTTAATTGTGAGTGAAATGGAATGTGAAAAGATTATCTGCCTTAGAAACAAAATGATATGGGATTTATATTTAAAAATCACATGACTATTCTCACCTAACTTTCCCAAGAAAAGAATTATGTTTGATGTCCAATTGAGAAATAGAGGGAATAAAATTCTGATTATCCTTTCATGAGGAAATGTAAATATTATTTTAATGGGACTTCTGATCCTATAATTTCATTGAAATTTATGTGTATTAGTGAAAAGATATTTTCCCGTCTCCAATGATGATAATAGATAAAATTCATTTGGGTTGTCTATAGATTCTATGGTTAAGTAGATCAATAGTAGACTCTCATCAAGAAAACAAGGGATCATGAAAAAATTTCATCCATGAATTGGGTTGATCCCCACAACATATTTTTTAATATGTAAAATCCACCTATTATACTTAAAAATAAGTAGAACGATTCTATTGAGTTACAAAAAAGGGATGATGAAATAGTATGTACCTATTAGTCTAATTTTATAATAAATTCTAGATTCACATATTTTGTTATCATCCAACCTGAATGTTTTCATGATTGCTTCATAAGGGTTTTAAAACTAGGTTTTCGAAAGGAATTATTAATAAGAGACATAAATAATTATGAATAGATTTTTCTAATGATATATGAATGTGGTAGATGATGTTAATGTTATGTACTAATCTATTGTATTTGATATTAAGAAAAAGATTTAAGTCAATGGAAAATCCTAGAACCATGGAGACAATTAGATGAAATTTTTTATATACTCAATGTGTGGAAGGAATAATGCTAGAAATTTTCTTATGGGGACAAATAAATGTTTTTTTTGTATGGAATGTAGGGTCATTGTTGACACCGAAAAATGCAGCCACAAAATTTTCCAAATTCTCCCATAAATTATTCTGAATCATAGATCATTCCACAAGCTTCTATTTGACTAGTCGTGGAGCCCAAAAGGAGTTACGAATCCGATGTTATGGTTGTTTGATGTCGGGCTGTTGGAAATGGCCATCCATGATTGTTTTAGGGTAAAAAATGTATTTACGCATAATAAGGGAATCTCACATAGAAAACCATTTTTTCATGCGGAATATTACATGCCAGCCTTGCAGGCGTAGTATTTTACATGATCTACCTTGAACGTGCAGATTTTTACGCTCAATTCCTCGCGTGGAAACTACTTGCCTGAGCAGAATTTTATGCGCCCCACCTTGCGCCCTTGGAATTTTACATACGCCATCTCATGCGGAAAACTGCTTGTGTGAAAAGAATTTAATGCCAACCACATCCCCAATTTCCTCCTATAAATACAACTGCTCCCCCTTATTCTAGAAGGACCCTGGAGGTCATTTGCCGCTCTGATTCGCGTAAGTCCGAATTTTTCACACCCACGTGTAAAATCACTTCTCTTCAGTGCAAAAAAATAACTTTTTCATATAAAGGTGGGAAACCCTCCCAATTTTTATGGAAAATTATTATTTTTCATGGAACAGATCCACTATTCCCATTTTTTCTCTCACCAATGGTTTCATTTATCCAATTTCATGCAATCCTCACCATTTGCCTGCAATTTATTCCCTACTGTACATGCGGCCACCATATTGTGCGCATGGACCCCTATTGCATTCACATCTTCCATTTTGTGCACTCACCTCCCCTATTTTATGTACATGTCCCGTATTGTGCGCACATGTCCAATTTTGTGCACCCAACTCCCCAATTGCATGCACGCATCCTGTATTTCACGCACACATGCCCTTTTGTGCGCACACCTCCCATATTTCGCACACATATCCCATATTATGCCCAAGCCTGCCCTATTGCATACATGCCATCTGTATTGTGCACAACCCCTCCTTGTGTGCAACCCATCCCACGTGTCACTTCTTGATGTAACACCCCAAGATTTCATAGTACATTATTTCTTTAATGTAATTCAATAACATTATGCATTCCATCATTATGAAAGTGGTTATTGATTTTGCATATGATTATTCTATTAGTAGAATATCCATTTGAATAAGTAAATGGAATTATTTCGTTTTATCTTTTCCATATTATGATGATGTTCATGTTTAAAAGTCTTTTGTTTTAGTTATACATTGCCTTAAATGTTTTTGATTATTTATAAAAGTTTTTGCAATATTGTTATCCTTACTGGGAATCTGAGGTCACCCATTTATATGTTTTATTATTCCCAGGATGTGAAGAAGTATTTTATGAATGACCTACAGGGATTGTATGTGGGGATACGAGTGTGGAATAAGGAGACTAGGTTGTTGTAGTTTTCATTTTTATGATTTAATGTTATACTTATGAATATATCTAGTGTTTCTATGGATACTAAACTAATCAATATTTTGAGATTTTATCTTTCTTGTGATCATTCCAATGTTATGTAATATTTCACCGACTCTAGCTAACATGGGTCGGGGCATTACACCTATTACGCGCAACAACCCATCCTTCTCTACCGTCACTAACCCCCATGAAAAATGGAGAGTCTCACTGCAAACCTTTCGGGTCAGGACGTCGTCATTTTCCATTGCGCCCTAATGCGCAACCACCTTCCACCTATGGGATACCATGAATTCAGATACTCCTTCGCACACAATGAAGCACCTTGAGTCAGCAAATTTCTCATGGCCTGTCTCCCATGTCGTGAGTTGAGATTCTCGTCATCAATCCCCCCGTGTACCTTGAGTCGAACCATTCCTCATCCAACACATCCAAACCCCATCACCTGATTCCTATGTCAGGTTGAACCAAAAAGGGTCGCCCTTACGTAAGACCCAACACCAACCATTTATAGGCGCCTTATGAATAATATTCTTCTCCACATGACATTCAAGTATAGTTCACCCTATGTTCCAAACATAGGATGCCACTTTCCCTATACAGAATATTCTATATGCTGCAAGCATAAGATTCCAACAGTCCTCTATGCATGTCTCTAAACTATAGTATTCCCTATGTTTCAAACATAGGATTCCTTTTTCTACAAAAAAAGAGATGCCTCATGCTCCAAGCATTAGATGCCAATAGTCCTCTCTACATGACTATAAACTGTAGCATGCCCTATCATTTAATAATAGGATTCCTCTTGCTTCTAACAGAAGATTCCATGTGCACCAAGCATGAGATGCCAGTAGTCCTATCTAAATGACTTTAAACTATAGTAATCCCTATTTTCCAAGCATAGGATGCCTCTTGCTTCAAACAAGAGATGCCTTATGCTCCCAGCATGATATTTCAATAGTCATATCTACATGAATTTAAATTGTATTAATCTCTATGTTCCAAACATAGGATGCCACTTTCTTCTAATAGAGATTCCTTTTCATCCAAGCATGAGATACCAATAGTCCTTTCTACATGACTATAAACTGTAGTACCCGCAATGTTCCAAATATATGATTCCTCTTTCTCCAAACACAAGATGCCTTACGCGCATATCATAAGATTCCAATAGTCCTCTCTACATGACTATAAACTGTATTACAGCCTATGTTCCAAACATCGGATGCCTCTTGATCTATAAAAGATATGTTGTAACACCCCGAGCTTCGACGGTACGCTTCTCTTTGAATAATACAGTAGCGTGTGTTGTAAGCAACTTCGAGTTCTAACATACACCACGACCAATCAAAGTAGTCGTAATGAATAGTAATACCTAATTTTTAAAATTTTAGAATTTTTTTCCCTCAAAATGGACTTCATTTTTGGATTCGGAGTATTGAACTTAGACTAAGGTAAAATTTTGGTAATTTTCGGATAACTTTAATATTTTGATGAATAGTGAAAATTACTAAATTTAAATTAAAAACAACTTTTTTAATGAAAATAATTATTAGTGATAAATTATGAATTTTAATTGTTTTAAAGTATATTTAAAATATATTTTTACCATTTAATACAATTTTGTTCATTGGACATAATTTCACAAATAAACCAGACATAAACATGTATCAATCTTTTGATAGTTATTATATCTTAAAAACACGCTTTTTGTTTTGACAGTGGGAATTAATTTTAAATTAATTTCTACCACTTATGTGTTTTGAATTTGAAAAAATGGATTCCATATTTGGAATCATGATGTCCACATTTTGTAAATCAGAAACTTTTATTTTTAGACATTTTGAATAATTACTTCAGTAAATATTTTTTTTACCATGGTTAAATGGTTATTCTGGTAAATAAGGGTTAACAAATAATATTATAATAATACTAAATTACCCTAAAACGTGTCCTAACATTATTGGTGGATACATGTACGACCATGGGCATCTCTGGGTCGATTGTGGGACCCCATGGAGCCACTTGTATGTGGTACGTACACTTTATTTTAATTAAGTTAAAATAAATACAAAAATGACAAAAGCATGTTTCTTTTAGAAAAAAAAATTTTAAGTAGGGTTATCTATGTTTGATTTTCTACTATAAAAATTAATTATAAATATAAAAAGATTTTCTACAAAATTATATTTTATTTATAATTTTTAGACAATAAATAATTTAATTTATTTATGACACAATGATGAAGTAGTAATTACCATAATATTGGAAAATTAAAATAATTGATATTATAAATACACAAATAAATATAATTTGAGACTTTTAATGAATTAAACTAATTTTATAGGATAATATGACATATTATTATTGCTTTAATTATATTTTTTCGAAGTAATCATTTTGTTATGAGTTTTAAAAAATTCAATTATTGAATAGTGTCAAAATTGACATAAAAGAGTTTTGAAAGCAAATATTATATTAATAATTGATATTAAATTCCTAAAAATCTATGGTTCGGCCAAGAGACTTATATAATTATATTTTTATCATTAATGGACCACTCTGTGGTCTATTTTATGTATATAGTAAGTTTATTAAATATATGATATAAAAATACAAAGTGACATGGTAAGTGTCAAACTAATTAACTAAGAGTTAAAACTAAAAGATAAGGTTAATATAATGACTCAAACCTATCTATATTCTATTTGTTGAGTGGTTTTCTACCCATACCCACCTTAATCTATAAATAATACACTTTGGAGCCATTAGAAACAGAATATGAATTTATTATAAAATAATATTTCTAGCTTTTCCAAAGGTGCCCCTCACCCCTTTTATAAAAGGACACCCCCCTTATCATTAATTTACATCTTCAAACCTTTTGGATCGGCCAAAACCTACCCAAATACTCTCTAAACTTCGCTCAATTCATCCTAGAGGCCTTCCATTAGTCATAAAGCCATCCTAAGGAGCCCTTTTGATCAAATCAAAAGGAAGAACCTGAAGAAGTGGTAATGATTTCACCACCCTTTTTCAAGTTCCTTTCTTCTTCCAGTTCTTTTTTATTTGTTATTACCATTCTAAAGTAATTAATCCAGTATCACCTATATACTGTAATATTATTATAAATATGGTACAACCATATTCAGTATTCTATCCATCCTTTGAATGACATGTCACCATACGTGCGTACGTATGGCTTTCCGTCTCCACGTCGTGGTGTAATTGTTATTCAGTATAATATTATTTGGATGGGTATAACAATGATTTATACTTCATGTAAATAATAAATATAACATGATAATTATTCTGTATATATGATATAACACCCAATTATATATTATTTTAATAGCAAAAGAATGATATTTTCGCTCGTGCGTACGTACGGATTACCGTCTCCACGACGTGATGGGATTCATTTCCAAGTTCACCATTCATAGAAGATTATAAAAATATATATTACTAATAAGTATGAAATATAGGAAATAATAATGCTACTGGAGAGATATATATATATATATAAGGATTTATGTACTTACATATATCTTATTCACTTACTTCTTTTCAATACTATATGTAAACTAAAACATCGTTTATCCGTACAAACGGACTACCATCTCCATAAACGGTGTTTTACATTTCATATATATGTCTATTATACATATTTATATTCTAAATATAGATGATATATTTATCATGTTTTATATTCTGGAATTATTTAAATCATTATCTATGTGATTCAACCAAGAGTGACAAGTTAAAACACATACGATAAAGAAAGTGACTATTACCCGAAATGTTAACTTAACATGGAAATTATTATGAAATGGGTAATATAAAGTGATAAATGAATGATGTATGATATCATAAATATTAATATGGTTCTGATATCATTTAATAACATACTACGATCTTCGTAAATGAGGTTAAACATACCCTCGACTAATGGAAAGTGCAAGGTAAGGGGTTTTCATCTCACTCTTTATTCCGGTGAGTTTCATGCCATATTTCCATTATTACCTTTTGTGTGGTGTATGTACTGCCCATAATTGTATTCTTTTTAATACACATTAATTTATGGGTATTTACATATTCAATGTATGATACCTCTTTCAAAGGGTGTATGTTACGTAATTTACCAAATTGGTAAGGGTTGTTTCAAAATATCTTCATTATCCGAGATTGTTTATACGTAATTATCTACCGGAACCCCCTTATCATCCACATCCATGTATCTTGAAAGTGTATTTCAAAACATTCTTACTATTTTACAGATTATGGGATAAAGTCATTAATACACTTGTTTGACTTTTTATAAGATGTTTATAAAGGAATCTTTCCGTCGTTTTCCAAACAAGGTCTTTTTTAACCTTTTCGACAGAATTAAGGTAATAATGACTTTTTTTAAATTATACGGCGGGTGCGGCTATATTCCGCAATTATAAAATTTTCAAAGCATCCCTTACAAGCTTATACACATATTTTCAGAGTAAATGTTTTATTTTATAATTATGTGTCTTTTAAATGATTTCAAAATGAATATTTTAAGGTTTTCTGAAAGGTACTCTTTATCAAAATCAGAATTTTAAATGTTTTAAAGATTTATCTTTTGAAATCTTTTTTAATTAATGTCCATGTTTTCAAATGATTTTAATGATTTATTTATATGGACATGAATTTTTTGAAATGATATTTCTTTTCAAAAGATTCGAAGTGGTATGGTACACTTTTATTCAAAATTCTATTTTAAATTACTTCCTTAATAAATGTGTGTCTTTTAAATGATTTCAAAAAAAGAGATATTTCTCTCAAATAGTTTTGATTTCATCTATGTCAACATCCTTTGATGGATTTTATGTTTATTTGATGTTGATTTATTATGATACAAAACTTCCATATTGTTTTGAAGTTTTTGTGAAGTGTTTGACTGTGGATGTGTTATTTTTATACCATTCATGGTTTATGGATGAAGTATTTGCATTTCTTAAGCTAGTTTTAATACGAATATTTATGTTATGTTTAAACCTTTTCATATGGGAATGCATTGGACATAATAAGTGACTGGTGGAGCCCGTTATAGCTCCTCAATGCATCGGTAGGTCTTATGAGACAAACTACTGTCTTGGCACAAGGCCTTGACAAAATCTTATTTGTAGTTTTGGAATGATGCCTTGGCTATGTGGTTATGATAGTCTGGCATTATGCATTTCATCGTTATGAAAGTGGTTATTGATATTGCATGTGATTATTCTACTAGAAGAATATCCATGTGAATATGTAAATGGCATTATTTCATTTTATCTTTGCCATATTATGCTGAAGTTCAAGTTTAAAAGGCTTTTATTTTAGTTATACATTACCATAAATGTTTATGCTTATTTTTAATGTTTTCGTTGAATTTCTTACCCTTACTAAGCATTTGACCTCACCCCTTTTTATGTTTTATTTTTCTTAGGATTCCAAGAAGAGTAATGTTATTGATATGTAGGTTTAAGCCAAGAGAATAATGGAATTCATAAAGATTATTTGTGTTTTTTATACGTCTTAAAGTGAAAATGTAACATTCATTTATGTGATCTATTTTTCAAAGACTGATAAACTGATCAGTCCTTCGGGACTTGATTCCTTGTAATCATGCCAATGTATTAAAATAATGCACCGACTCTGGGTAACTGGGGTCGGGGCTTTACAGTTGGTATCAGAGGAAGTTTAGAAATAACCTTGGAAACTAGATTTAGTTAAACTCTGATTAGAGCACATATCCCTAAGATAGACTTTGAGGATTAGTATAGAAGAACTTCCTAGAATTTTGGTATTGTAGAGATTTTTTGAGTTTTCTGAGCAATACATCCCTATATGGATACGAGCTGGTAGAGGCGGCTCTGGAACAAATGTACATAGGTGTAAAACCTGAAAACACGGCTTTGAGCTAGACTCGAACGGGAACAGGTGCATGACAACGAGCCTTGCTGCACTCTTGGTTGCGACACTCTCGGGGGATATATGCTTATGATAATTCTCATTTTCTTTACAAACCTTTATGAAGGGATTATGAGTATATAATTACTCATAGAAAACATTTTTATGATTATGGATTATATCCATAAACTGTTCAATTTTTTTAGGTATTTTACACGTTTGGTAATTATTCATTGAAATTCATAAACTGAACTAGTTTATGCTATTGTATTGAAATGGCGCCCAATACAAGGAATGTGAACTCCCATAATATGTATGATCCAAAGAGTTAGAAGGACCATATATTTCATGGTCCTATGCCAGAATTTATAAGGGAAATAGTTTCCCACGTATTATCATCATATGAAGAAATAGTATCATGTGTTGATAAGATGAGTAAAGAATTCTCGGAGTCCTATGGCTTTGAAGGGAAGCAAGAGAAGAAAATGATGGAAGAGAGAAAGATGGATAAAGGGAAGAGGGAAAAGAAGAATTTTACCATATGTGATAACTGTGGGAAGAAACACCCTGGAACTTGCCTGAAAGGAATGGGAGTTTGTTATAAGTGTGGAGGAAAAGGGCACAAAGTACGTGACTGCAAGTGGAAGAAAATGGTTTCAAATGTAAAATGCTTCATTTTCAAGGAGTTTGGATACTAAGCGAACCAATGTCTCGGTCATCAGACTATGCCGCAAATGATGCTATTGGATAATAATCAAGTTATGATACTACCACAGATAAAGATGAATGACTAGTGTTCTTATGTTGTTATTTTAGAATTATTTCATTTATGTGTTGCATCAATGATGTTCTGGAAATAAAAAAGGATTGTACTGCAGTACAATTTAATTACAGATTTGAGATTTTATGGTACTAATAAAAGTGACTCTACAGTGAGCTAATTTTTTTGGAAATTACATTGTTGAATGGAAGATAAACCTTAATATGGTCCTAATATTGAGGTAGTGATTTTGGAAGAAGAGATGGTTGATTTTGGTAATTTAGGATGTTGTGGTGTTGTAAAAGAATATTTGGTGAAGGCGTTCACATGTTATTACCTTAAAAAGGGATCATCATTATGTTTAGCTTCCTCGTAAATTTTGGACTGTGAGTTTGGATAATAGTATTTTGGATAAGTCTAATGGTTGGAATGGATTAAGTTTGAAAGGTTATTTTTTTGGATTTTTATAAAAGGACAACATGCAGACCGTGTGACGACCCGTCGTGTCAGACAAAGCTGCAGGAATCGAACCCACAACCATAGTGCAATTGTGATTTATCGCCTACCATTGTGCTACATAAAGTTCCTGGATGGTATAATGTAGTTTCATTACATAAAGGGTCTGATATGTGAATTATAAATTCATTATATTTGGAACCCTATACGATTAGGATAAATAGAGTATTTTTGAGTTGTATTATGTTTTGGGGTGAAAGATGAGTTTGTGGTAGATATTTATTAATGGATAAAACACTAATTATAAAGTAAGAATATCTCCTTATGATCTTAGCCAATCTCATAAATAAATTCCTCAACATTAAGAAAAAGAAGATAGAACAAAAATGTTGTCCTAGATGGTACCTTAGATCATCATTAATTTATGGCTTTCGGATTGTTGGCCTTTTCATAGACATTTTCTCTACCACTCTCCATCAGATAATTGATGGCTATATTTCTCTTCCATATCCATATTTTCCTACATGGAACCCTAGTATGTGTTATTTTCGGTAATCATTATACTTTACAATCTTTATTTTAAATAGAGGCCTCATTAATTCATTTTTCGTTGTGGGATTTAAACTAAGATATTTTGAAACATCATAAATGTGTTATCCTAATACCTTAGGTCTTGTTGAACCGATGGTATTTTAAATCATCATAGATTGATGAATTTAAGGACATCAATTTTAAACTTGTTTGTGATTGATGACCTCAATCACTACCTATAAATATTTACTTTTTTCCTCTAATTATATGTCTATAATTTCCACCAATGTCCTCCTAATCGAGAGCATAATTTTGTGGTGACCCTTTCATTTCTCTTTTCATCTTATTAAGACTAAATTTTATTAACCAAATTTTCGATGTGAGTTTTCCACAAAGATATTTTCTATTTTCAACCATTATTTTCAAAGAACAATATCAAATTGCGAGGATTAAATTTATTGAAGGAGGGGATAATGTAACTCCCCGAGCTTCCACGGTACGCTTCTCTTTGAATAATACAGTAGCATGTGTTGTATGCAACTTCGAGTTCTAACACACACCACGACCAATCAAAGTAGCCGGTATGAATAGTAATACCATCTTTTTAAAATTTTAAAAATTTTATCTCTCAAAATGGATTCTTTTTTGGATTTGGAGTATCGAAATTAGCCTAAGGTAAAAATTTGGTACTTTTCAGATTACTTTAATATTTTGATGAATAGTGAAAATTACTAAATTTTAATTAAAAACAACTTTTATAATAAAAAAACTTATTAGTGATAAATTATGATTTTTGGTGTTTTTAAAGTATATTTAGAATATACTTTTACTATTTAATACAATTTTAGTCATTGGTCATAATTTCACAATTTAACCAGACATAAACAAGTATCAATCTTTTGAAAGTTATTATATCCTAAAAACACGCTTTTTGTTTTGACAGCGGGAATTAATTTTAAATTAATTGCTGCCACTTATGTGTTTTGAATTTGGAAAAATGGATTCCATATTTAGAATCAGTATTTCCAAATTGTGTAAATAGGTAATTTTTATTTTTAGACATTTTGAATAATTATTTCGGTAAATATTTTATTTACCATGGTTAAAGGGTAAATCTGGTAAATAAGGGTTAAAAAATAATATTATAATAATACTAAATTACCCTAAAATGTGTCCTAATATTATTGGTGGAGACATTTACGACCATGGGCATATTTGGGTCGATTTTGGGACCCCATGGAGCCACTTGTAGGTGATAGGGAGACTTTATTTTAATTAAGTTAACATAAATACAAAAATGACAAAAGCATATATCTTTTAGAAAAACAATTTTTACATAGGGTTATATATGTTT
Organism: Viscum album; assembly: GCA_963277665.1. Classification (NCBI taxonomy): domain Eukaryota; kingdom Viridiplantae; phylum Streptophyta; class Magnoliopsida; order Santalales; family Viscaceae; genus Viscum; species Viscum album. The sequence goes on from OY728152.1 coordinate 1,430,671,500, forward strand.
TATTTTCGACAATAAATATTCATTAGAAATTTAAAAAGATTTCCTACATAATTATATATTATTTATAATTTTTAGACATTAAATAATTTAATTTATTTATGACACAATGATGAAGTAGTAATTGCCATAATAGTGAAAAATTAAAATAATTGATATTATAAATACACAAATAAATATAATATGAGAATTTTAATGAATTAACCTAATTTTATAGGATTATATGATATATTATGATTTATTTCATTATATATTTTTGAAGTAATCATTCTGTTATGATTTTTAAATAAGTCAATTATTGAATAGTGACAAAATTGACATAAAAGAGTTTTTAAAACAAATATTATATTATTAATTGATATTTAATTCCTAAAAATCTAAGGTTCGGCCAAAAGACTTATATCATGATATTGGTATCATTAATGGACCACTTGGGGGACTCTTGGATGTATATAGTAGGTTTATTAACTATATAATATAAAAATACAAAGTGACATGGGAAGTGTCAAACTAATTAACTAAGAGTTAAAACTAAAAGATAAAGTTAATATAATGACCCAAACTTGTCTAAATTCTATTAGTTTAGTGGTTTTCTACCCATACCCTCCTTAATCTTTAAATAATACACTTTGGAGCCATTATAAACTGAATATGAATTTATTATAAAATAATATTTCAAGGTTTTCCAAAGGTTCCCCTCACCCCTCTTACAAAAGGACACTGCCCCTTCTTATTAATTCACTCCATCAAATACTTTTAGTTCGGCCAAACCCAACCCAAATACTCTATAAACATCTCTCAATTCATCCTAGAGGCCATACTTTAGTCAAAAAGCCATCCTATGGAGCCCTTTTGATCAAATCAAAAGGAAGAACCCGAAGAAGAAGTAATGATTTCACCACCCTTTTTCAAGTTCCATTCTTCTTCCACTTCATCTTTTTTGTTATTACCATTCAAAAATAATGACTCTAGTATCTCTTATATACTGTAATATTATTATAAATATGGTACAACCATATTCAGTATTCTATCCATCCTTTTAATGACATGTCACCATACGCGCGTACGTACGGCTTACCATCTCCACGTCGTGGTGTAATTGTTATTCAATATATTGTTATTTGGATGGGTATAATAATGATTTTTAATTCATGTAAATAATAAAATATAACATGACAATTGTTAAGTATATATGATATACCATAAAATTATATATTATTTTAATAGCAAAAGAATGACATTTTCGCTCGTGCGTACGTACGGATTACCGTCTCCACAACGCGATGAGATTCATTTCACTGTTCACCATTCATCGATGATAATAAAATAGATATTACGAATAAGTATTTATTATATGACATAATAATGCTATTGGATATATATATATATAAGGATTTATGTACTTACATATATTTTATTCACTTACTCCCGTTCAATACTATATGAAAACAGAAACAGCGTTTATGCGTACGTACGGACTACCGTCTCCATAAACGGTGTTTTCTATTTCATATATATGTCTAGTATACATATTTATATTCTAAATATATATGATATATTTATCATGTTTTATATTCTGGATTTATTTAAATCATGATCTATGTGATACAACCAAGAGTGACATGTTAAAAAACGTACGATAAAGAAAGTGATTATTACCCGAAATGTTAACTTAACATGGAAATTATTATTAAATGGGTAATATAATGTCATAAATTAATCATTTATGATATCATAAATATTAATTTTTTTCTGGTATCATTGAATAACATACTACGGTCTTCGTATAGGAGGTTAAACATACCCTCTACTAAAGGAAAGTGCAAGGTAAGGGGTTTTCATCTCACTCTTTATTCCCGTGAGATTCATGACATATTGCCACTATTACCTTTTGTGTGGTGTATGTACTCCCCATAATTGTATTATTTGTAATACACATTAATTTTTGTGTATTTACATATTCATTATATGATACCTATTTTAAGGGGTGTATGTTTCATAAGTTACCAAATTGGTAAGGGTTATTTCACAATCTCTTCATTATCCGAGGTTCTTTATACGTAATTATCTACTAGGACCTCTTTATCATCCACACCAATGTTTCTTGAAAGTGTATTTCAAAACATCCTTAAAATTTTACATAATACGGTATAAGGTCATTTATACCCTTGTTTGAATTTTTATAATATTTTTATAAAGGAATATTTCCGTCATTTTCCAAACAAGGTCCTTTTTAACCTTTTCGACAAAATTCCGGTAAGAATGTCTTTTTTTAACTTATACGGCGGGTGCGGCTATTTTCTGCCGTTATAAAATTTTCAAAGTTTCCCTTACAAGATTATAAAGAAATTTTCAGAGTAAATGTTTTATTTTATAAATATGTGACTTTTAAATGATTTCAAAATGAATATTTTAAGATTTTCTGAAAGGTACTCTTTATTAAAATCATAATTTTAAATGTTTTAAAGATTTATCTTTAAAAATATTTTTAATTAATGTCCATGTTTTCAAATGATTTTAATGATTTATTTATATGGACATGAATTTTTTGAAATGTTATTTCTTTTCAAATGTTTCGAAGTTGTATGGGAGACTTTGATTCAAAATTATCTTTTAAATTACATCCTTAATAAATTTGTGACATTTAAATGATTTCAAAAAAAGAGATATTTCTCTCAAATAGTTTTGATTTCATCTGTGTAAACATCCTTTGATGGATTTTAAGTTTATTTGATGTTGATTTATTATGATACAAAACTTCCATATTGTTTTGAAGTTTTTGTGATGTGTTTGACTGTGGATATGTTAATTTTATACCATTCGTGGTTTATGGATGAAGTATTTACATTTCTTATGCTAGTTTTAATACGAATGTTTATGTTATGTTTAAACCTTTTCATATGGGATAGTATTGGACTTAATAAGTGACAGGTGGAGCCCTCTATAGCTCCCTGATGCATCGGTAGGTCTCATGAGACAAACTAGTGTCTTGGCACAAGGCCTTGACAAAATCTTATTTGTAGTCTTGGAACGAGGCCTTGGCTATGTGGTTATGATAGTCTGGCATTATTCATTCCATTGTTATGAAAGTGGTTATTGATATTACAGGTGATTATTAAACTAGTATAATATCCATGTGAATATGTAAATGGAATTATTTCATTTCATCTTTTCCATATTATGCTGAAGTTCAAGTTTAAAGGGATTTTGTTTTAGTTATACATTGCCTTAAATGTTTATACTTATTTTTGAAAGTTTCCATTGTATTTCTTACCCTTACAAAGCATTTGCGCTCACCCCTTTTAATGTTTTATTTTTCCCAGGATTCCAAGAAGTGTAATGTGATTGATATGAAGGATTAAGACAAGGGTATAATGGCGTTCATGAAGATTATTTATGTTGTTTTATACGTCCTAATGTGAAAATGTAACATTCATGTATGTGATCTATTTTTCCTAGACTGATAAACTGATCGGTCCTTCGGGACTTGATTCCTTGTAATCATGCCAATGTATTAAAATAATGCACCGACTCTGGCTAACTGTGGTCGGGGCATTACAGATGCCTTGCGCTCCAGGCATAAGATGACTAATAGTCCTATCCTCATGACTATAAACTATAATACTCCCTATATAAAAAATAATATGATTCCTCTTGTTCCAAACAAAAGATTCCTGATGCCGCAAGCATAAGATGCTTATTGCCATGATTACAATTGCTATAATTTCAAGAGTGTTATAATCTGTTAAAACATTCCATCACTCCCCCTCACACATTGTGTGTCCTTCATTCGGATCATCATCCACTTCCATTTCTAAAAGGACCCCCTAACGGCCTGCTCTTATGCCACATCGGCTCACCTACCGTCTTGGGATAACGCCCCATAATACTTTGGAGAACACATCGAGTATGTTCATGTGTTTCGAACATGGTAAGAAGTCGACCCTCATTTGTTTGTCACCATTTCCAGCTAACACGATATGGATGTTGTGTTTCGAACACAGTCAATAGTTATCATACATCAACACACCACCCTCATAAAATTTTGTTTGTCAGGCATCTGATTTAAACTTTTCATCTCCCTTTGTTTGGACTGATTCCAATGCTCTTGGAATTGTCCCTCTTGGGCAATAGCGCAAGGGAAAAGGACACATCCCACCAATGGGTTGGGATTATCTCATTTTTAGACATGAGATAGACACCTGAGAAGCATCCTTGCGTAAGCCCCATCCCCCATTGTCGCTCTATAGCAGCACCTGAGAGGCTTCCTTGTGTAAGCCTCATTCACTAATGCATCTCCATAGTGGCACCCACGCAACATCCTTGGGTAAGCCCCATCCACTATTGTCGCTCCATAGCAGTACCCGTGCAGCTACCTAGCGTAATCCCATCCACCATTTCTGTTCCATAACCCCACCCGGGCAGCTTCCTTGCGTACGCCCCGTCCACTATTTTTGTTCCATTGCGGCACTCGGGCAACTTCCATACGTATACCCCATCCACTATTGCTGCTCCATAGCTGCACCTGGGAAGCATCCTTGTGTAATCCATGTCCACTATTTCCACTCCATAGTAGCACACGATCAACTTCATTGAGCAAGCCCCATCCACTATTGCCGCTCCATAGCGGCACCCGAGCCTCCATCCTAGAATAATTCCCATCCTTTTCAAGCTTCTAACCACGAATAAACCCATTCTTTTTATTTGGGATGCGATCACATGTAATCCCCAATGCAATTCCCACAATCTCACCTTTCACAATGTGATCGTTAGTTCATTTCTGCCTCTTGTTTCTCACACCAATCATGACTCACATAGGCTTAGAGTAAGCATCGACCATAACACCATGGGAAGCCTAGAGTGTAATCCCTACACCACCTGAACTATGTGGTATTTGATCTTTGCCAATGCAGGGTACGTAGAAGCCTCCCTAAGGTTCAAGCCCACACCTCATTGATTCTGACCCCTTCACGTCGGTTCACCAACACCTAAGAAATCCTAGAGTGTAATCCCCAGACACAAACCTTAACTATGAGGACTTTGACCCTTTCTAATGTAAGGTATATAGAAATCCTCCCTGGTGTTTAATCCCAACACCTAGTCACTCCAACCCCCCTTCACGTCGGTTCTCCCTTGTACTTCATGGTGTTAAACTGTGGACCTCAATCAGCAGTAATCCGTTGTTCTCCCTTCAACAGTAAGCTATTTTCAACCTCTATCGGAGATAAGCCGTTGAAGTCCCCAATAGACGGTAAGACATCGTCAGATGAACTACGAAGACTATTATTCCCTTCCTTGAGGGTACGTAGGAAGCCTAAATGTGGTTCAATCCCATCACCCATGTCTCATTCTGATCTATCCCTCGATCCCATGTGTTCTGGGAAGATCATTCCCCAACCCGGAGGTTCTACTTCTTTTGAGTCCCATCCATGCATCCATTCTCATGGGCCGCCTCCTCAGGTGTCCCATCATCACACCGAACTTCGTGAACTTTGATTACCTGTCATAGGGATTATTAAAAAGTCTCTTTGAGGCTCAAGACCAACACTAATGTCACCATCATGATGGTCCCATCCCATTACCCCTACTCACTTCAACCCTCCATCATCCATCCTGTTTCTCACCAAGGTCACTACATCCTGGTGGGATCGTGTCATTCACCTCCTTGTTGTACCCAAGACATAATTAAATTGTCATCCCCAAAATGTATTTTGGTGATTTTCCATTGTGTACACCCCGATTAATCACCCCTTTGAACTACGTGGGTTTTTATCCCTGTCGTAAACACAGGGTACATAGAAATCCTCCATGAGGTTCAATCCCAACCAGTGGTAAACCTTGGTGCTCCCCATTCTAGGGTGCACACTCCCTGATCTTCCCTCAGTGGGGATCAGATCAGCCATTACTCTGTGACATCTCCACTCCATGCGGCGCACCACCTCAAATCTGTCCCCGTTGGGCTTTCTGATCCATCCATCTTCCAGGTGTTCCCTCCTTGGGATGTACCAATCCGTTTAGTCTCTACTGGACTTTCTGATCACTCTCATTCCATCTTAGAAATATGTTAAACTCGTGGTCTACCTCGTCTTAAACCTAAGATGCATGATGAAAACCTTGAAAGGCACGCCTTTATCATAACCATCTCCAAAATACGATAAACTCGTAGAATGCCCCATGTTAAACATGGGAAGCTGAAGAAAACCTCAGCGAAATGCCTTCAGCATAAGATACCCCATGACTGACGAGGGATGCCTCAGGTTCTGCACCCTTGAGATTCCCTCTTTTGAGGAGGAATACAGATTCCCCTATATCCACGCATCCTGAGATTCCCCGACATGCCTGATGTTACCATCTACTCCGAACAATGGTCGCTACCATGTCAAGACCCCATGGAATATCTTGACATATGTAGTGTAATTAACGATCATCCACAAAGACATGGAACCGGGAATGAGATTCATGAACCACCACTTAATCATTAAGGGAGACCCGGATAAGGTGACGAGTTCTGATGAGGAATCCACGAAAGGATGAACTGACATCCCATCATCATGTTTCGATTAAGGGGAAACCATACCTAAATAAGGAATACATTCCACCGGCATTTCTATAGTTGGAATGCGGGGTAACAACTGCGCTTCCTCCATATACGAATGCACACGCCTTGGAGAAAGCGTCAAAATAGTCATCAAGAAGCGAAATTCCAATGTGATGAGATGAAGTTAGCTGCTGATACGAATAATGAGAAAGAACCATATAATGCACCTACCACACATTAATGTTATAAATGCAGTGAGTTTTTTCATAATGCTAACAGGTGACTAAATATGAGGGTTAATTATGTTGTTAAATTCTAAAATCCTATAAATCCAATAGACCAGGGGTAATATCATGTGATAATTGTTTCTAATGATTGGAGTGATAATGATGTGGGGAATGAAAAACATATTATCAACTCTTTTATTTCTAATTTCCTATTTTACTTTAGATGCAATAAGTAATTCATATCTAAATAATTTTTTAGGGTATCAAGATTCCACACATATTATTAGATATGGAATAAGAATTTAAAATTCCTAATGGTTTGTTGATTTCAAATTTGGTATATTATTATTCTCCATTTTTAGTTTCAATTAATGATCATCAGGTAAATCCTTTCATTCTTCATGTGGTTGAATTTGATGTTATCTTATGAATGGATGGAATTGTCCTATATAAATACCACATCCATTATGGAGGAAGGGGAGATGCATTTGATATTAAAAATAAACCTATGATTTCCTATCAATATGATCATATGTTTTATCATTCTATGTTGATCACTTTCACTGTATGGGTATTTATCCAAATTTAGAATGTGTGTTTATCTAATGTGGTAGGGGAGAAACATGAAATATATTATTTTTATGTAATCTATAAATTTTTTGATGTATTTCTTGAAGAGATTAATATTCTTCCACCATATTTTGAATTTGGGTTCTCAATATAATTCATACACATTTCTATAACAATGTCAAAGAATCCCTATAAAATTGATCAGATTGAGTTATAGGAATTTATGTTGCTAATTCAAGGAAACAGTTAAAAGCGATTCATTCAGATAAGAGTTTCACCATAGGGTGGACATGTTCTTATTTTTAAAAATAGTGATGGAACAATGTGAATGTTTATTGATGTTCAAGAGATGAACATGATAAAAATTCAGGAAAAGTATCCTTTTACATATTTTGATGACTTGATTAATGAACAGTGTGGAGCTAAACACATTTCCATGATTGGGTGGCATTATGTATATCTTTAATTTGAGGTTCAATATGGGTGATATACCAAATAAAACATTACCTAATTGGTATGTGAAATACAAATATATAGTGATACTATTCAGGCTTAACAATTCCTATGATATCAACTTGGATTTAATGAATAGAGTGTTAAGATATTATCTATAACAGCGTGTGGTAATATTTATAGATTATATTATTATCTATTCTATGGGTAGGTAAGAGAATAAAGATAACATGAAAATAGTAATGATGACCCTAAGGATAGGGACAATATATTAAAAATTTACAAAATATATATTTTGGATTGAAATTGTTTCATATTTGGATATTATAATATAAAGAGATGGTATATATATAGATCTCTCAATGAAGAAGGCTATTGATTGTTTCCCTAGAAAAAACATAGTGGATGAAATCCATAGTTTTATTATTTCACCTGTATATTATAGATTATTTTTATGGGAAGTTACTAACAACAATCTAATCCATTGACGAGGCTTACTAAGAAAATATCCAAGCCCCTCTAGACAGATGAATCTAATGAAAATATCATGGAACTGGAGAGAAGAATATTGAGTGAACCATTCTATATATTACCATATACTAGATAAGTAATCCTAATATATAGTGACACATAAAATAATTTAATGGGATGTTTCCAAATGAATATTTACATAGTTATAGTTGATCGCTCATGAAAATTAATTATTCCTGAACAAAATTACACTACTCATGATTTTAAGTAATCTTTTGTAATTACTACATTAAAGATATAAAATATTTATCTTTACTGATAAAAGTGTGATATATATTCCAATAATATTATTTTAATGTATATATTCACACATAAGGAGTAGAATATGTGCCTTATAAGATAACTGATGTAGATTAATTATTATAACTACTCAATTCATTACAACCATTGTAATGAGTATAAGGTTTCCTATCTTTTATGTCAAAAGGATCATGCTAGAATATCCATGATGTGGATAAAAAAAGATCAAATATTTTGGGATTTAAAGAGAATTTATATGAAAATCCAAATGTAATTGGAAGTCATATTTTTCACACATTAATGTTACACTATATATTAAAGTAATGATTCAAGAGGCATGAAAGGATGATGTTGAGAAGAAAAATAAGAATAGAAATTTTTGCGAGTTTTCCTTGATTATGATTGAATGATAATGTTTAGGAATTTTTTATTGGTTTCACCGATACTCAAATTTAAGAAGGTTTTATTAGAGGAAGCTCATAGTTCTTCATTCTTAATTCATTTTAGATGTATGAAGATGTATAGATATTTGAAACATTAATTCCATTGGGGTGGAATGAAGATGTATATTCCATAGATTATATCTATATAATTTTTATTATAAAAAATTAAGGATGAGATAAAAAATCAAAAATTATGTTACATCAATTTCCTATGTGAGAATGATAAATGGAAAATATCACAATTTATTTTTTCATCAAACACCCAAAAACATCTTAAGGGGTGAATTAAATATGGGTTGTAGTAGATATCATTACATAGTCTGAATGCTACATCACTATCTAAATTTTTTTTTCCACATTGTCTCGATTGGATATACATTAATGAATTTATAAGGTTTTATGGTGTTCCACATTGCACTTTTTCTAATTGGGTTCTAAGTTTTACTTAAATGTTCTAGTTAACACTTCAGAAAAGTCATGATATGGATTTGGGATTCAATATTGTGGTTAATTTTTATAACGATGATTAGTCTGAGAGAAAAATTAAAAACCTAGTGTATATGTTTCAATCTTATTATTTGGATTTAAATGGTTTTTGGGATGACCACCTTAATATAGTAATGTTTTCATACAACAATATATTTCATTCATGTATTCAATAGTGTTCTTAATGAATCCCAATATATAATGATGTGTTGAGAACTAATGAAATGAAATTTTGTTTGGTAAAAATTGGTTTTCGGACATGAGATAGTAGAAAATGGATAAGAAGTTTAAAGTCATTGAAAAAAGAACCATTAATACTAGGATTAACTAGAAATTTATTTCCAATAATTTCATGTCTTATATTGAATTTCATGGTGGCCTAAATGTGCATCTAATATTTTCCACCTATAATAATGTTAGGTTATTTTGAATGAAAGGTAATATAATCACTAGTTGTTTGAGTAAATTTTAAATTTTTTATCATATAGATATGGTATCCTATTGATTTGTGATTCCACCAAACCACTCACATGTTCATTTTGTATTACATGTATATCCCCATTGTAAGTACATAGATGATATTTCAGATGTATTGAAATATGATGTTCTTCCACTAGAGTATGGTCCTTCTTCTAGGGAATAACTAGCAGAGATTATGGATCATATTACAACATCTCAATGAATCAATACCCCTCACCAGGTTAATGTTTTTTTGGTTGAACCACCAGTTTCAGGATTCTTTATAAGAAAATGACTAAATGTTGAGGAAGATATATCCCTATTTTTTTAACAAAGTGTATACATTTTAGGGCCAAATTAAATGTAAGGGGTATATTGTGACACCCCATGTGAATATGAATCATTATTTTAATGAATAAATAAAATTGTACTGAATGGTTGCATTATCAGAGACACCAATAATTATTTTTCCTATACTCAACATTTAGTTTTCATATGTTATACATGACATTGAATTTTATCCAAAAAAATCTATATTATTAAAAAAAATTAAATGATAACATAATAACCATGAAATTCAACATAGAATTATGAATTTTAATAAATAATTTTTAAAATAATAATTAAAAAGTTATAATATAATGAAAACATGTTGTTACAAAATTACCTAATGTTCGTATAAGTTTTCATATGTTTCAAAAATGTTATTTCCTCCAAAAAATTATGAAAATTAATAATTCAAATCACATTTTCAGAATATTAAATTTTGATAATAATATTACTTTTTTAATATACATGTCAAATTATCATAGGGCGAATTATATTGATTTATCTAAAAGGATTAATTTTTTTTTATTAAAGAAAATAACCAAATTTTAATTGAATACTATCATTTCATATAAATTATTTATAATTTTCAATAATATATTAATTTTTTTATGTAATATATATTCAATTATTCTTAAATTTATCTAATTTAATCCATTGGATTAAATTTCATATTTAATTGCAATAAAATATCTTTGTAAACATTTAAAAAACTTCTCTTTAAAATTATATTTTCTCATCTCGTCTGTAGAATATTTTATAAACTAAAATTTTCAATTTATTTTAGTGGAATTGGAAAAAATTGATTCCATATTTGTATGAATAATTATTTATATTATAATTTTAGGTCAAATTAAATTTTTATTAAAATCTATTTTAAAAATAGAAAAAATTATTTACCTATATTAATTTAAAAATTTGTTTATCAAGGAGTGGAGGGGCAGGTAAACTAAATAGATAACTACTAAAAATAAAACGATATATGTCAATAACACATTTTATGTCCATATTTTGACCTTATATGTTATAGGATATATAATGGTCTATTATTGATGATATTTTACATGAAAAATTGATGTTGGAGTTCTTTCATTCAAATCATTACAATGATGCCAATCACTTCACATATAAGTGGCCACCCATTCACCTATCTTATTCACACCTAAAACCCATTATATTTTGGAATCTTCTTTCACAAATATACATTTGAACCAATATCATTTCATCATAAATTCCCTAATTTTACAAAAACCCATCCTAGTAATGATTTTGGGTCCAACCTAAGGAGGATACCTGAAGAAGTTATAACATTCATCAATGCATTTAATTGTTTTATTTATTCCTCCAATAAATTCAATTTATATTATAAAATGATGATATAATATCCAAATTTTAAACTATACACATATATGTTTTTATGTTATAATAATTATGTACATATATATCCACTTACATTAATGGGTTTATTAAATCATCATTCCTATGTACGACAGACTACTGCCTCACGAACCGATGTCATTCATTTTTTCAATTACAAACTCTTGTGGATTGTTATGATGTTGTATTTATATTTATATTTATGATATTTATGATATTTTTATTATAATTGAATTTTTATATGACACAAAACATCATGGTTTCAAGTTTATGTGAATATGATACTGTTACTTTTGTTTACAGTGGACAACCGCCTCGCAAAGTGATGGGCTTCAAAAATTCATTAAATGTAGGGTAATAAAGATGAGTTTAATAGAAAAATTTAATAAATATATAATAAAAATTATTATATAATGATAATTTATCATTAATATTTTTTATTTCAATATTATAAGAAAATGGAAACAATGTTCTTGTATATATACAACATAACATCCACATGGATAGTGAATTTCAATTTTTATCACTAATATTTATTGATTACTCTATATAAATATACACATAATATATATTATATTTATATCATAGTTACAATTCTAGGTATTAAGAAACGATGATCAAATTGTGGGGGCCAAAAAAGAAAAATTCAAAACATATAGAATAATAATATCATTTATTTCCCATAACATGACATTAACATAGAATTGTTAATAAACCAGTAATAAAAGGCCATAAGTAAATATTATTTTGTATAATATAAATATTTATCTTTATATATATTAATAATGAACATAAATTTATTATAAAAGATTTTTGAATGTGAATGATGGAATTCAAGACTTAAGTTAAGGAATTTCGATCCTTCTTTTTAATTTTAGGATACAAATGAAAATTCACCACCCCCTTTCATTTATGTGGTGTATACACTACTACTTTCACAAGTTATATAATGAATATATTCAGCCAAATAAATTTTTATGTTCCAATTATTTTTATTTCTTCGTGGAAATTATTATTCAATGTTACTATGGATATAAGGATTTTTTGTTAAAATGTCATCATTTATAGAGATTATAAATGATTATGATCAAGATGATAAAATATTACGATCCACATCCCATGAAAATATTGAATTTTACTAGACTATGTTTATTCATGATTTTTTCATGTTATAATACACTTTTTCCACTATTTTGTACCTAAAATAATTGAGGATTTTTTTTAAGATAGTATGAATTATTTTCACTCTTGGTCGGAAATCTATTTTCTTTTAAAACTATGATTTCAAAAAATATATTAATTTTTTTGTTATTATACTAAGATTTTGGAAAATAAAAAATTTACCTCATTATTACATTTATTTTTTAAAGGAATCTTAATTTCATTTTCCAATTAACCCTATTTTGGATTTTACAGCAAAAGTGAAAGCATTATTTATCTTAATAATATTGACATGAATTAATATGCATGTCTTAATGACCGTTTTTTCAATAAACATTCCATTATATATTTTCATTTTTATTTTCAATGAAAAATATTTTCAATATTTTTTAGGTTTTAAAAAGAGTTTCTCATAAAAATAGAATGTTTTCCTAAATAAATTAATTATATTGTCATTAGAAATCATTTTCCACATATGATAACAACTGTTGTTGTTACATAAGACTTAATGGGGGTGCAAAAAGAAATAATATTCTTATTTGTTCTAAAATGGATTATTTTATGACCACGTGATTTTTATGAAACCCGTTAAAGTTCCATTTATAATACCATGATATAATTATTATGAACCCTTCTTATTTTGAATACTGTATTCTAGGATGAAATTATTAAATGATTATAAAACCAATATTTTATCCACATGTTATGATCACATAAAATATTTATGAAATGAATTTAATTTCATGTTTACTGTTATGATAAAGGTTTTATAGTATTTTTAGATAGAAAAATAGTTTTTCATTTAGATATGGGGGGACCTATATCCCTCTTTTATGAATTGGTTAATTATTAATGTATTATGAGCTCAAAGGTAACACAATAGGACATACCAATCCTGAAAGAGTGTACAGGGGTGGTCAACCGAAGCCCAAAAAAGGGTAAAAGGGACTTTTCACCAATCCAAATGTAGGTATAGGTCTGTTTATCATAATACTAACAGGCTTTCAATGTCATGGTGGGAAGTGTTGATATAGATTTTCTATGATTATGTGTATACCATAAATATTTGTATTATTATAATGGTATGTTATCATGGCTCATAATATTTTCTTCACATGAGATTCATGTCATATTAACTACGAAAATTTATTCCATGACCGGTGATTATGAAATTTTATATACAGCGTTTGGTTGAGAAATTTTATGCTCCTATTCTTATACCCTTATTTTTTAATTATTCTTACGTGTATCCCTTTTTAACTATTATATTGAATTTGTGTTTACACATTATTATATTTCCATTATATAGAAGATTATGAAATTTATTTTATAAGATAATTATATAAATTGTTCTAGTTGTGAATATCATAGTGGTAAATTATGTAGTTTTCCTATAGACCAGTTGTTTTGGATTCCCTATTTCCAATGAAAAAAACATTTTTGTTCCTCAGGCATGTGTTTGTGTAATTTCTTGAATATTCATAGAAATATTATAATATCTATGTATGATAATTCTAGGTCACTTTTGAAAATGTCATAAATTACATTTAAACAACATTGTTTACATAATATTATATATATTTACAGATCCATTGTGCAACTGGTCCATTCAATTCTGTATAGTGATATTACAGATCCATTCATTATAGTTCTATCGATAAGAAATGAATAAATAATTTTAGAGTAAAACGAAAAATAATAAAGTAATCGTTAAATTAATTAAAAAATATATTATTTATTTGATTATAAATATAAAAATATCTTAATCAATTTTATATTGACAATAAAATGAAGTAATAATCTTTGAATATTAATTGAATTTTATATTCATTAATTTAATCGATGTATGATGATTTTTGATGTTTATAATTTTAACAGATTTGTGCTTCTCTGTGTTTTAAATGAATAACTCTTGAAATATAATGGCAATACCATAATAAAAAAATCACGATAGAGATGTAATTTAATGATTATAAATTACATCAAATTAAATTATCAGTTATAATTTTAGGTTTACTTATTAAAAATAAACTGAGTAAAAAATTTATATTGCATAAAAGAATGATTTTTTGAAATTTTACTATATTAATATATCGTGATTGACTGATACTAGTGATCTGGAACAACAAAATCAATATATTTTGGATTTGAAATATTTAATGGTGAATTTTAGGGATGATTGAGTCACTATAGGTTGGAGTTTTATAGTGTAATGGCCCGGACATCTCTAGTCCATTACATTGTGAAATTTTGGTGTTGGAGGTGTACCTGGAGGTTAAGGGGACTTATCCCTAACACTTTGCCAATTTTCAAGTTCATTGAGCAGTGTCTCCAGTTTTATGAATAGTAACGGATCAGTATCACAAATTGGTCCCATAGATTGGTCTGACAGATCAATCTCACAGATCGGTCTCACTGATCGGTCTGACAGATGGGTCTCACAGATCGGTCTGACAGATCAATCTCACAGATCGGTCTCAGAGATCGGCCTGACAGATCGGTCTCACTGATCGGTCTGATAGATCGGTCTCACAGATCGGTCTCACAGGTCAGTCTGACAGATCGTTCTCACAGATCAGTCTCACAGATCTGTCTCACAGAGTGGTCTGACAGATCGGTCTGATAGATCTGTCTCACAGATCGGTCTCATAGATCGGTTTGATGTACAGTAAAGATGGGTGAACAGTGTTTCCAGATTCCTATAGTTTTTCCCCTTTTGACGTTTCGTTTGACGTAAAATACATTTAAAGCCTTATTTTAAGGTATATAAAGGCCGTTTCAAAGGCCATAAATCCTATATTAGTTATTCATATAGCCGGGATGTTTTTACTTGGTCAAACCATGTGGGTTAATGTGATCCACTTTTAATGGAGAATTTATTTCATCTTAAACTGTTGCCCCATTAAATCATCAAAAAGGGACAAGATATCATTCCCCCATGTTCTTCCTCTTTGTTAATGGCTATGAGACACTATAACCTATCAATCCTTCCCATATGATTTTCACAATAAATCTTTACTCCTTGAATCAGTTCCGTTCTATTTTGATGAAACCAAGATGTGTCGATCATTATTTAATATACGTAATGTTTTATCATCATTCCTTCTGGGATAACCTTCTCCTATTCTCTTTTCCATATTAGCATGTAATCCCCATGGATCTAATGAGGTTTTCTTGGGGTTTGGTTGGTTGGTACTTACTATGGAATCCTCGGGTGGATGTAGTTGTCGCGAGAGAAGGATCGTGACACGTTGTGTGGATAAAGAATGTGAGGAACTGTTTGGGGTAGTGGATTCGTATCTTCGTTAATTGTTTATGTGAAATTGAAATGTTATCATGATTTAGACCTTTGGATCACAATGAAATTGAACTAATTAAATTCTTGAACTATATTAAAAGAATTGGTTTGATTGGATGTTGTTGCTTTGTGCCGTGATAACAGTTTTCCTCATGTTTTGCTAGATAGAGTGATATATGTGCTTGATTTAATTATTTGTTCATTATTGATGGAAATTGATAAAGAACGTAAATCCGGAATTAATCAATAATTAATTGGATAAAGATACAGAGGCATGTAAATGAATTTGGTTGTTTCCATTGTGGTAGTTGTTCTAATTTATTTGGCATAGTAATCATGTTAAATATTTTATGATAGCTTACTGATTAGGTTTCCCAGAATTGGAACCTACGAATTGAATCTGTTTATTCAAGACGGATTAAAGAACTTGTTGTTGATAAAAGATAGCGCATGATTGGGTTCTGAGTTACCCTCTTGCTTGTAAGGTCGAATGCCTTGTAGATTGGAGCCATGAGTGCTCATTTTGTATGAAGGCCGGATGCCCTGTTAAAGGGCCAAGATCCCATTTGATGTGATGATTTTTTTCTTCTGCTTGTGCTATGATGTGAGCCTGGATGTTTGTTGTGATATGTGGAGGCAGGGAGGCCTTGTGGTTGTGGCCGCAGATGGCGCCTAGAGTGGCGAGATGCAACAGTTTATGCATATGGGTGCCGGGTAGGACACCAAGGATAACGGTATGGGATGGATCTGATGGCTTGATGTTGGTGGTTTTGGTTGGTTGTTATCTGCTTACTTTCCCCACAGCTCAAGTCTTATGGTTTTTCATACCCTTCTTCTGAAAGGGCCGAAGACGCGCTGGGTATGCCACGTGCTTTCGGTGTTTAGCCTCTTGAGGGAGAATGGGCCTACGCACTTTCTATAGGCAGAAAAGACTCGACATGTAGTATATCTACTCACCGTGTTGAGCCCCCTTGTGTTTAGTAGCATAGAATGCTTTTCTAGAATTCCTGGGAATAGGGGAATGTGATTCTATATTGAAATTCTGAATAAATGATGTTAACCCATGGGGTTGGAATTTTCTGGAACATAATGATGAGGTGGTAATTTGAAAAAGGGAAAGTGGACCCTTGGTGTATGCCAATGAAATTTAATGTGGTTTTTTTCATGGTTAATTAATTTTCAAGGAATTAATTAATGTAAAGTGGAATTGATGAAATAGGGAATGAAGTAACCTAATGAAGTTATTTAAGTGGTTGTGTTTTTATAGGATACATCATCATAGTAGTGGAATCCCTGAGTCTGAGAGACGTTAGATGCAGTAGTGTCTAAGACTAGGTTATTCCCATAGTGTGGTTGTGATATATATATTCTATACTTTTTGTGTTTCTAAACGCTACTCCACCCTATCGGTAAGGGAAACTGATACCCCAGGAAATCTGAGCCCCGGGGGTGTTTTCCCCAACATTCTGATGGGAGGTTGAATGGCTGACTACCCCCTTTGACCTCACTCTCTTCTCTTGGTAGATCATTGTCCTGGTAATAACAGTGGTTAGTTTTCCCCATATATGTGTGTAGAGGGCTATAATGTCTTGTGGTTATTTAGCACACATATATTCTGGATATAGTATCCTATGGACTACTATAGGTGTAACATGTATAGGTTGTGATGGCTTGAGGATCCTTACTTGTTTTATGGGTTGTGATGGCTTGAGTTATAATACTCGATGTATGATACACGTTATGAGAGCTATGGTGGCTCTTGGAAACTACCTGCTTACTTTCATTTTTGAGGATGGTTTGGTTCTTAGCCTAGGTGTCTGCGGGAAGCCTTTGTGGTGCACATGGTGCAGATTGTGGAGTTTAGCCCAAGTTTATATGGGAAAGCCTTTAGAGAGAGATACATAGGGTGTATTTCATTGGGGAAAAGAAGAAAACCAATGGGGATGTAGTAGCGGGGAACCCTTTATATTCATTACTATATGCTATATTCTTGTATGAGTTACATGGTGAGAGTATCCATACTGAGGTTGGGAACATAGAATACCATGTTTAGGTGACGAGTTAGTTTCACTTGTTGTTCACTGTGCTTTATCATGATTTCATTACATTATCACGAGAGGCTTTGTGGAGGATCCTAATGAGTATACTATTATACTCACCCTATGTATATATAAACTATTTTTCAATTCACTTAGAGCAGGTTGGAGATCAGGCTGGTTACTACTAGCTTGTGGTTGCTGGAGCTGTTCGGGCTTGTAGTTGCTGTTGTTTTTCCTTTCTTTTGTGTACTTGTAGTTTCCCCTTTCAGTTCTAGTACTTTCGCATGACATTTCATATATGTACTTGTGTTTCTTTTATATTTCAGTTGGAGTTGGTTGGTGTCTATCTTATCTCTCTCTTCCGCATGTGTTCTCTTAGAGGGTAATGCCTCCAATTTGTGTGTTACTATACCCTCGGTGTTAGTCGACAACCCGGGGCCTACTGGAGGCAGGACTCGAGGGTCATTATCTCCATTCTCAAATTGCTGGCCTAGGAGGGGTACACTTTGTGGGGATGGGGTCGGGAAAGAGTGGTATCAGAGGTCTGGTTGAGGGATAGGATTGAGATTGGAGTTAGGCTCAGGTGAGGGTGCATGGGTTGGTAGGGAAATGGTGTCATTTGTGTTTAGCATGTGGGGTAAACACTGGAGACCGTCAGAGATATAGGCGTTTAGGGCCCCCTATAATCTGTTTCACGAACCTTTAAGTTTACGATGGCTACTAAACAAGGTGATACTGGTTGCAGGGTAGAGACCTAGGAAAGGATCATGCACCATTCTTGTTTGTGCCTGTGATTGAATGGGTAGACCATGGGATATGTTAACCTAAAATGAACAATAGAAAACGATAAATTAAATAATGTTGAGTCTTCCATAATCTAGGCTTAGGAGCTCTAACGGTTTGTTCTTTTGTAGGTATGGCTCCAGGTAGACGTCCTCGTCATGTTTTCATAGAGAATGTCCAGCAGGTCATTCCAGCAGATCACCGTCAGATAGAGGTTGACGACGATGACACTTGAAAGAAGACACTCCAAGAGTTTGAGCGCAAGAGTCTGTAGAAGTACGGGGGCTCCGTTTTGGATGCAGTCACAGAAGACTGGTTAGAGGAGGTTGAGATTGGCTTCAGTGCATTTTGTGCTCGGAAGAAGCACTGCGTGTCCTTGGATGTGATGATGCTGCATGGAGAAGCAAGGCAGTGGTGGCTCTTGTTCCTCGGGGATCGTGAGGAGTCAACGATCTCATGGGAGGGGTTTCAAGACATGTTCAGAGTTGAGTTCCTTTCTTCGACCTCGATGGCGTCCAGTCGTCAGGAGCTTCTAACCCTTCGACAGGGGAGATCTAGTGGTTGAGAGTCTGGAATCTGTTTCAGGAACCCTCTACGATATGCTTCAGACCTATAACCAGATGAGGAGGCCAGGGCGAGGCATTTTGAGGAGGCATTGCTTCCAGAGATCGAGAGACATGTCACCCCATTTTTGCTGAAGACATATCTTGAGGTACTGGCGAGGGCATAGGTTTTTGAGAGGACTTTGGCAGGGACTGTATCATCACGAGAGGGGAATCTTCAAGATTCCTCACGAAGTAGAGCTGTGGTCTGGGGTTCATGGTATTCAGGTCAGAAGAGTTGTTGTTCACCTGGGGGTAGGTCCCATCCCTTCCCTTCTCGTTTCTCCAGAGGCAGAAACTCTCAGGCCCATGACAAGGGATCATGCAATTTTTTTTTCGTGTTTTGTTCGTGCTTATCAGTAGTGGGAGTGCCAGAATTTTCAGAGCAGTCATCATGCACCAGGGGCTCAACTCTAGGTTCCTCTATTGAGGCAGTTCCATCCAAGTCAGCAGTAGTAGGTTGCACCAGATTTAGATCACTAGAGGGTAGATGGGGTAGCCAGAGGACAACCCCATGATGCTCCACGTCCTCAGAGAGTAGAGCGCGGCCGTGGTGGTTGTGACACCCCGACCCTCGTTACCCAGAGTCGGTGCATTATTGCGTAACATTGGCATGATCACAAAAGATCAAGTCTCAAAAGACCGATTAGTTTAGTAGCCTTGGAAACACTATATACATTCATAAATGTTACATTACATCATAATGTGAAAAATCACAATAACATAGTCTCCATAGTACACACTTCTATCCCCTTCAGACTATCCCTGTAGGTCAGTCATAAAATATTTCATCACATCCTGGGAAAAATAAAACATTGAAAGGGGTGAGCTCAGATGCTCAGTAAGGATAACAATATAGTGGAAGATTTTATAAATAAGTATGAACATTTAAGGAAATGTATAACTAAAAGAAATGCCTTTTAAACAAGAAATACAACATAATATGGAAAATGTAAAATGAGATAATGCCATTTACTTCTTCACATGGATATTCTACTGGTTGAATAATCACATGCAATATAAATAGCCACTTTCATAATGATGTAATGCATAATTCCAGACTTTCAAAACCACATAGCCAAGGCATCGTGCCAAGACTACAAAGAAGATTTTGTCAAGGCCTCGTGCCAAGACACTATTTTGTCTCATGAGACCTGCCGATTCATCGAGGAGCTATAGTGGGCTCTACCCGTCACTTATTAAGTCAAATGAAGTCCTCATATGAATAGGTTTAAACATATCATAAACCATAACATAATCGTATCACATTAAACATGCATAAAGGAAACATAAAATTTCCATATTTCAATCACAAGATATCAATAAAACACATTTATATAACAAAAACACTTTCAAAACCATTTTCAATACCAAAATAAAATAAAATTAAAACATTGTATTTATTTTTCATTTAAAAAAAATTGTGGCTTGTAGAAGAAGACTATAGAGACCCGAAGCCTGATGTACATTGACATTACATTACATTTGCGGAATACTTAGTACATAACAATAACACACACACAAGGACCGTAATAGTTTTGTGTCTTTGGAAACTGGGAATATAATCTTCTAATCGTGGTGAAAGATCTTCAATATCACCCATAAAGATCTTCCTTTTTTTACCTAAAACCTTTCTTTATATCCTGGGGAAAAGAAAACATAAAAGGGTGAGCTCAAATGCTCAGTAAGGGTAAACAAAAGAAATATCAATCACATCATATTCATAAGAACATATCATTTTGGAAATCTTAACCTGCAAAAGAGATCATAATTTCATAACATGGAATAAATCATGGTAGTGAAATGTAATCACAATAATAATAACTTAAAACATGAAAATTGTGGCATACACACATAATCATAGAGAATCATTTCTTGTTAGTCAAGACTCATTGTCAAGACTATCTTAGTGGACAAAGTCCATTTCTGAACCGAGTCACCCTCGTTTCAGTCCTGTTTCACTGAACCGGTATAACCTACCGTTCCAGCCATGTCTATATCATGAGATATAAAATCTTTACCCAATGCATTGGAGGGAGATATAGGTCCCACCCATCTCATAATGATACCATTATTATGTGTTCCACAAAATCATAAGTCATACATTATTTCATAACCCATGTAATAAAAATGGGATTCGTAAACATCGTGACACCATAAAACAATTCATATAAGATAAAGGAATTCATAAAAATAATTCCATCCCAACATAACCAAATAAATGTAATAATAGGGATAGAAACAGAACCCTATGTTATCTTAGATGAAAAATAATTTTGATAAGACACTTGAAATAAATTCGTGAGAAAAATATCCTTTCTTCTTCAAAATCAATTTCTTTTCACAAAACATCATGCAATTTTAAAAGAAAGATAATTTATTGGAAATAGTCATGAAATTTTTTGGAGGAAGATTCATGAAAATAAGTCTTTATAAAACCGTAAAAATTCATTCGTGTCGTATAAGTTAAAAAAACATTCTTCGTACTTTTGTCGAAAAGGTCAAAAAGTACCTCGTACGAAAAAGGACAAAAGATTTCATTCATATCATTTATTAAAAACTCACCAAAGGGTAAAATTCGATTTAAACAATTGTATTTGGATGGAAATAATATTACATATTGAGTAAACATGGATGTGGATGATAAAATACACCCTAGTAAATACCAAAGTATAAGCAATCTCAGATAAAAATGAGATTGTGATATTTCCCTCAACTTAGGTCTGATTTGCTTCGTAAGTGTCCGAACCTCCTGTATAATGATTTAAATAATGTCATTGACTTATTACAGAATCACATTCATTGTTATTATATCATATACGGTTCACTAATGACATTATATTTCCCGTTCTTTTGTAAATTCCATGTTAAAGAGCGTTTTGGGTAAAATTGTTTCATTTGTCGTCCGTGTTTTGACTTGTAATTATTCATTTGATTACTTAGATAATGATTACTTAATTCCAGAATATAAAACATGATTTATATATATATATATATATATATATTCAGAATATACATATATATAATAAATCAGTAATTGGAGAGAAATACACCATTCATGGAGACGGTAGGCCGTACGTACGCATGAACGCTGTTTTCGTTTCCTTATTGAGTTGAACGAAATTAAGTAGATGACATACATATATATAAACATAAATCCAGTATCATTATTATGTCATATATTTCATGATTACTTATTATATATACTTTATAATCATTCATGAATTGTTAAAGTGGAGAATGAATCTCATCGCGTCGTGGAGACGGTAGTCCGTACGTACGCACGGGCGATGATATCGTTCTCATGATCGTGGGACTGTATTGGAGTGTATGTATGCTATTTCAGAATCAATATCACTTTCAAATAATAATATATAGTTATTATTTACACCATTATACCCATCCAAGTAAGGTGGTGGTGGAAAATAGATTTCACCACGGCGTGGAGACGGTATTCCGTACGTATGCACGCGTGGTGATTTCGTTTTCCGTAGGATGGATAGATGGTGAAATAGGATTGTTTCATACTTATAATAACATATCAGTATATGAGTTATACTGATGTTATTACTTCATAATGAAACAACCTAAGAAGAAGAAGTGGAAGAAGAAATAAAGGTGAAAGAATCGGTAACGGAAATTACCTCTTCTTTGAAGCGCCTCTTTGAGACCTCCTCTTAGGGTACTAAAATTGGTCTTTGAGAATGACCAGAACCTCTACTATGTTTCTAGGGAAGTGGAGAGGAGAATTTGGCAGGGGTTCGCCGAGCTTTAAGGCTCAATGTTGTGTGAGGAAGAGAGGGAGGAGGATCCCTTTTATAAGGGAGGAGAGGGGCACCTTTGGAATAACTTAAAATATTATTTTATTATAAAGTCATTTTCGGTTTTAAATAGCTCCAAATTGATTTATTTCGTGGCTAATGTGGGTATGGGTCGAAAGCCTCTCATACAATAGTATTTAGACAAGTTTAGGTTCCTATTTTAACCTTATCATTTAGATTTAACATTAAGTTAAATAATTTTACTTTTACCGTGTCTTCTTGTGTTCTTACACTATAAGGTTAATAAACATACTATAAGAAGTCAAACGAACCCCAAGTTGTTTATTATTAATATATATAACCTTATCTAAGTCATTTGGCCGAGCATTAGATTTTTAGGAATAAAATAACAATTAATAATATAATATTGGTTTTAAAAACTATTTTATGTCAATTTTGACACTATTTAGTAATTGATTTTTATGAAACTCATAACAGAATGATAAGTTCTAAATAAGTTAATTAAATAAATACTAGCATTTAATATTAACCTATAAAATTAGTGGAATTCATAAAAAGTCTGAAATTATATTTATTTGGGTATTTATAACATTACTTATTTCAATATTTCATTAATAAGATAATTACTGCATCATAGTTGTGTCATAAATAAATCAAATTATTTAATGTCTAAAAATTACAAATAAAATACCATTATGTAGGAAATCTTATTATCTTTCTAATGAATATTTATAGTCGAATTTATCTTATGTATAACCCCATATAAAAAATGTTTTAGTAAATAAATGTTGATTTTAACGCTTTTAACAATTCTTTAAATAAATTATTAATAAATGTCCTAATCTAATCCAAGTGGGCCTAAATGGTCATATTTTATTCCTAAGTTTGTTTTTGGTCGAATTAAACTTGTCCAATAGAATTAGGACATGTGTTAGGGTAATAATAATATCATTTCTACCCTTAATTACCCTATTTACTTTTAACCGTGGTAAAAAAAAGTAAAACGTTACTATTCACCAAAAAATTATTTTCATCTCATTGAACCAAATTTTACTTACTGACATCAACCGTGTCTCTCGGATTTTTGAAATTCCACTCACAGATGTGGTAAAATTAAGTTTTATGAACAATTCAGTTTTTTAACTACCACTTAGTGGTTTCACTATTCATCAAAAATTGAATGTTTTCAAAAAAAAATACCAAAAATTAGGCCTAAGCTATATTTTATATTATGAACTCAAAAATGATATCTATTTTACAAAATTCAAAACATATCAGTTGAATTAATTAATTTAAAAATTAATTTCCGTCGTCAAAACAAATGGCGTGTTTTTAAGAGATAATAACTATCAAAAGATTGACACTTTTTTATAACTGGTTTAAATGTGAAATTACATCCAATGACCATAATTGTATTAAATTGTAAAAGTATATTCTAAATATACTTTAAAACCACTAAAATTAATAATTTGTCACTATTAATTATTTCGATTGAAAAAGTTGTTTTTAATTAAAATTTAGTAATTTCCACTATTCATCAAAATATGAAAGTTATCCGAAAAGTATCAAAATTTCACCCTAAGCTAATTCCGATATTTTGAATCCAAAAATGAAGTCCATTTTGAAAAATAAATTTTATAAAATTTCAAAAAGTGGTTATTACTATTCATAACGGCTAGTTTTAATAATATTTTAATAGCATATCGTTGTTTAGTGAAACTCGGTATTTCGTACTACACACGCTATCAAGGAAGGTTGCGATTGCGTGTAATGAAAGGAAAGTCAAGGATACGTGTTGTGCAAGCTCCTTTCAGTGTATCGTACAACACATGACATTAATGAAATTAAAAAGAATATTTTTCATAAAATCTCGGGGTGTTACATTCTACCCCTCTTAAAAGGAATTTCGCCCTCGAAATTCGTCAGGGTTATAAATGGTTTACTATTCGAAAGTTTGTTTAATATAAACCCACATCGTAAAAAGGAATACCAAATCCAATCTTTAAAAACAAAAGTATGAAACGTAACGGTTACCCAAATAAACTAATCACTAGGTTTCCACATAGGTGAAAATATGGATATGGATGAAAAATCTAACCATCATGTTCTGATGGAGAGTGGTAGAGAACATTGCTATGGAAAAGCCAACAATCACAAATCCATAAATTTGTGACGATCTAAGGTACCATCTGATTAATCAGATATAAGAGCACTAGGACAACATTTTTGGTTTTCAAGATCATTTCCCTAAAGTTGAATAATTTGAATTATAATAAATACTTAATTTATTTTGGTACAATCTCACTGTTGTTCGTGCCTTGAACAATTTCCACTTCATCTCTTAAATAAATGAAGTTGAATTTTTTATTCGTTAAGTGTTAGCAGATCATGTGATAGAATGACGGGTTATTCCATCTGTCTCAAACAAAAGGTTAGCAAAAGTTATTAAAAATACATAAGTCATTCTATAGTGAGATTAATCATATATGGTACCTAAAATGGACTTATACTTCATATATCATACTGCTTAATATAATAAAACTAGTTTTTACTAAACATGGACTTCCTGTAGGCCAGTGGTAGGCGATAAAGGCCAGTCGCACTTCGGTTGTGGGTTCGATTCCCACAGCCTTGTCCGACGCAATAGGCCGTCGCCCGTCCTGCAGGTTGCCCTTTTTCTAAAGCTATATTACTATAATATCCCATCAATAATATCGAAAAACGTTTTATCCAACTTATGTCTAACATAATCCATTCTAATCTTTAGGATTATCTAAAATACTTCGGTCCAAGCTCATAGTATAAAGAAAATGATTACTTGAAATGTCACAGAATAATCACGTGAATGCCATCATTTATCCCCCATATATCATAAGATATGTCAAATTACAAACATGTGAATACCTTAATCATGAATTCTCTTGATGAATGAATACCCATTAAACCTTAGTGAAAACATGAATGCAGTGAAAAGTTAACACTTTCCACATACCAAAATCCTCAAAATTTTATATACTCAAACCATGATATCACTTAGTCCTTATATCAATCATGAGCTCATGAATACAATCAAACATCTCATTATCTTCTTATCCCTTCATTATGCGCATATCATCTGTTTACCAAAAATGTCTCAATCACTTTTCATTGTTACCGGTACCATAAAATTATTGAAAACCACAATAGACCAAAACATAAATAGTCCAATATTCCACGATACTATATACAACATTATTTTGGAATCCCATTACATAAACACTTAATCATTCCACCACATTGTTGTCATATTCATGATCTCCAACAGTGATCGCATGTGACTTCCCTTTTTTCCTTTTCCTTAAGTGGATGCTCATGTTGATCATCACTAACCCTTGGATTAGGCCATTTATTAGCATAATTCCCCATTTCCTTGCACTTGAATCATTGAAGTGTTGGTGGTGCGTTCTCTACAGTGTTTGCTTTATTCACATCATTAGAAACCCTTTTTCCATTACCTCGACACTCAGCTGCTCGATGACCTTCTTTTCCACACTTAAAACATTTTCTAGTCCCTTTAAGACAATCTCCACCATGCTTCTTTCCACACTTTGAGCATAAGGAAACATTCATATTCTTTTCACCATTATTATGAGATTTCTCCTTGAACTCCATCTTTCGTTTCATGTCAAAACCATGAGATGGATATGTAACACCAACTTCCATTTCTACCTTGATAGCACAACACACAATTTATTCATAGCTATTGAAGTCTCTTATAGCTAATGCCCTTCGAAGACTTGTTTTTAAGCCACTGAAAAATCGATCAACTTTACTTTTAGGTTGGATGATAATCCCAGATGCATACCTTGCAATTCTTGTAAAATTCGCTTCGTATATACCAACAGATTCATCATCCTTTTTCTTTAGTTCAAGGAACTCCTTATCCATCTTTGATCGAAGAATACATGGGATGTACTTATTGAAAAATAAGTTCTTGAACTCATCCCATTCCATGTACTCAATTTCATCCCATTGCCTCGTATTCTTAATAAGATTCCACCATTGATCAGTGTCACCTTCCAAACGATATACTGCTAAGATGACTTTATCATGTTCAGAACATTGAAGAACTGAAAATATCTTTTCAGTGGTACTGATCCATTGTTCAGCAACAAGTGGATCGGAAGCCCCACTGAAAGAAGGTGGGCGTTGCCTCATGAAGGACTCAATAGAATATTGTTCCCTTCTCTGCTCATTTGGAAGTCCTGAATGATTCATATCTTGTGTAAGTAAAGAAATAAGATTTTGCACTCCATCTGCCATAACATTTGTTTGTTTAGGAGGACAATCATTGCATTGTCCATTGCATTGATCAACACAGTTCCTTCAGGTTCCAGCCATCGTCTAAAACCCAAAAAGAATAGTGTGAGAGGAAAAAATCATGCTAGGGAAAACAACATAATAAAGGGGGAGTACCTTCAATATTAAACATCTTAGGTTTAATTCTATGATCGTTAGCGTAATTATAGTACTATAACCTATACGTATACTTAACCTTAGGGACATCCCTAGACATACCTTAGAAATATCTCTAGGGATCTCACTAACGTTTTCGCATCCTAGTTTCCAAAGGTTGACTAAACCTTTCCTCTGATACCAACTGTAGAGACCCGAAGCCTGACTTACATTGACATTACATTACATTTTCCGAATACTTAGTACATAACAAAAACACACACACAAGGACCGTAATAGTTTAGTGTCTTTGGAAACTCAGAATATAATCTTCTAATCATGGTGAAAGATCTTCAATATCTCCCATAAAGATCTTCCTTTTTTACCTAAAACCTTTCTTTATATCTTGGGGAAAAGAAAACATAAAAGGGTGAGCTCAAATGCTCATTAAGGGTAAACAAAAGTAATATCAATCACATCATATTCATAAGAACATAACATTTTGGAAATATTAACCAGCAAAAGAGATCATAATTTCATAACGTGGAATAAATTATGGCAGTGAAATGTAATCACAATATTCATAACTTAAAACATGAAACTTTGTTGCATACACACATAATCATAGAGAATCATTTCTTGTTAGTCAAGACTCATTTCCAAGACTATCTTAGTGGACAAAGTCCCTTCCTGAACCGAGTCACCCTCGTTTCAGTCCTGTTTCACTGGACCGGTATAACCTACCATTCCAGCCATGTCTATCTCATGAGATATAAAATCTTTAACCAATGCATTGGAGGGAGAAATAGGTACCACCCATCTCATAATAATATCATTCATATGTGTGCCACAAAATCATAAATCATACATCATTTCATAACCCATGTAATAAAAATGGGATTCGTAAACATCGTGACATCATAAAACAATTCATATAAGATAAAATAATTCATAAAAATAATTCCATCCTAACATAACCAAATCAATGTAACAATAGGGATAGAAACAGAACCCTATGTTATCTTAGATGAAAAATAATTTTGATAAAACTCTTGAAATGAATTCTTGAGAAAAATATCCTTTCTTCTTCAAAATCAATTTCTTTTCACATAACGTCATGCAATTTTAAAAGAAAGATATTATTTTGGAAATAGTCATGAAATCTTTTGGAGGATGCTTCATGAAAATACGGCTTTATAAAACCGTAAAAATCCATTCGTGCCGTATAAGTTAAAAAAACATTCTTCGTACTTTTGTCGAAAAGGTCAAAAAGTACCTCGTACGAAAAAGAAAAAAAGATTTATTTCATATCTTTTACTAAAAACTCACCAAAGGGTAAAATTGTATTTAAACAATTGTAGTTGGATGGAAATAATATTACATATTGAGGAAACATGGATGTGGATGATAAAATACACCCCAGTATATACCAAAGTAAAAGCAATCTCGGATAAAAATGAGATTGTGATATTTCCCTTACCTTAGGTCTGATTTGCTTCGTAAGTTTCTGAACCTCATGTATAATGATTTAAATAATGTCATTGACTTATTACTGAATCATATTCATTGTTATTATATTATATATGGTTCACTTATGACTTTATATTACCCGTTCTTTTGTAAATTCCATGTTAAAGAGCGTTTTGGGTAAAATTGTTTCATTTGTCGTCCGTGTTTTGACTTGTAATTATTCATATGATTACTTAGATAATGATTACTTAATTTCAGATTATAAAACATGATTTATATATATATATATTCAGAATATACATATATATAATAAATCAGTAATTGGAAAGAAATACACCGTTCATGGAGACGGTAGGCCGTACGTACGCATGAACGCTGTTTTCGTTTCCTTATTGAGTTGAACGGAATTAAGTAGATGACATACATATATATATACACATAAATCAAGTATCATTATTATGTCATATATTTCATTATTACTTATTATATATACTTTATAATCATTCATGAATGGTTAAAGTGGAGAATGAATCTCATCGCGTCGTGGAGACGGTAGTCCGTACGTACGCACCAGCGATGATATCGTTCTCATGATCGTGGGACTGTATTGGAGTGTATTTATACTATTTCAGAATCAATATCACTTTAAAATAATAATATATAGTTATTATTTACACCAATATACCCATCCAAGTATGGTGGTGGTGGAAAATAGATTTCACCATAGCGTGGAGACGGTATTCCGTATGTACGCACGCGTGGTGATTTCGTTTTCCGTAGGATGGATAGATGGTGAAATAGGATTTTTTAATACATATAATAACATATAAGTATATGAGTGATACTGATGTTATTACTTCGTAATGAAACAACCTAAGAAGAAGAAGTGGAAGAAGAAATAAAGGTGAAAGAATCGGTAACGGAAATTACCTCTTCTTTGAAGCGCCTCTTTGAGACCTCCTCTTAGGGCACTAAAATTGGTCTTTGAGGAAGACCAGAACCTCTAAGATGTTTCTAGGGAAGTGGAGAGGAGAATTTGGCAGTGGTTGGCTGAGCTTGAAGGCTCAATGTTGTGCGAGGAAGAGAGGGAGGAGGTTCCCTTTTATAAGGGAGGAGAGGGGCACCTTTGGAATAACTAACAATATTATTTTATTATAAAGTCATGTTCAGTTTTAAATAGCTCCAAATTGATTTATTTCGTGGCTAAGGTGGGTATGGGTTGAAATCATCTCATCCAATAGAATTTATACAAGTTTAGGTTCCTATTTTAACCTTATCATTTAGATTTAACATTAAGTTAAATAATTTTACTTTTACCGTGTCTTCTTGTGTTCTTACACTATAAGGTTAATAAAAATACTATAAGAAGCCAAACGAACCCCAAGTTGTTTATTATTAATATATATAACCTTATCTAAGTAATGTTGCCGAAACTTAGATTTATAGGAATAAAATAACAATTAATAATATAATATTTGTTTTAAAAACTATTTTATGTCAATTTTGACACTATTTAGTAATTGATTTTTGTTAAACTCATAACAGAATGATAAGTTCGAAAAAAGTTAATTAAAGAAATACTAACATGTCATATTAACCTAGAAAATTAGTGTAATTCATAAACAGTCTCAAATTATATTTATTTGTGTGTTTATAACATTAATTATGTCAATATTTCATTAATAAGATAATTACTGCATCATCATTGTGTCGTAAATAAATCAAATTATTTAATGTCTAAAAATTACAAATAAAATACCATTATGTAGGAATGCTTTTTATATTTCTAATGAATATTTATAGTCGAATTTATCTAATGTATAACCCCATATTAAAAATGATTTATTAAATAAACTTTGATTTTAACTCTTTTAACCCTTCTTTATATAAATTAATAATAAATGTCCTAATCTAATCCAAGTGGGCCTAAATGGTCATATTTTATTCCTAAGTTTGTTTTTGGTCGAATTACACTTTTCCAATAGAATTAGGACATGTGTTAGGGTAATAATAATATCATTTCTACCCTTAATTACCCTATTTACTTTTAACAGTGGTTAAAAAAAGTAAAAAGTTACTATTCACCAAAAAATTATTTTCATCTCATTGAACCACATTTTACTTACTGAAATCAACCGTGTCTCTCGGATTTTTGAAATTCCACTCACAGAAGCGGTAAAATTAAGTTTCATGAACAATTCAGTTTTTTTTAACACCACTTAGTGTTTTCACTATTTATCAAAAATTGAAAGTTTTCAAAAAAATACCAAAAATTAGGCCTAAGCTATATTTGATATTATGAACTCAAAAATTATGTCTATATTACCAAATTCAAAACATATCAGTTGCATTAATTAATTTAAAAATTAATTCCCGTCGTCAAAACAAAAGGCGTGTTTTTAAGAGATAATAAATATCAAAAGATTGACACTTGATTATAACTGGTTTAAATGTGAAATTAAATCCAATGACCATCATTGTATTAAATTGTAAAAGTATATTCTAAATATACTTTAAAACCACTAAAATTAATAATTTATCACTATTAATTATTTCGATTGAAATATTTTTTTTTAATTAATATTTAGTAATTTCCACTATTCATCAAAATATGAAAGTTATCCGAAAAGTATCAAAATTTTACCCTAAGCTAATTCCGATATTATGAATCCAAAAATGAAGTCCATTTTGAAAAATAAAATTTAAAAAATTTCAAAAAGTGGTTATTACTATTCATAACAGCTAGTTTTAATAATATTTTAATAGCATATCGTTGTTTAGTGAAACTCGGTATTGCGTACTACACACGCTATCAAGGAAGGTTGCAATTGCGTGTAATGAAAGGCAAGTCAAGGATACGTGTTGTGCAAGCTCCTTTTGGTGTAGCGTACAACACAAGACATTAATAAAATTAAAAAGAATATTTTTCATAAAATCTCGGGGTGTTACAAAGCCGAAACTCAAATAATGGTCACGGCAGCAGAGAAGTCGTTGTCGCTGCATACGTACAAAAAACATTCCTTTTTTCATTTAGTAAAAAATATTTGTATAAAAATATTCCTTTTGAATAAAAGTAAAAGTAAAAGGGGTTTATACACCGTATAAATGAAAGTTGTGTATAAAAAAAATATGCCTCAATGAAAGGAGATTGAGACAAAGTCCTTTACAAAGATCATTTTTTAAATAAAATATATCTATTATATTTATTCACTATAAGTACACATAAATACAGTACAAATACATGATAGGACATAATAATATCATGACATAATTTGAAAGTAGGAGATTAACCCAAAGAACAGAAATTGGGTTAAGAAGTTCCCTTACAAATATCATTTTTTTAAATAAAATATATCTATTATGTGTATTCACTATAATAACACATAAAGAAAGTAAAAATAAAAGATAGGACATAATAATATCATGACATTATTTGTAAGTAGGAGATTAACCCAAATAATGGAAATTGGGTTAAGAAGTTCCCTTACCTCGTGTCCGACTTGACTCGATCGTTCATTACCCTCCTAAATAATAAACTAGAGTTAATTTATAATTGCATAAGAACCTTTTTCAAATTTATTATTCCTTTTATATAACTTATTACCATGTAATGAACATTATGTAATTATTTATGTTAATAATGGTCGTTTTGTCGATATTTGGTACCTGAGTCAAAAATAAACTTCTTATTATTACAAGTTGTTCATGTGGAAAAATATCCATTATATCCAGAATTATATTCATGATTTAGATATCATATATATCATATATATCAATTATATACATTCATTCATAATATTACGTATCATTTAAAGGTAAGAAATGAAATGCACCGTTCATGGAGACGGTAAGCCGTACGTACGCATGAACGCTACTTTCATTTATACTTCGTATTTAATTGAATAATATCATAATGATATAAAATTTTATTATAATTCTAGTATAATATCATATATAATATCATTTACTCCATCCTTTTTATGTCCCACATATGGAATTAACGATTCAAATCACTTTGAGGGGGCGGTAGTCCACACTTCCTAAAATGAAATTATCGCATTTACCCATAATGGAAATAATAATGTATGACATAAATGAGAAATACAGATGCATAAGGAAAACAGAAACATAATATATATCATATATGAAAATATTGTCATCCAAATGGCCACCATTAGAGGTGTTAAAATAATATTGAACAATCATCGTTTCGTGAGGCTGTATTTCACCACCCACAGAAACAGTATGTTCTTAAACAATTAGACGAAGGTGTGTGTAAGTGTAAATAAAATCCTTCTCATAAAAAAATTCTAGTATATTTAAGATACTGGTTTTTTTACAAAATAAATGAATAAAAATAGTTTAAGGGGTTGGAGAAGAAAAATAAAACAAAATAACATAAGAGAATACATTACCTTATAATCGGGTAACTTTTTTGATTTGAGCCAAAGGATTCCTTGGGAAGACTTCTCCCTAAAGTGAGGATTCTAGGAGTAAGAGAGGGATGTTGGGAGATTATTTGGGCATAGGTTGGCCTAGCAAAATGGATTGAAGGTGTGAATAATGTAGTAGAGTTGGGGGACTTTTTTAAGAGGAGAGGAGGGGTACTCTTGGAAAGTAATGAAATGTTACATTATTATGGGATACTTTTCGGATTTTAGAGGCCCCAAAATTATATATTTCGAGGATAAGGTGATAGGGGTTCTAAATCTACCCATCCAATAGGTTTTTGACAAGTGTACGTCTTGGATTTGACATTATCTTTTCATTTTATATAAATCGTTAATTAATGAGGTAATCGCTGCATCATCATTATGTCATAAAAATGTAATTTATTTAATTTCTAAAAATTATAAAAAATATATCATAATTTATTAAATCTCTTTAACTTTCCAATGAATATTTATAGTCTAATATTTACCTTATATAACCCCATGTAATAATTGTTTTAGTAAAACATCACATGTTTGTGACAATTTTATTTTTACTTTAAATAAAAAGTCATTATTGTCATTTTCTTACCCATGTGGCTCCATGGGGTCCCCAAGTTGACCCATGGATTTTCATGGTCGGCCATGACTCATCCAATAAGGTTAGGACAAGTGTAAGTGTATTTTCATATTTTTATAATATCATTTTTACCTTAGATTTCACTAATTACCTTTAATCGTGATTAATTAAACTTAAAAGTTACTATTCACCAAAAATTATTTTAATCCCATTGATCCACATTTTACTTCCTAATGAAAACCATGTATGTAGGATTTTTTAAAATAAAATCATAGAAGTGGTAATGATTCATTTAAACCAAAAATCAGTTTTTTAACTTCCACTTAGGGGTTTCAATATTCATCAAAAATTGAAGTTTTTCAGAAAAATGAAAAAATTTCACCCTATGCTATAATTGATATTCCTAATTCATAAATGATGTCTATTTTACAAAAATTACAAACATATAAGTTTCATTAATTAATTTTATAACTAATTCCCACTGTCAAAACAAATTGCATGTTTTTAAGAAACAATATATATCAAAAGATTGGCAATTGTTTATGTACAATTTCAAAGTGAAATTAATTCTAATGACCTCAATTGGATTAAATTGTAAAAATATATTCTAATTATACTTTAAACCCACTAAATAGTATAATTTATCACTATAAATTATTTTTATTAAAAAAGTTGTTTTTAAGTATTTTTCACTATTCATAAAAAATTGGAAGTTCTCAGAAAAATACCAAAAATTCGACATAGGATAATTTCTATATTCTGAATCCAAAAATAAAGTCCATTTTGAAATATAAAATATATATAATTTTAAAAAGTGGGTATTACTATTCATAATGGCTATTTTGATTGGTCGCGGTGTGTTAGAATCTCGAACTTGAGTACAATGCAAGCTATTGCTTTATTGATAGAGAAGCGTATCATCGAAGCATGGGGTGTTACATTCTCCCCGCCTTCAATAAATTGAATCCTCGCAATTTAAAATTGTTCTTCGAAAATAAAAGGTTTAAAATAGAAAATACCTTTGTAGAAAACCCACATCAGAAATAAGGTTAATAAAAATATAACATAAAATGAAGAAAGATAAGTACAATGGTCACCCGAGATAGCCCATACTTGGATTCTATGAAAATATGGATATGGAGGAAAAATAAACCATCAAGGTCTGATGGAGAGTTGTAGAAAACTGGTTTAGGAGAAATTTAACTACAAGAAAATCAAAAACATGTGATTGGTTAAATGATCATTGATTCCAGAGTTGGAAAAGTTAACCGACAACGTTTTTGTTTTAAGTTACCTTTCATAAAGTTGAGGAATTTATTTAGGAGATTTACTAAGAAAGAAAGGAAATATACATACATGTCATGTAGACTTTTCATTCTTTAATAAATTTTTACCACAAAGGCATCTTTCACTCAAAAAAATAATAGAACTCAAAAATATTAAATTTATCCTAATCGTATAAGGTTCCAAATATTAACACATACCATTTAGATTAGGAAAACTCTTTTGTAATAACCAGGGACATCATGTAGGCTAGTTGTAGGTAATAAAGGCCAGTCACACTATGGTTGTGGGTTCTATTCATGACGCTTTGTCCGACGCGACGGGTTATCCCCCAACCTACAGGTTATCCTTTTCCTAAAAATATAGAATTATAATATTTCAAAAGTAATCATCAGAAATGTTTTAACCTTAAACAAAAATATCCAACATTCAACTTAATCCATTCCAACCTTTATTTTTATCCAATATACCTCTGTCCAGACGTTCACTAAAAGGTCTCTAAATTCCAAAATCAATTGTAACATCAGATTCCCCAAACAAAGTAAATTTTCTCTTATTGTCACATAATAAAAATATGATTACCTTCATCATATTAAAGCCTTAATGAAAAAAACAAGTACTGTAGTAAAATATTTATATATATCACATTACTCTTATAACAAGAATATAATCCTTGAGTCCAAAAGCACCAATACATTAATTATTCCACTTCAACTATAGTAACATCATATTATTGTCCTTGATCCCTTGGCCTTTTCTGAGGTATGTTTCCCTAACTCTTAGGACATTCATTTTCATAATGCCCCATTTCCCTACAATTGTAGCATTCAACATTGATAGCCTCTTTCTTTCCCTTGAAATCATGAGCTTGAAGACCTTTTTCTCCACATTTATAACAAACTACCATTCCTTTAAGGCATTTACCCGGGCGATTCTTCCCAAAATAATCACATAATGGAAAATCCTTCTTTCCCCTTTTCCCATTATCTATCTCTTGTTCCACTGTTCTCTTCTTCTCTTTCTTTACTTTGTTATCATAAGACATAGAGAATTCCTTTTCTGTCTTGATAGCACATGAGACTATATCATCGTATGTTGAGAAATATTATGATACTAAAGATCTACAGAGAAATGGTTTTAAACCATCAAAGAAACGGTCAATCATACTTCTTAGGTTACGTATATAATCTGCAGCATGCCTCGCTAACATTGTAAAGTTAGCCTCATACTTTGCGACATTCTCATCCTCCTTTTGTTTCAGACTCAGAAATTGCCTTTTCATATCTGCTTGATGGTCACGAGGGAAGTATTTTTCAAAGAAAATCTCTTTGAACTCTCTCCATTCCATACTTGATACTTCTTCATCTTCCTTTTTGTTTTGAATCAGCGACCACCATTGATCATCATCTCCAGTGAGGTGGTAAACTGCCATGACAACCTTCTCCCTTACGCTACTCCACAAGTCATGGAATATTTTCTATAAAGAGTTTATCCATTGCTCAGATACTAATGGATTTTTACCCCCATTAAATGTTGGCAGTTGTTGCCTCATGAAATGATCTAACATTGACCCTCCACGTTGTGGATCAGGGTGCTCCATACGAGTAAGGATATTATTCATAACCTGAGTGAGTTTTCCCAGTATGGTTCTAAGGTGATCAGCACCAGTTGTATCTCCAGCTCCACAAGAATTATCTAGAGAAGGTCGGAAATCCCTACACGGAGTGTGTGCATTGATATGGTTTTCATTCCTCCCACTAGGCGCCACTTCTAAACAATGGAATAAACTAGATTAGTTTATGAATTAAAATACATAATTCCATACCTGTAAAACACTTAACATAAATTGAACTATTTATGGATATAATCCATACTCATAAAATTGTTTTCTTTGAGGTGGTATATACTCATACGCCCTTCATAACGGTTTGTAAAGAAAATGATAATTATCCTAAGCATATCCCCCATGACTTTCATAACCAAGACTGCAGCAAGTCCTGTTGTCGTGTACCAGTACCCGTTTGAGTCTAGCTCAAAGTGGTGTTTTCGAATTTTACCCCTAGGTACATCTGTGCCTGGGCAGCCTCTACCTGCTCGTATCCAGACAAGGATGTATTTCTCGGAAAACTCACAAAATCTCTATAATACCAAAATTATAGGAATTTATTCTATACTAATCCTCAAAGTCTATATTTGGGCTATGTTCTCTAATCAGAGTTTATCTAAATCAAGCTTCCAAGGTTAGTACTAAACTGCCTCTGATACCAACTGTGACGCCCCGACCCCAGTTACCTAGAGTCGGTGCATTATTGCGTAACATTGGAATGATCACAAAAGATCATGTCTCGAAATACCGATTAGTTTTGTAGCCTTGGAAACTCTAGATACATTCATAAATGTTACATTACATCATAAAGTGAAAAATCACAATAACATAGTCTCCATAGTCCACACTTCTATCCCCATTAGACTATCCCTGTTGGTCAGTCATAAAATATTTATTCACATCCTGGAAAAAATAAAACATTAAAAGGGGTGAGCTTAGATTCTCAGTAAGCATAACAATAAAGCGGAAGCTTTTATAAATAAACATAAACATTTAAGGCAATGTATAAATAAAAAAATCCTTTTAAACATGAACTTCAACATTATATGGAAAAAGTAAAATGAGATAATTCCATTTACTTCTTCGCATGGATATTCTACTGGTTGAATAATCACATGCAATATCAATAACCACTTTCATAATGATGGAATGCATAATTCCAGATTATCATAACCACATAGCCAAGGCCTCATGCCAAGACTACAAATAAGATTTTGTCAAGGCCTCGTTCTAAGACGCTAGATTGTCTCCTGAGACCTGCCGATGTATCAAAGGGCTATAGCGGGCTCCACCCGTCACTTATTAAGTCCAATGCATTCCTCATATTAACAGGTTTAAACATATCATAAACCATCACATAATAATATCACATAAAACATGCATAAAGGAAACATAACATTTCCACATATCAATAACAAGATATCAATACAACACATTGATATAATAAAAACACTTTCAAAACCATTCTCAATACCAAAATAATATAAAATTTAAACATTGTATTTATTTTTCAGTTTAAAAAAATTGTGGCTTGTAGATGAAGCTGAAACTAAAATAATGCTCACAGCGGCAGAGAAGTCGTTTTCACCACATACGTACAAAAAAACATTCCTTTTGTTGTTTATTAAAAATGCTTTGTATAAAAAGATTCCTTTTGAATCAAAGTAAAAGTCAAAGGGTTTTATACATCGTATGAATGAAAGTTGTCTATAAAACAAAATATGCATCAATAAAAGGAAATTGAGACAAAGTCCTTTAAAAAGATAATTTTTTTTAAATAAAATAGATCTATTATGTGTATTCACTATAAGTACACATAAATACAGTACAAATACAAGATAGGACATAATAATATCATGACATAATTTGAAAGTAGGAGATTAACCCAAAGAACAAAAATTGGGTTAAGAAGTTCCCTTACAAATATCAAATTTTTAATAAAATATATCTATTATGTCTATTCACTATAAGAACACATAAAGAATGTACAAATACAAGATAGGACATAATAATATCATGACATAATTTGTATGTATGAGATTAACCCAAAGAATGGAAATTGGGTTAAGAAGTTCCCTTACCTCGTGACCGACTTGACTCGATCGTTCTTAAACCTCTTGAATTATAAAATAGAGTTAATTTATAATTTCTTAAGAGAATTTTTCAAATTTATTATTCCTTTTATATCACTTATTACCATGTTATTGACATTATGTAATTATTTATTTTAATAACGGTCATTTTGTCGATCTTTGGTACCTGAGTCAAAAATAAACTTCTTATAATTACAAGTTGTTCATGTTGTAAAATATCCATCATATCAAAAATTATATTCATGATGTAGATATCATATATATCATATATATCCAGTATATACATTCATTCCTAATATTACGTAACTTTTAGAGGTAAGAAATGAAATGCACAGTTCATGGAGACGGTAAGTCGTACGAATGCATGAACACTACTTTCATTTATACTTCGTATTTAATGGAACAAAATCATAATGATATAAAAGTGTATTATAATTCCAGTATAATATCATATATAATATCATTTACTCCATCCTTTATACATCCCACATATGGCATTAACGATTCAAATCACTTTGAGGGGGCGGTAGGCCGCACTTCTTAAAATGAAATTATCACATTTACCCATAATGGAAATCAAAATGTATGCCATAAATGAGAAATAAATAAGCATAAGGAAAACATAAACATAATATATACATCATATATGAAAATAGTTTCATCAAAATGTCCACCATTAGAGGTGTTAAAAGAATATTGGGCAATCATCATTTCGTGAGGTAGTATTTCGCCACCAACAGAAACAGTATGTTCTTTAACCATTAGACAAAGGAGTGTGTAAGTGTAAATAAAATCCTTCTCATAAAAACGTACTAGTATATTTAAGATACTGGTGTTGTTACAAAATAAAGTAATAAAAAGATTTTTACGGGGTAGGAGAAGCAAAATAAAACAAAATAACATAAGAGAAGACATTACCTTAAAATCGTGTAACTCTTTTTGATTTGAGCCAAAGGCTTGCTTGGGGAGACTTCTGGCCAAAGTGAGGCTTCTAGGAGTAAGAGAGGAAAGTTGTGAGAGTATTTGGGTAGATGTTGGGCGAGCCAAATGGCTTGATGGTGTGAATAAGGTGGTATAGGTGGGGGCCTTTTATAAGATGATAGGAGGGGCACTCTTGGAAAGTAATGAAATGTTACATTATTATGGGATACTTTTCGGATTTTAGAGGTCCCAAAATTATATATTTATAGGGTAAGGTGATAAGGGTTTGAAATCTACCCATCCAATAGGTTTTTGACAACTGTAAGTCTTATATTTTACATTATATTTTAATTTTATATAAATCGTTATTTAATGAGATAATCACTGCATCATCATTATGTCATAAAAAATTTAATTTATTTATTGTCTAAAAATTATAAAAAAATATCATGATTTAGGAAATCTTTATATATTTACAATGAATATTTATAGATCAAAATTTAACTTATATATCCCCATGTAATAATTGTTTTAGTAAAACAACACATGTTTGTGATAATTTTATTTTTACTTTAAATAAAAAGTTACTATTGTCATTTTCTTACCCATGTGGCTCCATGGGGTCCCCAAGATGACCCATGGATTGTCTGGGTCGGCCATGACTCATCCAATAATGGCAGGGCAAGTGTAATGGTATTTTCATATTTTTATAATATCATTTTTACCATAGATTTAACTAATTACCTTTAATCGCGATTAATTAAACATAAAAGTTACTATTCACCAAAAATTATTTTCATCCCATTGAACCACATTTTACGTCCTAATGACAAGCATGTATGTTGGATTTTTGAAAATCAAATCACAGAAGTGGTAATGTTTCATTTAATCCAAAAATCAGTTTTTTAACTACCACTTAGTGGTTTCACTATTCGTCAAAAATTAAAGTTTTTTAGAACAATGTCAAAATTTCACCCTATGCTATAATTGATATTCCGAATTCAAAAATTATGCCTATTTTACAAAATTACAAACATATAAGTTGCTTTAATTAATTTTATAATTAATTTTCGTTGTCACAACAAATAGCGTGTTTTTAAGAAACAATATATATCAAAAGATTGACAATTGTTTATGTACAATTTCAAAGTGAAATTAATTTTAATGACCACCATTGGATTAAATGGTAAAAATATATTTTAATTATACTTTAAAACCACTAAAAATTATAATTTATCACTATAAATTATTTTGATTAAAAATGTTGTCTTGAAGTATTTTTCACTATTCATAAAAAATTGGAAGTTCTCAGAAAAATACCAAAAATTCGACATAGGCTAATTTCGATATTCTGAATCAAAAAATGAAGTTCATTTTAAAATATAAAATATATATAATTTCAAAAATTGGGTATTACTATTCATAATGTCTATTTTGATTGGTCGTGGTGGGTCAGAATCTCGAACTTGCGTACAATGCAAGCTGTTGCATTATTGATTGAGAAGTGTATCGTCGAAGCTTGGGGTGTTACATGGTGGTCGTCATCAGGGTTAGAGAGGCCGTAGAGGAGGTCGTGGTTAGCTTCATGCTCTAGCATTGCCATCCCTAGGCGAGCCAGATGTCATTCGAGGTACCCTTTGCTTGTTTTCAACCTTGGGGTATACCTTGTTTGATTCAAAAGTGACGCACTCCTTCATATCACCTACCTTTGTCCATGCTTTGGGACTTGAGGTAGAGAGGCTTCCAGTGCCCTTGGCGTTGACTACGCCAGTTGGAGGTCGAGCTAGTTTGTTTGAAGTATGTAGATACTATGAGCTAGTGTTGGGGCAACACCGCTTTTTGGGTGATTTCCTATGTTTACAGATACAACCATATGATGTCATCCTCAACATGGATTGGTTGTATTCGGTGCAGGCTATCATGGATTGCTTTTGGAAGAAGGTCATCTTCTTCGGTGAAGATGGATATTAGGTGGTGTTTTTTGGGGACCAAGATCCTCAGATGGGTCATAGGAATGTTCCATCCTTATTATCCTTGATGGATGAATTGATGTTGAGTTCATTAGAGGTTTAGCAGTTGGAATTTCCTAGGGTCATGGAGGAGTACCCCGATGTCTTTCCAAAAGATTTCATTCCATTACCCCCTTGATGAGAGATCGAGTTTGGGATCGAGCTACAGCCAGGAGCGTCTCCTATCTCTATTTCTCTTTATAGGATGGCCCCTTCTATGTTGTGAGAGATATGTATGCAACTTGATGGTCTGTTACAGTGCGGTTTTGTTCGGCCAAGTGTGTCACCTTGGGGTGCACCAGTCTTGTTCGTGAAGAAGGCCGATGATAGTTTGCAGTTGTGTGTTGATTATCGTCGCTTAAACAAAGTGACA
This sequence comes from Viscum album, assembly GCA_963277665.1. Lineage (NCBI taxonomy): Eukaryota > Viridiplantae > Streptophyta > Magnoliopsida > Santalales > Viscaceae > Viscum > Viscum album. The sequence continues at coordinate 1,430,714,013 of OY728152.1, forward strand.
ATAAAGCACTGCTATCCTCTTCCACAGATTGATGACTTATTCGATCAACTGAAGGGTGCAAGTTGGTTCTAAAATATCCACTTGCAGTCAGGATATCATCAAATGCGTGTGAAGGATGAGGATATTCCAAAGACTTATTTTTGTTGACTTCATGGGCATTATGAGTTCGTTCTAATTCCATTTGGCGTTATGAATGCTCCAGATGTATTCATGGGGTTGATGAACGCTGTGTTCCATGAGTTCCGGGACTAGTTTTTGGTGGTTTTCATCGATGACATCCTTGTGTACTCCACATCTGAAGTGGGGCATGTAGAGCATCTACGAACCATTTTTGGAGTTCTTCGCCAACATCAGTTGTCTGGTAAGTTGTTGAAGTGTGAGTTTTTGGCTCAAGAAGTCCGTTTCATGGGGCATGTTGTGTCCCAACATGGAGTAGCCATGGATCCATCAAAGATAGAAACATTGGTGTCTTGGGAAGCCCCCAAGACCGTGTTAGAGGTGCGTAGTTTCCTTGGTCTTGCAGGTTACTACAGAAGGTTCGTAGCCACTTTCTCCATTTTTGCAACTCCTCTAACAGCTTTGACCAGGAAGGATCAAATGGTTAGATTGACAGATCAGTGTCAGACAGCTTTCGAGTAACTAAAGAAGAAGTTGTTAAGTGCTCCAGTCCTTTGTCTTCTAGTTGAGGGAGTCCAGTTTGATGTTTTTTGTGAGGCTTATCATCTAGGGTTACGTTGTGTTCTCATGCAGCAGAGGTCAGTTTTTTCTTATGGGTCTCGGGTGTTGCGTCCCCATGAACCCAACTATTCCATCCATGATCTTGAGTTGGCATCCGTGGTTATTTCATTGAAGTTGTGGAGACATTAACTCATTGGTGGGCGATTTGTGGTTTTCACTGATCATATGAGTTTGAGGTATGTTTTCTCCCTACATTACTTGAACCTATGACAGAATTGGTGGATTGTGTTCATGCACTAATACGAATTTAAAATATCGTATACACGTATAAAATGGAATTTTGTAGCTGATGCGCCGAGCCAAAAGTCATGTAGTGATGTAGTGCGTGAATTCGATGATTCCTGGAGAGTAATGGAGGAACTGTCAGCTTTGCATCTTGATATGGAAGAGTTTGGAGGTAGAGGTTGTCTTTTCCAGATGACGGTGTAGTCATCCCTGATGCAGAAGGTGGAAGAGTCCCAGTTGGTTGATCGAGAGGTGGAAGTTTGGAGAGACAGAGTTGTTTATAGTGAGGCCCCTGATGGTTGGTCGGAGGATGAACAACACTGAATGTTATATCATGGGAGGGTTTTTTGTTCCCTTGGATATTCATAATAAGGTTCTCCGAGAGTTCGATATTTTACCCATAGCAGTACATCCTGGTGTGACAAAGATGTACCGATCCATGAGGAGTCAGTTTTGGTGGCCTGGGCTGAAGCATGCGATTGCAGAGTTTGTGTCTCGATGTTTAGTCTCCCTGAAGGTGAAGGTCGAACACCGTGTTCCAGGTGGTCCTCTCCAGCCATTAGAAATTCCTCAGTGGAAGTGTGAGGACATCTCAATAGACATTATTACTAGTTTACCTCGAGCTCTGGGATGACATGATGCTTTTTTGGTGGTAGTGGATTGTTTGACAAAATTGGCCCACTTCATAGCGATCAAGAAGTCGAGCTCAGTGGAAGTTTTGTCGAGGCAATATCTAGAGGATGTAGCGAGACGTCATGGAGTCCCAAGGATGATCATTTCTGATTGAGATCCTTGTTTTACCTCCAGGGTGTGGAGAGGTCTCCAACATGTATTTGGTTCTCAGTTATTCCTTAGCACTTCTTTTCATCCTCAAACAGATGGTCAGACCAAGCGAACCATCCAGACTCTTGAAAACATCTTGTGCTCTTGTTTTCTTGACATCGTAGTTTCATGGATGAGGCACATACCCTTGGTGGAGTTCTCTTACAATAATAGTTTTCACTCCACCATCGGTATGGTGCCGTTTGATACCTTGTATTGCCGGCCTTTCCGTTATCTGTTGTGCTAGACTGGGGTAAAAGAGTCTGCAATTATCGAAACAGAACTAGTGCAGAATACAACAGACATGGTTTAGGTGATTCGTGAAAGGATGAAGATAGAACAACATCGTCAGAAATAATATGTTGATCAAGGGAGGAGACCCTTAGTGTTTAATGTCGGGGATCATGAATTTCTAAAGGTGAATCCAAGTCGTGGGCATCCAAGGTTTGGTCGTGGAAGTAAGATTTCTCCCTAGTTTGTTGGGCCTTTTGAGGTGTTAGCTCATGTTGGAGCTGTGGAATATTGAGTACCACATCCCCCACAGATGAGTTAGATACATGATGTTTTCCATGTATCACAGCTCCATCGTTACTTGAACCGGATTAAAAGAATTGGTTTGATCGGTTGTTGTTGCTTTGTGCCCTGATAACGGGTTGCCTCATGTTTTTCTTAATAAGGTGATATCTATTCATTCTTTTATTAGTTGTTCGTTATTGATGGAAATTGATAAAGAACATAAATCCGGAATTAATCAATAATTAATTTGATAAAGATAAAGAGGCATGAAATTAATCTGGTTGATGCCATTGTTGTAGTTGTTCTAATTTGTTTGTCATCGCAAGCATGTAAAAGATTTTGTGATAGCTCACTAATTAGGTTTCCCTAAATTGGAACATATGAATTGAATCTATTTATTAAAGAGGAATTAAAGAAATTTTTGTTGATAAAGGATAATTCCTGATTGGGTTCTGAGTTACCCTCTTTCTTGTATGGTCGAATTCCTTGTAGTTTGGAGCCATGAGTGCTCATTTTGTATAAAGGATGGATGCCTTGTTAAAGAGCCAAGAACCCATTTGATGTGATGATTGTTTTCCTACTACTTGTGATATGATGTGAGCGTGTATGGCTATTGTGATATGTGGATGCAGGGAGGGCTTGTGGTGGTGGTAGCGGATGACGCCTAGAGTGGCGAGATGCATCAGTTTATTCATATGGGTGTCGGGGTGGACACCACGGATGATGGTATGGAATGGATGTGATGGTTGGATGTTGGTGGTTTTGTTTGGTTGTTATCTACTTTACTTTCCCCACTTCTCAAGGAAGTTGGTTTCGCTTAACCTTCTTCCAAAAGGGGCGGAGACGCATGGGGTATGCCACGTGCTTTCCGTGTATAGCCTCTTGAGGGAGAATGGGTCTACACACTTTCTATAGGAAGCAAAGACTCGACGGGTAGTATATCTACTCACCGTGTTGAGCCCCCTTGTGTTTAGTAGCATAAAATTCTTTTCTACAATTCCTGGGAATAGGGGAATGTAATTATATATTGAAATTATGAATAAATGATGTTAACCTGTGGTGTTGGAATTTGCTGGAACATAATGATGACGTTGTAATTTGAAAAGGGTAAAGTGGACCCTTTGTGTATGCCAATGAAGTTTAATGTGGTTTTGTTCATTGTTAAATAATTTGAAAATAATTAATTAACGTAATGTTGAAGTGATGAAATAGGGAATGAAGTTACCTAATGAAGTTCTTTAACTAGGTTTGTGCTTATAGGATACCTAGTCTTAGAAGTGACAGCCCAGAGTCTGAGATACTTTAGCTGTAGTGGTGTCTAAGACTAGGTTATGCCCATAGTGTGGTTGTGATATATATATATTCTATACCTTTTGTGTTTTTAAATGCTACTCCACCCTGTCGGTAAGGTAAACTGACACCCTGGGGATTCTGAGCCCGGGGGGGGGGGTGTTTCCCCAGCATTATGATAGGTGGTTGAATAACTGACTACCCCCTTTGACCCTGCTCTCTTCTCATGGTAGATATTTATGCTGGTAGGCACAGTGGTTATTTTCCCCATATATGTGTGTAGAGGGCTGTAATATCTTGTGGTTATTTCACACACATATATTCTGGGTATAGTATCTTATGGACTACGATAGTTGTAACGTGTATAGGCTGTGATGGCTTGAGGATCATTACTCGACGTATGTGTTGTGATGGCTTGAGGTATAATACCCGACGTATGATACATGTTATGCGAGCTATGGTGGCTCCTGGAAACTACCTGGTTTCTTTTGGTTGTGAGGATGGTGTGGTGCTTAGCCCAGGTGTCTGTGGGCAAGCCTTTGTGGTGCACGTGGTGCCGATTGCAGAGCTTATCCCAAGTTTATACGAGCAAGCCTTTGGAGAGAGATGCATGTGACGTATGTCATTGGGGAAAAGAGACAAACCAGGGAGGATGTAGTAGTGGGATACCCTTGACATTCTTTACTATATTCTATATTCTTGTATGCGTTACTTGGTGAGAGTATCCATGGTGAGGTTGGGAACTTAGTATAACTGTTCAGGTGACGAGTTAGTTTCACTTGTTGTTCATTGTGTTTTAGCCTGCTTTCATTAATTTTTCACAAGAGGTTTCGGGGAGGATCCTAGTGATTATACTATTATACTCACCCTACGTATATATAAACTGTTTTTAGGTCACTTGGAGCAGGTTGGAGATCAGGCTGGTTACTACTAGCTTGTGGTTGCATGAGTTGTTTAGGCATGTAGTTGTTGATGTCTTTCCTTTATTTTGGGTACATGTAGTTACCCCTTTAAGTTGTGTTACTTTTTCATGACATTTCATATATGAACATAGGTTTATTTTATATTTAATTTGGAGTTTGTTGGTGTTTATCTTATCTCTCTCTTCCGCCTGTGTTCTCTTAGAGGGTAATGCCTCCCATTTGTGTGTTACTATACCCTTGGTGTTAGTTTCCAACCCGGGGCCTACTGGAGGCGGGACTCGGGGGTCATTATCTCCATTTTCAAATTTCCAGCCCAACAGTGGTACACTTTGTGGGGAGGGGGTTGTGATAAATAGACCATGTGATATTGAGGGAGTTTTACGATGTTCTTGATTATGTTGAGGAATTTTTTATAACATTATACACATCAGTAATAATATATTAACCTATCATTCAGGAATTATATAAATTTTTTTGCACATACAAGGGATGGAAAATATGAATAAATTATGTTTATCTTGGTCCAAAAATATAATATTCAAAATGATAAATTAATAGACTTTATGTTCTTTCACTGTTTAAGTAATTTACTAATCCATATTAATGTTCTGTATAAAATACATGAATTATATAAATCTACCATTATCATTTTTTATATAATTTATTTAAATATATTTATATATCGTGTATAATCTTAAAACTTATTTCCAAATGTTTTTTATAAATAAATTGGTAATGTTTTTCTAATATGATAATGACTTCAATAACTCACATTCAGTCAGATGACCCATCTAATACTCCCCCAAAATCATATTATAATGTCCAAAAAATTTCTATTTCCATTTATTATAATTTTATTCCATCTCATTTACACCAATATTCCACATTCAATCTTCATCCCTTATATTCAACACCTTTTACTTTTTGGGTTCAATAAAATTTAAATTGGGGTAGATATGGGTGTTAATTATTAGGCTTCATTAATATTAATAGGATATTGGAGGGATGATATTTTATGAATTTTCATAATACTGTAAAAAAAAATATTCATTATATGTATATATAAATATTGTAGTATATTTATTTAGTAGATAATTATAATAATAAGAGATAAATTAACATGAATCCATTTGTTATTTGGATTTTAAAAAAATTTAATACAGTTCTGTTATTTAACATATTTATGGTAACAATAATTGATGTCATAGGATTACTATATTAGACAATCAAATAACCATAATGTGATAAAATGTAAATTCCCATTGATTATAATGAATATATGCATATAAACATTTATTGGAAGAATGATATATTATATAAATAAGTAATAATATGTTTTTAGAAAATAGTTATAGTTAATTTTGTTTGTTCTTATTATTTTATTTACTAATTTAATTAATTAATAAAATTTTATTTATTGATTAATATTCTATTTTATATACATGATTAAATTTACATTAAGGGGCATTGGAGAGTTTTAAAAAAACATACAAATAGGTTACGGTGTGAGAGAAATGAAACCTCATTAATTTTTCATTTCATTTTTTAATAGGAACTCTAAGGGTTGACTTAAAATCAATGAATATAATATATATATATATATATTAGACCAATTATAAATTGATAATGGATAATATCATAGATAATTTATCTTAAAATGTTAAAAATACCACAATTTGTTTCCTAAAATATTTTTAGGTAGGGTGAAATAATCAATTATACACACACCATGTACCGTACATTTTCCTTGGAGTGGATTAAGTAATTTGATCATTTGACTATATTTAAGATTATAAATTTTCCTATTATGGTATTTAATTTTTATTATTATTTTATTGCATTGGTGATATAGAAAATTGATATAGTGACCTATGCTTAACATACATGGATATTACAATATTTTAGATAAATATTCATCACCTTACAATAGTACATAAGTTTTGACCATAATAGTTTAGTGGCATTGGAAACATGGAATAAATTATTCCAACTCGGTGAAATATCTTCAATGTTTCCCACAAATATCTTCCCAAATAGAACTTCTACTTAATACCATTCTTTATAACACAGTGAGAGGAAACTGAATAAATGGGTTATCTAAGATACTCAGTAAGGGAAAACTATGGATATATGATAGAATAAAGTCATTATAATGGTATGAGAACTTGATCAAAACATTTAAATATCAAAACCTTCATATTAAATATAATAGTCAACAGTCATGTAATAATTATTGGTAGTTCATAAGAATAGAACCATATGGGAAGCAAGATCATAATCTCTAAGATCACAACAAGAAATTAAGACACGAGAGTAATGCATACTCATTAGAAGAGAAAATCCTACAACAAGAATACATAAAAAGAACTTCATAACATGATAGTCTTCAGATAATCACCCACTTACCTTCATTAGGATTTTCATTCCCTCGCATGTACCATATTATTTTTGGCATGGGATGACATCTATTGTACCCTCTTTTTTGGGGCTTGGGATTCTCTCTTATGTACCCCCTTTTATGGGAAAGGGATACCATCTCATGTACACACTAATTTTATGGTAGTTATCTCTTCCTATGAAACCTTTTATGTTAGGATTGAGATTACCTCATGTGTAGACACATGTTTGGGGGATGTTATTCCCTCCCATATATCCTCTTGTCTCGGGTTTGGGATGCCCTCGCATATACCATCTTTTTCGGTCATGGGATTCCCTCCCTTGTAGCCTCATTTTTAGGGATTGGGATTCCAACCCTTTCACCCTCTTGTTTGGGTATTAGGATCCCTCCTATGTACCATCTTGTTTATATCTAGGGATCCCCCATCCCTACCTGTGTACTGTCCTATTTCGAGCTTGGAATACCCCCATTTAACATATTGTTTCTGGCCTGGGATTCCCAATCGTGTTCCCTTTTTCATGGATATTGGGATTCCCTCCCATGTACCCTCTTTGTTTCGTCATGATATTTCCTACCATATACCCTTTTGTTTAAATCAAGGGATGCCCTCCCATGTAGCCTCTTTTTTTCAGGCATGGAATGACCTCCCATGTACCAATTGTTTTGCCTTGGGATGTCCTCCCATGTACCCACTTGTTCTGGGTTGGGATTACCTCCCCGTTTACCCTTTTGTTTTGATAATGGGATGTCATCCGATAAACCCTCATTAATTAGGCTTGGAATTACATCTTGTGTACTCTCTTTTTTTAGTCTCGGGATGGCCTCCCATGTACCCTCTTCATTTGGACATCAAATTCCCTCACATGATCAGCCTTGTTTTGGGAATTGGATGCCTTTATTTGTATCCATAATTTCAGGAATAGTATTTTGTCCCATTGACTAACTTTTTTCGAGGATGTGATACCATCTGGTATACTATTTTGTTTGAGGCTTCAGATGTTATCCTATGTAACCTATTGTTTTGGCCATGGGATTCCCCCCTTGTAAAATCTTATTTCAGGTTTGGGATTCCATCTAATGTACCCCTTTTCCCAACATTCTATTCCCTCCCATTTACCCATTTACCTGATACATAATTTATCATTACCCAATGCATGGTATTGAGATATTGGTCCCACCCACCACATATTGGAATCATACATACATGATCCACAAGATAATAAAACATTTATCATCTCATCACCCAAAAAATGATATGGGTTTCATAAAAATTAAACCATTACTCCTTATGTGAAATTTTATCATAGTAGTTTCATCATATTCTAACCAATAAAAACTTAATTTCATCAAAATAATGTTACTAAATCATAAACTTTTAAAAGAAGTGGGTTTCAAAATAATATAATGGTTGGAAGAGAAGATTCAGTCACAAAAATTATTCAATTGAAAACATATACCATTCTAGAAAGAATACAAATGGTATCCTTAGACTATATACATAGTAATTAATAAGCTATAAAAATTTATTTCATATTACACGGAGAATGATTTTGAAGGATATCTTGGAACATTTGAAAATAAAATTAACAACTAGTTGAAAACCGGTTTCATAAACTATTAATTATTTACAAAGTATATTTCCTTGAATACCACATTGAAAAATATATAAAAGAATCTTTTAAAAAAATATTGAAAACAATAATGATTAATATATCCTTTATTCATTGAAAAACATGAAATCATTTGAAAAAAAAATTTCTCAGAAAAAACATATAAACCTATAATGGAATCTTTTATCAAAATTGAAAACATTTTTCTCTGAAAAATTTAAATTAATATTGATAATGTTTAAAATAATTTTAAATCATAAAATATTTTTTATATAATTTTATAAAGACACGGTTTGGGATGAGAATAAATTTTTGTCCGAAGAGAGCAATAATGTCATATATTCCTATAACCATAACTATCTAAAGTAATAAATAGAGGAAAATGGTACAAATATATTAACATATTCTATGTCATCATAAGAGATGAAAATTCATAATATTTTTTGATAGATGGATCATAATATTTCATTAATAGAATCATAATCATAAACAGTTTTGATAAAAGATGAGATTTTATCTATAATCTATTACCAAATTGGTAACCTTTAATCATAATCCCCCTAAAATAATTACATTACATAAATCATGAAATTTAAAAAAAATAATGATATTTATGATATTAAAATTCAATGGTATGTAAATAAAACTAATAATAATTATAGGTCAATAACCTGACATGTATCTCAACGAATAAAAGTTGATATGAAATTATTTTACTGATTTTGTAACTTTTTAACCATAAACACCATTAATGAAATATTATAAAATGGATATTTAATAGCCATTAACTTATGTATAAGAATCATTGAATAAATAAAAGTGATATAAATACAAAAAGAAAATTGGATAATAAGGAATATGTATCATAGAAAAAAAAATTGAGATGTGAAAACCTATCCCTCAAGTCTTGACATTTTACAAAACATTTTTATACCTCTTCTTCTTTACGGAACTCCACTAGGTTTTCAACAAAGAGATCCTTGGATGTCATTATTCCCAATGTGAGGCTTATTGAATTATGATAGGGATGAATGTAGTATATATTTGTGAGGTATTTATGTGACAGAAGGTTTCTGAGTTGTGATAAGAGGATGAGTAGATGAATAAGTGGGGAAAAGGAAACATTGAGCATTATTTAAAATCTTTGAGTACTCAATAAGTATTAATTTTCCAGAAAGTAATAAATTGTCCATCTAGTATCTTTATTTGTGTAATGGTCAAACTATCTCAATAATATGATTTTTAGACATGTTTCAGGTCATTTTTACATCATATTTTCAATGTTTATTCATTAATTAAGAACGTTTTTTCCATAATGACTCCAATTAATTTTAATTAACTTCAAAAATATTTTTTTTCAAAAACCATGATCAAATTATTATAAATTATTATTTATTAATATTCAATATTTGTAATATATTTTTTAAATTCTAATCTTAGAAGTTGTATAAATTAAAATATAATTAATCTAGCAAATGAGATGAGACGATATGTTTTTAACATAAAAAATTCTAAAAGATAGAAATGATTTTATATCCAATTTCAATGTGAAATTGGTTCTAAATACCTTAATTTTATTAATTTATGTATAATTATAATTAATATACATAAAAATAATATATATTTTAACATATAAAATTCATTATATGATAAAGTAGTTTTGAATTAAAAATGAGTTTTTTCCACATTTCATCCAAAAATGTAATCTGTTAGAAAAAATATGAAAATTTATCCCAAACTATATTTTAATATTCCTCTTTCAAAAATAATTATTATCGTTTAAAATAAAAAATTAAAAAATTTCAAAAATATATTTAATATAGGTTCAAAATAAAAAGTTGGTAAAATTACCTTTTAGAAAAATACTCATTATCGTTAATATAATTAGAATCATTTTTATCATATTACTATAAAATATATTTGGTGATTATAAAAATACTAATTGAATATATTATTTGTAAATTTTATTTAGAACATACATCAAAGTCATCTGCTTAATTTATTGAGATATAATTGTATTTATTCATAGAAAAATATTTTTCTTATAAATCAAATTTATCTATTTTTCATATAATTCATACATTAATTTATAAATAATTTATATCCAAAGAATTAATTTTATATAAATGGTTAAATTATATTTTCAAAATTCAGTTATTAATATTCTAAACTTAAATTCCAATTGATTGGTTGTAACTAAAATAATATTTTAATAACAATATTAATAGTATATTTTTGGTCAAAAAACTCTGTTTTTTTGTGTTTGAGAAGCTACAGAAGAAGTTCTATATTGTGTATAACACAATACAAACATAGTGTACTGTGTTTCAGTAGATAATCTAAGTGTTCCATGTAGTGAAATCATAACTTTTTTTTTCATGAAATTCATTCTAAATATATTACATTCATGAAAAACAATTAATATTCAGTGTTGTGTGAAATGGAATATGTCCTAATGATTAAATTAATTTGAAAAAAATATTAATGATGTATCAAAATGTTACGAATACACCAATAAAAATGATTTTCACACTTTAAATTCATAAGATTTATCAATTATTTAATACATGAATGTTCTATTCTTATAAACCAACATCATAAAATAGATTTCTAAAACATCCATTAAAAGAATAAATTTAGAAATATTATGGTTACAGAAAGTAACTCATAACTAGGTTCCACAATGGGAGAACATGGATGGAATGTGAATTCATGGACATCGATGAGCAATCAACCTATCTTATTCTGATGGAATGTAAAAGATATCATAGATCAGAATAAGTAGGTGATCACAAAACAATAAATATGTGATGATATAAGGGACCATTAGATTCATTTTAAATGAAGGCACTTGGACAAATATTTTGTGTAATATCCTTCTACATGCATGGTAGAATTATTTTACTATATATTAACAAAATGAAATATATTTACATTATTTTATTCCTTTTCATAAACACAATCTCACCCTTTGGTTTTTCAATGCATGATTTCATCTCTAACTCTATAAAATGAAGGTGAGTTTTTTTGGTGAAAGAATAAATAAAACATGAGGAAATATGATATTTTATTCCATAAATATTTAGATATTTTCATATAAAATGGTTACCATAGTATATTAAACATCAATAAATCCGCATATGGTGAGATAATACCATTATATCATAAACATCATCCAGTGATTAACTAAAATTTCCTTAAACAGATAACACTATAACCCTTTCAAAAGCTAAAATTACAAAACATTATAATTAAGGTCACTAAATGAACAAAACATTTATCATTTTTTATATCATAAAGTGTCTCTTGGTTTTTACATTCCAAACACATGAATAACATCACCATCTATTCTCTTAAAACATCATAGTCATTTGAATTAACATAAATCCTTTTGGAAGATATAAATGACTCCTTATTCAAATTATTATAAGATATATTCCATAAAGCAAATAACTTGTAAACATCATCTAGTTCAATACATATCACATTATAAAATAATACATCATCAGTTCTGAGACTATAAATACTATCCAATTTACATTATCCTTATAATTACCTCTTTATCCGTATAAAATATCATTTTCTTATCCTTAAGAACATGTTAATGGTTACCTTCCATTAAAGTAACATTTCTATGAAATCAATTTACAAGTTATTCGGCACCATTATATAAATTTTTTAAAATTCTTAATGGATATCTCATACTTTATGGGTCATATAACATAATTCATCAATTCTTACACAAATACACATCAATCATCCAACATTATTATTAAACTATTACTCAAGCTTCATCATCTATTAAGTTTATAATCATGTTCATGAATGAAAAATGTTATTCATGTATTATTTTCCCCAATCTGAAAAAAATCATTATTCTTATGTTTAATATAAACAATACTATTATTAATTCACATTCCTTTTACATGTCAGTTTTTGTCATTTTATCATCAGTTGTATGACTAATAAAAGTACCACCTGCTGATTTTTTTATAAGAATTACCCAATGAACATAAATTTACAAATATTCCATTCTTTTTATATCATATAAATTAAATTTTATCCCATTTAATTATAGTCCATACCATTGAATAAAACTATAAATCATAGTGTGAGAAATACATATAACGGTAAAAAAACTACATAATTAAGAAAATTACGTATAGGATTTATAATCATGATATTTTCACTAATATTTGACACCATAAGGTTATCCTTATTTATCGATAGTTTTATTTTATTTAAATCTGTCATGATAACTCATAAATAATTTTGGAATTTTATAAGCACACCCCTCGAGAGTGTCAAATCATGTGCACCGCAAGGCCCACTACAGTGCACCATTTCCAGATAGAGTATAGATCAATATAGTGTTTTCAGGGTTTTTATATCTATGTAAATTTGTAATAGAGAAATATCCACTTTTAATATCTTTATATTGATTTATTTATTTTAAACCACTAGTTATATCCATTACCAAAATTCTGTGAAAAATTTATACAAATTACCTCATCCTTAGACTTATCTTTTGATATGTCCCTTGACACATCATTATAAATATTAATATGAATCTCAGTAAATATTTCTCTTCCTATTTTCCATAGGACAAATAAAATTTTCCATTGATACCTACTATAGTGACCCTTACATAATATTCTGGGATATTAAATCATTTTATATGAATATTAAAAACATTAAAAAAGATCATTCATGAGGACCAAAATAGTTTACTAAATTTGGAATCATGGAAGATAATAATCTAAATTGGGAAATACCTTCAATGATTCCAAAAACGATCTTACCAATTACTAATTCTTCATAAATCCATTCTTCATAACCTACAAAATGGGAAAATATCAAAAGGGTTTTATCATATGTTTAGTATTGGTAAATAGGGTTTAAATATAACAAAAACATGAGCATAAGTGTATGAGAACATGATCATAACATTATAAGATCATACCATTCATTAAAATTTAAAACAATATTTTAGGGAATATATATTAGAATTTAAATAGACATAAATTATAATTTAATCAAGAGCCTAATTCATGTGATCATAATAGTGGAACATGACACTTAATTGAGGTAAACACATACGCCTAGAAAATCCAATGTTAATGATATGCATAATGTACATAATACTATGTTATGATTGGTCTAATCACCCATTAAAATGGTTCATGATTGGGATAACCCCGTGTTTTTCTTCTATTTTTAGTTATTGGGATTACCTCCCCTGTACCCTCAATTTTTATGCTTAGTATGACCTCCTTTTTCCCAATTGTTTAAGGCTAGGTATTACATCATGTGCGCCTTCGTGTTTCGGGCTGGGAATGCCCTCCAATGATTTTTTAATCATGGTATTCCCTATTGCACACCTGCTTCATTCATTCTTGGGATACCATCCTATATAACTTCTTACTTCAAATTGGTAATCCCTCATGTGTGCACTCCTGTTATGAGATTATGATTCCCTTATGTGTACCCTTTTGTTTCATGATGGGGGTACCCTCCTATGTACCCTCTTATTTTTTCCACAAATTCCACCATCTGTATCCTCTTGTTCAAGGCTTCGTATTCCATCTCATTTACCCACTTGATTAACAATTTAGATTCCCTTCAGTGTACCCTCTTGTTTCAGTATTATGATCCCCTCTTATGTTCTATCTTTTTTCGATAATGGGATTTCCTCCTATGTGTACTATTGTTTCCTGCTTAAGATGTCCTCCCATCTACCCTTATGTTTCAGACATGGGTTTTCCTCATATTAACCCTCGTGATTTAGGATTGGTAATCCCTCCCATGTACCCTCTAGTGTAACCTATTGTTTTGGGCTTGGGATTCCCTCCCCATCACCCTCTTTTTTCAGTTTTGGGATTCCTTCTTTTTTACTGAAATGTTTTGATATTTTTATTCCATATCATTTGACCTCTTATTTTTTATTATGGTATTTCCTCCCATGTACCCTCTTGTTTTGGTATTTAGATTACATCCCTTGTACCATATGGTTTCGGAATTTAGATGTTCCCCAATTTACCCTCTTATATATGAAATGGGATTCAGCTCCACAAACGCTATGGTTTATGGCTTGGTATTACCTACAATGTTACCTGATGGTTCCTACTTTAGATTACCTCTAACATAACCACTTTTTTCAGAATTGGGATTTCCCCAAATGTACCCTCTTGTTTTGGGCTTAGGATGCCCTCCTGTATACCTAAGTATATCAAGAATGGGATTCCCTCCCATGTACTCTAATATCTCATATAACATGTAAAATTACCCAATGAATTATAGGGAGATATAGTACTCACCCATCACATAATTGAATCATACATACATGTTCCATCAGATAATGAAACGATCATAATGTTATGACTGATAAAAATGTATGGGTTTCACAAACATCATATAATAACTCATGAAATGACATAGTATCATAAACATTTAATCATATCCTAATATATGGAATATATATTTGTCTCATAACCATTTCATCAATTCATAACCTTTTAATATAATTTTGTTTCCAAATCATACAATCCATCAAGGAAAAATAGTTGTCATAAACATCATTCTATAAAATGAAAGGCCATTCAAAAAATAATATGAATGGTATCCTTGGACATATACCCAGTATATCAAAATCTATAACAATGTATGTCATCTTTGATGGATATATAATTGGAAGGATCAAATGAAACATTTCTAAATAAAATTATCATTTCTTTGAAAATAAAATTCATAAAATAGGAATCATTTTAAAAATCAATTTCATGGAAAACAACATTAAAATAATTATAATGGAGTCATTTACAAAACTATTAAAAATTTATTGAAAAAAATTTCAATTATTGTTTTATAAATGTAAAAGCATTAGATAAACTATTACTCATAATATAACCATTAAAAGAAATAATGGAATGATGAAAACATTGTGAAAAACATTTTGATATAAAACTTTTAAAAGAATATTGAAAAAATATTGAAACCCATTTTCCTTGAAAAAAATATAAAATATATTAAAAACTGCTTAAAAAACATTATTAATGAAAAAATGTAAAATAATAATGAAATCATTTAATTTTTTTCATAAAATATTTTTTAAATATTTTTTAGATAACATGGTATTTGAAGGACACAAAATTCCAACTGAAGAGAGAGATTAGGATAAGATTTTATAATAAATATCTTATTTATATTATGTAATAATGTGTTGAAAATGGTAGCAATACATGGAGATATTATGAATAACCATAGGAGAAAAAATACATTGGTTTTTAAAAGAGGATGATCGTAATATATCAGGTATGGAATAATATTCAGAAATAATAATGATAAATGGTGACATTTTGGAAATAAATTCTTCCCACTTTGGTAACATTTAATCATAATTTCGATGAATTAATAACATTAAATGAATCAAAAAATAATAATGAATGGAATTAGTTTGTTGGTAAAACATGTCCAATAGAATTATATAAACATCATTGAAACCTATAGTTTCTTAACATGGAATATATCTCAATAAAGAAAAACTGAGACAACATTATTTGTCCCATTTGGTAGCTTTTGACCAACAAACTCCATGAATGAAAGATTTTAAAATTGAAATTTCACTACCCATAAATTTACATTTAATAATTAGAAATTACATTAATGGGTGGTATATGAATAAAAACGATATTAGTGTTCTATAAAGAACATGATGCATAAAAATAAAATTGAGATGAGAAAACCCTTGTTTTACGTCTTTACGTCCTTTATACACATCAAACATACTCTTATTTGGGTAACACCACTTGATTTTCAACAAAAGGATTTATTGAATAGATTTAGGGCAAAATTTAGGAATCTTGGATTATGGGCCAGATTTTGGGATATGATTTGGGTATGGCTAGGATGAGAAAAAGGGATCAGAGGTGTGATGAGAGGTGGAGGAGAATGAGAGGAGGCCTTTTATATTTTGGTAGAAGGACACATTGTGTATTCTTGATAATCATTGAGTGTTGCCCACATTTTTTTTCATTAAGGGTTTCAAATAGACAAATATATATCCTTATAGGTGGATTTGTCAATATATTTCAATAAAATAATTTTTAGACAACTGTAGGTTAATTTTTACACCTTATTTTGTATGATTAATCATTAACTACGCTTGTTTTTTCTAGTAATCACAATACTTAATTTCAAATAAGTATACTAATATTTTTTCATCAAAAACTATGTTGATCATAAAAAAATTATATTATATTATTTCATATTATTAAATCTATTTTTGGAAATTCTAGTTTAATAGGTGGCATGAAATAAAGTTACAATTAATCCCACATACGTGGCGAGATGACATGTTTTTAAAGAAAAACAGTTAACAAAGTGGAATTTTCTATATAAAATTAAATTTTAATTTTTTTAATATAATCTAAATTTTATTAACTGATATATAATTGATCTCAATATAATTTAGATACAATTTAATATATAATTTACCTGTATTAACAAATTAGATGAAAACGAAGTTTTCAATTAAAATTCAATATTTTCAACTTTTCATCCAAAAAATGAATTATTTTATGAAAATAAAAAAAATTCACCCAATTAAAAATGTTATATTATTGTTTCAATATTGAATTTTATTTTTTCAGTTAAATATAAGAAAATTTTATAAAATTACATATGAAATAGGTTCTCCATTAAAATGTTTCCAAATTAACATTTTGCAATATACTACTATTTATTCATATTATTGGATTAATTATTATCTTATTCATATCAAATATATTGGATTAGTATATAAAATATTGATTAGATATATAATATATAGATTTTATTGAAAAATTTCATCAAAGGTGGTATGAATAGTTTATTAAAAAAAGTTTATTTTATATAAAAAATAATTTACATAGAAAAGTTATTTCATTATTTTAAAATATTCCCAACTTTCACATTACAGTAATCGATTACCAAATAAATCATTTTATATATATATGTGAATATCATATTTTCACATTTTAGTAAATATTATTCGTAACATTCATTCTAATGACATGGAGGTTACAATAATAATATTTTAATAATAATTATTGTTTATTTTACTTTGGTAATAGTTACCCTTGCATGTAATCCATGATATTGATGAAACCCGGAACTATGTGTAAAATAATCCAAAAATAGTGTTCTATGTATTGCAAGAAAATATTAGTGTTTTATTTAGTGATATAATAACATGTGGATATGTGAAACACATTCTAATCATAGTTCTTTCATATTACACAAGCTATATTTAGTGTTGTGTGAAATGAAAAAAAAACAAGAAGATTAAACTAATCCAAAAGAATCAAAAAAAATTGTGTTGTTACAAATTTGTCCACTAATGATGTCAGTTTAACCATGATTTCATTTAATATAAATTGAAATAATATGAAAATTATATTAATGATCCTACTTCTAACATAGGAAGAATTTTTTTTTATTTTTTATGAAATATATTTTCATAATTTATATTTAATTATATTCTATATTTATATAATTATAAGATAAAAAATACACCTTATTCATCATTAATCTTCTAGGGTTACATTTGTTTCTAGTTTTTTGATATTATCATATTGATCATCTATGAGGGATGGGTTATGGACAACCACCTTCAATAGCCTTTAGGAAAGGTTTGTGTTTTCTCACTACATCACATACATCTATTGGAACATGTATTGCATTGGATCACTATATTGAATCTTAAAGAAAAATTACAATGTTATAGAACATAGTATGAGAGAATGAGTAAATATTGAAAAATTGTAATGAGAAGTTTATAGTGATGGTTGAGATTTTGATTATTTTATTATCTGGAATGATTATAAGCATTTATATTGATATTACATACTTGATATAAAATTCAAAATCATTTGTAAATGTTTTACATTTCTTCATTAACGATTACAATACTATGATAATTATTATATATATATATATATATATATATATTAGGGATAATTTAAAATCGTACAAATTCATATTTTAAACTATCATTATTATTTTCCATAGATTCAGGTATCATAATTTGTAATTATGTACATAATGATTGTGTAAAGATATAAATGAGGGATTTTCTAACCTAATAGAGTGCTGTTAATGTTGGGTCCCCCTAAATGTTTTATTTTAACTTGATCTTTTGGTGATAACCATATATGTTTTCTATAATTAATTAAATTAAACATATCATGATTAATTTCAAGAGTAAGATCCCATATGGGAAATATGTTCTGATTAATCCCCAATAATTCAAATAGAATATTAACCCTTATTATAATTCCACAACACTTGTTTATACTAATTTTAGAAATTATTATTATTTGTTTAGTAACATCTTGGAACCAGGATCCACTAAATAGTGCCCCAAGATAGGTTGGCCACATGAAATCAACCACATAACCCCAAATGCATAAAGGCTACCAAATATTAGCAAGGGGGTAGGGGTGTAAAGCCCCGACTCTAGTTTTCTAGAGTCGGATCATTATAACATAACATTGGAATGACCACAAAAGATCAAGTCTCGAAAGAACAATTATTTTAGTATCATTGGAAATACTAGATACATTCATTAATTTTTCATTACATTATAAAATGAAAAACTTCAACCACATAGTCTCCATAGGCAACACTCATATCGCTTACACTATACCTACATGTCAGTCATAATATACTTCTTCACATCCTGGGAAAAATAAAACATAAAAAGGGGTGAGCTTAGATGCTTAGTAAGGATAACAATATAGTAGACATTTTCATAAATAAGAATGATAATTTAAGGCAATGAAAGACTAAAAAATCCTTTTAAACTTGTTCTTCATAAAAATATGCAAATATAAAAAAAATTAATTCCATTTACTTATTCAAATGGATATTCTACTAGTCGAATAATCCCATGCGATATCAATAGGCACTTTCAGAATGATGGAATACATAATGCCAGACTTTATAACCACATAGTCAAGGCCTTGTTCAAAGACAACAAATAAGATTTTGTCAAGGACTTTTTCCAAGACACTATTTTGTCTCATGAGACCTACAGATGCATCAAGGAGCTATAGCGGGCTCCACCCATTAATTACTAAGTCCAATTAATTCCTCATATGAAAAGGTTTAAACATAACATAATCAGTCATATTAAAACAAGCATATGAAATGTCAATACGTTATCCATAAACCATGAATGGTAAAAAAATAACACATCCATAGTCAAACATATCACAAAACCATAAATACAACATTGATGTATTTTATATTAATAAATCAACATCAATTAAGCTTAAAATCCATCAAAAGATTTTGACATAGATGAAATCAAACATTTTTTAGAGGAATATATCATTCTATTTTTAAATCTTATAAAAGTCAAGTAATTATAAAAGAAAAAATTTATTTTGAAAATATTATTATAATATTGTAAGGGATGCTTCAATGATGTTATAACTGGAGAAAATAGCCGCACCCGCCGTATTAGTTAAAAAACATTCTCACCTTAAGTTTGTTGAAAAGTTCATCAAGTACCTTATTTGGAAAACGATGGAATGATTCCTTTTGAACCATGTTATAAAAAGTCAAATAAGGTAATAAATTACATTAACCCATATTCTAGTAAATAGTAAAAATGTTTTGGAATACGATTTTAAGAATCATGGATGTAGATGATAAAGATTCCCAATAGATACTTACATAAAGACAACTTCAGATAATAAAGAGACTATGAAATTAACCCATAACTTGTACTTTTCGTTGGTCGAGGGTATGTTAACCGCCTGTATAATGGTAAAATATTTGTTATTAAATTTTAAAATGACCATATAGATTAATATGATATCATATATGATCTTCTGATATTTATTTGTTAATGATATTTCTGTAGTATCATCGTTTCGGGTGTTAACTGATTCTTTTTCCATTATATGATTTGTAATGTAAGTAATGTTCATTATGGGTAGCATGTTTCTTATTAATATTCAAAATATATTAAGCCTTTTAACATTATTTTTAATCATCAAATTAAAATTAGTCTTGAATGGATACGTTGGTGAATAAATCTCATTGCGTTCGTAGAGATGGTAATTCGTACGTAAGCATGAGGGACATTATCATTCTTTTGATATTAAATTAGTATATAATTGGACAGAATATCATATATAAAGAATAATTATCATCATATATGTTGACCTCACCTGTTTTGATAATCTCAATCATGTATTCATATGTGCTGAAAATCCCAATTATGTTTTCATTCTATATGATATTTTTAAGTATCATTGATCTATACTTTAATTCTTTCAAATCTATGATCAAACCAATAATAATATTTAAAATAGTCTTTGAAATATGTTAATCCTCATTTATCCATGTTTATACAAGTTATAAATTGATTCTAACACAATCGGATGTGTTCTGCATAAAACAGATAAGTAATCTGTCTATAGCTACTGATAAAGAGCTACCGGTAACCAGTCTACCGATAGACTTAGTCTACCGACAGACAGCTACCAATAGACTTAACACAGAGCTACCGATGTGCTTATAAATGTAAGATACTAACTTACAGATAGCTACCGATACAAACATAGAGCTACCGGTGTAAGTATAAGTAGCTACCAATGGAATAAGAGTCACCGATGGACGAAGCTACTGACAGACTCACCGATCCATCAGACGTACCGATCCATCAGACTCACTGATGCATGGAGCTACCGATGTATGTACCTACCGACGCATGGATCTACCGATAAACAAAGTCACCGATACAAGCATGTACCAACCGACGCATAGATCCACCGATAGAGTCAAAGCAACTAATGACATTGAGCTACCGATGTTCAAGCTACCGATGTTCAAGCTACCGATGTTCAAGCTACCGATGTTCAAGCTACCGATGTTCAAGCTACCGATGCTGATTACCTACCGATCACTCGACTCACTATTTGAATTTCTTTATTTCCTATATTTAATCTATCTAACGGTAATATCATACATTTTAATGATTTTTCAAATATCTGATAAAGGTTGTCGGATGTCAGGAACCCGTACCTCGTACCTGCTGAAAAGAAATCTCTTCTGTCCCCTGTTGGGAGATAAATACGAGAAGACTACGCTGCCCAAAAAGAAGCGAACTAGAGAAGTGCGTGGTGGATGATATATACCAGAAACACAAGAAGAGAAAAAAGGAGTTCCATCAAGAACACAGAGAAGCTCATAGACAATCAAGCATACTCGAGAAGTGTTCTGTGCATATAAGAAGAACACTGAAGAACTTCAACTACTACATTTTCACGGACTGTGAACCTGGAGCATACGACACTCTGTTTCTCAAACAGAAACCAGAAGAGGACTCAAACTCACTTCTAGTCGAATCCAAAGGAGTCCAGAGCTATACTGAAATCACCAGAACCACTTCTAAACTCTACAACTCTTGTTCTGTGATTTATTATTACTCTTTTCGAGCAGTGTGTGTTATCTGATGTATCTAACTCATACACTGTCTCCTGTACTCAAACTGAAGGATTTTAAAATCCTTACCAAACTCTTTCATTCTTTCTTTCCCACGAATAACAGTGGTAGAGGTCTTGTGTGACCTGGACAGCTGGTTGCTGTTGTACTGTTTCCCACGAAGAACAGTGGTAGAGGTCTTGGACTTGGACAGTTGTAAACTGTTGAACCCCGATCCAGGGTGTGGATCATTTTTATATAAACTTTTGAGAGGACTAAGTCTCGGCTTGAGACTGAACCTCTTGGTTACATTGTTGTGCCATCTCTTTCAAAGTTTTATTCCGCTGCTAATCACTTTAAAACCAATACTGTTTTTAAAGTTACTTTGATAATTAAATTAGCAAGTGTTTATGTTAAGTGTAGATTAGTAAGTTAGTTTCAAAAGATAATCACACACTCCTGTGTTGATTAACTGGGAATTAATCAATCCCTTGAGAATCTGACAGAACCTCTACTTTGATATAAATTCACTACAGTTTAATTTATTATTTTATTTGGGGGTCTTTGAGACACTGTTTTTTAAATACAGAAATTTTAATTGGTACTCAATTCACCCCCCTCTTGAGTAAACCACTCCGACCAACACTTGGTATCAGAGGTTGAAAATACATTCTAAAGTACTCTGCTTTTGAACTGTGATTTTAGTTGTATTTTAAAGTTCTTAAAATTTCTGTTATATCTAAATTTTTATCTCTTTAAAATTTTCTCATCATGGACAATAGACTTCAGGGTGCTGCTACTAACCGGCCACCTTTCTTCAATGGAACTAATTATGCTCAGTGGAAACTGAAAATGAAAATTCATTTAGAAAGCATAGGTTTTGATATTTGGACTGCTATTGAATCAGAATACAAAATTCCTACTACTTCTAGATCTACTTGGGATGAACCTACAAAGACTGCTTACAATAACAATTGTAAAGCTATGAATGCCTTGTACTGTGCTCTAGGAGATGAAGAGTTTAATAGAATTTCTGCTTGTAAAACTGCTTATTAAATTTGGGATACCTTAGCTGTTTCTCATGAAGGAACAACTAATGTTAAAGAAATGAGATTGAACACTTATACTATCAAGTATGATAATTTTAAAATGAAGCCTGACGAACCCATTTCTGACATGTATCTCAGGTTCAATGAAATTTTCAATACAATGATCTCGCTGGGAAAGGATGTCTCATCGAAGGAACAAATTATGAGAATTTTGAGGTGTCTACCTGATAGATGGAGAGGCACATCTGTATCAATCAGAGAATCATGTGACATTGCTGCTCTACCTGTCAAGGAACTCATTGGAAAGCTGATGATGTATGAAGAAGAGCTTAAAGTGAATAAAGAGGAAGAAAATGAACCTGCAAGAAAGTCTGTCGCTTTCAAATCCTCAACTTCAAAGAATAAGGAAAAAGAAAAGCTTCAAGCTATATTTGAAAGTTCAAGCTGTGAAGACAGCGGAAGTGATTCTGACAGTGATGCTGAGATGGCTCACATTGCTAGAAGATTTAAGAAATTTTATAGGAAAAAGAAGTTCTTCAGAAAAACAAATTATAAGGGTAAGTATGATCACCAAGGCAAATGGAAAAAGGATTGGAAGAAGAATGAAAAATCAGATGATGTTGTCTGCTATGAGTGCAAGAGAAAAGGACACATTAAAGCCGACTTTCCAAAGCTGAAGTATAAAAAGAAATATGAATATAAGGACAATAAGTTTAAGAAATCCATGAAGGCTACTTGGAGTGCTTCAGAAGACAGCACAAGTGAAGCTGAATCTTCAGACTCTGAAAGGAATCGAGCCAACATGTGCTTTATGACAAACACTTCTGAGGTAACTTCTGAAACTCCTGCTTCAAATTCATATTATTCTGGAGATGATTCTGAAGGTGATAACGTGTCTAAATCTGAACTGTTTGAATACTGTGATATGTTGGAAGAGACATGTAATGAACTTAAGGATAAATACAAGTCATTAAAGAAACAACATGCTCTCACCACTACAGTTAAAACCGAACTCACTATTGAAAAAGAGAAAAATGCTCAGTTGCTTAAAGAAAATACTGAACTAAAATTGTCTAATGAACAACTCAGAAAAGACTTAGAGAAGTTCACAAATGGAAATAATACTCTAACACAGATGCTAGGAAAGCAAGTAGCACCTAAATATACTACTGGTATAGGATACCAACCTGGACAATGGAAAATTGCTAAAACTAGATTCATTTCTAAATCTGGACAAAATGAAGGTAATTCTGGAACTTCATATGCTTCAACCAGTTATATACATAGCTATGGATCTAATAAAGTTTATCTTTCAAAGCACATCAATTATACAAATTATATGAGACCCATTAGACAAATATGGGTACCTAAAGTGCTATTG
The DNA here is from genome assembly GCA_963277665.1 of Viscum album. Lineage (NCBI taxonomy): Eukaryota > Viridiplantae > Streptophyta > Magnoliopsida > Santalales > Viscaceae > Viscum > Viscum album. The sequence goes on from OY728152.1 coordinate 1,430,738,438, forward strand.
GATAACCTGTCTGGACCCAAGAAAATCTGGGTACCAAAATCATCTTCCATCTAAATCTGTTTTGTAGGGAACTTTCTTGAAGAGCTCCTGTAAAGAGACATGGTATTTGGACAGTGGATGTTCAAGACATATGTCAGGAGACTTCTCTTGTTTCAAGAGTTTAATAAAAGTTGATGGAGGCTTTGTCACCATTGGTGATAATTCAAAAGGAAAAATCATCGGCCTAGGCCAGATTGGTAACACTGATTCAATTTTGATCTCTAAAGTTTTATTTGTTGATGGCCTTAAATACAATTTATTAAGTATTTCTCAGTTATGTGATGATGGTTTTCATGTTAAATTTGAAAATGATTCTTGCAAAGTTTTTAATTCTAAGAATTTTTTGGTATTTTCTGCCTTAAGAAATGAAAATGTTTCTGCTGTTAATCTGAATTATTTAGCTAAGCAGAATATTACCTGTTTGAATGCTTTTCATAAAGAATCTTGGCTATGGCACAGATGATTAGGACATTGCAACATTCACTCACTTAGAAAACATTCTAGGAAAAACCTAGTTAGAGACCTACCTAAATTAGAATCCTCAAATGATAGAGTGTGTAACCCCTGTCAAAAGGGAAAACAACACAAAGTTTCCTTTAAATCAAATAATGAAGTTTCGACTTCTCAACCACTTGAATTGGTTCACATGGACCTATTTGGACCATAAAGAGTTTCTAGTTTAAATGGGAAGCACTATGTTTATGTTCATGTAGATGACTTTTCTATATATACTTGGGTATATTTTCTAGCTCACAAAAGTGAAGCTTGTTCTTACTTTGTCAAATACTCCAAGTCTGTAGAGAACCTTAGTGGACTTAAGATTAAAACATTGAGGAGTGATCATGGTCGTGAGTTTGAAAATCAAGATTTTGAATCTTATTGCTCACACAATGGCTATACTCATAACTTTTCTGCCCCTAGAACACCCCAACAGAATGGTGTAGTAGAAAGAAGAAACCGAACCCTTCAAGAAATTGCTAGAACCATGCTCAGTGAATATGACCTGCCTATTTATTTTTGGGCTGAAGCTGTAAATACAGCTTGTTATGTCATTAATAGAGTCTTAATCAGACCTGTTCTTACGAAAACCCCTTATGAATTGTGGAACAATAGAAAGCCTAAGGTTAATTACTTTAAAGTTTTTGGTTGCAAAGTATTTATTCTGAATACTAAAGATAATCTGGATAAGTTTTCTTCCAAAAGTGATGAAGGAATTTTTCTGGGTTACTCTATTTCAAGTAAAGCCTATAGAGTATTCAATAAGAAAACCAAATGTGTGGAAGAATCTGTTCACATCAAGTTTGATGAAACTGATCCACATGAGCCTAAAACCTCTCTTGAGAATCTTGAAGAAGATTTGTCTATTCTGGACCTTAATGATAAATCTAAAGAACCTGTTATAAAAGCATCCAGTTCTGGACTTTTTCCAGAATCTGCTTCTGTTGAACCCGAACCTATAGATGAACCTGAAATTTCTAGTCCAACCTTTACCAGATCAATGAGGATTCTAAAGAATCATCCTTTAGAAGCTGTTGTTGGTAATCTTGATAGAGGAACACAAACTAGAGCTTCTCTAAGAAACCAGGTTGAACATCAAGCTTTTCTTTCACAGCTAGAACCCAAAAATATCAACGATGCTATCAATGATGAATTCTGGGTAATAGCTATGCAGGAAAAATTAAATCAGTTTGAAAGAAACAAAGTCTGGGAATTAGTTGACAGACCCAAGGACACTTTGACAATAGGCACAAAATGGGTTTTTAGAAATAAAGTAGATGAATCTGGAAATATAGTTAGAAACAAAGCTAGAATAGTTGCACAAGGATATAGTCAAGAAGAATGTATAGACTATGAGGAAACTTTTGCACCTGTAGCTAGACTAGAAGCCATTAGGATCTTACTTGCATATGCTGCACATCTGGATTTCAAGTTATATCAAATGGATGTAAAAAGTGCATTTCTAAATGGTTTTATAATTGAAGATGTTTTTGTAGAACAACCACCTGGATTTACTAACCCCCATTTTCCAAATCAAGTTTTTAAACTTTCTAAAGCTTTGTATGGTTTGAAACAATCTCCAAGAGCTTGGTATGATAGACTTAGCAATTTCCTTATTTCAAAAGGTTTTACTAAAGGGATTGCTGATCCAACTCTTTTCATTAAAAGAATTTCTAAAGATGTTTTAGTTGTAAAAATATATGTTGATGATATTATTTTTGGATCTTCTAAACATTCTTTATGTATTGATTTTTCAAAAAGTATGCAAAATGAATTTGAAATGAGCTTAATGGGAGAGCTTAAGTACTTTCTTGGATTTCAAGTATTTCAAAATGAAAATGGTATTATTTTGAATCAAAGTAAATATACAAAGTATCTTTTAAAACGTTTTGGTCTGGATAGTATCAAGGAAAGTGAAACTCATATGAGTACTACCTGTAAATTGGATGCAGATGAAACTGGGAAACCAGTTGATCAAACAAATAACAGAGGTATGATTGGTAGTTTACTTTATCTTACTGCTAGTCGACCTGATATTATGTTTAGTGTGTGTATGTGTGCTAGATTTCAAGCTAATCCAAAAGAATCTCATTTGCTTGCTGTTAAAAGAATTTTTAAATATCTCAAACACACAGTTAAATTAGGTTTGTTTTACCCAAAAGGACAATCATTTGAGTTAATGAGTTATTCAGATGCTGACTTTTCTGGTTGTAAGTTAGATAGAAAAAGCACATCTGGAAGATGTCATTTGCTTGGAAAATCCTTAGTTTCTTGGTGTAGTAAGAAATAGAACTCAGTTGCATTATCTACTGCCGAAGTAGAATATATAGCTGCTGGTAGTTGCTGTGCACAAATTCTGTGGATGAAACACACTCTTTTGGACTATGGATATGTTTTTAAACATGTTTCAATCAACTGTGATAACACCAGTGCAATAAACATCTCTAAGAATCCTGTATCTCACTCTAGAACCAAACACATAGATGTAAGACACCATTTCCTAAGAGATCACTATCAAAAAGGTGATATTTCTCTTGAATTTATTGGCATTGAACATCAATTGGCTGATATTTTCACTAAACCTTTAAGTTCAGATAGGCTAAGTTACATAAGACACGAACTGGGAATGTTCAATTACAACCGGTGTGAAAATCCTCACTAATGTGAAAATTCTCACCGATGTGGAAATTCTCACCGATGTGGAAATTCTCACCGATGTGGAAATTCTCACCGATGTGAAAATTCTCACCGATGTGAAAATTCTCACTAATGTGAAAATTCTCACTGATGTGAAAATTATCACCGACGTGAAAATTCTCACCGATTTGTTTTTCTCACCGATGATTAACTCACACCGATGCAATGTTTTTAAAACATCTGTCTGCCGCCAAGAATACGAATCGTTTTATATTATTTTTATTACTCTATTTCAGTCGTTTATTTGGAATTCCTAAATGATAAAACTACGTCTAAGCCACTTCTTACCTCACCGAGCTCAAAATCCCTCACCTTCGAACCTTAGCTCCCAAATCGACCAAGAACCCTAAAGTGGAAAAAACCAAGCTTCCTATCGTCAGAGATGAGAGAGCAGAACCAAATGCTAAGAAGAAGAAGACATAGCATAAAGCCAGTATTAGTGAAGTCAGAACTAGATCGGGAAGGCGACCAGTGAATCCTCACTGACAGAATAGAGACATAGTAATCGAGAAGGAACTGTGCGTGGAATGGCTACTGCCTAGCAAATCGTTAGTACTCGAGATTCTGGAGGACCAGAAATGGGTGGATTGTTTCTCGAATAACAATGGCCCATACTACCCGAAGTTGGTAAAGCAGTTCTATGAGTTTGTAACCTTTGAGAAGTCTGAGAATGAGAATCGAGTAAGCTCTTTTGTAAATGGAAAAGAGATGTCTTTTTCTTCAGTAGAGTGGGCTGAGAGTATGAAAGTACCACATGAAGGTGTTTCTGGGTATATATCAAGAGCAATGCCACCTAGCAGTGACATCTTTGATTATGAAACCGCCTTAAAAGAGCTGACTGGTAATGGAAATCAAAGGCAAGTGGTTGCTGCTGAAATAGTTGGAGAAAATCGACAGCTTTTCAAGTTTGTTCAGCATGTGTTGATACCTAGACGAGGAGATTTTGAAAATCTGAGATATCAAGATATCTATCTTCTTCATTTTCTAAGACATGGTGTGAAGATCAATCTGTGCAGATTGCTAATGCTTCAAATTGAAGACATGATTAGACCAAAGTCAAAGACTAATGCTTTGTTCTTGGACAAGCTAATTTCAGTGATGATAAAAGTGAAAGGAATAGCTGAGTCTCAGGATGAGACAGTTGTAGTCAAGAACAATTTCTGCATCACCTCGACTGTTTTCAAGTACATGAAAATTAACTGGAACCCATGGAAGGGTGAATGGGTCAGTGATGATCAGAAGATTTATGATAGGTTTAATCTTGTGGATCATCCCTCAAGAAAAAAGGATGAGAGAGATCTGAGTCTGAGACTTGATAAAGAGGAACCTGTTTATAGTGATGAAACAGAAGAAGAAGAAGAAGAAACTCCTATGGATGTTGGAGGAGATCCAGACTTTCCCCCAAGTCCTGTTGCAGAATTGGTCTATTCTAGGAAAGGAAAGGTAAAGGAAATTGTATCTACTCATGAGGATGACCAGTCTGTACCTCACCAAGAAGAAGAGGAAAAGGAAAATGTATCTGAATTGTCTGCTTTTGGTAGTTTAATTATGAGCCCTTTGATTGGAAACTCAGCTATGCCTGCTGATGAAGTAGAAAGAGTTACAGAAGAAGCTGTACCTGTATCAGAAAATCTTCAAGATGCTGCACCTGTGGAAGTTGTTGTGGAAGATTCTGATGAAGAAAGGCCAGCAGAAAATGTTGTTGTGATACATGAGAATGCACCCATTGAGGGGGAGCATCAATCTGTTCTTGGAAATGTTACTGTAGCTGTTGAGCTTGGAGACTGGGTAGAAGACCCAGGGTTTATAGTCTGTGGATTGGATTATCCAGATTCAGATAATGAGATGTCTGTGAATAGACCGAAGACCAATTATGATCTTGCTTCTGAGATGTTTCCAGATGATGTGGTCAGATTTCATGATTTGAATAAGCTGAAAGAGGACCTCAAAACCAGTTTTGTTGAAGAAGTAAAGTTAATGTAAACCTCTCTTGCTTCCTCAATTAATTCAATAATGACTGATTCTGTAGTTAGTTTGGCCTCAGCAAGAGAATCTGCTGCAGTTGTCTCAAATGATTTTGTCTCTAAATCAGATCTTGAATCCATGAAGAATGAGCTGAAAGAATCATTCAGTGCATCAGTTGCTGAGATGAAGCAAAGCTTTTATGAAGAAATGAAAATGTTAGAGAGATCCCTCGAGCTATCTCTAGCTTTTAATTTATCTTCTTTTATGTCTGAGCTTATGGAAGAAGTGAAAGAGTGCCAGACTCAGTCTTCTAGGATCGAAGCAGATCTTGAAGCTCTCAAGACATCAGTTGTTTCTTTGGATTCTTATATGAGCTCCAAGTCTCAAGCTGACAAGGACCTAGCTTATGTGAAGAGTGTAGTAAGCCAGTTTGTCTCAGTGTTTGAATGTTTCAAAAACTCAGTGAAGGATCATGTTCAATTACAAGACTCTCAAGTTCAAAGTCTAATCAGTGGTTTGTCTAAGAGTTTTAAAGAAACTGTTTCTTTCTCTCTTGGGCCTCTCACATCCAAACTTTCAGTTGACCTGAATCAAGTTCGAGCAATGTTGAAGGAGGAGATTGGTTCTATTTCAACCAGTGGCCCTGTGGACTCATCAGAGTTGAGTCGAGTGGTGCTTTCTACAAGAGATTCTTCCAGAGAAATCATGAAGATTGTTCAAGATTATATGAGAGAAGCCTCTGCCTCTCAGGAAGCCATTAAGAGCAAAGTGGACCACTACTTCACCAAAATTTTCACCAAGAATCAACTCGAACATCACTTCAAGATAATGTTGGAACACATGAAGCTCCCTCCAGTCACTCAAGCTTTCAGAGAACAAGTGAGCAAGCTAAGAGAACTGACTCCTGCCTTAGAGAAATTCATGGAGAACAAAGATGATTTCATCTCTGCTATGGAAAGAGGAGGAGGAATTATTATGGATTTTAGAAATCTGCTACTGCCCTTCTTGCATGTTGATGCCAGACCAGTCATCATCCCTCCTGCTTTGCCTGCTTCTGCCTCAGCTGCTTCCACAGTCCAGCTGACTCCTGCTCAAGCTATTCGAAGCCTCACCCCAATGATCACCCAGAGATCTTCAACCTATAAGCCTGACTCTGTGTCAGTGGCTCAGCCTCCTTTAATCTTTTCTGGGATTCCAAAACCTTCACCTACATCCTCACCACCCGAACCTTCTTCTGATCCCAAAGGAAAATCTCAAGTGGAAGAGGTGGAATGATCCAGTGGCCAAGATTTTTTGATAGGAATTCCTTTGTATTCTGTTTTTGTACTTTTTGACTACTCTAATACAGAACTCTTTTTACTTCTCATGTGTTATTTGTCTCCTATATATATATATATATGCTTTCCCACTTTTTGATTATCACAAAGGGGGAGAATAATAAGGAGAATAAGGGGGATAACAAAATGAGAGAATTAGGGGGAGAACAAAGAGAATGAAAAATATTTTCAATGGAGAAACATAAGGAATAAGGGGAGACAATTTACCATTATTTTTATTTTTCCCTCTGATACTTTATGTCTATTTAGTACCTTATGATTGTTACCTCTGATAACTTATGTCTATATCATACTATTTCTATTATCTCTGATGTTATTTTCAATAAGAAAATTGCACTCAATATTTTACTCTTTACCATCATATTTTCACTATGTTAAATGCCCATATCATAAATTGTGATTATCAAAAAGGGGGAGATTGTTGACCTCACCTGTTTTGATAATCTCAATCATGTATTCATATGTGCTGAAAATCCCAATTATGTTTTCATTCTATATGATATTTTTAAGTATCATTGATCTATACTTTAATTCTTTCAAATCTATGATCAAACCAATAATAATCATTAAAATAGTCTTTGAAATATGTTAATCCTCATTTATCCATGTTTATACAAGTTATAAATTGATTCTAACACAATCGGATGTGTTCTGCATAAAACAGATAAGTAATCTGTCTATAGCTACTGATAAAGAGCTACCGGTAACCAGTCTACCGATAGACTTAGTCTATCGACAGACAGCTACCGATAGACTTAACACAGAGCTACCGATGTGCTTATAAATGTAAGCTACTGACTTACAGACAGCTACCGATACAAACATAGAGCTACCGGTGTAAGTATAAGTAGCTACCGATGGAATAAGAGTCACTGATGGACGAAGCTACTGATAGACTCACCGATCCATCAGACGCACCGATCCATCAGACTCACTGATGCATGGAGCTACCGATGCATGTACCTGCTGACGCATGGAGCTACCGATAAACAAAGTCACTGATACAAGCATGTACCAACCGACGCATAGAGCCACCGATAGAGTCAAAGCAACTAATGACATTGAGCTACCGATGTTCAAGCTACCGATGTTCAAGCTACCGATGTTCAAGCTACCGATGTTCAAGCTGCCGATGTTCAAGCTACCGATGTTCAAGCTACCGATGTTCAAGCTACCGATGCTAATTACCTACCGATCACTCGACTCACTGTTTGAATTTCTTTATTTCCTATATTTAATCTATCTAACGGTCATATCATACATTTTAATGATTTGTCAAATATCTGATAAAGGTTGTCGGATGTCAGGAACCCGTACCTCGTACCTACTGAAAAGAAATCTCTTATGTCCCCTGTTGGGAGATAAATACGAGAAGACTAAGCTGCCCAAAAAGAAGCGAACTAGAGAAGTGCGTGGTGGATGATATATACCAGAAACACAAGAAGAGAAAAATGGAGTTCCATCAAGAACACAGAGAAGCTCATAGACAATCAAGCATACTCGAGAAGTGTTCTGTGCATATAAGAAGAACACTGAAGAACTTCAACTACTACATTTTCACTGACTGTGAACCTGGAGCATACGACACTCTGTTTCTCAAACAGAAACGAGAAGAGGACTCAAACTCACTTCTAGTCAAATCCAAAGGAGTCCAGAGCTACACTGAAATCACCAGAACCACTTCTAAACTCTACAACTCTTGTTCTGTGATTTATTATTACTCTTTTCGAGCAGTGTGTGTTATCTGCTGTATCTAACACATACACTGTCTCATGTACTCAAACTGAAGGATTTGAAAATCCTTACCAAACTCTTTCATTCTTTCTTTCCCACTAATAACAGTGGTAGAGGTCGTGTGTGACCTGGACAGCTGGTTGCTGTTGTACTGTTTCCCACGAAGAACAGTGGTAGAGGTCTTGGACCTGGACTGTTGTAAACTGTTGAACCCCGATCCAGGGTGTGGATCATTTTTATATAAACTTTTGAGAGGACTAAGTCTCGGCTTGAGACTGAACCTCTTGGTTACATTGTTGTGCCATCTCTTTCAAAGTTTTATTCCGCTGCTAATCACTTTAAAACCAATACAGTTTTTAAAGTTACTTTGATAATTAAATTAGCAAGTGTTTATGTTAAGTGTAGATTAGTAAGTTAGTTTCAAAAGATAATCACACACTCCTGTGTTGATTAACTGGGAATTAATCAATCCCTTGAGAATCTGACAGAACCTATACTTTGATATAAATTCACTACAGTTTAATTTATTATTTTATTTGGGGGTCTTTAAGACACTGTTTTTTAAATACAGAAATTTTAATTGGTACTCAATTCACCCCCCTCTTGAGTAAACCACTCCGACCAACAACATATTTATTATTTTCATCATTTATACTCATTATTATACCCATCCAAATGATGAGGTGTTTGAATAACAAACAACAACATGACGATGAGATGGTAATTCGTACGTACACACATATGGTGACTTTGTCATTTATAAGATCCATTTAATAGTGAATATGGTTATACCGTTTTTATTATAAAATCACATTTTATTGACGGTACTGAAGATATCATTTTAGTATGGAAACAACAAAGAAAGAGGAAGTGGAAGAATAAAATAACTTGAAAGAGGTGATGAAATATTTACATCTTCTTCAGGTTCTTTCGTTTGATTTGATAAAAATGGCTCTATAGGTGGGATTTCGGACTAAAGTAAGGCCTCTAGGATGAAGGGAGGATAGTTGATATCACATTTGGGAAGGGGATGGCCGATCCAAATGGCATGGAAGGTGTGCATTTGGGAGAAGGGGAGGTTCCAATTTATAAGAGTGTTGAGTGGCACCTTAGGAAAAGATTGAAATATTATTTTATAATAAATTCCATTTTAGTTTATAATGGCTCCAAAATTATTTATTTAGAGGCTATGTTGGGGATGGGTTGAAAACCACCCAACCAGCTGGGTTTAGATAGGTTTCGATCACTATATTAACTTTATCTCTTAGATTTAACTCTTAGATAAATATTTTGACATTTACCATGCCTCTTTGTATTATTATATTATATGGTTAATAAACATACAATAAACTTCCAAGAGAAAATCAAGTGGTTCATTACTGAAATATATAATATTATTTAAGACCATTTTCAGAACCTTATATTTTTTGCAATATAATATTAATTAATAATATAATATTTGTTTTAAAAACACCTTTATGTCAATTTTGACACTATTTGGTATTGTTTTTTTTCAAAATTTATAACAGAATTATTACTAAAAAGAATTCTTTTAATAAACCCTAACATGTCATATTATCTTTGAAAATTATTATAATTCATAATATGTCTTATATTACATTTATTTTTGTATTTATATAATCAAATATTTTAATGGTTCATTAATTAAGTAATTACTGCATCATCATTATGTCATAAATAAATTAAATTATATAATGTATAAAATTTGTAAATATAAAACAATTAGGTAGAATATATTTTTGTATTTCTAATGAATATTTATAGTCGAATTTATCTTATGTGTAACCCAATATTAAAAAAGGTTTAGTTATTAATCATTGAATTTAACACTTTTAAATATTCTTTGAATTAAATAATAATAAATATCCTATTCTAATCCAAGTGGACCTAAAAGATTATATTTTGTTCTTATGGTTGTTTTGTTTGATTTAAACTTATCCAATAGAATTTGGACAGGTGTTAGGGTAATAATAATATAATTTTTACCTTTAAATACCGTATTTAATTTTAACCATGGTAAATAAAAGTCAAAAATTACTACTCATCAAAAATTATTTTTATCTTATTGACCCACAGTTAACATACTAATATCAACTGTGTCTCTCACATTTCTAGAATTCAATTCACAGAAGTAGTGAAATTATGATTTATACGAATTTGGAAATGCTCTTAGGAGGTGGGTAAAAGATGGTAAAACGGTAGATAAAATTTTATATATCTAAACTCATTATGAAATGACTTCAATGTATTACATTGAACATATATACATATTATGTATCCATTTTGACCAAAAATATATTTAAATAAAATAAATAATTATTTAAATAAAAATATTGTTTTAAGCAATAACTCAGTGTTTTTCAATATTCATCAAAAAATGAATGTTTTCAAAAAAATATAAAAAATTCACCCTAAGCTAATTTAAATATTTCAAATCGAAAAAATGAAGTCCATTTTTAATGTTTAAAATTATAAAATTTCTAAAAGTAGGTATTATTGTTCATAACGGTTAGTTTGATTGGTCGAGCTGTGTTAGAATCTCGAAGTTGCGTACAATGCAAGCTATTGCATTATTCAAAGGGAAACGTATCGTGGAATCTTGGGGTGTTACATTATTCCCTCCTTCAAATAATTTCCCCCTCAAAATTTCTAGAATATCACTACATAAAATGATCCAGGTGGTTCTTCATCATATGTTTCTTAGGTTCCCATCATTTTTTTCTTAGGTTCCCACGTTGCCTCTTTAATCTTATTGTTTCTTCATAGATCTTTTACCAGATGAGACATCCAGTTTCTCAACACATGTACTTTGGTATCATGAATTTTGATAGGCTCTTCATAATAAGACAGATCATGTTCCAGTTCAATTTCCTCATAAGTGAGTACATGCATTCGGTCAAGCATGTATTTTAACAATAGTGATACGTGGAACACATCGTGAACTTCATTGAGACTGGGCGACATTTCCAACCAGTAATCTGCATCCCCAATTCATTCTAGAATTTCAAAAGGTCTGATGTACATGAGGCATAATTTACCCTTCTTACCAAATCGTATAACTCCCTTCCATGGAGATGCCTTCATGAAAACATGATCTCCTACTTGAAATTCCAAATCCATCTTTTCGTTATCAGCATTGCTCTTCTGCCTACTTTGTGCTGATTTAATGTGGTTTTGGATAACCATCACCTTTCCATCATTTCCTCAACATGTTCTGGGCCTATGAGTTTTCTTTCACCAACAATATCCCAACAAGTTGCTGTGTAACATCTCTTTCTGTATAACACTTCATATGGTGCCATCTGAATACTTTAATTGATGTTATTGTTATAGTAAAATTCTACCCGAGGTAAATATTTATCTCACATACCACAAAATTCAAGTCAGAGAGATCTCAACATGTCTTCAAAGGATTGAATTGTCTGTTCTGATTCTCTATCAGTTTGACGGTGGTAGGTAGTGGTCAAATGAAGATCAGCATCCAAGGATTTATGAAGAATTTTCTAGAATCTTAATGTAAAATGTGGATCATAATTCGAAGTAATTGATAGCGGTACACCATGGAGTCTAACAACTTCATTAATATATAGTATTGCTAAATGATTAAGTGGTAACTCTTCTCGTGTAGTAAGAAAACATGTTGACTTGGTAAGATGATAACCAATGACCCATATTGTATAATTCCTTCATAGTGTCTTTGGTAGCCAAATGAAAAAATCTATCTTAATATTATCCCATTTCCACTTAGGTATGGGAAGAGGTTGCATGACTCTTCTAGGTTGTTGCCTTCCAACATTCCCTTGTGGACAAACCACACATCGTCACCCAAAATCAACAATCTTCCTATTTATGTTGTCCCACAAAAACTATTCCTTCAAATATATATACATCATAGTGCTACCAGGGTGTATAGAAAAATTGTAGCTATGGGCATCATCCAAAAATTCCCTTTTATAGATCAGGTATGTTAGGAACACAAAGTCTCTTCCCAAATTTAAAAATTTCATCTTCATATATGAAATCACCCAATCTCTCATCGTTAACAGCATTAATTTTCTTCTGAATCTCCTCATCATTATCCTGAGAACTTTTTATCTATTCTAGTAAAGATGGTTTCTCAACTATTTGAAAAAGTATTGATGTTTCCCCTTACATGATTATTCCCATAACCATTTTCACTAGATCTATGAAAATATAATTCCTTTAAATTCTAATATTGTTCAAAACTCCATGATTATTTTGGATCAAAGCATATGCCACCTTATTTTCCTTCCCTGGGTGGTATTTAATTGTGCAATCATAATCCTTGAGTAATTTAAGCTATCTCCTTTTTATCATGTTGTGTTCTTTCTATGGGAAAATATACATCAAACTCTTGTTATCGGTCTATATCTATCATTTTTCACTATAGAGATAATGTATCCATGCCTTAAAAGAAAATATTATAGCTGATAATTCAATATCATGAGTAGGATAGTTTTTCATATCATTTTTAGATGTTGTGATGCATAGTCAATAACTCTATCATTCTGCATAAGGACACAACCATGTCCTTTCTTTGAAGGATCACAATAAATTACAAATCCATCATTCACTGATGGTTGAGTCAAGATAGAATCATTGAATAATATTCTCTTAAATTTATCAAAATATTTTTCATACTCTTTTTTCCAAAAAAATGTAACCCCTTCACATGTGAGCTTTGTTAATGGGTTATCCAACCGGGAAAAATTCTGGACAAAACATCGATAATGACCTATTGAAACAATAAAACTATGTACCTATGTTATACTCATTAGTGCTGGCCATTCATGGATTGCCTTGGATTTTGACAGATCACCAGTGATTCTATCCTTAGTGACAATATGGCCATGAAAAGAAATCCCTTGAAGCCAGAATTCACACTTGCTAAATTTCCCATTTAATTCATTTCTTCTAAAAGTCTTTTAGAATAATGCGTAAATGATTGTCATAATATTTGTATATTTTTTAATATATAAAGATATCAACAATAAATATCACTTCAGATTCATCAAGATATTCCTTCAAAACTCTATTCATTAGATCCCTGAAGATATAGGGTGCATTAGTCAATGAAAAATGCATTATTGTAAACTCATAATGCCTGTACATAGTTCAAAATGTTGTTTTCGTAATATCTTCCTTTTTCACACACAAATGATGATATCTATATCTAAGGTAAATCATTGAGAAATATTGAGCTCAATGAATTTGGTAGAATAAATCATCAATGCGAGGTAGGGGTTACTTTTTCTTTATGGTTATAGCATTGATCTCTTTATAGTCAATGCACATCCTCATAGATACATATTTCTTCATAAAAAAAAGACTGGGGCTCTCCATGGAGAAAAACAAGGGAGAATAAATATATTATTAATTAGTTCATCTAATTGTTTCTTTAGTTCCACACATTCCACAATGTCCACTCTATAAGGGGTCTTCAATATGGGTCTTGAAGTAGGAATTAAATCAATAGAAAACTCAATTTCTCATTATGGAGGACGATTAGGTATATCTTCTAGAAACACATCATCATATTCTTTCACAATAGGTACGTCCTCTATGTGATCATTCCATTCCTCACCCATAATTATTTCATTCTCTTCCTCCCTAATAATTGAATTTAGTTGAGCTTCTGGGGATGGATCTAGATAAGAATTAGGTGGATCTAAAGATAAGGTACTCCTTATTATCATCGAGAATTGTAACATCCTTCTTCTTACAATAAAATTTTTCATCATGGTCCGAAATACAATCCATACCAATAATTATATCAAATTAAATCATGGGTATGATGATTGGATCAGCTGATAAAGAACATTTATATTCCATAATGGGAACTCGTTCACAAAACATTGCTGCAATGATAATTCCGTTCAATGATTTTTCTGACAACTCTATTGTTAAGTCAAATTGAATATATATAATTTTCTTACCAAACTAGGATGATATGAAACAATGAAATGATCAAAAATCAAATAACGCATTTTCTAAACATGTGGAAACCATTAAATTACCTTCCACCACATCTTTCGGAGCTTCAACCTCAGTTGTAGTGTTAGAAAAAGCATGGCCTTGATCCGTTGGGATTTTTTTAGGTATGTTTCACTGGGACTTAAGAAATTCATTTTCATAATTCCCCATTTCTGTAAAATTGTATCATTCAACATTGATAGCCTCTTTCTTCCCCTTGAAATCACGAGCTTGGTGGCCATTTTTACCAAACTAGTAACAAACTCCAATTCCAATCAAGAATGTACTGGGGTGTTTCTTCCCACATTTACTACATGATGGATATTGAAATTTTCCCTTCTTCCCCTTATTTCCATTTCCAGAGTGTTTAGATGATCTCTTCTGCTCTTGATTTTCCTTAAATTCATTAGACTTGTAGACTTCCATTTCTGTCTTGACAGCACATGAGACGATATCCTCGTATCAAAAGAAGGATTGTGAGACTAGTGCTCACTGGAGAAATGTTTTTAACCCTTAAATAAATAGGTCAATCTTAATCTTTGGGTTTCTTATATAATCTACTGCATCCCTTGGTTATCCTTGTATAGTTGGCCTCATAATTTGAGACATTATGATCCTCCTTTTGCCTCAGACTCAGATATTGCCTTTTCATATCTACTTGATGGTCATGAAGAAAGTATTTTACTAAGAAAATCTCTTCAAACTCCCTCCATTCCATATTTGATACTTCATCATCTTTCTTTTGTTTTGAATCAATGACCACCATTGATCTGAATCTTTCGTGAGGTGATAAACTCCCATGACAACTTCTTCCCTTTCACTACACCACAAAGTGAGAAATATTTTCTCTAAGGAAGTTATCCATTGCTCAGCTACTAGTGTATTTTTACTCCCATTGATTATTGTTGTTTTTTGCCTCATGAATTGGAATAACATTGATGCTCCACATTGTGTATCAGGGTGCTCCATAAAGGTAATGTTTTTATTCATAACCTGATTGATTTGTTCCAGTATATTGATAAGCTGATCAACACTAGTTGCTTCACCAGCTCCACTATAATTATCTTGAGTTAGAGGGTAATCTCTATATGGATTATGTGGAGTGATATATTTTCCATTCCTTCCACTATTATTCATTTCTAAACAATGGAATACAATAGATTAGTTTATGAATTTCAATACAAAATACAAACTTGTAAAACAGTTAACATAAATTGATCAATTTATAGATATAATCCATAATCACAAAAAAGTTTTCTCTATGGAAGTATAGACACATAAACCCTTCATAATGTTTTGTAAAGAAAATGACCCAGCATATCCTCCCGGAGTGTCGTAACAAAGAGTGCAGCAAGGTGGTTTGTCGTGCACCTATTTCCAATCATGCCTAGCTCAAAGCGGTGTTTTCAGGTTTTAACCTTAGATAATTCAATGTTATAACCGCCTCAACCTAATTGTATTCATACATTGATTTATAGCTTTTAAATATCATAAAATCGTTGTAATACCAAAATTCTATGAAGTTCTTCTATACTAATCCTCAAAGTCTATCTTAGGATAATATTCTCCAATTAGAGTTTTTATAAATCTTGCTTCCCTGGATTGTACAAAACATACTTTGATACAAACTATAATGCCCCGACTCTAGTAACCAAGAGTCAGTCTATTTTTATAAAACATTGGAATGATCAGAAAAGATAATGTCTCGAAAGAACGATTAGTTTTGTAGCCTTGGAAATACTAGATACAATCATAAGTTTTAAATTACATTATATATTTCAAAAATATAAAAAAACAGTCTCCATAGTCCCCACTCATATCCCTTAGACTATACCTATAGGTTAGTCATAATATACATCTTCATATCCTATGAAAAATAATACATAGAAAGTGGTGAGCTCAGATGCTCAGTAAATATAACAATATAGAAGAAACATTCATAAAAAAGTATAGACATTTATGGAAATTTCTGAATAAAAAAAAGTCTTTAAAACACGAGCTTCAGAATAATATGGCTAATATAAAATCAGTTAATTACATTTACTTATTCACATGGATATTCTACTAGTCGAATAATCACATGCAATATCAATATCCACTTCCACACTAATGGAATGCATAAAGCCAGAATTTATAACCACCTAGTCAAAATCTTGTTCTAGGACTACAAATATGATTTTTTCAAGGACTTGTGCCAAAAAACATGTTTGTCTCATGAGACCTATCGATGCATCCAGAAGCTATAGCGGTCTCCACCGATCACGTACTATGTCTAATTAATTCCTCAAATGAATGGTTTACACATAACATAAACATTCGTATTTAAAATAGCATAAAAAATGTCAATACTTTATCTGTAAACCATGAATGGTATAAAAATAACACATCCATAGTCAAAAATATCACAAAACCTTTAATAAAATATGGAATTTTGGTATCATAATAAATCATCTTCAATTAAGCTTGAAATCCATCAAAGGATGTTAACATAGATAAAATCAAAAAAAAATTTAGGTAAATATATTTTTTTATTTTGAAATAATTTAAATGTAATATAATTATAAAAGAAAATATTTATTTTGAAAATATTCTTATAATATTCTAAGGGAAGTTTTGATGATGTTAGAGTGGTAGAAAATAGCTGCACCGGCCGTATAAGTTAAATAAACATTATTACCTTGATATTGTCGAAAAGGTTATAAGTTACCTTGTTTGGAAAATGATGGAAATATTCCTTTAAAACCATTCTATAAAAAGTAAAACAAGATTATAAATTAATATATCCCATGGTCAAGTATACAGTAATTTTTTTGGAATATAGTTTTAAGAAACATGGATGAGGATGATAAAGAGGTCATAGTAGATACCTATGTAAATACAACCTCAGATAATAAAGAGATTGTGAAATTAACCCTTAACATGTAATTTTACTTGGATGAGTATAGGTTAACCTAATGTATAATGGTAAAATTATTTTAATTAAATTATACAATAACTATATACATTAATATGATATCATATATGATGTTCTAATATTGAATAATTAATGAAATTTCATTAGTTTCATCCTTTCAGGTGTTAACTGATTCATTTTCCTTTATATGTGTTGTTATGTAAGTACTGTTTTTTATCGATAGGATGTATTCTATTCATATTAATAATGATATTAAGTCTTCAAACATTTTTTTTGATTATCAAATGAAAATTAATCTTCAATGGATATGATGGGCAATAAATCTCATCGCGTTCCTGGATACGGTAATCTGTATGTACATACATGCGAAAATATCATTATTTTTATATTAAAATCATATATAATTTGATGAAATATCATATATACAGAATCATTATAATTTTATATTTATTATTTGCATCATTTATACTCATTATTTTACCCATCCAAGGGATGAAGTTTTTGAATAACAAAAACAGCACAACGTGGAGATGCTAATCTGTACGTACGCACGTATGGTGACATTTTCATTTATAGTATGGATAGAATAATTAAAAAGGTTGTACCATTTTTATATTAAAATCAATTTATATATAATATAATAGAGTTATTATTTTATAATGGAATCAAAAATGAAATAGGAAGTTGAAGAAGAAAATAACTTGAAAGAGGTGATAAAATATTCACCCCTTCTTCGTGTCCTTTCTTTTGATTTGATCAAAAGGACTCTTTAGGTTGGATTTATGACTAATTTAAGGCCTCTAGAATTCCAGGAGGACATATTTGATGGTATTTGGGAATTCTTTGGCTGATACAAATGGATTTGAATGTGTGAATATGGGAGAAGGGGAAGTTCTATTTTATAAGAGGGGTGAGGGGCACCTTAGGAAAAGATTGAAATATTATTTTATAATAAAATCATTTTAGGTTTATAATGGATAAAAAAAGATATAATTCAATTATAAGGGGAAATTCGTTAAAAACCACTCAACTAATAGGTTTTAGACAGGTTTGGGTCACTATATTAACTTTATCTTCAAGATTTAACTCTTAGTTAAATAGTTTGACATTTACCATGTCTCTTTGTATTGTATTATTATATGGTTTATAAACATACAATAAACATCGAAGAGATACTCAAGTTGTTCATTAATGTAATATATAACATTATTTAAGACATTTGGTAGAACCTTAGATTTTTAGGAATAGAAAATAAATTAATAATATAATATTTGTTTTAAAAACTCTTTTTTGTCAAATTTGACACTATTTAGTATTTTATTCTTTTAAATTCATAACAACATTATTACTTCGAAAAAAATAATTTAATAATCTCAAATTTATCATATTAACCTTGAAAATTCGTTCAATTCATAAAAAGTCTAAATTTACAATTATTTGGGTATTTATAATATCTGTTTTTTATATTCCTCTAATTAGGTATTCATTGCATCATCATTGTGTCAAAATTAATTAAATTATTTAATGCCTAAAAATGATAAAGAGATTAAAATTATGTATGAAATATTTTTAGCTTTCTAATTCATATTTATAGTCGAATTTATCTAATGTGTAAACTTATATTAAAAATTGTTTTGTTATTAAACATTGAATTTCACAATTTTTACTCTTCTTTGAAATAAGTAATAATAAATGTAATAATCTAATACATGTGTACCTAAAGGATTATATATTATTCCTAGGTTTTTTTTGGTCAAATTACATTTATCCAATAGAATTAGGAAATGTGTTAGGATAATAATAATATCATTTTTACCTTTAATTTCCCAATTTTCTTTTAACAGCGATAAACAAAAGTCAAATGTTACTATTCCCTGATAATTAATTTTATGTTATTGAATCACATTTTACATAATAATATCAACTGTGTCTCACAGATTTTTGAAAAATTCAATTCATAGAAGTGGTAAAATTAATTTTTATACAAATTCGGAAATTTTCCTAGGAGGTGGGTAAAAGACGGTAAAAAGATTGATAAAATTTTATATATATAAACTCATTATAAAATCAATCCACTGAATTAAATTGAAAATATATAGGTATTATGTTTCTATTTGGACCTAAAATAAATTTAAATAAATTAAATAATTAATTAAATAAAATTTCTCTTTGAAACAATAACTTAATGTTTTTCAATATTCATCAAAAATTGAAAGTTTTCATAAAAATAACAAAAATTAACCCTTTTATAATATAGATATTATAAATCCAAAAATGAATTCCATGTTGAAAGATAAAATTTATAAAATTTCAAAATGTGGGAATTACTATTCAATATGACTAGTTTGGTTGGTCGCGGTGTGTTATAATCTCAAAGTTGCATACAATGCAAGATATTGCATTATTCAAAGGGAAACGTATCATGAAACCTTGGGTTGTTACAAGGGGTGTCTATGGTGAGTCTATTACCTATTACTAGAGTGTGACACATCAGAATATCCAATAAAATTCAAGTACCAGAACAAGTAGTAACAATCATACAATAGATAACTAAAAATAATAGTTATCTACATCAAAAGGACTCTCATATTCAATGTTGATGATACATATCAAATGTCTCTATAAAACAATAAAAACATATATAAAAGGTTGGCTTTTAATAATAGGATCTATATTAAAAATGAATAAAAGGGTCCATCATGCAACAAAATCCCTAACTAAGTCCCATGCTCTCGTGCTCGTAAGATGTAGTAAAGTACATGTAGTAGGGAACTTTCCCTTATCAACAAATACAATCATATAATCTATTTGTATCTCCAAAGGTGTCCCAATGTAGGTGTGGGACCAAAACCATATAGTAAACCACCTGAGGTATGTTCCAAAAATTTAGTTAATATATATAATAGAAAGTGTTTTCGTAGTAAAATAAAAATAAAATGAATCACACAAAATTAAACATCCCATAATATAGGTTATAATTTAATAACCAAACCATTTAATGAATTTCATTAAAATGGTAAGTATCTGATTGATAATCTAGGACTATGTCATATATAATATGTCTAATTTAACAATTCATTATCATTTAAATTTAATTTATTGAGAGCAAGTTTATATCCCAATGTCTTAAATGATAACATGATTAGGAATGCTTAAACATGGCATCCATAAAGTATAAATAATAATAGAATAAAATATTTTTCTTTATCTTGGAAGACACATCATGTAACCATTTCATTCATTATTCAATTGAGAACCTAAGCCCATCCATGAAATTCCTAATCTGGAATTCATGTATCATTGTTGGTGTAATATAAACCAGCATCTCACAATATCATCCATGGAGACCCTCTTATAACCCATGTATTGATATTGGTGTGGTATAATCTCTGAACCATTATTTAACATCATTGGTGGTCCACTATGGGATACTGCGTATCGCCCATAGCACTGTAATCAAATTCCCTTTGACACCCTCTATGGAAATCTCACATGAATCCTTGTATTAATCAACATATAAAAAATGTCCCATTGAGATTTTATAGGTAATTATTATATGAATCCATATATGACTCAACATATAATGTTAATTCCATAGATTATATCCTTGTAATTCCATTAGGGAGTCAATTTATCACACATGCATAATCAAGGTTAAATCTTATTGAGTCCTTCAATGGCATTCTTCATTTAAATCCATCTTTCACCTAAGTAATATAATCCTAAAATATCAATCAATACCATTTTATAAATTTCATTTAATTATATTTAAGACAACAAAAAGAACATTAAATTACAACTCGCCTCAGAAGGTGACTCGCGGAACTGTCCAACTCAGAAGGCTCGCATCTTATCTACACACATGGGAATAAGAATTTATTCAATGATTTGATTATTCAATGATCAAAATAATAATCATATCCATCTATAACTCACCTAAAATGGTGGATAAAATTATTTCTAGGATTATAATGCTTAGCCTTTAATTATTTCAAATGGTAATAATAATAAAAAGATAAATTCTTCTTTTATCAATCAATTTCATAACAAGGGCTATTCTTAAAAGACATACATATCAGTTACCCACATGGAAAAAACCAATATGACTAGTATCTCATTGATAAGAAACTATTTACATGGAATAAAATCCTATAAAATAACATTAGAAATTCCATTTAATATGGAATGTATTGCTCCTACAAGCTAGGACATTTCCATGTCCATGGGAATGGTTATACATAACTTCTTATTAATTCATTCAAAATCAATTATTGTCATATTGAAGTTCAATTCAAAATTCATTACTCATTTGACATCCCATGAAAGGGTAAAGGGAACACCCTAAGGCATAAAATTCCAAAATCAATCCATGGTGGTCTATTTATATGACCAACACTCACAAAGGGGTCGTTCTATTTAATTCACTATTACAAAACTATCGACAATCATTAACAAGACTCTTTAATTACATAGTAAATTCCCTTAAAATCAATGTTTTAATTTCAGTTAAGGTGATGCCCAGAAATAGGCCATGTGGAACAAAAACATATATAAACACATCAACCGTATATGAAAGGAATGATACAACCAACCATAGTTCTGTAGTGGATATATCATCTAGTCATTGCTTTTGATTTGACTTTGATCAGGAGAAAAATGAAGAATGGAAAAATAAACAATTGATTTGAAAAATTATCATTCACCTAAATATAACATCTGATATCCATACGAATTTACAATGTATATAAACATATTGATATTTTTCCAATATGGATCCAGTGATATGAATGGTTTGTGATTCCAAATATGTATAAAGAAGTTACCTTGATTCACACTTTAGTTATGATAGAGGGCTTCAAAATGGAGAAACATATCTACTAGATATGAAGAAAGATAAATAGGTTGAAATAGAATAAATGGTTCGAGAAATATTAATTTCAAGCAAAATTTGGCATCACGTGGATTGGTTAAAACATGTGTCAACTGTGAATGTGTATATATTGGGTAGGGGACCTCACATGGTTTACCCACATAGTTTTATAAAATATGTTAAATTCATGGAAAACACATTAATTTATGTTACATATCTTAATGCATGGATGTGCACCCCATATCACATTGTATATTCTAACCATGCTACCTTATAGTACTCTCTTACCTTTCTTGACATGGTTTTCAATCAGTGTGCCTAAATGATTCGAACTAAACATGCTCTAGACATTCCTCACCCCTAGAGTTAGGTTTGGGTCTCCAAACTAGCATCAGAAACCCTTGGGTACTCTATAATGTAAAAATGCATTCACATTAGGCTCATATGTGAACAGTAAAATATGTAATTGATAGAATTTAAATAATCCAAACATCAATGAAGAATCTTGTTCTAACAAACTTCCCCCCCAAAATGAAATTCATTTTCGAATTTCCCTTACAAGGGTGGTGAAGTATGATCTGTGAATAACTCAAGACACTATGAATTTACATTATCCTCCCTCCCCCATGTATTATTTTGCACATGGTTTTTCTTCAATAGAACCCATACTAATGGAATTTACTACACTCATAGAACCCTAGTTTTATGATCTATAATATGTACATGATGCTCTTCGAAGGATTCATCTACCTATAACTCAATCCCCTCTGGATGAAATTAATGACATTTGTTCGAATAGAAATTTTCAAGATGAGCAACAAAGAATATATCTTTCATGGATTTCAACCACTAAGGTAATTAAAGGTGATAGGCTACCATCCAGACTCTATCCAAAATCACAAACACCACGACATACCACATTCATAGGTTACCGTGTCTTCTAATTATCCTATATCCCATCCTCAGTTAAACATGATAGGATACCCAACCCCTAACTACTATCTGTTGATTTCATCTACTATGATTGACATATGACTTCTTATGAAACTATGCAGTATCTGTCTTCTTCTGAATCAACAAAACAAACTATATGGGTCCTTGAACAATATGTGGTCCAATCAAAGTTTCCCATCCTGCCTCTACCAACCACATGGGTGATCAACATGAACTACAACAAAAATTTCTATAAGGTACCATCTTTATAGTGTCATGGAATCTATTATTATAAGAGAATACAACCAGTGGAATATGCCGCTACTAATAGGACCCTAGTACTATGATGCATCCTCACAACATGTCATTGAGAACATGAATCATTTGATCAAACATTTCATCTTTCTTGAGGTGGTATGATGTTATCATGATCACAAATATAACTGAAAACCACTATATACCTTTATAGAACTAGGAAGTAAACTAGACAACCATATTTGAAATGATTGTATTTGGTACCCCATGAATTCATACTATCTGATGGACATAAATCCTTCCCATCAAATCAGCACTTAGGCTTTACCTTGATTAGAACTAAATGTGATGCATCCATGATACATCCTAAAACAACCTAGAAAACAGAATTAACTCATGGATACCATAGTAAAATTATCACAATATCCTTTAAAACATAAACCCACTACCATAGAGGTTTGGGTAAATGTTGTAAATTTCAGGTTGGTCTTTAGTGTTATGCATTCACCAGATGATAGGTGGAAAATATCCTGACCAAACTAGAAACATCTAATATCATTCCTAGCCTATGGTACTGGTGTTCTCGAGTAAACAAAAGTCTATATCTTAGATCTCACCATAATGGGCCTGTCAAATAATGAATTACCAAAATAAAACAGGGCATTCATGCTTTTAAGGAAGACACTTCTTGACCCTAACACCACACCCACCTCCACTCGGTGATGTATTTTTAATGGGGTTCCATTGGATTAAAAACATAAAAAAGGAGTAAAAACAAAAACATCCGCTATAGCAAAAATTTCTAAAAAAATATCATCTTAGAAGGATGTTATACGAAACCATGATCCACAATGCCACAATACATATCACCACATGTTCTCTATGTGCACATTAACTAACGTTAATACCATACCTCTCATGTAATTCCATGGATAAACCACCAACTGGTCATTTAAACTATCCATCCATGGCACAATTATGGGAGTATTCAAGATCCATCCCACTGATATAATTGTCCTTTTTAAAAAATTTCTCAGTGCCCAACTACAAGTATGGGATGACCTGTGATTCATTATACTAGAATCTATGTTAGCATTCCAAGCTAGTCCATACTTTATGATTACAAGTGACATGTTGGAACATTCCAATAAATCTATAAAAAAATTATTGAGTGATCCTAGAGAAGGATCCACCTAGAGGTCAAGTCACATTAAAATGGCTAGGGTCCAAGAGTTTTTACATGGCGTTCCTATATGGGAACTTAGGTATCTCTGATGACCATATATGCCTCAATAAGAACCATTCATCCATCATACATTATTGATAGAAAATTATTATCAAGCCAAACTGATTTAAACGATTAAGACGTCATATAACTGACACTCTCTTAGTGAATAAAAGATAAAATACATATATGGGACATTTTAATCACGAAGATGAAAATAGTAAGATCATTAAAAGGTTACTAAAAAGATTACTCGAACCACTATTGTTCAACATCTTGATAGATTATAAACTTCACCCACTGATGCATTATCAACTGATTCTTCAATAGTTCAGAACCTAAGAAATTCTATGAACATTCATGATTTACCACCATATACCTCCATGAAAATGGTGATTCTCATGTGTTTTATAGACATCAAACCACTTCAAATTCATCCTATCGAGAAATCAATGAGATGAAAAACTAGAACTGACATGTTGCTCCCAACATTAGAATTATTCTTTCAATTTGAATGGGAGACAAAATAGCTTATCACATGCCTGATAGATAATATTTACATTAATTTTACATGTGTCACTCCTATGAGTCCCAATCACGACCTCTCTTCATTAGGAACGAGAGTAAACCCAAATTTTCCAGCTTGTAAAAACACTTGACTCTCTATAATGTCCTCCTAAGAATCCGGATGAACATGATACCTATAAGCTAAGGCCATTATACTATGGAAATGTCCCAAAAATGTTTTCAATAGAACAATGACAAAACATTCCACTAAAATCAACCAGAATGTCACACCATTTATAAACTCAATGGGTACCATGTATATCAATACATACTACCCAAATATTATAAAAGTAGAAGGGAACATTCATGACATTCACACATGTTGGTTTCCCTAGGAATTCAAGTATCTGGTAGTCTATAAAAGAGAATTAATCGAGAGTTTAATTCACCTCTGAAACCATGAACATTGGTGACGACATACCATGTTGTACACCAATGAGAGAATGAGTGGGTCGAATGACCTACGATGTAACTGACAATTCCCTAGGCATTCCAAACAATATGAAACCAAGCATTCCATAATGCTCGTGACTCTATCCAAGGTCAATGAAAACATTACCATCCTAGCCAACAAGGGTGTCATTTTGAAACTAAAATTCATACGAAAAATAAGTAGGATTCCATTCCTAGGAAAAATAAAAGGATATTTAAACTACCCATTAAATAGGGTTTAATCAAAGATTTCACTTTATGTTACATTTTTAATGACAATACATTTATTCAGCTTTGATTATTAATCATTTTAATAAATTAAAACTAAGCTCTAAAACAAAACTTAGATGGAAATATAATTTTATTTATATTTGAATTTATTATTGAAGAAATATATAATGTGTTTAATTGAATGTCCATTTTAAAAATTTACTATCTACTGACAACCCATCACATAAAAAATGATCACATAAATTATATTGAACATATAAGGAGACCTATTAGGGTCCCATTAATCCAAATTGTGTTCATATAAATTTCCAACATATAACATTTTAATTATTATTGAAGGTAATATACACACATAATGGGAGGTGTCAACGGAAAAAATCCCCAACTGGATTACTTTGGTAATTTTTTCTTCTTTGAATCCAAACACATGCCTCATTTTGAAATAAATATCAGTGTTTACATCTCAAAAGAACATGGCAGGTCAAAAAATTCATAAAACATGGCCATACCACATTAAATACTCCTATGGTTGGGACTATAAAATGATCAGTCACCAAAAACCCCAAGAGTCACATCCCCATGCCCCCAAAAATATTGTGTGGAGGTTAAGTATCTATTTTTATGTTCACTTTTCCATTAAAATTTCATTAAATATTCATTCTCTCTATATCATAATTTAATATAAATTTTAATCCTAATGGGTCTCCATGCTCCAACCCATGAGGGGATATAATACCTCATAAACCAAAATCTCATGAAAATATAATTTATACCATATCAGATTCAATTTATAAAATTGAATCAAAATGTGGGTCACATTACATTCCATAAGGGATCATTGTCTTTATGAACTGTATGATAGTGTCATATTCTCTTTCCAATTCACTAAATCTATCACAATAGGGGATACAACTTAAAAATGACTAGTCACAAAAACAATAAAATATGTATAGAATCCAAATTTTCATGTCATAATTCCTATAATGTGATTCTAAAAAGTTTCTATATGGTTCCAGATATGTATCATCCAAATCTCAGTGGGTATCAAAATAATAAAACAAAATTAATATCGATAATAACATTATAATTCATGTATACCACTCAATTGTGGAATCAAATAAACTGTAATATTAAAAATATAATTATGGAAATTTCGTTATTTCATGTTCATGGGTCAGCTATGCCCGAACACAAATCATTACCAAACTCTTATTCTTTCATATCCCTTTCTATTTTCTACAATTAATAGTTAAAACAATAAAATTAACCTTTCGATACCAATTTGCAATGTACTGAACCTAGATGCCACTAAATAGTGCCCCAAGACCAGTTGGACACATGTCCTCAAGAGTATCTCCCCAAATTCAAAATGTTAGATCTTATTATTGAAGGATTTGGGTGTGTCTATAGGGATACTATTCCCTCTTTCCAGTGTGTGACATATTGGAATATGAAATAACATGTATGTAATATAAAAAGTACTAACAACCAACCAAAAGATATCCTATATAAATAGATATCAATTTCAAACGGAGTCTCATATAAAATGATGTTGATATATGTCATATGTATCTACAAAACCACAAGAACCTATATAAAATTAATGCATACAATAAATGGAATAAAATTATAAATAAAAAAATCTAGCTAGCATCGCGAGCCTTAGCTCGGTCCCATTCTCCCGTGCTCCGTAGATTGAGTCGTGTATCTATTGTAGGATTCAATCCCTTATCAACACCTACAATCATATAGTCTATTTGTGTCTACTATAGATTCAGAAACAATGTGTGGGATGAAAAATTTATAGGCACACACCCAATGACTATTCCAATAATTCAGTGAATACAAATAACACAAAATGTGTAGATAATAAAACAATATGCAAAGGATGTACTGAAAATTTAACATCATATAATATATGTTCTAATATAATAACCAAAACATTTTATCAGTTTTTTTAAAATTTAGATATCTGTTCTAAAATCAATTCTTATTTCATATATAATAATTATCAATTATCCATTAATTATCAATTAAATTTTAATTCTCCATACCTATTGAATAACCTGCTTTCTCCCATGATAACATGATCAAAAATTCCTAGACATGCCATCCATAAATTTTAATGAAATACCAAACACAATATTGTTCTTTTTCATAGAAAACACATCATAATACCATTTCATTCATTATTCAAATTTTAACCCAAGACCATCTAGAACATTCATAATCTATATTTCATGTATCATTTTGGGTGTAATATATATTATCACCCAATGAGCCCATCCTTAGAGAACCTCTCGAGAACCTAGGTATCACTCTAGGTTTGGTATAATGCCCCAAATCAATGATTCCATCCATGTGGGTCCACTCAGGGATCCCAAGTATCACCCATGCAATTATCATCGAATTCCCTTTGAGTCTGTCGATGGCATTCTCGTAGGAATAAATGTGTCCCTCTATAGATTAAAAAAGTTCCCTCTGATTTTTTACAATTTAATTCTCATATAAATCCTTTCATCAATCGGAATATAATAGTTAAGCCTCACATCTTGTCCTTGGAAGTCCACAAGGGAGTCCATGCATCACATATACAAATGAAAGTTTCATTCCAATTGAGGTAGTCTATGAAATTATCCATTTAAATATGTGTGCAACCGATCCATATCATTGTTATATATTATTAAATTACTTATAAAAAAATAATTTAATTATGTAAAGGTCAACACTAGGATAATTTAGTTGCAACTGACCTCACAAGGTGACTCAAGACATTGGCCAATTCCTTAAGGTCGCCTCTTATCTACTCATCTTGGCATAATAATTGATTCAATGACCTAATTACAAAATGGATAGACCGTAATCATAATAATCATGATCTCAACTCAAAAGGAGTATAAAATCATGGATAAGAATATAAGGCATGTCTTTTAACTATCTTACATGAGTATAACAATATAAAGATAAATTCATGTGTAGTCAGGAATTTTATAAACAATTTATATGCTGGAGGACATTCCTATCAATTAATCACATTGGAAATCATTATTACTAAAATCTCTTGTTTAAAAAAATTACAAGGCATAGTATCCACTTACCTTATATGTGTAATTCATTTTAATTAGGAAATTGAAACTTCAACATGAAATTAAACAGCCATTGACAAGTTCATGTACATTTATACCTTCCAATTAATTAATTAATGATCAATTAATCTTGTATTATGATTCAATTAATAACTAAATTACAATTTAACATCCAATGAAAGGGAAAATGAAACACCCTGAGGTATCCAATTCAAAAAACCACCCATTATGGTAAATCTACATTACTAACACACCGAAAGGGGTTATTCTATTTAATTCATTGTACTCAGCTGATAGAAAAAAATCTATAATCCCCTTTAAAAACATATTGCATTTATAACAACACAATGTTTTAAATTTATTTTAGGAGACACCCAAAAATTAGGTGTTTGGAAAAAAATCATATATAAACACATTAAATTTAAGCAAAAGGCATGATATCATCCAGCGTAGATTTGCAGTGTATATCTCTTCTAGTCTCAACAACTAATTTGAATCAGATCAGGATAAAAATTATGAATGGATGAAGAAGATAGTCAATATTAATATTAGCCTTCTCTTAAATAGTGCAATAAATATCAAATAAAAAAATGCTAAGAATGAATTCATATCATACTATTATTGATCCAATGATATGATTGACCCTTAGTTTTAATCTCTAGAAAAGTAGAAAACCACACTCTTTTGTTATGCATCTATGATGGATTTAAAATGTATAAATTTCTATGTGGGAGGTCAAGAAGTAGAATTAGATTGAAATAGAATAAATTGGGGGAATATTGAAATTTCACTAAAAATGTGGCATCACATAGTTTAGCTGCATGGGTTGGCCAAACCATGAACCAACCATGAATGGGTATATATAGGGTATGGGAAGCCGCATAGTTTACCTTAAAGGTTTGAAAAACCATCAAAAAACAATGCCAAAATCCACTGTCAAAATTGTATATTAGGCCACATGGTTGTGTTCCCCATATCACTAGGATTGGTCTAGCCATGCTTCCTCATTATGCACTCTACCAATACCTCACACTATTTTTCAGTATGTGAAGCATGCTCCAAATAGATTGAACTAACAATATGCCAAAATTTTCTATCCCAATTTGTTGGGTTCCACGATCCAAACTTGATCCAAACACCCCCATGAACACTATAACCTTAAAAATCATTTAAATTTGATCATATTTAAATATTAAAACTGAGAAGTGATAGAATGTAAAGGATTTTTAACCTCAAATAAGAACTAGGATCTTCCATGTTTTATAATAGAGTCATGGAGGGAGTGTGAACTTGCACAAAATGAAACCATCTAAACTTTTAGCATACATGACCGTTAGGAATGTTTGAAAATGCATTCCACTCTATGGTTTTTCCTATTAGTGATAGTTATTTTAAGATAATGTAATGGTTTTATCCACTAATATTAAATACATATAAATTATATAAAGCGGGATTTCCATGTCCTTTATTAAAAACCTGAGGTTCTTTTAAATATATGGTGGTCACCCAAAACTTGTGAGAACACATAATTAGAAACTGTTTCACATCCATTTTATTTTTTATTATGGTGTTTACGGAGGTAATATTTTCTTAAAACCATTTGTTGTGTTTTATGTAGAAAAATTAATTATAAAATTGGTTTTAAAAATATTTTCCTAAATTATTGATTGTTTGAACCATATTTCTTTAAAATGTGGCGACATTTCATCAAATAGAAATGAGTTTTCAGTAGATAGTGGTTGTTTAAACAAGCCTGAAAAATATATATGCTGTTATTTCAATTGGTGGTGCCTTAAAATTTTAATAATGACCTCGATGAATGGAAAAATATATAGTTTATTGAATATGGTAATTTTTACTATATAAAAAACATATTATTCAGTATTATACATAATCGAATACCTTCAGCTGTTAATAAAAAATTAACAAAGAATATTTGAATATTAAAAAATAAATGAAAATTTGAAGTTAATGATACAACAAATTATTTTTATGTGTGCTAAAATAGAGTTATTATATTGTATTATCATCAAAACAATACACAAAAAATAAAACATATATGGTCATCTATAATCATCCCTTCCTCATTGGATCGGCGTAGCTCCCCATCCCCAATGATTCATATACATGATACTCCATATTTTCATAATTGATATTAGAATCGTGTTCCAATAATAAATATAGTTTAGAACAATAAATAATTTCTTTTAGATATTGTTCATAAAATGTGTATTTAAAATAATTATCACAATATTGATACGCATGTTGAATAAGTTTAATAAATTCCATATCAATGGATTATAGCATATCATTGAATTAAATTCCACATGAATGATTCTTATTAAATTCTAGAATATATTAGTCAATGCATATACGACTACTTCTATCTATTGAACCCATGTTATCAATAATGACATCAGCAACAATATTTTGTTTCCCAACATCAATGTTTTCATTTATATTTAAATGTCCAAAATAATAATAGTAAAATTACTAAAATAATGAGTTGCCATGGTGAATGAAGGAATGTTTCCACTAGTGGATCGTTATATGGGTCACCCACAGACCATCTTTCATATATGACGAGCATGATCCGTTCTAAAAACATTGATAGTAACATCACCCAAGGAGACTAATGATGAATATAATGATGTTTAATTCCATTAAATATAATTTTAATCTACTTATAGAATATTATGTAAGAGAAAATAATTTCTACAAAAAAAATATTTAAATTTAAATTTTTTACCCAAATATTAATGGAATGATAATTTTTTTATTTTTGATACACATTATTGTGTACATTGATCCAAATATTAGTTCAACCATCCTCATGAGAGAAAACTTTTTCCTATATCATGGATGTAATTGATAATAATTTTTTCTAGTTATTACATTAATATGAATCAAATATATATTTATGAATCAATATGATATTACAAATCAAAATCATATACATGAAAACATTCAGTTCCAGAAATATTTGGAATGAATCATTTCTCTCATTATGATGTGTTTTTTGGATAATTCATGAAAAATATATAATATTCATTAATGTTTTTTCCATTTTAATTGATTTATTTAAATTTAATATGAAATTATAAAATACTATATGAAAATTTGTATAATGAATATCCATAAATTACGTTTATTTATTCATCTTGTGCTTCCTATTCATACATATGATAAAATGTAAATGAGAAGTCAACAAACAAACACTACAACCTGTAGTTGATGACATATTTTGAAGTTATTTTTAACGGTCATTAATTAAGAAGCGTACCATATATAAAAAATGAAAAAATAAATGCTAAAAACATATTAAAAATAATTATATTAGTGCATAATAACTAAAAATACGTTAAAAACTGTAAATATTTTCATTTTTCATACCTCTATTGTTTAGTCAAATAACGAGTGATTTCAATAAATGGTAATTTTTATCCAATAATTATATGAAATGAAATGGGACAACATGTAATACAATAACTAAACTAGTAAATACTCATATAATTCTTTGAAATTATCTATAAAATCCCATTTATAATAAATATGAAATAAATAAACCCACTTGGACCCCACTCAGGTCCATAGGAAACTGTGTGTGCCACCGCAATACCACCTCCAAAATGCTATGAGCTAGCATCTTTGACCATATGTATTTAACATTTATTGGAAAAATAAAATATAGAAACATTTAATAAATATGTAAATGTAATATAATAAATAAACAACAACTAAAAATTATATATATGAATAATAGATTGTTTAAAAAATTTAACCATGAGATATCAATTATCCATAGTAAATATTAGCGAGATTTAAAAAATAATATTTCGTCACTAGGTAATATTAATATAGAGAAATGGTATCAAACTTTATACTAGCATAACTCATTTTATGTTCTCTACAATATCAATCCCTAACATCTAGAACCATTTAGAAACACTAAGATTCAGTTCCGCATAAGAAACCCCAAATCCAAATACATTAATATTATCATCAAATTGTGAATCATTTTCATATATAATCACATGTGGGAAGAAATTTCATGTAGGGATGAATATAAAAATAATGAGTAAAATTCCCAAGTGAAAATGGTTGGATGGAACAAAAATTTAGCACAATAACATTGAATAAGAAAAAATGTGGTGGAACACATATATGATATATATATTAACAACATTCTGGACTATTGGATTAATAGTTACTATAATGCAGATCAATAGACAATAACATCTATTAAAAACAACAGATTCAATGGAAAATGTACCAATATTAAAAGACAATGTTGATGAGTTACCGTTGTGTAGTATTCCAATGATAAAAAAATATTTGACATATTTTAACACAAAAAACTTATGAAAAAACAATATATTATATAATCCATGTTACTAGTTGAAATCCTTGATTTGTTGATTAATGAATATAGATTGTGGGGATAACCTTCCCCATGTATAGAGGAGATGTGATCCATCAAATGGGGGTGTTACCTTCTCCAACATCCATTTGTGGGACCCTTACACCACCAAAGAAATTTATATATTGAATAAGGGGCTATTCATCCCATATAGAAGATCTATTCAATTTTAGTATCATGGGGAGTCCATTCCATACCTAAAAAATACATTAATGGAGTGAAGACCCACCACATGTGTCTACAAGTTGGTATCAACTTGACGCCTTATTTGAATGCAACATTTACTCCGTTCATTGTCACTATGGGGATATGATGCAAAAATCTTCTAAAAAACCTTCTCACAACCTCTGGTGATAGATATGAGTGATACAATTTACTATATGTAGAAAAATACATAAAATATATTAGGTTATTATATAATTTACAATCTTGTGTAATACAAAATGTAAAACACCCAATAATATATATTGCATGACAAGTACATATTACAAAACAATGTTTGATCCATCTATAGTAGCAGTTCATGTATTATTATCATCCCATTTCATGTGATTTTAATCTAAATGGAGTGGATCTCTGTTTGGAATGTGGCACTTGTGAGATATACATGGTGTATTAGAGAATCATTATTCATATTAAATAGATATAAAACATATGTTTTACTCATATGAATGGTGGTTAAGACTCAAGGGTATGTTTTTGTGCATCCCAATGATTCATGAGTTTTATTTTCCCACTGTTTATAGAATATGTTCCTTTATTGCATTCCCTAAATAATATATTGGGAATTGTTGTATTTAATCACATAATACAGTTCATTCCTCTTTAATTATATGGATTTTTCAATATCTGATATAATGTGTATGTGTTGGAGGTTATTTGGGCACACTTAAATATGCCTTGATTCTTGTGGTATTTTTATAATATAATTTGATATGTAGTCACAGTCTATATAATACAAAAATCCTGAATGTAATACTACCTACCAACCATAAATAGAACATGGAATGTTCTACATGGTAACATAAAATGTGATATTTGACTTAGTTTTTTTGAAAAATTATCTTTAAACAAAAATTGAGTATAAAATTTACTAATGGAATACACACTATGTAGAGGAGATTTATTATACTCCCATTTAATGTTAATATATATATATATTATATTATATTTTTGTCAAATTTTAGATTTTTTTGAATTAGTGTGCTTTTATTTTTAAAATCTGGATATTTATGAATGTCTCACAACTTGTACACAATTAATAAAAACATACATAAATTATGAAATTAGTGCTATTGTGTTTGTAGATATTTAGTGTGCTATTTCTTCAAGGATTGTTAAATATTGAATCCAAACATTATTGGTTAAAATGGGTGTTTATTGGAGAGTTAATTATTAGCACACTGTTTTAAAATCTATATGTCATGATCAGGTAGTCTTCCCAGATTTATAAATATTAGATTTCCGAAAAATTCCATTTCATGTTTATAATTCATTCGGATCCCTATCTCTTCTCCATTATCATGACTGACCCTAAACTGTGACCCCACTCGTACATTCCTCCTTTTTATTTTTCCTTGGTTAGTCTCACTGTTTATACCGATATCTTCTAGGTATTATCCTTTAGTAATCTGCACATCTCATTGTATTCATTTTAACTCACTTATCTCTCCTTATAGAAATCTCATAAGAATCCAAAATTTCTTGTGGGACTATTTTTTGGCTTATGGCTATTGTATTTAGAAAACACCATTATCATTAATTAGGCGTCCTACTTCATGGGAGTCTTATTTTAATTAATTTTTAGGTAATTTTTTATTAGTTACCAATATACTAAAACTCATAGAATTATTTACTTTAGAAATTAATCATTATGAATGTATAATTATATATGGACTGATGGTTGAAATTATTAATAGTTTTTGTGTAATTATCAATTTGCATAAATGGTTTTATCATGGATTTAATGTACTATTAAAAAATTTAATGTCCTCAAATTCCTAGTAATTATGAAATTTAATATGTTTATCCATTAAATGGGTTTTGATTAATGATATATATGTCGGTCATGTTTTTAATATTCCAGGTATATTGTTATGTTTATAAATTTTTTCTTTCAATCACAATTTTGTGTCTGTTCAAGTATTTTCAATTTTCAAATCATATGGTGATATTTAAAAATATTTAAATGGTTTAGTATGATGATTTTTTCTTCACCTAAATTCATATTCATAATTTTTAATGTGACTATAACCCATGGCACCCCCATTGATTTCACCTATGGTTGTTTTACAATTTTTGGTTATCCACTATTTATGTGATAGAGGAATGATGTGAATTAAATTTTCTAAGTGAGAGAGTGTGTGGTGAGGTTGGATATATTTTTAATGTCTTTGATTTCTATGTATTATTTTTTGATATTGAATGTATTAATTTCGGGAATTGGTGCTTTCATGATGTGTGATTACAAGGCCTATTGTGCTCAAAATAAATGATTGAAATATACTAATTATTTAAACAAATGTAATGTGAAGTTTTCATTAAATTGGGGTATTTCATATTAACATAGGCCTATATTATAAATATTAGGGAAACATTAAGTTCAGAATGTGGGTTTTACATTAATTTAACGATAATATTTTTTGAGTATTCTGTTTCTTAAAAAATTATCATTGGAATAAAAATTAAAAACTAAAATAAATTTATTTATTTAATAATTAATATAGTGACCTAATTTGATCTAGAAGTAAACAATTATGATTGAATTCTAGGGTTAGATGCATTACCATTGAATTTTTTGGAGAGTATTTAGAGAGAGAATGTTATATCACACTTTGATTAATGGTAGTCAAATAATAGTTAAATTCTTGATGCAATAAAAAATTCAAGGAGCTCGACAAAGGTGAAAATTGACATTCATTCTTCATCATAGAATGATCTATCTCATGGTATGATTTTTGTTTCTTCGATTTATTTCAATTTTATAATTCATATGATTAACATGAAACAATAACCTAATAAATTGATTTAATGATTAAACATATTACAGTTACATGGTTGTTTCATTTGTGAATTTGGGAAGTTATGTGTGATTAATTGTTTATCTATTCGTTCACCACTTTGATGGAAAAAATCAAGTCCAACACAAACACTAGTGGAGTCTCATTACTCTTGTTTTTTTGCGCCTTTATGCTCCATTTCATCAGTCCTCTTGAGCACCATCCTTTGGAAAAAATTTGATGAACACTGAGTAATTGAATGTAGGACCCAATTTCATGGTGGGAGGATTTGATATTTTAGATCCTAGATAAACATGACATTATGATTGTGTGATAATGGATTTGGAAGTACATTTTACCATTTTTGATACCTAATTTTGTGTACATCAGAGAGAAATTAGGGATTGCTATTTCTTTCCATTTTCTTAACTAATTCAAGGGTCAGATACAAATGTATGGAAATGGAATTGTTGGATTACCTTGGATTCACAATTTTGAAAAAGTTGTTAGGCTAGATCAGAGGACATTGGCTTGAGATCAGATGGTAAATCCATATCTAGATTTCATGAAATGTTCATAAGACCAAACATGTACAATGGAGAAATAGAATGTGTCAGACACCCAATGTGGTGACTAGGGTTTGGGAAAGGAGTTTATTATCACTCAACGTGTGACCCAACCTCAATGTCTCAACAATTACCAAATAGAGTACATGGAAACATCCAAGAGTACATTGAAATAAGAACATTGGGTACTCTAACATGGACAGGGCTAGACGAGATATTCATGGGTATAGTTGTGTAAATGGGCATGAGAAGAAGGACACATGCATGGGAACCCCATTCTCTTCTACATCAACAAAAAAAATTATTAAAAAAAGAATAAACCAGTGTAAAACGGAATCTGCATGTACTCATAATACACATCAGATACTATTTTGAAGAATTATTCAATCCCATGACCAATGTATTTGATACATGTTTCATTATTATAAGTAACCTATATCATCATCCCATAGGATTATTATGGAATTTTTTCCTACACATGTGATGGTGATACCTTCATCAGAACGTCAACGATAGTGTTTTTGGAATCCTTCTATGAGGATGAAATTGAAATCCTATATTAATAACTTTCCAAGTGTGGAGTTTATATTTTCATCATTACCAACACAATGCGGGTGATGATCCACGACATAGCGAGTTAATCCCTATTGAGTTTTTGTTATATACTATTTTCCTTGGAGTGATCCTCATATATGTATCATATATATTAATAAATCCAAATTCATCCCTTGATATGATGAGACCCATGGATCACTACCTCTCATACAGAGGTCATATGTGTTATCATAATCATGGAGTGTGTTCTACCAGATGTGTGCTATGTGGAAGCTTCAACCATGAATCCTAGGATGGAATTTATTTTGTGACATGTCATTAATAAAATGTGTCAATATTGACTATATCTACATATTTTTCTTATATGTGTTGTAGATATTTACCTATGAAGATATAATAATTATTGTTTTATTATAATATTTGTAGTTTCATGGATTTTTTCTGGATATTGTTATACTAAAACATTCATGGACATATCCCACTCATGTTGTGTCTTATGATGAAAATAGACCTTTTGGCTAAGACAAAGAGGGCCGCAGACCAGGTGGTCCATTGTGGGCCGGATAGACCAGGGTGTGTTCCAGTGGTATCTTGACAGTGTTCCCCATTATTACATTTATATTGGACATGTTTTCTGACTCATTATTTTTGTCTTTTATGGGTCCATTTGTACATTACATTACATGTTTTTCATACTCTATTTGTGGGATTAGATGTATGTGTGCATGGTTTGTTTAATTGTTTACAATTATTGACTGTGTTGTCTAGGAGATGTGTTCTTGTTTAGATGTACATTAAAAAAATGCCTCCCATGTTAGTGATATGCCAACTCGCAGCTAGTCTATAGCCCATATGCTATTGGAGGATTGATTGGATAGTAACTACATTGATAAAATTTGGATGGATTGTGATAAAGTGTTATTATTTTATTAAGTTATTCCATAGCTTCATATTAACTATGATTTTTTGGTGGCAATAGTGTTAATTGTTTCGATTTCATCTTTCTGGATAGGAACCTTGTGTTGGTATAATGGCTAACATATAAATAAACTAGGACTCTGATCACTTATCATTATATTTATTACATGAGAACACTGGTCTCATAGAAAAAAAAATTCTGCCTCATATATGAATGTGGAGTGGTTTCCTTGTCCTTAATCAATCAAATCACTAGATATAATCATTTATTGTGGTATATCATCTTACTTTTAAGAAACCTCTATTATTTAATCTAGATAGGATTTAGAATTAGAAAAACAATGATGACCCCTCATGGATGAGGTATCTGTATAAGGACCAGATCAGTATATTTTACCTTTAGGTGGTGCACAATCTATGCCACCACCTGTTGAGAAGAAGATGGTACCTATAGTACCATTAGATTTGGTCTACATTTTGAGTACACTTAACAATTTCTAGAGATAGTGATCCCTAAGGATTAGAGGAGATCTCGATCCACATGTGGATGTGGATTGGATTGAGGTGGTTATATGAGTTTTCTATTGGGTCATGACACCAGAAGAATAAATGGTTATCTTAGAGATGAATCATCACCATGGATTAATAGGGCGTGGTGGTGTTTGGTAACCATGTCTAACGATGAGATGACAATAGAATTGATAGAGTTAGAGTTCATTTCAGAGTGAATTTATATGTAGATAAATAAGTGAATTTATTTTTATAGGATATTTTATAGATTAAAAAAGGTAACACAAATGTTTATAAGAATTCGTCGAGGTTCACTGACTATAATAGGTTGTTGATTTATATGGTTTGAGTTTAGTTCCCCCATGATCAGACCATCAAGAGAGGACTTCATAGTGAAATCTGAGAAACATTGATACCACTGTGAATTACTACCAATGGTTGGTCCAATCACTTAGGGAGAAGTAGAGAACTCTTGGGATTAAAATGTACATCTATAATTAGATTGTCTCATTTGTATCATGATTGATTGGGAGATTGTGGTTGGGCCATCGAAAAAGAATCATATCAATAATAAGACAAGTCTATTGTGTAATGGATGTAGTAAATGATATTGGAGAGTAGCTAAATGTAGTAGGTTCTCTGAAATTTTACCAACACCACCCGCAGGATGTCCACACCATGATCATGGAGTTAGGGGATAGGGGAAATGTTAGCTATAGGTGGTCAAGGATTACAAATGTGATGCATTGGGAATGACATGAGGCATTCCATGTTTCATTCCTATCATATCTTTAGTACTGAATCGAACATGTATTAATCATTACTTTATTTTTTCAAATATCTAGTTCTAGGATTAGAGATTACATTTGGGTCCTTGGCATGGGCCATTCTCTTGGACACTACAACTAGACACAATTTAATGATCACATTCTTATGTAGACATTTTGACCAGATTCTTGGAGGAAATAGTTTTTGTTGGGATATCTTTGTAATAGTGGCGAGGCATTATAAAATAATTCTTGTTATTCACTGGTTATTTATAGATAATTACCATATTGGCATTATTAAGAGGAGTATGTGATGTACCTGTAGTGATGGGATTAGGTTTTTAATTGGTGAAATGGAATCCTCGATAGTATAAGATTAACTCATGCATAAGAGGGTGCATTAGATTGCTCATCAATTTTCATTAATTAAACCTTTGTGTAGTGGATGTTCTATGTTTTATAGTTCCCTAATTTAGTTGAACAATATGAGGATATCTTTACTGAGGATGTTCAAGGATTACCTCCCCACTGAGAAGAAGAAAATAGTATTTATCTACACCCTACGATGACCCGTTTATCTATGACAACATATCAGATGTCTCTTGTAGTGTTTCTTGAGCTGAGGTTGTAGTTTATAGAATTTCATAATAAGGGATTTGTTAGACCCCGTCTATCACCCTTGGAATCCTGAAATATTTTCTCCAATAATGTGGTATGGATATTGAGGTTATATATAGAATATCAGATCTTGAATATGTTGATCATGAAGATTAAGTATTCACAACTGATTATCTTTGAAGTCATTGAATAATTGAGAGGGGAACAATGGTTCTCAATGGTTGAATACTATTAAGGATATCACCAGCTATAGGTAAAATATGAGGATATGTGAAAGTCAACATTTTTATGTGTCTACGCTAACTATATGTACATGGTTATTCCCATGGGTGTGACGAAATCCACAGTAGCATTCATGGGAATTTCGAACTGGATCATTCGGGCCTTCATAGAAAGGTTCATGGAATTATTCATTGATTATATCCTTGTGTACTCAGAATATGAGGAGTACAAGAGAAATGAGGATAGTTCTAGAAATAAATAAATAAGGGAATCACTTGGAGTGTCAATTGTGGATTAATGAGGTCCATGATCTGTGACATGTTATCTCTATAGATAGTGTGGTAGTGGACCCGAAAAAGGTTCAGGAATTGTTAGCTTGGGATACAACGATGAGTGTGATAGAAGTTCACTACATCTTTGGGTCGGTTGTCTATTAATAGCGATTCATAGATAATTTCTACATGATATTAGCTCCCATGAAGTCATTTACCCATAAGGTGTAGCCTATCATATGTACTGATAGGTTCATGCTGTCTTTCATGGTTTTGAGGAAAGGATTCATGAATCCTCACATCTTAATATTACCAAATAATGGTGACAGTTTTGTAGTGTTCATTGATTCCTCTGGAGCAGGTCATGGTTTTACAGTGATGTATTGTTATGAGGTAATTAACAATTATTCATACCATTTTAGTTTGCAAAATAATATATAAACCACATGCGATCTTTAGTTAGTAGTAGTAGTCACCACACTACTGATTTGGAGATACTATGTGATGTGCGATCTATTATTCATCAGTTATAACCACAAGTGCCTAAAGTATATCATCAATCAGAATGATCTTCATTGATATATAATCAATGGTTAGAGTTCAAAGAATAATATTATTTCTAGATTTTTTATACTCATGGGAAGGGGAACATGGTAATTGGAATGGATAGTATGAGATCTTTTTCACATTTTATGAATAAGGAATCAAACAGTTGGTCTAATTGTATTTATACATTTTGAGTGGAGATGGAGTAGGTTACCTCTAGTCAATGGTTTTTAGGCCTCTGATTTTACATTGAGTTATGGAATCATGGTATGGGGATAATGATTTTGAGACCCTTCATTCTTAGATATCCACATGACATGCTCTAGATGGATTTTAAAATTATGGGGATCATTTCATTATTTTCCATAAGTTTCATGACGGTACCATTAATGTTACAGAAGGAGGATCTGAGATAGTTTCATACATCTAATTTGGATGTTCATATAGGTGTAGAAATGATGTACCAGGACCTCCATCATCTGTTATGGTGGCTTGGGATGGTGAAAGGAGTTTCAAATTTTATTCACTATATTTTTTACTTATCCACAAGTGAAGGTGGAGAACTAAGTTCAAGTGAGTTTAAATCAACACAATGATGTTCCTAAGTATAAGGGAGATGGTATATACTTATAATTCATGATGTTCATACCATATATGTTCCGGGGGGAATTATTCCATTTGGGTGATCAAATACTAAGTCACTAATTTCCCCCACTTAATAGATATCAGGGTGGATATTTTAGTATTGGGAAAGGGATGTATCTACATGAATCAGTTAATTTGAATATGTGGAGTTCCATTTTTGATTTTTCCTAAAAATGATTCTTTATTCACATCCTAGTTTTGAAATGGGTTAATGATGGTTTTTGGGATATAGTTTCAATTAAGAAAAACATTTCACCCCTAGACCAGTGAGAAGACTAAGTTCACATTCATGTTCTATATGACATGCTTGAATAATTCATGTTAGTCATTGGCTATATTTATTATGATCACCTACCACATTTTGAGTTTTCATACAAAAATAGCTACCATTCCACCATTGGTATGGAACCATTAATGACCTTTTATGGGATACATGGTATATGAGTGATTTGATGGTTTGACTGAGGAGATTCGGCACTTATTTTCATAGAATGGTGAAAGTCACTAATGAGTTGGTTCCTATCATATAGGATAGGATAGATATTTCACAAATAACTGATAGATATAATGTGAAAATATGATGGAGGCCTTTGGAGTTCGATGAGGGTGGTTTTTTGTTCCAAAGAGGATCAGCTAGATATAGATTATAGAGATGTGGATAGGGAAGTAAGATATCTCCAGGATTTATTAACGCTCTTTAGATACTAGATAAAGTTAAAATGTGGCATACCGCATAGCTCTATATCCATAATTAGACTCGGCATAGGACATAATCTACGTTTCATAGATAAGGATAGATGTGCATGACCCATTAAACGTTATTGATTGGGGAAATCTATACATCAAGGATTGAGATTACCTTGTCGATTACATGTTAGATATTGAGGATTTATTAGGGCAGATCAACTGTGGGTGATTGATTTGATAAGTGTGGTCTGGGTAATACCACAAGAATTTTTATGAGAGCACCCGAGTCTGGGACAATCGTATTCATGGTCAGTACCCACATCTCTTTGTTTTTCAACTTGTTATGGATTTTTGGGATGTAAATCCAAAATTTTTGGAGAATGTAATGACTCATATTATCCATGTATTATATTTTGTAATTTTATAAATCTTTCTCAGGGGCCTTTTTAAATAAAATGTGTAATTTTAAATCCTCATGTGTCCAGAATAAATAGTTGAAATATAAAAAATATATTTAATGAAAATACAACAAAAATTTCATTAATAATTGTGATAACATATAAACAAAGGAACAAATAAAAAATATAAGGATATTTTTTGTTTAGATTTGGTTTTTTATCTTATGATAAACACATTAATTTTTTTGTGTGAGACACATTTGTAGAAAAGTATTCAAGGGTATAAAAATGTATAAAATGAATAAAATAAATAAATATATTTATATTCTGACATGTAGAACTGATTTTATCTATATGTAAACTATTATAATTGTATTATATGGTTATAGAATAACCGTAGAGACATTGGAGTACCGTTAGAGATAATGTCGGGGGACCTATTAGAGAAAAATGACATATAGATCGTAGATCGACGATCAGTGCTGAAAAGAATCATGATATCACACTAATGATGTTGAAACGAGTTTTTTTCTCTATTGATCAATCATAATTGAGGTATTATGTTTGTTAATTTATATTTAATCATCGTTTATGATTCCTATGATAAATTCAAATTAATCATCTTAGAAATTTATTTACAAAAAAAATTAATATGAGTAAAGGGAAGTTTCATCTAAAAATTTCTGAAATTTATTGTGATAAAACTTTTATCATTTTATTCATCATTTTGAGGGGAAAAAATTAGGTTCAACAAGATATTTTGTCTATTATCATTCCTCATGTTTATTTTTTCCCCTTTTTTAATCTCTTTCATTGTAAATCATGTGTGTTTACCCTTGACCCATGGTTTTATGAACACTGAGGAAATGAATGTTGATCACCCATTTTAGGGTTCAATGATTCAACTCATTATGCAGCCTCATCATGACATGATAATTATGTGACAAAAGACGTGTTAGATGATAGAGTAGTTTTTTATTATAGATTTTGTGTTATTTGGAACACAATGAAGGTTTAGTGTCAGTGGACATTTTTTGAATAGATTAATGACCTTAATACCAATGTTTGAAAATAGAAAGGTCAAATGAACATAGACTCACATTATATGCCTAGGTGGGTGGAAGTATTGGTGGCACAAGGCATAGTAGAAGATACATAATCATTATATATATTTATGTATAATTCAATAAAAAATGGTGTGTAATAAATCGCTACAAGTAATGTGGGACCCTCATAGAAGAGGCATGGACTTGGGTATGGAGTTATGTATCACATGGTGTGTGACCATGTCACATAGCTTGTGACTCTGCCCTGATGGTTGGCATGTACAAGAGATGATATACGAACATGGGAATCACTATAGGTGATCTGTTATGCCATGTACCAAAATAAAAACATGTCCATGCCATGTTTACATTGGTAAATACTTGTAGTTGGACTGAGGATGAAGTAAATGGGCATGTGCAAGCCATGCACTTCCATAAATGGATGAACATGAGAAGTAACCACATGAATAATTCTCATGTGAAGGTAAACACCATGTACTCCTAATGTAAAAAATTTACTCCTTCAAATAATTATTAATGCCATTATCATGTTTATATTAGATATGTTTTATTATGTGTGTTCCCTATATCTATTTCAATAAGTGTTCATATGTAATCATATCATAGACATAGGATGGGGATCCTTATAAAAAGAATTCTTGGATAGAGTTCTTGGGGTCCTTCCATGATGCACAAAATGAGATCCTATGTAATCTTCTTGACCTAGGATTAATTTGTGGTATCTTTATGAATAACACTACACAATTTTTGATTATAAACATAGTAGGTTAATTGAGATTGATTTGTTAGTATAACCCATCGCCTTGGGAGTTATCCTCATATGTGTAT
Source organism: Viscum album (assembly GCA_963277665.1). Taxonomy (NCBI): domain Eukaryota; kingdom Viridiplantae; phylum Streptophyta; class Magnoliopsida; order Santalales; family Viscaceae; genus Viscum; species Viscum album. The sequence continues at coordinate 1,430,783,254 of OY728152.1, forward strand.
TTTATATCATTATATATCTATAATATCCTTTTCTACGATGAGACATAATGAGCACTACAAATCCGACATTCATAATCAAAATAATCATACTCATGGGGTGTGTTTTATTGTATGTGTTCTATATGGAATATTCAAGTAGGAATCCTATGTTTGAATTATGGTTGTTAATTTATATTGAATCTTTGTTACATTGTTGAGTATATCTGTAAATTCTTGTTATATGTGTTGTAGTTATATAACTATGTAGATATGACCACAATTAGTTTTATGTGATTTTTGGTGTTGTGGTGTCCAACTTTTATTATTATACTCGTCCATGTATAGGCTTTTCCTGTACATTTCAGGACATCTGAAGGCGATCAAACATTCAATAGAGTCCTAGAGTTCCCATGATGAGGTTGTACATACTGATCTAGATAGAACAAAGTGTATTCTTACAATATCTTGATAGAATCACCCATCATGACTATCAGGTTTGGATTGTTTTCATACTCTTGTTGGAAGAATTTTATGTGGCCCCATTTACTTTCCATTACATGTTATTCTAATATATTTTTTGTTTTATATATATCCATGCATGATTTATTTCAGCCGAGTTTTTTTAAAATTTGATCATTTAATAGTCTTTGATATGTGTTCTTTTGGATAGCTAATTTAGGTTAAGTCCTCTTATGATAGTGATTTGCCTTCTTGGAGATAGTTTCTAGACACTAACTTATTAGAGGTGTGCTTGGGAGTTTAAGCTCCGACCACTTTGGGATGGGTCATGAAATATATTCACTATTTTTTTCTTAATATCTTACTCACATAAATAATATCTTAATAATTGTTACCCATTTATCTAGGTAAGAGGTCTTCATTCATTCCACAATAGTCTGTAAAAATTATTGTAGTGTCCCCTAGTTATTCACTAGGCTTGGGCTAGTGCACGTGATCCATTTTATTGTGGTTATGGTAGGAACATCCGCTAACTTGTATTATTATTGGAAAAATATTCAGTTTTATTTTGTTCAATGTTTTCAAAATATTACTAATATCATCACAAATTGGATAATTGGGGGAATATTATTTCACATACTCCATGATTAGTGGTTTATATAGAGGTTTTTTCACTGTATATATAAATTTTTAATGATTTTCTCTAGAACAACTTATATTATTATTGTTACACTTTATGGTTTTTCATTGAGATAGAGGACTGGGAATTATTTTTTGTTATGATGCTGTTAAGGGGTTGGTTTTCAAAAGGGATTTAAATTATGTTTAGTAACACAATTTTCAATTGATAAGAGACAATTTTAACTCCTTGATTGAGATTTATGAATAGTGGGGAAAGAGGTTAAATGGTTTCAATTTAATTTTTATTTAAATTAAATGGACATCAACATTGTGTTATGTCACTATTTTTCCAAGTAGATATTTGAATTGGATTTTATTGAAAATTAATGTTTCATTAATTAATGTTAAAATATATTTTCTCATTTCTAATAATGGTAAAATGATAAAATTTATTATCAAATTATATCTCCAACATACATTTATGAACATATTAATAAAATTAATTTCCGAAAATCCTCATTAGGATCATTCTGGGAATGATAAGATAACAACCAACATAATCCACTTGGTGTTTGCAGATCTAATGTTTCCATTCATGAAACTTGTTATTTTCTGTACTTATTTTATATAAATTTCTCTAATTTTAATTTACATAAAGTGGTGGTGATTATAAATTATACATGTGTTGTAAGGTTTAATGGTTTTGGATTTCATTTCATTAATTCTAGGAGAGTTTTGTTTTCACTAAGATGATGTTTAATTTAATATTATTTTGAACCCTCTAATTTTATATTGACATGTATTTGAAATTTTATTTATTTATTAATACAAATGGGTTTAATTTCATTCATTTCTTATGAACCAAAATTTTTATCTTTATATTTAGTTATTTGTATCTATGATTTCATGTACATACAAGAAGAATATTCTCTATGGTAATAATTTGGATAAAACATTCAACTATATATTTACACTAATTTATGGTTAAAATTCATATCGTGGGTATTTTAAATGAAGCATAATAACTACATTCCTACTAGTGGATTTCATTACTGACCAGTGAGTCTAGTGGTATATTGGAATGGGTGATGTGCTAGGGTATCCTAACTTGGCTAATTAAAAATATTATTAAAACAATGGTTTCTAAAAAGGGAATATTATCATAAATAACCCTCTTTTTTATTGGGTGGCCTCTCTTCGTACAAAGGGGCATAGGATGGTCTAGAAACAAGAGTAAAATAATGAGTATGTTCATGATGACCACCATTCATGAATATTCATCTAATCCATGGGTAGTACAATTGGTAAATTTGAATCAGGTTTTTTTACATACAAAATATTCATATTATTAGATTGACTTCTGTCCCATAATGATATTTGGTAAGATATTTTATAGAGTTAATGGGATTTTGGGTGAACATCAGTCTAGTAAATCATGATATGCCTATGATGATAGTTCTATGGACTTATATGATCCTATTTTATATTTTTTCATATCCAATGAATCCATGTGACCAGACTAGGTATTTCTATACATCCTTCTCAGACAATCATTTTCAACACCTCTCTATTCGGGATTTTATTCTTATGTAATGTCCATTTACAAAAGGTGTACTAAAGGGAATTTTAATGTTTTATTATTATTGGAATGTGTTTATATCATGTTCATTGAAATAATAATTTATGAGTATATATTTAATGGATTTTTTGGTGTTGTAAAAGTGAAATATTTCCCCAAATTCCAATTTTCAAAGAAGTGTGTATTCTTAATTAATAATTATATCCTTCTTTTTACTGTGGATTTTATAAATTAAAAGTTTTTAATGAGTGTGGGAATTTATTTCATATAGAGATAAATCTTTATGTAAATAATTTTGTTTTTTCGTAAAATGTGTGAAAATATTTTGAGTGATTTGGTGAATTAAAAATAGGAATGTGTTCTCCAAACGAGTTTCCAAAAAAAATCTATTTCCATTAGATGGAATTTCAAATTGGTATAATTTGTTATATGTGATTTCATTGAGTTTTAATATTATGGGAAATGGATTATTTATTTTTTTAATATTGAAAAATGTTTTAGAAAAATTATTTTCAACCCGTTTTCTAAGAGGGTTGTGGTTTATAAATAAAATTTTAAGGTCCCATTTATGATTATTTTATTTAGTTTGTATTGGGTTGGAATTTTTCAAATAGATTATTTCCTTTTCATATTTATTCTCAAAGAAGATGAGTGGATTAAGATTAATTTTTAACATCTAATTCCTGACTCAAGGAAATTTCATCAAGAAAATATAATGATTTGTTTCAAAATATAAGACTTCTTATGATTCTCTATATCTATTTGGTGTAGATATTCCAGTTAGAGAAAAATTAAAGAGCCATAATAGAGTGGTGGACCTAGAAACCTCCTTTACCGTGGATCCAAACTGGTATTTCTAGTGTTAGTTTCTTCCCTACATTCTTAGTCATATATGTTTTCTTGGGAAAATTGAGTTATTGGATAATTTTTAAGGTATCCTCAATTCCTTAAAATCTTATGAGTCCTTAGGAATGAGGTATTTCATCAATATTTTTTAGTAACCTATCCTTGTTTCATGGGATATAAAATATCATTAACTGGTAGTATAATCATTTTTTCAGGTGTATATGTCATTTATTAGATCATTGATAAAACTAAAATGGGATTTGTGCATATGGGAAATTAGTTATCCTTATTATTTGTATCCATTTTAATAGATCATTCTGCTAATCATTTTTGTTGAGTGGACAGTGAATCATGGTTTTTCATTTAAATGATAAATAATTAGACCACAGAGAATGTTATATGGGGTTCATAATATTTTTTGATTAATTTATTTTCTACATGGATCTGAGGTGTCATTTTTATATAAATACAGGATGGATTCAAAGAGCGAGGTTCTAAGGTATCCTAATATCATGGTCTTTAGTATAATTTTAGTTCCATGGTGTTTTGTGATGATGGATTTTATGTTTTGGAGAGTTTATTCATCTGGTTTGGTTTTGGGTTTTATGATAAAACATGGTTTTAAGTTAATTGGAACATTCTATTTGGTTAATGATTTATATTTGGAATGTTGAATGGGATTAAAGGATGGTTCTTTTTATTAATAATGGTATTATTATTTTTAGGATATGTTTTGGAGGTTGTTTTTTTCTTATTTATGTTCTTTTTGGGAGGTTATATCCAATTAATCCAACATTTTAGATGTAGTCTCTATCGAGGGGATATCATAATTGGAATTTATGTTCATTGAGTTGTGCACATTTTATTGTTGGATTTAATTTTACTTGGAGATGTTGTATTATGTTTGGGTATGATATCCATTTCTAATAAACAGTATGGTTGGTTGGTGTATCCGTTATCTTATGCCCCTTTTTTATTTCCCTCATCAATCCACCCTATCTATTGGGATGTTAATGTTTAATTTTATAATTCCTTGTACCATTTACTCAGAATATTTGGGTGGTAGAAATTTTCATGATTATGGGAACATAACACGCTATCCCACTATTATTATATAAATATTATTAAATTTCTTTTTAATTAGAGGTTTAGAATGTGATTGGGTCACTATTTTTAAAATTTTGATTTCTTGAGGTGTGTAATATATTATTAATAGATATGAAAAATAGTACAAAATATGTAAATGGAGTGTTATTGTGGTGGAAAAAGAAATTTTCTTTTTTGGAACAATGATTCTTATACTATAGTACCAAACCATCTATGTTCCCCTATGTGTCCAATGGAGGTTGCATAGTTGAAGCAGATTTTTGAAAATTGTGTGGACATACCGTGCGACCTACCTAGATTTATGAAAAAATTATTTCAAAAAATAAACCTCCCCAATATTAAGCATAACGGTGTCCCATCTCATCTATATTGGCTTAGATGACTCCCATGTATGTGAGTCCAATCATACTCTAATCCTCTATAATTCATTCCTTGGTTCTTCCCTATGTTTGAACATAAATTTTCATGGTTTTATCATATAAAACTCTCCTTCTCTATTCTTATACCTTATATATTTCTTTTTAACCTGTTTTTAATTCTCATATAATGACTTAATGTCATATTTTTTGATTTAATGGTTCCATTTAAACCTCACATTGTGTTTTTGGATCTTTAGGCCATCGATAGATCATCTTAATTATTGTTCTAGTTTCTTATAATGTAGGCCACTTATTTCACATGTGTTTAATTTATGTGAATCAATGAACAACAATTAAATTGAATTATATGCAATTATTAGACTTAATAAATTTATTTTTATAAAATTATAGTTATTTTTCATTCATTTAATTAAATAATTAATTTTTTTCATGAAATTGTTTTTCAATATAAATGTGTTCCTTAAATATTTAATGTATTGATTTTAAATTTATTTTTCATGTATCCTTACTATTTATGAACATTTCCTAAGTGATTTATTAGATATGTTTTTTCAATGAAATGTTGGAAAAAATGGGATATCTAGGAGAACTGGTTTTGTTTTCTGATAATTACTTTGGATAAAATGGGGTGTGTGATCTATAATTTCAAAAATTAGTTTAAAATAATTATATTTAGGGTGACAGAAGGTTCATAGTATACCGATATTGATTTATAATGGAGTCACCTTTGGAACTATATGAATTAAAGTGTTCATTTCTCAGGAGAACAAAATTGATTTTCACTTTTTCATGCCAATCAATATGGGTTATCAAATATTTTTTCGTCAGATGCATGAAATTCACATGTTTGGTATATAAAGGGTGTTAGAGGTGACGTGTGAGAAAATTTTTATGTTTTACATTGGTAATTACCTTGATTTTTTACTCACATTCATATTTTATTCGTAAGTAGAGCATGAGTATCAGGGTGGGAGGCCTTAAATGATGCTACCCTAGCTAGTATATACACCACTATGACATACCATGTTTCATTATTAGTTAGACCTATATTGTTGGTAATAATCTTATGAGGATAATTTTTTATAATTTAATGGAACGTTTTTTCAATTAACACTATATAGGCTACATTTTGAAATGGGTTTTCAAGACATAGTTGGGATAGTAAAACTATATAGCAAAGCGTGTCCTTGAGATAGTTGTTCATACTAGTATTATTCTTCATATAATGTTAATCATTTTTTTCAAAAATTAATTTAAATATTTCTTTGGAAAATCATTTTCAAATGAAAATATAAAAGTCTAAATATAAAGACCCCAACCCTAGTACCCAAGATCATATTCCTTACATTATTACATTATGAAAGACAAAATATTTAAATCCCAATTGAATGAGTAATTTGGTAGATTTGGAAACAAAATTTTATACATGAATCTCATTTTATTCTAGGAAAAGAGAAAAACACAATACATGTAAAATCAAATAAAATATAACCCTGAAAATTAATTCAATGAAATAATCATTGTGACTTGGGGAAAGTATAAATAATAATGGTGAGCTCAAATTAACCATAAGTTTCATGTACAGAGGAATATATAATTATAATTAACATAAAAATTTAAATAACTGAGGAAAGAATCCATTAATCAATAGATTTAGAATAATATGGAATGAATATAAATATTTTCCAATAATTCCACATAAATTATCACATGGTATTTACGATGGACCATGAATACTCAAAATTATCAATTAATCACATGGAATAAAAATAATTATGCTATGTATAATATCATACATCTCAACTATCATGATATATGCTCTAGAAATATATTATCATGATAAATCCACTTCCTAGTTTAATCCTATGTATAGAAACCACAAAACTATTAAGACCTTTGCTGTGGATAGTTTCTTTTTAATTCAATCCTTTTTCTATATTAAGTCTTTGGGTAGAGACCCATCTCATTTTGGAAACTAATTATTCCCATGAATGAATAAAAAAACATTTAATATACTTATAATTAATAAATTTGTGATATAACATGTCAATTGATAATTATATACACCTCAAAAAATAATATAGATGTATAACCTCAAAATTTGGCTAAACGAAAGGAAACTTAAATGAAATACCTTATGAAGATAATATAATTGAAGTGAAAATTAATAAAATTTATATATTAATTGTATATTGGTAAAATACACATAAAAAAGTGGGAATACAGCTTATGGTTATAATAATTCATTTCACACATAATATAAGCATGAAATAATCTATGAAGTATAAGTTAGACCCAATTAATGAAAATTGAGTTAAGAAATCCCTTAACACTTTGTAATCAGTAGAATTGTATAACCCATATAAATAATATTTATCAAAGGTAAAATTCAATAAAAGGAATATTAATATATTCCAAATATGACATAACAATGTTCATTACACCACAAAAAGAAATAATTGATTAATAAGGAATATCTCACCGAAATAAAAGTGAGACACAAACCCATTACATTGCATTTTCCATTAATTGGAAATTTTTTAAACTCATTCCTAACAAATTTATTCATATTATTAATTTATAAAATAATGACATTCATATTTATTATATCACATATTATCCTCTTATATCATCTAATCACCTATTTTTTAATTATATTTCATTATTACACATGTCTCGGGTGTTAACTGCTTCATTTTATTATCATTATTTTGTTATAAAAGTCATAGTTCTTGTGAAAATGGTATAGTTGCATCTTATCCATAATTAAATTAATTTCATATATATTATATTTATTTACTATAATATAGAAAGACATAAAAATGGAATATCAATGAAACTTTTAAGACATATTACAACATATATTATCCCCTTCTTTGAGTATTTAACATTTCTACTAATTTAAATAACAAAATAAATTATTAATTCCTCAAAACATATTTATTCGACAATTTGATATTATTCATTTAATATGAAATGAAATAAAACAAGAAAAAAATTGAATTTGAAAATGATTATTCAAAACGTCTCTAACATGTCTAATAGATTTATTAAATTAGTTCTAAACATTATCTAATCAATCATATATCAAAATTAAAATATATGAAATCGGTTATTTTCATTTTATGTTAATTAAATAACTAATTTTTTTACATTGATGAACCATTTAATGTAATTTTATTAATTATAAAAATTAAAAATATATTTCTATAAATAAAATAATTGCATTAAGTTTAAAATATAAATTTAATTTCATTAATATCTTAATTTTTTACCAATTTCGAAACATAAAAAATATTCAATACGAAGAGAGAGACATCATGTAACTATCATAGATTTAAATAATATACAAGTAATGTCCATGTAAAAAAATGTACAAAACAACTCAAATTTCAACCCTAATGTGATAAGGGTCGAATTATATTCAACAAATAATATTTTAAGAATTTTTATGTCCTATATATAAACTTATCTTTTAGTATTATCCCTTATTTAAGCCCTTTAACTAGTAACAATAACATGGTTTTATACACATTGTGGGTTAACATAGTTACTATAAAATGAAAAATACACATAATTGAATCATTGAGGATATTTTTAACAAACATCCCAATAATTTTATTGATTATTATATTTTTAGAGATTTTATATTAGTCAAATATATATTATTTATTACAAAATATCATTAGTATCAGTTTTGACACTTTTCCATACATTACCTTTTCCAGAAATTAATAAAAACAACATATATATGATCAAATATTTTAATACATCAAAAATATTTTAATTTCATCACTAAAATTATTGGATGACATTAATTATCTTAAAAAATATTTATTTTAATATTTTAAATATCATTTATTTTATATTCCCATTTATTGGTCATTTGTTTCATCGTCGTAGTGTAGTTATTAAGGTGCATATTTCTTCACTAAAATATAAAAATAAATTTTTGTAAATGATAAATTCTATTATCTTTTAAAATAATATTTATAATAGAACATATCTTCTAATTAACCACATATGTAAATATTAAATCCATTAAATACGAGAGTGTGGGATGTTTGACTTCTCTTTGATCAAAATATTATAATGGATATAATCTCATCCAAAAAGTAAGAAATTATCATATAATACAGCATTTAATAATTATGGAAGAACAATACTCATCCAATAAAATTTTTCCATGTTTTAGGATCATTTGTTAGTCATTTTCATTTAATTTTTACCATGAATTACCCAATTTACCCATTACCATTGTAACTAAAATTATTAAAGATACTACTAATAATGTCCAAAAATAAAAGGTCCCATGCACCAAGCTGGGATGACATCCAACATGACACCCAACCCAATCTATGGGAAGGACCAAAGAGAATTCCCAATCCCCAATCATTGGAATCTAGTGTGGGGAATCAAATATAATCTAGGTGGGAACGATTTTATCCTAATATATTACAATCAATTAAATAAACTAAATAAAATGAACATACAGAAAAAACTAACAACTGATCATAAATAGATATAAAAATTATCTAGGTATAAAGAAACACTGGACAAATAATAATTAATTAAAAAACAAAACCAACACTGAAACAATATCCATATGACCACATGGCCACCACCATCCACAAAACAACTATCCACAAGGCCTAGATACTCCCATGATGAGGACAAAGTACAAATAACCTCAACCTACAAAATAGATCATGTTTAACGGCACCAAGTGGTATATATATGGTGTAATCTAAGGATCTAAGTAGGCTACCACCATAAAATCCATACAATTGATTTCCCCAAAACAGACCGTAAGCATTAGTTTGAAATAAAAATATGAAAATGGATTTTCAACATTTTAAAAATACGACCACAACTTTCCATTTTCCAAACAACACACACCACATTCTCATTTTCGAAAGTGTTTTAGAATTATAGAAACAAACACCCAAAACATAAATAAATCATGGTGATTCCATGAAAATATGAATGTAAACATGAAAACACTACAAGAAACAAAATTCAATATAATGTATGAAAAGCGATTACAAATAGTAACCATGGGTATTTTTTAACATCCACAGAGAAATCACTTGATTTACTCAGTATAGATTCACCTACCAGAATATGGTGTAGCTCCATAATCTATTAAAAAATAGTATCTATAATCTATCCTCACTAGTGGTACAACCCACCTTGACTATATAACATCTAATGGGTACCAACCCATCTAATTTGGGTTAATAATCAATCATCTCTCAAACCTCTATAAGATTCTTAATAAACCCATGGAAATATTTAATTGTGTATGTATGAGGCCCTCACACACCTATCTTAACTAACATACCTCCACCACGCTTACCTACCCCACACACTAACACCACCTATACGATAACCCATATAGGAAAATACCTCTAATGGGGTGCCCCTCATATAACATACATTTCACAAGTCCCAATAATACCATTACATCACACAATCTTGGAAAAATATTACTAAAAAATCATAGAATTCTACTTCGTTTCACATTAAATTTGTTTTTAGAAAAACTCCTGATGAATCTCAAGTTAAAAATGTATTGTAAACTTCTAAAACCCAAATTCATTACATAAACAGATCCCCATCATTTTCCAAAATCAAAATGAAAATCCCCCTTGAAATATATAATTACAAATTGGCCTTCATGACTTCATGTTAAATTCATTTTCCCCCATGATTCCAAATCCAAAATGGGAACACAAAATTCCTAAAGGTACCAAACATGATTTCATACCATTTGAAAACTGACCACATTTTAAGGAACCAAATATTCCATAATTTTAAAAATAACAATTAAAAAAATCTTCAATTCACATTGATAATTTGATTTTTTTTATATGACATTTAGGGTTAATAGAAATTATGAAGTATATGAGGGGTAATGGTTTATTATTTTGAAATCCAAGTCTTTTATGTTAATCATGGCCATTATAATTTGATGGTAAATACATATGTGATCCGGCTGAACATATGTATGTGTGTTCATACAATGGATCACACATAAAACCCCACAACTTCATCCAAAACGTTTTTTAGAAATACACTTGCATTTCAAACCAACACAGAAACTACACATGACAATCCCATCATATAAATCACCAAATTCTTTTTAATAAGTCTAAAAAATGTGTTTTAAAAAAAAAATATTTCCAAAGGGATGACACCATTAAAACCACACAATTTCACTTTAATTTAACTATTGAAAATTTAGCATACTCATTATGATAATACTATATACCATAATTAGATCAATATTTTATAAACAACATCCACTATTTTTTTCTATATGAAAACATCATACAATCCCAGGAACAAAGACTTCATGCATTAGAAATACATTCTTATGTCAATTAAAAATCTACAAGCATCAATTGAATGAGTTATAATTGAAGATAATGGAAACGCCTACCTCAAAGTATTGAGTACGAAAAAAAACACCGGTAGAAGAGAGATCAAATCCTGAGACACAATATACACACCCAAAATCATTGAAATATAATCATTCAAAAACCTTATCTACTAGGGTTTAACATATTAGAAGACCTCTAGAAGGAAACCTTTGGAATAAAAGGAGGAGAGTAAGAGGATGTGGAAGAGTAAAGGGAAACCAACCACAATATCTAAACAAACTGAACTGGGGAATTCAATGATGGATCCATAGAGGTAGAGGATCCAAGGATAAAGGGTGTTTATGACCCCTTCATGAGTCAAAAATAAGAAAGATGGGGTAAATCCTAAAGCGGTCTAAAAATAATTGATGGTATAATAGAAATTTTAATATTTTAAAAATATAGGTTGCTCGCACAGTTTAGACATGTGGTTTAACAAACTAAGAACCAACTATGTGGTAGCTACTATCCAATATGAGAATGACTACATGACCAACCCTCCCAATAAGAATTATAGTTCTCTAACTATATAATATCTTTAGTCCAACTCTTGGAGATGCGGCATGGTTAGCTTGGCTGGTCTGGATGGTTTTTTCTTAATGTATACTACCCGTGCACCGGCCAAAATTAACCCAATACTAAAAAACTAAAAAGTATAAGCTGAGAAATCAACACAAACCTCAAACAATGATCCAATAACATGAATAATATTAAATAATGTAGTATCCAAGGGTGGGGTGTGATAATTCTCCCAAACATAGAAACTTTCATCACCCAAAAATTCATATAGTAGAAAATTAATAGAAACTAGAACTCATTCCCTAACAAAATTAGAAAGAAATCATAATCATTGAGGTGACATTTCACTCCAAAAGTCATACCCAACCTATCAAGAAAAAAATTCATCACAAGTATGAGTGTGGAGCATGAGAGTTTCCTCTCCATAAAAATAGATTGAATAACATATCCAAGAAAACTAAGAACTTATAATGTGAGAAAACCCAAACCTAACCACATCACCAAGAAACACCCACACTATGGCTATGAACTAGGTAACTCTGAAAAAAATCTAATAAAACATATTTACCACCGAAGAAAAAATGTAACCACAAAAAGTAGAAATTTCCCACTCATAACAGACCCCAGAAACACATGTATAGTCCACATAATAATCAATATCCGGACAATGAACCTGAACAGAAGCAACAGTTCAATACAATACTAGGCTAAAAATTTCAAAACAAGAACGAATAAAAACTAAATCCTAGACCAACATGCCTAAAGGTCAAGAACACTCAAATATGAACAAATGAATTAAAAATACTCATTAAAAACACATGGATGATATTACAGGAAAATAGGAATACAAATTTTCTTATATAGATAAAAAACTCACAAAAAATGAAATTACAATTGGAAATTGGAACTCTATCCACCCAGACACTAGAGACCAAAAATATGTCCATGGATTTAAATTCCCTTGGGTATTTTCAGGATTGTACATGTGGTTCACTCTAAGTACATTGTATATATCCTAGATGAATGAATCATGTCCTACGTCACAGTTAGGTGTTTCCATCCTCAGATTGTATTGTCTTCATTGTTTGATTCTTCTTTCAATACTTATCCAGATGACCTTGATAGCCCCAATGGTGGAAAAGAGTCATATAATAATTTTACCATGGATTCAAATGTAAGAACTAGCCATAATAGAGTAAAAAAATAAATATTCTGAATAAATTTATATTGGATCCACCAAATAAGACCTTTATGAAATAGTCTCCTCGAGAACACTTCTCATTTCAGAAGTGGAACATTTATAAAATCCGACCACCACTAGTTGCACCATGAGAACCAACTTTACTAGAAACACCAAATCCACCATCCCCTTAAAAAGATTGATCCATAAAGGAGAAAAATTTCTCCTTGATCTATAGATGATGACCACCAATTAAAATATAATCATTAAATTGATCATGTGACTCCACCTCTGAAGAAAAGGAAACCAATTCCTTGAATTGGTCAATATAGTCTTTTACCATCTATTGGCCATGCAAACCATTAGGTAGCTCTTCTATTTTATTCTTCTCCACAAATTCATGTATAATCCATTGGAAAAATTCATACTAAGACACACTCCACATAATCCCAAATCACATTGATGGTGGGCCCAATAACTCCCATTAGTCCAAAGCTAAACCCATATTGAAACCAAGGAGAGCACAAACTCTAACATCATCAGGAGTTCCCAAAAATATAATTAAAATCTACATTCTCGAGCCACATTACTGCCTATAATAGACTTCGATCACCATGAAGGATTTTCAAAACTCAAGAAGAAGCTAAAACTAGGCATGACACATGGATAATTATGGGGACTATTCTGGGATGTATGTTCATAAAAACAAAATTATCATAAATGATAAATTAATATAAACCAAGAAAACAATCAAAAGAAACACCTTGAGCCAAAAAAACTGGTTTCCAGGCTGAACACATATAGAAAAAACAAATATCATTTTTCCTAAATCCACCATTTTTATTTAAATTTTAATACAATTATCTTCTAAAACCACCATCCAAAAAACGAAATCCATTTTCAAAGTACAATATAACACATTTCAATGAAAAATCAATCTCAAATCTATTTTAATTAAAAATAATCCCCCATCGTACCCTATGAACCATCACATATGTGTCCAAAAACTCCCTCTAGAATATGTCATTATCTTATTCCAAGATGAACATTCAATACACACTCGCACATATGTGACTGTGCATAAATAATACAAAGAGTTAGACATACAATTTCATTATAAAATTAAAATAAATAAAAAATTTCTAATTCAAAATCACATTATATAAACAATTTTATTGAAACCACATTAATTTACAATATATTCAGTTATGATTAAATATTATTTTTTTCTTCACATTCCTTATGAAAAAATTTAATCTTACGCTACACACAAAACTGAATTAACTTATGTCATGCGCAAGACTGAGTATTTCCACCTTTTAAGGGAGAACCTATTTTAAAACTAAATATTTAAAAAAGTATATGTTCTTTAAAACTAAATATCATTTTTTAATTTGGAATATCAAAATTATATTAGGGTAAATTTTTGGAATTTTTATGAGAACCATCATTTTTTGTTGAATAGTGAAAATTAATGCATTTTAAGTAGAAATGGTCATTTCATTTAAATAAAAATTAATGATAAGTTATATATTAATATTTTTTTTATAGTCACATTAGATCAATTATAAGTACATTTATATAGTTCAGTTCATTTGTATTAATTTTTTTTTCAAATTGAATAAAAAATTTCAACAATCATCTGAATGTCTACATACTATAAAAACCCATTTTTTCGCTCTGTCGGTGGGATTAGCATTAATAATAATTTTCCCACATATGTTATTGGAATTTTAAAAATAAAATATTACAAATATGTAATTAGTATTATATTTTTTGTCTAATAATATCAATATAAATTTTTTGCCCAAAATTATTAGTAGATGTGATTAAGATTAATTATGTTGATTAAGGTGTGATTACATTTTATAACGGACTAAAGCTTAATATTGTTGACCAAAAACAACTTTGAAATTTTCCCAAAATACATTGGTTTCCAATAAGTTTACCATGTACAAAGTTGGATCAAAATATATGGTTATTGGGAAATTATTAAATAAAAGTCCCTTATAAAAAAGTTTATGTTAGGAAAATGACAAAAAAGAAACTTTATTTACCTTTAACATTTTTAGAATTTTTTGATATGTAAAAAAACATATTTTTGTTTATGAATACCATTTTATAAAATAAATAGTTTATTTTTATCACAATATTATATCTATAATTTTTAGAGATGGTTTAGTTACTTAAAATGTTCAAGAAACATCAATGTAGTGATTATTTTGTTAATAATTGTCTAAAATAAATGATCTTATACATATTAAAAATGAAGGCAATTGATTTAATTATTTTCTCTATTTATTTTAAATAAGAATATATAATTATCAAGGTATGTAAACATAATATATATGAATTCCAATATAATATTTATATTTTAAAATTTACATTAAAAAATTAATTTCAACATTGACTTTATTGTTATTTTATAGAAAATTACTCTAATTAAATGATTTAAAATTAATAAAAATGGTATATTCTGCAAAGAGACTTGAATGTTTTAATAAATACTAAATATGGTCTATTAATAATCCAATTAATCTTCTATAATAACCATATTCAACTACATACTATAAAAACCTTGTTAACACGGTCTAGTTTCAAACCACTTTTTAGCACATCACATGCACTAGTTTTAAAATTGATTTCCATACAACATTGTAATTTTATTTTATAAAATATATATAATATTAATAATTAATAATATCTATTTTAATAATAAATATTTATTTTTTATAGTCTCAATGGTTAAATAAATTAGATAACAAATCTAGATGCATTAATAAAAACCGAATTGCTAAAATTGGGGAATCTTATGAGTTAAGTAACCAAATTATTAAAATGTAAATTTTTGTCAGTGATTTTTTAATATACCATTATACTAATTTAATACAATACTTTTATATTACGGGGGATCATTAGTTATGATACACCACCCATTATTGAATACTGTTTTCTCTTTAAAAAAGTGCCCCTCCCCTTCCCTATAAAAGGCCACAACCTCTACCCAATCCTCACACCTCTAAAGCCTATTATGATCAGCCAATCCCTACCAACAATTTCCCACAACCTTCAAACCAATGACCAGGTAGCCTCTATATAGTAATAAATAAATCCAAGTAAGCTTTTGGTATACACCAAAACCAAATACCCGATTAAGAGGTAATGCATTTTCTCATGCATTCAAATTTTATTTCCATTATCCACTCCCTATAATCCACATATTCTATAATTATATAACAAAACTAGTACCATTAATATAATATTATTTTTTTCTGATAATATTTCAACATGAAAATACACAAAAATCTATCTAATGAGTAACAAACATATTGTTTCTGTGTACTGTGAAATGCAGCCTCACGAAACGATGATAGATCTATTTTTCCAAAAACCATTTATTGTGTCCATTATGATGGACACTATATTTATATAATATATATATATATATATATATATATTGTATTATTTTCCTGAATTTTTTTAGATCATACCCTTTTTCTATCGATGTTGTGTAAATGTGATAATTTTATTTGAGGAAATGTGGATTACCACCGCCTCAAAGAGATATGACTCGTTCTTGCCCTACATAAAACGTATAATAGATGGTGTAAATAAATTGATATTAAATATATATCATAAATATGTTACTGGAATTATAATATAAAAATGGATAATTTAGTTTTAATACTTTTAATATATTGATTAAATAAATGTTGCGATCATCTGTATGTATGACCTACTTTCTCCTTGAATGGTGCACTTCATTTCTAATATCCAAATTTATTGGATTATTGTAAATACATTTTTAAGAAATATATAAGTTAATTTATTCATGGATTAAATTATTGAGATGATTAAACCATGATATAATTAATAAGAACACCTAATAATAAGTCAATCTTAGATTATAAATCTAGGAAATCAACCCCAAAAATATTTAAAATAATGAAAATGTGTTAACAAATAGGTAACAAAATATTGAAAGAAGTTAATATGTGGTAATATAATCATGAGAATGGTTATAATATTAGTAATTAGGAAATTTTAATCCACTATAATATAGGCTATGGAACACACAACAAAAAGGAAGGATAAGTTAAGGGATTTTAATCACACTTTTTAAATTTGTGATATTAATGCCATATTCATAAATCCCTTTTTTTGTTCTATAAGTAGTACCAATATTGATGTATTATAAATTTATTTCACATTATCACATTATATGAAATTTTATATTTATTTTACTCCTTCATGGAATCCTTGATTAAAAATAAACTCAATTATTATGGAAATTTCATATCAACATATATTTCATTGAGAGTTAATAATTTCTATGCTCCAATTACATTTTATTTGGTGTATATACTACATGTTGAACTATTATGTTATGAATATCATTAATCTCATGATATTATATGTTTCAATTACTTACATACATTCAATGGTAATGTGACATAAATGTTTCAAAATTGGTATGGGGAACTTTGGGATGTTTACGATTTTTCTTCTCAAGAATATTATTAATTGTTATATTTACAATCTCATATACTTATGTTGTTTTTAACATTATATTGAATCAATCACAATATTTTAATAATTTTTCATTGGAAATGTAACTTTATATCCCTATCATACTTCATGGATATTATTTTTTACTAAACTATATACAAATTTTCAAAGGGTGTTCACTAAAAAGGTATTTGATTCTTGGGATGATGCCTTGATAGTATTAGATACATTGAATTAAGCCTTGATAGTGTTAGATTATTGGTATGGAGATTTCATAGTATCAGATAATTGGAATGAATCCTTGTTATTTTTAGATTCATGGCATTAATCCTTAACATTATTATATTCTTGGCATGACGCCTTTAACAGATTAGATTCTTGGTATGAAGCCTTGAATGTATCAGACCATTAACATGTAGCCTAGGGGTTTATGTAATATATATCCATAATTTATCATTTCCTTCATTTATAATCCATTATTATTCATCCATATGTTTTTTGGAAAACATATCTTATGGTTCATTTCCTTTTCATTTCGTTGATTAAATGAAATGTGTTTCAGTTTCCTGACATGCCATATTCATATTGCCTTATATCGTTATTTGAATAGAATGTGTTTTATGTCATTCTGCATTCAGGAGTAATTTATTCTAAATGATTAATTATTGGATATTCATTTCTTACCCTTATTGATAAATTAATCTCACCTTATTAGGTTTCCTTCCCCATGTTATGAAGAAGATATCTTTGAATAAGCGTTTTTGGAAGCAGTTTATTTCAATTATTTTTTATCATTCATTATTTTGTTTTCCCAATGTATTATTTGTCTCATAAAATTAGTTGGGATTTCCATGACTGGTTAATTGAATGGTCCAATAGGATTTTCTTCCATGTTATAATTCCAATGTATTGTAGTAATGCACCAGGTAGGGGTTTCTCGAGCTCGTGCATTACAGTGGGTGTTTGGGGAGGTTTAATAGAAACCTTGGAAACTAGATTTATAAAAACATAGATTAGGGAGAAAAATCCTAAGATATACATTGAGGATAAAAATATAACAACATCTTATAAATTGGTAATTTTGGTATTATATGGGTATTCCTATGAAAATATCATTTTCTATATACTACAAGTGGACGTGGTTTTCGAATTAATGTTCCTGGGAGTAACTAATCTAAAAAGGTGTTTCGGGCCTGACACAGGGTGACCTGTTACACCACAATTGGCCTTACTGCCCACCGAGTTTGATAGTTTAGGGGGTTACTCTTAGGATATCTTAATTTTTAATTACTTACCATTATGAATGATATAGAATTAAATATATCACTAATGAAACCAAATTTTATTTTTCTAGAATTTATTATGAAAATATTTTTGTTATGAGTTATTTTAGATCATAATTTGATTTAGTATATAGAAATTTTTAACAGTGAAAAATGGTAGAATAAATGAGAACTCAACCAATGAATGTTTCACAATGAGTTAGATGGACCATATCATTCATGGTATTAAGACTACATTACAAATGGAAATATTATCTCATGTGTTCTTATCATATGATAAAATTTTATAATGTGTTAACAAGATAATTATAGAATTCATTGAGTCCTTCATAATTAATGTTACAAAGAGGATGGAAGTGAAATTTACAGATAAATGTAATATTGGAAAAAGTATTTCACTAGGTGTGATTATTATGGAAATAATCACCCTGGTAAATATAGTAAGTGAATGGGAATTTGTTATAAGTGTTGAAAAAAGTACACAATGTCTGTGATTTCAGTGGTCAAAAAAAGGATTCTATTGTTCAATGCTTCTACTATACAGATATTTGAAACTATATGAATCAGTGTCCCAAGATTAAAAGGAATATATCACAGATGATGATATTGGACAATGATGATGTTATGATATTACTGTAGATGAAGAGGAATGATTAATATGATTGTTCATAATTATTTCATTTTAATATTTTATCAGCAATGTATAGGTTATAAGAATTATAGAAAATATGAGTATTGTATAATTGTTCTTTTCTTTAAGTATTTGAGGTCATATATTCAATGGTACTAAGAAAACATATTCATTATAAATGTAATAATTTTTGGAAAACACATTATTTATTGAAGTACAACCCTTAATTTTTTTCATGATGTTTATATAACGATAAAAAATGATTTTTTTGGATAAGTTATGATTTCTTAGAAACTGATTAATGACATGTCCCCATGTTGTCTATGATATCATTGATGGAGTTTAAAAACATTTTAATATAAGAAATATATCAATTAACATGTGTCTTACTTAAGGAATAATGATGAATTCCTATTTTCAATGAGGTTTTATAGTGAATAATCTAATTACCATGTTTTAAAAGGATACATGAGGAATTATTTCGCATGTTTTGAATGTGAAAATTATAATCATTTTCATGTTGATTAATGGATAAGAATATGTTCACTTGGAAGATTAGTGACTTTCATTCAGATTTTATTGGATAGTAATATATTGGAAGAGTTGACCATTAATAAAATAGATTAATATTATAATTGGGTGATATTTTATAGTTTAATGTAGTACATAACTATATGGCGCAACATGTGCTAATAAAAAAAGTTGAAATAGTTCAAGGCGTAATTAAAAAATACATTGTGTTTAAAAATATTCTTATATAGTGAAATAATTCCATAACTATAGAAAAAATGATTTTGAAAAAAAAATGTTTTCATATTATCATCATTATTTATGATATCAATATAATTTACTCCCACCTATGGTTTATGGTCTTGTGGGATACAACATTCATCTTATCATGTTTTCTATCACACTCCATTAGAACATGTTATGTGTATTTTCTTACATATCCATGTTTCAATTTCCCGCCTATGTTCTCCTACCATCCAACTAAGATACGTGACCATTGTGCTTCCTTTTCATTCTTAATAAGAATATGTGATATTAAATGTTCGTATGATGTATTCCTTTCAACTACAGTTTATATTTAATCCCTTGATTTGTGAGATCAATTTTAACTTTAGAGAGTGAAAATTAATTAAGGTGGGGAGAATGTAATGCCCCTAAAAATTTAAATATTTTCCTTATTGAATAAATTTAATTTTTTGGTGAGCATGACTTATACACAGAATTATGTTTATTCTACACAAAACACAGAATTAACTTGTGTAACATATAATACATTGTTTTAAAACCTTTTAAATGTGAACTTATTTTAAAAAATAATTTTTTAAATTTTATGTGTTTTATTATTAAAAATATATTTAATTTTTGAATTCAGTATATTGAAATTATCATTGGGGGAAATATTTGGATTTATCTGAGAAACATAATTTTTTTAGGAGAAGTGAAATTACTACAATTTAGTTAAAAATAGATTTTTCAATTAAATAATTATTAATCCTAGATTATATTTTAGATTACTTTTATTGGAATATTAGATCAATTATAAATAAATTTATAATGTTATGTTCATTATAATTAATTTTATTTTCTTATTTAATCTAAAAACGTAACAATCTTTTGAATGTCTTCCTACAATAAAAACCTGTTATTTCACCCCATATATCAGTTTAGCTTAAAAATTGTTTTACAAATTTTATGATTTGAATTTTGATCATCTGACATACAAGGATGTAATTAGTATTATATCTATGGTATAATAAAATCAACTAATTTTTTTTACCAAAATTATTAGTGAATGTGATTAAGATTATTTATGTTGATTAAGGTAATATTATCCTTACTAAAGAACTAAAACACAACATTAAGGACCAAAATGAATTTGAAACATATCCAAAATCCAATGGATGATAATAATTTTACCATTAACCCACTTGGATATAAATATATAGTTATTTTCATAATATTAAATGAATGATCCCTATATAAAAAAGTTAATTATAGAAAAGGAATAAAGGGAACATTCCTTACCTTTAAAATATAATTTTTTTAGTACATATATAGTCATTTTTAAGAAAAATATTTTATTTTTATCATAATAGTTTATCAATAATTTTGTAGATATGGTTTAGATATTTAAAATTCTCAAGAAACATCAATTGGGTGATTATTTATTAGTTAATTAAAAATAAAATAATTGAAACTATAAATCTTAAAAATGTTTTTAATTGATTGAATTATTGTTATTATTTATTTTTGTATATGAATATATCACGATACACACATTTAATCCAAATATACCTGAATTCCAATGTATGATTTATATTTTAAAATTAACACTAAATAAAAAATGTCAAAACTAACATTATTATTATTTTTCAATAAATAAATCTCATTAAGTTATTTAAAAGTAATAAAAACACAAAAAAAGTCCAATTGATTTTTATGTGCTAATAAATCTTAAATATGATCCATTAATTTACCAATTAATCATTTAATATTAACATATTTAACCATATATTGTAATAACAGAGTTCACACGGTCTGGGTTCAGGAATTTTTTTAGCACGCCACATGTGTTTTGTTTAAAATTAATATACAAGAAAATAATTTTATTATATAAATTATATATAATATTAGTATTTTAGTGTATATATACTGTATAATAAATCATACTTTATAGTATTAATGTTTAAATTAATTATATTAGAAAACTAGATGCTTCAATAAAAACCAAAATGATAAAATTTGGGAATCGTAGATGATAAGGAAAAAAATTATTTATATAAACATATTTTTATGTGTATGATGTTTAAAAAGACTATTAATTTAATTTAATCCATTAGTTTTACATTTTTGAGGAACAGTAGGAAAGATATTCCTCCAAATATTGAATACTATTTGGTATTTATGAAAGTGCATGTCTTGCTTCCCTATAAAGGCCACCACCTATACCCATTCCTCACACCTCTAAAGACTATTAATTTCATATAATCACTGACAAAATTAACTTAAAACATACCTCCCCTCTAAATAGAAGCCTCCATTTATGAATAAATAAATCCATGAAATCTATTTGTATGCACCAAAAGAAGATACCAGATTAAGGGGTAACACCTTATCTCATGCTTTCTAATTTCATTTTTGTTCTCCAATCCCAATAATAATATTATTTTATGATTACAAAAAAACAAAAGAATCATCATTATACAATGATGTCATTCTGATAATTTCTCTACCTAAACATACACTATCCTCAATCTAATTGGTAACAAGCATATTATTTCTGTGTATAGGGAAATACTACCACCTGAAACGATGACTATTAAATTTTTATCTAGAAGCTCTCATGATGGAAATTATGATGGAAACTATATTTTTTATAATATATATTTTATTTATGGTTTATTATTATTTTTTATTTTTTATTTGTAACATACCGTTTTTTACATGTTCTGTAAATATGATAATTTTGTTTGACGAAATGTGGACTACCACCCCTTAAAGTAATATGACGCATTCATGCCATACATGGAAGATATAATATATGGTGCTCATAAAACAATTTAACATATATTATATGAATATTATAATGTAACTATAATATTAATATGTGCCTTTTTTAATTATTTTAATACAATAAATACAAGAAAGTGGTGTTCATGCATACGTACATCCTACTGTCTCCATGAACAATGCAGTTCATTTATAATCTCCAAACATTATGGAATAATCTATTATATATGTAATAAATATTAAATATAATTCCTTCATGGATTTAATTATATTGACGATGAAACCATGAAATATTTAATAGGAAGACCAAATAACATGTAAAATCAATGTTCTGAAAACTAAGCAATTAACACCTGAAATAGTTAAAATAATGAAAAGGTGTTAACAAACGGCTAATAAAATATTTTTATGATGTTAATATATGATATTATAAAAATGAGGGTGGTTATTTTATTAGGTAGTAACATATTTTAATCCACTATATAAGAGGATAAGGACCAAAAAAAAAATAAAGGATAAGGTACTAGAATTTAATCAGACATTTTTAATCTGTTAGATTATTGTCATATTCACTACTCCCATATTATGTGTGCTATAAATAATATCAATTTTGATATATTACACCATTATTTAACTTTTTCATAGGATATTAAACTTTTAAATTAATTTTACTCTTTCCTATAATCCTTGACTCAAAATCAACTAAAGTAGAATGGGAATTGCATCTATATAATATTTCATTAAGACTTAATAATTATTATGAAATAATCCAGTTTTATTTGTTGTATATAATTACTTTTGACCTATTATATCATTATTCTCCATAATCTCCTTGTATTATATGTTTTAGTTAATTCCAAAACTTCATAGTTAAAATGAATCAAATGTTTTAATGTGGTATGGGACACATTTGGATGTTTACGATTTATCTACTCAATAATATTCTTAATGGTTATCTTTGAAATATAAAATCCTTTTTTTATTGATGACATTTTCATGAATGAATCACTTTATATAAGTAATTTTTTAAATTAAATTTTCTTAAATATCCATACTATTTTCAAGGATATGATTATATCCTAAATCTTATTCCACTTTTCATATTGTTTTCACTTTATAAGTTTATGATTCTTAGCATGATGCCTTGATAGTATTATATATTTGTCATGAATCATTGGAAGTATTAGACTCTTTAAATTAATGTTTGAAATTACTAGATTCATTACATAAAGCGTTGAGAGTTTTATATTCATGTTATGATGCCTTGACATTTATATATTCTTGGACAGAAGCCTTGAAAGTATTAGATTATTATCATGAATACTTGAATATATTAGATCCATGGAATGATTCCTTGGGGATATATATCAGACATCCACCATTTATCTTGTAGTTCATTTATATTTAGTT
Source organism: Viscum album (assembly GCA_963277665.1). Lineage (NCBI taxonomy): Eukaryota > Viridiplantae > Streptophyta > Magnoliopsida > Santalales > Viscaceae > Viscum > Viscum album. Next base: position 1,430,807,701 of record OY728152.1, read on the forward strand.
ATTATTAATCAATGAGATTTTACATCAAAATATCTATGGATTTTCAGGAACAACTCCATTATGTTGACAACCATTCGAAATGGGTTGTACATCTAGGCACATTGATGATGTAAAAGTAAATTAAGGTATAATTTTTCTAGAGCGACATGAAAAAGAAGGTGATCGTGTTCGGCTTGCGGTGCTTAACTTGTTAGCAGATTAAAGCCACAAATCCAACACCTGTAGGTATGTTCCATTGATTACATATTATAGTGTGTAAATGGGAGAATATAATGATGAATATTGATTCATGTATTAACATAAGGGTTTAGAAACAAAATTACATTTGGGTGATAGTGGATCAACATACCTAGTCTGGCATTTCATCCCTATATGTGAACTCATACATTGGTGGATCTGGAATTTTTTTTATGAAAGTTGTTTTACAAAGACACGGAATACCATTTTCAATAATGTATAATATATATCCATATATAACTTCTAGGTTTTGGAAATCCATCCAAAAAATATCTTGGAAATCAGTTTACAATGAGCATGGTGTATCATCCATATAATTATTTCCAGTCTGAGAGGGTGATACAGATATTGGAAGACATCATGTGGGCCAATGTAATGGATTTTGGTGGCTCATGAGAAAAGAACATAACCTTGGTGGAGTTCTCAAACAATAACAACTTTCAGGCTACAATACATATGGCTCCATTTGATGCATTATTTGGGTGTCCCTTTCATTCTCCAAAATGTTGGTTGCAAATCAGTGAGACTTCGCTATTTCGGCTGAGCATTTTCCAAGAATCAATGAAGAAGATCCAATTGATTAGAAGAGGATGGAGACGACCTAGTTTCATCCAAAATCCTATGTAGATCACCATCAAAGATCGTTTTTGTTCACTGTGGGTGATCAAGTGTTATTGAGAATACCATCAATGCTTGGACATCATCATTTTGGAAATAAAGGAAAGATAACTCATACATACATATGCCCTTTTGAGATACTGAAATAGGTAGGAGTGGTGGCATATTGTCGGTCATTTCCACCACGGTCTAGTTAGATGGATAATGTGTTCCATGTATCCCAGTTGGAAAAGTATACGCCTGATCCCGGCCATCTGATTTGATGGGTTCACATTGAACTAGTGTTGGATGCTTCATATATACATATCCTGATGTAGATTTTGGATAGGCAATAGAATTTCATGCATGGAAAAGGCACATGTTGGGTGCGGGTGTATGGATGCATGGTTAGATTCAAAAAGAGTCTTGGGAATTCTAGAAGGAAATTAATGTGAAAAGGTTGAACTATATCTAGGAATCAAGGTTTTTCTACATTATAAGGAAGGAAATAAAAATGGTTTGGAGAATGTAATACCCACAGTTTCTAGTCTGTAGCATCATGTTACCTAGGTTGGGTAAGATTTACCTTTCTCTATGTCCCCTTTTGATTAAAAATTCTTACAAAAAGTTTTGTGGGCTTTACTGTAGGTTTCAGGATAGGTACATGACATCTACCTAAAGCACTTGTCATGTACTTGTGGATAGATTCATGTGATGATGTGGGGGACATATCATGAGGTGGTACACATCATGTATATAAGTCACACGTCATTTAGTGTTTAAACATGTTTTTTTACACTAGGCGATGGGTTTTTCGGTATACATATCCATTATGGCCTACACGACTTGACCAAGGGGTGAAAGTCATGACGCATATCACACCCAGATTAGAATCATGCATGTGGCTATTCTATCTCACTCTTTTGGCTGGATCTTCCATGATCTTTACCCAAGGATTCCATATTCAATTTTCATAGAATCTCCACCTTTTGGGTAAGTGTTTTTCTTCCATTTCTTCATTGTGGTTCACTATTATTCTTCCATCATCATAGGTCTACAACTATATACTTCTTATCTCATATTTTTTGTCATATATATGCCTATAATGGGTAGATCATGGTTTATGATTTCTAAATTCGTTAATATGTGGCTTCTTTGTAGGTAGGAGATTAGATATAAGTCTATTTTATTGTAGAATAAACTCTATTTTTTCATTATTAAGATGTTGTCTTTCTTCATCAAAACCTTTCAGGTATGTGGATTCACCCTCGACTCCTATTAGTATAAAATATTAGCATGCTTTGAAATTGAATGTATCATGCCGAATTCATTATAACCCAGTGGTTGAACATTTTTTGGAATCTTCTAGAGGGAGAATTTATGATATCTGGAAATTGGGGATTTTGAATGAGTGATTTTGATCTTGGTTTAAAATTTTTGATTTTTCTAGATTGTTGGCACGTGAATTGGATTAGATTTATTAAATACAGGTGAATGTTATATTGAAATGAAATGTTTATTAGAAATTGGTTTTTTTGATTTCAAAAAATGGTTAGTATTATAAAAGTGGTTTATTTTGGTAATAGAAATATTGGGAAAACATAGTGTTGGTGTGAGTTTATGCTTAACATTCCTTGAATAATAGATGAATACCACTGGGGTATAAGGTACATGACCTTGGATTGAAGTTGGGTGTTAGTGGAACAAAATATTTTTTGAAAGAGACCTCTCATTAATATAGAATGGTTAAATGAAGAAAACATGTGTGGGTCTGTTGTGAACAATGGAAAAGGCATGCCAAAATAATTTTTCAGAATTTTTTTGTAATCCTTGATTAATAATTTTCCAAAACATAACTTTATGAAAATTGGTTTCATTTACTTTTTTTCACTTGGTCAAAATTGGTTTTCTAACTTGTTTATATTTGGTTATAACTATTTTGTTAAATTATTTTATATGAAGTGTTTTATATAATGTTCTTCCCATTCAATATTAGTGGCTTGAGTATGAAATTAATTATGAAAACCTTCTAAGTTTTACACTCACCATTTATTTTTCACTTCTGTGATTTTGCAGATGCGACATTCTAAGACTTGGAAAAGTTAATGTATCACACTTATTTAGCACCATATTGTGATTCTTTGGACTACTTAGTGATGCTGGAGAATGGATCTTTTGGATAATGGAGTCTTATTGTCATCATCGAGTTTATTTATTAACATTATGCTATTTAATATGATTTTTTTCGACTTCTAATGTAGCATAACTTGGCTGTTTGTTTTAAAATCGAATAATTTCAAATGTCTTAGTTTATTTCATGCATCATATAGCGATATAATTTTGGAAGGTTTTTTGGGTAATTCATTTAAATATTAAACCATGAACCATCCACCACTTTCTATGAAAACCATACGCATATATTTTCATCCTTTTTCATCTTGGGGAAGTATATTAAGGCCTAGTAATGACTCTTTGTACTCTCAATCCAATGGGAATTAGTTGGTCATTCTAGTTTTCCTTTTGAACATTCAAAATATTATAACCCAAAACATTACATTCAGTTCCAAGATTATTTGTAGTACCCAATTTAATCTATCTGTATCAATAATCTCTTCATCTAGATTTTATTATCTAAATATCAAGAACATGTTAATGGTTATATTTCCCTTAACCTTGTGTTTTTCGGTAATTTCAACTTGCTACTAATTCTCTTTTCTTGCTACCATTATTTAAAATCCGTTAATAAATAGTTAAAAAGTATATTCCATATACATTTCATAATTTGACAACATATTGTTTGGATCCAAATACATCATAATATTATTCAATTATATTTTGAAGTATCAATAACATAATATTTACCATGATACATTATATTCGTATATGTTATATTCTATAAACACTTGGGGAATTTATTTTCATAATTCCACATTTTTTGTATTATTGAAACATGGAATATCATTATTTCAGTTCATCAATATTCATTCTTTATCATAGTGAGCCTATTTTCCATAGTCATAAAAATTTATATGTCCTTTTAATAATTTCCATGGTTAATTAAATCCACATTTATATCATCAAGAAAAAAATTTATTTATCTTCTTAGAATTTTATGGGATTTTATCTTACACCCTCTTCTTTTCATGATTCCAATTTAGCCATAAGTCTTTTAGATTTAATTATTTGTCTTGGTAAAGAATAAAAATATTTATTCAAATGAAAAAGGTCATGAAAGACTATTTCCCTTCAAATACATGGCATAGTTTCATTAAATAAATGGCCAATATTGAACTAAATTTTATGTACGTAGTTTGAATCATATATTCCTAATCATATAATTATAGATTCATATAATGAAACACTTTATTCCTTCATTTTCCTTAATCTATAGAAAATTTTCATCACTCATTATTCCATTAAAAATAAAATATATTTTTGAAGAATGTCTATTACAAATCATTCAATTAGTTGAACTATATCTTCTCATCCTCACCAGTATTCTGGAGAAAAAACAACATTGATTAGTATCTTCATTGATTCAATACACTAAAATTGTTTCATTTACCTTTTAGTAAAACCAAATTCCATAAATATTTTTTTTGAAGACATGACTCATTTCTCATCTAAGATTGTTTCTATAGAATAATTAAATAATGGGGGACACTATAACCTAATGTAATCTATCATAAGAGAATACTGATATGGAACATGTTTCTACATCAATGAATTGTAATTTTTCATTACCTGATTGAGCTGCCCTATTATCACCATATCATATTCAGTTATAATACAAAACATAATTTGTCTTGATTAATAGGGAAATATCTACATTTTTCATGAGTATTCATAACATTCATCCATTAGGGATAAATTTCAAAATAATGGAAAATAATAGAGTAGAATATAAAATTATAATATATTTATAATTCTAAATATGCAGTAAAAGAATAATGAAAATTAAAAATCAATGCATAGAAAATTTTATAATCTTAAAAATCATATTTGGGATTTCCTTTAATACTTATCCTCAAATTATAACATGGGGTCATGTTCCCTAATATATGTTTTCATAAATCTAGGTCCTAATATTTCTACTAAACATTCTCTTATACTAAATGTAACGACCCTGACCCCAATATCCTAGATCCTATACCATAACTTATTACACTTTCATAGATAGAAGAATTGAATCCAATATTGACAATAAATTTTGTAGATTAGGAAACCAGATTACATATCAAAAAGATAGTTTACATTGGGAAAATAAGAGAAAAGATGATACATAATAAAAGATAATAAAATCTAATCCTAAAAACACAATAAACCATCTCGTCATCATAACATGGGGAATGGAAATAAATTATAGGTGATATAAAATTCTTACTAAGGGTCATGTACAATTGAATATATAAGAAAAATTAATATTTATAAGTTAACAACTAAGAAAACATTCTGTTAATCAAAAAAAATGATAATTATACGCAAGTGAGAAAATATGAACAAATAATTACAGTTAAATATTGTCATGATCATTAAAATTTACCATGGATAATCTACTTAATTGATTAATCACATTGAATAATAAATGATGTAATAAATAGTATCAAACATCTGATATATCAAGATATATCGACTATATAGTCACAATCAAGACCAATCCACCATCGAGTTTAATTATGTTGGTAGAGTTCCCGGATATATCATGATCTATACTAAATTAGAAACTATCAAGAACTATACTCTTGCATGTTAATGTTTTTTGGTAGTGTCATGACTAATTTAGAAAACTAAACAGTCCCATGAATTAATAACAAAACAATATATATAATGAGAATAAATAAGTTCATTAAAAAATTTAAATGGAAATTATATAAGGAACATAAACTAATATATGTTCTTAACATCAATTTTTGACTCACCAAAATAAAATTGAGATTATATCAACTAAAAAGTCCATATAATTGAATTGAGAAATAATAATATGAAAAGATTATATGTATGTGATATAAATCCACATAAAAATGTTGAAATACATAATAAGGTATGAAAATTTTATTTTCACATAATCATATCAGGACATAATCAATGAATTATATGGTCATTCTAATGAATGAAAATTAATTTAATAAATAAAATACCACTTTTTAATCAATTGAATCAAATTCTTGAATATAGTATTTATCAAACAGACAATATAATAATAGGAGTATACAAATTTTAATGACATGGTATAACAACGGTATGTCCACCACAAAAAATAAAATTGTGGTGAATAAGGAATATACGATATAAATAAATGTAAGATGAGAAACCCTATCCAAAGAGGTTACCTTAATTGAATTTGATTTGGGACGTATATAATTTTTTAAATCATTTTATGAATTCATTCCAAAAATATATCCTTTTTTATAATATAATAGATTATCTTTTCATATCATCTTATTACCTGTTTGTTAAAAATGATTCATCATTACCCTTGTTTCATGTGTAAACTACTTCATTTTCCTTTGCATGTTTTGTTATAGAATAACCAGTTCTACTGAATAAGATATTTTTCCATAATATATATATTGATAGTAAAGTCATAGATATCATATTTATTCATTATATATATTTCTATTGTCATTCCCAAACAGCGAATATTGAAAATGAATCGAATTGCATTATTGAGATGGTAGGTCTTATATTAGGATGTCTGATTATATGATTCCCTTAATGTTGAAAGGGTAATGAAGTGGATGGTATAATATTTTTTAGTAAATAAATATCATTCCATTATTATCACATAAATCCAATATTTCCATCATTATATTCATCTAGATATAAAGTGGTGATGAAAAATAAATTAAACCACAACGTAGATATGGTATTCCGTATGTACGTACATGTGGTGCATTTTTTTGGATTGGTAAAATGCATAATTTGGAATTACCAAAATCATAATAACATATAATAATATATATTATACATGATTTATTATTTTAGGTTGGGTAGATCAAATAAACAAGAAGTATAAGAATAAATGAATGTGAATGGTTTGGTAAAAATGATTACCTCTTGTTCAACAGACTTCTTTTATATATCTTATGAAAGGAACTAGGGGTGGTCAATTTGGAATCCCATTATCTTCAGAACATATATACATATTTTTATAAGGAAAATTGTTAGATTATGGTCATTATATATTCCTCATATGGTTAATATATGGGAAGTAGGAGGGGCCCCTTTATAAATAAAGTTACATGCATTTTTAGAAATCCCCAAAATTTCATCATATAATAAAGAAATTCTAGAATCAAGGTCTTCTAAATGGACTAAAACTAATAGAAAAATACATTGAATATCATATATATCTTATTTGTTACTATTCATAATTTATTTTTATTTTTAAATAATTTATGTAATAATATTTCAATAAAATACCATTACTGTTAAATTTGATAAAATTTATTTAATTTGACTTAAAATATGTCAAGGAAAAGTGGGAATTATAATATAGTACTTTAAATAATATCTAATATATCTTCTATATTCTTAAAAATTGTTTGACATAATAAATCATCCAAAATATATCAAAAATTTTATATTTAATATCAATTATTCTGTTTTATGTCAATTTAATAAATATTAATTATCATTGCAGAATGATTTATGTAAAATATATAATTTAAAAAAATTATTCAATGAAAATAATTTCATTATGATCAATTTAAAAATTCTGTTTCATTCATATATTGATTTTGTATCAATTTCTATACATAAAAGATATTAAATAGCAAGGGAGTGACATCATGTGACTATCATATATTTATACAATGCATAAGTCATTTTGATAGATAAGTGTCCACTAAACAACTAAAAATACTTCATAATATAACAAATTTTGGATCATGTTCATAATTGAACCTTAGTCTTATAATAAATTTTTTAATAGTTATGGAGTGATTTTTTGGTCCTAATACTTAAATTTTTACCCTAGAGTACCATATTTACCCTTTATCATGCTAACAAAAATTACTAAAGTTTCAATTCATAATGTCTAAAAGGAAAATGGAATTCTTTCATAAAATGAAAAATATGACTAAAAATATGAAATTCCTTCTTAAAAAAAATAAAAACATGTAAGTGGATAAAATTAACGTAAAATTGAAATAAAATAAACACTATATACGGGGCATGAAACATGATTATTAAAGTAAAAATGATCACATTTTTAAAATGTTCATATATTCAAATTCAAAATGAAAATCATTCCAATGAAATAAATTTAGTTAAATGATAAATAATAGATCTAATTTTACTTTAAAATCAATTTTAAATATAATTTTACATAACAAATTATATAGCTGAAAATCAGTTTTCAAATAAAATATAGTATTTCTCACTATTAATCTAAACATATTAGAAAAATACTAAAAATTAAAAATCGATATTTATTGATTTTATGATTTCAAAAATAATTCTAATATATTCATATAGACTCTAAAAAGAGTTATAATTTTGTTATGAAACCAGAATTACATTAAATGGCTAAAAAATACCCCTAGAAAAATACAGCATTTCATGAGAACAATTCGATTTGTTCATATATTATTCCTATAAAATATGTTTGATGAATATTGAAAAAATGTACTGAATATATATAAATAAATATGATGATATCATAATACAACTCAATACATCCAATTTGAAATCTATGTTATAGTGATAAAATTTCATTGTTCATTTATGTTGGGTGTTGTCCGCAACATAATCTATCAAAGAGATTAAATATAAAAATATTAATACAAAATATTTTTGTTGTGTTACCATAAATATATGTTTTTTTAAATGATTTAAATTAGTTAAAATGGTTTCATCTTAATTTTACATGAAATCTACAGTCCATTAAATTGGTTTTAATAACATTTCTACTATGTGTTACATCAACTATATTATCATCTGAACGAAAAACATATCTCTATGAAGTGAGAATATTCTATTCAATTTAACTAAATTAGAAAATGCAAAATATTATCTTTATAATTTATTTAAATCATCAATTTATGAACTAATTAGTGATAATAATTTCATTGTATTTTTAGTGATATACTAAATGGATTGATTAGATCAGACCCTAAATACACTATTGTTTGTGTATATCTCCATCATTTTCATTTAGGAAATATTTCTTACTGTTATTTTTTTTCTTACCAATTATCCCATGATAAGTTTTATCAAGATGTGGTTTGTTTCCATTGTCCCCATCTAGTTATTTTTTTGGTATGGGGATTTTTTTAAATTATTTTGGGATGCCGATGTATAGAAAAAGATGATCATTCATTTATTTGTATTGGGTTTCCTTTTTTAAATATTTTGATGCATAGATTTATAAGTTTTTGGAATATTTTTTAAAAAATTATTGAATCATATTATTTGGTCATGAATTAATATTTATTTTTTATATTTATTTCAACATATCTGATATTTTATGGAAATCCCATATTCAAATTCACCATTCTATATACTAAATAATTTTTATACATTTAATATAATTTGGGGAATAAATCATTCCAACGTTTTTTCTATTGATGTCTTTTACCTTACATCCATATTCATTGGATCAATAACACCCTTCATGCCCAATGGAGGATCATACTGGGTGATGTGTAGGCTTATCCTAAGCCTCTTCATTATATATTTTCTTCCATATAACTAAAATCATAATAAAAAAACAACTTCCTCCATTATTCTTGGTCCCAACTTCATTCTCTTTGGTCATTTGTCACCTAGATCCTATAATGTCCCCCTAAACCTCAACATTTATTATTAGATTACATTATTCCATTATATACTACTTATGTAGTGAATTGATATTTCTAGGGTGGTATAAAAATCACTCATATGATACCATCTTAGATATGATGAATTTTCATTCTATCAAACTCATGCTTTTTCTGATGTGATAGCCATAGGAAAAACTTATTACTGTTTCCTGAGATCCTTTGGGGTTCCCAATATAATCCCATGTTTCCAACATCTTCCTAGATTATAGACACATTTATTTTTTGAGACCCATAATCAAACCACCATCACGAAAAATATTTTCATGGGGGAGATGACATAATATGTTGCAAGAGACATTGAAGATGAAAAAATGGTGGGTATATATCACGAGACCACATTTTCATCACCATTTTTCACAATTTAAATGATAATTCAAAATTAATAGCCATAATAAGTTTTTTGTAACATTATTTTTTCGATTAAATTTAGAAAAAATATTTAATTTATTTCCATATTAAAAATTAGTAGATCATCGGCAAAAAAATGTATACCACATAGTGGTTCACTAGAGATTCAAAATCACCTTTTCAATAAAAAAACCATTAATCACCTCAATAGTTGTAATAATGAAAATCAACATCATAAATAAATATTAAAATATGATTTATATATATAAATAATTGAATAAAGTGAGTTTAATTGGAATCAAATCCAACCTCTATAGTGATTCTCTAATAATTCATTTTTTTATTCTTAATCTACGAATCTATTAAATCTATAATGATCATCAATCTAACTCATAATCATTATGATCATATTTTAAATAAATATTTTTATCCATAAATGGAATGTTAATACATGATTTAATATTTTTTTAATTATGTTATCTTGGTGTTTATTTTAATACCCAAAACCATATTTACCTAACACCTAAAACATTGTCACATAAAAAATACATCTTCTTAGAAAAACCACCCATTACAAACATAAGTACAATTTTAGAATTATAACATATGAGTTTTCTTATGATATACCTTTTTTAACATACATATGAAACATATTAATTTTTTACATATATATATATATATATTAAATATTAGTTAACACTCAGTGAGTTCATAACTTCACCAAAAATTCAACCAAAGGGTAAAAACATGTCTGCATACCAATTAAATAATCAAAAATGTATCCACGATTATTTTTAATGGTGAATTTATTATTATACTAAATATAATTGTTTTTGTTTTCATGATAAATATATTGTTATGTTTCACCCAAGGGGAATCACAAAACATTAATTCCCCCCACATTTAACACCTTTAATGTCCACAATGGAAAAAACAGATGATAAAAATTAAGTAGCTCATGAGACAAATTTAATTTAAATGATACTCTACAATCATTAATAATTTCCTTCATTTTTTAATGTAAATGTTCTATGCTAACCTATAAAACATACCACACTGAAAAATTATCCATCTTTAATCACTTATTTTATAATTTACAACCTATTTTTTGTTCTTATTCATAGTTATTATCACATATATCTCAATTCATAAGTCAAAATAAATCAATAATAATATGTCATTACTATAATCATACAATTTTTTAACCCAATATCATTCTCCTAATTATTATTTCATCCCATAAAATGAACAGAAACTACAAAAAAATAGAATTTTTTTTTAAATGGATCAATATAAATAGATCCTTACATGGGAATATTTTGGAAAAAAATATTAAAGATAAATCTATTTAATAATCCCATGATGATAATCCCTCGCTATTAAAACAACACTAATGAGAGATATAATAATTATTATGAATAATCTAGAAAAAATAACCCTTTTACCATGTGAAATAGTAATGATTCTACACCATACCTAGAAGAACATCAAGATAAAAAACTAAATATGGTCTTTTTCTGCATCGTATATTCATTAAGAAAGAGACAGATATATTTATAACTATAAAATAGAACAATGAAATTCATATCCTTTATATAATTTTTCTCCCATAAGTGGATGTCACATATACACACCTCTAATCATAGACGTTATAGTATCCACAATAGAAGATGGTCTGATTAGGGTGGGAAATCTACAAATGTTAACCTCATGAAAGGACAGCTTCCACCAAACAAAATAGTGTAACTTCTGTTTAACACATCCATTATCTATTTCTACAATAGAGATATAATAATGAATTAAGCAATTTAGATGAAAATACACTGTTAGGTCAATATCATATGATAATATTATTTCAAATGGGAGTGAATCAATCCAAATCATATAGAGTAAATTCCATTTTACATTTATTATGAGTTGAAAAATTATGATGAATATTCAATTACTATCTACCAGAAATTATTATGGATGTATTCTATAATTCTATAGAACAATTTTAACATTGTTAATAATGATACCAACAATGTTCTTCATTGGAAATACTAGTATTTTTCCATTAATGAGGATGTTTATTTCCCCAACATTAATGACTCTATCAGTTCCATCAATGTAAAATATTTAGTCCTTAAACAACATATAATCTATGTTACAAACATAGTCCTCTATCAATTTATATAGATTATATGTGGACCCACCATCATTTGATTGTAAGATAATTATCTATCTCCAATAAAAAACCATTTTCATCTATAATAGCTACATATAAATCTCAATCAGATAATTCTAATATTTTATTTTAATGGAAGTATCTATCAAGGTAATATTGTTCCACTTTGATCGCATTAGGAATCATAACCACAATTATTATAGAGGAAAAATACGACAACACACTCTATGATAAAATACCGTATAAGAATATATCTTTAGTATTAATGGATTTTAGAAGGAGAGTTCACCATATTTTTGGAGATCCTATGGTAAGTTTATATTAAAGAAGAAAACAAATTATGATCACCATCCAACTAGGAATAAATTATTCTATCATAAAAGAAGACTACACCAAACATCTTAATGTGACACATTACCACAATAATAATATTTTCACCCCCAAATAAACAGATAATATAGAATATAACCAGAATGGACAACTGATAAACATGTCTGGGACATCTTCCACACAACCCTAAAGATTATAATTGCATGTCCTATGTTCATTATTCAAGAACCAAATTTCTCTTTCCTGGTGGTTATAGAGGTCTTCTTGGGCTCAAAGATACAATCCATTATAATGGTTTCCACTACACAAATAACTCCATTGTCATCATAAAAATACTCAATAACCTATAAAATATATTTATATAGAAATTAAATACTTTTGGGTAGAGAAAAAAACATTCATAAGTGTAGCTTTGGATTGGGATTTAGATTGAAATCATTTAATTAATCCATATCAAGAGGGAATCATTCTTCTATAACATCAATGGTTCTTAAATCTAAAATCTTTTACAAAGGTATATCTATGGCAATCAATTTAGTGTTAGATTAAATAACCTTCCCCAATATCCCTACACACTAATAGAGGTGACTCATTCACTCATCAATATTACTCTTTCTATGAAGGAAATCCAATTATTCATTAAAAGTTAATACTCAATTTATTCCATGTATGATGTTACATAGACACATATTAACTTGATGAAATCTAATCAAATTCCACTCCCTATTTGGAATAATCATAAAATATTCAAAAAAATTAGGTGATGATTGTTGCTCGATGGAATTCCTATCCAAATTTATCGGGCTAGGTGAACTTCATGAATCCCTAACAGTCGTTAATATGAAACAATATTAAATAATGATTCACATCATTTGTTTCTAGTATATTAGAAAATGAATTATGGAAACTGATTATACCGTGGAAACACCTTATCAAATAAATCCAACACAGAAATTCTCTAAACATTGGTAAATGTTGTTGTCAAAATAATACAACATTAAAAGACTTAATTTGGAGGACTCTCTTAAAAAATTTAGTTTGAAAAAATAAATCATGACTCATATTTATGGATTAATTTTTTTTGTATGTAACCCACTTATCATACCCATACATTTTCATTTTTTGGGATGAAGATCAAGAATATATGAAACATGTATAATACTCAGTGTCATTGGATAATAGGTCACCTATAAATAATCCCAAACTCTAACCATGGAAATTAATTCTCATCCAATGTTCGAGTAAATTACATATTCATATGGATTGATTTATTTTGAGATTTGTTTAAATTTAGGAGTCAATATACAGTTAGTGGTTATATGATTAAAATAAAATTATGACTCACTTACTCAATCTAATCCCATAACACATGATGATAATTATCAAATAAAACCTTAGAGTCTATAATCAATAGAATACAAGCATTGAATTTATTTTAGGATTACTACCATTTGTATAGTTGTAAAGTAAAATCCACTATAAAAAATTTTCTAATCATGGTATATTTAATGAGAATATAGCCTCCTCTCTTGGGTAAAGGATACACCTGAATTATGCCCATGAATTGATCCCTCATCACCCAAATATTCATCATAAAGAACATAAATCATTAAGATGGATCAACACAACATTGTATCTATATTTGAGTTGAGTTTATATGGTTTTAGTCCTAGATTGTATAGTACAAAATTCCAAATTATTTATGAATATATTTATGAGAAAACAATGGAAGGACATGAAGGATCAAAAATAGCCATTGTATTATGCATGAAAAATTATGTTGTAACATGAAATGGTTTCTTTAATATTTAATGACAATTAAAAGAATAATAGAATCCTAGGGAATTTATATGTCATCCATCACCACCAAAATGGGATACCTTGTTTATAAACATAACATAGGACTCCTTCAGAAAATTTTAAAAAATTTCAATCCAATACACACTAGACTACTAGAACCAAACATCATCCTCAGGGATTAACTTCTCTGATACAATTCTAACATGACCCAATCTATATTGACACCCCACTCCCAATGAACAGCTGAGTTTCCCACCCCAATCCTACCAAAAAAATTCTACATATTTTAGAATAGCATTAATAATGTCTAACATACATGGGATGGCTTATGACATAGCACCCATGATCATTAATGATACTATAAAACAAAAAATTCGTAAAATAAAATAGATACATATAATTAAAAATATATATGAAAAATGAATGTGTTGGTTATCATCTATCTATATTAAATCTATATAGGTTACCACCAAAAAAATCAAATAATAGAATGTCACTAGGTTAAACCTACATATGTAAAAGTGGAAACACGTCCTTTCTGGAAGAACACATATGAACAAATCCCCATTAGTGAAAATTTTCTTTTATCGCCACTAAAAACCACAATGTATCAACTTCACATAAGTCACACGTTTTTTTCATCAATAAAACCCCTATAAAAATTTTCTTATTATTCCTATAATCAACAATAGGTGCACAATGTGCAAATATAATTCAATATAATCATACACAATAAGATTCAACAAAATAAGAACTCAATAAATGAACAAAATGTAAACTAATATCCTCATAATTTGAGAGAGAAGAGAATAATATATACAATACATCCAAATATAGAACATAAGGATATTATGTATTCCTATTCACCAAAGCTCATATCCATAGGGGAACACATTTTAAAATAATATGGATATTCTATGAATAATGTAAAACCCATAATGTTTTAATTCAACATCCCAACAATATGTTTTATCTAAAAGTCCAAAAAGTGTATTACATGCCATAAGACCTTTTAAATTTAAATTTATTAACATTTTTACCATCCATCCTGAAAATATGAAACTATGATGGAGGAAGAATAACACACCAAGATATAAAAAAATATCAAGGTTGTTTTTACTCTATGGATTAAGGCATGTTATACTCTCACATGGGTGGATTACATTCCTTGTCAATATTATGTGGGTATATAACCTAATACAATATAGACTTATATTAAATGATGGATTTTTAACCATTTATGAAGAACCTTTTTGGATTAATATAAATACATTGCTAACTTAATTCTAAAAAAACTTTTAATAGAAGATGAATATCATGGGTCTATAAGGGGTTTATCACTCCATGTCATCTCTAAATTTCTCACCAAATATCGACCATAATCTATATAGGGATTGGATCCTTTAATCACCAAAACGCCAAACACATGGCCTATAATGACATAAAGGATCCCACCTTCATTCTATCCTAGTACGTAAACAAATTCGACTATTTACTTATATGATTATAAGACATTGATTCGAAGATAGTAAAAAACCTAAAATAAAAAAGTGAACAACATGTAACTCATAAATAATCACATGTGAGGCTTAGATAATAATCAAACATATGTTTCTATAATCATATATAGTAATATCAGTATACACAGTGTCCCCCGTAAGTGAAATTGTGCATGGAACTCATGAAATAGAAAAAACTATTCTATTGAAGTATGAGTCATGTACCCTAGATATACACAACACGTTCCTCCGAAAAAATGGTTTGTATGTCTCAAGGGTTAATTAGTATGTATGAAAATGATTATAGGAGTTATAGATAAAACTCTATTTAATATTTTCCCTTTTAATAAACAATATATTACCCATTATATGAATCTAATAATCTACACACATTGTTAGGTCATTCCATTTTGAATAATATGTCGGGATCCCTCTCAGGACTGACATGTTTATCCACAAGGTTAGTTGGTCTTTTAATTTAGTAAACCCTAATTCAGTTTATCTAATAAATAATGTTTTTGGTATATAGTCAAGATATATGTTATATATAGATAATGGTTATAACCAAATACATAACGTTAAAATGGAACAAGGTTCATTCATTATGAACAAATGTTTTGTGATATTTTACTTGTTTGTGGAAACCCCGACCTCAAACAGAAATAGTAATGATATTTATCTTTTAAATTGAATGTTCTATAGAATAACTTCCTCTAAAATGTATAGAATCTACACTGTCGTCATAAATTATAGTCAATATTAAAAAAATTATATTATTCCCTTTTCTGGTAATGTAAAAAATTCATGCCCCACAGTCTATTTAGGACCACAACATGTCTCTAGTTTTTACATAGATTTTTGGGATCTTCTATTCATTTCATTTTCCAAACCCACCCCTAAAACCATTCATGTTTTGTTTCATTACCCAACCATCAAACTTATATCACCATTAGTGACATAAAATGTATATATACATTCATTTACCACATGGTGTCCTCCATTTATCATGAATGATTATTAATTAAACACCCATAAACCTATTTATAGACCATAAAAAGGCCAATTGATAATTTCATCATAACATAACAATAAAGTGATAGATAATGTATAAAGAGAAGAATAAACAGTTTCAAATTGGGAAGAGGGGAGAATGATGGTTTTTGATTTCACAACAACCCATTATTCATATTACATTTCATGAAAAATAAAATAAATAAAAATTAATGTTTAAAAAAACATTACAATAAAATTAAATAAATATTGAATTAATCAAAAATAAAATATATTTTTTAATTCACCATAATGAAAAAGAGAAATAATAACTAAAAAAGGTTAAACCCTTTGATGGATCATCTTAGCTTAAAAAAACTCATTACATTGTAAATTCATTATCACCTAAATAATCATAATTATTGTAATTTTAATAAATAAATCTATATCAAAATATTATTTGATAATCCAAAATGATGAATCATGGTTTGAAAAAAAAACAACCTACTAGGATGGTGATTTGATAACCCTTTAGTTTTCTATTTTTATTCCACAAATCTATTATTTATATGATGATGAATTATCTTTGAAATACTATATATATTTTTATCATTATTATCTGTCTATAACCCATATAAATGAAAAAATTATGGATGGATTTGGTGAAATTAGTTTTATTTTCTAATTAATTAAAATTGATTAATCAGATCATCTCGAGAAAAAAAACTTAACCACAATAAAAATATTCCTCTCTAAGGAAAAAATCCCTACTCCGAACAAAACATCATCATATATTATTATCTAGGCCTCTATATAAGATATGTTGATGTCTATTCATGTGGAATAAATATTTATTTATTAAATCATTATTGTATATACAATATAACTAAATAATAATGAAAATTCCAAAAAAATTCATCGCAACAGTAGGAATAAGGCCATGAGATAAAAAGAATAACAATTGTTTTTAATTTACTCTCCATGGTGAATTTTTTTCAATAATATATTGTAATTTGGGACACTAAATGTCATGAATGAGATAAATAATACCTTATTGAAAACATGGGTATTTACAGAATGAAATATTTCCTTTTAAAAAATATAGTCTCCCATTCTCTAATATATTGACATTTCATTCACTACTATCATTATTATATGTCCCTATTCTAAAAATATATACCAAAATTAATATGCATATATATAAAAAATTAATATCTTCATCTAAATACAAATAGCATCCCCTTATAATAATATTGTAGTGTTATTGATAACATTTCTCGCTCAGATGATGGATGGTCCATAGATGGTTTTTATAATCCTACCCATTTGTTTCCTATGGAAGCATTGAAGTTAGAATGGATTAATTTAACTTTTTGATAATAGAAAATTAATATGGGATAATATAATTTGGAATTTATAGAATAATATGATATATATATAGAAATAATGTTGTTTACCTATTGGGTTCAGAGTGTATTGGATGGGTCATCTGACTACTTATGATTTATATAATATGATAACATATATTTATATAATGCAAAATTCATTATTACAATATAAAACACAACTATAAAAAAGATAGAATATGGAATTTAATATAAATAAATTGAAAATTCTTGAAAATATTGATACTTGTTATTATAATTCATGTATTCTAGGTCAAATATTCTTATTAATTAAGAAATAAGAGTATTGTAGACTAAAAAAATAATCAACTAACTAACCAGTGATAATATTATTGATTTACTCGATTTCTAAAATGAATTTCTAATACTCATTCTCCTTTTTAGTACTGAATATTTGAATATTATCATGGATAGGAAGATCAATCTCATATTTATGATGACGTTCCCAATTAAAAAAATTTATACTTCTTCATCATGTCATGACCCGCCTTCACCAAAATGAGGGAAGGGTCAGCAGATTGTCAGGCCCTCCCTTCATTAAGTTGAAGGAGAGATAATGACCCATGAAACCCGCCTTCAATAGGTCCCAGAGTGGCGACCAGCACCAAGGCCATGAAATCACACAGTAAATGGAAGGCATTACCATTTTTATTTTAATAGGAGTGGAAGATAAGATACTGAATCCCACAACAACAAAACTGAAAGTAAAAGTAAAGACAATAACCATTCCCAATGCATGTTACAAATGTAAAATCCAGAATGTATAAGGATACTACAAAGCAAAATATCAAAATAATGAACAATAGCAACTACGATGATCTGTCACAAGGTCTGAGCTAGTACGGTGTATCACGATCCCCGAAGTACTCCTGGAAACCTGAAATCATTTTTATATACGTAGGGTGATCATACAAGTATACTCAGTAAGGAAAAACCAAAGACTCTCATGCCCAAGTGGGGAGGCATACTAATTCCCTATGGGAAAAGAGATAACCAAGCACCTAGTAAGGAAACTAACAACCCAAGCCTCACCAAGGAACACTCCCAAAATAACGCAAGTCAAGTAATTTATAGTAATATCACATCGATGTTTGGGTACCATGTGTCACTTTCCCACTGGTTATTGAAGACATCCTACACATCGAACCAATCCTGCCATTCTCATCGCAGTCCCACTGCCATAACCTACCCGCACACACCTGGGCCACAACCACACATCCCACCCACAAACACCTGGGACACAACATTCACACGTAACCACTCCCACAAACACCTTGTCCAGAACAACCCCTGCCACGCCCGAAGACACATGGGCCTCATCCCGAAGATACTCGGGAAACCACCCGCCCGCACACAACTAGTCCAACCACCACAATACCCTTCCCGAAGATTCGTGGGATAAAAATGGACTCCATGCCATCACAGCCTGTCCGAAGATACTTGGGCTATCCGGGAAAGGGAGCAGAAAGGAGCTAATAACCAGCCACTAATAGAATTGTTAGGAATAACACCCTCCCCCATGAAATGGGGGTGTTCGACACTCAGTTATCAACTTGGGTGGGGTGCAAATAAGAAACAAAAAAACTACAAGTATATGTATAGGTAACAAGCACTCACCCAATCTAGGTTTTTCTTCAGCCAGCCTAAAGAACAATAGCCTTACTATTCATTCATAAGAGAAGAGAACAACGCCCATGCCCAAGTCACAACTCACACCAAACAAAATACCCAAGTCCCATACTTTCATTCATGTTCAGTAATAATGTTTAAATATGTTTCTGCACCTACTTGGGAAACTAACATAATAAGCACAAACCAAAGGAAAAAGTTACAACCAACAGTGATTTAACCATTCACACCTGGTTCTATTGCAATGTTACAACAACAAATGGATAAGGGAGATACCTCTAAGAACTGGAACCAAAGAAAACCCCAAGATACAGCCCCATGTCCACAAAATCCAGGAGCCAACGGTCTCTCAACAACATAGGATCCCTCCCCAATTCATGATATAAATAGAGTAATCATACAACCTCAAAGTATAACAACCGGGGATCTCATCCCCACCCGCATCTCCCCATCAATCTAATCCCCCATCCAAGAAAACCATAAGGTCACCCACAAATGGTCCATGAAAAAAAACATACCACTACCACCAATACAAGGTAGGCCCATACAGGTATTTTTAGATTTAAAAGATTTCACACACTCCATTATTTCAATTCCACTGGGCTTGAACTGTGTTTGTCATTGAAAAGGAGTTTATCCTGGTGCTTCCAATTTATTTATCCTAATATACGTAATTAACCAATTTCCTTTACACATCAATGGGTTCACAACCAAAATACATGCCATTTAAACATCACAAGGGGTAAGGGTTTATTAATGCATAGAGAAAGACCACCAACTTCCATGATTTTCAGTATGCGTAAGCCCACACAATTCAGAAAAAATTAATCATGAAAGAGGAGAAAAACAGAGAATCATCATCGATCACACCCATCCCCTTCATTCTATAGAATCCGTTTATTATCTTCATTAATGTTTGGTTCATCCAATTATACAGAAACAGTAGCATACCCACCCCCCAATATACACAGAAAGGAGAGGCAAAGGTGAAACCCCTACCTGACTGATCAAGGAGACGTTTTCTCGATGCGCCAAGAACAAGGGATGTGTGATTTGCAGGGGAGGAACGTTGGGAACTCCATGGACGAGTATACAACTTCATCCTAGGAGCTCCACATGTCTCGGGAAGGAGGGAATTCAAGTGCACCACGGAGAAGAGAGAAGTCATCCAAAAAGGAAGAAAGGGGAAGAAGAACTTCTTCTACAATATATAGATAAAATCAGGTTGTTAGAGGATATGAGAAATATAACACTTTGAATTTGGATCGTGATTCCCCATGTGGTTGGGTGGTTACACACGATGGGATAAATTGTTATTTAATGATCCCCATTGAAAAGGTGGTAACAGGTGTGATTTTAAATAATTTAATAAAACGGAGGGTCATTATATGAGAAAGCACAGCTAGTCCAGTTGGGGAGGGTCGCCCCACCATCAGTATTTTTAAAGCATTGACTGAGAACATTAAAATGGCCTAAAAGTGGGGTTACGTGGAAGGTTGTAGAAGAAAATCCCACCAAGGCTAGGTGACACCGATCGTTTGCACCGATATGTCTCGTTGTTCAGTCGCGCCGATCGGTCTCGCCGATCGGTCTCGCTGACCGGTCTCACCGATAATTGGAAAAGGAAGGGGTCATGAGGGTCTGTTTCATTACATGAGATACCTCTCAAACCATTCTCACCCTCGATAATCAAAACCAGACCTCGAGGAAGGAGAGGGGATCCGAACAACCACTCTGGAAGATACCTCTTAGGAGTGAACCTCTCCAACATAGGAACATCTTATATCCTGATCAAACACAAATTCCCTATCGCTCATTCACTATGCAACCACGCAAAACAAAATGGCTAAACTGTTCGGCCCAGTGGGAGAGGGGTTTCCCTTCCACCGTTTTAAGATACTATCCACTTTTGGAGGCACTGACTCTCCCACACGGGTTTCGGCGTATATTCTTTAATGTGTCTTTACTAGGGATCAGGTCCTCCCCTCCCCATTCGTTAGGACACATCACACACACATCCACAGAAAAGTAAACTGCACATCTATAGCCGACAAGGAAAGAATTACACAACAAACAAGTACTGAGAAAACACGATAAAACTCAAATCCACTTGGGGTATTCAGCACGCATCTGTGCTTACCTCTCCTAGGTACTTTCCTCAAGCCCAACATGTCTTTATAACAGACGAACTGAGGGAATGGTTCACCCACGAAGCACCTTCTCCTCACAACCCGGGATCATCACTGGTCGCTCCATGAAGGTTGCATCGTCTTTGATATCTATCCCTCCCCAGTTGAGGATGTGTGAAATGTTATGCAGATATCATCAGATCTGGGACACATGGAATACATCATGTATCCTCAGTAGTGGCGGTGGTAGAGTTAGCTAATAAGTCACTTCACCGACACATCACAACACTTAGAAGGGCCCGATGAACCTAGGTGAGAGCTTACTCCCCATCCCAAACCATCGCTTCCCACGTCGAGGCAAAACCTTCAGGAACACATGGTCCCCGAACTCGAACTACAAGGGTCTCCTCCTATCATTAGAAATGACTTCTTCCAGTCCTGAGTCTCCTTCATCCACTCTCGTATAATCTAGACCTTCTCTATCATGCTCTGCACCACCTCCAGGCCAAGAACACCTACTTCCCCAAATTCAGTCCAGCATTCGGGTGAGTGACATGTCCTCCCGTTCAAGGCTTCAAATGGAGCCAAGCCAATGGTAGAGTGATAGCTATAATTTTAGGTGAACTCTAAAAGAGGTAAGTGTGGCACCCATGATCCCCTGAAGTCCATAACGCATGCTCGGAGCAAATCTTCCAAGGTTTGGATGGTGCGCTATGTCTGCCCATCTATCTGGGGGAGGAAGGCAGTGCTAAGGCGTAGTTGGGTTCCAAAAGTGTGTTACAAACCCCTCCAGACTCGTGAGGTAAATCTTGCATCCCTATCCTATACTACAGTCCCCGGAACCCCATGCAACAGCACTACCTCGTCCACATACTTCCATGCTAGAGCATCCACTGCACTCGACTCCTTGATCACCAGAATGTGAGCTGATTTCTTCAACCAGCCCACTACTACCCAGATGGTGTTGCAGCGTCCTTGAACATTGGGTATTCCCGTGAAGAAATCCATCAAGATGTCGTCCCTCTTCCACTCAGGGATATCTAATGGTTTCAACAAACCGACTGGGACACAGTTTTCAGCCTTTACCTACTGACACACTAAGCACATGGCCACAAACTCTACCACTGCTCGCTTTACCCTGGGCCACCAAAACTGTCTCTTCAAGCCCTGGAACATCATGAAAACTCTTGGGTGTACCGCTATTGGTGAGTTTTGGAACTCACTAAGAACCCTATCGCACATTTCCTCTAGAAAAAAAACATCCTATGGAAAAGCATCCGATTTTGACCATCCTCTGTCCACCCCTCCGAAGCATCGACTTGGCTAACCCGGTCGCACATCACATCACTCTATGAGTCTCTCCACTGAGACTCCTCCACCTGAAGCAACAGAGAATATTTTACTGTCATCTGATATAGGTATCCCCTACCATTATCCATCCTCGCTTCCAGGTGCAAGGCGGCCAACTCCTCCATCACTTTCCAAGTGTCTGCCGATTCTCGGATCGCATCCTTCTGTGACCTCTTGCTCAAAGCATCAGCCACTAAATTCCTTTTTCCCAAAGTGTTGGAAATATCAAAGTAGTAATCCTGGAAGAACTCCATCCACCTTCACTGCCGTATGTTTAACTCCCACTGGGAGAAGATATACCTCAAGATTTTGTGATCCGTGAATACCACAAAGCGTTCTTCGATGAGGTAATGCCACCAAAACATCAGTGAGAAAACGACCGCTGCAAGCTCCAGATCATGGGTGGCATAATTACACTCCTGAGGGCATAGCTTCCGAGTCCCATAAGAGATCACCCCTTGTCGATGCATCAACACACATCTGAGGGCCTGCCCTGAAGCATCAAAGAACACCTCACATGCCACCCCTTCTTCTGGTTGTCTCAGAACTGGGGCACTGACCAACTTCTCCTTCAGAAAGGTGAAGGCTGCCTCGCACTGCTCAGTCGAAATGAAACCCTTGTCCTTTTTGGTCAAGGTTGTCAAAGTGTCTGCAAGTCGGGAGATGTTGGGTATGAACCTCCGATAGTAACCTGCCAGCCTGAGGAAACTACGAACCTCTGCCACGTTCATCAGTGCTACCCAAGTAAAAACTTCCTCAATCATTGATGGTTGCACCACTACCCACTATTCGGACACTACGTGCCCAAGGAAGTGCACTTCTCGCGTCCATAACATTCAATTCATCCACTTCCCATAGAGCTGGTGCCGTTGGAGGACCTCCAAAACCGTCCTCAGGTGCTCAGTGTGGTCCTCCTCTGATCTTGAATAGATCAGGATGTCGTCTATGAACATGACTACGAACCAATCTAGATACTCCCAAAAGACGGAGTTCATAAGTCCCATGAACACAGCCAGGGTGTTCGTAACACCGAAAGGCCTAACTACAAACTCGAAGCGCCAATATCTACACGTGAAGGCCATCTTCAGGATGTCGCCCTCCATTACCCTCAACTGGTGATACCCAGACCGTAGGTCGATGTTCGAGAACCATCCTTCCCCCTTCAGCTAGTCAAAGAGATCGCGTATCCCCAGAAGAGGGTAGTGATTCTTGAACGTCACCTGATTCATCCTCCTGTATTCTTTACACAACCTGAGACCACCATCTGCCTTATTTTCGAACAAGACTGGAGCACCCCACGGTGACACACTCGGTTGAACAAAACCCTTCTTCATCAGATCGTCGATCTGAATCCCCAACTCTTGTAGATCTGAAGGCGCCATCCGGTATGGAGCCATTGAAATCTGATGAGAACTAGTTTGCATGTGTATCCCAAAATCGATATCACGTAGAGGGGGAAGAGTCATCACCTCCTCAGGGAAGATGTCCATAAACTCACTGATGATCCCTGGTACTTCCATCATCTCAGCATCCACTGACTCTACTGATATCTTGGCTAACAAGGACAGGAGGGTTTCCTCTCGCCTGCTGCCCTTCTGGCCACTCCGCTTGCCGGTGAAAGTACCACGTAGACCACCCAAGTTGGTTTGACCTCCGACTAGTGTGATCAGCACCAGGGGCACTAGAAGTATCTCGACATCTAGGCCTAGAGCACGGGATAGATCGGGTGCAACAAAGGTGTGCAAAGCTTTGGTATCGAACAAGGCGTAAGAAAGGGTACTGAACAAACTGATCGTACCTCGAAAAACCTCTGGTCTTTCTAGAACTGCTGCCTCTGTGGCGTCATACTATCCACGCCCTGCTCCTCTGCCCCTCGGCTGTCGGCTGCCTCCCTGACCACACCCCGGTCGACAGCCCTAAGGAGCGCCCTGAGGTCGGCCTCCCCCTGCAACGTCTTCCCTTAGAGGAGCGGTAGATCACTGCCCCTACTGCTGCTGCTGGAAGGGCCTAGCTGGAAGCTGCTGCTGAGGCGGGTGTGGGTCCTGTCTTCCACTGCCGTACTGAACTCGGTCCGGGCACTGATTCCAGAGATGTCCATGGGTCCCACAGACGAAACACCTCTGTCTTGGTCCTGAAGGGAAAGGGAGAGGACCGGGGTACTGGAACTGGAACTACTACGGCCTGCTCTTTGCTTGTTGGAACCTAGAGGGTCCCGATGCTGGAGGTCTGGTACTGACAACCTTTCCCTTTGACGGGCCTATCTGAATCCCCTGCCGTGGCACACAGCCCATCGTGGGCATCCTCTCCACCACCTACGCCTTCTTCTGGACCTCCAAGTATGTCGGAATGGTGAAGGGGGTAACGGCGTACTGCAGGGAAGGTCGGAGCGCCTCCTCTAAACGTCTCTCCTGAGACTGCTCATCTGGAAAGAGGTCTGAAGCAAAGCGGAGGAGATACTTGAACTTGATACTCAGCTCCCTTACTGACATACTCCCCGGTTGGAGGGATAGTATCTCATATGACTTCTCTGCCTTCATCGTAAAAGAGAGGAATTCCTCCTAGAACTCCTTCTCGAAATCAGATCGTGCCACCTAAGCCTCTCTCCTCTCTCCCAGGGAGAGCTTCCACCACTAACGTGCTGGTCCCCACATCTGGATGACAGCCAGAGGAACCCAGTACTTGGTCAGAGCCTGGATAAAGCCGAAGGCTATCACTAGCTCCTCTAGCCAGCCCTTTGTCTTCATATTAGAGGTGCTTCCCTCTTACTTCTCGAGGGTCTTTCGCTGGAAGGCTCAAAGCGTCTTCTGCCACTGGTCGTCCTACTCCTCTCGATCACCCCTCTACTAATCGGCCAAGTCAACCTCATGGTCCTCGATCGCCCGTACAACTCGTGGTCGTCTCCTGGGTGCCATAGCTGCAAGGTAAACAAGGAATGCCTAAGCCCAAGTAGTGTAGAATATTGTTCTTAAAACTTCGTAAACATATTATTTATTTCAAATTCCAAAAACACCCCAGAAAAATGAGAACACAAGTCATTATAATGCATGTACCTTTCCTAGGGTCTCTACCCCGCAATCAGTGTGGCCTCACTTGGTCGTTCGGTAGGGCCAGAGTCCTTGCATCGGATCACGGGGGGCCCTAAAATCCCGTGTCCTATCCTGTCTTCTATGGCCTAATTCACGAACCAAGGCCACCCAACACCATTTACCTACCATACCATGCAATCCTCAAGGTTCCTAACTCCAGACTCCATCCTATCTCTCAACCTGGCTCTGATACCATTCTGTCATGACCCACCTTCACCAAAAGGAGGAAAGGGTTAGCAGATTGTCGGGCCCTTCCTTCTTTAAGTTGAAGGAGAGATAATAACCCCTGAAACTCGCCTTCAATATGTCCCGGAGTGGAGACCAGCACCAAGGGAATGAAATCACACACTAAATGGAATGAATTACACTTTTTATTTTCATAGGATTGGGAGATAAGATAATGAATCCCACAAAACCAAAACTGAAAGTAGAATTAAAGCCGAGAACCATTCCCAATGCATGTTACAAAAGTAAAAGCGACAATGTATAAGGAGACTACAAAGAAAAATACTAAAATAAAGAACAAAATCAACTGCGATGATCTGTCACAAGGTATGAGCTAGTACGTTCTAGCATGATCCCCGAAGTCCTCCTCGAAACCTGAAAGCAGTTTTATATACGTAGGGTGAGTATACAAGTATAGTCACCTGGGAAAAAACCAAAGACTCTCATTCAAAAGTGGGGAGGAATACTAAAACCCTGTGAGAAAAGAGTAACCAAACACCTAGAAAGGAAACTAACCGACCAATCCACACCAAGGTACACTCACCAAATAACACAAGTCATGTAATGTATAGTAATAGCACATCGATGTTTGGGTACCCCGCGCCGCTTTCCCACCAGTTATTGAAGACATCCAACGCATCGGACCAATCTTTCCATTCTCATCGCAGTCACACTCCCTTAGCCCACCCGCTCAGACCTAGACCACCACCACACATCCCGCCCGTAAACACCTAAGCCACAACTATCACATGTCACCACACCTGCAAACACCTAGGCCAGAACAACCACTGCCACGCCCGAAGACACCTGGGCCTCATCCCAAAGATACTTGGGAAACCACCCGCCTGCACACACCTGGTCCAACCACAACACTACCATGCCCAATGATTCCTGGGCTAATAATGGACATCAAGCCATCACAGCCTACCCAAAGATACTCGGGCTATCCGGGAAAGGGAGAAGAAAGGAGCTAACAACCAACCACTAATAGAAGTGTTGGAAAAAATAACATCCCCCATGAAATGGGGGTGTTCAGCACTAAGTACTCAACTTGGGTGGGGCGCAAATAAGAAACACAAAAACTAAAGGTATATGTATAGGTAACAAGCACTGAGCCAATCTATGTTTTTCTTCAGCTAGCCTAAAGAACACTATCCTTACTATTCATTCATAAGAGAAGAGAACAACACCCATGACCAAGTGAAAAATCCCACCAAACCAAATCCCGATGTTCTATCCTTGCTTTCATATTCATTAATAATTTTTAAATATGTTTCTGAACCTACTTGGGAAACTAATAGCATAATCACAAACCAAGGGAAAAATTTACAGCCAACAGTAATTTAATCATTCACACACGGTTCTATTGTAGTGTCACAACAACAAAGGGTTAAGGTAGATCCCTGGAAGTATTGGAACCAAAGAAAACCCCTAGATACAACCCCATGTCCGCAAAATCTAGGAGCCAATGGATTCTCAACAAAATAGGATCTGATCCCAATTCGTGATATAACTAGAGTAATCATATAGCCTCAAAGTATAACAACAGGGGATCCCATCCCCACCCGCATCGCCACATCAATCTAAGCCACCATCCCTGATATCCATAAGGTCACATGAAAATGGCCCATGAAAGCAACCAAACAACTACAACCAACACAAGGCAGGCCCATGCAGGTATTTTCAGATTTTAAAGATTTAACACACTCCATGGATTCAATTACACTAGGATTAAACTGGGGTTATCATAGAAAAGGAGTTGATCCTGATGCTTCAAATTTATTTAGCCGAATATATGTAATTAACAAATTTCCATTACACAGCAAAGGGTTCAAAACAAAAAAAAAAGACATTTAAACATCCCAAGGGGTAATGGTTTATTAATACACAGAGAAAGACCACCAACAGCCATGATTTTAAGTAGGCGTAATCCCAGAAAATTAAGAAATCATTAATCATGAAAGAAGAGAAAAACAGAGTTGCGTCATCGAAAACACCCATACCCTTCATTCTATAGAATCTTTTTATTATCTTCATTAAAGTTTGGTTCGTCTAATTATACAGAAATAGTATCATACCCACCCCGCAAGATACACAGAAAGGAGAGACAAAGGTGAAACCCCAACCTAACTGATCAAGGAGACGTTTCTCCACACGCCAAGAATAGGGGATTCTTGATTTGTAGGGGAGGAACGTCGAGAACTCCAAGGAAGAGAAGACGACTTCAGCCTAGGCACACCACATGTCTTGGGAAGGAGGGACTTCAAGAGAAACATGGAGAAGAGTGAAGTCAGACAAAAAGGAAGAAGGGGGAAGAAGAACATATTTTGAGATATATAGATAAAATCCCGTTGTTACGAGATTTGAGAAATTGAACGATTTGAATTCAGATCGTGATTCCACACGCGGTAGGGTAATTACACATGACAAGATAAATTTTTATTTAATGATCCCCATCAAAAAGGTGGTAATAGCTGTGATTTTAATTAATTTAATAAAATGGAGGGGCATTATATGAGAAAGAACAGATAGGTCGGTTGGGGAGGGTTTCTCCACCCTCAGTATTCTTAATTCATTGATTGAGAGGTTAAAATGGCCTAAAAGTGGGGTTATAGGGAAGGCTGTAGAAGAAAAGCTTGCCAAGGTAGGGTGATACCAATCGGTCGCGGTGATCGGTCTCCTCGATCGTTCGCACCGATCGGTCTCGCCAAAGTAGGGTGACATTGATCGGTTGTACCGATCGGTCTCCCCAAGCCAGGGTGACACCGATCGGTCGCACCGATCGGTCTCCCCAATCTGTTGCGCAGATCGGTCATGCAGATCAGCCTCACCGATCGGTCGCACCAATAGGTCTCACCGATAATTGGCAATGAAAGGGGTCGTGAGTGTCTTAGTCATTACACATTAAATATAAAATATGTGTCCTCTAATTTCAGAAGGAATGCAACACATAACATATAATCAAATCTATAATCTAGGAAATTTTCCATTCTGGATTCAGAAAAACATGGATTATTTCTTCATGTTCAATAGTATCAATCTATAAGGACACAACTATTAAGCATTTAATAATCTTGTAAATTCTATTAAAATTGACATATTATATTCTCAAAAAAATATTTTGGGTTTATATTTTTATAATTTTATAAGCTATTTCATAAATAAAAACAAAAAATAATACAAATTGGGTATTTCTATATTTGTATCCATTTCTTCTACAATACCATTGTTTTTAGTAAAAATATGATTTCTTTTCATGAAAATTCTCCAAAAAATTCATATTTGATTCTTCGTTTATATTATTGATACTTACACATAATGTAAAACATTTTAAGACATCAAATTACCACAAAAATCATAGTTATGGATTAAAAAGAAGTGAAACTATTAGTCCATGAATTCTTATAAACATATCAAATAATATATGCAAAGACATACTCCTCACCCATAAAATATCATATAATTAATTTTGGAATAATGATATTTACATAGAAAACAAAAATAAGACAATAAAGTTATCTTGTTTAATTACATACATAATATTGTAGCCAATGAGGATACCTTATGATCTGTGACACTCATTCCTACCTTACAATGTATCCCTCAATGCTACTTTATGTTGTAACCATAACTGTTACACTAAAGAAACAATATGGATGACCTCCAACATAAACATACCCAATTATATAGATGAATATTTTGGTCAAAACCATATTAAAAAATATTATGAGAACCTTAACATAATCATAAAACAATTATACATTCAAAAAAATATACCAGTGAATTTTCTAAAAATAGAAATTTAAAAGAGTAATTTTTTTAAAAGTCCTTTACACATATTATATTGTTGATTAAAAATTTGATGTATAGAATATCTATATTCACTATAATTACACATAATAAATCATTATATAATCAAATTTCTTTTCAAAAAAATGACATGTTAAAATCATTCTTGTAAAATTTTTACGTAGAGAATGGAAATTGGGTTACTAATTCCCTTACATTGGGTTCATCTTACTTAAAACATGTTAAAAAATACTATATAATGGTTAAAAGAGTGTTATTAAAATTTTATGAAAAATAATCCATCATTATAAAACATTATTTGATCATTTTAGGACATCATTCAAACCATTTATTAATAATATTTTTTATTTCAGTTGTTTCATGTGCGTTTTTATATGGCTTCCTTAGGCATTTCATATCAGATGTCCTTATCATATGGGAATGAAAATCCATATATAAAATGAAATTTTATTTTTATTTATTAATAATATTAAATGAAACCATAACTAATTATTTTTGATATGATGATGAATCATTTGTACAACATTAATGATATTCATTTAGATCGTTTTAGTGGTTCTTTGATAATCACAAACTAGTTTTGTTGTACAATTTAATACAATTTATATATGAATATTAGTCAACATAAAATAGATTACATCATATAAATGAAAAACTGATCCATTAAAATTTTTTATGAACATCTATAAAGGTGGTAATGGAAATTGTAAAAGATATCATCGACGATGTTGGTAAATCGAAAAAAAACAACAATGGTGTATTTATTTTAATAAAAATATTGAGAGAAAAATAATTACGATGATGATTTTTTCAGTAAATATGATAAAATTAAAGATTATATATGATTATTTTGTAATCCATCTTATTGGATAAGGGTAGTTGAATATACTATAAGAAATAGAATGAAATCAAAAAGAAAAATAATAGAACATGGTTAGGTCATTTTGGTGAGACCAAAAGATATTTGATGTGGGGATGAGTCTTGGGAAGAGTATTGGGTAGAAATTTTAAAAGGATCAAATATTTAGAGGTGTGAGTAGAACATGGGGGATGGTGGTATTTATATTGGAGGAGAGGGGGTTTTTACATTATTTTAATCATTATTTTATTATTTTCTTCTAGAAAATAAATATAGTTTTTTCTTGTGACTAAATATGGAAATTAGTGCATCTGAGTTAGATCTAAGGGTGATTAAATTATCTTAAAATCATCCATGACCCAATAATTGATTTATTTATCTTATTTAGTAAGTTAACGCCTTTCACTGTTCACTATGGATTCTTGTATATCCAAAAAAATCGAAAATATTCATCCTAAAAAATTTAAATGTGTATAATTTAAAACTAAACACCATTTAATCAATATTATTTTACATATATTATAATTCTAATTATAAAAAAATAATATTATATTTGAAAAATAATATTATTGAATCTATAATTGATTTTATAACACCATAAAAAAATTAATCAATGTCTCGTACAATTATATTATAACCATAACACAATAAAATAATAATTTATAATTAAATATTGTAAAAATAAATTTTCATTTAAATTATTAAATTTAGCATGAATTTATAATAAAATATTTATGACCTAATTACTAGTTCAAAAATGTTAATTTACTTATATTATAATAATATTATCACTTATAAGATGCCTAAATTTTATTTATAAATTCATAACTGGGTAAACTACTTATTTGACTAACTAACTATTCATAAAGGTCATATTACTATTTATGAAGGAAAAAATACTATTCAAAAGGGTCAATTTATAATTCAACAAAAATTATTTTGATCCTACCAGACTCTAATTATATTACTATTTTCAACCGTGTATGTCTATTTTTTGAAATTCAATTCATAGTACTGGAAGCATTATGTTTAACAACTAGGTTATAACAATATCATTTAAAAAACATAGGGTTGGTTCACAAAGATTATGTGTTGTATTTATTTCATTGTATATTAACTTTATTTTTAAATAATATGGGTGTTATATTCTCCCAACCTTATTGAAATATGATCCTCACATGTTTTTGGTTTACTTGTTAAACTAGTGATGGTACCTTTCCCTCATAACATTTTTAGAATCCCATTTTGCTTTTTCATCCTTGTGGTTTCTCCCCAAAACCATAACTTGGTGAATTACCTTATTCTTAAATAATTCTTACATTAAATCATGAATCTGAATAGGTTTTTATTCATAAGAATGGTTCTTTTTAAGATGAGCTACATTTGGGATCAAAAAATGAGACGAATATGGATATACATTCTCAAAATTGAATCATGAAAATCATTTTTCCCTATGATAATCATAGAGGAAAAGATTATTAGTAGGTGACTTTTCCAATGTTCTCTACGATTTCATAAGGTCTAATGAATCATGGACGTAACTTTCATTTAATAAAAAATTGATTAACACTTTTCCATGGTGAGATTCTATGAAAAACAAGATCACATACATCAAGAGAAAAGTATTTCCTCCTATTATTGACCTAATTTTTTTCCTAATCTGAGTTGTCCTCATGTTTTTCTGGAAAATATAAACTTTCTCAACCACTTCCACTACTAGATCTAGTCCCATAATCATCCTTTCCCCTGATTCTTCCAAAAAAGGCGGCGTTTGACCCCGCTTCCCATAAAATGACTCAAAAGATACCATATGTATTCTAAGAATAATAATATTACTATAAGACAACATAAATAATTAATTATGTTGATCCCAACATCCCTGGTTGTCCACTGATCAAGATAAATGAATATCCACCAATATCATAAATTTATACACTAATTTTCCATCATATTATAGATGAATGGTTATGATGAAATATAAATGTGTTCACAGTGACTTCAAAAGACTTTTCCAAAAGTTAGATGTTAACCTAGGATCATGGTCAGAAATGGTGGATGGAAGAACTATATGTTACCCAAAAATTACTTTGAGGTATAGTGGAAAATGTTAACCAAACACACAGTATCTCAAATAGGAAAAAATGTACAGATTTCGTCATTCATTCAAAAATAACTAAAATCATATTTTTACCTAGATATGTCATTAGTTTCCCCACCATGAAGTCTTTAGATATATTTTTTATTTCTACTCTGGCACTGAAAAAGGATGAGACATCCCCATGTGTAGTTTTAACTTTCCATTGACCAAGTGACATGTCATACATTGCACTATAATGTCTGAATATCTCTTTTCATTTCATCCCACCTTTAATACTCTCGAAGGTCTCTGTATATATTATTACTACCAAGATAAACTCTAAATGTAGAACTATGAGCTTCACAAAATAATTAGTTCATCACCCTAGAATCATAAGGCACACATAATCTATTTCAAAATCAGAAAACATAATCTTTACTTAGGTTAAATTATGGAAACATACCTATTTTAATCAATTATATATTTTTCAATAACATATATCCTTCCTTATAACCATTATTAAATCTTCCTCATAGAGAAAACAACACTACCACCTGAATCAAAATAGAAAATTTTCTTTCCCCAAAAACATCCAATCCAAAAATCATAAAATCATTAATCAACGGATCGTGTTCTAAATGTAACAGGGTTATGGTAGAATGATATTTTTTACTCAAGGAATCCACCACTTTTTTTCATTTTCTGGATGGTAATGGATCATGAAATCATAATCCTTTATCAGTCAAATCCATCTTCATTTGCTAATGTTTAATTAATTCTGATTTAATATAAACTCCAAAATATTATGTTCAGTATATATTTCACATTTGGCTCTATACAATAAGCCCTCTAAATCAAAAAATAAAACCCCATATATACTAATTCCAAATAACATGTGGGATAATTATACTCATGAGGTTTTAGTTGCATTAAAGGATAAGATATTACATGATCATTTTAAATCCGAACAAAACCAAGTCCCCTCAATTAAGCATCACTATAGATGAAAAACTCAAGACTTCTAGAAAGCTGGGGGAAAACTCAAGCATTCAATATCTCTCTTTTAGTTCCAAATAACCAATATCACATTCTTATATACAAATAATTGTAACCCCATTTTGTGTTAACATAGTTACCAGGATCGACAACAAAGAAGTTTATTAACAGATTATAAGTAATAAACAACTAATCTATGAAAACTACGATTCTATATAACAGTTTTAGGCCATGTCCATTTATAAACAATGTTTTTTATGAAGGATAATAAATTATGCCATTATTATTTACAATGTTCCCAAGAAAAGAAATCTGTTGCAACAAAAAATCACATTTTTAATATTTTATATATAACTTCATCTCATTGAAAGTCTACAAGAAAATCCATAAATTTTTCTTCAGGATCCTTATATCATTTTAAAAGTACTACATTATCTTGAATAAAATCAAAAAAAATTATTTAAATATTGATAGAATATTATTTTCATAATATCCATGAATAAAATAGGTGATATTTTCTATACAAAGGGTATGTAAATAAACTCATATTCACAATATCTAGTACCAAATGTAATTTCTAGAATGTCAATCTCTATCACCTTCTACCGATGGAATCCAAATCTCAATTCAATATTGGAAAAAATATAAGCAACCTGAAGCTGATCAAAAAATTCTTTGATATGAAGAAAATTATACTTATTCTTAATAATAATATTATTAAAAGTTCTATAATCACTGAAAATTATTATGGAACCATGCTTATTTTTAAGGACAAAATAAGAACACCCCAGGGTGAAGTGATATGATAAATGAATCCAATATCAAGAAACTCCTATAAAAGATTTTATAATTCCAGAAGATCCACTTGAGACTTTCAATAATGGGGTTTTGAAATTGGATTAACATATCGAACAATTTCAATAATAAATTAATCTTCATGTCCAGTTATAAAATTGGGTACCTCATTATAAAAAAACATCAAGGAATTATTTTACCACTATCACATCATTAATCTGAGAAATTCCATTATTTTCATCAATATGGTGATGACAAATTTAATTTCCATATTTTAATAGTTTATCAACATTAAGATATGAATGAAATTTTATGTGTTCATTTTTGTATACAAATTAATACACATTCTAAAAATTCATATTTATCTCTATAATCTTATTTAACTTGATAAAATAGAATGAAAAACCATTAATAGAATAACATCAAAATCGACTATGGGAAAAATATATTTTGTAGGTACTGTCTTTTCGGAGATAACAACCTGAAGATTCCAATGATTATTTTTAATATAATATTTACCCATATAGTTTTAACCTTAATTTCCTATCTCATTTCATGTGGTGAAATTCTCAATTTAATAAAATTCATAGAAATAATGGAATATATAGACCATGTATCAAAAAAGATATTTAAAAAATCTCTGGTAAAAAAAGTACCTTATTCCACTCAATGGATTGACTGAAATCTATTAATGTAGTTTCAATGGATATCACTCAACCTTCCTACTTCTAATCTAGATTACATCCATCATTAAGATTATTATATGGTCGGTATTTTCATAATGACCAATCTCACTGCATTTAAAATACATTATTGTTTTTTTATGAAGATTTATATTATGATCATTTTCATTAAAAACTCACACTGTATGTTCAAACAGACCATATTGAAAACACTTCCTATGTTGTTGAGTTATTCCTTGGGGTTCTTTTTACCACACTTTTCATATAGTGGGAACTTGAATTTCTTAACTTTAGAATTATTTGACTGATTCTTACCGAAATCATTCCAAATGGATCTCTTTTTATGTTTGTTTTCAAAGAACCCATGGTCATCAAAAAACTCCATTTATACCCTCTGAATACATCAAAAAATATATCATAACATCGGAATTCTCAAAAGATTAATGAGATTCGGTATCATGGTTTTAGTCTTGAGTAAAAACTCTTGATTTTACATTCATGATCCCGAATAATAATTGTAGTGTACCTTTCTAATAGAGTAATGTTTTATTCATACATGACCATTGAATCCTCCTACTTTTTTGTTTAATTAATGTAATTTTCATTACATCCTGATTCAAACCACCTTAGGGATATAATTTTTAAGGAATATATTATTAAATTTATCCCATTCAAGGCATCAATGTCCTCATTATCCCTGTTATTATTAACCATTAGCCACCACTAGTTAGATTCTCCTTCATACTGATAAATGGAAATAATAACCTTTTGATTATCCGAACACCCCAGTAAATCGAATATCTTTTCAAGGTATTTAATCCAACCATCTGCTCAGACTAGGTCGGATGATCCACTAAAAGCACGAGGGTGTCACCTCATTAAAAATTTTGCTATCATCATGTTCTATTTTAGAATCTCTAGTTGTTATCTTGCATAGATTTCACTACATGTTATTTCCTATGTCAACTGGGCCACTATTTCCATAAACTATTTGGTTACAATTCCCACTATTCTAGGTTGCAGATTCAGAAGATATCATCCTCTTGGTTCCATCATACTTCACCATCCCTATTTCTTTAGTAGAAATAAAATTCTAAACTGACATATCATAGATGGAGCAACATGATAACATTCAAATTCTAAAAACATAGGTAAAAATCATTTTGGATATTTTTTTAACATCATCATAACCACTAAATAAATCTAAATCATGATCTATTACCAACTATACAGACCCCACCGTTAAAAATTAAATAATCTGGTAAATTCCATTCAAATAAAATTTCTTACATTTCCAATGATAATTGATCTTTATGGTTTTTGAATATTATGATATGTTTCCTAAATATCAACCCATATTCATACAAAGAGGGAATTACTAAATATGTATCCATTTAATCTGAATTATACAAGTTTCTAATAAAAACATTAATGCTTTTAATGAAATGTCTTCACAAAATTCATCTTGGATTCTCCTTTTCCCTTACTTATCCTCAAACCCTTGGAGAAATTTTTAAAACCTGGGATGAGCACAAATGGATCACAATGGTATATAAAAAGAGACAAATCATTAGTCCAGTAATACATTCAATCATATGAAATCATTTTCACCAAGACAAAATTATTACCCACAATGTATCATATCCTTACTTTTTGGAACATGAGATTGCAATATATAAAATAAAAACCCATAAAGGTATCATGGGAAATTACATACCTAATTTTCTAGCCCTTGATAATGCCTTATAAATTGTATCCCTTATAGCTACCTTACATTGTAACCCAATCAACTACCATATACTGAAAAACATTGCATTTACATTCAGTGTATCCTCACAGATGATCTTCAACAGACACATACCCAATGCATTGGAGGGGGATTTAGGACCCAACCAACATCATAAATAATTTCTAATAACCCCAATATATTCATAAAATAATAATCATTTCATAAAAAACCCTCTTATTTCATAAAAATTGAAATGTGAAAGAGTGTTTTTAATGAATAATCCCTTACAAATACTATATCATTGAAGGTATAATTGATAAAGGAATATGTATATTCAATATAAATACAAATAATTAAGTATAATATAAAGAATTTTTATTTCAACAATAACTTCAGCATTAAAAAATCATTGAAGTAGAAGGTTATCCCAATGAAAGAAAGTTGGGATATGAATTCACATTCCTCAGGTTCACCTTACATCAAATGTGCTTAACCAATGTGTATAATGGATAAAAGAGTGGTATTAATATTTTTTTTCATATATTAATTAATATAATTTTTTAGGACTATTTTATAACATCATTCCACCCCTTTACTTATAAAATTTTGTTACTTCCATTGTTCCGGGAGCGTGCTTTACACAGTTTACATGGTCGGTTTGTATTAGATTTTTTTTGTTTTATAGAAATTAAACACTATAAATGATGTCAAATTGTATTAATTTTTTCCTAAATTTTAAATGATTACATAAATAATTTTTACAGATATGATGACTAATCATTAGTTGAAATGTTGACGATATTCATTTAGATCATTTTAAAGGTTCATTGATAATCAAGAACTAGTTTCATTATATAACATAATATTTTTTATAAATGTTGATTATTGAGAATTAAAGAGATTATATAATACACATTAAATTTATTTCATCCATATAAATGGTTTTATAAACATCCATGAAGGCGTTAAGGGATACTAAAAACAAATCATCCTTAATGTGGGTAAATTGACACATCACAGATCATGGTTTTAAATTTATAATAAGATGGAGGGAAGAATAATAATGATTATGAATTTTTATATAAATAGGATATATTTATTTTATATATATGATACTACAGTTTTCATGCCTCTTAGATAATGGTAGGTGAAGATAATACAAGAAAAAAAACACTCTATATGAAAACAAAAAGAAAATGAAATAGGATTTTTATATGTTAATATCATCATCTTGAGATCCGATTTAATGTCATTGGTTTTGGTATTTCGGTGAGTACAAAAGGTCCTAGATGTTTCGGAGTGTCTTCGGAAGAATATGGTGTAGAAATTGGACATGTCACAATGCATTAGAGGTGTGAGGACAAGAGGTTGTGATGAGCAGTGTTTATAGTGGAAGAGATGGGGGTTTCCCATAATGTTATAATTTTTATCAAGAGAAGAAATAGTTTGGGATATTGTGACGTACTAATGTAATTAGATCATGTGAGTTTTAACCAAGGGTGATTACCTCGATAGAACATCATCAATGACTCAATAATTTGGGTATTTAGCTTATTTTATAGATTATTTTATTTCCTTATTCACCAAAAATTAAAGTATTTTAGAAAAAAATCCAAAATTACCCCAAATATTTTTTTATCAATATAATTAAAAAATGTACTTTATTTTATCAAAATAATTGTCTAAATATGAGAAATTTAATTTTCATATAAAATCATAATTTATTCAAAAATAAAAATTATAAAATGATAATTTATTTTATCACACCTTGAAAAATTAATCAAGATCTCGTTAAATTTTTTTATAACCATGACACAATAAAATAATAATTTATAATTAATGTTAATGAAAATAAATATTCATTTAAATTATTTAATTTATCATAAAACTGTAATTAAATACTTATGACCTAATTAATAATTTTAAAACCATTCATTTATTGATACTATAATTATATTGTCACATATAGGATGCATAAATTTAAATTATACATTAATAGATTAGGATACAATTCATTTGGACAATTCAATATTCTTATTGTTCATATTACTATATATAGGGGTAACATTACTATTGAAAATAGTGAAGTTACTATATACTAAAAATTAGGTTGATCCTGTCAAACTCAAAATATCATACTGATCATTATTATCCATGTCTTTTAGTTGAAATTCAATTCATAGAACATGAATAATTAGGATTAAATACTAGGTTATAACTATGTCTATTAAATAAAAATTTTTTTTTCAGAGTGACTTAGTGCTTCAATCATTTCATTCAATATTAAATTTATTGATAAAAATATTTGGTGTTACCCAATCAACTGAGACAAATTAACATAAGGAAATTGGAATAAATAATTATTTTCTACATTACAAATACCTATACATATTTATTTTAATAACATAACTAAAAACCAAATTTTATAATTTATTCTAGTAATATAAATGATCTTTCCACTAAATATAAGCTATTTGATTTTTTAATGATTAAATTATTTTCCATTTAATACATTCTTCCTCAATAAAATATACCAAACATTATTTTATTAATATAATAAGTTTTTTAGATTAAAACTCATGTTTTTGATGAAAGAATATAAAATAAAGAATTTTTCTAGACATTATTATTATTAATATATTTTATGATATTACACAATTTTTAAACCAATCAATGAAATCCTTTTTAATAAATTTTTATTTACATTTTTTTTATTTTCTATTTAACTCTAATGTGATTTCATTTTTCACCTCCTTAGTCCTTCAATGAATCAATCGACAATATCACTATTGAGGATAAAATATAATTGTTTTTCACTGATTATTTTTAAGGTAACGAGTTTAGGATATTTTCATAACATGGATACCTAATATTGGATTCATTTTATATTTAATATTGGAAATGAATTTATTTTAATTACCACTAACTTTTCTATCATAATTGATACATGTGTCAACCCATTTTAAATATACTGTAGAAATGGTGAGGTACTCTTCACCAATATATCATTTAAAAAATTATTTTTCCAGAAATATTTCCCATACAAGACATTGAATAATATAGAGACATGGTTAAAGATGTTTTGAAAAACAATCCCAATATTTTATTTGTATAATAATTTTAATTTTGGAACAACATAAAGTTATGTTCATAATAAATCACTATTGGATACATCCATAAAAAATGTAGGGGCTCTCTATATTTTACATCAATAGTTAAAAAAAATATTAAAATGAACAACCATAGTGAACAAAATTAGGGAAATATAATTTCAAATTAATTTATGTATTTTTATCCCATGTACGATGATTTAATATTTTTATAAATAGCACTATTATGAGTGATCAAAAATAAATTTAAAAAAATATTTTTTAAGCCAAAATGTAACAGTTTACAAGTGTAAAAAATTAACCATTTAAATACATGGGTCATGTTGTTTCATGAAATATATATCTGGATTAATTAATTGAATAAAACATTAAAATTTACCTAAATATCTAATAGGAATTTCACAATATTTATCATTAAAATGAAAGGATCATTTTGTTGATTTTTAAATTTAAACATTTATATAATATTCAACATATTTAAATTTTCCATTTATCATGTGTTATATTCATTTATTCTAGGTTAATATGATAATTATGGTGATCTATTTATTTACATAAATCATTCATAATTTCAAAAAACTTGTAATCATATATATTCTACTCATTTTTAAAATTTTAGAGATTACGAGTAGTAAATAAAATAAAAAATAACCAGTTTGAAATGTATTATATGTCTCTTCCAATATTTTGATCTAAATGAATTTTATTTCAATACAGCACATTTTACACCTTTGATCAAAATATAATATATCTTGAATTGTGTTTCAAATGTTTATTATTGGGGAATTATTTCATATCATAATGACGATTTTGGAAGTGGTAGCACATTATTTCGTCAAAAAATAAGTTTTTTATAATAAAATATATGTGATGAAGTTAAAAATAAACAATGAAATAAAATACACAATTTCTATAGATTTGTTCAAATTTAGAGCCACTATGAATGATAATATCAGACATTTTTAAGAAATGTTATTGTTGAAAATAAATATATTTCCAAAAATAGGAAAATTATTAATTTTTAATGATAGAAAATCAATAAATTTTGAAAATTTGGTCATCGATTCATTATACGTATCTACAACATTATTTTACACATCATTAAACTCATTTATGATCTGACTAATAATTATAATCATTATATTCCAAAATAGTTTCTGTAACACCCAATACTTTTATGAAAAATATTTTTTTTATCAAAGGAATCTTTCACTACACACAACACTATCTTGGCTTGCTTTACACGCAGCCATGGCCTTCCTCAATAGCTTGCGTCGTACACAATATCGAGTTTCACTAAACAACGATATGCTATTAAAATATTAATAAAACTAGCTGTTATGAACAGTAATAACCACTTTTTAAAATTATATAAATTTTATTTTTCAAAATGGACTTCATTCTTGGATTTAGAATATCGAAATTAGCCTAGGGAGAAATTTTGGTATTTTTCTGAAAAATGTCAATTTTTGATGAATAGTGAAACCACTAAGTGGTAGTTAAAAAAACTGAATTTTTTATGAAACATAATTTTACCGCTTCTGTGAGTGGAATTTCAAAAATCCGAGACACACGGTTGATGTCAGTAAGTAAAATTTTGTTCAATGAGATTAAAATAATTTTTGGTGAATAGTTGCTTTTTACATTTTTTAACCGCGGTTAAAAGTAAATAGGGTAATTAAGGGTAAAAGATTTATATTTATTGCCCTAATAAATGTCCTAATTCTATTGGATAAATTTAATTTGACCAAAAACAACCTTAGGAATAAAATATGACCATTTATGCCCACTTGGATTAGATTAGGACTTTTATTATTAATTTATTTAAAGAAGGGTTAAAATAGTTGAAATCAATGTTTAATAAGTAAATAATTTTTAATATGGGTTTATACATAAGATAAATTCGACTATATATATTTATTAGAGAGATAAATAAATTTCCTACATATTGGTATTTTATTTATAATTTTTAGACTTAAAATAATTTAATTTATTTATGATACAATGATGATGCAGTAATTATCTTATTAATGAAATATTGAAATAATTGATGTTATTAATGCCCAAATAAATATAATTTGAGACTTTTTATGAATTACACTAATTTTCTAGGTTGATATGACATGATAGTATTGATTTAATTAACTCTTTTCGAACTAATCATTCTGTTATGATTTTCACAAAAATCAATTACTAAATAGTGTCAAAATTGACATAAAACAGTTTTTATAACAAATATTATATTATTAATTGTTATTTTATTCCTAAAAATCTAAGGTTCGGCCACATTACTTAAATAAGTTTATATATATTAATAATAAACAACCTGGGGTTCTTTTGGCTTGATATAGTAAGTTTATTAACCTTATAGTGTAAGAAAACAAGAAGACACGGTAAAAGCTAAATTATCTAACTTAAAGATAAATCTAAATGATAAGGTTAAAATTGATATCTAAACTTGTCTAAATTCTATTGAATGAGAGTATTTTGACCCATACCAACCTTATCTTATAAATATATCAATTTGGAGCTATTAAAAACCGAATTTGACTTTATAATAAAATAATATGTTTTGTTATTCCAAAGGTGCCCCTCTCCTCCCTTATAAAAGGGAACCTCCTCCCTCTCTTCCTCACACCACTTTGAGCCTTCAAGATCCGACTACCCCTGCCAATTTCTTCTCTCAAATTCCTTAGAGGCATCCTAGAGATCCTGGTCTTCATCAATGACCAATTTTAGTGCCCTAAAAGGAGGTCTCAAAGAAGTGCTTCAAAGAAGAGGTCATGTCTGTTACCGATTCATCCATCTTTATTTCTTCTTCCACATCTTCTTATTTAGTTGTTTCATTATGAAGTAATAAAATCAGTATCCCTCATATACTGATATGTTATTATAAGTATTAAACAACCTTATTTCACCATCTATCCATCCTACGGAAAACAAAATCACCGTGCGTGCGTACGTACGGAATACTGTCTCCACGTCGTGGTGTAATCTATTTTCCACCACCACCTTACTTGGATGGGTATAATGGTGACAATAATGAATATATATGATTATTGTAAAGTGATATTGATTCTTAAATATTATATATACACTCCAATATAATTCCACAATCATGAGAACGATATCATCGCTCGTAAGTACGTACGGAATACCGCCTCCATGATGTGATGCCACTCGTTCTACATGACCTTCATTGCATAATTATTATATAAATGAATTTAATGAATTAATATGATATATATTACACTAATATAATTCTTTAAATGAGGTATCTATAACCTAAAAAGAAAAATAAGAATTTATTCGACAAAACGCGCATAAGAACAAAAAGTAATAAACACCTGAATAACAAGAAGTAATGAAATATTAGTAATAAGAAGCTAAGAATATGACCATATATGATATCATAAAAATAATTATGATTCTATAATAAGTCAATAACATTATTTAAATCATTATACAGGAGGTTCGGACACTTACGAAGAAAATTGGACCTAAGGTAAGGGAAATATCACAATCTCATTTTTATCCGAGATTGTTTATACTTTGGTATTTACTGGGGAGTATTTTATCATCCACATCCATGTTTCCTCAATATGTAATATTATTTCCATCCACCTAAAATTGTTTAAATCA
The DNA here is from genome assembly GCA_963277665.1 of Viscum album. Lineage (NCBI taxonomy): Eukaryota > Viridiplantae > Streptophyta > Magnoliopsida > Santalales > Viscaceae > Viscum > Viscum album. The sequence continues at coordinate 1,430,852,020 of OY728152.1, forward strand.
ATTTTTACCCTTTGGTGAGTTTATAGTAAAAGATATTAAAGGAATCTTTTGTCGTTTTTCGTATGAGGTACTTTTTGACTTTTCCGACAAAAGTACGAGAATAATGTTTTTTAACATATACGACATGAATGTATTTTTAAAACATTATTTCCATGAAGCTTACTTTACAAGTTTTCAAGTTTATTTTTAATCAACTTCTTTTATTTTAGAATTTTATGACATGTTAAGAAAGGAAAAGTGTTTTTGAAGTAGAAAGGATATTTTCCTCAATAATGGAGTTCAAGTGTTTTATCGAAATTATTTTCCATATAAGATAATAAAGGGTTATATTTCTATACCTATTATTACATTGATTTGATTATGTTGTGATGGAATTATTTTTATGAATTCCTCTATCTTATATTAATTTTTTTATGATGTCACGATGTTTACGAATCCCATTTTTATTACATGGGTTATGCTATGATGTATGGTTTATGATTTTGTGGAACACATAAGAATGGTATAATTATGATATGGGTGGGACCTATATCTCCCTCCAATGCTTTGGGTAAAGATTTTATATCTCATGAGATAGACATGGCTGGAACGGCAGGTTAAACTGGTTCATTAAAACAGGACTGAAATGAGGAGTGAACTCGGTTCAGAAATGGACTTTGTCCACTAATATAGTCTTGGCAATGAGTCTTAACTAATAATCATGATTCTCTATGATTATGTGTGCATGTCACAAAGTTTTATGTTTTATGTTATGATTATTGGGATTACTTTTCATTACCATGATTTATCCCATGTTATGAAATTATTATCTCTTTTCCAAGGTAAGATTTCCAAAATGTTATTTTTTTAATTTGATGTGATTGATATTTATTTTGTTTACCCTTACTGAGTATTTGAGATCACCCTTTTGAATGTTTTCTTTCCCCAGGTCTAGAAGAAGGTTATTAAGTAAGATATGCCAAAGCCGACTATAGATATGATGGAATAAATGTGAGACAGTGTAGAAACTTTATAAACCAGTTGTTTATGTTTCCCAGTTTCTAAAGACACTATACCTATACGGTCCTTTAATGGTTTTGTTATATGTTGTAATAAGTATGATTCAATTCTCATGTAATAACAATGTATGTAAATTATGGGTCGTTATAGTTGGTATCAGAGGAAAGGTATAGTCAACCTTTGGAAACTAGGATGTGAAAGCCTTAGTAAGAACCCTAAGGATATGTCTAAGCATAGAACACAATCATAGTGTTTTAGAAAAGGCCATGAATAACCTAGGATAAGACCTTATGTGTGAAATTTTATTCTTGATTATGTGGTTTTCCTATTCTAATTAGTGTTTCTCCCACTATTCGTCTTGGTTTTAGTCAATGGCTGGAACCTGAATGAACCTTGTTAATGCGGAATGCGACAGGCAATGCAATGATTGTCCCCCTGAGCAAAAAAAAGTTATGGGAGCTGGAATGAAAAATCATGTAGCCATGATCACACAACTTTCTCAAGCTATGAATCATGCAGGACTTCCAAATGAGAAAAGGAAGGAGAAAAATTCTGTTGAATCCTTCATAAGGCAGTGTCTGCCTTCATTCAGTGGGTCTACTGATCCATTAGTTGCTGAAAAATGGATTAGTACTACTGAAAAGATATTTTTAGTTCTTCAATGTTCTGAACATGATAAAGTCATCTTAGCAGTGTATCGTTTGGAAGGTGATGTTGATCAATGGTGGAATCTTATCAAGAATACGAGGCAATGATATGATATTGAGTCCATGGAATGGGACGAGTTCAAGAACTTATTTTTCAATAAGTACTTCCCTCGTATTCTCCGAAAAAATATGGAGAAGGAGTTTCTTGAACTAAATCAAAACTATGATGTATCTGTTGGTACCTATGAAGAAAATTTTACAAGACTTGCAAGGTACGCTTCTGGTATTATTGTACAACCTGAGAGTAAGATCGATAGATTCTTTAGTGGCTTAAAACCATGTCTTCGAAGGGCCTTAGCCATAAGGGACTTCAATAGCTATGAGGAGATCATTCGATGTGCTCTCAATGTTGAGATGGAGACTGGAGTAACCCATCAGTCATATGGGTTTGATAGGAAGCGGAAAATGGAGTTCAAATGAAAATCTAAAGAGCACACTTAAAAGAAGATGAGCTTTTCCTTATGCTCAAAGTGTGGAAAGAAACATGGGTGGAGTTGTCTTAAAGGTACAAGTAAATGTTTCAAATGTGGAAAGGAAGGTCATCAGGCATTTGAATGACGCAATGATGGGAAGAAGATGTCTAATGATTCAAACAAAGGAAGGGACACACAGAATGAACCTACTACACCTCAATGTTTCAAGTGCAAGGAGATGGGGAATTATGCCAATAAATGCCCTAATCCAAGGGTTCTTGATGATGATCGACATCAACAAAATCTGAAGGCTAAAGACAAAGGAAATTCACATGAAATTTCTATCAGTGATGTGGAGTACGATAACGATGTGGTGAAAGGTACACTTACCAACCACTGTAAATTAGAAAATGTTTTATTTGATTCTGGATCCACCCACTCTTTTTTTTTTGAAGATTTTTCTAAGGGTATCACCATATTACCTCAACAATTAGATTTTGAGTTAGTTGTGACAACACTTAATGTCACAATAGTCGCATCAAAAGTTTATAATTCTTCCCCGATTGAAGTTTGTGGGAAAGTGCTTCATGAAAATCTTGTGATCCTTCCTATAGTGGAATTTGATGTGATTCTTGGCATGGATTGTCTTTCTTTATATGGAGCTCATATAAATTGCCAAAGAAGGGAAGTCACATTTCATATTCCAGATCAATCTATGATCGTCTATTGATGCAAGGATGAACATAACCTTCTAGTGGAAATTTCTTCCATCTTATGGGTCTTGATTCCACTAAATGAGGGTTACTTATCTCAAATGGTTGGTGAGAAACTCACGATTAATAATATTCCCATTGTACGGGAGTTTGATGATGTCTTTCCGGAGGAATTGTTGGGTCTTCCACCATATCGTGAATTTGAGTTTTCAATAGAACTCGTACCGGGTGCTTTGCCTATTTCAAAGACACCTTATAGAATGGCCCCAATTGAGTTTCAGGAATTGAAGAAGCAACTCCAAGATAATCTTGAAAAGGGATTCATACACCCTAGTGCGTCACCTTGGGGAGAACCTGTTCTATTTGTTAAGAAGAAAGATGGATCAATGAGACTCTGCATTGATTATATAGAACTTAACAAGATCACTATCAAGAACAAATATCCTCTCCCGCACATTGATGACTTATTTGACCAACTACGCGGAGCTCAATACTCTTCCAAGATTGATCTTTGTTCATGGTATCATCAATTAAGGGTCAAAAGGGAGGATATACCAAAGACGGATTTCCATACAAGGTATGAACACTATGAATTTATAGTGATGCCATTTGGTCTTACTAATTCCCCTGCTATCTTCATAGATCTGATGAATAGAGTCTTTAGAGACTATCTTGATCAGTTTGTGGTAGTCTTTATAGATGATATTCTAGTATATTCAAAGAGTAAGGAAGAACATGAAGATCACTTGAGATTTATATTGAAGACCCTGATAAAGGATAAGCTTTATGCAAAATTTTCCAAGTGTGAATTTTGGCTTCAAAAAGTTTCATTTTTGGGTCACATAATCTCAAAAGAGGGGATATTTGTGGATCCAGCAAAAACAGAGGTTATCGAAAGATGGTCGAGACCAACAACAGTAAATGAGATCAGAATTTTTCTTGGTATGGCTGGATATTATCGATGTTTTGTGAAAGATTTTTCACGATTATCTAATCCACTCACCATATTGACTCGGAAAGGAGTTAAGTATGTTTGGACGGAAGAATGTGAAGATAATTTCAAGGAGTTGAAAAGAAGGTTATCAAGTGCACCTATTCTCACACTGCCTTGTAGTGGAGAAAGGTTTGTGATCTATAGTGATGCATCCAAGAAGGGTATGGGGTGTGTTCTTATACAAAATGATATGGTGATAGCGTATGCCTCACGACAGTTGAAAATCCAAGAGAAAAATTACCCAACACATGATTTGGAGTTAGCTACGGTAATCTTTGCATTAAAGATTTGGAGGCATTATCTTTTTTGAGAAAGGTGTGATATTTATACTGATCATAAAATTTTAAAGTATATTTTCACACAAAAGGAGCTGAATATGTGCCAAATAAGATGGTTGGAGATGATTAAAGATTACGAATGCTCAATTCATTACCACCCTGGGAAAGCAAACAAGGTGGAAGATGCATTATGTCGACAAGACCATGCCAGTTTATCCATGATGAGGATCACAAAAGATCCAATATTTATGGATTTTCAAAGGATGGATGATGGAATTATAATGGAAGGGGGAAAATTGTATCTTTCTCAAATGAATGTTCAACCGTCTATACATGTGAAGATTAAAGAGGCGCAGAAAGAAGATGTAGAGTTACAAAGGAAGGTGAGAAATATTCCTGAATTCATCCTTGATTGTGATGGGATAATAAAGTTAAGTAATCGGGTTTGTATTCCTCCCAACCCTGAATTAATGAAGGAGCTACTGGATGAGGATCACAGTTCGTCATTCTCTATTCATCCTGGAAGCACGAAGATGTATAGGGACCTCAAAGAGTACTTCTGGTGGGATGGCATGAAAAGAGATGTTACTGAATATGTCTCTCGATGCTTGGTTTGTCAGCAAGTTAAAGCAGAGAGACAGAAGTCTAAGGGTATGTTACAACCATTGCCCATACCCGAATGGAAATGGGAAAACATCACTATGGAATTTGTCACAGGACTTCCTAAAACATCAAAAGGAAATAATGTTATCTGGGTCATAGTTGATCTTCTTACAAAGTCTGCACACTTTAGTGCTACTAGAGAGGATTTCACTCTGGATCAGCTTGCCAGGATATATATAAAGGAAGTGGTAAGAATTCATGGAATACCACTTTCTATTATATCTGATCGGGATTCGAGGTTTACCTAAAAGTTCTGGGGAAGTCTTCTGCATACTCTGGATACAGAATTGAGTTTCAGCACTGCATATCATCCTCAGGCAGACGGTCAGTCTGAGAGGAAAATTCAAAATCTAGAAGATATGTTGAGAGTTTGCTCTATGGATTTCAAAGGTGGTTGGGATAAACACCTACCATTGGTGGAATTTTCTTATAATAATAGCTTTCACTCTAGTATTCAGATGGCGCCTTATGAAGCTCTCTATGGAAAGAAAAGCAGGACTCCAACTTGCTGGGATGAATTTGGGGAAAGAAAGTTGTTAGGACCTGATCTTGTTGATGAGATGGCAGAAAAGGTCTGATCTATTCAACAACACATAAGAGCAGCTCAAAGTCGACAGAAACGTTTTTCCGACAATCGACGAAAAGACCTAGAGTTTGAAGTGGGTGATAAAGTGTTCTTACGAATATCTCCCTGGAAGAGGGTCATGAGATTTGGAATGAAGAAGAAATTGAGCCCTAGATATATCGGTCCTTTCGAAATACAGGATCGTGTTGGAAAGGTAGATTACCGATTGGCGCTTCCACCGAATCACTCTCAAGTTCACGATGTGTTCCATGTATCTCTCCTGAGAAAGTACATACCTGATCCTTCAAATGTACTCAGCTCAGAAGTTGTACCGCTGGAGCAAGATATTTCTTATGAAGAACAGCAGATAGAGATTCTGGATCGTAGCGAAAAATTCCTACGAAACTAGACCACTCGATTGGTGAAAGTTTTATGGAGGAACCACCAATTAGAATAAGCTACATGGGAGATTGAGGATATGATGAGGGAGAGGTATCCTCATCTTTTTGTTACAAAGTGACGAATTTCGAGGGAGAAATTCATTTTAAGGGGGGTAGAATTTAATGCCCGAGGATTTTATGAAAAATATTTTGTTTTTATAAAAGGAATATTTCACTACAAACAACACTATCTTGCCTTTATTTACATGCAACATCATCCTTCCTCAATAGCTTGTGTCGTACGCAATACCGAGTTTCACTAAACAACGATATGCTATTAAAATATTAATAAAACTAGCCGTTATGAATAGTAATAACCACTTTTTAAAATTTTATAAATTTTATTTTTCAAAATGGACTTCATTTTTGGATTCAAAATATCGAAATTAGCCTAGGGTGAAATTTTGGTATTTTTCTGAAAACTTTCATTTTTTGATGAATAGTGAAACCACTAAGTGGTAGTTAAAAAAACTGAATTTTTTATAAAACATAATTTCACCGCTTCTGTGAGTGGAATTTCAAAATTCCGAGAGACACGGTTGATGTCATTAAGTAATATTTTGTTCAATGAGATGAAAATAATTTTTGGTGAATAGTTACTTTTTACTTTTTTTTAACCGCGGTTAAAAGTAAATAGGGTAATTAAGGGTAAAAGTTTTATATTTATTACCCTAATTCATGACCTAATTCTATTGGACAAATTTAATTTGACCCAAAACAACCTTAGGAACAAAATATGACCATTTAGGCCCACTTGGATTATATTAGGACATTTTTTATTAATTTATTTAAAGAAGGGTTAAAATAGTTAAAATCAATGTTTAATAAGTAAATCATTTTTAATATGGGTTTATACATTATATAAATTCGACTATATATATTTATTAGAGAGATAAGAAATGTTCCTACATATTAGTATTTTATTTATAATTTTTATACTTAAAATAATTTAATTTATTTATGATACAATGATGATGCAGTAATTATCTTATTAATGAAATATTGAAATAATTGATGTTATAAATGCCCAAATAAAATAAATTTGAGACTTTTTATGAATTAAACTAATTTTATAGGTTAATATGACATGTTAATATTGATTTAATTAACTTTTTTCGAACTAATCATTATGTTATGATTTTCACAAAAATCAATTACTAAATAGTGTTAAAATTGACATAAAATAGTTTTTAAAACAAATATTATATTTTTAATTTTTATTTTATTCCTAAAAATCTATGGTACGGCCAAATGACTTATATAAGGTTATATATATTAATAATAAACAACTTGGGGTTCTTTTTTCTTGATATAGTTTGTTTATTAACCTTATAGTGTAAGAAAACAAGAAGACATGGTAAAAGTTAAATTATCTAACTTAAAGTTAAATCTAAATGATAAGGTTAAAATTGATATCTAAACTTGTCTAAATTCTATTGGATGAGAGTATTTATAACCATACCCACATTATCTTTGAAATATATCAATTTGGAGCTATTAAAAACCGAATTTGACTTTATAATAAAATAATATTTTTAGTTATTCCAAAGGTGCCCCTCTCCTCCCTTATAAAAGGCCACCTCCTCCCTCTCTTCTTCACACCACTTTTAGCCTTCAAGCTCGGCCAACCCCTGCCAATTTATTCTCTCCACTTCCCTAGAGACATCATAGAGGTCATGTTCTTCTTTAACAACCAATTTTAGTTCCCTAAAAGGAGGTCTCAAAGAAGCGCTTCAAAGAAGATGTAATGTCTGTTACCGATTCTTTCATCATTATTTCTTCTTCCACTTCTTCTTATTCAGTTGTTTAATTATGAAGTAATAAATTAAGTATCCCTCATATACTTATATTTTATTATAGGTATTAAACAACCCTATTTCACCATCTATCCATCCCACGGAAAACGAAATCACCGTGCGTGCGTACGTACGGAATACCGTCTCCACGCCGTGGTGTAATATATTTTCCACCACCACCTTACTTGGATGGGTATAATGGTGTAAATAATGACTATATATAATTATTTTAAAGTAATATTGATTCTGAAATATTATATATACACTCCAATACAATTCCACAATCATGGGAATGATATCATCGCTCGTGCATATGTACGGAATACCGTCTCCACGATGTGATGCGACTCGTTCTAATGATATTAATTGCATAATGATTATATAAATGAATTGAATGAATGAATATGATATATATTACACTAATATAATTCTGGAAATGAGGTATCTATAACCAAAAAAAATAAGAATTTATTCGACAAAACACACATAAGAACAAAAAGTAATAAACACCCGAATAACAAGTAGTAATGAAATATTACTAATAAGATGAAAAGAATATGACCATATATGATATCATAAAAATAATTATGTTTATAGAATAAGTCAATAACATTATTTAAATCATTATAAAGGAGGTTCGGACACTTACGAAGAAAAATGGACATAAGGTAAGCGAAATATCACAATCTCATTTTTATCCGAGATGGTTTATCCTTTGGTATTTACTGGGGAGTATTTTATCATCCACATCCATTTTTATTCAATATGTAATATTATTTCCATCCACATACAATTTTTTAAATCCATTTTTACCCTTTTTTGAGTTTATAGTAAAATATATGAATGGAATCTTTTGTCGTTTTTCGTACGAGGTAATTTTTGAATTTTCCGAAAAAAGTACGAGAACAATGTTTTTTTAACTTATAAGGCATGAATGTATTTTTAAAACATTATTTCCATGAAGAATCATTTAAATGTTTTTAAGTTTATTTTTAATCAACTTCTTTTAGTTTATAATTGTATGACATGTTAAAAAATGAAAAGTGTTTTTGAAGTAGAAAGGATATTTTCCTCAAGAATGGTCTTCAAGTGTTTTATCAAAATTATTTTCCATCTAAGATAATAAAGGTTTCTATTTCTATACCTATTATTACATTGATTTGATTATATTGTGATGGAATTATTTTTATGAATTCCTTTATCTTATATTAATTGTTTTATGATGTCATGATTTTTAAGAATCCCATTTTTATTACCTGGGTTATGCTATGATGTATGGTTTATGATTTTGTGGCACGCATAAGAATGGTATCATTATGAGATGGGTGGGACCTATATCTCCCTCCAATGCATTGGGTAAAGATTTTATATCTCATGAGATAGATATGGCTGGAATGGCAGGTTAAACCGGTTCAGTAAAATAGGACTGAAATGAGGAGTGAACTCGGTTCAGAAATAGACTTTGTCTGTTAAGATAGTCTTGGCAATGAGTCTTGACTAATAAGAAATGATTATATATGATTATGTGTGTATGCCACAATGTTTCATGTTTTATGTTATGATTATTGTTATTACATTTCACTACCATGATTTATCCCATGTTATGAAATTATGATCTCTTTTGCAGGGTAAGATTTCCAAAATGTTATATTTTTATTTTGATGTGATTGATATTTCTTTTGTTTACCCTTACTGAGCATTTGAGCTCACCCTTTTGAATGATTTCTTTCCCCAGGTCAGGAAGAATGTTATTAAGTAAGATATGCCAAAAGGGACTATAGATATGATGAAATAAATGGGAGACAGTGTAGACTCTTTATGAACCAGTTGTTTATGTTTCCGAGTTTCTAAAGACACTATACCTATACGGTCCTTTAATGGTTTTGTTATATGTTGTAATAAGTATGCTTCAATTATGATGTAATAAAAATGTATGTAAAGTATGGGTCGTTATAGTTTCTTTTCAGGGATGATCATTAAAATATTTATTGTGCATTATAGTGTATAAATCAATTGAGGTATATCATAAGGGGTTATAATTACAATTTATATGTTATATATTTTACAAATAGTCTCAAATATAATAAATTCATATGTATCTAATCCAGAATTCAAATTCCTTTAATTAAATAAAAAATATATATATATATAATAATATAACCTCCATGATATCAAATTACTTGTTTGACATATATACATTTCATTATCATTTTCAATAACATGATTATTTATTTCATTTTTTGTTTTATATTATGTGAACAATATTATCAATTATTAATTCAATGGATTGTAATGTAAAACCAATACAATATTCTCATTTATATTTTCTTCTTCATAGTGAGTTCATTTACTAATTAATCATGATTATTTAATTTCTATATAGAATAGTGACATCTCTTAAACATTTATTTTTTGGATATCATTACCAATAAAACATTTATTTATTAAGGCATCCATGTATCAGTATATAATTATGTTTGATCTTATAAAAAATTATCATATTCTCATAAAATTATATACCTGTCTAATATAAAAGGAATTTATAATTGATAAAATCAAATATATATGAAATTTTTTAATTTTAAACTCCACATTAGAAATTTATTTTGAATAAATTCCAAAGAATTTAAAATTTTATATATTTATACATCCATCATAAAACTATTATTTCCATATCCCAATAATATATAAAAATCAAGTGAATAATTCATTGTTATTTCTTTTATAATAATATCCTCAAAAGTAGGTATTGAATCAACTTATATTCAGTGATCATCACTTGGTGTTCTATAATGATAAAATAATAATTAATTATGTTCATAAATTCAATATATACTTTGGATTGGTATACATTTCATTCTGATGATGAAAACAAGCCAAAATATCTAATCTTCTAATTCCCCATTCCAAATTCATCTCACATATTCAGTTTGAAATTATTTCAATATCAAGTACTCAAAAAATTCATGATTCCTCAACTGTAATCCGAAATTATAATTCATAAAGTCACATTTAATTATAATATTTAATTGTTTATTTCTAAAAATAAAAACTAAAATTATAAAAAAGCCAATAATAAAAATAGGATTATATTGAGGAAAATCAATCCTTATTTTATCCATTTGTATCTTGTTTAAAAATATATTATAAATGACATAACCTATACTTGATAAATAGAACCATTATAAAAATTTTAATATCATTCTAAATAAAATAAAAAATAAGATTCACTTTTTAAATTAAATCGTGTATGAAAATCCAAGATATTAAATATTTAAATGAAAAATAAAAAAAATACAATAACTATAATAGTACAATGAAATTATTTTAGGAAAAAAACAATAATAAAAAACTGATAAGAAAAAAACTATAATTATTTAATGATACATTATGTAAAAATATTAATAGTAAAATTTATTTGATTTTTATTTCAATATGTCTCAAAATATATAAAAACTAAAAAATTAGAAAATTATTTAAAAAATTATTATTATTATTATTAATCTAATAGATATCACATAAAAATAGAAAAATATTATTTTTCATAAAAAAATGGATTTTTTTTAAATTAATCATATGGACAATAAGTTTCATTTATAAATAAAATATGAAATCAAGTGAGAATTGTTTTAATATCCAACATCATAGATCAACTAATTTGGATAGTATAGAACCAACAAAATTCATTTGGTGACTAGATATGGAGATGAGTTTTCAAGAGATATTGGAATAAGGGTTAGAGAGGAGGACATATCATAGAACATATCAAAGTCATGGGTCATGTGAGGAATTGTACAAAAAAAGTTTCAAAATTGGGTGGGTGAGAATAAGGGGGGTTTGAAGGGGGTGTATTGAATTGTTTTGTTACAATAATGTTTTTTAAAAAATAATACTTTAGTCAAATAATGTATTAATTAAAAAATTAATTTTAGTTATTTATTTTTTATTTATTTTAGATAATTCGTAAAATTAAACTAAAATTTATAAATATAAAACTTTTAATGTACAATTAGTGGTGTTTTTAGAAACATATATCAATAAATTTATACTAAATTTTATTGAAGCCCATGGTATATCATCTCAATTAAAATATTTATTGACATAGTCACCAATGGATGATAATTATATAGAAAATAAATTGAATATTTTGAATGGGAACAAATAGGGGTGTGTGTTGATGTGAAAAAAATTATGGGAGCCTAATACATAGTCACTTGTAGATGAATATTTTCATATGAGAGAGTATGTTGACGATTTTATCCTACTGAAATTTATATTGGGTAAGGAGAATTCTACTTATGGTTTGGGTGTAAAGTCAACTGTATTTATTAAGTAGATCATATGATAGATGTACAGGCAACCCATTTATATTCTCATCAGAAGTGTTGGAAAAGATGTTAACTAAGTTTATTGTTCGTGAATTTGGGTTTTAGGAGCCTGAATACATTCCATGCAACATAAATATATTGCATGGAATTGTAACCATTGTTCTTTCATAAAATATAGGAATGGTTTAACGATAAATATTATTTTTCAAGGGTACATGGGATGATTCTAATTTCAACCATTATATCTAATTAGGTAATTGGTTTAGTTCCAATGCATTATATGCTTCTTATTTTTTTAATTGGGATCAGTGAAATTTACACATTTAATAAAATGGAAATTATTTTTGGATTAATGTAATCCATTATTTTAACAATAATTTTGGTTTAGAATAATAGTATGTTTTTTAGGGAATATAGTTTGGGAGATGTTAAAACAATGAATATTATTTGTTTTTCTTCTTTTTATAATTTTTATAACCATGTTCCACTTATAATATATGAGATTGGTTAATTATAATTCAATTTATTGGGGATATTTTATTATATTTTATGGGATTATTTTTTACAGACCATCTATGCATTTATTTGGATTTGTTTAGACTTGATATTGACATGTGAAAAAAAGTTATGGTCATTTATAGGTTACTTTTTTATCACTCAAGGTCACAAAACATAAATACATATAGGGTAGGTAAAAAATAATCGTATATTAAAAAATCAAAAATCCCCAAATAAATTTATCAGTATTTAACCAATCTTATATATCATATGTGCAAAATGGTTGGAAACTTTATAAACCGAAAATAAAAAAATATTTCTGCTTTTAACATCACCCATACCATATACCATAAAAACATATTTTTATTTACAACCAAAAATATTGTTACAGTAATGGATTTCATTACACCTAAACCAATTTTCATTATTTGAAATGTGTAAATTTCAATGATACCAATTACCAAATAAGAAGCATATTATGCATTGGAAAAATGAAATTTCAAAAAAATATATAATGGTTGGTATTATACTCATACTATGTACCAATGAAAAATCATAGTTATCATTAAACCTATGATATATATGATTGGTTTAATACAATCCAATTTATCGGGGGATATTTCTTTATGTGTTATGGGATTATTATTTACCGACCCTCTATTGATTTTGTGGGATTTGTTTGGACTCGATGCTGACACTATATAAAGATTGTATTGTCACTTTAAGTGACATTTCTATCATTCAAGGTCACAAAACATAAATATTATTGATGATGTCAGATGATATTCAACTTTTTTCCCATAAATAGACACACATTTTGGGATTTATCTAATTCAATAATTTGATGTAGAAAATTATTTTTTTATCAATGTCATTTTTGTGGTATTTAGTTAGTTTGTAAACATTATTGTCAACGTTGAAACATTGATTGAGGTTCTATTGTTATATGGCATGTATTATTTGATGGTTGGAGTTGGATATGGAATTGTGGTAAGATTCAGACCCTATTTTTTGGTTTCATGCTTGTTATATTTGATATTTTAACTATTTTTTTATTATTTTCCTATTAGTAAATGTTGTATATATATATATATCAATTTTGTAACATTCCATTTTTTTATTTTTGGATATATAATTTTATATCTTTTTTTGGTTGGTTTTTACTTATAATATTCATATATATTTTTTATTTTGGATGAGTATTTATTATTATTTCCATTGATGTTAAAGATATTTAAATAAAGTGGGCATATTATCCAAATATTATTAATGGAAAATAAAGAATAGTCAACATCCTCTAACATTTGGTCTGCCGCACATAAAGATATGTATAATATATGGTTTAGTTACTATTACGGTGAAAAGAATATTGTGATTGAAATTTTTAGTCGGCAATTAATTTTTTTTCTATTTGTTAAATGCATGTCAGAGATAAGAGTGGTTAAAACCTGGGATGGGACCTATCAGTATGTGTATAAAAGTCTAGTTTTTTGAAAGTCTAATTTATTAGGGTATATTATTATTGTTAGTTTTGGATGTTATAGTTTTTTTATTATGAAGGAATATGGTGTGGGATTATTATTAAATATATTACTCTTTTATTTGGGGTTATAAAACATATTTTGTGTTTACATCATTCATTGTATGAAGGATTCACAAAAACAATTATTCTTTTCTTGGATTTATTAATATTTTAAAAAAGGGGTATTGGCATTTATATTTTAAATAATAAGTTATAAAATATTTTTAAATATAATATATCAGTGGAATATTACAATGTTAAACTTATAGTTTCTAGTTATATTAAAATTTTATGATTTTTTATGTGAATCATAAATATATTTTAAAACTAACTCTTGGAGTTGAAAGTTTGGGTGAGGGGATGAGTGCCTATATGATAGCATGTGTGATAAGGTGTATATTTTGTAGTGTAATTAACTTAATATATTGATATCAAGAAACGTGAAATATGTGTTCATAATTTTTTTCTGATTATTTATGTGATATTACACCATGAGACCTCTAATAGAGCTCTAAGAGGCTGGGGATGTGTATTACATAGTGTTTGTAATGATGGAATGTCATGTTACACAAATTCTTGGAAAAGGCTTGTATTTCAAACAGAGATTACATATTTTTTACAGTCTATAAATCAGGGAGACCTGAGTATTGATTTTAAAATGTTATACCTCATGAGGTATCATCATGTAAACTACCACATCTCTTTATGGGTGAGGGTAGTATGTTGGGTGATGAGTATTGGATAAATTTTTTTAAAGTATTTTAATTCAAATAAATATACTTCATGTGGTGTGGGTTAGTCATGCAAAATATATTCTTCATGGACCATATAAGAATTGACGGGGGGATCATGTTTAGTTTTTCTAACATCAGGGATTACAATGGAAGTGTTCTCAGACCATTTTCATTGAGAAGTTCAATCCTAAGACCATAAAGAGGGGTGAATATTTTGATTTTATAAATATATCTAATTGGTATATGCCAATAATTTATTAGAAGATATATTTTAGGTATTATATTTTTATATACAATGTTCTATGGGTATGAGGCATCTATATCCTAGAACATTGATGATGTTTTGGAATACCCATAAAATATTTATGTGAATATATATCACATGATTTTTTTTTCAAGGGTTTTGAAACAGATCTATTTATCAGAGTGAAACAATATTGAAGGAAGTGTTATAGTGAAGTTTAATTCAACTACAAGTACCAATATTGAGTCTTGCGAGTGTAGAAAGTATAGGTATGATTATTATCTCTAGGATAAATATGGGAAGGGTAGTTGGGTTATGGTTCATATCTCCCCCTTAGGGACATTGGAAATATTGATTTTTTACAGTGATTTATAACTAATCACTATTAATGATATCATAATCAAAAGACTATGTATTTCTTATTATTTGGGTGAACTATTCACCAATAATAATTTTGTAGAGGATATGTATATCAAGAAGTAATTAATTTTATAGAAAAATAGATATTTATATAATCATTTTAGTGTAACCACCTAGCAGTTGTTTTATTGTTATTTTTTTTGTTTAGAAAACATATGAGGGTGTGGTTCCTCATGGTATGTCAAGAATAGTTAGTACAGTGGTACCCCATAGAGTATCCATGTTATACAATTCTATGAAAGTGTCTCAAGATAAGAAAACAATTATTCTATAGAGTGTAATTATTCTAATCTTAATGATGGAATATCATCATTATAAATAATTATTATAATAAAATCCACCAAAAAAAATATTTTATTAAATACATGTGTGACACTCTCATTCATAAATACTCAGTTGGCTAGAAATATTTGGTTGGTTTTGGAGTAACAATCTATGCTGATTACAGTTGATACACATATATGTGAATAATCAGATGATGCTTGATAATGTTCATGATGATCCATTGTGAATAGAACATAAAAGTATATATACAATTTCATTACTATATGGATGTTTAATTTTAATTTAATCTTTAGGATGTATAGGCTGAATCATTATCAAACACACATAGACTATTATCAAACGTGAGTGTCTTTCACTTCCCCAATTGGAGAATCCTATACACAATTGGGGATTTATAATTATATAAATGTTATTATAGAGTAATCTATTTTCATTTATATAATATCCGGGATTAAATTTCAATTTTTACTCAGATGTATAATGCGGATATAATAAATATGTTTCTTCCCCACATTAGTGACCAATTTCAAATCATTTTTCCAATGAGCATCTTAAGGTTTCTACCTAAAATATATGTTGATTTTACTATAATATTGAATATAGGTTCTGGTCCCACATCTATTTCATTATATATGGTGACCCCTACCCTAATAATAGTGATAAAGGTACAATTAGAGGTCTTAGAGGTTAATTGATTACGTCTTGTTAGATCATTACCTTGGGGTTATACTATTCTAGATAAGAAGAATGATATAATTTAACATTTATAAATTAATTAATATAGTCTGAAACAATATACCTTTAGAAAATAATACCAATTTTGCTTACAAGGGATTAATTTGATATTTTGAGGGAAATATTATGGCTCTCTATCATTTAGCTAATGTCGGGATTTCAACAACTATGGGTGAGGAAATCTAACATACCATAGCTTATATTAAATAGATAGTATTGCCTATTAGTGTTCACTATGATACATTTTAGGTTGATGAATAGTCGAGTACTATTCATAGCCTTAATAAACATGGTATTATATTCATTCTTGAATTTTTTGCAATCATGATCATAAAAAATACTTTTATACTCTAAGAAATAGGAGTATCGTGGTTAAAGTCATGAGATTTTATTGAGAAACCCGAGAGAAAATAAAATATATACCATGCCCTTAATGATTTTTTTTATAATAAATAGTTATACTTTTTGTGACATGTGATATTAAATGAATACAAATTAAAAAACTCTCATAATCCTATTTTTTTAGATTCCTCATAGTGAACCAAGAACTTGTTTGAGGAAGATAAAAACATGGGATATTAATTTTTATATCATATTTATTCAAGAAATGTATTGACTAAAAAATCAACTAATAACTAACCATGAAGGGATGATGTTTCAAGGATTTCATAAATGTCTGTTAGGATTCTATAAAATAATGATTATTCAAATTAGAATTCTAATTATAAATCAACATGATTCAAATAATTTTTATAATTTATTTTATTTTTATCGATTTTTAGTCTTCAAATAATATTGAAATATAATAGACTATATATTATCTTATGGGTGTGGATAAAGGATAAAAATAACAAATATTATGATTTATATTTTGTATCATTTATGCATATATAAATATATTGACATCACATTCTAATGTACACATTCTCATATCGTGACATGAAACATCAATAGAGAATGAGGGATGTGTAATTATATACACATTCCTTTGAGATAATACACACCCCTGTGAAGGGAAACACTATGGATGAATTACTATGTCATAAGTCATAGAAGTGGGTGATGAGAGTGTCCAATAGATAGTTTAAATTTATTTTCTTTATGGTAAAATTCATCTTAATGTAAAAGAGTATCATTGTAAGTATGTGATTATATCATATTGGTACTGGGTTGATGACTGGATGTTATATTGATGATGTTTTTTTATGGCCTGGATGACCATGTATGTGACAAATAGACCTATCTTTAAACCTAAACGGTCACATGACCTATATAACTTGTATAACTGAAAGGCAATCCCAAACCCCACAGACTAGAAAATAGTTTATATTATTCAAGGAACACTATTGGGGGATATTTTGTAAGACCATATTATTTTAATATATAATCAAATATTAAATAATAATCTATTAAATATATTGTACCTCACATAACATCGATCATAAATAATTGTGATATAATATAAAATTATTATTATTTAAATATGATATTTAATACCTTGTTGTTGGTTTAGAAAGTAGGAAAAAACCATATAATGAAAAATATATAGAAATAATTTCTATAATTTCAATAACTAATTCAATTAATTTTTTTTATATTCATCCAACAATGAAATGTATATGAAAAAATTATTTTTTTCTACAAAAACATTCTAAAAAAGAGTTTTATTGGTTTTATACGTGAATATTTAGAATAAATTTTTTTCCTTTCTGAAATATTATTCAAAAAATTATCTTAATACTTGAAATAATATTTGTAAAATTATTTGGGGGTTATTTTTTTCTAATTTTCAGAAATATTTGATTTTTGTTGTGAACTTTGAAAAATAAATATTTTACCAATACATCCCTTATTATGAAATTATAATGGAATAATAATAACATTAATGTTTATGAAAAAAAAATTTGTACAGAATAAATATTAAAGGAGTAAAATAATTCAATTAAAAATATAGTTTTTAACTTGGAAATGTTTTTATATAATTTTTTAAATATAAGTAATGGTTTCTTTAAATAAAATTATTCTTTTTTCTTCCATATTAATGAAGTATTCACATTGTTACTTTTGTTTTTTTAGATTGATAAAAAATAATTATATTTAAATTTAAAATAATTTAATTAAATATATTATAATCAACATCATACTTTAGTTTTTTTTAAATACATTATTGTGATTATATTAGTAATTTTCTAGAAACATTTTTTGCAACATTTTATGAATATTTATAAAAATTCATTTAAAAAAATCATGAAAGTTGATATAAAATAATATAAATCATATTTAGAATCACCAATATTGAAATTAAGAAATATTTTCAACATAATATGGGGAAATAATTCTTAATAGATGAGGTTAAAATTATTTAATATGAATGTTGAATGGGATTAAAAGGGGTGGAATAGGAATTAAAAAGGATTAAATGAAATAAAACAGTGTCTCTAGTTTATTATATTATCATCTTTCAGCATTTTACCAATAATAATCATATAATTTAAATATTGGAGACACTGTATTTTACTAATACAAATAATATGCAAAAATATTTCATATATAAAAAATATATCCACCTAACTCACTTACAAAAGGGTAACCTCTCTTAACTATTATTCACCCCATTTTTGGCACATATCCCAAACATTAATTTCCCAAATAACTTCTTAGATTCCCTATCAATGTTATACTAATTATGGTCATCCCATAGGACCATCCTATGGAGGATTGAGGTTTTTTTCGAAAGGATTATTTTTAAATAAGAGGTATAACACTAAATCAAGTTCCTTGATTTAATGTCTATTTCTACAATAATTAATTATTTCCCAACCATGATGATATACTAAAAAATCTACAATATATGAAAATGGTATTTTTTTTAATCGAAAGACCACTTTCTTCAACATTTCTATCAAATATAAAATTATAGAATTTATCGTGTATACATGTGGACTAACACCAATGTGAAGAAATGTATATTATTTTTTATTAAAAAATCTAAAGGATTGTTATTATATATTATTTAATGAATATATATTATAACAATGAAATTATTGTGATTCTGGATAAATAAAATACTACTTATCTTCTTACTGTTTCAACCATTTAAAATGATAACTTTACTCCTGCGTACAAATTGATTACTACCTATATAAAGTGGTGCAATTTTTTTATTTAAATCATTTATATATAACAATAAAATATTACATAATTTGTAAATTTGATAAATATTTCATTTTTAATATTAAAAATATGATGGAACCATAAGGCAATTGACCATGGTTAAGCTGTCGATGTTGTTTTGGGATTATGAACCAAATTTCCCCAAAATGTCAAATGTAATAGTCCACATAATAAATGAAGAAAAAATTGATAATGATAATGGAATAATTATTAAATTTTTATTAGTTAAGATTAAAAATATAATATTTTTAACCTTCAATAATTATCTAACTTAAAAAATAAATCAAGAAATTATATAAGGGGTTTCCATTGAAACCATGTTTTAAAGTGTTCTTTTCAAAATCATTCTCCTCCTTGTCTATATTCATAAAAATTTTCAATAATGACTACAATTATGTATAAAATATATTTATTGGATTTTTTCAATAATTTGTAAATTATATAAAAATTATTAAAATCAATAATTTTTTAAAAAAATTTATAGGTATCACTGTTTAATTTTTTCCAAAGTATGAAAAGAATGTTCCTTTTTAAAAAATCTGGTATGAAAAATTTTTCCCACCATCATGATTATTCGTTTCTTAATAGATTTATTCATAATATTTCATTTTTAAAAAAAATATACCTCAATATTAAATATCTTTTAATTTAGAAAATTATCATATGAATGTTTTATATTCACTTGATTTCCATGAATTGTGTGATTTTTATTTTAAATTTATTTTCATGTATGTAAATATGATTTAGGATTATTATGTTATATGGTGATATAATATAATGATATCATTCACCTTATCTCTCTGGATTTCTTTTGTTCATGAGGTTCTATTTACTAATTGGGGAAAATGTAAAAACTCAACATGCTCATTTTTCAATCATAATGTTTATGTTTATTATTTATGGTATTGTTTGCATTCATATGATGAATGGATTATACATTTTTGGTGATTGATGGGGATCTATTATTGGTGTCCCTCGAATGGATCAGTATGGAATATGATACAAAATCTCATGCATGTTTAGCTTATTCATACCCTATTATTTATTATTTCCTAGCTTGTTTCAATGATGATATCATTAAAACATGTCAATAAAAGTATATTACAGTAAGATTGTGATATCCAAAATTATTTGTTGGATCATTAGACAATTATTCATTACTTTACATATCATTATTTATGTTTTTATACATGGATATATATAATTTTCTAGTTGTCGGTGGTTTTTATATGAATCTTTAATTTTATAAGATAAAAAAATTGATTTACAATATTGTTTGATGATCTACAATATCTCATATAATTGTTTCCATGGAATGGATATCATGTGTTTCAAGAAACCTGCATAGATTATTTTTTTATTCATACTTATGAAATATTTTATAGAACATTTTTGAAAAATATGATTTCAAGAAATTGTAAGTGATTATTGTTATCATAATGTTTATTTTGTGAAATTAAAAATATTCTTATTTGTTTTCATTGATTTCAAATGGATTAAAGGATTTCCATTTAATTCATATCCTAAAATGATTTTTTTTTCTCACCACACTATCTTAAAATATTATATGGATTAAGGATGAGTAGGAACTATAGCATGGATTATCATTCTTTCATTGGAACCTATCATAAATAAAAATATCACGTTTTGAATGAAAGATGATTTGAAAGTTTATAATCCCATCTTATGGAAGAAAATGGACGTTGTGTTTTAATTGTTAGAGTTTTATATGTATAATGTTTTAATAATTCTATAATTATATAAATTAAAATAATCATCAAAATTTAATTTCAACCACTATTATATATAATTATATTATGGCTAATTTGTTTTATAGGGAAATGTAGTTGGTATCTTGAAAAATGATCAGATAAATTTAGTTGTTATGATGATTAATACATTGATATATAAGTTTTTTTAAATAAAATAATTGGATAATAAGTTTATTGTGGTTAATATGTTTAAACATGTAGCTACCCCCTATGAGGGTTTACAATTTGGGAGTTTAACAATATTACAGATATTTTGGGATACATATTTTTTTATAAAAACTGTGGTTTTAGTTTGTGTTTTAGTGAAAATATTATTTTGGTGATTAATGCATATATATATTTTTGAAATAGTTTTAATGTTTTCAAAACAAGGATGGTTAATATTATATTTTATGTAATGGTAATTATTTTTAATATGATAAAATTGTAATTAAATTTTGTGAACATATGTTTTATCATATTGATATCGATTATAATTAAAATTCATTATTGAATAAGTAATTAATTTTATCTTTAAATAAATTACATATATTTGTAAAATTATATGATTAAGATAAGTATTAACAATTTTAGTTAAGATGATACTTTATATTAAGATTATATTTTGAGATATCGTCGCAAAACATATATAATTTTATTATGAAATTATGTATACTTTGGTAATTTTTGGGATTGAATAAATTTTATTAAATATTATATGAAAATAGAATTCAATTTTTTTATGTGATTTTATGAATAATTATTCTTTTTGGAGGTAAATGTTTGTTTGATATCAGAAGAATATTTGATCACATATCTCTTTCTTGGTTTTCAATTTTGTAAAAAATATCTTGAATTTTTTTTGGTAATTTACTTATATAATGATTTAAATTGATCATTTGGTGTTATTTTTAAGGATTTAGATATTAAAGAGAAATTTTTTTATTTCTGGGTTTATTCATATTGGATATTACATTAATTTATAATAAACATAATTTTTTTATTACTAAATTCTATGAGGTTATATAACATTCCATAATTCTGAGGAACATTTATATGTTCGAGGTTGAATTTATATCTTCAGTTTTGAAAAAATCTTCACAATCATGTTTATACAGATAAAAGGTTAAAATCATTATTATATAATTTTGAGAAATAAACTTTGTGAATTTTATAAAAAAATATTCTAATTGTAAAATATTATTTTTAAATCATGAGAACTAAAGATAAATATTTCAAGTCATACGTCAAAAGTAACACACATTTACTAAACAATAAATTTTGGAAATCAATTGAATATATGAGTCTTATAAATAAAAATTCATAACAATTTTCATTGGTATAACCAAGATATTAACGTTTATGTTAAAATTTATATCTGATTTTATTATGATATTATTATACACTCATTTTTAGATGATGAAATTTAATTTGGGAGAATGAAATTATTATAAGATTGAATGAATGTAACACTGTAATAATTCAACATGTAGTTCCACCTTAAGTAATAAAATTATTTATATCATATACCTTACATAATAAGAAACATAAAATATTTCTATATTCTCTAGAAATTTAATTATTTGATTGTGATTATTATAACCATGTCATTGGACTGACTTCTATAAATAGAAAAACTATATTTTGAACTATATATAAAATGTATGTATTTAATAAAAAATTGAATATAATTAAAAAATTTATTTTCATCTAATTCTTGCTACTGTGAAAGATATAAAAAATTTATTTTTTTCAATAAGAATATATTTTTCCTGAAAATGGTTTTAGATTATTTATTTTGTAATAATTATAACAATTTTCCTTAAAATTTAGTTTTTTATGAAAAAAGTACATAATTTTTATAATTACCTTTCCAAAATAATCTTATGATGTATTTTTTTTTTGTGACATAGTCGTTTTTTAATGGGAATAGTGGAAATAAAAATTATACATATTCTATAAATTTCTATAAGTAATAATTATATAAAAATAACATGATTTTTTTAAAACCATATCACTAGAATAAATGTATATTTTTTAATTAATATAATTAAAATAAACATGTAATGTTGATCATTTGGCATTTATGCGTAACATTTTGGTAATAAATATATTGTTTTTCTTTAAAATAGGGAACTACTTTTTGTTCTTCTCACTTCTTAATGTATTCATCAGATTCCTTTCAGTCCTAGTTTTTTAAAAGAAAAATATTTATATAATAATTTAATAAATTCTATTTAATTTAATGTAAATTCATTATACATGATTTTATTCATAAATAATTTTAAATCTTTTAAAAAATAATCTATATAAAAATGGTTTTCATAGTCTTTTACAAATATATATTTAATTTACTTGTTACAAATATTGAAATTTAATCATTTAAAAGTGATTCCAAAATTTCAGTCATCATGATTAATTATATAATATATGGTTAAAATATATTTTTTCATAATCAAATATAACTAATGTGATAAATCCTTACAATTGTAAATGTTAAAATTGTTTAAACATTGGCTAAAATAAAAAAAATGAGAAACCTCAACTAAAACATCTAGGTCTAATTTGATTTTCCAACTGACCTAATGCCTAAATAACTATATACTTGAGGTTATCAACTAGTTCTGAGGGCATATGTACATAAATGGGGAGAATCTATGCTTAGTATCATGTAATGATGCACAAAATATAAATTGATGTCAAATATAGTAATTACATGAGTTTCATGGGGAAAATGGAATACAGTTCATAAAAATAATCATTGATCTCAATACCTGACAATCCAAAATAGAGTATAAAGAGAGGTTCATAAATAATTATACAAATAATTTGGAATATATAGTCTTTAAACCAGTCCCTCCCCCTTGTTGATGCATTTTGGATTAACCATTTACTATGTGACTCATTCTATTGCTCAGATCCTTATGAATGAAATCAAAAGGAAAAACAATTCCCATATAGTGTATGACTACAAGACTGGGTAGAACACCACAAATGAGTCCGTAAAAATTGTTTGAATTTGTGACAGGTCCATTCAATTAGAATAATTAATGTGTAAAAAGTATATGGATATAATATCCAATATACATTATTCATGTTCATTTAATGTTGCCGTATCCACTTTTTTTAACTACTATATCTCCATATGAGAATGATGATGACAAGATACTCAGAGTAATAAAAACAATCCACTAGTATAGAGAATATGATTCTTATATTCAATGATTACTTTTTATGTGGATTACCTGGTGTCTCAATTTTGTCATTATTCTCTGAAATAAGCTAGTAATCAAGTGTTACCCCATCATGGCATGCCACTCACAAATCACTGGTCATTGGGAAGCACAATTCTTATAAACTATGAACTGAGTGCACTCTAAACATGGTATTTGGTATTATCATCATATCTCAACCCTTTTCCCAAGTCCAGAATCATCATCTTAACAAGTGAAGAAATATCCCCATAAATGGGACAACCATAAAATGATCTTCCCCAAATTCTGAGAATCGATAATGATTCCTCTAAATAATGGTATCATACATAACAAGGTAGAGAAACATTTAATGAAAATCATCATAATAGTAAGTTAAAAACACATAACATCCTTTTATCACAATAAAAAATGGAAATATAATACTCCAACAATACTAATGGAATCAATATCATAATATACATCACAGTTTCATAGGCTCCCATAAGAGATTAAAATCATGCATAGAGATTCAAAGTACGCACATATAAAAATTAAATCAAGGAAACATTTTTAAATGAGATTCCAAAATGTTAACGTACTTTATTATATAATGTTATCAACATTATCATTATGGATAAATCACTATATGTTATAAAAAAATCTAGAGTTCAATCCTATAAATAAAAAAACACATCCTCATGGGATTTATTAGAATAATTGTGGGCATGTAAGTGTTTATGGTTCGTTAATGTTTTCAAGAACCAAATATAACAATTATATAAAATAAATAAATAAAATACCACATTATATAATGGTTTCTATCTCCTTGATAAATAATAATATTCAAAATAATTCCACTACATGTTCTATCAATTTTTTCCTCATGAATAAAAACAAAAACCGTAGCGATAATAATAAATCTCACATGAAAAAAAGCATGTGATAATACTTTATTGTTATTCTTTGACATTTAATGACATAAATTATGTTATGAACGTTAATACTATATTATAATAATCCATATTATCATAATTTATAGAAAATCATATTAACTTTATATTGAAGTATTATTCCTAATTAAACATGAAATGAAGAGTAAATTAATGAATAAATTACAACATTGAATTATTAGTTATAGGAACTGAACCTAGGAATAAGGTATATATGAGGCCACTTTCTAGCCCAAAAAACAGAAAACAATACCTTTTCTAATAAATGATGCTCCATAGGTATCTCTTATGTTATTTCACAACTACCTGAATACCAAAATATCAATAAAAATGATGGCCACAAGGTTTCATATATTTTAGAAATAATAATACTCTATATTGGCCAAAATAATAATACCAAAAAATAAATGTACATAATGGTTGAACTATATTTTTACAATAAAATCCTACTTCTAGATGATACTTCTAGAAAACCTTTCTACTCAATGAACAAATTTATTTTTTCCATTATGTGATTCCTTACTGCAATTATATTATTTAAACTAACATAAATGGGTTATAAATACAATAAAAATCGATTCCCATAATGAAAATAACATAAAATCATTGAAATTTGTTAATGTGGAGACCTGGGGAATAGGATATTGAAACAAGTAAAATAATATTTTCCTCATAAGATTATGTGTATGGGTATCTCAATTTTACACTTACACTACTCATATATTTTGTGTGAGGGTAAACAGTTTCACATATGTTGCGACTTAACTTCTTTTAACACATAATAATAATCTAGTTTTGGATTATATAATCTCTATATATTTGAATCAAACCTTTTATAGTGTCTAGATTACATATATACAATATTTATTTTCCCGTACACAACCTTTGACAATACAATGTTACCTTTAAAAAACCCTTACATGAACTTGTTCCATTACACAAGTTTGAACCGTTATGATATTCCTATATACTCATATGAAGCATAATCCTACAATTAGGCAGCTAAGGATTTACCATTATGTATCTTTCATCCATCTTACGCAACAATGGGAAATGGTATTTACCCATAAAAAAGTAATGGAAATAAATCTTACTGTTATGTTCTACCATATAACTTATGTATTGGTGATTTTTTTGAAACATTATATTTTCACATAAAAATAATTATAAATAAAATATAAAATATGGTTTTCATGTAAAATATGAATTTAAGAATATTTAAATTTCCACCTCTAATTATTTCTCATCCCCATGAAGTAACTCTAGTGGCCCTACTATAACTAATCTGGCTATTGAGCATGAACATAAGACTTTTTCTCCCAGGTATCTTCTTGGATTAGACTATTCCACAAATAAATGAAGACATTTAATAACATATTTCATTATATGGGTTTATCTCATAGGTCAATAATCCTCATTAGACACCCCTCATTTTATTCTTACTGCACCATTATAATATCCTCACTATCAATTAGTAGCATAGGATCCAATATGAGCCCTTGGAGATGAGACAGATAAAACACATAATTCATGCCCCAATAATGTGGGTATAATCTAGAATATATGAAACTATCACAAACTATTTGATGATTTTAAAGGGTCTAACAATCCCTTTTCCATTTTGTATGCATTTGAAAAATGATAATTCTTTAACATAGGTGAAAACTATAAGGAAACATAGTATCCACTAGGAAAAGAAAAGCATTAACTCATACATTTTTTAAATAATAATTTCCAACTATTGGTAGTCACAAAATATTAGATGAAAAACCTTTCCATTTCTGAGGCCTCTTATAATAGACTAGGATCAATAAATTCTTCCCCACAGACCCTGTGTCGACACTATTTTGAGTTGAATGAAAATCAATAGAGAGCCTCAAATGGTTCTATATGAACATATTAATACAAAATGCACCTATATGTAAAAACCAACAAATTATAATTCATAGTCCAATGATTTACTGATGTATACAACCCATGCCCAGTTCATATACTCTCGTATGAGAATCATCCACTCAAACAGACAATTACCCCGAGGATTGAATTTTGGGTTGAACGCCAATTGAGTCCCAACGTATTTTTACAATACCATCCAAAATATTTTTTTGATACATAAATAATTATTCAAAAAAATATCACTCAAAATCATAGAATGAATAAATATTTTCATAAATAATGAATTCCCAAAAATATAATTGGTGTGCCTCTCAAATAAGTAAGAATTAATAAAACGTTATCTGGTGATTGATGATCACCTCGATAGTGTTTTAGATCCTTGGGTCCTTGGAAATAACATAAAAAATTTGAATAATGAATTCAAACCAATTACACATGGTTAGCTAATGTGGATGTAAAAATCCATGATGTTTTGTGTTCTCAACCATTACACTCTTGAATGTAATTCATCGGGATAGAAATGAGGATATTTCCCTGTTCATCCTAGGCCACTTGAAGTGTCACTTGATGTCATGATATATTTTTTTCACACCAGCACCTACCACGAATAAAAATTTATAGTTCTTTGGATTGTATCAACAATTTTGTATGAATAAACTACTACTATCTCTATCAAAATGTTCACATAATCATGTCTAGGTGACTACATAGTTATTAGTACTCCTTCATCCAATAATTCAAGAATCCCAACACACTCTGGTTATTAATCATATCCTTCAGTTACATGGCATACCGGAGATGAAATTACTAATATTATAGATACATTGGAATGCCATACACGGATAATACATATTTTTTTTTATTTTTCATTTCATTATAATAATATATTCCTAGGGACCAAAATTGTTTAGTGCCACTAGAAACATATAATACAATCTTGTAATCCGGTGATAGATCTTTGAGGTTTCCCACAATGATCATCCTATTCAGTAATATTACTCAAAACCATTATTCATAACCTAAGGAACAGATACAAAATAAAGGTGTGATTTCAGATTCTTAGTAAGGGTAAATAAGAGAGACACATCATTATGACATGAACATAAGGGGTGAGAACTTGAGAATGACATTTTGAAATCATTCCCTACATATCAGGGATCATAACCATGAGTTAAGTAATAATGATTAGTTGTTAATGAACGATGAATCATAAAGGAATAAATATCAAAATCCATGGGTGAATAACATTAAATATGAAATATAATTGTGTCATTCACATTATAATAGAAAATAATATTTGAAGGCTACCTACCAAGAAATTCATTAATTTTTATGCTCAGGGTAGTCAACCATGAACTTAATTTGGGCATAGGATACTACTTGCGTGCCCTATATTTTTGGAATTGGCGTACAACCCATCTACCCAGTTGTTTTGGGGCTTCGAATACAACATGTGTACCCTCTTGTTTATAGGCTTCGGCTACAACCCAGGTACACACTTGTTTTTTCAGAATGCGCTATAGGTTGTGTAGCCTCATATTTTCGGGATTGGGACACAACCTACGAATAATATTTTTTAAGGTTGTGGCCACAAACCTTTTACCCTCTTGTTTTCATATTAGGCTAAACCTTCATTCCCAATTTTTTCCATCATGTACAATATCATGTATACCCTCAAATCTCATATACCTTTTAACCTAACCAAATTTATTGGATAGAGATTTAGGTCCCACCCATCTCATTAAGAAATCCATATTTATTTATGACACACATTCATAAAATATCTCTCATATCATAACACATGAAATGATATTGGTAGTATTATCATTTCATAATACAATAACATGTGGATAAAAGTCATGTTTTTGAATAATTTCATCCAAGAATAACCTTTGAAAATAAGTCTGATTCATCATTTTATAACCACCAGAAATCTATATGGATAGCTAAACAATTTCATTATGAAGTGTTGAATGAATGAATAATAATGGTCTCATTGTATCGTACCACGAACATCCCCTATGGGGATTATACCACACTTCCCCAAGAGCCTCTCCAATTGGTTGGGGGTCATCAAATATAACAGGTTAATAATATCACTAACATGTTCATCATTAGACTAACTAATTATATACACAAATATATCTCTAAGGCCATAATATTCTAATATGTAAAAAATCAAAAAACTATGCATGCATATATCTAAGTCCCTAAACTAGAGAATGAAAAGAAGTAATAGATTTTATAAAGGGATAAAAAATATCACTAAATTGTGTTTTAAAACAATTCAAACATGAATTTATGGGTGGAAACAACTATCAAGATATTGATGGATGCCTTTTGTAGGGCGTGAAAAAAACAAATTTTTTTTCTAGAGATGCACAGTGGTAGACTCGGGTCACCTTTCTTGAGGATACTTATCAATGTAGTTCACTTATTCTATTTCACCTAACCTATCTCTTTTGGGTTTTTTAATTATTTAAAAAATTGTCATCCCTGGAAATAATTCTAAATTTATACTTATATTCATGTCTAAATATAATGATTTTAAGAGGAAAGGGCTTGGTTTTGGGGTTTCGTTAGGGATTTATGCAGTATTCCCCTTTATATGTTTGAGTCTAGTTTGATAACTCAAAATTGAAATCTAATGTTTGAATCACAATTCATTTTCAAAATACACATAGATTGAGTTGCATGACAATGGGGACCATCACCTAATCGGGGACATTCCCAACACATAATCATACAAATAAAGTCTATCACAAAGTTAGAATAAAGATTAAAGGAAATTCAAGAACTCCTTCACCTCCCCCTAACTCAAACCTCGGTGTTAGACTCTCATATCCGAGAGTAAGAGATCATAATGGTGGATGGATTAGAGAGATAGAGATAGAGAGGAGAGGGAGAGAAGAATCATAAATAATTTATAATTATTGTGAAAATAATAATAATAATAATAATTATTATTATTATTATTATTTTAAAACAAATAGTTTTCTGAAAAAGGAGTGTGAGATAATAAAATATCATTAAAATAATAATGTGATAATTATAATAATGATAATTAAAATAATATTAATATTAATAATAATATTAATAATAATACTAATACTTATAATAATGATAATGTTACTAATTATTAAAATTATATAATAGAGAAAATGAATTGTGGGATGGATAGTGAATCACAAATGCATGGATTAATAAGAAATTAAATTTAAATTACAATTGAAAATAAAACTAAAGGTAAACTAAAATTATATTAAAATTAAAATAGATTCTAGGGGGGATAGAGGAGCAGTAGTGGTTTGTGCCCCTATTGGATCCCTCATTAGTTTCGGTTGTTGAGCTGATGATTTGGGAAGGAGACAAGGGCCTCCGTTTATAGGAAAAATTCAATCTTCTGAAATATTATGCGTTTTGGGACCATTAAATGGATGAATAAAGCATTGAACCCTTATATAAAGTTGTTAAAAAATGTGTTCTCTGTCCACCCACAAAATTACATCTTATTTAGACACAAAATGTATGAGTTTTGAATTTTTGATTGGCCGATTCTATTTCTGGATGCAGCTTCCATAAAGCTTCTTTCAAAATATGACACCCAGTTGCAACATTAAGGTATTAAAAACTCCCCCAAAATTTTTTAGATCCGGCCCAATTTGTCCTCCTACTATATCTGGTGGAAGCACCTCAACGGTATGTGTGAAGGCCGAGTTGTGGTTCTGTTACAGTTGTGGGTTCCACGCTATCTGCCCTGAATATTTTCTAATTTCAATGAATTTTTAGGTCTATAAGATATTTGAATGAGCTCTAGATTTTAAAGCTAATGTGAGAGGAAATAAAATCAGGATTCAATCCAAAAATGAATCACTATATTTGGAATTATATTATTTAAAAAAATTCAAAAATACACTTGCAGTAAAAATCTATTGGAAATCCAAAAATATTCAATTTTTAAAATTTTTTTATTTTAAATATAAAATTAAAATTAACCAATATTTTAAAAAAACATGTTAATACATGGGGTTTATCATTAAAAAACTATATAAAATCCTCATTATTTTCTCAAAAGTATGCACATAAATTTTCTCTGCCAAATACCCCCCATATTTAGACAATGCTTGTCCTCAAAAATAAAATCTCAACATGGAAATCATATGACACCAATGTTACCAATATTCTAATTCCTATGTAATAAAATAAAAAAATTTAAATGTGAAATCAAAATTTCCAAAATCTGCATAAAATATCAATTTTATTTCCCAGTTTTTAAAGAAACAAATAAGTGACATATTTTAGTTTTACCCTTTGAAAATTGATCGATCTTCTCATTTCATTCATTCAAACTCCTTGATTCAATATTATTAAACATGACAAGTCATGATTTACCTCACTTTTTATTCATTTCTCTCATAACTCATGAAACAATTCAAGTAGAGTTTTGATCATATCATGAGAAAATTATCTTTATCCATAGTCTTGTAAATGAACTACATTCTCCACTTTTTAAAGAAAGAAGACACATAAAATCATGAGGACGTTCAATAAAGGTTCAAATTAATCAACGACTTAAGGTTAGTTGGATTTTATGCTTTAAAATTTAAGGCTCCAAGGGGAGGATAATATCTTATGTACAATTTATGATATAAAAAGTAAATATATAATGGCATTGTACCCTTCAAAGTAGCAACACCCACTTCCCAGAACTCAGAGAAAAGGCTATGATCAAATTATGCATAATGAATGATTTTTGAACCCTCTTGAATATTTTTTTTATTTCGTACTTTTTTTTCCACTTCTCAAAAGTAATGATTAGATCAAACCTCACATCTATCACCTAACCACATACATTCAAAAGATCATTGGTCTGGAAAATGGTGATTTTTGGATCTACCAAATCACAACCCATGATTTTATTATTAGGATATTTTTTTCATTTTATCATTTTTTTTAATTCAAGTGGGGGAAAAATATAATATAATGAATGATCACACAACCTTTTCAAATTACCACACTAAAACCCCAATTCAACCTTTTTACTTGTCTATCATCATGTCTACCATGATTCCCTTTAAACCCACACATCTACTTTAAAAAATGATAAATATACCAAGACTAGGGTAGTATTGGATAAAAATGGCGTGAAACATGGCTCATCCCTATAATGGTCATTCATGGCCACAATGCATTAAAAGATGGATTGATGTAAGGTGGTCCTTCAAGGATAAGTGTCTTTTAAATGGATTCCACAATCATTTTGAATGTTTTTTTTCACATTCATAGCATTGAAAAGTTTCAATACAACTACTAGTCGGTTACATGTCCCATGATCACTCATGAAAAATGCTCATGAATAAATTGAAAGTACTTGGTCGACAGATCATCTCAGGAATGAGAAATATAACTTTGGACAATCAATCAAGGCATGACTAATAATAAAAAATCAATTCAAATAAAATTTAGAAAAACAATGAATGAAATATGGTATGGAAATATCATTTACATGAATCTATTAATTCCTTCAAATCATGAGTCATTATTTCAATATCCATGATTTATTTTAAATATTATATTCTTCATTTCAATCATTTAATCATATCAACATTGAACTCTAAAACATGGTATCACATGATTCCTATGAAACTCATGTCTCCTAGATAGGTCGAGTAAAACATGAATTCAATTGTGGCCATGAAATTTTATCAATAAAGCTCAAAACATGTTGTAGAAAATAATTTGGAGAGATTAAAAGATAAAAACATTAATGTGAAGTATCTTTTTCAATGAAACTTATTCCTTCTGCTTCACCGTTTGGGGTTTCCTTCTTCCATTATGAACCTATAAAATGAAATAACTCAATTGAGATGAAGGATTATTCCATTTATTCTCAAAAATGATTTAGGGAATGGGATTCATGCTACATAACTTTTATGAAACGAAATTGAAATAAAAATTCTTTGAAATAAAGTAATGGTAAATCATGGTATAATCCCCCAATTGGGACCTAAGTTTTTATTGGCGCTAGAGGGAATTACTAGCTGTTATCGAAAATCTGATGAAGGATGATGCTTCATTAATTTCAACCACCACATATGGATTTTCCTATCTTGTGCTTCATCTTTTGAGGTGGGGAATGATCCTTGGGTATAGTACACTAGATCATCCCCCTTCACAATGATGTTTATCATTCATGGTGGGGGTAGGATGAAGTATGTACCATCATCCTTTTGATTGTTTGGAACTTGTACAACCTATTCTTCTCTATCCAGTGGGTCCTCAATATATAATTCATCAATGGAATGGAAATGGGAAAGTTATAGTGTATTTTTATTTGAGTAAAATTAAATCACGATGTATCAAGATAAAATTCATCAACATAAAAGTATGAAGATTTTGGAATTTTTGCCTTAGGAAATTTCACTATAATCACCTCATGAACATCCTTCAGAAAATATTCAACATGACCAAAGAGATCCACAAGTTCCTTAGCAGGTTCACATCTATTTTCTACTTCATCCTTTGAGGAATTGTAGAGATTGTCTAATTATTTATAGTCAAAACCACAAAGCGTGATATAAAATTCAGATTTAATAAAATTATAAGAGATAGAGTCATAGAATGGTTCAAAACCCGAAGTTGGTTTAGAATTAGTCTGTACCACAATGGTAAGTGCATCTTTGAGATGATTATCTGAAGATGGAGGAATGTAGTCGGGCTCCTCCATCCTGACTTCAAATTCCACCACACTGGTGGATTCTTCTTTCAGTGGATCCTACACATATTCATTGTATTGTTTCGGGAGTTCAAGAAAGTCCTCAAAATTAATCATAAACACATCAAATATTTGTTGATCTTTCACTTGTGGCTCATCAAGAAAGTACTCCTCCTTTTCCACCTCAGGTTCTTGATCCTACTCAGGGTTTGGATGCTCTAATAATGCATGAAAATTGTTAAATACTCTTTAAACTTTTCTTGTCAGTTGTTCCATTATTCCACTAAATTCTTGAAAGTGAGCTTTTTTAAAATTTCTATATTCTTATTGTAGTTATTGCTGCTCCTATGAGTAATTTTTCTATGCATGATATTCTAAAACTGAATACATCGTGAATGTTTTTTTAGTTTTTTTGAATAAATGAAATCTAACAAAGATGTGAAAATAGGAAAATAAATTATATTATGATTTGATCCTGGGAAAACGATGCCAGTTTTGACACACACCTATCGCGGGTCATGGAAAAGAATAATAATATTTTTCCTAGTTTAGCACATTGGCTGAATAGGGTCATCTCTCTTGAGGAGCCATCTCAATGTAGTTTACTTACTTCTTCTAAATCACCTCAACTATCTCTTTTTGGTTTTATAAATATTTAAAACAACTACATGGAATGTAAGAATTATAAATTTATTGTCAGATTCAAGTATAAAATGAATGGAGTTAGGAATAAATGACTTGGTTTTGGGGTTTAGTTAACGATTAAATCGTTGGATGAATGTTATTTTTTATTATGAAAACCATAAAAAACCGTGGATACACGTCACAGAGGACGGAAATAATGAAGGCCAAGTGAGTCCTTCCAGATCAGATTAACACACTTGAACAGAAGAGAGTTAAGACTATCATAAACTATAAAAGTCTCCTCTGGCCTACCCCCACGAGCCATCGCATCGGCCACAAAGTTGGATTCCCTCACACTATGATGGTCCATCCTTCCCTGGTTTGTCTCCACTTTGCACCTTAGATAAATATACACCAGATCCCAAGAGATGTCACGTTTTCCCTGAAGAGATCTGACCAAAACCTCCGAATCAGATTCTACCTCTGTCACCATGAGTCCTCTCCTCCTGCAAAGAGTCACACCTGAGAGAAGGGCTCTAAACTCCGCTCCCATATAAGTAACTGGTCCATAATATGCATTGAAAGAAATATGTACTGAACCGCAACAATCCTGAAGAACACCCCCATCCCTCATGATTCCTCCCAAACATGAGCCATCCACATTCAGTTTCAACCCGTTAGCCGGCGACTGCCACCTTACCCATCACCCTCTCTCTGAGATCTGTGTACACTGTCTTCCAACGAGGTTTCCCAGTATACCTGCATGCAATCCATTCTTGAAAAGGGAGGACAGTTCTATGATGACAGATCTCATCCTGACCTATAGATCTAACAGAGTTCTCCCGCCACCTAACCGCACCTGGTTTCGTGATTCCCAAATTGTCCAGCATATAGATATCAGAATGATAATACCTGTTGTACGCTCCCATGTTCTGTTACCAAAACCAGAGAACCATGTCATAAGATGATCCCGAACTGAAAGAAACTCCCCATGTGGAAACTTGTATTGAGAAAATTGAGACCAAATGAACGCAGCCCATCGCTCCTGAAAAAACAAATGCAACGTTGATTCCGAGCACGACCTCCCACAACAGTAGCAATGTGATTCCATGTAGACCCCTCTTCTCTGAATATTTTCCTTAGTGGGTAGAGCTCGGTTTTGGATCTGCCACAACAGAAAATTCATTCTCGTTGGGATTGCATTACACCAAGAAATCACATCTCATGCCACCCCGTTAACATTCCTCTGGACAATTCACCTGTAACCATTCAAATTAAAACACCCCGACCCAACATCTTTTAAAACAACATCTGTCTAGTTCATCGCACATAACAACACTACTAAAGAAGTTTAGTTGCGATGGGTCAAAGTTTTCATGTATAAAATCATACCTCCCGCATGCCTCCCTAAAAGAGAAGTCAGCCAGAGGACATCCCTCATACCGAAGCCTCTCCTCCGTCCATATATCCATCCAGAAGTTGATCTCCCCATGGCCAATCACCCATCTGTTGTGGGCCTGCAGCACCTCCAGATGTGAAACCATGCACTTGGTGGGACCTGTCATACCACGCATGAAAAATTCACCATTCCAACCATATCTTGCTTTGAAAAACGTTGCCCAAAGGGTTTTACCAAAAATCACCTCCCAAGATAATCTGGCTTGCAGCCCCCGAATAGATTCATGAATATCACCAATACCAACCCCACCCTCCTCCACTGGCCGTTCCAGTCTCTTCCAAGAGGCCCAGTGGCATCTGCCCTCTCTATTCGCATCCCAGAGGAAGGACATGAGAATATGCTCAATCCTCTCCACTATGCCCTTCGGGGGATTTATGATAGCAAATACATGCATAGGTATAGACAGAAGAACACTATTAATAAGCATTATCCTACCCCCAATGGAAAGAATCTTGTACTTCCAGTTGAAAACCCTTACCAGGATACGATCCACAATCCCATTGAAATGATTCTTCATAATCCTTCCACTCGAGATAGGAACTACAAGATAAAGGATAGGTAGTTTCCTCTTCCCACAACCAAGGACATCATGTATATTCCTGCACCTTCCTCCCGAGCATTTATTGGATATAAATAGGTGACTCTTCGACTGGTTGATCGACTACCCGCTCAGTCTCCCATACTTGGTCATAATACCCTTAAGAGCTTTCAAAGATCTTCTCCCGCCATTCAGAAATAACAAAATATCATCGGTGAACATCAGGTGAGATATACTCTCTGAATTCCTTCTACCAGGAAAATTACTCAAACTTCCCTATGTCATCCTCTTCTTCAGGTTTCTGGATAAAGCATCTTGAGTGAGAACATTGATGATAGGAGAGAGAGGGTCCCCTGTCTAACTCCCCTCACGGATTTGAGGAAACCAAAACATCTCCCACAAAGGGAAATAGAAATCCATGGTGAAGAAAAGCACCTGAAACAAAGATCACAAAATCGCTCCTATAACCTGAATCCTCTCATGACCCGTAAAATGAAGCTCCACTCCAGATTATCATAATCTTTATTCATGTCCACTTGAAAAATAATATTAGAACCTACAGTTCGTTTGTTCTGATCGTGAACCAACTCACATGCAATCCCCACTGCCCCTTGTATACTCCTCCCTTGGATAAAACCGTGTTGTTCTTCAGAAATTATATTGGGTATAACATTGGCCAATCTCCTGCCAATAACAATTGCCAGAATTATGTATGAGAAATTACACAAGAAAATCAGTCTGAATTGGCTGATAATAGAGGGGTCTTTGGTCTTTGGCAAAAGCACCACCCTTGAAGCAGATATCCCTCTACTCAAGGGAGCCCCCCTAAAGAAATCTCGGATAGCATCCACCACACACGACCCCACGTACTCCCAAGCAGCACTGTAGAATGAATTCGGGAAGCCATCAGGCCCAGGTGCACTCTCTTTCAACATGCTTCCCAGAGCCTCTCTAATCACCCTCTCATGAGGAATAGTGGACATGCACTCATTCTCGGTTTGAGTTATCATCAAAGGTAAACACTCCAAAAAGCTAGAGCCCTCAAAGGACTCACTGTGGAAACCAGAATTATTCTCCCCGGCCTACAAACTCTCAAAGTGTTTTAAAGCAAATTTTCCGGCCACCATCACGTCTGAAGTATAAGCTACATCCTCCCCTTAAATATTAATCTTCATGTGTCTAATCTCTTTGATACATGCCTGAAAGGAAGAGTTGTTGTGATATCCCTCCCTAAGCCTCCTCACTCAGGACCGTTGCATGAAGACCCTCTCCATCTCTAACAGTTTCTCTGCTAGAAACTCGTTTTTATCACAAAGGATAGCCAATATATCCTCATCCCAAGAAACCTAAAGAGCCTCTTCTAGCCTACCAACCTCATCCTGTATGCTGGTCACCCCATTATGAAAATCTGGTTGCTCCACCAGCCACTGTCTAATGCCATGTTTGATCCTTTTGAGGCAATTAACCATCCCTCCCCAAGATCCCTCCTCCTCTTCCTCCAACCAAGATGCCCTCACAATCGGCATGAAACTAGTGTCTTTATTCCATTCACTCGAGTAATGAAAACCCTTTCCAACCACAACCTCACGTTTAATTTCTAGCAATAGTGGAGGGTGATATTATAAAATACGTGGAAGGTGAGTTATAGAGGTTTTTGAGAAAATATCAAGCCCATGCAAGTTGGTAAGACACCTGTTCTGCCGACTCCATATCCGGTTCTGGCCTTTACGGTTATTACACCACGTAAACTTCGTCCCTCCAAATCATAAATCCAACTGCCCCGTATGTTGCAAGCACTCCTTGAAATCCATCATTCCATCTATATTACTTCCCATTCCTCCTCGCTTCTATGAGACATCAACAACAGTGTGGAAATCACCTCCCATGAACCACGACAATGGGCCAGATTGAGCAGACTTTAAGTGGGTTCAGAGTTTCCTCCTCTCCATCGCCGTATTGCTCGCATAAACAAACGAAAAGAGATGTAAAAACCCACCCACCTAAATATTCATGTCAATGCACTGAGGCATCACACCTAAATTCTCTACCAAAATATTATTCTTCCTTCCAACCCATATTTGAGAATTAACATGTCCACCATGAAAATAGTTCAAGATACCCATTTTCTTTACAATCCATGGAAGCTTGAATGCATACTGCTTCTGCTCTAAAATCACAATCAAGGAAGCATTGGCTTTCCTACCCTCCAAAGATATAAAGGCTGTCTTAGCCTGGGCACCCATACCATGAGCATTCCAAATAATGATGGAAAACATCACTACACAAACTTATGAGTTTTCTGGACCATTGAAAGATCCTGATTGGGGTGCACCAACACACCCTTCCCCTTGGCCATCGAGCGGGTAATAGGACACGAAAATCCATCATTTCCACTACTCTGTTTCACTGATAAAACACCTTCATTACTCAAAGAATCCAACTCTTCCAACCGTGGTTTCCTCCCTGACTACCCATGAGGAAAAGATTCTGCACCCAGCTCTCCCTGGAACAAGGAAAACAACACTATCCTCTGCGGAGACCAACGTGAAATCTTCACTTCCGTCTCCATGCCAATGTTCATGTTGACCATCTCCAAACGTTTTTCAGAATAAACCAAGAGATTTCTCACAAGACAATTCTGAATAGCCCTTGGCGATAGTTGCGACGAAAAACCGATTGAAGAAGGAGGGGGAGACAGCATTCTGGCTGGACTTCCCAGTGAGAAAGACATCTGAACCTCCAACTCTCTCTGGGTCACGTATTTTCCCCCACTGTTTGAAGCC
Source organism: Viscum album (assembly GCA_963277665.1). Taxonomy (NCBI): domain Eukaryota; kingdom Viridiplantae; phylum Streptophyta; class Magnoliopsida; order Santalales; family Viscaceae; genus Viscum; species Viscum album. Next base: position 1,430,891,438 of record OY728152.1, read on the forward strand.
GTCCTTTGCGAAACAGGACCCGGGGACCAAGAAATGAGATCCATACACCCATAAGGGAAAACCGACTGCGACCCGGTGTTGTCAGATGGTGTTTCCCCAGTTGTCTTTCCCAACTCGCCAACCCCACTGGGTAAATTCAAATTTGAAACATCTCAGGTCCGAACGGTCGCATCCGTAACCCTGCACCCACCCGGTATAACTGGGTCCCGACCCGGTTCCCCAACTAGATCGCTACCGAAGGTCTCTTCCACCACCTTCCGACACCGACAACTCTTTAATTCAAGCCCATGAAAGCCAGAGGACACACAAAAATGAGGAAACTACCGATAAAAAAACTTCTTCTTCCAACAAAACCCATCCTCAGATTCAAGCTGCACCATGGAAGGTCTCCTCAACGCCAAGTCCATTTCAACACAAATTTGAGGGATCACTGCAGCATTGAGCATCCTAGTGTCATCATACTCACACAAAAAGGAACCAAAAGTGTTCCCAACTTCCTTCAGAATTGCCGGGTTCTGAAAAGGAAGAGGGAGGCCTGGTTACGATAACCACACCGCCTCAGAGGAGGATTCACGCCCACGATGGCAGTCCCAAGACCACCTGGACAATGAGTATCTCCAAGAACCACCCCATTTATCTCCCCTTGTCCATGCTTTCTCTAAGTCCTCCCTTCATTCAAGACGAACACAGAAAGCGATCCTCAAGAAGTCTGAAACCGCCGCTGGTTGGGACAGCCCCCAAGAGTCAACAAAGTTATGGAAAAAACCAAGTGACGACTTGGAGCGTCCAAAACGCACCACCAGAGTGAGGTCATGGAAGGCCTACGCCTGCTGGAGTTCCTGTGCCGAAAATCTCACCACAGGGATCTCCGAAATCTTTTTAGGAACCTTTGGTTCAACCACAATTTAAGGGACCTCCGAACAAGCCAAGCGCACTGAAGCAGGAAACACACTACCACCACCAGTGATACCTTTACACATCACTTCCTTGAAGGAAGCCCTAGGAGGAACTCCAACCCCAGCTCCTCCGACATCATCCCTCGGGGTTAGCCTATAATTTCAATGAGTAATAGATCCCAATGGTGGATGTATTGGAGAGAGAGATATGAGAGATAGAGTGGAATAATAAATAATCTATAATGTTTGTTAAAATAATAATAATAATATTATTAATATATAATCGTATTAATAATATATAAGAAAATAGTTTTCGTTAAATGAGAGGAAGAAAATAAAATAGCATTAAAATAAGAATGTGATAATAATAATAATGATAATTAAAGTAAAATTAATATTAATTATAATAAAATTTTTAATATTAATACTAATAATGACTATAATAATTATTATCCTTAAAATTATATAATGGAGAAAAATAATTGTGGGGGGATGGTGAAACACAACTTCAAGGATTAATAAAAAATAATGTTTAAATTAAAATTGAAAATTAAACTAAAAAAACTAAAATGAAAATAAAATAAAAAGAATAAATGTGATGGAAATAGTGATGTATCAGTGGCTAGTTCCCCGAGGGGATCCCTCCTTCGGTGTGGTTGTTTAGATAATAATTTGGGAAGGAGGCCATGGCCTCATTTTATATAATGAATTCTGTACATAGAACGTTTTCACAATGTTGATCCATTAAATAGATGATTCACATGTGAAACTCTTCATAATGTTGTTAATAAATGTGCTGGCCTTTCTCCCTCTAAATTTCTGCTCTTGTGGACACAAGATGATGGAGTAATGAATTTCTCATTGGTGGATTCATTTTCTTGATGCAACTTCCATTAAGCTTCCTTCAAAAATATAACATCAAATGGCCACTTAATTGACTTCAAAACTCACCCAATAATTTCTAGATCATTCCCTATTTGTCCTAGTGCTATCCCATTTGTAATCATCTCAATTGGGTGTGTGAAGGCCGAATTGTGGTTACATTATGGTGGTGGGGTCCATGATGTCCGCCAGGAAACTTTTCCAACGTCCCTGAAATTTTAGTGATACTATACATTCAAATTAGCTCTAGGTATTAAATAGAATGTATGAGGAAATAAAATAATGACTCTGAATAACTAATCACTAAATTTGTAATTAAAGTGTTTTAAGAAATGAAAAAATTTCCATTGTGGATAAAATCTGTCCAAAATCAAAAATTATGCACTTTCTACAATTTTGCTTATTTTCAATCAAAAATTCTTATTACATAATATTTTATTAAAATTTTTAAATACATTGTGTTATCATTGAAAATAGTAAAACAATACCCATTTTTTGACCAAAAATATGTAATTAAATTTTCTCTATCAAATACATCCATACATAAACCATGATTCTCACCCAGCATAAAATCTCAATGTGGAAATCAGAGGTCACCAATGTCACCAATATCAAAATTCCTATCCAAGAAAATCAAAAAAATCAATGTGAAATCAAACATCCAAAATAATGCATTAAATATCAATTTAATTTCTCATTTTCAAGGAAAAAATACTTCAAATATTTTACTTTTCCCATTTGAAAGTTGATGGAAAAACTCCTTTCATTCATTCAAGATCCTTGATTCATTATTGTTAAACATGTCAAGTCATGATTTACCTAACTTTTGATTATTTTCTCTAATAACTCATGATACAATTCAGGTAGAGTTATTCTCATATCATGTGAACATGCTCCTTATCCATTGTCTTGTAAATGAACTACGTTCTCTACTTTATAAAGGAATAAGACACATAAAATCATGAGGAATTGCAATAAAAGTTCAAGTGAATCTGAGTCTTAAGTTTGGTAGGATATAATGACATAAAAATTAAGGCTCAAAGAGTAGGATAGTTGATTAGTCACTGAAAGTGGCTAATATTCATTTTTAATATCTTAATATTAATGTTTTTAAAAGTTCATAAACATCAATTTTAGTCCAATTCAGAAATTGAACTTCATTTCCCATCATTGTGCAATTCATGCTTAAAATGTCAATTTGGGCCCACTCAATAATTTTCTTGTGGAAATTACAATATTCATAATTTTAACTTGAACTTTTGGGATATGATTTATCACTTTGTTTGGAACATTTTATCTTTTAGGTCTGATGGATGAATCTCAAAGGAAGATGGAGAATTTTAAGCCTGAAGGCAGAAACTTGCTGAAAAAAGCATAATGGGCCTAAGGCCCATCAATCAAATGTGGGGACCAGAAACCAAGTCCAATGAAGCTCCAAATTATAAAGTAGAAAGATAAAATATGAGGATCATTTTATTCTACTGTTTCCGGAGCTAATTCTGATGTTTTCATGATGATAAAAGGATCTGAAGTTGAGATTTAAATGGAGGACTCGTCATTAATGCACAGAAATCTGTCCCACCATTTTGACCATAACTTTCAAACGGCTGAGCCAAATGTCATAAAAGTTTGAGATCTTCTATAAGACACATGGACGAAAATATTTTATATTTAAGACACCTTCGGATTCTGCCATATGAAGTGTAAAACTCACACGTCAAAATGGAGGACGAATCTGGACAGTTTTCCGGGTCAAATTCAAAACATCAATTTCCTTTTGATTATTCACCCTCCATTTGACTCTATTAATTTTTGGGGGTGAATTAATTGTTGGGGGATGTACCTAAGGCCCCTAATATGCATATATAAGGAGCTATCAGTGAAGGGAATAGGAGTGGATATTTTTCATATCATCTTTTGTTGCTTGTTTCATTGTAAGATTATGCTTCCAAATTTCTTTTGTAATGTTTTCCATTTCCATGTAAGTTTCTTTTTTGTATCTTTATGTTCTTAATAAAATTCATTATCCTCTATATTTTACATTTATTTTATTAAAACTTTATTATCACAAAGAACAGTGATATCTCTGTGCTGTTGTGAATTAGTTCACACATAGGTGTGAATTTCATTCACACACACGGAGGAGTGCTCGTTATTTCCGCGGTTTTAATTTTTTCAATCCAATTCTTGTTAGCCATCTTCCGCCCACCATTGAGAGTAAACCATCAATGGAGGGATAAAACCTTAATGGGTTGATCATAGGAGGATGCAAAGGCTGGATTTAATGTTATTTTATAAACGAATTGTTGTTAATTGGATAATTAATTTAAGACATCCATTCTTCAGTTATTTCTACTCTTCATCTTTACTGTGTTTGAGCAAAATAAATTCAATTACTAAATGACCATATAACTCGTAGAGATCATGAATTTGGTTCTCTAAGTGTATAAGGGATTAGTAATTGTGTTTAGTAAGTACCAAACCAGAAAATGATGAAGGTAGTGTTATTTTTGAAGAATGGATTCATCAAGAATTAATAAAACCAAAATTGTTTAAAGAAGTAAAATTCATTCAATCCACCCCGAGCATAATCCTAGATCAACCCATTTTTATTAAATTGAATTCACGTAGGTTTCTTAGTGTTATTTAAACCATCCAAAATCGAATCCAAAGTTGGATACTTCAAAGCCCATCCCGCACCAAATCATAGTGTCTCAAGGTTACTTCTTCGGTCCCTGTGGATTCGATCCCTACTTATACTTCAACGACCGCTTTTACTAGTAGGGTAAATTTGGGAGCAACCAAATTTTGGCGCCGTTTACGGGGACCAAGTAAGTTCCTTAGACCAAAAACCTTCTTTTCTTAACCCCATTCTTCTATTCTCATCCCAATTCTCTTATCTTTTCCCTTTCTCGTTTTTTTTTCTTTTGGCGCATGACCGCCTACACCCGCGATAACTTAAACAGATTAGTTAGGGTGGATACTCCTAGGGATGGGGATTCAAGAACTAAAAGAGGTCTATTTCCTTTAGATCCAAATATTCCTAATACTCCAAATTCAGACGTTGAGTTCAATACAATGGAGAATCTACCACAAAACCAAATCATAAACCGGGGTGGGAACCAAAATAACAGGCAGGACCCTAACTTGGGAATTGTTGCAGACCCGACCATGAATGACTACCTCACACCAACCTAGACCAATGCACCCTCATTCCTTAGGCATGATAACATAGGATATGCCCAATATGTTTTGAAAACCCATGTCCTAAACCACCTTCCAACCTTTCATGGGATGGAGTCTGAGATGCCTTACCTTCATGTTAAAGAATTTAATGACATTGTCGAAACCATGTGCCCACCAAATCAAATTGAATCTGCTAAAATGAGACTTTTCCCTTTTTCCCTTAAGGACCGAGAAAAGAATTGGTTATACAATTTAAGACCAGCATCCATTCACTCTTGGGACCAACTTCAATGAGAATTTTATAAAAAATACTTCCCCCATCACAAAACAATTGCACTTAAAAAGAGCATACGAATCGTTTTTGAAAGAGAGGGTGAAACATTCTAAGAAACATGGGAAAGGTTCAAGGACACATTAAACATGGTACCGCACCATGGTTTCTTAATCCCAGAACAAGTGATAATTTTCTATGAAGGGTTGGGTCCCGAAATCAAACAATTCATTGATATGATGTGTAATGGAACCTTCAAAAACAAAGCCCCAAATGATGCTTACGAGTATCTAGAAAATCATTCTGAACAAAACCAAACATGGGTAACATCACCATACTATGAGAAGCCACCCAAATCTAGTGGAATGTACAATCTTGGAGAAGAAGACAACCTTAGAGCAAAACTTGCTGCACTCACGAGGAAAGTTGAGGAGATTGATCTTAGGAAGGTCCACAAAACCCAAACTGTTGAGCTTGTTTATACAATTTGTGACAAGAATGACCACAAGACTGATAATTGTCCAACCATTCCTTCCATCAAGGATGTTCTTTTAGGATGACCACCAGAAGAAGTTAATGCAATGAACTTTCAAAAGCCACAATTCACGAACACCCTCAATCCAAGGTATAACGACCATCCGGGCTTTCGTTGGAAGGAAAATCAACAACCAACACAACAACAATGTATCAACCCATACCCTAAACAAAACTTTCAACCTCATAATCAGTTCCAACCACAACCGGTCCAATTCCAACATCCTCATGTCCAATATCAACAACCTATCCAACAACCAAAGTATCCTGCTGGAATAAACCCACAAGCTCAAGAACCGACCCAAAATGTTCCACAAAGCCTAATAGAACAACTGTGCAAACAAATGGACAAAATGAACTCAGAATTATCATCCATTAAACAAGAACTTTAAACCTTAAAAACTGGAAAGGCACCCATGCCCACACAGGCCATTCCACAACAAACATCAAGGGGAGAGACAAGTTTCACTCAAACAACTCACGAACAACTAAAGGCTGTGACAGTTTTAAGAAGTGGGAAATCAATTGAAAAACCTGAATAGATAAGTCATAAAACATGTGAAGCTTCAAAATCTAATGAAAATTCATATGAAATACAAGATCAAACTGAAGAAACTGATAATAATGTGAATGAAACAACACTTCATCAAACGACTCCACAATCTGCACCATTTCCTCAACGCATGAGGGGGAAAACCAAGCCTGAATTGAGTGAAACATTGAGGGAAATCTTCTCACAAGTCAAGTTCAACATTCCCCTTCTCGATGCCATCCAAACCATACCTTCCTAATCAAAATATCATAAGGAATTTTGCACTTTTAAAAGAAAATTTTCACATAAAAACCAAGTCCTTTGGGCTTCTAATGTGAGTACCACCATTCAAGGGACCATTCCTCCTAAGATGAAAGACCCAGGATGCCCTTACATTAATGTTGAACTAGGAGAGAACAAAGTTGTCAAAGCCCTGTGTGATCTAGGTGCTAGTGTGAACCTCATTCCTTATGCCATGTACTGTCAGTTAGGGCTCGAAGAACTCCAACCCACATCTGTCACTCTTCAACTTGTTGATCGTAGTGTTCGAGTTCCAAAGGGGATCTTAAAAGATGTTTTGGTAAAAGTTGAAAATTTCATTTACCCAGCAAACTTCATTGTTCTAGGCAATCACCCAAGCTTAGGTCCTAGGGAGAAAACCCCAATCATACTTGGTCGTCCCTTCCTTGCAACAATCAACTATGTAATCCGAGTCCGAAATGGTAACATGACCATCACCTTTGGGAACATGAGTCTAGACTTGAACATCTACAATGAAAACTCTCAAATTGGGGATGATGAAGAGATCCATGAGGTTAATTGGATTGGTAGTGTTGATAATGAACTCAATGAACATCAAGGAGTTACCAAAGGATGGTTAAGTCAAGAAGAGATTGATTTTCTTTATTCACATGAGGGAAATTTGCCTCCTTGGATTGAATCCCTTTCAGACAGCTCTATTGATGAATTTCTAGAATCACCAATCAATGATACCATGGTTGAAATCAATAACATTGAGTCCATAGCCATTCATGACACTACTCTGGAAAATTTAGTGGATGAAAATTCTGTTCACAAGGAACCAATTTTGTCAAGAAATCTGAACAAAGAAACTAAGTTCAATACAAAGTCTCAACCATTCATGGAAAGTAATGACCAATCTTATCTTGAATTTAAAGTCTTACCTTCATCACTAAAGTATGCTTACTTAGGGGACAATCAATCCTTTCCTGTTGTCATTTCTTCCTCCCTTGAAGCCGATCATGAGAGGATGCTTCTAGATGTTCTTAGGAGACACAAGAAATCCATTGGATGGACCCTATCTGATATCCCTGGGATTAGCCCACTTATCGGGACTCATAGAATTATTCTTGAATCTGAGTCAAAGCCATGTCGTCAACCTCAGAGGCGACTCAATCTTAATCTCATGGAAGTAGTGAGAAAAGAACTTTTGAAATTGTTAAAAGCCGGTATCATCTATCCTATAGCTGAGAGTGAGTGGGTTAGCCTAATCCATGTGGTTCCAAAGAAGGCTGGAATCACAGTAATAACCAACAAGGATGGAGAGATGCTTCCTACAAGGGTCAGTAGTGGATGGATAGTTTGTATTGACTATTGGAAGCTCAACTCTTGTACCAAGAAAGACCATTTCCCCTTACCCTTTATTGATCAAGTCCTCGAGCGAGTAGCAGGTCATCAATTCTATTGCTTCCTATATGGATTCTCAGGGTATAATCAAATCGAAGTCTCCTTAGAGGATCAAGGAAAAACAACCTTCACTTGTCCATTTGGCACTTTTTCCTTCAAACGCATGCCCTTTGGGTTATGTAATGCCCCTGGTACCTTCCAGCGGTGCATGATGGGAATATTCTCGGATATGGTGGGGGATTTTTTAGAGGTCATCATGGATGAATTCTCCATCTTCGGGGATACTTTTGAGGGATGCCTTATAAATGTTGAAAAGGTTTTGTCAAGGTGCAAGGATAAGAATCTCATACTAAATTGGGAAAAATGCCATTTCATGGTAAGGGAAGGACTTGTTCTAGGTCATCTGGTATCTGGTAGAGGGATTGAAGTTGATAAAGCTAAGGTTGACATCATTCGTCACCTTCCCTCTCCTAAAACTGTTAAGGAAGTGAGGTCCTTCTTAGGACATGCTGGTTTTTATAGAAGGTTCATTAGGAATTTCAGCTCTATTTCTCGACCACTTTGTGCTCTATTGGTAAAAGATGCTCCATTTTTATGGACAGAAAGCTGTGAGGAATCATTCTCTACACTCAAGTCAACTCTTGTATCTCCACCTATCATGCAATCTCCAAATTGGAAACTTCCTTTTGAGATCATGTGTGATGCAAGTGATTTTGCTGTAGGAGCAGTCTTAGGACAACGGTGTGAGAAAACTCCACATGTCATTTCTTATGAAAGAAAATCTTTAAATGATTCACTAATAAACTACACCACCACTGAGAAAGAGTTTCTTGCTGTTGTCTTTGCCTTAGAGAAATTCAGGTCTTATCTCTTAGGATCACCCATCATTGTCTTCACTGATCGTTCAGCCCTAAAATACCTTTTCCAAAAACAAGATGCCAAGGCTAGATTGATTAGGTGGGTCCTTATTCTTCAAGAGTTCGATTTAACCATTAAGGATAAAAAGGGTGTTGAAAATATTGTAGTTGATCACCTCTCTAGGATGGAATTCAAAGACAACTCACACCACCTCTCTGTGTCTGATTCATTTCCCGATGGGCACCTCTATTCAGTGAGTGATTTCCCTTGGTATGCTGACATAGAAAACCATTTGGTGACGGGTGACATTCCAAAATTCATGGGGACCCAAGCTAAGAGAAAATTCCTTTCTGATGTAAAACACTATGTGTTTGATGATCCTTACCTCTTCAAGTTCTGTCCTGATCAAATCATCAGGAGATGTATTCCCGAGTCTGAGCAAGAGTCCATTCTAAAATTTTGTCATGGAGAGGCATGTGGATGCCACTTTTCTACAAAAAAACCACTGCAAAGGTCCTCCAAATTGGTTTCTACTGGCCGAACCTCACTAAGGATTCCTTCCAATTCTGCAAAAGTTGTCCTCAGTGTCAGAAATTAGGATCCATTACCAAAAGGAATCAAATGCCCCTCACTCCCATTCTAGTCGTTGAAATCTTTGATTCTTGGGGAATTTATTTCATGGGACCCTTTCCAAACACTAAGGGATACCTCTACATCCTCTTAGCTATTGATTATGTCTCAAAATGGGTTGAAGCCATTCCCACCAAGTCCAATGACCACCATGTTGTGATCCGATTTTTGAAAGAGCATATATTTTCTCGATTTGGAATTCCTAGGGCTATAATCAGTGATCTTGGAACCCATTTCTGCAACCGCCCATTCGCTTCACTCATGTCTAAGTATGGTATTACTCATAAAGTATCCACTGCATACCATCCTCAAACCAACGGTCAAGCTGAGTTGGCAAATAGATAAATTAAACAATTTTTTGAAAAAACTGTCAATCCCTCTAGGAAAGATTGGACCGAGAAACTCTTAGATGCCCTTTGGGCATATCGAACTGCTTTCAAAACTATCCTAGGCATGTCACCGTATAGATTGGTTTATGGAAAAGCATGTCATTTACCTGTTGAAATTGAACATAAGGCCTTTTGGGAAATAAAAAAAATGAACTTTGACATTTCTTTGGCTGAAACAAAAAGGAAATTAGATCTTAATGAACTTGAGGAACTTAGGATGGAGGCTTATGAAAATTCAAGGATCAATAAATCTAAAGTTCAAGCCTACCAATCTAGGAATCTCAAAGTCAAACACTTTGAACTGGGAAAATTTGTGCTCTTGTATAGTTCGAAACTTCATCTACACCCAGGAAAGCTAAGGTCCAGATGGTCTGGTCCATACCTAGTGCATCATGTGTACCCTCATGGGGCAATAGAGATTCAGGATCCCACAAGTGGTCATGTCTTCAAAGTAAATGGTCATAGGTTAAAACCATTCATTGAATCATTCAATAAACAAGAAACCAAGGAGTATTTAACTGAGCCAACATATGAACCAGAGAAAAATTGATAGATTGAGGGTACAAGTCGGGCTAACGACGTTAAACAAAAGCGCTGCACGGGAGGCAACCCGTGGTTTTCATGTTTCCAATCACTGTGAATCATATTTTGTTTCCTTCTTCTTAATTTTGTTATTTTTTTTATATATAGACTATTGACTTATTCTTCTTTTATGAGTAAGGATGGGTATAAAAAGGGAGCACCATATTCATCCATGTCACGCGGTGTGATCCCTGAGTAATACCTTACCCAGAAATTTTAAGAAGAAAATGTATCATCAGTTTATTTTATTTATGTTTTTGTAGGTTAAAAAAAATTAGACTCTTGACCTGTTCTTCTTTTATGAGTATGGATGGGTATGAAAGGGGAGCACCGTATTCATCCATGTCACACGGTGTGATCCCTAAGTAATACCTTACCCAGAAATTTAAAGAAGACAATGTATCATTAGTTTGATTTAAAAAAAACATGAAAATGATGGTACTTGGAATTAAATAAATCATTGTGTTGTTTGTTTTGTCTTCTTTGTCCTTCTTTTTATGGTCCAGGAACTATTTTGGGTGATACATGATCAATCAAGGAGGTGCCTACATCCCCAAAGAGATCAAAGGAGTAATTTGGAGCATCATGAACCTCAACTTTAAAAACCAGGTGAATTTGTTCCATGTTTATCATTCTCAATTTCATCTTTGAACTCCTATCCTACCCCCTTCTAACTTTTCATTTCTTTAATCACTGGGGACAATGTTATTCTATGTTGGGGGGGGGGATAAAAAATGATTTTTTTGAATAAAAACATGCATGAAAAGAAAAATTCCATTAACCTTAAACATGATAAACACACATTGCAAACTCTAAAATTGGATATCAAATAAATTTTGCATTCCTTGATTCTGATTTTAATGCAAGTTTAAGTTCATGAGCACAGTTTTTGGAAAGTGCGGTTGTCCGATGTGATTTTTCAATGTCTACATTTTCTTCCACTTAATAAAAATGCCACAATTCATGTCTATTGGATCGTGGGTGTAAATATGAGTTCTTGGGTCCCTTTCATTATAGCATAGGGTTCTGGGGTCACTTTTAGTTTAATTTCAGTATCAAAAAAAAAAACAAAACCAAAAAAACAAAAAAAAACAAAACAAATGACCACATAGAGCAATGTTTTGTCCAAATACGTGGCGTTCGGCACTTGGGAATCGTGACTCCATAGTTGTCCTGCCCAGAGTTAGGCTTTATATCTCTATTGTAGAGCATGAAATTGACAATATGTGTGGCGTCCGGCACTTGGGGATCGTGACTCCATAGTTGTCTTGCCCAGAGTTAGTCTTTTCATATCTATTGTGGATAAAAAAATCATCAAAAAAATCAAAAACAAATGGATACTCATATTAAGGTTTAATGTTATTCCCACCTAGCGCTTCCATTTTTTCCCCTTGAACAATAAAATGGGCCCCATATCTTTTATGATGCACAACACTTTATCATGCTTAATTGAAATTGGATGAAATGTGGCAATGAATTTGAACAAAGGAATGGGCTTGGGCTTGGGATATTCTTATGGACCTATCTTGTTTTAAATGATTTTGATGGGTTCCATAATTTTTTTGATATGAGGTCTTTTGAATGAGCAATGTGTATTTAAATGTTTTTGGAAAAGGGGATTTGGATTTCATATTTGTAATTTATTTTGCTCGGGACTAGAAAAACTCAAGTTGGGGGGTGTTATTAGTCACTGAAAGTGGCTAATATTCATTGTTAAGATCTTAATATTAATGTTTTTAAAAGTTCATAAACATCAATTTTAGTCCAATTCAGAAATTGAACTTCATTTCCCATCATTGTGCAATTCATGCTTAAAATGTCAATTTGGGCCCACTCAATAGTTTGCTTGTGGAAATTTCAATATTCATCATTTTAATTTGAAATTTTGGGATATGATTTATCACTTTGTTTGGAACATTTTATCTTTTAGGTCCGATGGATGAATCCCAAAGGAAGATGGAGAATTTTAAGCCTGAAGGAAGAAACTTGCTGGAAAAAGCATAATGGGCCTAAGGCCCATCAAACAAATGTGGGGCCCAGAAAACAAGTCCAATGAAGCTAAACATTATACAGTAGAAAGATAAAAATATGAGGATCATTTTATTCAACTGTGGACTGAGCTAATTCTGATGTTTTCAGGATGATAAAGGGATCTAAAGTTGAGATTTAAATGGAGGACTCGTCATTAATGAACAGAAATCTGTCCCACCATTTCGACCATAACATTCAAACGGCTGAGCCAAATGTCCAAAACGTTTGAGAGCATCTATAAGACACATGGACGAAGATATTTTATATTTAATACACCTTCAGATTCGGCCATATGAAGTGTAAAACGCACACGTCAAAATCGAGGACGAATCTGGACAGTTTTCCGGGTCAAATTCAAAACATCAATTTCCTTTTGATTATTCACCCTCCATTTGACTCTATTAATTGTTGGGGGGTGAATTAATTGTTGGGGGATGTACCTAAGGCTCCTAATATGCATATATAAGGAGAGATTGGTGAAGGGAATAGGAGTGGATATTTTTCATATCATCTTTTGTTGCTTGTTTCATTGTAAGGTTATGCTTCCAAATTTCCTTTGTAATGTTTTCCATTTCCATGTAAGTTTCTTTTTTGTATCTTAATGTTCTTAATCAACTTCATTCTATTCTATATTTTCCATTTCTTTTATTAAAACTTTATTATCACAAAGCACAGTGATATCTCTGTGTTGTTGTGAATTAGTTCACACATAGGTGTGAATTTCATTCACACACACGGAGGAGTGCTCGATATTTCCGCGGTTTTAATTTTTTCAATCCAATTCTTGTTAGCCATCTTCCGCCCACCATTGAGAGTATACCATCAATGGAGGGCTAAACCCTTAATGGGTTGATCTTAGGAGGATGCAAAGGCTGGATTGAATGTTATTTTATGAACGAATTTCTGTTAATTGGATAATTAATTTAAGACATCCATTCTTCAGTTATTTCTACTCTTCATCTTTACTATGTTTGAGAAAAATAAATTCAATTACTAAATGACCATATACCTCGGAGAGATCATGAATTTGGTTCTCTAGGTGTATAAGGGATTAGTAATTGTGTTTAGTAAGCACCAAACTGGATAATGATGAAGGTAGTGTTATTTTTGAAGAATGGATTCATCAAGAATTAATAAAACCAAAATTGTTTAAAGAAGTAAAATTCATTCAATCCACCCCGAGCATAATCCTAGATCAACCCATTTTCATTAAATTGAATTCACGTAGGTTTCTTAATGTTATTTAAACCATCCAAAATCGAATCCAAAGTTGGCTACTTCAAATCCCATCCCGCACCAAATCATATCGTCTCAAGATTACTTTTTCGGTCCCTGTGGATTCGATCCCTACTTATACATCAACGACCGCTTTTACCTGTAGGGTAAATTTGGGCACAACCAATATTATCTTAAGTACAATTCATGATATCATAATTAAAAATATAATGAAATTCTTCCCTTTAAAGGAGAAACACCCTCTCCGCAAAATTCAAATAAAATATTATGATAAAATTATGCATACTCAATGATTTGTGCCCCCTCATGAATATTTTTGTACTTTTGTAAATTTTTTCATTTTTCAAATGTTATGATTATATCGAACTTTACATGCATAACCAATCCACATATGTTCATAATATCATTTATCTGGAAAATTGTGATTTTTTGTTCTCCCAAATCACAACCCATTTTTCTCTTTTTTTTAGATCCTGTGGACATTTTTTTCATTTTTTTTAATTCTAGGGGGGAAACAATATAGTGTAATGAATGATTCCACATACGTTTATAATTCCCACAATAACACTCCCAAAATTATTCCTTATAATTTTTATTATCTCGTCCACCATTATTCTCTTTACCCCCACACTTCAACATTAAAATATCCTAAAAACACAAAGAGTATGGTAGGAATAGATAAAAATCGCTTGAAACCTGGCTGAACCCTATAAAATACATTCATGCTCTCTAAGGGATAAATGAAGGATTTATGTAAAGGTAGTATTTTAAGGATAATTGAATTTTTAATGGTTGCCTCAATCATTTTTAATGTCTTTTTTTACAGTCATAAATTTAAAAAGTTTCAATACAAGTTCCAGCCGGTAACATGTCCCAAGATCACTCAAGAAATATGCTGAAGAATAAATAGTAAGTACTTAGTCTAAAAATCATCATTGTAATGAGAAATATAACATTGTACAATCACTCTTGGAATGAATGATAATAAAAAATCAATTAATAAACATTTCATAAAATCAAATCATGAAAGATGGTAGGGAGATTTAATTTACATGAATGAATTAATTATATCAAATAATGATTCATTATTTCAATAACCTTGATTCATTATAAAAATTCAATTATTCATTACCATAATTTATTCATATTAACATTGAAATATTAAACATGACATCATAGGATTCATAAGAAACTCATGGATCCTAGTTAAGTCGAGTAAAACATGAATTTCAGTGTGGGAATGCAATTTTATCATTAAAGATCAAAACATGTTGTGGACTAAAATGTGGAAAGTTTAAATTATAAAACACTAAAAGTGAACTTCCATTTTTCAGGAAAAGTATTCCATCCACTTCAATATATGGGGTTTTCTTATTCCATTATGAACCTATACAAGAAAAAAATTAAATTAAGCATACGGATCATGTCATTTATACTAAAAACGATAGTGGGGCTAGGCTGCATGATACAATACTTCTAAGGAAAACAATTGACATATAAATCCCTAAAAATCAAGTAAAGAAAAAATATCATATAATCCCCTATTTGGGCTGGGAATTTTTACTGCCTCCAGAGGGAAATACCATTTTTTATCCAAAATATGATGGAGGATGAAGCTTTAGTGATTTGAACCACCACATGTAGATTTTCCCATATTGTGCTTCATCTCTATGGGTGATGAATTATCCATGGGTAGAGTAAACCAAATGTTCCCCTTAAAAATGATGTATAACTTTCATGGTGGGGGTAGGATGAAGTATGGACCATCATCCTTTATCTTGGTTGCTACTTGCGAAACCTCTTCTAATCTGTCTGGTGGTTCCTCAAGGTATGCTGCATCAAAAGAATAGTCAATGGTAAAGATAAAGTATAATTATATTCAAATAAAATTAAAGCATGATTTATAAAGATAATATTATTCCCCATTAATGTAAGCTTATTTTGGCATGGTTTTTTAGGAAATTAGACTACAATCTCCTCATGAACTTCTTTTAGAAAATATTCAACATGTCCAAGGGTCTCCATATGTTCCTCAGTATTTTCACATCTATTTTATTCATCATCCTCCAAGTAATAGTAGATATTTTTTGATTCATTATAATCAAACCCACAAGGCGTGATATAGAAATCATATTTAATAAAATTTCAAGAGATGGAGTCAAATAATGGTTCAACTCCCTCAGTCATTTCTGCTTCAATCTATGCCTCAGTGGTAAGTGCCTCTTGGAGTAGACTCTATGAGGAAGGAGGCTGGTATCCATGAACCTCTATCATGACATTATATTCCACCACATTAGTGGTTTCTTCTATCAGTGGTCTTGTATATTCTTATTTGTAATATATGGGGAGATTGGGCAATTCATCATAATTAATTATGTACTCATCCAATATTTGTTGATCTCCAACTTGTGGATTTGCATGAAAGTCCTCCTCCTTTTCCACCTTATGATCTTGAACCTTCTCAGGGTTGGGTTGCTCCATTGATGCTCAAAAATAGTCAAATACTCTATCAGATTTTCTCATCAGTTGTTTAATGCTTTCTCTATGTTCTTTATATTGAGATATGCTAATTTTTTCATCATTTTCTTCATGTTGTTTCTGCAATAGTGAGTTATTTTTACATGCATAATATTTTGAACATGAATACATCTTGAATGTTTTTAGTATCTTTTTTGATAAAACTAAATCTAACAAAGAGATGAAAGTTAAAATAAAAAATGAACTAATTGTTGGCTCCTCGGCAATGGTGCCAGTTTTGACGCACACCTATCACGAGGCATAGACAAAAAACTATATTTTTCTTAGTGCAGCACAGTGGCTGACGAGGGTCATCTCAGTGGAAAATCATTCTCAATGTAGTTCACTTACTTATTCAATATCACCTAAGGTATATATTTTTGGTTTTTTAATTACTTAAAACAATGACATGAAAATAATGAATTCTAAATTTATACTAACATGCAGGTCTAATGAGATTGATGTTAGGAATAAAGGACATGGATTTTGTTTTCATTTAGGGATTCTATCATTATTCTCTGTTATTTGTTTGATTCAAGTTTGATAAATCAAAAATGAAATCTCATATTTAAATCAATGTTCTTTTCCAAAATAGAAATTGATTGAGTTACATGAAAATGGGGATCGTCAGCCAATCGGGGAAATTTGCCTCACCCAAGAATAATAATCAGGTACATAAAAAATTTAGAATAAATTTTCAGAGAAATTCAAGAACACCTTGTGCTCCCCCCGGGCCAAGCCTCAGGGTTCTCCTCTCATTTCTGAGTGTAAGAGATCACAATGGTCGATCGATTGGAGAGAGAGAGAGCAATGATAGAGAGTGGAAGAATAAAAAATTTATAAATTATTTTAAATAATAATAATATTAATAATAATTAATAATAATATTACTATTATTATTAAGAAATATGTTTTTGAAAAAGGTGAGGGAGAAAATAAAGTGGATTTAAAATAAAAAGTTATAATTATCATAATGATAATTATAATAAAGATAATTAAAATAATAATATTAATAATATTAATATTAATACTAATGATAATGATAAAAATACTAATTATTAAAATTATATAACAGAGAAAAAGAATTGTGGGTTGAATGGTGAAACAGAAATGCATGGATTAATAAAAAACATTTAAATTAAAATAGTAAATAAAACAAAAATAAAATGAAAATAAAAATGAAATAAAAATTGAAATTTGGGGGAAGAGAGGAGAAAAAATGGATCGTGCCCCAGTGGAATCCCTCTTTGGCTATGGGGGTCGAGCTGATGAATTGGGATGGAGGCAAGGGCCGACTTTTATATGTAGAATTATGTCCTTCAAAATTTTGTGTGTTGTTGGGACACTATTATTAGATTCACTCATGTAACCCTTCATAAAACATGTTAAAAACTGTGTTGTCCATTCACCCATCAAATTTTATCTCATTTGGACACCAGATGAAGGAGTTATGAATTTTTCATTGGCAGATTCGTTTTCTGGTAGTAGCTTCAATGAAGATTCCTTCATAAATATAACATCCAATGGAAAAATTAATTACTTCAAAAATCCACAAAATTTTTTAGATCCTTACCTATGTGTCCCAGTACTATCCCAGATGGTAGAACATTTATGCGGAGTATGAAGGCTGAGTGGTGGTTTAGTTACGGTGGTGGGGTCTATGCTGTCTGACAAGAAAAGACTGCAACTTCAATGAATTTTTATGAATAATAGATATTCAAAACCCCTTTAGGTCCTAAAGATATCATTGGAGGAAAAAAATAATGAATCAAAAAATCACAAAATTTGTAATTATATTTTTTAAGAAATAACCTAAATACCCTTGTCGTAAAAATATTTCCAAAACAAATAATTATGAACTTTTCAAATTTTTTATTATTTTCAATCTAAAATTAAAATCCCCCAATATTTTAAAAAAACATGTAAATAAATTGGGTTTATCATTAAAAAATAGTAAAAAATAAAAATTATTTGATCATAAATATGCACATAAATATTCTTTGTAAAATACCCCCACACAAAATCAATGTTTGTCCTTAAGCATAAAATCTCAGCAAGGAAATCATAGGATACCAATTTTACCAATATTCCTATTTCTATGCAATAAAATCAAACAATTTTTAATGTGAAATAAAACATTCAAAATATATGAATAATATATCATTTTAATTTCCCATTTTTCAAAGAAAAAAGTAGCTCACATATTTTACTTTTCCCATTTGAAAATTGTTTGAACATCCCATGTCATTCATTCAAGCTCTTTGATTCATTATTACTAAACATGCCAAGTCATGATTTGCCTCACTTTTGATTATTTTCTCACATCACTCATGATAGAATTCATGTAGAGTTATACTCATATCATAAAACATTCTCTTTATCCATAGTCTTGTAAATGAACTAAGCTATCTACTTTGTAAAGACAAAAGACACATAAAATCACGAAGACGTGCAATAGTGGTTCAAATTAATCGATGGCTTAATGGTATTGGGATTTTATACTTTAATAGTTAAGGCTCCAAGAGGAGGATAATATCTTATGTACAAATCATGATATCAAAAGTAAAAATGTAATGGAATTATCCCCTTCAAAGTAACAACACCCACATCCAAAGTCACAATGAAAAGGTTATGATCAAATTATACATAGTGAATGATTTGTGATCCCTCATGAATAGTTACTTTTACATTGGTACTTTTTTCATTTTTCAAATCTTATGATTATATAAAACCTCATATCTATAACTTAACTACATACTATTAAATGATCATTGGTCAGAATGTGGGGATTTTTGGTTCTCCAAAATCACAACACATTTTCAATTTTTCTGGATATTTTTTTATTTTTTATTTTTCTTAACTCAAGAGGGGAAAACAATAAATTATATTGAATGATGCCAAAACATTTTACAATTACCAAAATAACACACCCACACATCTTACTAAAAATGTGTATTATCTCATCCACCATGATTCCCATTACACCAACACTTCAACATTAAAATTTCATGCAAATACCCAGAGTAGGGCAGGAATGGATAATAATGTATTGAAACATGGATCATCGCTATAAAGTTAATTCATGGTCTCTATGTGCAAAAAGAATGATTTATTTAAATTTGGTAAATTAAGGATATGTGGATTTTCAATGGATGCCTCAGTCATTTTAAATGTGTTTTCACACATTCGTAACTTTGATAAGTTTTAATACAAGTTCCAATAGGTTACTTGTCCCAAGTTCACTCAAGAAGTATGATCAAGAATAAATAGTAAGTACATGGTCTCTAAATCATCTCGTGAATGAGAAATATATCATTGGACAATCACATATGGCATGAATAATGATAAAAAATAAATTCACATAAATTCGAAAAAATAAAACCATGAAATATTATAGGCAAATTTCAGTAATAAGAATAAATTAATTCCTTCAAATAATGATTAATTATTTCAATATCTATGATTGATTTTAAAAATTCGATTCCTCATTTCAATAGTTTAATCATTTCAACATTTAAATTTAAAATATGTCCTCACATGATTCCTAATAAACTCATGTCTCCTAGATAAGTCGAGTAAAACATGATTTCAAGTGTGGGCATGAAATTTTATCATTAATGATCAAAAAATGTTATGGACTAAAATGTGGAGAGTTTAAAAGATAAAACACTAAAAGTTGACTCCCTTTTTCCATGAAACATATTCCTTCTACTTCACTATTGGGGATTAGTTCTTCCATTATGAACCTAAAAAAGAAAAAAACTCAATTAAGAATATGGACTCTGTCCTTCAAGCTCAAAAAAGATAGATGGAGTGGGCTATATGCTACAATACTTATAATAATTAAATTTAAATTTAAATTCCTATAAGGGATGTAAAGATAAATTTTGCTATAATCCCCCAAGTTGTCATTGCATTTTTACTGCCTTTGGAGGGCAGTACCAGCTTTATCCGAAATCTAATGGAGGATGTTGCTACTTTTAGTTGAACCACCACATGATTCTTTTCCAATATTATGATTCATCCTTATGGGTGAGGAATGATCCATGGGTATATTACACTATATCCTACCCCTTCACAATGATTTTTGTCTTGAATATTGGGGGTAGGATGAAGTGTGCCACATAATCATCCATCTTGGTTGATATTTGTGGAACCTCTTCTTCTCTATCTAGGGGTTTCTCAAGGTATGCTGCATCAAAAAATATTCAATGGGATAGATAGAGTGTAATTATTTTTGTATAAAATTAATTCACGATGTATCAAGATAGAATTATTCCACATTAAATTAATCTGATTTTGGAATGGTTTCCTTACAAAATTCTACTAGAATCTCTTAATGAACTTCCTTCAGAAAATATTCAACATGTCCATGGAGCTCCACATGTTCTTCAACAGGTGCACATCAATGATATTATTCATCCTCCAAAGAATAGTAGATATTTGTTGATTTCTTATAATTAAAACAATAATTAGTGATGTCAAATTCATATTTAATAAAATTATAAGAGATAGATTCAAATAATGTTTCAACTCCCTCAGTCAGTTAAGCTTCAATCTCCACCTCCCTGTTAAGTGCCTCTTGCGGTAGACTCTCTAAGGATGGAGGAAAGTAGTCGGGCTCCTTAGTCCTGACATCAAATTACACCACATGATTGGTTTATTACTTTAGTGGTGCTGGACCTTATTCTTTATATTGTATGGGGAGATCAGGCAATTCATCATAATTAATCATGAAATCATCTAATCATTGTGGATCTCCCACTTGTGGCTCAGCATGCAAGTCCTCTTCTTTTGCCTCCTCAGGTTCTTGAACCTACTCCAGGTTGGGTTTCCCCATTAATGCTTGAACATAGTGAAATACTTGTTCATATTTTTTTTCATTAGTTCAATGATTTCTCTATGTTCTTACACCTGAGATCTTCTAAAATATTTGTCTTCTTCTCAATGTTGTTGCTAAACCAGTGAGTAATTTTTCAATGCATAAAATTCTAAAATGGAATACATCATGACTATTTTGTTAGTAATTTCAATAGAAATGAAATATAACTAAGATGTGAAAATAGACAAAATAAATGAATAAATGATTGGCTCCATAGAAATAAGACCCGTTTGACGTACACCTGTCACGTGGCATGGACAAAACAATTATATTTTTTATAGCACAACATAGTGGCTGATCAGGGGTGTCTCTCTTGGGGAGCCTTCTCAATGTAGTTCACTTACTACTTATATATCACCTAAAGTATATCTGTTTGGTTTTTTATTTATTCAATACAATGACATGCAATGCATGAATTAAAAATTTATAAATAGATGCATGTATAAATAGCATGAAGATAGGGAGAAAGGACTTAGTTTTGGGGTTCAGATAGGGATTCAATCATCATTCTCCTTTATATGTTTGATTCTAGTTTGATAACTGAATCCTAAAACCTCTTGTTTGAATCAAAATTATTTTCCAGAATAGAAATAGCTTGTGTTTCATGACAATGGGGACCATCACCCAATTTAGGACATTCACCACACACAAGCATACTACACAAGTACATCACAAATTTAGAATAAATTTAATGGGAAATTCAAGAACACCTGGACCTCCCCCTAGGCCAAGCCTCAAGGTTAGCCGCTCATTTATGAGAGTAAGAGATCACTATGGTGGATAGATTATAGATAGAGAGATAGGAGAGGTAGAGTGGAAGAATAAACAATTAATAATGGTAGTTAAATTATTATTATTATTATTATTATTATTATTATTAAGAAAATTGTTTTTTAAAATGGAGAGGGATAAATTAATATAACATTAAAATAAGAATCTGATAATTATAATAATGAAAATTAAATTAATAATAATAATAATATTATTATTATTGTTAATTTGAATACTAAAAATAATAACAATAATACTAATTATTAAAATCAGATAACTGGGAAAAAGAATTGTGTGATGGGTGGTGAAACATAGATGCATGGATTAATAAAAAAAATAATTCATTTGAAAATAAAACTAAAATAAAACTAAAAGTAATTTAAAATAAAAAGAATAAATTAGTTATATGATAGGATCAGTAGAGAGCTATCCCCTCGTAGGATCCCTCTATGTCTGTGGTTGTTGAGCTGATGATTTGTGTAGAGACCTGAAGCTTGACGTACATAGATATTACATTACTTTTTCTGAATACTTAATACATAACAAAAACAGATGCACAAGGACCTTAATAGTTTAGTGTCTTTGGAAACTTGGAATGTAATCTTCTAATCGTGGTGAAAGATCTTCAACATCTCCCATAAAGATCTTCCACTTTTTCTCCATACCTAAAACCATTCTTTTAATCCTGGGGGAAAATAAAACATAAAAATGGTGAGCTCAAATTCTCAGAAAGGGTAATCTTGGATAAAATAGAACATACCATATACATTTGAACTTAAAAACATGTACATAATGTTTAAACATCAAAATCTTGAGAAATGGCATAAAACATGGCAGTACATAAGGCATAGATCATAATGAAACATTAATCATGATAAAATAGCATGGTAAAAAAATGTAATTATGGAAAAACATTAAGCACAAGATATTATTTCCATAGTAGCCAAGGCATTGCTGCCAAGAACATCTTAGTGGACAAAGTCCCTTTCTCAATCAAGTTCACTCCTCATTCTAGTCCTGTAACACTGAACCAGATTAACTTACCGTTCCATCCATGTCTATATCATGAGATATAAATCTTTACCCAATGCATTTGAGGGAGCTATAGGTCCCACCCATCTCATAATGAAATCATTCTTACTTGTGCCACTAAATAAACATACATCATTCATAATAACCCAACGAATAAAATGGGTTTCATAAACATCATCCCATCATCACATAATCCATATAAAAGAAAGGGATATATTTTCATAATAAGAAAAGGGAAACCATGTAAATCATAAAGACATTATACTTGAAACATACACATATGAAATAATGTCAACTTAGATGAAAAATGGTTTTGATAAAACACTTGAAATGAATTCTCGAGGAAAATATCCATTCTTATTCAAAATCATATTCTTTTCAAAAAATGTCATCCAATTTTAAAAGAAAACGATTTTGTTGAAAATAGTCATGAAATATTTTGTAGGAAGCTTCATGAAAATAAGGCTTTATAAAACAGTAAAAACTCTTTCATGCCGTATACGTTAAAAAAACATTCTTCTTGTACTTTTGTCGGAAAAGTCAAAAAGTACCTTATAGGGTTAATAAAAGAAATATTCCTTCCATACCGTTGGGTAAGAGTAAAAAATGGGTAAAAAGGACATTAAACATACATGAAACCATTTTTAGGAAACATGTACATGGATGATAAAAATAACCCCAGTAAATACTTACGAAAAAACAATCTCGGATAAGAACGAGATTGGAATAGTTATCCCTTACCTTAGGTCCGATATGCTTTGTATGGATCCGAACCTACTGTATAATGATTTAAATAATGTCATTGACTTATTAAAGAATCATATTCATTGTTATTATATCATATATGGTTCACTTATGACATTATATTACCTGTTCTTTTGTAAATTCATGTTAAAGTAGTGTTTTGGGTAAAATCGTTTCATTTTTCGTTCATGTTTTAACTTTTAATTATTCATGTGATTACGTAGATCATGATTACTTACATCCAAAATGTAAAACATGATTTATATGTAATATATATTCAGAATATACATATATATAATGGATCTATAAATGGACAGAAATACACCGTTCATGGAGACGGTAGGCCGTATGTACGCATGAACGTTGTTTTCTTTTCCTTATTGAATTGAATGGAATTAAGTAGATGACATAAATATATATATACATAAATCCAGTATCATTATTTTTTCTTATATTTCATGATTATTTATTATATATACTTTATAATCATTCTTAAATGGTTATCATGGAGAGAGATTCTCATCGTGTCATGGAGACGGTATTCCGTACGTATGCACAAGTGATTATATCATTCTCATGATCGTGGAATTGTATTAAAGTGTATGTATGGTATTACAGAATCAATATCACTTTAAAATAATCATATATATTCATTACTTTCACCATTATACCCATCCAAGTAAGGTGGTGGTGGAAAATATATTACACCATGGTGTGGAAATATTATTTTGTACGTACGCACGCGCGGTGATTTTGTTTTCCGTAGGATTGATAGATGGTGAAATATGGTTTTTCCTACTTATAATAACATATCAGTATATGATTGATACTGATGTTGTTACATCATAATGAAACAACTAAATAAGAAGAATTGGAAGATGAAATAATGTTGAAATAATCGGTAACGGACATTACCTCTTCTTTGAAGCGCCACTTTGAGACCTCCACTTATGGCACTAAACTTGGTCTTTGAAGAAGACCAGGAACTCTAGAATGTTTCTAGGTAAGTTTAGAAGAGAATTTGGCAGGGTTTGGCCGAGCATGAAGGCTCAAAGTGGTGTGAGGAAGAGTGGGAGGAGGTTCCCTTTTATAAGGGAGGAGAGGGGCACCTTTGGAATAACTAAAAATATTATTATATTATAAAGTCATATTCGGTTTTTAATAGCTCCAAATTGAGTTATTTCGAAGCTAAGGTAGGTATGGGTCGAAATAATCTAATCCAATAGAATATAGACAAGATTAGGTTTCTATTTTAACCTTATAATATAGATTTAACTTTATGTTAGATAATTTAACTTTTACCGTGTCTTCTTGTTTTCTTACATTATAAGGTTAATAATCTTACTATAACAAGCCCAACGAACCCCAAGTTGTTATTATTAATATATATAACCTTATCTAAGTCAGTTGGCCGAACCATAGATTTTTAAGAATAATATAACAATTAATAATATAATATTTTTTTTTAAAAACTATATTATGTCAATTTTGACACTATTTGATAATTGATTTTTTTTAAATCATAACAGAATGGTTAGTTCAAAAAAATTTATTTACATCAATAATAACATGTCATATTAACCAATAAAATTATTTTAATTTGTAAAAAGTCTCAAATTACATTTATTTTTGTATTTATAACATCAATTATGTCAATATTTCATTAATAAGATAATTACTGCATCATCATTGTGTCATAAATAAATTAAATTATTTACTTTACAAAAATTACAAAAAAATACCATTATCTATGAAATATTTTTTGTTTTCTAATGAATATTTAGAGTTGAATTTATCTTATGTATAATTTTATATTAAAAATTATTTAGTTATTAAACATCGATTTTATCTATTTTAACCCTTATTTAAATAAGTTAATAATAAATGTCTTAATCTGATCCAAGTGGGCCTAAATAGTCATATTTTATTCCTAAGGTTGTTTTTGGTCGAATTACACTTTTCCAATAGAATTATGACATTTGTTAGGGTAATAATAATATCACTTTTACCCTTAATTACACTATTTACTTTGAACTGTGGTAAATAAAAGTAAAAATTTACTATTCACCAAAAATTATTTTCATCTCATTGAACCACATTTTAGTACTTGATATTAACCATGCCTCTAGGATTTTTGAAATTCAATTCACAGAAGTGGTAAAATTTAATTTAAATTAAAAAAATTCAGTTTTTTAACTACCACTAAGTGGTTTCACTATTAATCAAAAATTGAAGTTTTTCAGAAAAATACCAAAAATTTAGCCTAAGCATTATTTGATATTCAGAATTCAAAATTGATGCCTATTTTTCTAAATTCATAACATATAATTGGAATTAATTAATTTTAAATTTAATTCCCGTTATCAAAACAAATAGCGTGTTTTTAAGAAACAAAAACAATCAAAAGATTGATACTTGTTTATATCCAATTTCAAAGTGAAATTAATTCCATTGGACAACATTGGATTAATTGGTAAAAATATATTTTAATTACACTTTAAAACCAAATAAAAAGATAAACTAACAATATAAATTATTGGGATGAATAAAGTTGTTTTTAAATAAAATATATCGTGTTTTTACTATTCATTAAAATATGAAAGTTATCAGAATAATATGAAAAATTTATCCAAAGTAAATTTTTATATCCTGATTCCAAAGAATAATTTTATTTTATCAAATTGAACTTATAGACATGTCAAAAACAAGATTTAAAGTGGGTTCGCCATCAAAAGGTGGCAAAACTACATTTTCTGAAAAATACTTATTTTACTCGAAAAAATGATTTTGTTCTCATACCATGTTCTAGAAAATGTATAAGATGAATAATAATGTTATAAAATTCAAAATTTATTTGATACTATTCATAACAGCTAGTTCATAATAATATTATAACCATATATCGTTGTTTAGTGAAACCTAGTATTGCGTACAACACGCGCTATCGAGGAAAGTCGTGATTGCGTGTAATGCAAGCCAAGTGAGGGTTGTGTATTGTGTAAGACTCCACCGTTGTTTCGTATAACAGAATCCAACCATATTTCATTTATACATTGAATATATATATATTTATATATATACACTCAATTTTTTGTAGAATAACTACTATCAAAATTGTGTGTAACAGGATCCAAGAATAGTGTTGTGTATATTTCAAGCTCATACGGTATTGCGTATAGCACAAGGTAATATTGATTTAGCATATAACACAAGAAATCAATTAAATTAAAATAATATTTTTCATAAAATCTTGGGGTGTTACATTCTACCCCCCTTAAAATGAATTTCGCCCTCGAAATTCGTCGTGGTTATAAATGGTTTATTACACGAGAGTTTCTTTCATAGAAACCCACATCGTAAAAAGGAATACTAAAACTTCATTTAAAAAAGGAATGTTAGAAACATAACGGATACCCAAATAACTCATCACTGGGTTTCCACATCAGAGAACAAAGGTGAAAATATGGATATGGAAGAGATATCTAACCATCATGTTCTGATGGAGAGTGGTAGAGAACATGGCTATGAAAAATCCATCAATCAAAAAGCCATAAATTTGTGATGATCTAAGGTACCATCTGATTCATCGGATATAAGAGCACTAGGATAACATTTTTGGTTTTCAATATCATTTCCCTAAAGTTGAAAATTTTGAATTAGATGAAATAATTTATTGGGTTTGGTAAAATCTCACTATTGTTCGTGTGTTGAACAATTTCCACTTCATCTCTTAAAGAAATGAAGTTGAATTTTTTATTTGTGATGTGTTAACAGATCATGTGATAGAATGATGGGTCATTCCATCTGTTTCAAACAAAAGGTTAGAAAAATTTATTAAATATATATAACTCCATCTATGGTATGGTTAATCATATACGATTCCAAAAATGAACTTATACCTCATATATCATACCGCTTAATAAAATAAAACTTGTTTCTACTAACTAGGGACTTCCTGTAGGCCAATGGTAGGCGATAAAGGTCAGTCGCACTTCAGTTGTGGGTTCAATTCCCACTGCATTGTCCGACGCGATGGGTTGTCTCATGTCCTGTAGGTTGTCCTTTTTTTAAAACTACATTACTATAACATCCCATCAATAATATCGAACTAACTTATGTCCAACATAATCCATTCTAATCTTTAGGCTTATCTAAAATACTTCGGTCCAAGCTCATAGTATAAAGAAAATGATTACATGAAATTTCACATAAAACTCACGTTAATTCCATCATTTATCCCCCATATATCATAAGATATATCATGTTGGTCAAATTAAAATCATGTGAATACCTTAATCATGTATTCTCTTGAAGAATGAATACCCATTGACACTTAGCGAAAACATGAATGTTGTTAAATTTTAACACCTTCCAAGCACCAAAATCCTAAAAATTCTATATACTCAAACCATAATATCACTTAGTCCTTATATTAGTCATGAGCACATGAATACAGTCAAACTTCCCATTATATTCTTATCCCTTCTTTATGTGCATATCATCTACTTTCCAAAAATATCTGAACAACCTTTCATGGTTACCGGTACCATTCATCATACACTTTCAAAACATAAGGAAAGACAACAGTGTAACAATAATTAGGTATCTCTTTATTCCATAGTACCATGATATTACTTATACAACATTACTCTTAATAAACATGTAATCATTACACTACCTTCTTAAACCATTGACCGAGCTTCAACAATTCTTTCACTTCACATATCATGTGTAGTCTCTTCATCATCATCCACATAAATACTACCCATATGACCATGCAGATTCTCTTTATGATATTTTCCCTTAAGAAATTGGTTTTCATAATGCCCGTACATTCCACATTTAAAACACTTAACCATTATTGATGTCGTAGCAATACCATTATCCTCATCCATGGTGTTAACTGAGCCTTTTCCTTTTCACTTACTGGATTTGTGTCTTTCTTTTCCACACCCAAAACCTCTTCCAGTTCCTTTGAAACATTGTCCTTGATGCCTCTTCCCACATGATTTACATAGGTGAAATTGAACTTTCTTTCCTCTATGATCATCATGAAACACCATCTTTCTCTTATTAGTCGAGTCGGGAATCTTACCAAATTTGAGTTTACTGATCATATTATGAGATTGCTGATTCGGCATAATAATGATGTTAGGACATCCAAATCCCATTTCATTTGGTTGCTCATGATGAATATCATTCCATTGTCCATCATATCCTCCATTATCGTGAATCATCTTATTTCCAGCCATTTTCTAAAACCCAAAAATATTATTGTGAGACGAAAAAATCATGCTAGGAAAACAACATAATAAAGTTGGAGTACCTTCAATAACTAACATCTTAGGTTTAATTCTATGATCGTTAGTGCAATTCTAGGACTATAACCTATACGTATACTTAACCCTAGGGACATCCCTAGACATACCTTAGAAATATCTCTAGGGATCTCACTAAAGTTCTCGCATCCTAGTTTCCAATGGTTAACTAAACCTTTCCTCTAATACCAAATGTAGAGACCCAAATCTTGACGTACATAGATATTACATTACTTTTTCGGAATAATTAATACATAAAAAAATAGACACATAAGGACCGTAATAGTTTAGTGTCTTTGGAAACTTGGAACGTAATCTTCTAATCATGGTGAAAGATCTTCAACATCTCTCATAAATATCTTCCACTTTTTTTCCTTACCTAATACCATTCTTTTAATCTTGGTGGAAAATAAAACATAAAAAGGGTGAGCTCAAATTCTCATTAAGGGTAATCATGGATGAAATAAGACATACCATATACATTTGAACATAAAAACATGAACATAATGTTTAAACATCAAAATTTAGAGCTATGACATAAAACATGGTAGTATATAAGTCATAGATCATAAAGAAACATTAATCATGATAAAATAGAATGGGAATAAGACATGTAATTGTGGAAAAACATTAAGTACATGATATGATTTCAATAGTAGCCAAGGCATTGCTGCCAAGACCATCTTAGTGGACAAATTCCCTTCTTGAATCGAGTTCACTCCTCGTTCCAGTCCTATAACACTGAACCAGATTAACTACCATCCAAGCCATGTCAATCTCATGATATATAAATCATTACCGAATTCATTGGAGGGAGATATAGGTCCCACCCATCTCATAATGAAATAATTCTTACTTGTGCCACAAAATAAACATACATCATTAATAATAACCCAAAGAATAATATGGGTTTCATAAACATCATCCCATCATCACATAATCCATATAAAATAAATGGATATCAATTCATAATAATAAATGTAAAACCATGTAAATCATAAGGACATTATAATTGAAACATACACATATGAAATAATGTCAACTTAGATGAAAAATGGTTTTGATAAAACACTTGAAATGAATTGTTGAGGAAAATATCCTTTCTTATTCAAAATAATTTTCATTTCAATAAATGTCATGCAATTTTACAATAAAAGGATTTTGTTGAAAATAGTCATGAAATATTTTTGAGGAAGCTTCTTTAAAATAAGGCTTTATAAAAATGTAAAAATATTTTCATGGCGTATACGTTAAAAAAACATTCTTCTCGTACTTTTGTCTGAAAAAGTTGGGTAAATAAAAGAAAGATTCATTCCATACCATTGGGTAAAAGTCAAAATGGGTAAAAAGGACTTTAAACAAACATGAAACCATTTTTATGAAACATGGACAAGGATGATACCAATAACCCTAGTAAATACTTACGAAAAAACAATCTCGGATAAAAACGAGAATGGAATAGTTATCTCTTACCTTAGGTCAGATATGCTTCATATGGATCTGAACCTCCTGTATAATGATTTCAAGAATGTCATTTACATATTATAGAATCATACTCATTGTTATTATATCATATATGGTTCACTTATGACTCTATATTACCCGTTCTTTTGCAAATTTATGTTAAAGTATTGTTTTGGGTAATATCTTTTCATTTGTCGTTCGTGTTTTAACTTTTAATTATTCATACGATTACTTAGATCATGATTACATACATATAGAATGTAAAACATTATTTATATGTAATATATATTCAGAATATACATATATATAATCAATCGATAAATGGAATGAAATACACTGTTCATGGAGACGGTTGGACGTACGTACGCATGAACGTTGTTTTCGTTTCCTTATTGAATTTAATGGAATTAAGTAGATGAAATAAATATATATATACATAAATCCAGTAGCATTATTATTTCATATATTTCATGATTACTTATTATATATACTTTAAAATCATTCTTAAATGGTTATCATGGAGAGTGAATCTCATCGCGTCGTGGAGACTGTATTCCGTACGTACGCACGAGCGATGATATCATTCCCATGATCGTGGAATTGTATTAAAGTGCATGTATAATATTACAGAATCAATATCACTTTACAATAATCATATATAATCATTACTTTCACCATTATACCCATCCAAGTAAGGTGGTAATGGAAAATAGATTACACCATGGCGTGGAGACGGTATTCCGAATAGACGCACGCGCGGTGATTTCGATTTCCGTAGGATGGATAGATGGTGAAATATGGTTGTTTCATACTTATAATAACATATCCGTATATTATTGATAATGATGTTATTACTTCATAATGAAACAACTAATGAAGAATAAGTGGAAGAATAAATAAAGTTGAAAGAATCAGTAATAGACATTACCTCTTCTTTGAAACGCCTCTTTGAGACCTCCACTTAGATCACTAAAATTGGTCTTTGAGAAGACCAGGACTTCTAGGATGTTTATATGGAAGTGGAGAAGAGAATTTGGTAGGGGTTGTCCAATCATTAAGGCTCAAAGTGGTGTGAGGAAGAGAGGGAGGAGGTGCCCTTTTATAAGGGAGGAGAGGGGCACCTTTGGAATAACTAAAAATATTATTTTATTATGAAGTCATATTCGGTTTTTAATAGCTCCTAATTCAGTTATTTATAAGATAAGGTGGGGATGGTTATAAATCCTCTAATCCAATATAATTTAGGCAAGTTTAGGTTTCTATTGTAACCTTATCATTTAGATTTAATTTTAAGGTAGATAATTTAACTTTAACCGTGTCTTCTTGTTTTCATACACTATAAGGTTAATAAACTTATTATAACAAGAAAAAAGAACCCCATGTTGTTTATTATTAATTTATATTTCCTTATCTAAGTCATTTGGCCAATCCTTAGATTTTTAGGAATAAAATAACAATTAATAATATAATATTTGTTTTGAAAACTATTTTATGTCAATTTTGACACTATTTGGTAATTGATTTTTTTGAAACTCAGAACAGAATGATTAGTTCGAAAAAAGTTAATTAAATCAATAATAACATGTCATATTAACGTATAAAATTAGTTTAATTCATAAAAAGTCTAAAATTACATTTATTTGGGTATTTATAACATCAATTATGCCAATATTTCATTAATAAGATAATTACCGCATCATCATTATGTCATAAATATGTTAAATTATTTATTGTCTAAAAATTACAAATAAAAACTGTTATGTAGGAAATCTTTTTATCCTTCTAATTAATATTTATAGTTGAATTTATCTTACGTATAATCCAATATTAAAAATGATTTAGTTATTAAACATTGATTTTAACTATTTTAACCCTTATTTAAATAAATTAATAATAAATGTCCTAATCTAATCCAGGTGGGCCTAAATGGTCATATTTTATTATTAAGGTTGATTTTGGTAAAATTAAACTTATCCAATAGAATTTGGATATGTGTTAGGGTAATAATAATATCATTTTTACCCTTAATTACCCTATTTACTTTTAAATGTGGTAATAAAAGTAAAAAGTTACTATTCACCAAAAATTATTTTCGTCTAATTGAACCACATTTTAATCCTTGATATTAACCATGTTTCTCGTATTTTCGAAATTCAATTCACAGAAGTGGTAAAATTTAATTTAAATTAAAAAAATTCAGTTTTTTAACTACCACTAAGTGGTTTCACTATTCATCGAAAATTGAAGTTTTTCAGAAAAATATCAAAAATTCAGCCTAAGTATTATCTAATATTCCAATTTCAAAATTGATGTCTATTTTTTCAAATTCATAACATATAATTGGCATTAATTAATTTTAAATTTAATTCTCGTTATCAAAACAAATAGCGCGTTTTTAAGTAACAAAAACAATCAAAAGATTGATACTTGATTATATCCAATTTCAAAGTGAAATTAATTTCAATGAACAACATTAGATTAATTGGTAAAAATATATTATAATTACACTTTAAAATCAATTAAAAATATAATCTATCAATATAAATTATTGCGACGAAAAAAGTTGTTTTTAATTAAAATATAGCGTGTTTTTACTAATCATTAAAATATGAATGTTATCAGAATAATATGAAAAATTTATCCAAAGTAAATTTTTATATCCTGATTCCAAAGAAGATTTTTATTTTGTAAAATGGAACTTATAAAAATGTCAAAAACAATATTTAAGGTGGGTGCGCCATTATAAGGAGGAAAAACTACATTTTTTGAAGAATAATTATTTTACTCGAAAAATTGATTTTGTTCTCATACCATGTTCTAGAAAATTTGTAATATGAATAATAATGTTATAAAATTAAAAATGTAGTTGATACTATTCGTAACGGCTAGTTCATAATAATATTATAATCATATATCGTTGTTTAGTGAAACCTGGTATTGCGTACAACACGCGCTATCAAGGAAGGTCACGATTGCGTGTAATGCAAGCCAAGTCAGGGTTGCATGTAGTGTAAGACTCCTCATTTATTTCGTATAACAGAATCCAACCATATTTCATTTATACATTTAATATATATATTTATATATATACACTCGATTTTTCATTGAATAACTACTATCAAAATTGCGTGTAACAGTATCCAAGAATAGTGTTGTGTATACTACAAGCTCATACGGTGTTGCGTATAGCGCAAGGTAATCTTTTTTTAGCTTAAAACACAAAACATCAATGAAATTAAAAGAATATTTTTCATAAAATCTTAGGGTGTTACAATTTGGGAAGGAGGCAAGAGGTTCCTTTTATAGGCATGATTTTTTCCTCCAAACTTTTGCACATTGTATGACAATTAAATGGTCTATTCAGGAGTGGAACCTTCATAAATGTTGTTAATAAATGTTATATTCATTCAAACTCAAAATAACTTCTCATATTGACATGCTATGAAAGAGTTATGAATTTTTCATTAGCGGATTCTTTTTCTAGACACAACTTCCAAAATGATTCCATCAAAAAAATGGCATCCAATGGTGACATTAATGACTTCAAAACTCCCCCAATTTTTTTAGATATGGTCATATAGTTCATCATGGTATCCCATGTATAAGTACCTCAAATTGGATGTGTGAAGGCAGTGTTGTGGTTCCCTTACTGTGGTGGAGTACACGTAGTCTGCCAAGAAAAGTTTCCAACTTCAATGAATTTTTAGGACTTCTAGATATTCAAATCAGATCAAGGTCTTGAAGAGACAGTTGGTGGAAATAAAAATTGTATTAGAGAAAAAAACATTAATCACTAAATTATTAATTATATGTTATAATAAATGAAAAAATACCATTGTGAAAAAACTATGTCCAAAATACAAAATTATGAACCTTTCACAATTTTTCTTACTTTCATTCTTAAATTAAAATTACCCAATATTTTAATAAAACATGTAAATACATCGGTTTTATCATTTAATGTCATTAAAAACAATCATTATTTGATAAAAAAAATATGCACATAAATTAGCTGTGTCAAATACCCCCACACATAAACCATGCTTGTCCCCAAGCATAAAATCTCAACACGGAAATCATAGGACACCAATGTTTAAAATATTCAAAATCAATGGCAATAAAATAAAAAAATCAATTAATGTATAAAATGCATTCAAAAATATGAAAAAAAAAATTTAATTTCCAATTTTCAATGAAACAAATAATTCACATATTTTACTTATCCCCTTTGAAGAATGATGGAACTTCAACTTTCATTCATTCAAGATCCTTGATTCATTATTATTAAACATGCCAAGTCCTGATTTACCTTAATTTTGATTATTTTCACTCATCACTCATGATACAGTTCATGTATAGTTTTTCTCATATCCTTAGAATATGGTTCTTATCCATAGTCCTGTAAATGGACTAAATTCTTCACATTTTAAAGACAAAAGACACATAATATCATGAGGAATTTCCTAAAAGGTTCAAATGAATACGAGGCATAAGGTTTGTAAGATTTTATTATTTAAAAATTAAGGCTCATAGAAGATGATAATCTCTTATGTACAATAAATTTTATAAAAACTTAAAATGTAATGAAATTATTCCCTTCAAATTTGCATCACCCACATCCCAATACTCAAAGAGAATTTTATGATCAAATAATTCATAATGAATGATTTTGAACCCTCGTTAATATTTTTTTACATTTGTACTTTTTTGCATTTATCAAAAGTTATAATTATATCAAACCTCATATCCATCACCTAACCACATATGATTAGAAGATCGTTAGTCTGGAATATGATGATTTTTGGTCCTCCCAAATCACAACCCAGTTTTCTATTTTTTTGATCATTTTTTCATTTTTTAAATATTTTTATTTTAAAAGGGAAAAATAAAATATTATAATGAATGATTCTACAACCTTTCATAATTACAACAACAAAAACACCACAGTTCTTCCATACAATGTGAATCATCCCGTCCTACATGATTTTTTAACCCCCACACTTAAACATTAAAATATCATGAAAATACCGAGAGTATGTTAGTACTGACTAAAAATGGCTTGAAACATGGATCATCCATATAAATGTCATTCATGGCATGTATGGGCTAAAATATGGATTGACTTAAAGGTTGAATTTTAAAGATAAGTGGCATTTCATAGGATGTCTCAATCATTTTAAATATTTTTTTTCATAGTCATATCTTTGACTAGTTTCAATACTAGTTCTGGTGGGTAACTTTTCTAAAGATCATTCAACATATATTATCAACAACAAATAGGAAGTACATGGTCTAGAAATACTATTGGGAATGAAAAATTTAACATATAAAAATAACTCAAGGCATGAATAATAATAAAAAAACAATTCACATAAATTTAATAAATTCAATGAATGAAAGATGGTAGTGAAATTTCATTAACATTAATCTATTTATTCCTTAAAATCATGTGTCATTATTTCAATATCCATGCTTGATTTTAAAAATTCAATACTTCAATTCAATAATTAATAATATAAAAATTGAAATATAATACATGGAATCAAATGATTCCTATGAAACTCATGTCTCCTATATAAGTTGCGTAAAACATGAATTCATGTGTGAGAATGCAATTTTGACTTTAAATCTTAAATAGATGTTGTGGAAACAAATGTGGAATGTTTAAAATATAAAACACTAGAAGGGAACTCCATTTTTTCATGAAATATATTCATTTTCCTTCACTGTCTAGGGTTTCCTTCTTCAATTATTAACCAATAAAAAAACTCAATTAACCATATTGATCAGTTCATTTATGCTGAAAAAAGATAGAGGGGGTGGGCTGCATGCTAACCTACTTCTATGAAACGAAATTGAAATCTAAATTCCTAGAATGCAAGTAAATAAAAAGAACATAAGGCTTGGCCTAGGTGGCAAGGACTCTTTAAGTGTATCTAGGTGACCCATGATCAAATCCAGACGGAGGCTTATTTCTGGGAAATATAGCAGGTACTGTAGCAGGTATTTTTTAACACTATAGCCCCAGGGAATATTCTTCTTTTTTGGGAAAACGTTCCACTGATTTGGTCCTCAATTCTATTAAGGCCATCGGGCCACCCATTCGTTTGGGTTAGTAAGGCCTTTGATCCACCTCAAAGCCATCAGGTTTTCTTAAGTGTATATTCAAACTAGAAAACCTACAAAGAACTATCTCCACATGGAGGATGAAAAATGATCATTCACCACCGAAGAAGATAAATAGATTTCAAGAATGAGAGGGTATGGAACCTACCTTTGGGAAAAGCCTATGCATGCAAGGTAAATCCAATCCGAACAGCCATGTGAAGGTGGAGACCTTATTACATGATGAAGATGCTAGTGTGGAGCAATTCCAAGATGTTAATCTTGGTTTTTTGTATTATTTGAAGCCTATTGGGAATGAATTCCTCTAATGCCTTGGGTCCATGTAATACATACACCTACAAGCCTTGTAATGGTTCCACCTCACCCCTTGGAAGGTGGATTATAAAAATAAATAAGAAAAATGAAGGAATTTGGGCGTTTGGATGAAGTAATGATAAATCGTGGTATAATCCATTAAGTGGGCACATAATTTTTAATACCTCATGAGGGTAGTACCAGCTGTTATCCAAATTCTAATAGAGGATAATGCTTCTATGATTTGAACCACCACAATTGGATTTTACCATCTTGTGAAACATCCTTATGGGTGATTAATTATCCATGGGTAGACTACTCCAAATCCCTCCCTCCCTCACA
Source organism: Viscum album (assembly GCA_963277665.1). Taxonomy (NCBI): domain Eukaryota; kingdom Viridiplantae; phylum Streptophyta; class Magnoliopsida; order Santalales; family Viscaceae; genus Viscum; species Viscum album. Next base: position 1,430,928,602 of record OY728152.1, read on the forward strand.
ATGATGTATATCTTTCATGGTGTGGGTTAGATGATGTATGGACCATCATCCTCATTCTTTGTTGCTAATTGTGAAACCTCTTCTTCTCTGTCTAGTGGTTCCTCAAGGTATGCTACATCAAAAGAATAGTCAATGGGAATGTTCTAGTGTAATTATTTTCCATAAAACTAAATCCAGAAGTATCAAAATAAAATTCTTCCCCATCAATGTAAGTAGATTTTGGAATTTTTTTCATTAGGAAATTCCACTAGAATCTCCTTAGGAACTTCTTTCAAAGAATATTCCTCATTTCCATGGAGCTCCACATGTTCCTCAGTAGGTGCACATCCATGTTCTTCTTCATCCTCCAAGGTATAGTAGAGATTTTCATATTCTGTATAATCAAAACCACAAGGAGTGATATAGAATTCAGATTTAACAAAATTACAATATATAGTGTCAAAGAATGGTTCAACTCCCTACATCAGTTCGGCGTCAATATCTACCTCAGTGTAATGTACTTCTCGGATTAGACTCTTTGAGGATGGAGGCAGGTAGTCTGGCTCCTCCATACTGACTTCAAATTCCACCACATGGGTGGTCTCTATATTCTATGGTGCTGGATCTTTATATTTTTATTGTATGGGGAGATCAGTTAATTCCTCACAAATAATCATGACCTCATCCAATCTTTGTTAATCTCCCTCTATTGTCTTAGCAGCCATGTTCACCTCATATGCCACCATAGGTTCTTGAACCTTCTCAGATTTGGGTTGCTCTATTAATGCACCAACATTGTCAAATACTCTTTCAGTTATTCTCGTTAGTTGTTCACTGCATTCTCTAGGATCTTTCACCTGAGCTCTTCTAGAATATTCATCATCATATTCTTCTTATTGCTGCACCTATGAGTAATTTTTCTATGTATAATATTCTTAACATGATAACGTCATGAATGTTTTGTAATAAATGAAATCTAAATAAGATTTGAATATATAAAAAAAAATGAACTAATGATTGGATCGCTGGAAATAGTCCATGTTTTTATGCATGCCTCTCATGGGGCATGGAAACAAACAATTATATTTTTCCTAGTGCAATAAAGTGGCTAACCAGGGTCGTTTTTGTTGAAGAGCCTTCTAAATTTAGTTCACTTACTTCTTCAATATCACCTAAACTATCTTTTTTTTTTGTTTTTTAATTATTCAAAATAATGACATTAAAAGTAAGAATTCAAAGTTTATACTAAGATGCAAGTATAAACAAAATGAAGTTAGGTACAAGGGACTTTGTTTTGGGGTTCAGTTAGGGGTTCAATCATTATTGTCCTTTATATATTTGATTCTAGTTTGATAACTCAAACAAAAAATCTAATGTAGGAATCAATGTTCTTTTCTAGAATAGAAATATCATGAGTTTTATGACAATGGGGACCATCACCCAATTAGTGAAATTTACCTCACCCAAGAATACTAATCATGTCTGTAAAAAATTTAGAATAAATTTTAAGGGAAATTCATGAACACTAGGACCTCCCCCCAGTCCAAGCCTCGGGGATAGCCTCTCATTTCAGAGAGTAAGAGATCACAATGGTGGATGGACTAAAGAGAGAGAGTACAAGGAGAGAGGAAGAATAGATAATTTATATTTTAATGTTAAAATAATAATAATATTATTATTATTATTATTATTGAAAAAATAGTTTTTGAAAAAATTGAGGGAGAAAATAAAATCGCTTTAAAATAAGAATGTGATAATAATAATATTGATAATTAAATTAATAATAATAATATTATTATTATAATTACTATTTCTAATAATATTGTTAATAATACTAGTTATTAAAATTATATAATAGAGAAACAGAATTGTGCGATGAATGGTGAAACACAATTCCATGGATTAATAAAAAATAAAATTTATATTAAAATTTAAAATAAAACAGAAATAAAACTAAAATTAAAATAACGTAAATAAGAGAATTGAGGGGGGGATGAGAGCTGTAGTAGTGGCATGTGCCCTGGAGGGATCCCTCCATTACTGGGGGTGTCGCGCTAGTGATTTTGGATGGAGTAAAGGGCCTCCTTTTATTGGAATAATTCAGTTCTCCGATAGATAGCACTTTGTTGGAACATTAAATGACTTATTAAAACATGGACCCCTTCCTAAAAGTTTTTAATAAAGGATTTTTCCATTAACCCTCAAAATTCTAACTCATTTAGACACCAGATGAAGGATTTATAAATTTTTCATTAGTGGATTTTTTTATTGACATAGCTTCCATGAAGCGTCCTTCAAAAATATAACATCCAATGGCAACGTTAGTTACTTAAAAAATCCACCAAAATTTCTGTTAGATCTGGACCTATGTGCCCTCATGATATAAAATGTGGATAAACAAAAATTTTATGTGTGAAGGCGATGTTGTGGTTCTGTTATGATGATGTGGTCCATGCTATCCAGCCAGAAATGTTTCTATCATAAATGAATTTTCACGACTACTAGATAATTGAATAACCTCTAGGTCCAGAAGAGAAAGTTAGAGGAAATAAAATCAAGATTCTAAAAAAATGAATTACTATATTTGGAATTATATACTTTAGGAAATGATAAAAGTACCCTTGTGTTAAAAATCTGTACAAAATGATATATTATGCATTTTTCACAATTTTACTTATTTTCACTCTAAAATTCAAATTACCATTTATTTTAAAAAAAAAATTAAATAAATTGGGTTCATAATTTAAAAAAATTAATAAATCATCATTATTTGATCAAATATATGGTCATAAATTTGCTCTGTCATATACCATAGGAAGAAACCTTGGTTAATCTAGTCTCCCTGAGCACCATCCGGCCCAGGTCCCTCAACGACTCTATCAAAAGCCAGATCAGCTACACTAACTATAGAAAGTGTGAGTAATTCCTATGTATGGGTGATTAAAAATGTACACCGTAAAAACCCCAGAATCCAAAAAAATATAGTAAAAATTTATAACAATCATCTCTAAACTAGTATATTTCTACAATATATATAAAAATAATATATAGATACACTCAACAATGACACATTGTCTCATGGTAATGTCTCAACAATAATGTCAATGTATGATTCTAGCTTGATGGTTCAACATAAAACTTTTATGAGAGAATATGTTCTATGAGATTGATAGCACTGATGAAATCTGTCTGAGAGGTGGTGCACATTGGGTATCACTATTAGAAATGAAAAGTAAATTCTAAATAGATACGATACATTTATGAGGATCACTACCAAGGATATGGGGTATACCCAAACCTCAATCCTGATTAAGCTGTTATATATAAGATTTGTGCCCATATATTGTTGGTCAAAAAATACCAGTGACACCCCACATTGTAACAAGATGATACAAGATCTCACACTAGTCCTCACAGAAGTTTTCGAAAAAGATTATCCAATAAGTCCTACTGAAGAAAAAAAGATTCATATGAGTATAACAAGCTTCGATACTAACCCTGTGGTAATATATATAAGAAACACTCCATTAAATAAATATATCCATGATATGCATGTTAAGGGCTCAAACCCATGTTTAAATAAGTAAATAGTGTGTATATGGAGTTCAAGACATATCCCCTTGGCCCTTGGTTCGGTCCATGTAAATTTCTCAAGCATGTATCAATATTGATGTAAACAGTATTCTACATCCCATGTACTTATTCCGGTCTCCCAGTACATGGATACACCCATGATTCCATACCTTATCCATGTCAATATGAGATTAAATTGTGTTTCCATAGTCGTATTCTATTAGTTCATGTCGGTGTAACCTATGAGGTACATGTTAATCCATATGAGAGGGGTCAAACACCATGTGATAAGGTCAAATGCTATGTGATAATTAACACTCTTACAAAAACCTAGCCATGTATATGATGGCCCCATCAATCAAGTATCTTCGTAGTACTTGTTGTGTTGCTTGAAATTTTTTAATGTTGTTAGTATTCTTCCCAGGAATGCTTGTCAGTCTACTACCTATGATTTTTTCATCAATAATGATATAAAAAATGGATATACTCCATAAGAGCCTCACCTTGTCCACTCACACGAATTTATCCTCTAAAACTATTTGAAAAATTAGAAAAATAGGTTACCATCACTATAAATTTCCCTTCTCAAATCTTGGGGTCTCCAATACGATCTAATGCACCCAAATTAACTATCATTGGGCATTACCCATTCCAAATAATATATGGATGTCCCATATAAAATCATTGTTCCAAGAAATAGGTGTGAAAGAATCAATTTCTCAACATGTGTTTCGAATCACGATGAAAATTAAACCCCATCGATGAATGAAGAATACAGTGTAGAAATTCACCAAGACGATCTGTGAAGAAAATCTCTGGTCCTTTGTTTTTCAAGAACTCAAATCATTTACATTAGAATGATAAATTTAGTGATAATAACATATAAATAAGAAATTCTCTAAATATTCTAAATGAAACTATCACATCCATCAATAAACATAAACTATTGATCAATGTACTTGTTGTTTAAACCATATTTTTCATAGAAAGAAAATAGGGGAAGAATCCAATAACTAAAATTTCTATCCTTTACAAGGTAATAAATTTATTAAGAAAAATCCTCTATCTTTTTTATAGGCATAATCTATCAATATTGCGGCAGATTGATCACTAATATTTGATTTGGTTGACGTTATCTTGAGAAAGAACATCCAACACTCCCACAAAGGGTTCTATAATGGATCTAGGGTTATACAGATAACCCTATAAATCCATAATAATCATATTATTAATGACTAATTTAGGCCACATTGTTAATGGAGAAATAAAAAAAACTTATTTAATTATTTTTCTTATTTTACTTGTTTTAAGCTCATAGAACCATTTCCACATATTCATCACACAAAAAATGGGTTTTCCATGCTTAGGGAAAAACCTACATTCTGATATCAATAGTTCCCTTGGATTTAAAATCTATGCACTTTTTAGTCATGTTTTTGGAAAATTCCATGAATGTTCTACTTAGTATATTTATTATATTTAAATCATTTACATTAAGAACAGTGTGCCTTAAATCCCACATAATCTTAGATCCTTGTCAGAAAACTAATCCATACAATATCCAAAATATAAATTGGATAATTTGAGTCCTTAAATTCTCCACACCTTAGGGATTCATGTTGGGAAAATCCCAAATAAGTGGTTATACAATGTGATTTCAGTACTAAGAATGCATTTGAGCCTCCCTCTCCAAGGTGATCTATAGATATTTCCCATGTTACCAACATACTTTCTCTGATATAATTGATCACCCATAAAGGATACTATCATGGAGATCCAAGATCTCTAACATATACTGAACAATGGTTTCTCCATCCATGATTTTCTTTTCACAGTAGTCGAAAACATTTATATATTGTGAACGTACCTCCTCAACTGCGACACATGGAAGACAATGTGTATGTTTTCTTACTCTGTAGGTAGTGATTTATAGTACACCACCTCTCAAACATCTCACAATATCTAGAAATGGCCAATAAATATAAATATTTCTTGTTTCCCCTAATAAAACAATGTAATTCACACTATGGAGAAACTCATAAGAACACATTGCCTTCCAAAAAACTCCAAATTCATTTATTGTCTATCTATAAAATATAGGTAAATAATTTTATCATTACTCATCCACTCCTATATGATCTGAACGTTCCTAGTAGTGGCTCCCAACACGTCTACTGCCAAGACTACCGACACTCCTAGTTTACATTAGTAAATGTGGGGCATGTATGATTTCACATAAAACCCCACAAATGATGCAATATGAATGGTGGAATCATAGTTCTTCATGAATGTAGCTTCCAACAATGGTATTGGTCCACCCAAAGGTGACCAAAGTCCATCATGCAAGCTTTCGACATGTCCTCCAGAACTTGAATGGTCTTCTCTATCCATCAATCATACACGAGGTGAAATTTTTGTGCACAATTGTAACTATGTCCTAATGACAACTTTAAATCCCCTACATAATGAATATGAGATGAATCAATCATGGTTATAAAAAACCTTTAATGTACCTCTATGGAATTGTATTATATCATACATGTATTTTCATCCCAAGATCTCTAATAAACTATTCTCTCATATGGCTAGGAAGTGGGTTAACATGGCGAGTCGGTCTATGATCACCCAAATAGAATCATGTCACATGGATGTATGTGCTATTACCATCATGATGTCTTTGGATATTCCAAAATAAACTATATAACATCGAATCATATAGTTAAACCTACTAGGACACAGGGAAAATCATCACTTTCAAATTGGTATGATATCATGTGATAAATTCCACAACTCCCTTCATCATTAATGTCCACAAAAATTTAAGTTTTAGGTACTGGATAATCTATGTGATTCCTAGATGTAGTTACAAAGTATATGAATGAAACACTCATAGTTTCTCCTCTAGAAACATCACTATTACCATTGCATGTCCTTAAAAAATAAGGACATCCTCCCATCATCATAAATTCTATCAGCATAATGTCCAACAGATAACATAGTACATATGGCATCATAATCGGTATCCCCAACCTATGAATGCTAGAAAAATTAAAATAGGGGAGGGTCAAAAAGCCTCGACTATAGTTAAGTTACACCATCTCCATATATATAGGATAACATAAACGGGGCCAACTAATCTGATGCTTTATTCTGAAACTGTTAACAACATCACATGCTAATATACATTTCAACTATATTCCCCTTAAAAGGAGTATAATGAATTTTGAGGTCATGTTCTTGGAGGAACTATAAATATAGCCTATGTCTGACATTGAGATCCCTCTGTGATATGATATACTTGAGACTCATCTGGTCAAAATAGGTGATAAAATTCTCGACCATCAGGCAGTGTCTCTGAATATTTTGTGTGAAGACCACCAATTCAAACTCAAGAACATGTGTTTTCATAGTTATTCTCTTGTGGTCTCAGCTGGTGTGATTCAAAGGTTTTCATTGATTTCATATACAACAAAACACAAGAAAGTCTGATCCCTGATGCATCATAGAAAACTATACACTTGAAACCCCCTATGGTAATCTCAATATGGGACCACTCATAAGTCTTTATATTGACTACTAAAAGTCCTATTGGAACTTCTATTTTCAAATAGAAGGCTTCCCCTTTCAGGTTAATGATATCATGGGTGCTGATATCTTGGATAAATCTAGTTTGAATCTCTCATAAATTATTATAAACTGAAGGATGATCCATACCACCATCACACTCATGAGTGGCACCTAAAAAGGAACTACCTCAACCATGGATGGTTAAAATGACACTCCTTCTACATATATATTATTTCTCAAAAATTGGACCTTCTATATCCATAACTAGCCCTTAATGATATTTCTATAAAAGTTGTTCCCTAAATATATGTCTTGAAAATTCCTCATGTATCTCACATGATCCTCATCATAAATCGAGTAAACAATGATATCGTAGATAATGGCTACCACGAAATGGTCAATGAAGGATTGGAGGATCAGATTGAAGAGTCCCATGAATAGTTGATGGGGATTCCTTATACTAAAGGGAATCACCACGTACTCATTATGACTGTATAGACATCTGAAAATGGTCATCAGTATATTTTATTCATGTACTCGGAACTTGGGGTCTCCTAACATGATGTCAACGTAGAGGTTTTTGTCTCAATGAAGAGATAATCATGGACAATCTTCTAGAATTATGTCCACATACTCTTCAACCACTATAATGAATAGATAACCCATAAAATCCATATAACAAAAGGTAATTCTATCCAATTGATATGTAATCAGATTAACACACCAATTCATGAGATGATACTACACTACCTAGGTTTGTTCTTCACCTAAAAAGGAAAAAAACGGTCTTATCACAACGGACACAACACATCATCCACCTAAAATATTCAATATTGTAATGAACTGTAGATCACTAGTGACTACCTTTTATGATATCATTGGGCCTCATCACTGCTTCAATGAGATCCTAATTGGAACTCTTACATCCAAGAGTCATGTCACTCTATCATCCTGAGACTATTACCATTGAGTCTTCTATAGTATGTGTCTACAAGTGTATGGTTTGAGCCAAGGGCTTGCCAAAAATCTATATGTATCGTACCATATTGGTGGAATAATAGAAATACTTGAAACATTGTATATAATTAATATACATAAGGTAAAAATTAAAAGTATCATACCTTAAACGATTTCTCAGTCATCTAGGTCATAAGCCTTGACCTCCTATAGCTACCCATCCCTTGTGCTATAGCTCCATAATCCTGGTGTGTACCATATAGGTGTGGTGTTGGTAACTAGTCAATGCATTGACCACCTCTAGATTTCCTCCAATATTATTTTACATGTCCTTGTCCTATTAGACCAACCTACTAAAACCCATTCCTCTATCTCAATGGTCCATCTACTATCTCCCTTTTATCCATATGATAGGTTGGGAAATAATATGTATGATGTGCCCTTCCATCACAAGATTAACACAACCTATCCATGCACATTTTTTGACCCATCATGTGAGCCATGAACTATACTTTTATTATCAAAGGACCTCCTCATGAACAATATTTCACATTCAAGCCACTAATACTGACTTCAACTCCCTGTTAGTAAAATAACTTATCTCGTGCTCCCACTGATGATAACCTCCATTTGTGACTTCTCATCTAGGAAACTCTCAAACACCAATGCTCACTCTATCACCCCATATAATTATCAATTCACTGAGTTATAACAATGTTTCAGATGCCTCTAAGAATTCCTCTCTCAATGTAAGGAGACCAAATGATATGATCCCGAACCATATCAATTGGGATCCTAATGTGGTTAGTAAACCACTATGAATACTAAAATACTATCATTTTATGTTGTTAAAGCTTTATTATCTTAGAAATTAATATAGATCTTATCATTGGGGGAGAAGAATCCTCTTTGAAAAGGAACTTGAGCTCTGACTATACTGGAGTCTCCTCTTTATAAGACTTGGTGATCAAACCCCACCATCGTCTTGTCGATCATGGAAGAAGGCTTAGATCCATAACTACCATCTGGTATACTGGTGTCTTGACCAAATGGGAAACTCATGTAACCACCTCAATCCAATCCCCATACTCATATATTTCTTGCAACATTCATTTCCTAATGGGTCTCTATCACTAAAACTCTTGAAATGTGCATAGCCTACACACCTCAACTGCATGAAATGAACAAAACATGCTCACCTCTACTGGTGGTGTTATAGATGGTTCCCCACCTAGATGAAACATCTCTAGAACGAGTCTATGTGTTCATTAATTTTCAATAAGGGGATAATCCTCATGATAGTTATGCTTAATCATATCTTATGCGCATCATGGAGGAGTTCTAAAAGTAAAAAATGTGTTACACGTTCAACTATTATATCTTGAGAGAGGACCCAATAATGAAAATAGAATCCACAACCCATCCTTATATGATTCATGTAAAATTATTTTTCCTAAAACCTGTGTACTCATGTAATAACTCTAAAGGTAGGAGATCATAGTTCTGGTGTAAGGATTAGTATACCTATACACAGAAACTAGAGTCTCTAGCCTAAAATCTGATCTCAAAAAACATAACATTATTTCACCAAACCATTCCCAAAGACAATACTCCCAATCTGTAAATAACATCTCAAATACCACACTTTTTGGACCCATCCCAATGGGACCCATTCTATAACTACCCATTCCCGTCTCAAATAGATTATGGGCTAGAGGCTAAATCTATTTAGGTAAATCATGAACAAGGTAGGCCTTATCCTAAGTACCTACACACACACACACACATCTCAAATCCCATACAATGCTGAAAGTTAAAAAAAATTAACAAAAAAGCATGATTACATCAAAATACGTCAACAATAGTATCATAATAATTGATGGGAATTAAAAATATTCATATACATTCCCACATCAATGATAATGAAAAAAACTCCTACCAAAATATAAATATGGGTAATAATATCATGTTACTATTGGTATTCACCTTAGTCTATCTGGTATTACTAAGCACAATTTGGTCCCAGTCCCCCAGGGACTCTCTTAAAAGTAAGATCACATGTACAAGACATGACACGTGTGGGAAAAGCCCGTGTATGGGTGTGTATACCAATACCCAGTAGGAAACCTTGATACCAAAAATCATATAATAATAGTATAATAGTAATCTATAGACTTTTATATTTCCATAATACAAAAAAACATCCAGATATGCTCAACTAGGACACACAATATATTTGTAATGGAAGTGTTGTAATACCATCATATTATTCCATCCTGATAGTTCCACAATACACACATTCAGGATAATACACAACATGTTTTTGATAGCATTTATGAATTTCATCTAAGAGGTAGTTCTCATAATGAATCCCTTATAGAAGTATAAGTTAATATTTTAAAGACTTATGATACAAAAATTAGTATTTCTTAAAAACCCATGGTGTATAGAAATAAATAAAAAATGATCAAACCACTATGTAGAAGATAAATTCTCATGTTGTTTGGTTCATTTTGATGCTATGAAAAACTCATTGGGATTGATGAAGATAGAGGGTCTAACTTCAAACCTCATAGAAGGATTCCATCATCACTATCCAACAATTTTTTCTAAAGTGATTGATGTTATATGTGTAAGAGGTGATTCCATACTAACCATACGAGAAATGATCAAGTAAATACAACCATATTGAATCTTTTCTATGATAAAAATGAAAATGGATCCAATCCCACACTGAAGGAGTATATGGAATTTAATAGGAGCATATGGTGTTTTCCCTTAGCCATCAGTCAAGCCTATGTAAAAGGTCCCATGCAAGTGTCCAAGTAAAATTATATTGGATGCTTCATCCAGTGTACATAATCCAATGTAATAGTACCATACTATTCCCATATATATCTGGAATGCAAGTGTCCCAATAAGTGTAAATGGTGTGCCCCAAGATATGTACTCATAGGCTTCTATGTACCATCCTAGGTACATGATGTGCAATCTGGGAGGGGTCACACACTGGATGACAATGTCACAGCCCCCTCAACCGAAATTGTACCCCTATTGTGCTAGAAAAGGTAGAATATTGATATTGACCTCCCAAGTCCCACCTATTATAGGCCCCGGGTTGACAACTACCACGGAGGGTATAGTAAAAACAGAAATAGGATCTGTTGCCCTCTAAGAGATAACATGAAAATGAGAGAGATAAGATAAACGACAACTAACCCCTGCTCAAAACACATTTTGAATGAAATCACATGTGCACATATATAATTACATTCTTGAAAAAGTACAAATGAAATGGAAAACTACAAGTATGAAAATGAAGTAAAAATTTAGTGACCAAGAAGCCCAAACTACTCTAGAAAAACCCAGATCTAGGAGTAACCAACTTGATATCCATCCAACTCAAAGGGACATGAAAATAGTTCATATAACGTTGTGTGACTATAATAGTATACCAAGTAGGATCCTACTTATATCCTCTCATGAAAAGGTAAAGAATGTATTCGAAGGAACAACGAACTACATGTGAAACTCACTCATCACCTAACCAAGTATAATATGTTCTCATTCTCACCATGGAAACTATCATCAAGTATTTCATAGAACAATATATAACATAATAAAGACTAATTGGGGTACACTGCTACCACATCCCCACTAGTTTTCGGATTTATACTAAATCACGCAGCTCCTGATAATCTCTCTCCAAAAAGGCTAGCTCGAAGACACATGTGCGAAGGACCACAAACTGATACTTGTGCAACACACCACCACAACCACATAAAAAAATTTAAATCAGTAGTTTCCATGAGACACCAAAACCTGCATTACATGTGTCAAGAATCTGGTAGTATACCTCAATACATCACAACTCATATGCAGAGTAAATATCCACATCCAATCACAACCTATACACACCATACCCATAATATTCCATTGGAAACATTATCCAAAATATCTATTTGAAATAACAACAATCAATTACACACCCCTATACACATATATATGAAAAAATAACCATTTTTCATACCCATACAATTAACTACCAAGAGAGGATAGGGGACCAATGGGATTAGTCATCCATCAATCCTCCCACAGGGTTTTTGGGGAAACCCCCCCAGGGCTCAGAAACCTCAGGTTGTCAGTTTCCATAATCGATAGGTTGGTGTAATGTATAGAAACATAAAATGTACATGATATTATATATATCACAACCACACTATGAGAATTACCTAGTATTAGTATCAACTGTATCTAAAATCACTTGGAATCTCAATTTCCACTACTAATTCTTGTTATCCAATAAAGAAACTACCATTTAAAAATATACATTTATTTAATTTATCCCATTTGATCAGTTAAACTATTTGTAAATACATTATTTAAAAATCAATTAACCATCATCATTTTCACATTACATTTCATTAGCATAACAAGAAAGTTCAATGATCTCTAGGAATATAAAAAATTATTCCATGGATTCCTATAATATAACCTCAGCATTGCATCCCAGTAAGCTACATACCCATTCTTTAAAAAGTAATTCATTTATTGAAAACATTATCATTTTCCATATTTCCATATTTTTATGTATTCAAGGAAAATATTTTAAATTACAAAACTGAAGGGACTCAACATGGTGAGTAGAATATCAACACATCGAGTCTTTTCCACCTAAAATAGGAGCATATACCCATCCATCCCTAAGAAGATAAACACAGAAAGAATGTCACATACCCCATGTGTCTCCACCTCTTATAGAAAAATGGTATGTAGGACTACCTGCCTCATTAAGTTGGGAAAGTAAAGTAGATTAACAAATAAGTAATTCAACAAGAATCTAATATTCACATCAATAGGTAAGCCCTACATCAACATATTCTATCAAATTTGGTGTCCTCTCTAACACCCACATGCAAAAAACAATGCATCTTGCCACTCTAGGAGTCATCGTATACCAAAAAACTCATCTTACCTACCCCAGATTCCATAACAACCATCTACACTCAGCCATCCTAGGCTCAGATCACATCACAAGTAGTCCGAAACAAACAAGATACTAGGATCTCTTCCCTAAAACAAGCCATTTAGCATTCACACAAAACAATATCTCATGGATCTAAATAATAAATAATCGGGTATTTACCAAAAATCGGGTAACTCAGACCCCATATTTATTTAAATTTATCACACAATCAGTTTCATTTTACATCTATAATTAACCGATTGGTTTTTCTCTTGTTCTATCTATGGGTAACCTAAGCAACAAGCTATCAAAATTATTTAAAAAATAAATTTAACATGCCTTTAATAGTTTTACCAAAAAACATCATATTGCTTCATATTAATCATCTGATTCAATTGAACCTGTATATCTATATCAATTCTATTATCATTAAATTACAAAATCAACCATATTCATTAAAATTCATCTTCAATCATAAGCCAATTAATTATATATACTTAGAAGTTATGCGTTATTTATCAATATTATATCACAGACATTCTAAAATAATAAAGGCATATATATCACACTATCTATAAAATTAAGAGGCAAGATATTATCATGGTATAATGCAACAACATTTCTATGCGATCGATTCCATTTCACTAATCTAGATCAAATATTTATTATGTATATTTAATTTTCATTCAAGGGTAAATATCATGATGTATCTATGGTTATACGTATGTAAACTGAGAATCAATGAATCCACTTCCATAAATGGTCATCATGATTCTTCACTCGATATTGAATCAACACAATGGATCATAATAAATTTTCCCACAATAACTGCATCTGCCCGAGGATGCTCCAACGCCATCGCCGCAACAAAAACTGAGAGAAAATCCATTAGATCCATGGAGATCATGTTAAATCACATTTAAATAAGGATTGAGATGAAATGGATCAAGAATTATACATGAAAAAAAGTAGGCAATAACTTTTAAGAAGAGGCGAAGGGCACTTCCTTGTCACCCCAAATTAGGTGTTACCCTTGCAGTAGGAAAAATTACAAGGGAAATAGGATTCAATGATTGAAGTTCAATAGAACTACTCAAAACTTCATTTCATCATGTACCACAAAAAAATTACAATAAATAAAAAAGGTGGAAGGTATCTCAGCCTTTTGAATATCTAAATAGAACAACAGTGTAGATAAAATTTCAACATTCAATTAAATGGAGTTTTGTTCAATATTATTTGTTTTAATAATATAAGGCACTCATACCCCTTGAAAAAATTAAATTGGAGTTAAGGTATTGTAATTGGCCTTAAATTCATAAAAATAATGATTTTAATGAATATTACATCAAAGATAACATCAAAGGGGTGAAACATTTAGAATCTGTAAACATTGTTCCCAAACAACCACTGGATGACTAATCGGTCCCAACTTAACAGTCTCGAACACAATGTCCACAACCTAACATTGGAAGAATCACCGAGTGTGAAAACTCTATTCACAACCTACTGTTGGAAGACTCATTTGGCCTAACTCATTAATCTGAGAATGACTATTCATAACCAATCATTGGATGACTCACAGGTCGAAACTCAGAGGACATGGAAACACTATTCACAAACTTCCATTGGTAGAATAAAATATCCTTACTCACAAGTCCTAGAAACACTATTCAAAACCTACCACTAACAAATAACTGATCCTAACACACTGGTCCAAGATACACTATTTGCATCCTACTGTTGTACGACTCACCGAACATGGAAATATTGTTCAAAACCAATCGTTGGAGGACTCAGCAGTCAAAAATCAGTGGTCTTGGTAACAAAGTACACAACCTATCATTTGATGACTCTGTAGTCCCAAATGACTAGTCTTATATAGAATATTCACAACATAATGTTGGGTGACTCAGTAGACCTAACTCACCAGTCCAGAAAACACTATTCACAACCTACCATTGGATGACTCACCAGTCCTGACTCCCGGGTCCTAGAAACATTATTCCCAATGAGTCAGAATAAGCCACCTAGACCTCCCAAAACACCCCCGTACACATTTTTTTCAAAATTAAATATATCATAGAGGTCCCTAATTTTACATCACATGCCTCACATACTATTTTCCCCCCGAGAATCATAAACCATGGGAAAGAGGAAACAAAAATGGGTTCTGAACAACCACCCAACGAGATACGTCTAAAAGTTATTACAACCCTAAGAGCTCAACTACATCATCATGGATTAATGTTAAACCACACAACAATAACTACCATCTCCTAAACACACTCTGAGATGAGATACCTCTCAAATGTTATAGAGCCACAATAAGAAACAAGAGAATTCCATCTCCTAAACGGAAAGAGTCTATAACCACTAAACGATCAACATTGCAATATAAGAGATACTAATAATAACAAGGGTTATGTGTGAATATCTATAACTCACATTCTTAGGAACTCACCTCCACACCACCATGACAAAATAAGACATGAAATATGGGGATAGCATGCTTGATCAACACATTATCCTGGCAGTCCTAGATCTCTAGAGGATGATCTTTGATGGTTGCATCATCATCAACGTCATTTATTCCCCAATTAATGATTTGAGATTCATCACAAAGACAATAATAGAGATGATACATGTGAAAAACATAGTGTATCTAGCTCATCTATAAGGGAAGTGCTACTTGATACGTCATAGATCTAACACAATCCATCATCTCAAAAGTCCCATCAAAATTAGGATAAATATTACACCCATGACCAACCCTCTATTGCCCACGATGGGGAATCATCTTTATAAACACATGATACCGAATAGAAAACCCCACATGTCTCATCCAAATATCTATATAAGACTTCTAATGATCTTGCATTATAATTATCTCATCACGGATTACCAAAAACAACTCTATAATCATCTATTTGAGTTTCAGTCTGCTAATTTATGACTCTTCGACCCAATCTAGCACAATAGAGAATAGAATGGTCAACCATAAAAGGATTCTAATATTTTTGTACCAATGGTGGAGTGAAAACGTTTAATTTATGAGAACTCCCCCAATGGTAGGTACCTCAACCACGATCCTTCAAAATCATTGATACTAGAGATAAAAATGTCTTCAAATGTATGGATGGTATGTTCTATCTGACCATCCATCTATGGATGAAAATTAGTGTTAAGTCATTTTTGAGAACCAAAAGAATATTGGTGACCTCTCCACACACTGGAGCTAAAACGAGGATCTCAATTGGAAATGATCATCCACATGACTCTGTGGAGTCTCACTACATCCTATAGATATGGATTTGAAAAAACCTCCATTGGGCTCGAAACATTGATTAATATGAAGTTTGATGATTTCTTTAAGTGATCCACTACATCCCATAATGATTCATAGCCTCTCAGATTTTTAGGTAAACTAGTAACATGTTCTATAGATATGTCATCCCACATCCACTGAGTAACATCTAATATCTAGAGACAACCATCAGGAATGTAATGCTCGGCCTTCACCTTCCTACAGACCAAACATCAAGACACATACTCTATAACTGCACTCTCCATCCCCAACAAAAAAAAATACCACTCAAATCATGATACATCTTTTTCATGCCATGATGTACTAATAAGGGTGAACAATAGAACTCCCTAATTACCATATCAAATGAGGCCAAAGGAATGAAAATCATTCCAAGAAAAAACACCCAGTGTTGTTCATCCTCAAACAAACCATCATGGGCCTCACCACAACCAACTCAGTCTCTCCAGACCTCCACCACTTGATCCCCCTATTGGGACACTTCTAACAACTAACCCAGAGATGAATTTACCGTCATCTTAAAATATAATCTTCTTCCCTCAACATCTCCATTAGCGATATGTAATACTAAATATTCTTACGTCACTCTCTTCGAATCACATAATTGAGGCAATGCATCACTACGCGACATCGTGCTAGGGAATCGGCTACAATATTCTCCTTTCAAGATGTATATTTATATTTTAAGTCATAATTGTTTAAATACTCTATCCCCCAATGATGCCGCAATTTCATTACATGTTGGGAGAAAAAAATACCACATTCTTTTATGATCGATGAGGACCCTAAAAAAGATCACCAAACAAGAAATGTCTCCACTACATTAGGGAAAACCCTACTGCCACCAACTGGATTTCATGGGTATCAATGATAGGTTTGTGGGGATTCAACTACAGAGGCCCATAAGGAATGAACAATATTTTAAACATTAAAACATTCCCAAATGAAAATGTGATGAATCATAGAAAATCTCAATATGAACTCCTTCTAATGGAAGACAATGAACATTATCACTGACCATCATCTACATGAAATAATCAAAATCTATCTATAACAGATGCTTCCTTAATAAATCCAGTTAATTTTTGTTCAAATCCATTATAGGAGTCAAAACAAGAGAGAAATAGGATATAAATATCCAATAATAGCCTTTGAGAACAAAAATTTCACAACTCTTCAACTATCTTGTGTGATTTCTAGGACCCAACTTCTTCTATATTTAATGGATCCTTAGTAACATCCTACTGGGTTACAATATTCCCTTAAAAATAACCTCTCACGCAATGAAATCAAACTTCAACAACATCAATGACATATTCTCATGGAAATGAACTTCTTAAATAGCATGCAGATGCCCCATTTAATCATCCATGGATGCAGAGTACATAAATATGTCATCGATGAAAACCACTATAAACATATCCAATAATTCCTAAAACACAACATTCATCAACCCCATGAACACAATTGGGGAATTAGTCACACTGAACAACATCACAGATAAATTGTACTGCCCATGACAACAGAAGAACACAATATTTTGGATATACCCATACTTTACATGCATTTGATGATATCATGAATGCAAATAAATCATCCAAAACAAAAATGCACACTACAGTTTATTGAATAAATCATCAATTAGTGGAAGAGGATTACTATTCATCCCTTTCACTCAGTTCTAGTGGTGAAAATCGTTACACAACATCAGACTTCCACCTGTCTTCTTCATGGAGTCAATTGGTTTACCCCACAATGGAATGATTATCCGAAAGAAACAACACAAAACTATACCATCGAGAGTATACATAGCTCTCTCAACTCATAAGGCGCCATCCTATATAGATATAAAGAGATACAAGACACGACTAGAAAATGATCAATCTCACGTCGATGAAGAAATACTACAAAATATTTTAGAATGATATTAGAGTACTCTTTCATGAACTTTGGAAATTCAAAATACTAAAAATATATAGATCTCAACATCTACATGGCGATCAAGGATGATATGGACAGAACACGCCGCAGGCCCATTCATGGGCCTTGCTCACCAACAAGAATTGATAGCTCTCTATCAACGTTGTAGAACACCACCTCCTTCTAGAAGATATACAAAATATATTAAACCAAATAAATCTAATAACATATGGGGATGTAATCATATTATTGTATTTTTAATCATAGGAACTCTCCCCAAGAGAAATGCAACCTATGCACCATCTCATATTCTATACATATTTAAAAAAAGGAAACTCGACCCTCAACTAGCATATTAAACTCCATGGTTAGGGAAATCCTATCTACCAAATGTAAAAAGGAAAAGAAAAGGAAATGTGATATAAATTACTGTGTAAATCTTGAATCAGACAAGGCATAAACCCACGTAGAATATAAGAAAAGGGTTCCTTGAACAATGTACGAATCTTAGGGCACATTCTACGTTAACGTAAGAAGATGACCAAAACCTACTCCATAACCTCTCTGACCCTAATAAAGACCACCTCCACTGTCATGCTCTACTTTCTAGAAAGCAGAGTCTCTGAAGGAATTCATTTTCCTACCTCATCTACTCTTTATCGATCCAATTCTAGGACAACCTACAGCTAATTCCTTCGATGGAACTGCCTCAATGGAGGAACATGGAGCAAAAAACGAAACACACAATGACTTCTCAAAATTTTTAGGCACCCATGCCAACAATGACCTCAACCTGTACAAGAAAAATAACTTCCAGATACCTTATTATAATACTGAGAGCTGCTGCACCCAGAGAAACGAGACCATGAGGTCTGGGTCCTAGCCTCAACTGAATGTAAACTATTATTCCTTGAAAACACAGAACCTATTACCACATCTCTGATTTGTGAGTAATACTAACTATTACCCTTTCATGACAATCATGTTATAGCTAACAGCCTCTTGATGACCTCTACCATCACCATCACCTTGAGTTATTTGTCAGCATAAATAGTGTGACCTAAGGATATATCATTGAAGTCAAAGAATCATAAATGTACCTTACCCTAGCCTCCACATATATAATCAGTTCTGAATAATAGCTCACAAGGTTCCTAAAACGGGTCACAATCTATCACACAATAGTGCTCCCTTTCAATAGAGTAAGTAGCTCATAGTAACTAGCCACCTACATGGTCAATGAAATAAACCCGGCTCTGAACTTCTATCGAAACATATACCGTGAGACTACCATCTCCTCACGATCATTGGGGAATAAGAACCACCACTTCTTTACTACCCCAGGTAGAATCATCACAAACAACAATATGATATCCTCCTTCCAATCATGGAAAAAATTAAAGGATATCTCATCCTCCCCCAACCAGTATTATGTGAATGTATTTTAAATGGACACTTGTTACTTCGATAGACTCTGACAATTAATCTCCCAGAGTGTCATCATACAATTTTTTATTTTGTCAACCTCTACATTATGGCGATATTCTCGTGCATAATACTAAACATCTTCTATGAATATCAGACGAGGAATTCTACCAATATCCATACTTGCAAAAGAGTAAACAGTTAGATCTCCTAAACCTATAATATGGAATATATTGAAATAAATTAAGTGTTTTATTTTATTTATTTTAGATTATCAAATCCCAAGGTCTACCCATTCAATCATAGGTTCCAATAGAGTGATTCTTGATCCATTACTAGGTCTCTAAGCTAAAATAAATATAACCTCATTTATTAGCCACTATAATATTTAAGGTACATGCATCAAGTCACAGGTGGCTCTAAATACCTTGGTCTCGGCCGGACTCCCGTGTTTACAGTACATTATAAACATAGATATCATAATTCACCTACAAACCCAAGCTACCAAACCCACTCTTAACTATATAACACATAATATCCCTCAACATTCCCTCTGATATAACTCTCTAAAGACCCACTCACCAGAATGTGTACCCCTCCCAGGATGGTAATGGGAGAAATGAGACAGTGATCCCCTCGAGTCCTACCTCATGGAGGATCCTAGTTGGTGACTATCACTGAGGGTGCCGTAAACAGAAAAATACAATGAATTACCCACTAATAGAACACATGTGAAAATTGATAGATAATATGTATTCCATCCAAATCCTACTTAATCTAGAATATGAATGAAAACACCATTCACAGATGTAATTTCATGCAAGAACTACTAAAAATAAAATGGAAAACTACAAGTACCAAAATAAAGTAAAACGGTAGAAACCATGAATCCCATACACCTTCTAAAAACCCCAATGAAAGTAGTAACCGTAATGATATCCAACATTATCAAACTAACCTAAAAAGTAATTTATATAACCTAGGGTGTGTATATCAAAATTAAAAATAGGACCCTCCATAGAGCCTCTCATGAAATACTAGAGAAAACAAGCTAAATCATAGTAAATAACAATTGAAAATAACTCGTCACCTAAAGATGTATGAAATTTTTCCAACCTCACCCTTGATAATCTCACCAAGTATCGAATACAAGAGAATATAATAAAATATAGAATATCAATGGTACCACATTACTACTTCCCGAGTATTTTTCTGCACGTCTTCAGTATCTCTCTCTAAAAAGGTTAGGCCAAAGACACCTTGGTGAAGGGACACAACATGAACCTCATGAAACTCAACAACGCATCCACATAAAAAAGT
The DNA here is from genome assembly GCA_963277665.1 of Viscum album. Lineage (NCBI taxonomy): Eukaryota > Viridiplantae > Streptophyta > Magnoliopsida > Santalales > Viscaceae > Viscum > Viscum album. The sequence goes on from OY728152.1 coordinate 1,430,949,637, forward strand.
ATCATGGTAGTTTCCGAGAGCCACCATATCCAATATAATTTTTATTAAACATCAGGTATTATACCTCAAGCCAACAAAACCCATACACTGAGTAAGGATCCTCAAGCCACCACAACATATACATGTCATTCCCATAGTATTCCTTAAGAATATATATCCATAAAATATGTTTTTGAATTAACTACAATCCATTATAACCCCCTACACACATATATGGTAAAAAATAACTACATAGAATACCAGTCGAAGAAAATACCAAGTGAAATGAGAGGGGGAAAGGGGTTAGTTAGCCATCCATACTACCACTAAGATGTTGGGGAAACCCCCCAGGGCTATGAATCCTTTGGGATTTAGTTTCAATAACTCACAGGGTGCAATAGAATATAGAAACAAAAAAATTACATGATAAAATAGAGCTAAATGGAACACTATGGGAATAAAGTAGTCTTATGCTCAACTCTAGGTAACGTCTCTAGGACTCCCATCCGACCATAAAATGACTATAAATTAAATAAGTACACAACCATTTAATGAGATAAATTAAGTTACATTATCCCATTTTCTCCATTTCTCACTATGTTAATTAATTATCTGACCATTTATTAACCATCATCATTTCCACTTTACATTTTATTATCATCACAAATTTTTCCATTCCCTCTAGGCAAAACCAAACTAACTCCATAATTTATCAGAAATAAAACCTCAACATTGAATCACTGCATGCTCCAGCACCATCGGTATAACATTTATTCATTTATTAAAAACCGTTACACTTTACAAATATCCCTATTTCTAGGTATTTCTGGAAAACAATCTATGCTACCAAACACAAGGCATTAAACAAGATGAGTAGAGAGATACCTGAAAGGTATTTTCCACCATTATTAGGAGCGTAGACCCATACATACTCAATAAAAAACATGTAAATCATGTGGCATACCCCATGCATCATAACAAATTTGGATAGAGGGTTTGAAAACCCATCTACCACAGGTAAGGTGAATGTAAAGAAGGAAAAAAATTACAAATTCAATAAAAATCCAACGTTCACATCCACTGGTAATCACATCTTCAACCTGTTTCATCTTCTCTAGTGTCCTCCCCAACACCCACATGTATATATAAATGCAGATTTCCACTATAGGAATCAAATTATACCACAAGAACATGGCCTCCCCACCCCACATACCACAACAGCCATCTAGACACTGCCATCAATGTCTCCCGCCACATCCCAAAAAGTAGCAAAAAAAGCACCACCCTGCTCTTGGCCCTAAAACACGCGATTTGAATATCATACACAGTACGATGTCACATCTCCAAAGTATAAGGAATGTGGAATTTATAATAAATCAGGTAACTCATAGACACTATAGAATTACATTTTTCACACAATTGATGCTTTATTACATCTAGAATTAACTAATTCATTAATTACTACTTCCTACTATGGGAAACCTAAAATACAAACTATCACAATTTACCATAATTAATTAATTTTTTTTAACATTACATTAATTATTTTATCAAAAAGTAAACCATATTTAGGTTCATCAACCAATGAAATTATACTTTCAAATATACATCAATTTGATTATCATCAAATTATGAAAGGAACCAGATTCATTAACATACATCATTAATCAGAAGCCTATTAATTATTGAACAATCGAGGATTTACATTATTTATCAAATTTCTATCACGAACATGCTAAACCACGAAATTAATAGGTATCACATTATCTATCAAACAAGTGGAAAATAGTTATCATGGATTAAAGAAATGACGTCACTATGTGATCGATATCAATTAATTAATCCAGTCCAGATATTTATTTGTCCAATTTCATTATTATTTAAGGGGTTAAATCATGTTAGATTTATAATTTCACATATAAAATAGAATTAGTGAATTCAATAACTCACTAGTTTTTTTTTCAAAATCATTCTTTCGATAATAGATCAATGCAATAGATCCCAATCAAATTTTCCGTAATAACTACATCCACCCAAGGATGTCGCAACACAACTACACCTACAAAAAATAGAGAGAAACTCCATTAGAACCACAAAGATCACATTACATCACAAGGTGACAAGAAATGGGAGGAAATTGATCAAGGAATATATAAGAACAAAGGTAGATCATACCTTGAAAGAAGAGACAAATGAAACATCATGGGTATACCAAAATAGGGGGTTCCCAGGTAGCCGAAAAAAAACCATGGGAAACAAGATCCTAGGATTTCCATTCGATAACAAGAATCCTAGGATCACGCTTCTATGTACCAAGGGAATATGAAATGAAATATTAAGATATGAATTTATCTCAGCCTATTAAAAATCCAAACAAAGTAGTAGTTTAGATAATATTTAGATTTTATGTTAATGGATTTCTATTGATGATTACACTTTATGACCGAGTAAGGCGATAAGATCATTCGTAAAATTTAGATATAAGTTATAGGCATTTATTCAGCCCTAAATACATTAAAAAAATTATATAAATGAATTTTATGGAAATGATAACGTCAAAGGAGTGAATGTAGAGAATATTGGAAACACTGTTCACAACCCACCATTAGAGGACGCAGTGTTCATGACTCACCGATCCTAGAAAGAATGTTCACTACCTACTATTAGATGACACACTAGTCCTGGAATCATTGCTCAAATACTACCATTGGTTGACCCATCGGTCCTGGAAACAGTATTCCCAACCAACCATTGGATTGCTCATCGGTCCTAGAAACACTATTCCCAACCTACCTATGAAAGATTCACGAGTCCCAAAATCACTATTTAAAACCTATAGTTGGATGACTCACTAGTCCTGGAAGCACTATTCACAACCTAACAATGGAAAAATCATTGTACCTAGCTCACTAGTCCTGCAAACATAGTTTAAAACCTTCTGTTACATGTATCAGCAGTCATAACTCACCTATCCTGGAATAACTGTTCCCATCCTACGGTTGTATGACCCAACGGTCCTAAGTCACTTGTCCTGGAATCACTATTCACAATGTGTTAGAATAAGTCTTCTTGAACTCCCATAACACCATAAGAATTGTATTTTCACAAAGTGATGGACCAGGGTGGTTGAGGAAATTATGGACAAGGTCACATGCCATTTGATCCATAAATCCATCATGAAACCCTTCAAAAAACAAGGAGGGGTCCACTCATTATGTAACTCTAGAGTAGATGCTGTGTTGAGAAACATTTTATAGAATCAAAATTCTTCATCATATATACACATGAGATGCTGCTATCATGGATTTCAATTTTGTTTCTTCTAGTGAATGTGGATCTACTCCATCTATGCCTCTTCATGGACACTCCTTATATTCTGTCCTTCTGAATAGTTTAGAAAATGCATGTCATGGGTCTGCGTCATCTTTACACACACCACTTGAAATGGTTGTCCCTTTTTATTATATGATACTTATGAAACTACTATCATCAAATTATCCTTATTGCACACCAATATTGGATCTATGATATTGAAATGTTGCACTAGGAAATGAGTGTGAAATGATCGCTTCCTTGGTGTATGGGTCGAACAACTAAGAAAACAAACCCCTGATAATGAATGAAGAATATATGAGTGAAATTACCAAATAACATCTATGGGGAATGAACATTGGATGATGTCCACATCAGCATTGATTCATTTTCAATATAATGATCAACGAAATGATAATCAAATAAACACATGAAATTCCCCCAATTCCAGAATGAAACTAACCCATCCAATAATAAGCATGATCCGTAGATCAATATGATGGTTGATTGATCAGAATTTATCATCAAATAATTTAACAGTGTATGAATAAAACCAAAATAAAATTTCCTACCTGGAGATGGACCGATCACAGACAATGAAAAATGTTGTGATGTTATCATTGGTGATATCTCTAATTCTTGTTGCACACTGATCTCCAATATTCAATTATGTTGATGTTTTCCAGATATTGATCCTCTGATTCTCTTTTTAATGGATCTCCAATTGTTGTATTGTTATTGGGATAACCATAAAAATCCATCATAAATATTTTTGTATAAAATAATTTAGTTTTCTATGCCAATGGATAATTACAATAATTGAATTTAATTTAATATTGCATTATCATTTTCAAAAATAGCACATGGAATTAAATATTATATCGTGTATAGGGTAAGACCCATGGTATGAACTCAATGGTTCCCTCAAATATCCAATTTAGGACCCCCTTTACATGTTTTATTACATTTTTTGAAAAATTCACATTCATGCAATTTAATATATTCAATATAGTTTAAACAGTTATTCTCAGGACATTGGGCCTCATAATCGCACGTTATCTCTGCACTTGGTCTTGAAAATAATCCATAGAATATCCCAAAATAATAAATGGAAAATACAATTAATTATAATACTGTTACAATAATTGAATGAGTATAATTAACATATGTTATCTTATATCGAAATTTATTTCGAAAGATCATTTAGAGAACTTCTTGAGAAAAATATCCATTAATCATTGAAAAATGATTTTTTAAATGTCTTTGAAAACCTATTTCTTGAAAAACCAATTAAAAAAATTCCCCGTATATTAGGGAAACAAATTTACTTTAAAAAATATTATTATAAATGTGTAAAGAAAGCATAAATGAAATGATAGTTATTAAGGTAGATAAATTAGTACATTCAGAACATTCCTTTTTCACATTAAGGAAATTTAGAAAAGTTACTTTATTGAAAAATGAAAAGAATATTACTTTTGAAAAAACATGTAAAATGAATATAATTAAAAAAATCCATTTAAAATTCATATGATAATATTATAACATTTTTTAAAACATTCTTAGAATAGACCGTTTGAAAAAATATAGATTTATGACGAAAAGGGGAAATAATGTCGGATTTTATTAAAAACATTTCTATTAATACAATAACTAATAAAGAGAATAAAATGTGGTACAATTATAGTAATATATCATGAATAACTATAGGTAAATAAATAATCATTCAATTATTGATATATTGATCATAAGATTTCATCAATGGTAGTATAATAAAAAATTATCTGGATAATCAGTGAAATTATAGTAATAAAATTGCACCACATGGGTAACAATGAATAAAAATATACACAGAAATATTACATTTTATGAAACATAATATATCATTCGGAGAATTATATTCATCAAATAACATGTTAACGAGGATGTATATACACCTTGTAAATCAATATTTGTGCATAACATAACATTTTTCTCAAATAATGAAAATTGATAAAAAACAATTCATCACCGATTTCAAATTGTATATTCAATTTAGATTATATAATTTTACCTAAAATCATACATAATTTTTTTAATTATTAAAATAAAAACTGTTTTTCATTGAAAATTTTGTTTTTAGAAAATGAATTTCATTATTTTAAATTGTTCCTCCTCAAATTTCTATATAATTTGTAATTATTCATTTTATATACATGTGTAATACATATTCCCATAATTTAGATAATATTATTTGTAACACCCATTCCAATGGATAGGTGATAATAGTAATAATATATTAATATTAATTGTATATTATAGATTTGGAGATATCAGTAATCAATTTAATGTAGGGTGTCGAAGGAACATGGTGTTGTGTGATAGACAATAAAAACTATGTTTATTAATTAACTCTATCAATGATCTATGATTCACAAAGATAATTCGTAACATGGTATTCTGTATGAAGAAATGATAACATGGTGAACTGTACAAATCATGAAACCAACTAATTTTAAATTATTTAAATAATAATAATTCTTAATAAATCATGGGGTTACAGTCACCCCATTAAAATTAATTTCCCCCTCGAAATTAATATCGATAATGATGTGATAAATACTTGAATTATAGTTTCATTGAAACCCACATAATAAAAATGAATACCAAAAAATCAACTAAAATGGAAATCTAGAAACATAATCGTTGTGCAACGTGACTGATAACTACGTTTCCACATAGGAGAACATTGTTGGAAGGTGAAGCATTGTACATGGAAGAAAATTATAAATAATTATGGAGAGTGACATTGAGAAGTGATCATAAGAAATTGGGTGATATAAATATGTTTATTGTTTATAAAACCTTAAACCAATTAGGTGTGAAGATGTCATTAATATCACAAAATTGATGATAATAGGAAACTATTTTCATTTATGACCATGTTCCCAAATTTGAGTTTTTTTAAAGAAGATACACATACTAGATTTAATTCCATTTCATGTGAACAATATTACCCATTGGTTATTCATTAATAAATCCCCACTTCATCGATTAAACCATGTCATAAGGGATAGTTATTCATTATTGAAGCAATAATAGATAATGAGATATAAAAAGTGAATAACATGTCATTCCATCTAAAATTATTTAACATCATAACAGATTGTTTTGAACTGGTTATTCCATATTAAAAAATCGTCATACCAAAAGATAGTAATTAAATCTATATGAACTCATCTATTGTTTATCTTATATCATTTCATAAATAATCAACCATATAACCCATCAAAAATATGAAAATACAAAACATTAGATGGTGGGTAACTATGTTTCCAAAATCATCCAATTATTGACCACCACATATAACATAAAGTATTTCTTAGAGGACACACTCCAAACATGTGAATACCATCATCATGTACTCTCATAAAATATGTAAATAAACTAAATTTTCCTAAATACTTATTGAAAATATCAATTCAGACTTATTTCAAATATTTCTGTACATATTCCATAAATCCGAATATAATGTAAACATCATCAATGATATAATTTCCCTTTTTGTAAACTAATCTAGAATTAGTTCAAAGGTTCTAAAAACCATCAAATTTAATTTTAAAATATCATTGTATATTATTCCTCACAAAAATTGTTTTCTAGAAACCAGGAACATGTTAATAGTTTCTTTCAATTAATGTAACATTTCAATTAAATAACATTTCGTGGTCATCAGTATAATTTATCATATTCTTGAAAATCATTAAATAAAAAATTTACAGAAAATGTTGATATACATTATAATTCATATATAATAATACTTTAATTCAAATACCTTTTTACATTGATCATTCCACTTCCTCCTTAAGCTATTAACTGATATTCATTATCATATTCCATAATACAAACTTTCTCTCACAATTCATTCATTGTCTCTTCATTGTCGATGATATAACCATTACTCACACAACCCTATTGATTCTATTCATGATCATTCCATATAAGGAATATATTTTCATAATTCCCATACCTACAACATTTAATGAGGGAAACTATCGATGACACTACATGGAAAAAATTATTCTCATCCCTTACATTACTTATACTTTTCATTTTCCAATTTCAGTTTCATTCTATTTGTCCTATTCCATTGTCAAATTATCATCCCATTCTTCAATGACATCCACATGGGTGTTTCTTCCTAAATTATAAACTGAAATTAAACAAAAAACCATTTCATCAAAGGTATCCATTAAATAGAATTTCTTTATACTCATTATTTATATTCTTTGGTTAGTTTGAGATATTTTTTTGTACATGTTTTTAATTAATTTCTTTGAAAAAAGATTAGGCATTATCACAACATCCATCAATATAGTTACCATCCAATTTGACTGATCATATGTATATTATATTTCACATCCAATATTATCCTAATTCATTTAGGTTCTTTTAGGTAATTTAATATATATTGATTATTTATATTAACTATCACGTGTGTGTATGAATGATTATAGGGGTACTGATAAATCACTCTCTAATAAAATTCTTTATGTTTATATCTCTAGATATACTATTTCATTAAAATAATGGGTTTATTGACCTAATTATGGGAATGATTGGTTTTAAAACATTTTCATGAAAGAATATAATTAGTTTTCTCTCATAAATATTAGAATAATGATTTTCTTAACACTTTATTTCCTAAGAATAGTATTTTCTAGTATATTCAGGTTAATTGAGTTTTTCCATATTTCCATGTTAATAATCATGTTATGATAAAAATTGAGATATTCATTTCATTTCCATGAAATCTCATGTCATCAATAATATGTCTTATTATTAATGTATACCTCACAGTTTTGAATTTCTCATTTGTTATATGAAAATTGAGATGTATTTTGATTCATTTTTGATTTTTATGGTTCTTAAATGATTTTTTTAAGATCTTACGTCATCCTAACATGTTTTATGATTATAATTTATGATATATTTATCATTTATTATCATAATTATGTATTATTATGGGTTCAATCATGTTATGATAATTTTTCACCTACTAAGTTGTTGTGCTCATCAATATCTTATGATTTCAAAATCCTAAGTTATGAAAAATATTACATTAGTTAATATATCATCATGAGGGTCTATTTGACACTTATTATTGAATAATGTTCATAATTTTAACAAAATAATATGTTTATATAACCAATATCCAACAAAATAATCCTTCTAGTACTTAGTGTGAGAAACTATTTTGAGATGTAATATGAAAATCACGTGATTATTTTATTAATTATGTCAGGTTTATAAAATGATTCTATAAGATCTCTATAATTTTTATTTTACATCATTCATAAATCATTTATAATGGTTAGTAAATAGAATTTTATTAGACAAAAAATATCCCCCAAGTGTGTCAAACTAGATGGGAATTTATGACACATTATTGAAAACTAGGTAACAATAAAGTTAATGATAAATTAATATGTTTTCATCATTTTAACCCATAGTTAAATCTGTAATAGATCATAAATCCACATGTAGAGTCTAAAATTGATACTATTTCTAGGAAAACCACATAAATATGACATTACTAAGAAGTGATCATGGAAACTTATATGTAGTGATATTACAAGGATATTAACTACTATTATCATTTATCAATCCAACAAATATTCAATAATACCTCAAATAACAAAAATGTGTATCTTTACCCCTGAAAATATGATTAACCATTACTTATATACCAATAAATTATAGTAAAAACAATATAATATCAATGTTATATTATCCCAGTTCTGATAACAATTGTGGTACTTCATACATATACTCTCTAGCCTAATGCCACAAAAATATACATTCTATACTAGTTTGATTATAACAATTTATTATTGGATATAAGTATTTTAAAGTTTCATGACATAAAGAAATTGATTTATTATATATATTTTCAAGACCTTTACGGTTTAAAATTTTAGATAATTTGGAAAACATAAACTAACAAAACCCTTTTCTTTCTCAACTAATAGAATTTTTTCAAAAAATAATAAATTGTTTATTCAAAAATAATTCCTATACATATGTATGAAAATATACACATAACTATCATATTATAAAAACAAAGTGTAATTCTTTTTTTCATGTCCAGGGGAAATATAAATATAAGAATTAGTGATCCCATATCCTAGGTATGGGAATTGAAAAAACTAAGGTAATTATTGAATAAACATGGCATAAATATTACAGTATCAATAAGTAATCTCAATCCCATATTTAGATTAAAATAAAAGAATAATATATACTTGGATCATTATAAAATAAACATATCACAAGGATAATAATAACAAGTTACATGGCGTTGAACTGCATAATGTCATGAGGCTAATTCAATACCGTACGCTAGGACATCAAGATTGTAGGCATCAAAATATGACCACAAAGGAAATGTATTTTTGATGAATAAGAATACAAGAAAATATTCAAACATGTTTTCATCTTAAGACTTACTGATTCATTGTGTTATATATTGTTTGTTCACACCCATAACATTATTTATTTCCAAAGCATTCATTATATGATCATTTTATTAAACCATATGTAATTAACATTTTCAATAATTATTTGTATTGGAATAATAACATAAAAATATACAATACATTTATCCCTGTTAATAAATGGGATAACATGATCATAATAAATAAATCAAAATAATTATATGGTAAAACAATATATATTATACATACCAATAATTATATTTTTTAGGATAATAAAATACTGAATTCCAATACCATTCCTCATGTTTATAAAATGTATAATATGATCAAAACTGATCTGATAAAACATTAGGGAAGGTAAAATAATAGAATGCAATCTTTCTAGTAATCATCTATATTTTAACAAAAACATATGGAATACCAATACTTATCCTAATTAAAATGAAATAGTATTCATTCAATGTTAACATTATCAAATATGCATTATCTAAAATATATTTTTCACTCCATATTGATAAATGATTTTATTTCTATGTCAATGTTATAATTTCATGATCATAATTGATCTAGATATATATGGAATATTATATCAAATGAACATTTCACATTTTTAATGAAATAAATATTTTTTTATTATGACTTATAAGAATACCATTTTAAACAAATAAGTATTTGAATAACACCATGCCCAAACAGACTGCAAATATAATATTAAGATATATAGGGCCCAAACCCACAAAAGAATAATATATATTAGAGGATAAATAATGATACATGAATCTCATGAGGGATAATTATTTTGAATATTTCAAGGGAAATTTAATAAAAAACATAAAGAAATTACAAAATTGTTTTTAACATATTCATAGTAGAAAATTCTAGGGTTCTATTTATAAAGAAATTATAAAAATGGTGAAGTGAAAAACCTTGAAAACATTTAATTTTGAAAAAACTCTTTACTAATGGAGGTATGAAAATTAAATTATAGTTCCACAAATAAAAAGTGGTTTCGATGATAGTAGATGTTGTTTAAAAAGAAAAAACTGTTAAAAACATATTAATTTACACTCATTTAAAAAACATAATGAAATAAGATTAGTAACGCTATACTGGTAAATAAAATAATTTTCCCAAATACGATTATTTTAATTCCCACACCTCAATTACCCATAGTGGGTGCATTATTACCTAACATTGGCATGATTATAAGGAATAAAGTCTCGAAGGACCGATCAGTTTAGAAATCATGGAAAATAGATTACATACATGATGTTCAACATTAAAACATGAAATGATAAAAAACAAAAATTTATTCTATTAGAAACGTACAAGCCTCCTAGATTGTGCCTAAAAGTCACTCATAAAAAACTTCTTCCTTCATGGGAAAATAAAACATATGAAAGGCGTGATCTTCGATGCTCAATAAGGGTAAATTAATTAGCAGAATCCATTGACTTTTAAGGAATGATGTGTAATTAAACAAAAGCCTTTTAAACATAATCTTGAACATAATATGGAAAAAATAATTCAAACATTACCTTATAAACAAGCACATGTATATTGTACTAATCGAATAATCACATGTAAAAACTAATTTCATAATGACAGAATGTATAATATCGGTCTTTAATATCTATGTCAAGGCCTCATGATAGGACCTATGGGCTCACTATAACCGAAACCAAACCTGGAGAGCCTCTGTAACCGGACTCCATTCTAGAGAGCCTCTGTAACCAGACTCCAAACCATAGAGCATCTGTAACAGGAATCCAACCTGTATGGTCTACTGTAACCAGACCCCAACCCAGAGGGTTTACATTTACTAGTCCCTAACCTGGAACATACTAGTCAAATACATTAATCATAAGAAAATGTTGAAATTAAACATAAACATTCGTATTAAAACTAGCATATGAAATATCAATACATTACCCATAAACCATGAAATTTATAAAAATAACACGTCCACGGTCAAACATATCACAAAAAATTCTATACAATAAGGATTATTTGTATAATAATAAATCAAATTCAAACAAATTTAAAATCTATTAAAGGATGTTGACATAGATGAAAATGATCAGTAAAATGCTCTGAGAGAAATACCCATTTTTCATGAAATCATTTAAAATTATCACAATATATATAGGTAATAATTTAAAATGGATATTTGAATCAAAGTGTCTCATACCACTATGAAATATTTTAAAATAATTGTCATTTGAAAACATTTTTTTCTATATAAATAAATCCTTAAAATCATTTGGAAAACATGGACATTAATTAAAAGGATTTAGAAAGATAAATATTAAAAAAAAATATAATAATGATCTAGTTAAATACACCCTCCCATTAGAACTTAAAATATTCCTTTTGAAATCATTTTTATAATATATGGGTATCTATATTAAGTATGTCCCATAAAATACTAACACATGAACAATCTTGGATAATAATGAGATTGAGAAAATAACCCTCACCTTGTTGTAATCAATCAAGTCATATGAAAAAGTTTCAACAACCACCAAATAAATCATAGAATATCATAAATATAAAGATAATAATGATAATATATATCAAACAGTAGTACACGATACACCACATGCAATAAATAAGTGGTGAAAAAATGGAAATCTCACAGAATTATAAGTGAGATAAGAAACCCCTTACGTCGTGTGCAAATTGACTCGCCCGTATATTCCTTGTTCTTCCATAATAATAAACATAAGTTAATTTAAACTTTCTTAAGAATATTTTCATGTTTATTATTACTTTTATATCACTTATTACCTTACTATAACAATTAGTTAATTATTTTAATTCATATCATACATTTTGTCGATGTTGGGAAATTGAGTCCTAAATGAACTGGTTATAATTATAAATTGTCCATGTGGTCAAAGGTAAATTATATATATAATTATATTACTCATTTAGATTTCATATATATCAAATATTTCCAGTATATGTATGTATTTATGACAGTACATAACATTTGGAGATAAGAAAAGAAATGCACCGTTCATAGAGACGGTAAGTCGTACGTACGTATGAACGCTGCTTTCATTTCTATTTTATATTTTAAAAGAAATAAAATATAATGATAGATAGGTATATTATAATTCCATTATAATATCATATATAATATTATTAGATTCATACTTTATAGGTCCCACATAAGTCATTAACGAGTCATATCACTTTGAGAGGGCAGTTGTCAGCACATCATCAGATAAAATTATCGCGTTTTACCCATAATGGAAACCAAAAAGGTATGATATAAATTGAAAATACAGAATCACAATGAAAACATATAAATTATATATATTTCATATATAAATACAGTTCCATCTTAATGGCCATTATGAGAGGAGGTTGGATATAATCGAAAAATCATTGTTTCCTGACGGGTAAGTTTTCCAACCACATAAACAGTATGTCCATCACCAATTAGATGGAGGTGTGTGTAAGTGTAGTTGAAATACATCTCATAACAACATATTATTATATTTAGGATACTGGTTTTGTCATAAAATAATGTAATAAAAAGAGTTTAGGGGGGTTGGAGAAGTAAAATAAAACAGAATAAAAGAAAAGTATTTAAGAGAAACCGTTACCTTTAATATGAGTTACTTCCTTTGGTATGAACCAAAAAGAATTTTTGAATTGACATATGACTAATTTAAGGCTTATAGGTGTATAATAGGGAACTTGAGAGCTTATTTTGGAGGTTTTTGAGGAGCCATGGGGCTTGAGAGGTGTGTGGAATTGGGTAGAAGTGGTGTCCTTTTATATGGGGGAGGATGGACTCTTTTGGAAAGTGTGAAAATATTATTATATTATATAGTGATATTCGGTTTATAATAGTCCAAAACTAATTAAAGTTCTATATAATATGACTCATGGTTGAAATAAAATCATCCAATATGAATTGTACAGGTTTTGGATATAGTTTTAATATTAATAATCTTATTTACTTAAATCATTTATTAATGAGGTAAATACTGAATCATTCTTGTTTCATAAATAATTTAAATTATTTGATGAATAAAATTTATAAAAAAATTATGATTATGTAGGAAATATTTTTATGTTACCAATTAATATTTATAGTCTAAATTATGACTTATATAACCCCATGTAAAAATTGATTTACTGAAAGATATTGGTTTATGTCATTTTAGCCTTTACTTTAAGTTAATTAAAATAAAGTATCATTATCATTCATAAGTGGATAAATGGGGACCCAAAATCGACCCAAGGATGTCCATGGTCAGCCATGACTCATCCAAAAAAGGTAGGACATGTTTTAAGGTAACTTTGTCTTATTATAATATTCTTTTTACCTCAAATTACCCTATTTACCTTTAACCGTGGTAATTAAAAGTTAAAAGATACTATTCCCCAAATATTATTTCCATATTATAGAAACAAATGTTACATTATGAGGTTAACTATGTCACTTGGATTTTTGAAATTCAACTTATAGAAACAGTAAAATAATTTTTTTGTTCATATTTTCAAATTCTCCTTGGAGGTGGGTAAAAGATGGTTAAACGTTCAACAAAATTTTTATATATCTAAACTTATTATGAAATGACTCCAATGATTTATATTGAACATATATAGGTATTATGTATCTATTTTGAAAAAAAGTAAATTTAAATAAAATAAATACTTATTTAAATAAGAAGTTGTTTTTAACCAATAACTCATTGTTTATCACTATTCATAAAAAATTGAACGTTTTCAATAAAATACCAAAATTCCACCCTATGATAATTTTGATATTTTGAATTAAATAATTGCATATATTTTACTAAAATCAAAACAATGATGATTAATTTATTAATTTTAAATTAATTCTCTTTGTCAAAACCAAAAACCGTGTTTTTAAGAAATAATAACTAACAAAAGATTAATAAATGTTTATGTTCAATTTCAAAGATAAATTATTTCCAATGTATAACATTTTATTAAAATGTAAAAATATAATCTATATATAATTACAAAACATTAAAATGTATAATTTAACACTACAGATTATTTTCATAAAAAAAGTAGATTTCATTTGAAATACAATATTTTACACTATTCACCAAAATATGAAAGTTATCAGAAAAACAAAAAAAATTTATTGAAACTAAATTATTATGTCTTTATTCTAAATAAGAAGTTTATTTTTTCAAATTGAATATATTGATGTTTAAAATATTGGATTTAAAATGTGTTCTCTATTAAAAGGCGGTAAAATTACAATTTTTTAAAAATACTTCTTTTAACAGGACAAAAATGAATTGGGTTTTTCCCTATGCCTAAGAAACTCATAATATGGATTCTAAAATTATAGGGATTATATAATGTTCAAATTTTAGTCAATACTATTCATATAATCTTTTCAACTGCTAGTTTGGTAAGTCGTGGTGTGCTTTAACTCTGTGTTGTGTGTAGCGCATGTTATAGAATTACATTGAAGAAATAACGTACTATGAAGTCATGGGGTGTTACATTCTTTCATCCTTCAATAAATTACGTCCTTGAAATTTGAAATTGGTCTTTTAAAATAAAAGGATGAAAACAGAAAATACCCTTGTGGGAAAACCCACATCGGAAATTGGGTTAATTAAATTTTCCCTTAATGAGAGGAAAATGGGAATGAAAAAGTCACCACCAAATTATGATCTCGATTAGGAAAACTTGGTGGAAAATAAAGACCCATTATTAGAGGAAAAAAGTATATATTTATATGGATTGATTAAGGTCATCAGTCACAAACAATTGTAGAATTGAAGGACTCAAATCCATCAATCGATGATGATCAAAAATATCATCGGTTCAACCAAACATAAGGTATTAGGAGATTTTTTTAGTTTTCAAGATCCCTTACCCAAAATTTAAGAATTAAATTGTTCATATAATAAGAGAAGAAAAAATATATACTTGACTATTTGAGTTCCATCCATTAACTAATTTCGACCACAATTCTATCATTCACTCTAAAATATAATAGAACTTAAAAAAATATTATATTTATCCTATTTGTATAGGGTTCCAAAAAAATGAATTTATAATTATTATCAAGAATTTTTAAAAAAAAATACATTATTCAATCCAAGACATCACGTGGGCCTATTGTAGGAGATACACCCTTGTCGCCCTTCAGTTTCGGGTTCAAGTCTCGCGGCCTTTCCGGATGCGACGAGTTCTCGCCCGACCTAAGGGTTGTCCTTTTTTATGGAAATCCAAAAATAATCTCAAAAATGAATTATCCAAAATACTTCTGTCCAAGATCTTAGTAAAAAATTTATATGGAAGGTAATAAATATGAAGATCACTTTTTCCACATAATAACATATGAACACCTTCATCATGTATTCTTTTAAAACACTACAACATACTAAATTTCCATAAAACCTTATAGATTACATTCATTCTCCCTTCATCCTTATAGAATACTGGATATACTCATTCTATCCAAAAATGTTGTAATCTCAAATAATGATGGAATATAAAAATCATTAATTAGTTTCAAGTTAGTCAAGAATATCCAATATAATTTATCCAAATCAATCATGTATTATTTGAAAATCACTACCTCAGAATCAAAACCATATTATGGTTTATCATTCCCTTAACCATATATTTTCCAAAAATTTAACCTCCTATTGAGTCACTTTTCTTGGTTCCACACAATCTCAAGTACTTAATGAAATAGTACTGTGATAAAATAATTATATACTATAAAATTATTATAAAAACTACATCATTAATACAATACTCAAATGACAAAATACTTTAGTAACAACGTTGGAAATCTAATCATTCCTATTCCTCTTCAATAGTATAATTACTTTATAATTATACAATAGTAGCATTTGGGGTATACTCTGATGATTTTTACATTGATGTGTGAAGTGTCCCATATCCTTTCAAATGAAGCATTGTACATTTGAACCTTTTTTCATACCCTTGAAATCACGTACTTGGTGTCCTTTTTCTACACATTTGTAACAATCCCCCATTCCCCTCATGCATTTTCCAAGGTGATTATTTCCATAATTATCACATATGGGAAAATCCTTCTTTTCCCCCCTTCTCTTTATCTATCTTTCTCCCTTCCATCATTTTCTTCCCTTACCTCCCTTCGGAGCCATAGGACTAAGAGAACTATTTTACTTATCTTATTAACACATGAAACGATTTCATCATATGTTGAGAATACATGGGAGACTATTTCTCGTATAAATATTGGCTTAATACAGTGAAATATATGATCCCTCTTACTCTTTGGATCATACATATTGCTGGAGTTCACATTCCTTCTACTGGGCGCCATTTCTATACAATGGCATACACTATGTCAGTTTATGAATTACAATGAATATTTCCAAACATGATAAATACCTACCATAAATTGAATAGTTTATGGATATAATACATAATCAAAAAAATATTTTCTTTGAGGAGGTATATACTCGTAAATCCATCCTAATCATTTTTAAAGAAAATGAGAATTATCCTAATCTTATTACCTGAGAGTGTCGTAACCAATAGTGTAGCAAGGCCCGTTTTCGTACACCAGTTCACGTTCAAGTCTAGCACAAAGTGGTGTATTATGGTTTTACCCATAGGTACATTTGTGCCAGAGCCTCCTTTGCCTACACGTATAAAGACAGTGATGTATTTTCATTGAAAACAAACAGAATCTCTATATTACCAAAATTCTATAAAGTTCATCTATACTAATCCTCAAAGTCTATCTTAGGGTAATGTGATGTAACCATATTTTATCTAAATATAGTTTCCAAAGTTATTAGTAAACTT
This sequence comes from Viscum album, assembly GCA_963277665.1. Lineage (NCBI taxonomy): Eukaryota > Viridiplantae > Streptophyta > Magnoliopsida > Santalales > Viscaceae > Viscum > Viscum album. The sequence goes on from OY728152.1 coordinate 1,430,967,228, forward strand.
CTTTTGATACAAAATGTAATTCCCCGACCCCAGTTAAACAGAGTCGGTGCATTGTTATATAACATTTTCATGGTTACAAGGAATCATGTCTTAAAGGACAGATCAAATTAGGGGTCTTGGAAAATAGATTACATTAATGTAGTTTAACATTACAACTTTAAAAGAAAAAAATCATAATTTATTCCATTAGAAACATCCAAGACTCATAGATTATGCTTACAAGGCACTCATAAGTAACTTTTCATATCCTAGGAAAATAAAACATAAGAAATGGGTGAGCTCAGATGCCCAGTAAGGGTAAATAATTTAGTGAAAGATACAATATTTTAATGGAGATTTGTAATTAAACAACAGCTATTCCTACATAAACTTGAACATAGTGTGGAAAAAATTAAAAAAATAATCACTATATAAACATGCACATGGATATTCTACTAGTAAAATAATCACATGTAATAACTAATTTCATAATTAAGGAATGTATAGTACTGGTCCTTAATTTTTGTGTTAAGGCCTCATGCCAGGACCTATGGGCTACCTGTAACTAGACCTAAACCCAGAGAGCCTTTGTAATCGGACTCCATCTCGAAGAGCCTCTATAACTAGACTCTAGACTGGAGATCCTCTATAACCAGATTCCAACCTAGAGGGTCTGATGTAATAAGACCCCAACCCAGAGGTCTTACTTTTACCAGTCCCGAACTTGGAACATACAACTCCAATACATTCATCATAAGAAAAGGTTGAAATATAACATTAACATTAGTATTAAAACAAGCATACGAAATTTAAACACATTGTCCATAAACCATGAATGGTATAAAATTAACACATACAAAGTCAAACACATCAATAAACATTCAATAAAATATTGAATATTTGTATCAAAATAAGTCAACATGAAACACATTTAAAATCCATTAAAGGATGTTGACATAGATGAAAATGATCAGAAAAAATCTTTGAGAGAAATACATCTTTTTCATGAAATTAGTTAAAATTATCATCATATATAAAGGAAATCATTTAAAAGTGATTTTTTATTAAAGTGTTCCATAACACATTGAAATTGTTTAAAATAATTTTCATTTCAAAACATTCATGTCCATATAAAAAAATCCATAAAATCATTTTGAAAACATGGACATTAATTAAAAGGATTTATAAAGATAAATCATTAAAATATTTCAAATGATGATATAGTTAAATAGAACCTCATATAAAACCCTAAAATATTACTTTTGAAATCATTTTTAAAACATATGGGTATCTATGATAATTATTTCCCAAAAAATACTTACACATGAACAATCATGGATAATAATGAGATTGAGGAAATAACCCTTACCTCATTGTAATCAATCGAGTCATATGAACTATAGTAAATAACCACCAAATAAATCCAAGAATATCATGAATATAAAGAAAAATAATTATAATATATATCAAATGGCAGTACACAATACACCACATTCAATAAATAAGTGGTGAACAATGGAATTCTCACAGAATTAAAAGTTACATAAGAAACCCCTTACCACGTGTCCGACATGACTGGTTCGTATGTTCCATGTTCTTCCTGAATAATAAAATTAAGTTAATTTCTACTTGTGTAAGAATAATTTCATGTTTATTATTCCTTTTCATCACTTATTACCTTGTTATAAAAATACGTTAATTATTTGAGTTCATATCGGACAATTTGTCGATGTTCAGAACCTGAGTCAAAAATGAACTTGTTATAATTATAAAATGTCCACGTGGTAAAAATTTCCTTTTATATAGAATGATATTACTTATTTATATTTTATATATATCATATATGTTCAGTATATATATTTATTTATAATAGTACATAACATTTGGAGATAAGAAATGAAATGCACCGTTAATGGAGACGGTAAGTAGTACGTACGCATGAATGCTACTTTCATTTCTATTTTTTTAATAGAATTAAAAAAATAATGACACATAATCATATTATAATTCTATTATATTATCATATAAAATATTATTAACTCCGTAATTTATATGTCCCACATAATACATTAACGAGTCATGTCACTTTGAGGGGGCGGTAGTCCACACTTCCTTAAATTTAATTATTGTGATTTACCCAAAATGGCAACCATAAAGGTATGATATAAATTGAAAATACAGAAGAAAAAAAGAAAACATAAACATAATATATATATCATATATAAATATTGTTCCATATTAATGGCCACCATGAGAGGCGGTAGGAGATAATTGATCAATCACTATTTCATGAGGCATTAGTTTTCCAACCACATAAACAGAATGTTCTTCACCCATTAGATGGAGTTGTGTGTAATTGTAGTTCGAATCCTTATCATAACAGAATACTAGTATATTTAGGATACTATTTTTTGTCATAAAATAATGGAATAAAAATAGTTTAGGGGTATTGGAGAAGTAAAATAAAAGAAAAGAAAATAAAATAAATTAAGTGAAACTGTTACCATTAATTTGGGTAACTTCCTTTGGTTTGATCCAAAAAAAAACTTTTTGATGTGAATTCTGCCTAAGGTAATGCTTCTAGGTGTAAGATTTGGATCTTGAGAGATTATTTAATAAGGTTTTGGATGATCCAATGGGCCTGAGAGGTGTGTGGAATGGGTTAGATGTGGTGTCCTTTTATAATGGGGAGGAGGGGCTCTTTATGAAAGTGTAAAAATATTATTTTATTATATAGTGATATTCAGTTTCTAATGGTCAAAAACTAATTAAATTAGAATATAAGATGAATCATGGTCTAAATAAAATAATCCCATAATAATTGTAAAGGTTTTTTTATATAGTTTTTTTATTAATAATTTTATTTATTTTAATCATTTTTTAATAAAGTAAATACTATATCATTATTGTGTCATAAATAATTTAATTTATTTGAAGTCTAGAAATTTAAAAAAATACCATAATGTAGGAAATATTTTTATCTTACCAATGAATATTTATAGTCGAAAAATGACTTATATAACCCCATTTAAAAACTGATTTACTAAAATATATTTGTTTATGTCATTTTTTTCTTTACTTTAAGTTAATTAAAATAAAGTGTCATTATCATTCATAACTGGATCATTGGGGTCCCAAAATCGACCCAATAGTGCCCATGGTCGTCCATGACTCATCCAATAAGGTTAGGACTAGTGTTAAGATAATTTTGTATTATTATAATATTCTTCTTACCATGAATTTCCATTTTTACCTTTAAACGCAGTAAATAAATGCTAAAAGTTACTATTCACCAAAAATTATTTTCATCTTATTAAACAACATTTTACATAATGAGGTTAACCATGTCTCTAACATTTTGAAATTCAACTCACAGAAATGGTAAAATTATGTTTTATGCATATTTTCAAATTCTCTTAGGAGGTGGGTAAAACACGATAAAATGTTCAATAAACATTTTATATATCTAAACTTATTATAAAATGACTCTAATGAATTGTACTGAACATATATAGTTATTATGTATCTATTTTGAGAAAAAAATAAATTTAAATAAAATAAATAATTATTTGAATAAAAACTTGGTTTTAACCAATAACTTATTGTTTTTTACTATTCATCAAAAAATGAAAGTTTTCAGAAAAATACCAAAATTTCACCCTAAGCTAATTTTGTTATTCTGAATTCAAAAATTATGTATATTTTACCAAATTCAAAACATAGAAGATTAATTTATTAATTTAATATTAATACCGTTGTCAGAACCGAAAAGCATGTTTTTACGAAATAATAACTAACAAAATATTGATACTTGTTTATGTTCAATTTCAAAGTGAAATAATTTGCAATGAATAAAATTTGATTAATTGGTAAAAATATAATCTATTTATTCATACAAACCATTAAAATCTATAAATTAACACTATAAATTATTTTGATTTAAAAAGTTGTTTTTAGCTAAATTATAGTATTTTTTACTATTCAACCAAATATGAAAGTTATCAGAAAACCCCAAAAATTCGATAAAACTAAATTCTTATATCTCGATTCTAAAGAATTAGTTATATTGTCAAATTTAATATATAAAAGTTTCAAATAATGGATTTAAAAATGGTTCACCATTAAATGGTGGTAAATTTTTATTTTTTTGAAAATACTTCTTTTTTCTAAAAAATTGAATTTTTTTCATTATGTCTAAGAAACTCATAATATGGATTATAAAATTATAAAGATTATATAAATTTTAGAAATTAGTTAATATTATTCATATCCTCTTTTCAACGTCTAGTTTGGTAAGTCCGGAAGTGCTTTCACTCGGTGTTGCGTGTAGAGCAAGTTATTGAATTACATTGAAGAAATAACGTACTATGAAATCTTTGGGTTTTATAATTATAAATTAACACAAAAAAAATATTATAGTGGATTAACCAAATCGTGGATTAAAAAATAATGAAACAAAAATTATTAGGCCAATAAAGGGGATTTGACATACTAATTACCCTTATAAGGATCACATCCCATGAATTGAAGAAAATATTTCCAATGATTTATGTTGTATGAATGAACATCCCTATAAAACAATTATATAATACCACATAATAAATAAATGGATTTAATGAACCCAATATAAATTAAATATTTTCCAGATAATGAACATAACTCAATGAATAAAAATTTAATTTCCAAAAATTCTCTCAAATACAGTAACAACATATTGAAAATTGTTCTGATAAAAATTATTTAATATGGATAAGAATTTACATGAATTAAAATATTTATGACACAAATAAATGCATATGTTGTGAAAACCCCATTTAATTGAAAAAATTGTGAAAGATATAAATACATTTAAAGGAATTAAATTCTTATACAATGAACCCCAATGACATGATGATATTATTAATCAAAATACAATAAAAGTGTTTTATTGTAATTAAATATAAAATTAAATAATTAAAATAAAATTCTTGATAAGATACCTCGTATAGGTATTATATGAATTACAAAAATGGAATTAGGAATTTTATTTCATACAAATCTCAGAGAGAGTAATTTCTTATGAGAACTATTACCTTGATCCAGATTCGTTATATGCATGCACTAAAATACTTAATAGTCAAATTATTTTTATTAGATTCATTTTTAAGAATATTATTATAAAATATTTAATTCAATATATCCCATTTATTTTCATATTTTATTCTTTAATATATATATTTAACTTATGTTTTAGAAAAAATTGAATCAGCATTGGATTGATTTGTTATTTTTAGCAATCGAATATAAAAATTTAATAATATGTTAAATAATTAATTAAAAAATTATTGAATCCATTTTTCAGCTCTTATTATCCAATAATATAATGATTGTTATATATGTTCCAATAGTCATCCATGAAATATTTTTACAAAACTATTTATATTTATGGTTAAACCTATCAAAACCTGAACATGATATATCTCTATGGGTATCTGTACTAATAGTAGGGTATAATGTATTTATAATTGAAGAATAATTGTAATTTTTTAGTGATGTAATTTTTAAATTGTATTTTATGATGTTATTATAACTAAATATAATTATGATTAATAATGAACAATAAAACTCAATGGTAGAGGTAGTCACCAAAAAACACATCAAACATCCTATTATTATTCTAATTTTATGGAAATGAGAAAATTACGGTTGATTAAATTTTTTTATAAAAATACAGTATAATCTTTATATTTAATTTTAAATATTAGTGTATTAAATTGTTTTTTGTATAAAAATAAAATGAATAAAATATTATGGATTACATAATACATACATGGGAACTTTGAACATTCTATTGAAAAACACTTTAAAATGACGAGATTGGGATAAGTAATTGAATTAAGAGGATCATGAAAATTATATAGGATTATATGAGGAGGTAACAATATAGTTAAATTATGAAATTTTATGGAATGGTTTTGTCATTATAAGGTGGAATTTCCCACTTTTATAATTAAATAAATGCACACATTTGAGAACACCTGTTAATTTACAAAAATTTAATTACACTAATCAATGTTTAATTAATTAAAATGAAATAAATAATAGAGTGTGATGTGAAATTTTATTGATAATTACTATACCAAATATTTTCACAAATGTGGGAGGTAATTTGATCTCATGTTTTTATTAATACCATTTTATATATTTTTACTTTTGTAACCAGTTTTAGAATGTATTTTAGGACTTAATATAAATATAAAATGACCCCTCTAACAAAATTTCTGTTTTTCGAAAATAAATAAAATATAAATTTAATCCAATTCATTATAAAAATAATATATATAAATATATATATTAAGAAAAATGGTGGTTTGACTGCTGTTTGTTCTTAATGTTATTTTACTTTGGTAAAAAACTAAAACTATGTACATATAATTTAATATTTATTTATAAAAAATTATTTTTATAATTTAGAATTTGGTAATTCAATTTTATATATTAAAATTAATATTTATTAATAAAACAATTCTTTGAAGATAAAAAATATTCCACTATCAGGATCATTAAGATTAATTGTAGTAAGAATAGTTTTTTAAACAAAATTGAAAGTGTAATTGTTAAATAGTATGGTGATTTTAATCTAAAATTATTAATCCATTTTAAAATATTTATTCATTTTATACATTTTGTTTCATATTAAAAAATTATAATTTGTTAATTCCTTTTAAATAAAATCATAAAATTAGTGAAAAACTTTTTTTAAGGGAATTTTTTTCATGAGTATTAACCATTCACATTTATATCAACATTATTTTCCCAACTAAATAGTTGTTAAAAAAAATTAATATAAACAATTATTTATCATCATTTATCATACATTTCGTGAAGTAGAAATAAAAATCCCAACACAATGAGAATTTATGAAAAATATTATCGTAAAATATAAATGATCATACTATCTATTTTAGTTAAACTATTTTAATATAATTCATATTAAAAGTTTCCCATATATTTTAACATATATTTCTTATTTTTGTTACAATAATTCATTCATACATATTCAATGACTTGGTCACAGTAGCCATCTTAATTATATTTTTATCTCAATCTATTTGGTTTTTTTCTGTTTCATGTGGAGAAAACTAATATGCATATTGAATTATTTAAATTAACTCATATAATAAATAATAATGGTGTTAAAACCATGATTCACCATGTGATAATTAGAAAAAATTCAAATACTACTAACAATGTTCTTAACAAATTGAACAATATTGGCCCAATGTGACGTTATTGTACATATAAAAATCTTACATTCCACTTATTAAATGTATGACAACAATTATAGAAAATTTATTGGATCCATTATTTATGATGGTAGTTGATAATTATTTAATCCTAGGATTTGGTTGGTACAAAATTAAAAATTATTTCATATTATAAACAATAGATTTTTTCAGGAATGATTCCAATAAATCAATCTATCATTCCTTGAAAATTAATATACTTAGTTTCCACAATTAATCTGTAGGTGATCCTTGATAGTTTATAAAATTTATTCTAAAAAACATCCATTAAAGTTCATATCATTTTTTCATTTATATACCAATATTTTATTAATATGTAGAAAACCACATTAGGAGATATACAGGTCACTGGCTACATGTTTCTTCCAATTTAAGAAATAATTCTTTAATCCCTTCCATTTTAAAGATGCAATAAAATTTATTTATGTTCGATATAGGTTATATCAATTAAAACTAGATTGAATTGATATTTATGTGACATGATGACCATTTAAATTCCCTACACATCCATTTCACATCAATTGTTTCTATGATCAAATCATGATGCATAATTTCCAAAGATAATATGAGTTTTTTACCACCTGTTTACAAACAATAGAATAGTAAGAACTGATGTCCACAAAAAATTCATCATAGTCGAATTGAGGAGAATATTACCTCATACTATTGAGGGAAACAAATATTTTGTTTATATGATCTCCACAAATATAAAAGTTTATTCATCCAATACTCTTAACTGATTAATGTTCCCAAGATGAGTCGGATTCTACTATAGTGCTAGGGTAATAATGAAATCACCTTTACTACCATAGTTCATAGGCGATAACTATTAGGAGGTGATAATCCGGGTTGAGAAACAAATTTTAATCGAATTTTGTAGCTTTTCTCACTATATTAATTTTGGGAATTCTTTGAATAACATCTTTTTTGTCCTATAAGGAAAAATTAATAACACTATTTAACTAGTGTTGTATAGTCCCATTTTATGTCTTCTAAGATATTACATATGTAAAAACTTGAATTGTTAATAAAATATAGTGGAAACTAAAACTTTTTGGTGGATTCCTTATATTGAACTTCATAAACCTCAGATTATTTAATTATTATTTTCTTGTTCCTCGATATGGATTTCTCACTTTTTTCTGGGTGAATAATTTTGCTCCCTCCAATATTGTTCTTAGTGTTCTCTTTAATTAACAACAGAGCAGTTTTACCCATTTATTTGAAATTTTTGATGTATATCATCACCAAAAAAATATTTCTATATGTATACATTCTTACATCATATATAACTATATTAATTAACTATTTTACACTTTTATTGATAAATTAGAAATCTGTGTAAATTCGGACAGAATCACTGTATTAAAAATCATCCTCAATTTAGTGGGAAAAAATCATTATTTTTATCATCATAATATAATATGTATACATTTATTGGAATATAATTACTCAAATACATCCTAAGAATATTTTTATATAACATTACCTCGCATTTTTAGTTCTAACCATTAACATTTGAGATCATCAATTTTATATATAGTGTGTAACACATAATCCCTTTATTACACATTAATTCAGGATTTAATATATTAGAATATACATAATAAAACCAATAATATCAAGATGTCTTCTGTATTTTTTAAATTGGTTACATTACAAATCAACATAAAACATAGAGTATTTTTCCATAGTTGAATGATTCTTTAACAATAAAAAAATATTTCTTTACACTTAAAATGTCATTGGATAACCTAGAGACATACAAATGAAAGGGGAGAGATACAATGCCCAGTAAGGGAATATGGCGGGAATAACATGAATAAGGTATAAAATGTTATACAATGGTCATATCAATGAGATTAAAAATGTTTTATGTACATAAACATGATCGATGAGGCATGAAATAACATTATGATATATTGTCAACCTTAGAAATGTGGAAACAACATAAAAAACTACAACATAAACAGAGTTCAAGGATAAATGTCCTTAAATCATGATGGGAAATATACCATGATGGATTAAATTCTCTCTTTAATCCTATTAATGATTTCTCATGATACTAAATGAGTACATGTATTTACTACACAATGGTTTTTCTTGGATAACTGCGGTTAAATATTGGCAAAAAATGGGGGTGTATAATTCTCCATGGTATGGATTAATGATTTTTAAGGGTTATATTTTAATTTTAAAAATATATAGAATGTAAGGTCTTATGGAAGAACATATCCCATCATTATTAATTGGAGACCAAATACATATGATAATGAAGAAACTTAATTAAATAAATGAGTGAGTGGATACCTCATGGTTTATGGGTGATTCCAAATGCATAGGAGGAATTAATTGAGATCTTGGGGAACATTTATATTAATATATAGATATTATGGATGAGTATGTATATATTAAAATGTTGTTTTGTTAGTATAATGGGAGCTTAGGTGGGGTTATATAGGATATGATTGGGTAATTCAATTTTATTTCTCAAACATAGCTTTAGCCTCTATATAATAAAATAGCCAAAAACCACAATCATTCTCATGGTTATTCCCATGGATTATACCAAATAAAGGTGTTATTCATTATTCTATTACTCTGTGTCCTGAATATATCAAAATAATACCCTTGATTGTGTGGAAGTGAGTTATGTTCATAATGAAATTAATTTTAAACCTCAAAATATATTATTGGTTTATGGGGATACAATAATGCATTATAAAATTAATAAATTAAAATTAAGAAAAATTTACTATAAATTTAAAAAGTATTTTTGTACTTGGATACCATTTATATTATTTACTACATAATTTTCGGTAAATAATTATTTTATAATAAACATTGTACATTTATACATTATTTAATTTTATCGAAAAAATTTTACTATAACCAGATGTTATAAGAAATTAACCAATAGATATTTTGGAATCCAAAATTCAGAAAATTATATTTATTTTATATGAATTATTTTCTAATTATTTAAATTATCACTTTTAGAATTATAATAGTCATTTATTTTGAAATTATGGGCCTTTTGAAAATAATAGGTTTTCTAAACCCTTATAAAATTTCATCATATTCGTAAAAAATATATGATAATTTATATTTAATAATAAATATTTTATAATAATATTTTAATAAAATATAATCTAATTTAAGTTTTCATTAATTCCAAAATCCATTAATTTTATTTAAATTTGACTGGAAAATACAATTTTTGTTTTATTGTTTAAAAATAAAAATTCATTTACAAAGTAACAATAATAAAATGAAAATATTTTTATTATTATCTAAAGTTTAGTAATTAATGTTTCTACGGTTCTGATACATAGAAAAATAATACACTCTAAATTTTCATAAGAGTGTGGTTTTCAATGGTTATGTTTTCATGGGGGTCTTTGATGTACATGGTTTGGGTTGTGATCTTGGTGAGCTTGAAGTTATCATGTATGTAGTTTCCATTAATATAAAGCTGTTAGACATAATCTTGGCCTTGGTCCTGAAAAGATAAAAATTATTACATCACCCAATATTGATCTAATAAATGTGATTCATTGGGTATGATAAAACTAGTTATGTCCATTACTACCTTTAATTGTGTTAGTTGGATTTTTGAAAATGATATATTTAAACTTATCATATCATCCCTACTCAATGGATATTTTATCAATAATAATGATTCAAAATGTTCGTTTATATAAGATATTATATAATAAAACAACAAAATTTTACATTTTTTCTATAACCAATATACATAATAATAAATTTACTTTAACCATAAAGGGAATATTTTTTATAAAGGGTTTGGTCATTTTAATGTTCCCCCTTCAGAAAATTCAGCATAAAAAATTTGATTTCACTCACTATAATAGATGATAGTAATTATGGTTCATCGCCCCCTATAGTTACAATATTTCTTATTAAAAAATATGATTTATCCATAAAACAATGATCATGTGAATTGTCTTATTGTGTAGGAAATTGTCTCTATTATAAAAGATATTCACATGACCCTATTCATATTAGAGGTCTTCCAAAAAATTTACCACTAGTAGATAGATTACATGTCTGGGTTATCATTTGTACATCATCCTGAGTTATATGTGGAACACATAATATAATTGAGATACTTTAGGTGGGAGTTCTCGTAAATAGGATACTACACCAATGCGATCAATAATAAAAAATAGACATATGTATCTTGGACTATGATTTATATTCTTCCAAAATACAGTGTTATTAATCCAAGAAGAAATGTAGTAGAATAACATTTCTCCACCCAAAATATCAAGGACTAGCTATTTATGGTCAGCATTTTTCCTCTAATGACTATGGGCATCATTGATGTGGTTCTAAATAGTCCCTTCCATTTGAATCATTTATGGACCATTTGGGGACCAAAGAATTTTTTGTTTCCCAACATCATCCAGCCACACAACAGTTCTAAACCCCTTCACATATATGGGTTCATAGGGATCCGTTTGGAATATTTTGTTGAAACTATTATTGTATGAGAACATTACCGTAGGAAGATGTTGATCTCATCCCCCTTTGATGTCAATTGAGCATGTTCTCAAACATTCAACGAGTGTCAGGATAGTCTGCTCAGTATATTCCATTAGCTTGGGGTGAAAATAAATTCTGTAGTTCAACTCAATATATAGAGTATGTTGGAGAATATTATTGAATGTTGAGGTAAATTATCCTTCTTAGTTTGATATAATCCACTGTGGTGTTCATTATAGCCTCAACACTTCTCTATTTTCTATCCTTGAAATATTATCAAGGGATAAATCCTCTTGATTTTAAAGGAAGTGAGATTTCTTTTTATGAAGATCCACCATAACCACATAGAATAATTTCCACTTTATTTATTTGGAATACTAGTAAAAAAATCCTTTTTCATTTTCTAAATTACATTTAAGTGTGGAAATTATTTTCACTATCCCCTGGGATTTTTGTCTTTTTAGCCTCACTTTATAATATATAGGAGATCATGAGGTTTATTTTGTGATTTCATTTTTTATATTTTCCCACCAGCAACTATCTCAATGGTCAAAATAAATATTTGTTGTTCATGTATTGATGTAGAAGGATGATAAGTTCTCATCATCCAAGAAATCCTTCATTAGAAATAGATTTATGGAACACATTATCAAGAACCAAATATCACAGCCCCTTTTATCATAAACATTGAACTCTTCAGATTTATCTTTTCTAATATCATACACATTATTCTAAATTCTCACATTATCGCTTTGATTATCCATTAGCCTATCCAAAAGTGATGGTTGAGAATACTTTTGTGAAATTATTCATAATGTACCTACTTCTATGATTCCCATGTCCAACATTATCATGTCAAAGATGATCAGATACTTATCAATTATCATACAGTATAAAATTGTTGGATCCATTATATTTGTAGTTTCTTGAAAATTATTTTCGTAATAAGGGTGGTATTGGATTGAGTATCCTAGTGCAAGATCACATGGAATAATCTTCAGTGGAACATATATAGATATTTCTATGAGAATATATTGTTGATTCTTGGGTGATATGTATATATTTTATATTTCACCTCAATTAGATAATTCCACCATATTTCCAAAATTATGATCATTATACCCAGCTTTACATCATGAAATGCGTAGTTTTATCTATAAACTATCAATTTCCTTAAAGCATAGTTTTTCAATATGTCATTATTAATTAATACACAATCAATGTTCTTATTTGATGATTCATTGAATACCCTGATTTTTTTTGAACATATGGGTTCTGTTAAAATACCATGAGTGGTAAAACACTATTTTAACTCCTCTAATCCCTCTTCACATTCATCATTCCAAAATTAATTGACTCCCATTTGAGTTATGTTGGTTATATGGTTTCAAAATTTTGATAAACTCAATGATATTACCTAGCTAATAGAATGAAACTATGGGAATATTTCATAGATGTTTTCCTTGAGCATCCATAAATTTATTCATTATATTAAACATCCAAATATAAAAATTTTCTTATGATAATATTCCCCAATAATGAGACACCCATTTACAAGAAACCACATTTCAGGTACACTTCTATATTGACTACAAAAAATTGAGTTAATATAAAATGACTCTATTCATAAATTCCATGTATATTTCTATAGAATTAGGGAATATTAATTTAAATACTATGAACTGGCTATGTCCGTACATTGTTCGGAAAGCAGTCTTGGGGTTATACACATTCTTCAAACATACATGATAATAACCTAACTGAAGATCCACATTGGAGAAGCATTATGATCCACATATCCTATTTAACAAATCCTAAATATGTGGTAGTGTATACATATTCTTTATCAGGATCGTTTTGAGCTCATTATTATCAATGCAAAGGTTTATTGACCCAACCTTCTTCATGATGAAGATGATTCGTTGACCACATGAAGAAGCACATTGGAGAATGAACATGTTGTCTACAATTTCATTTAGTTTTTTCTTTAGGTCATCATTTAATTAAATATCTATTATTATATATTACTAGAAAATGGTAATGGCCAATCTATAAGCTCTATTGAAACTTAAAATCTGAAATATGGTGAAGACCATGAAATTTTTTGTGAAATACTTTAGTGCATTCCATCCAAATGGTTATGTCTTAAAGGAGGATTATTTCATTAGAATAAATTATTTTATAAAGATATTCATTATCATAGAAAATCATATACATGTTTTAGATGTTGGTATAAAATAAGATTAATCCTTCTCCTTAAACTTGTAAAAAATCAGGGGGTGATTAACGATATGGAGAGTCATCTCAATCTCACGATATTTTTATGTTGGATCTATATAAGGAAATATAATTCATACCAAAAATTGAATAAAATTATAATAAATATAAAATCAAAAGTATTTCTGGAAAATTAAGACAGAAAATTTTGATTGGAGGTATCCATATACTTGAGTTTACAAATATCATCATTTTCCATTTTCTCATATAGCATTAATTACTTTATATTTTTTTATTTTTTGAATAGTTATTCTAAATATAGAGTACATAAAAAAAATTTAGAACCATTATAAAAAATGTAAGTTCAATATTCCTGAAGGAAGAACATGCATACTTATCCCCACTTCTTTTGGGATCCACCTCATTTTATTTGTTGTAAAAACAATTTCATTGTAGCCTTTGATTTTTTTCATTATATCTAAAACCCATTTGATTAGTTCATTGGTTTAAAAAGGTCGATTTTTTACTTGATGTTTAAATAATTAACAATGCATCGAGGGTTAACCTTGAATTCCATTACCTCGTCATAATAGGTGGATTCTCCAATTGTAAATCACTAGCTAATTCTCGTTCATTCACCCACCAAAATCATTTTCGTGTAACCTTAGTCAATTTCTAATCTGCTTATTTATGAACATTTGACTAGTGGGATGTCGATATTTCATAGTATCGTTAGATTTTTCCATCAAAACACTATAATGTAGCTCCATAATCATATTCTTATCAGTGTGATACCTTGTAACACCCAGAGAATTTATGAAAAATATTCTTCTAATTTCATTAATGTCTTGTGTTGTCTTCTATACCAAGATTACCTTGCGCTATATGAAACACCGTATTAGCTTGCAGTATACGCAACACTATTCTTGGATCGTGTTACACACAATTTTGATAATAGTTATTCTACTCAACATTGAGTATATATATATATATATATATTAAATGTATAAATGAAATATGGTTGGATTCTGTTATACAAAACAACAAAAAATTCTTTCACAACACGCAACCCTGACTTGGCTTTCATTACACGCAATCGCGACCTTCCTCGATAACGTGTGTTGTACGCAATACTGGGTTTTAAGAAACAATGATATATTATTATAATATATTCATGAACTAGCTGTTATGAATAGTTTTAACTAAATATTTAATTTTATAACATTATTGTTCATCTTACACATTTCTAGAACATGGTATAAGAACAAAATAAATTTTTTGGGTAAAATAAGTATTTTTCAAAAAATGCATTTTTGCTGCCTTTTGATGGCGCACCCATATTAAATATGGTTTTTGACATGTTTATAAGTTCAATTTGACAAAATAAAATTCTTTTTTTTAATCAGGATATAAAAATTTACATTAGATAAAGTTTTGATATGTTTCCGATAACTTTCATATTTTAATGAATAGTAAAAAACATGCTATATTTTAATTAAAAACAACTTTTTTCATCGTAATATCATATGTGGTTAAATTATAATATTGAATGGTTTTAAAGTATAAATATAATATATTTTTACCATTTTATATAATATATGACATTAGCATTGATTTTACCTTGAATTCGTAGGTTAAATCAATTCAATCTTTTGCAATGTTTTAAAGAAAACCCATTTTCTTTTGACAACAGGATTAATTTTAATTTAATTTCTGCAATTTTGTGTATTTAATTTGGAAAAATGGATTCCATATTTGGAATCAGTGGATCCAAATTATGTTAATAAGCTACTTTTTATTTTTGGGAATTATGAATAGTAACTACGGTAAATTTTATTTACCATAGTTAAAGGTAAATCGGGTAATTAAGGGTAAATATAATATTTTAAAATTACATTAACAAATGTCAAAATCCTATTGGATGACTAAAAGTCGACCCATATCACCTAAGGGTTGTATTAGATTCATTTAATTAAATTTTGTCAATGAAAATAATTTAATTATTATTTAAACCAAAGAATGTGACAACATGTCACTTTCTTAAATCCTATAAGTATAATAATTTTAATCTAGTGATAAACTTCATGAAACTTCGAACATAAATAGTCTCCAGAAATCTAATACAATTATCTACATCATAGGAATTTATTTAGTATTTTTAGGTATTAAATAATTATCATTTATTATGAATAAAGATGATGTAGTAATTGTCTTATTAATGAAATATTGACATAATTGATGTTATAAATGCCCAAATAAATGTAATTTGAGACTTTTTATGATATACACTAATTTTCTAGGTTAATATGACATGTTATTGTTGATTTAAGTAACTTGGTTTGAACTTATCATTCTGTTATGAATTTCATAAAAATCATGTACCAAATAGTGTCAAAATTGACATAAATTAGTTTTTAAAACAAATATTATATTATTTATTGTTATTTTATTCCTAAAAATCAAGGTTCGGCCAAATGACTTAGATAAGATTATATATATTAATAATAAACAACTTGGGGTTCTTTTGGATTCTTATAGTATGTTTATTAACCTTATAGTGTAAGAACACAAGAAGACACGGTAAAAGTAAAATTATTTAACTTAGATTTAAATCTAATTGATAAGGTCAAAATAATAACCTAAACTTGTCTAAATCCTATTGGATGAGATGATTTCGACCCATACCCACCTTAGCCTTTAAATAAATCAATTTGGAGCTATTTAAAACCAATCTCGACTTTCTAATAAAATAATATTTTTTGTTATTCCAAAGGTGCCCCTCTCCTCCCTTATAAAAGGGCACCTCCTCCCTCTCTTCCTCACACAACTTTTAGCCTTCAAGATCATCCAACCCCTGAAAAATTCTCTTCTCCACTTCCATAGAAACATCCTAGAGGTTCTGGTCTTCTTCAAAGACCCATTTTAGTGCCCTAAATGGAGGTCTCAAAGAAGCACTTCAAAGAAGAGGAGGTTCGGACACTTACAAAGCAAATCGGACCTAAGGTAAAGGAAATATCACAATCTCATTTTTATCCGAGATTGTTTATACTTTGGTATTTAATGGGGTGTATTTTATCATCCAAATCCATGTTTCCTCAATATTTAATATTATTTACATCCACCTATTGATTAAATCCAACATTACCCTTCGGTGAGTTTTTAGTAAAAGATATGAAAGGAGTCTTTTTTCATTTTTCGTACGAGGTACTTTTTGACTTTTCCGGCAAAAGTACGAGAAGGATGTTTTTTTAACTTATACGGAATGAATGGATTTTTAAAACATTATTTCCATGAAGCTTCCTTTACAATTTTTCAAGTTTATTTTTAATCAACTTCTTTTTGTTTAAAATTGTATGACATGTTAAGAAAGGAAAAATGTTTTTGAAGTAGATAGGATATTTTCCTCAAGAATGGAGTTCAAGTGTTTTATCAAAATTATTTTCCAAATAAGATAATAAAGGGTTCTGTTTTTATCCCTATTATTACATTGATTTGATTATGTTGTGATGGAGTTATATTTTTATGAATTCCTTTATCTTATATGAATTGTTTTATGATGTTTAAGATTCCCATTTTTATTACATGGGTTATGAAATGATGTATGATTTATGATTTTGTGGCACACATAAGAATGGTATCATTATGAGATGGGTGGGACCTATATCTCCCTCAAATGCATTGGTTAAAGATTTTATATCTCATGAGATAGACATGGCTGGAATGGTATGTTATACCGGTTCAGTGAAAGAGGACTGAAACGAGGGTGACTCGGTTCAGAAAGGGACTTTGTCCACTAAGATAGTCTTGGCAATGAGTCTTGAATAATAAGATATGATTCTCTATGATTATGTGTGTATGCCACAAAGTTTCATGTTTTATGTTATGATTATTGGGATTTCATTTCACTACTATGATTTATCCCATGTTATGAAATTATGCTTTCTTTTGCAGGTTAAGATTTCCAAAATGTTATGTTCTTATGAATATGATGTGATTGATATTTTTTTTGTTTAAACTTACTGAGAATTTGATCTCACCCTTTTCTGTTTTCTTTTCCCCAGGATATAAAGAATGGTTTTAGGTAAAAAAAGGAAGATCTTTATGGGAAATGTTGAAGATCTTTCACCACGATTAGAAGATTATATTCCATGTTTCCAAAGACAGTAAACTATTACGATCCTTGTGTGTGTGTTTTTGTTATGTACTAAGTATTCCGGAAAAGTAATGTAATGTCCATGTACGTCAAGTTTCGGGTCTCAACAGTTGGTATCAGAAGAAAGGTTTAGTCAACCTTTGGAAACTAGGATGCGAAAACTTTAGTGAGATCCCTAGATATATTTCTAAGGTATGTCTAGGGATGTCTCTAAGGTTAAGTATACGTATAGGTTATAGTCCTAGAATTGCGCTAACGATCTTATAATTTAACCTAAGATGTTAGATATTGAGGGTAATCCCCCTTTATTATGTTGTTTTCCCTAGCACGATTTTTGCCTCTCACACTATTCTTTTTGGGTTTTAGACGATGGATGGAGCCCGAAGGAACCGTGTTGATCAATGTAATGGACAATGCAATGATTGTCCTCCTGAACAAACAAGTGATATGGGAGATGGAGTGTAAAATCTTATTGCTATACTTACACAAGCTATGAATCATTCTGGACTTCCAAATGAGCTGAGAAGGGAACAATATTCTATTGAGTCCTTCATGAGGCAACGTCCACCTTCTTTCAGTGGGTCTTCCAATCCAATTGTTGCTGAACAATGGATCAGTACCACTGAAAAGATATTTTCAGTTCTTCAATGTTCTGAACATGATAAATTCATCTTAGAAGTATATATTTTGGAAGGTGAAGCTGATCTATGGTGGAATCTTATCAAGAATACGAGGCCAAGAGATGAAATTGAGTGCATGGAATGGGACGAGTTCAAGAACTTGTTTTTTAGTAAGTACTTCCCTCGTATTCTTCGAAAAAAGATGGATAACGAGTTTCTTGAGCTGAAGAAGAAGGATGATGAATCTGTTGGTATATACGAAGCGAATTTTACAAGACTTGCAAGGTATGCATCTGGCATTATCATCCAACCTGAAAGTAAAGTTGATCGATTTTTCAGTGGCTTAAAACCAAGTCTTCGAAGGGCATTAGATAAAAGAGACTTCAGTAGCTATCAAGAAATTGTGCGTTATGCTATCAAGGTATAAATGGAAGTTGGTGTTACATATCCATCTCATGGTTTTGACAAGAAACTAAAGATGGAGTTCAAGGAGAAATCTCGGAATAATGGTGAAAAGAAGATGAATGTTTCCTTATGCACAAATTGTGGAATGAACCATGGTGGAGATTGTCTTAAAGGGACTAGAAAATGTTTTAAGTGTGGAAAAGAAGTTCATCGAGCAGCTGAGTGTCGAAGTAATGGAAAAAGGTTTTCTAATGATGTGGATAATGCAAAGACTGCAGAGAACACACCACCAACACTTCAATGCTTCAAGTGCAAGGAAATGGGACATTATGCTAAAAAATTCCCTAATCCAAGGGTTACTGATGATCAACATGAGCAACCACTTAAGGCAAAGGACAAAGGGAAGTCACATGCAATCACTATTGGCAATGTTGAATATGACAACGATGTGGTGGAATTATTAAGTTATTATGTAATGGGATTCCAAAATAATGTTGTATCATAAAGTATTGGAATATCTATTTGTTGGTCTAATGTGGTATTCAAAGTGATTGAGATATTTTTGGAAATAATATGATCTGCGCATAATGAATGGAAAATGAGAAAATGAAATGTTGAATAGTATTCATGAGATCATGATTGATATAAGGACTAAGTGATATCATGGTTTGAGTATATAGAATTTTGAGGATTTTGGTGTGTGAAAAGTGTTAACTTTTAACTGCATTCAAGTTTTCACTATGGATCAATGGGTATTTAAGAGAATACATTATTAAGTCCTTTGAATGATTGGAATGTGATCAAGAAGACATATCTTATGATATATGGGGATCAACGATGGTATTAAATCTCTGATGGTCGTTTTCACTATATTATGAGAGTGGACTGAAGTATTATGTATAAGCATAAAGATTGTAATGGATTATGTTGGACATAAGTTAGTATTGTTTAAGGATAAAAGTTTTTTTCGATATTATTGATGGGATGATATAGTAATATAGTTTTAGAAAAAGGAAAACCTGCAGGACGGGCGACAGCCCATCGCGTTGGACAAGGCTGTGGGAATCGAACCCACAACCAAAGTGCGACTGGCCTTTATCGCCTACCACTGACCTACATGAAGTCCCTGTTTAGTAGAAACTAGTTTTATTATTTTACGCAGTATGATATATGAAGTATATGTCCATTTTAGGAACCCTATATGATGAATCTCACTATAGATGGACTTATGTATTTTTTGATAACTTTTCTAACCTTTTGTTTGAGATAGATGAAATGACCCATCATTCTATCACATGATCTGCTAACACATCACGAATGACAAATTCAACTTCATTTCTTTAAGAGATGAAGTGGAAATTGTCCAAAGAATGATAAACGGTGAGACTATACCAAAATCACGAAAGTATTTCTTCTAATTCCAATTTCATCAACTTTAGGGAAATGATCTTGAAAACCAAAAATGTTGTCCTAGTGCTCTTATATCTGATGAATCAGATGATACCTTAGATCATCACAAATTTATGGCTTTGTGATTGCTGGCTTTTCCATAGCCATGTTCTCTACCACTCTCCATCAGAACATGATGGTTAGATTTCTCTTCCATATCCATATTTTAACCTATGTGGAAACCCATTGATTAGTTTATTTGGGTAACCGTTACGTTTCATACTTTTGTTTTTAAAGATTGGTTTTGGTATTCTTTTTTACGATGTGGGTTTCTATTAAAGAAACATTCTAATAGTAAACTATTTATAACCCCAACGCATTTCGAGGGAGAAATTCATTTTAAGGGGGTAGAATGTAACACCCCAAGATTTTATGAAAAATATTCTTTTAATTTCATTAATGTCTTTTGTTGTATTCTACACCAAGATTACCTTGCGCTATATGCAACACCATATTAGCTTGCAGTATACGCAGCACTATTCTTGGATTGTGTTACACACAATTTTGATAATAGTTATTCTACGCAACATTGAGTATATATATATATATATATATATTAAATGTATAAATGAAATATGGTTGGATTCTATTATATGAAAGAACGAACAATTCTTTCACAACACGCAACCCTGACTTGGCTTGCATTACACGCAATCGCGACCTTCCTCGATAACGTGTGTTGTACGCAATACTGTGTTTTAATAAACAACGATATATTATTATAATATTGTCATGAACTAGCCGTTATCAATTGTGTTAACTAAATTTTGAATTTTATAACATTATTATTCATCTTACACATTTCTAGAACATGGTATAGGAACAAAATAAATTTTTTGTGTAAAATAAGTATTTTTCAAAAAATGTTGTTTTCTGCCTTTTGATGGAGAACCCACATTAAATCTAGTTTTTGACATGTTTATAAGTTCAATTTGACAAAATAAAATTCCTCTTTTGAATCAGGACATAAAAATTTACATTAGATAATGTTTTGATATGTTTCCGATAACTTTCATATTTTAATGAATAGTAAAAAACACGCTATATTTTAATTAAAAACAACTTTTTTCGTCGTAATATCTTATGTGGTTAAATTATAATATTGAATGGTTTTAAAGTATAAATATAATATATTTTTACCATTTAATATAATGTATGACATTAGCATTTATTTTACCTTGAATTCGTAGGTTAAATCAATTCAATCTTTTGCAATGTTTTAAAGAAAACCCGTTTTCTTTCGACAACAGGATTAATTTTAATTTAATTTCTGCAACTTTTTTTTATTGAATTTGGAAAAATGGATTCAATATTTGGAATCAGTGGATCCAAATTATGTTAATAAGCTACTTTTTATTTTTGGTAATTATGAATAGTAACTACGGTAAATTTTATTTACCATAGTTAAAGGTAAATCGGGTAATTAAGAGTAAATATAATATTTTAAAATTACCCTAACAAATTTCAAAATCTTATTGGATGACTAAAAGTCGACCCATATCACCTAAGGGTCGGATTAGATTCATTTTATTAAATTTTGTCAATGAAAATAATTTAATTATTATTAAAACCGTAGAATGTGACAACATGTCACTTTCTTAAATCCTATAAGTATAATAATTTTAATCTAGTGATAAACTTCATGAAACATTGAAAATGAAAAGTCTACAGACATCTAATACAATTATCTACATCATTGGAATTTATTTATAAATTTTAGGTATTAAATAATTATCATTTATTATGACACAATGATGATGCAGTAATTGTCTTATTAATGAAATATTGACATAATTGATGTTATAAATGCCCAAATAAATGTAATTTCAGACTTCTTATGACTTACACTAATTTTCTAGGTTAATATGACATGTTATTGTTGATTTAAGTAACTTGTTCGAAATTATCATTCTGTTATGAATTTCATAAAAATCATGTACCAAATAGTGTCAAAATTGACATAAATTAGTTTTTAAAACAAATATTATATTATTTATTGTTATTTTATTCCTAAAAATCAAGGTTCGGCCAAATGACTTAGATAAGATTATATATATTAATAATAAAGAACTTGGGGATTTTTTTGGCTTCTTATAGTATGTTTATTAACCTTATAGTGTAAGAACACAAGAAGACACGGTAAAAGTAAAATTATTTAACTTAGAGTTAAATCTAATTGATAAGGTTAAAATAATAATCTAAACTTGTCTAAATCATATTGGAAGAGAGGATTTCGACCCATACACACCTTAGCCTCGAAATAAATCAATTTGGAGCTATTTAAAACAAAACTTCACGTTATAATAAAATAATATTTTTAGTTATTCCAAAGGTGCCCCTCTCCTCCCTTATAAAAGGGCACCTCCTCCCTATCTTCCTCACACAACGTTGAGCCTTCAAGCTCGTCCAACCCCTGACAAATTCTATTCTCCACTTCCCTAGAAACATCCTAGAGGTTTTGGTCTTCTTCAAAGACCCATTTTAGTGCCCTAAAAGGAGGTCTCAAAGAATCACTTCAAAGAAGAGGAGGTTCGGACACTTACGAAGCAAATCGGACCTAAGGTAAGGGAAATATCACAATCTCATTTTTATCCAAGATTGTTTATACTTTGGTATTTACTGGGGTGTATTTTATCATCCACATCCATGTTTCCTCAATATGTAATATTATTTCCATCCACCTAAATTTGTCTAAATCCAATTTTATCCTTCGGTGAGTTTTTAGTAAAAGATATGAAAGGAATCTTTTGTCAATTTTCGTACGAAGTACTTTTCGACTTTTCCTGCAAAAGTACGAGAAGGATGTTTTTTTAACTTATATGGCATGAATGTATTTTTAAAACATTATTTCCAATAATCTTCCTTTACAATTTTTCCATTTTATTTTTAATCAACTTCTTTTAGTTTAAAATTGTATGACATGTTAAGAAAGGAAAAATGTTTTTGAAGTAGAAAGGATATTTTCCTCGAGAATGGAGTTCAAGTGTTTTATCAAAATTATTTTCCATCTAAGATAATTAAGGTTTCTGTTTTTATCCCTATTATTACATTGATTTGATTATGTTGTGATGGAATTATATTTTTATGAATTCCTTTATCTTATATGAATTGTTTTATGATGTTTAAGATTCCCATTTTTATTACGTGGGTTATGAAATGATGTATGATTTATGATTTTGTGGCACACATAATAATGGTTTCATTATGAGATGGGTGGGACCTATATCTCCCTACAATTCATTAGTTAAAGATTATATATCTCATGAGATAGACATGGCTGGAATGGTAGGTTATACCAGTTCAGTGAAACAGGACTGAAACGATGGTGACTCGGTTCAGAAAGGGGCTTTGTCCACTAAGATAGTCTTGGCAATGAGTCTTGACTAATAAGATATGATTCTCTATGATTATGTATGTATTCCACAAAGTTTCATGTTTTAAGTTATGATTATTGGGATTTCATTTCACTACTATGATTTATCCCATGTTATGAAATTATGCTCTCTTTTGCAGGTTAATATTTACAAAATGTTATGTTCTTATGAATATGATGTGATTGATATTTTTTTGTTTAACCTTACTGAGCATTTGAGCTCACCCTTTTATGTTTTTTCCCCAAGATATAAAGAAAGGATTTAGGTAAAAAAAGAAAGATCTTTATGGGAGATGTTGAAGATCTTTCACCACAATTAGAAGATTATATTCCAAGTTTCCAAAGACACTAAACTATTAGGATCCTTGTGTGTGTGTTTTTGTTATGTACTAAGTATTCCGAAAAAGTAATGTAATGTCCATGTATGTCAAGCTTCAGGTATTTATATACCTGGTAAATTCTCCGATATCTATTTTGAATTTGAGGCTGTATCATGCAATTTTCTCATACATTTCAACATCATATATTTCTTGGGAATTTTTTAGAATAGGTTTTATCCCCCCAATAAAGATTTACATCCTGAATTTGAGGGAAATGACAAATCCATGGTCATATAATGCATGTCATGTGAATCTTTCCTCATATACCCAATAGATACAATGTCTTTTTTCTCAAGGTAATGTAAATACCATTCAATTTTAAGTGAGAGAAATCTTTTTTGAATAAAATTTTCTAGGAATAATTCTACTCCATCGCATTGATAAATTCCTCATTATACGTATTCGGGATCAGTGTCCACCAGCAATCAACTTCTCCATCCATACAGAAAACATACAATATAATCATCTCTTGTTTAGAAAATCGAAGGAGAGAGAATATCTTCTCAATAGATTTGATCAATTATTCCATGATTAAGGAATCAAATGATCCATGGAAATTAGAATGACTTTTTACATAAAACTCATAGTTTTAGTTTGTTATATCATAGGGTGATTTGGGTTCTCCTCTTAATCCGTGTATTTATTCATAACCTATGTCAGCTATAATATTATAATAATAACATTCACTTTTACACTTCTCATCAAGTTATGAAACTCATTTAGGCAGTCACCATATTTCCCTTCACATTGGATAATTAACTAATTACTTTTATTTTCGAAATTATGATAGAATAGATGAAAAATTTCGGATGAATGTTTTAAAACAATTAATCACATAGTCATGTATCAAATCAAAATGAAGGGATAACTTATAATTGACATTTATTACCTATCAAATGAATTTATAGGATTGAATATATGTTATCTAAGATCTATTCCATTACATAAACTCTTATAGGACGTTCAATTCCCTTAAAGTGGTTTTTAATGTGCATGTGAATTTACTAAATCATATCCCTTGGGATTTTCAAACCATATGTTCATAAACATAGATTTTTGTGCTCTACATCCCAACTGAGTGTAGCTCAGTGAATGTTTTTTGATTCAATACTATGTACATCTGTGCTAGAGAGACATGAAATTTTTTATCCAGATAGAGATTAATTTTATTGATAAACCACTTAATATATAAATTACAAAAAATCTGATATTTTAACATGAATATTGTTTAATCTCTGTGGGGTTTCTAGAGTTTTATAATCCTAGTCCCAAAAATTAAAAACCCATTTACTTTGATACAAACTATGATAATATTGCACTTTATTACACATTGATTCATGATTTATTAAATAATAATAGAAAAAAATAATACTTGTAAGATTACATATTATGCATTTGGAATTAATACTAGTACATAACAACATCAAAAATAGAATACATCAATATTTTTGAAAACATACTTCATATGAACATAATATTCCATAATACATAAAATAGCAAGGGATGGCCTTGTGACATTCATAAGAACGTGGTTAGATTCAAATCCCATTAAGGGAATACAAAATCAATATCATTGAGAAATTATTAAATTTTAGAATATAGTTATAGTAATTAGACATAAAATTTGGTGATAATCAAAAACATGAACAAAAAGTTATGATATAATAGGTTAACATATAAGAAATATGGGAAATATGTAAACAACTTCCAAAAAATCATCATAAATAAGTGTCAAGGATATCTACCAAGACATAATGTTGGAAAATTTGGATTATATTTTACATTAACTTCTTAACCCCTTCCATGAAGTATAAAGAATGTTAAAAATCAACCAATGTATTATAATTCAAAGAGATTCAATCTATGTCATTTCATTATAATTTCATTTTTTCCCTCATAGATAATAAAACATGGAATCATTTATCGTTAAATTTTGTTTCTTGATCATGTTTTCAAAAAAAATATATTTAATGGACAAATAAGCGAAGAATATATTCATCAAGGTGAACACCATTGATATAAAATGGGTATGGGTATTACATACCCAATTGTTTTTCCTAGAAAATCATAGTCAAATTCCAGCAGCCTAAGGGGTGTATAATTCTAAATGGAAGAGATTAATGAGAGATTACATGGTCTCTAATAATTTATACATAAAATGTATTGTAAATTGGATATATAAGAACGTATAAAATAAATTGAACTTGGTGTTTTAATACATTATATAAGGATGAAACACGAATAAATAAGAGATGTAGAAGATCCCTTACCTTGAAATTGTAATTCTAAATTTTTGAGAAGATATTATTGAGTTATTGGGGGAACCATGGGGTGAATATCACAAGATGAAGTAAATTTAAGGACATTATCCATAATTTTTCTATGATGAGAAATGGGTCCTTGTGTGGCCTATTATTTGAAATGAATTAGGAATTCTTCATTATTTATCAAAGACATGTGTTGGACTCTATATTAAAAAATAAACAAAAAACATGGAAATTTCAACGATTTTGGGAAAATAGGTGTCATTTTTATTATTTAATTAGTCAAAGGGGTGAATATTTTGAAATATTCCCATTTTTAATGTGAAAGTGAGTCATGTTTATAGAAAAATGTGTATGAAGCCATAAATTATATTGCATGTTTTGGAGGAATCATAAATAATTTATAAAATTAATAAAATAAACATAATATTAATCTATTTTAAAGGGAAATAAAAATATATTTGGTCTTGCATACCGTTTATGGTGCTTATTGTATAATTTTGGGTCATAATGATGTCATAATACATCATATATGTTTTTATTGTATTTAATTTTAACATGAAAATATGACTATCTCAAAAAAATTTGAATAATTCAAAATTTAATAATTTATTAATTATTATTCAAAAATAATATTTTTTTATAATAAATTTTTTCTAAATATATGAATTTATAAATTTAAAATAATAGTGGTCATTTATTGAGAAATTATATTTTTTTCATAATAATAGTTTTTTCAAACCCTTATAAAAATATCATTTTACTTCATAAAATAGTATGATCATTTATATTTAATAAAATTATTCCATAATAATATTTAAAAAATTATTATCTATTTAAAAAATCTATTTATTCATAAATTACTTAATTGAATTTGAAAATTACCAAATAATAGAATTTGGGTTTTATTGTATTGAGATCAAAAAACAATTTATAATGTAAAAATAATAAAAATAAAATAACAAAATTAAAATATACTCATTATTCTTTAAAATATACATATTCAAGTTATTATGGTATTCATAAATTTCCCCTAAATACATCAATAAATTCCCTAGAAGAATGCTCCATGATGGTGATATGATTACGTGGTGGTTCAGCATACATGTTTTGTTTGGCGCTCCTAATGAGCTTGAACATCTCCCTTAAATAGTTTAACTTATGACTACATTTTTTAATCTCAACATGGATTTTTTCATGGGAATATCCCATTGACTCTATCTCCCTATAGATCTCTAATAAATGGACTTCATAGGGTATGATCCTACTATTTAAGGCAATCATTTCCATTTTCTATGTTAATTGGATTTTTCAAAACCCAATTTTTATAATAATAATATGATACTTATTAAAAATATATATTACCAATGGTAATGATTGTTAATTTTATTTTGAATATGATATGGTATAATAATACTAAGGAATCTCATGTGTTTTTGCAACCATAATACATATTATGATATTTAATTCAACAATGAATGGATTTTAATTTATAAATGTTTAGGTCTTTTCACAGTGAGGTTCACATTGAAATATATTAGGGTTCCCAATTAATCCAAAATCCTATTCATCCTCAGAATAAATAATTATATATTATCAAGTCATGAATTTCACGAAAAAATCAATGGGTTATACCTTTGTAATTCCACTGATGGATATACATGATGTTTTTCATCATATCAATTTATTTTATTCAAATATTATAACACATCAATAATCATTTTCATAAAATATTTAATCCATCATGTCTTAGAGGGAAACAAGTTCTTGGTAACATCTTTTTCATGGTTGCATGGACACTTGATTGGTGGAATATTCTTATTGTCGTAGAAAAATCACAACTCAAACATAACATACATCTACTGCCATGTGTATTTGACATGTAACAAAAAATTACAAGATGAATATTAAAATATACCATAAAAGATATAATCCTCAGGGTATGTATTTTAATAATTCATGATGATATACAACCATTAGTTAAAACCACAAAGATCAGTTGACAATGACCAATACGTGCTTCAAACCACATTTTGTACCCAAAACACTATGTTTTCTTAATGGTGTGTATAAATAGGTTAGATACTCATTTTATTCATGAATTATAGGGTTAAACACAACATTTCTCCATCTGTACCATTATTTTCTAATAATAGAGGAAAATATAAAAACACTTGTAATATCCCAACCTCGCCCATTAACTTTACAGGGATTGGAATTATACAACTCTTTGGTGATCGCCCTTGGACACTGATGGTATGAAATAAATTACATGGTAGTTAATGAAATTTGGGGAATGATGTTTCCTTAACCCACAAACAAATAATACTATTTACAATCATAATATGATAGTTTATCATGTTTCATTAGTTAAAATGATACCACCTTTAATAAAATGACACAAATTTTCCAAAACATCAACATCAGTACAAAGGTACCCAATACCAAAATTCCTATACAAAACACAAAGAAATTAAAAACATGCATGAACTGAATTAAAACCAAAATACACTTCACTAAAATACCATCTACAATATCTAACACCATCAAAAAAACACTATCATAAAAATGATCCCTTAAAAAGTACAACATCATCCCCATTCCATTATTATAGTCAACATCATCCGCATATGCAACAGGGTGCGTATGGAGGGGTGAGTATAGAAACCCAATGGTAAAACACTCTAAATTAAAATAAATTCCACAATGGAAAGAACATTTTAGCTATTATTTGAAAAAAATTTAGATAAATTTTTATATATAAGTTTTCATAAATACACATATACATGAGAATTGAAAATAACTCACCCTATGAATCTCTCCCATGTCATGCACACACATATCATGAAAATTCCAAACCAATGATGATTCCTAAAAACAATATGATAAATAGTCCATACGCTTTAGTGAAATTCAACCTTATCATCCAAATCCTTTTCTTTGTGGTATAATATATTATTCCAACCTCTAACATAGTTTACCAATACCATACAAAAAGGGAATATATTATGAATTATGAACTCACTAAAACATGACCATTATAATATATCATTCTAAAATATTTCATAATATCAATTCATCATTTAAAAAAGCTATATTTTGAGAGATTCCCATAACCATTGGAACTTCTCAACCCATCTTCCACTGAATGGTACCCTAAGATATTCAGTGACTTACCCTCTAGTACGCCTCCCTGTATACTATAACATGCCAACTAGTAGTGAATGTCTGGATAGTCAAACATGGGGAGAGTATAAACACTTTATTAGAATAAGACACCAATAGAAGAAAATAAAAATATCATGGGTGTAAGTATATAATTAATTTGATAAATAATAGTTTCACATGAGAGCTAAAATTGTAAATACAATACTCAAATGAAATAGAGAAAATGCTATGAAAACAAAATTGTCAAGAGCCTATAATGCAAATAAAGCACCCAATGACTCCGAAGCAGATCCTGAATCACATCTAGCTCCCAAAACCATGATACATTCCCAAAAAAATCTATCCCAAGGCCTTGCAATTATCGTATCCTATAACAACATAATCCTCTCGAGTTCCAATCAGGCGGTCCAAATAGGGTGTTAGTATAACTCAGTGAGCCACCAAAAATAGTATATAAAACTAGACCAGAAAAGGAAAATGTTTAAATTATACGGATAAATAAAAAAAATTCATAATTAAAATGTTATAAAATTTTCATTAGATCATTAATCATCACATTATACCAAGTTTCAATCCATGTCTCCCATTTAAATCAAAATTTTTTGTTTTCATTTATTTGTTGTTAAATGCCATGTCAATCACACCAACTATCATTTATTTTTTAATTCTATGTCAATAAACACAAATATCATTTGGCAAAGATTGCCTTGTGTAACACCCCACAACACAAGCGTTTGGTTCACTAATGGGGAGGAACACCATTTCCCTAGACAAATAACTAAATTGGTCTAGAACTCCATGTCTAGAACCCAAATTCTTAATCATTTAAATCATTTATTAATAAACAATAATTAACCACATCATTCCCTTATTAATACAATGATAAGATAATCATATCAAATTCCATTAGTAAACAAAAAACTATACTAAGTACACAACCCAATAATTAATTTTTCAAATAATTAATCAATCGACACATATGTTATTCCATAATTATTTCATCACAATAAACATCGATCGCAAATATCAACTTTTCATAATAAATCCCACAGTTTATTATCTTTAATAAAAATCATAAAACATAATTAATTCACAATTAATAACTTCACATATCCAAACATCATCTCATAATTAATTCCCCCTTATTAATTATAACAAGAACTACCAAGTCTGTATGTGAAATAAAATATCCTATATCATAAAAAAATTCCCCAAATCAATTTTTTTTTTGGGTCCCCCATACATTCCTTGATTAAATAATCACTTAATAATCACGGGAACCCCAAGCCAATTCAACATTCCTAATTATAAAAATTTATGAAAACAATTATTATGGTATACTAGAAATAAAACAATCTCGCATACAGATATCAAATCCATGACTATAAGAGTTAGATTTAGTCCACCTACATCAGTTTGTGGACATATGTTAGTCCAATTAAAATCCCCAAAATATGAGTGGCATAATGACACTGATCAAGCTTTGCATCTAAATCCATAAACCGAAAAATATGATCATAAAAATCAAGATCATTCAACTCTATATCTAGATCAACAATAATAGATCTAGATACAAACACATATGTTAAGATCCATGAAAATGGTGGTGATATTTCATGGAATGATTAAAGAAATATAGTGGAATGGAATAGAGAAGCATTATGATGAATTACATTACCAGGGAGAGAACATATCTTCAATATGGGATTTAGATCTTGAATAACAGTGTTTTAATTACATTGTAATCTCTTTGGAAGGATCTTGGATCACCCGAATTTCATGAAGCCCGATACTAGGTTGAAATAGAAGGGGTGTGGGGGTTCAGGTGATTTTAAAAATTATTTTTGGATAATAAAATCACACAAGAACAATTTCTATGGTAGGGGGCATAGTTATAGTAAACTGGGTGCCAAATGGGTGGATCTCTCTCCCAGGGCTTTCATGGTTTGAATAGTTACTTGGGTTTAGGTGTATAAATTTTTCTGACCATGCATATACTATGCACATCCCTCTATCCATTAACGTTTTCTAAAAAGTCACCCAAATGCTCTTCAAGCCACAAATCCAATGAAAAGTTACTTAATAACCTCAATAGTTTGCGAAATCAAACATGAGATAACTCCTAAAAATGTTGAGAACCTATTATCTCCCCACCTTAAAATATCTCATCTTCAATTTACACTCCCAATCTTAACTAGGAATCCTAGCCAATACGATTTTTCCATTATGTCCTCATTTCTACTTCATATTCCCATGTTTCTTCATGAACACTTCAATGTTTCTATAACATACAAACTAGAGACATTTTTTTCCATGAAACACATACCAACTGTGATCAAGTACACATATTAAATACTCCTAAAAAGAAGAATCTCTCATGAGGTCAACCTCATCCACATTGATTACATGATATGGGCCGGAGAGATACCGATGTAGTTGTGACACATGGAAAACATCATCTAGGGAACTAAATTTATATGAAAGATCCAATCGGTATGCCAATGGCCCGATTATATCCACTAGATCAAATGGCCCTACAAATCTGAGCACCAACTTCCCCAACCTTTATATCCCTTAGTGACCTAACCTAGGTGACAACTGAAGGAATATACAATCAACATGTGTATAGAATAAAGTTATTCATTATCTATCAGTATATGAAATCTTCCTACTATGATCTTTAGCCTTATGTTTTCAAATCAACTCGACCAGCTCTGACGTCTCCTACACAAGATTTAGTCCTATCAACACTGAATCACCCACCACTTAACAACATAGTATTGATCTAAAAGTTCTACCATAATGTGTCTCAAATAGTTCCATTTGAATAGATTCCTAATAACAATTTTTATAGGAAAACACCAATAAAGAAAAGTACTTCCCCCAATGAATGACCAATGTCATGAACACATGCCTAGAGCATATCCTCTAGCACCTGTATGCTATTGTTTTACTTGCCACATGTCTATGTGTAGAAAGTAGTACATTAAAAAACCCATGTGCCAGGTGCCTTTTATAAGACCAAATAGAATCATGAGCTAATGTGTGAATCACGATCTGAAAAAATAGTCCATGGAACCCCATAGAAATGAACTATTTCCCAAAAATACAGTTATCTGAACTATTCTTCGATGAATGTGTTTCTTGATATTCTTGAAATTTTCTACCTTTGTCAATAAATCCAAAATTACCCAAATTGTATCATTATTCCTATGCATCATTGGATGACCTACCAAAAAAATCCATATTTATGAGGTCCCACATTCATTTCTAAATAGGATATAATTAAAATAGGCGTCTAGGTCATTGATGTTATGCTTTCACCTGCTGACATGTGAAACACCGTGTTTAAATCCCACTATCTCATTTTTGATGCCTACCCACCAAAACTATCATCACATGTCATGAAAGATTTTCCTCACATAGATGGCTTTATCTTCTTCTATCATCTAGCCTGAAGGTGTATCCCCACCTTCATGGATTTCCCTAATGGATAAGGACTCCATATCCTTGTTCTTCCTGTCCTTGATCTGTCTCAAAAGTGTGGAATCGACTACTCGTAATACTACATTCATTTTCTCCTGACTCTCCTAATCCAAAAAATTAAGTTTATCCATAAAATTCATCATATTCCACTCTACACTCGACTCATGTACTAATTATGTCTTGGTTTTCCTTCTTAAATAGTTATCCACAATATTCCCCTTTTCAGGTGTACATGCCAGTTCAAAATCAATGGAATACCTATACTCTACCCATCATCACATCTGAAGATTCAAGTCACACTATGAAAAGATATACTTCATGATTTTGTGATCTATAATAAAATATAAACTTTTCAACTAAACGATAGTGTTTCCATCACGTAAGAGCATAAACCGCCACTACCAACTTGAGGTTCCCCATAGGGTAATTACATTCTTATTTCCTCAACTATTGAGACTTGTATGGACCCGGATCTTGATGTAAATTGATAATACATTACTTTTTCGGAATACTTAATACATAAAAAAATAACCAAAACTCAAGGATCGTAATAGTTTAGTGTCTTTGGAAACATGGAATATAAATTTTTAATCATGTTGAAATAGCATCAACAACTCCCATAACGATCTTCCCCTTTTTGTTTCCATACATAAAACCTTTATTTATTTCCTGTGAAAAATAAAACATGAAAAGGGTGAGCTCAAATGCTCAGTAAGGGCAAACATAGATAACAGAAAACAATCCATAAACATTTGGAAGCAAAAACTTGACCATTAAATTTAAACATCAAAATCTTGAGCAAAGGCATAAATTGTGGAAGTACGTAAGGAATATATCATAATAGAAAATCAACCATGATAAAATATAATGGTAATAAAACATGTAATTGTGGAAACCATTCAGCACATGTTAATATTTCCATAGTAGCCAAGGCATTTCTTCCAAGACCATCTTAGTATACAAAGTCTCTTTCTGAATCGAGTTCACTACTCGTTTCAGTCCTATAACACTGAACCGGATTAACTTAACGTTCCAGCCATGTCTCTATCATGTGATATAAATCTTTACCCAATGCATTTGAGTGAGATATAGGTCCCACCCATCTCATATTTAAATCTTTCTTACTTGTTCCACAACATAATCATAAATCATTCATCATAACCCAAAGAATAAAATGGGTTACATAAACATCATCACATCATAAAATAATCCATATAAAACAAATGGATATCATTTCCTCATAAGAAATGTGAAACCATGTAAATCATAGAGACATTATACTTGAATCATAAACATATGAAATAATTTCATATTAGATGCAAATTGGTTTTCATAAAAACACTTGAAATGAATTCTTGAGGAAAATATCCTTTCTTTTTCAAAATCATTTTCTTTTCACAAAATTCCATGAAATTTTAAAAGAAAATGATTTGTTGAAAATAGTCATGAAATAATTTAGAAGAAACATCATGTAAATTAGTCATTATGAAAACATAAAAATCTGTTCATGCCGTATTAGTTAAAAAACATTCTCCTCATTCTTTTTTCGAAAAAGTAAAAAGGTACCTTATATAGTAACCATAGGAATGATTCCATCCGTACAATGTGCTAAAACGTCAATAAAGGGTAAAAATGACTTTAAACATACATGGAATAATAGTAAAAATTTTATGAAAACATTTTTAGAGAACATGGTCATAGATTAAAAACGTAAGTCCAGTAAATACTTACATATAAGCAATCTCCGATAAAAACGAGATTGAAATATTTATCCCTTACCTTAGGTCCAATATGCTTTGTATGGATCCGAAACTCCTGTATAATGATTTATATAATGTCATTTACTTATTAAATAATCATATTCATTGTTATGATATCATATATGTTTCACTTATGACTTTATATTACCCGTTCATTTGTAAATTCCATGTTAAAGCAGTGTTTTGGGTAAAATCATTTCATTTATCATATGTGTTTTGACCTGTCGTTCTTGATATTATTACTTATATCCAGATTTACATAATTATATAATTTAAAACATTATTTATATATAATAAATATTCATCATATACATATATATTATAGATCAACAAAAGGAATGAAATACACCGTTCATGGAGACGGTTGGTCCTACGTATGCATGAACGCTGTTTTCGTTTCCTTATTGAATTGAATGAAACTAAATAGATGAAAAACATATATATATACATAAATCCAGTAGCATTATTATTTCATATATTTCATTATTATTCATTTTCTAAACATTATAATCATTCATTTATGGTTAACATGGAGAATTATTCTCATCGCGTCGTGGAGACGGTTATCCGTACGTACGCACGAGCGATGATATTGTTCCCATAATTATTGAATAGAATTGGAGTGCATGGTATAATATATTAGAATCAGTATGATGTTATAAAAACTATATATTGTTATTATTTACACCATTATACCCATTCATGTAAGGTGTTGGTGGAAAAACATATTACACCATGGTGTGGAGATGGTATTTCGTACGTACGCACCCGCGGTGATTTTTTTCCCATAGGATCGATAGAAGGTTAAATAGGGTTGTTTAATATTTATAATAACATATCTGTATATGAGGGATACTGATGTTATTACTTAATAATGGAACAACTAAAGAATAGGGAGTGGTAGAAGAATGGAACTTGAAGAAAACGGTAAAAGGTATTAACTCTTTCTCGAAGTGCCTCCTTTAAACATTCACTTAGGGCACTAGAGTTGGTCTTTTGAGAAGACCTGTACCTCTAGTAGGTTTTTGAGGAAGTCGTGAAGTAAAATGGACAGGTTTTGGCCGATCTTGAAGGCTCAAATTGGTGTGATGAGGAGAGGGAGGAGGTGCCCTTTTATAAGGGAGGAGAGGGGCACTTTTGGAAATATAAAAAATATTAGTTTATATTAAATCCCAACCACACATAAAAACTTCCAAAATGACTCATATCAGAATATTTGATGATATATGGTTGTAATATCATCAACCAATAAAATTCAGACATGTTAGGAATTTATTTTAAAGATTATCAACTAGATTTATC
This sequence comes from Viscum album, assembly GCA_963277665.1. Lineage (NCBI taxonomy): Eukaryota > Viridiplantae > Streptophyta > Magnoliopsida > Santalales > Viscaceae > Viscum > Viscum album. The sequence goes on from OY728152.1 coordinate 1,431,003,579, forward strand.
CTTATTTATCAATTTAATTTTATTTGTGGTAATAATATTCTAAATTTTAAATTATGATAAATAATTACATATGTGTTGTGAATTTTCAATAATTTGACACATTATGACATTTTATACCATATAAATGTTAATTTATGATTTTTAAATATTTTTGTGATTTTTAAACAATTTTATAATATGTTATTTTTATAAAATAACAATAGTGTCAATTTTGTCACTATTAATTTATTTGAATTTAAATAAAATATATACAGAATATATGTTCTAACTAAAATCATTAATAGATTCATAAAATGACATTTGTATATATAAAATTAGTGGAGCACATTAAATAGTTCATATAATAATTATTTAAATATTTTTAAAATCATTTATTTTATATTTAAATCAATAAAATAATTTCAACATCACTATTGTGTCATAATTAATGATATTTATTTAACCCATAAAAATTATAAATAAATTCATATGATTTAGATAATTGTATTTTATTTCTGGATACTATTCATGTACGAAGTTTCATTAAGTTTATCACTAAATAAAATTATTATACTTATAAGATTTATGAAATTGACATGTTGTCACTTTCTTTGGTTTTAATAATAATTAAATTATTTTCATGGACAAAAGTCCATTAAATGAATCTAATCCGACCCTTAGGTGATATGGGTCTACTTTTAGTCATCCAATAGGATTTCGGCAGGTGTTAGGGTAATTTTATTATCTTATATTTACCCGTAATTTCCTGATTTAACTTTAATTACGGTAAATAAAATTTACCATAGTTACTATTCATAATGCCCAAAAATAAAAAGTAGCTTATTAACATAATTTGGACCCACTGATTCCAAATATGGAATCCCATTTTCCATATTCAATACAAAAAAGTTGCATAAATTAAATTAAAATGAATCCCATTGTCGAAAGAAAACGGGTTTTTGTTTAAAACATTGCAAAAGATTGAGTAGATTTAACCTACGAATTCAAGGTAAAATCAATGCTAATGACATACATTATATTAAATGGTAAAAAATATTCTATTTATACTTTAAATCCATTCAATAATATAATTTAACTATATAAATTATTACGATTAAAAAAGTTGTTTTTAATTAAAATATAGTGTGTTTTAACTAATCATTAAAATATGAAAATTATCAGAAAAATATCAAAACTTTATCCAACATAAATTTTTATATCCTGATTCAAAATAAGAAGTTTATTTTGTAAAATTGAACATATAAACATGTCAAAAACTAGATTTAATGTGGGTGCTCCATCAAAAGGCAGCACAACTGCATTTTTTTTAAAATACTTATTTTACCTGAAAAAATTATTTTGTTCACAGAAAATGTTTTAGAAAATTTATTTGATAAATAAAAATGTTATAAAATTCAAAATTTAGTTAATACTATTCATAACGGCTAGTTCTTGAGAATATTATAACCATATATCAGTGTTTAGTGAAACCCGGTATTGCGTACAACACACGCTATCCAAGAAGGTCGCGATTGCGTAGCCAAGTCAGGGTTGCGTATAGTGAAAGACTCCTTTGTTGTTGTATATAAAAGAATCCAACCATATTTAATTTATACATTGAATATATATATATATATAAACTCAATGTTGCGTAGAATAACTTCTATCAAATGAACTTGAAATTGTGTATAACACGATCCAAGAATTGTGTTGCGTATACTGCAAGCTAATATGGTGTTGCGTATAGTTCAAGATAATTTTGGTGTAGCATAAAACAAAAGAAATTAAATAAATAAAAAATAATATTTCACATAAAATCTCGGGTTGTTACATTCTACCCCCTTTAAAATGAATTTCTCCCTTGATATTCGTCTGGATTATAAATGGTTTTCTACTTGAAAGTTTTTTTAATGGAAACCCACATTGTAAAAAGGAATACCAAAAATTGACATTAAAAACTAAAGTATGAAACGTAACAGTTACCCAAATTAACTAATCATTGGGTTTCCACATAGGAGAACATAGGTGAAAATATGGATATGGAAGAAAAATCTAATCGTCATGTTCTGATTGAGAGTTTTAGAGAACATGGATATGAAAAAGCCAACAATCACAAAGCCATAAATTTTTTATGATCTAGGGTACCATCTGATTCATCAGATATAAGGACACTAGGACAACATTTTTGGTTTTCAAGATCATTTCCCTAAAGTTGATGAATTAAAAGAAATACTTACATGATTTTGGTACAATCTTTCTATTGTTCATGAATTGAAAAATTTATACTTCATCTCTTAACGAAATGATGTTGAATTTGTTGTTCATCAAGCGTTAGCAGATCATGTGATAGAATGATGGGTCATTCCATCTGTTTCAAACAGAAGGTTAACAAAAGTTATAAGTCCATATTATGGTGGTATTAATCGTATATGGTTCAAAAAATGGACTTATACTTTATTTATCATACAACATAATAAAATAAAACTATTTTCTACTAACCAGAGACTTCCTATAGGCCAGTGGTAGGAAATAATGGTCTGTCGCACTTCAGTTGTGGGTTCGATTCCCACAGCCCTGTCTGACGTGACGGGTTGTCGCCCATTCTGCAGGTTCTCCTTTTTTCTAAAAATATTATAACTTTCCATCAATAATATTTAAAATGTTATAGACTTAATCAATACTAACTTATGTCCAACATAATCAATTCCAATCTTTAGGATTATCCAAAATACTGTTGTCCATTTCTCATATTATAGTGAAAACGATTATCAGAGAGTTCATATAACAATCATGTTAATACCTGTAGGATCGAAATAACGATGTATATGCTCAATATACAAGAGTGGGGGTGAGTTGTAAACTTTAAGAATTTCCTTACACAAGGAAAAAACTAATTTTAACAAAGTTAAACTAAGAAGATTCACAACACCTCTAATCACCAATTGTAGAATTGGAACCAAAGTTTACAATATGTGATTCTACCTTAAAGCGTATAGAATCTAAATTAATCAGAGTTGATGTGTAAGGAAATATAAGAAGATTATATTTTCCTTACAATACAATATGCAGCGGAAACAAACAAGTAGTAAAACTACAAGTAACAAGATATGAGTCTTTTAACCCAAAGAGAAGGGTATCCTACAACCTTGGATAAAGGTCCTTTGATTTATAATTTCAAGAAAGTCTACCTTACCCACACCAGGGTAAGCCCTCCATACAAATATTGGAATCACTATCTTGATATCCCCGCAAGCCCTCAACTTTATGGTAGCTGGAAACCCTGTCTTCCTCAGCAAGGAAGCCCTTGAACTTCATGGTAGTCGACACCTCTGTCTTTCTATCCCTGGAAGTCCTCGAATGTAATCACCAATATTCAGAGTCACACGAATCAATCTGAACAAGCAGTTCAGTACGCACAAGGCATGAAAATCTTCTCTCACTAGAAATCACCTTAACAGTGTGTGGTCTCTAGATCAATCAACATGGTGTTGAGCTCTTTCAAATGAGCTCCTATTTATAGGGAAACTTCCAATGGTCGGCTCCCTCCTCCAACGGTCATATTTTCCATTAAATTCAAAGGGACTTGTACACGTGTAACTCAACCAACGGTTAATAAGAAACAGAATGAAATACAACGTTTAATAATAAATCATGTATAACTGAATTCACGACATCGTTTTGAAATGATACATATGTAAGTAACATCCATACAAAATTTCGGAGTGTGAGCAAAATAAATGTTCAGAGTCTAACCAAAATAAAATCCGTAGTCTATGTTAAGAAATTTTTGAATTCTGTTTTATAGGAATTCGGAGTCTGGTTTCAGCAGAGATAGGAATCTGAACTTGCAGAGTTTGAAGACGAACTAGTAAAGGTTCGGAGTAAAACTTCATAAGAGTTCGGAGTCGTACTCCTTATGAGTTTGGAGTCAAACTTCCTAAGAAGCTCGGAATCGAACTACTTAAGAGTTCAGATTCGAACATCATAAGAAGTTCGGAATCAAACTACTTAAGAGTTCAGAGTCAAACTACTTATGATTTCGGAGTCGAAATTCATTAGAAGTTTAGAATCAAACTACTTAAGAGTTTGGAGTCAAAATACTTAATAGTTCGGAGATGAACTACTTAAGTGTTCGGAGTCGAACTTCATAAGTGTTCGGTGTTAAACTATATAAGAGTTTGGAGTCTCGAATTTGGATTGGACCATCATTACAGTTCACATCCAGAATTCAGATCCTAAAAATTAAATGCTCCAAATCATTAAATTATTTGTCTTTTGGGATTTTTGGTATGAATCCGGTTTTTGTACTTAAGAAAAACATTGCTATGTATAATAAAATCTAGGTTAGGGTAAATTTCCATGAAGAAGTAAATTTTCCTTATGGAGTTAAAATATATATTTTCTTAAGTATAAGGTTTTTGTGATTTTAAAAATAAGAAGGAATGGAAAAGTCATAAGGAAAACCTTATTGACTCAACAATCTCCCTCTTTTTGGAAAGCACAAAACATCCTTTCGAAAAAGAATATAAGGATTTTGAAAATTTTCATTTAGACTTTGAAATTAAACACTAGTCTCCCTTTTTTCTAGGATGAATGTGAATAAAACTAACTCCCCCTTAGGCATTGAAACTCTAAGGATTGTATTATGAGTTTCCGGAGTGGAGTTTTCATTATTGTAAAACTGATAAATTTTGTAGTGGAAAACTCCCCATTTCTTTAAGGACATTGCTCTTAGAAATTTTTCCTTTCTCCTTCTTAAGAGTAGTTATTTTTCCTTCTACCCCTTTGTGATTTTCAAAAAGAATTGAAGGGAATGGAAAAGAAAGTATGGTACCCGAAACATTAGTATATGACAAGATACAAACAACCAAATAATCATTTAATTAGAGTTGGAAAATATTACAAATAAATATAATTAAAACAAAATATCAGAGTGAGTTCATTTGTCTTACTTCTCCTTCGGGATGAGATTCTTTAACAAGGTTTTGAGTTTCTTCAAGTCTCTTTGGTCTTCCTCACCTTGCCTATCCAAGGCTTTTACCTTTTCTTCTTGGACTTTTAAAGCTTCTGCCTAAGCCTCCAAGGATTCTTTATGCAACCTTATTATCTCATCTTGCTTTTCCAACTTCTGCTGAAACTCAATCCCGAAATCTCTTTCAGTTTTCAAATTCTAAGATACTGAGTTAAGCTTCCCATTCAGGTCCCTGACCTGTTGATTCCGAGATTTTTTCTCTTGGGTCAGCGTTTCAAAAATCCCATTAACCTTTTTATCCCCCATTTCAAACGCATTTTGAACTTCATCCAGAAAATTATCAAAGTTAACTAAATCATCATAAACCCTCTTAGAGCACATGGTTACCTTACTGCAGGACTTTCTATGCTCATCATAATCGATAAGAAAACTTTTCTGTTCAGATTCCAACTTTACAAACTTATGCATGACCATGGATAAAGAATCTGATTTCTAATTCATACTTTGTTGCAGTATCTGGAATCTGGAATCTATTGTTGGAAAAATCAGAATGGTGTCCACCAACTTCTTCAGAGATTTAACAAAAAAATCATGCCCATGAGATAATGATTCTGAATCAGAAAATTTGCTTAGAGACTGATCTTCTTCATCTTGCAACAACTTTCTTCTAGAGGTGCCACCAATCTCTTTCTTCCTGATGACATCTTTCACAGGTGTCTCCATGAGAGTTTGTTTACCCTTATCAACTCTCGGAACTGGTTCCTTATTAAGGGATACTTCCTCGGATTCAGACACATGAATGATTTGGTCTTCATCTAGTTTTTGTTTTTCTTTTCCTTCATCATGAAAATTCCTCTCATAAGATTCTTCCTCATCATACAAGAAATTCTCTTCATCTTCTTCTTGCCGTTTCTTATCATCATGCTTAATAGCTTCCTGATCTACCTTTCATGGAGTCATTAAATTTTCGGATTCAGACTTATCTTTGTAGTCTAGTACATGCTTGATCCGGGTATCCAAATCTTCACTTTCCACTTCTTCTTCTTCTTCTTCTTCTTCCTCTACTTCTTCCTCAACTTCTTCAGCAAAATCCTTCTCAACTTCTTCAACTACTTTTTTACCCTAGGATTTATCCGGAGTAACGTAGTTCATGGCTGGAGTTTCTGGTAAAGAAGGTTCAGCACCAAATGATTCCGGAATGGGAAGCATTTCAGAAGCTAATTCTGTATCTCTCAACAAAGATTGCACCACTTTAGCTTCAGACAACTTCTTTTTCATCTTCTTCTCTTTTGGTTGTTTCTCTATCTCCTCCAAAACTTTTTCTTTTAAGGCCTTATCCTCTGCATGATCCAATCCGAATAGTGGATCCCCTTCCTTCCTCTTCTCTTTGTCTTCCCTTCACTTGGCTGCTACTTCATCTGTATATATTTTCTGCTTCTTCGTCTTGGGGGGAGCAGACTGAGTTTCCTTAGCCTGAGGATTTTCTTCATCAGCAACCACTTTTTTAACCTTTCTCTTCCTCCTTTTCTTTTTGGATGGTTCCAGATTCTGTGTTTCTTTCTGAGATGCTTCAACCTCTTCCACAAATAGAGGGAAAAAATCTATGAATTCAATGTAAAAACCTATCTTCATCCTCTTCATGGTATCATCACTAACCAGTATAAGCTTTCAATTCTGAACCTTTGATTTGCATGCAACCTTGAAGGATTCTAAGCACCGAACTATCATCCTTGATAGTAAAGCAGGGTACATAATTATCTGAGCTCTCATATTCCCTTCCTTGATGTTCTTGATCATAATCAAGACATGCCTCATAAAATTTGTCTTTCTTAGGTTCACCAAGAAATAAAAAACATAGATATCACTTTTCTTCAAATTATCATTGTCACATCTTCTTGGAACGAGAAAACCTTGCACCCAAAGTTGAAGAATCTTGTTTTTTGGAGTGAGATGAGCAATCTTAGCAGTTGTAGCATCATTATGTCCAAGGAATTTTAAATCCTTCACCTTGTTGAAACTTCCTTTATCATCTGGAAGCTTGTGTGGGCAAAACTCTGCTTCCCCTCCATTGGACAAACCAACCAAGCTCACAGCCTTGGTGTAGGATAGCTTATAAGACATGCCATAATACTTGAAGGGAAACCATTCTCTGCCATCTTCCATCTGGAAGGAAACAGACTCATAGTACTCTATCAATAAATCAGTATACACCAGATCCTGCTTTTCTGACTTGAACAGTCATATATCATCCCAACCATTCAACTTTATATTCTTGGTTATAATAGAATCGAGCTTGTAGAAATTCGAATGAACTAACATTTCCCTGAAGACTAACCACTTAGAGATTGGTTTCACAGTTGAAATATCTTGAGATTTAGCTTCTACAGACATTCGGAGTGAAGAAATCTGAAAGATTCGGAACGACTTTGCAAAGTTTGGAACCAGCCTTAAGAAGTGCAGCAGGGCTTCGAGACACAAAATCTTGAAAAACCAATGTGGGAAGAGTATTGTTGTCCCCTTTATATAGGCGATGGATGTGACCTCTGGTATTCAAAATAAAATCTAACGGTTGAAATTTTTTTTACCTGATCTGATGGTTGAAAACACTCCCGCAAGGAAAACATGACTCCAATCTTTTGAGGTTTTAAGGAAAACATCCAGATTTGAGGAAAAACTAAAATCCAATTAAAAAAACAAATTAAATACTAGCATGAAAAATATGATTACGAAACTATAAGTAAGGAAATCATAGATTTTGGATTGTCTAGAAACATTGTTTGAAATTGGTAATACTCTTATTGAGGAAATAAATTTAAAAACAAACTCATTACAAAAGTTCCAGTACGAAAATTTCGTTACGAAAACTCCAGTACGAAAATCCCATTACGAACTCTCCATTCTAGAAGTTTTCACTATGAAAGTCCCATTAGAAAATCTCTAGTACGAAAATCTCCATTCCGGAAGTTTTCAGTACGAAAATCTCATTACAAAAACGCCAGTACGAAAATCTCTATTCTGAAAGTTTTCTTTTCGAGAATTTCATTGCTGAAAATATCAGTTCCAGAAATTCCCATTCTAGAAATTTTATTTTCAGAAATTTCCATTCCGGAAACATCAGTTCCAAAAATTTTGAAAAACTAACTACGAAAAATTTAGTTACACTAAGTTTAAAAAACGGATTACGAAATTTTAGTTACACTACGTTTAAAAAACAGATTACAAAATTTTAGTTACACTAACAATCAAATGTACTCCCCCTATGAAAAGGAGATTATTATTGTTAGGAGAATTGTTCAACAAGAAGTTAATAAAGAATGATTAACTTACGGTTATCATTCCTAACTTTTGTTTAATGTATTCAAATCTATCGGAGAGTAATGATTTTGTGAAAATATCAAAAAGTTGATCTTGCATTCCGATAAAATGATGAATGATATCTCCTTTAAGTGTGTGATCCCAAAGAAAGTGATTCCTAATATCTATGTGTTTTTCACGAGAGTGATGTGTAGGGTTCTTACTTAGGGAAATGTCACTTGTTTTATCACACAAAATTTGAGTCTTAGAAAAACTCATGTCATAATCTGTGAGTGTGTGTTGCATCCACAACACTTTAGCACAACATCTTCCAGCTACTACATATTCAGCTTTAGGAGTGGAAAGTGCTATATAATGTTGCTTCTTCCAGGTCCAAGAAAATAATGAATCTCCTATGAAATGACAAGTTCCAGATGTACTCTTTCTATCCATTCTACATCCAACAAATTCAGCATCTGAAAATATTTTGAGATTAAAATCATTTACAGAAGTATAAAATAATCCTAGATCCATGGTTCCCTTTAGGTATCGAAAAATTCATTTTACCGCCTTTAAGTGAGATTCCTTAGGATTGGATTGATATCTTGCGCATAAGAATACTTAAAACATCAAGTCTGATCGACTAGCTCTTAAGTAAAGTAAACTTTTTATCATACCTCTAAAAGACGTTTGATCTACTCGTTTCCCAGCTTCATCAAGATCTAAAGAGTTTGAGGTACAGATGGGAGTACATATACTCTTAGTGTTTTCATAAACATACTTTTTGAGAAGATCTTTAATATACTTATGTTGTGATATACAGGTTCCTTCTAGTTTTTGAGAAATTTGATAACCAAGAAAAAAAGTTAACTCACCCATCATACTAATTTCAAACTCATATTTCATTACACATGCAAAAGAATCAGTTAAAGATTGCTAAGTTGAACCAAATATGATGTCATCAACATTAATTTGAATAATCAAAACATTATTATTATATTTATTTATAAAAAGGGATGGATCTGCATTTACGTTAACATAGTTATTTTGAACCAACAATCCTTTGAGTCTATCATACCAGGCTCGTGGGGCTTATTTAAGACCATACAATGCTTTGGAATGTTTAGAAACATGATCAAGATGTTTTGTATCTTCAAAGAGAAGAGACTGTTCAACAAAAACTCCCTCTTGAAGATAACCATTAAGAAAGGCACATTTCACATCCATTTGAAAAAGTTTAAAATTGAATAATTCTACAAAGTCAAGTACAATACGAATAGATTCAAGTCTAGCTACTGGGTCATAGGATTCTTCATAGTCTATTCCCTCTTGATGGTTATAGCCTTTAGCAATGAGTCTAGATTTATTTCATACTATGACTCCATTTTCATCACACTTGTTTCTGAAGACCCATTTTACCCTAATGACAGAAGTTTCTTTAGGTCTTTCTACAAAGGTCCAGACATTATTTCTCTCAAATTCATTTAGTTCATCTTGCATGGCTTTGATCCAATCATCATCACCTAAAGCTTCATCAGTACTTTTTGGTTATAATTTGGAATGAAATGCTAGATGTTCTACTTCATTTATTAAGGATCTTCTAGTCCTTACAGGTTGATTTACATCACCAATGATTCTATCACTGGGATGATTCTTAAGAAACACCTGATTTGGGTTTTGTAAAACCTGTTCATCAACATAGGGTAGAATGTATTCTGGGGTAAATGTTTTAGAAGTATCTTCTTGAACATTTTCCTTATCCGAAGGATCTTCTATCAAAGGCTGACAATCAGTTTTTAAAAACACATCCGAGGATGTAAGTTGGGATGGTTTAAAAACAAAAGGATCAGTCTCATCAGATTTTACATGCACTGTTTCTTTAATAGTACAAGAATTTTTATTGAAGACTCTATATGCTTTAGAAGTTGTGGAGTAGCCTAAGAAAATTCCTTCATCAGATTTTGGTGTGAATTTATGTTGATTTTATTTAGTATTCAGAATGAATACTTTGCAACCAAAAACCTTGAAGTAGGAAAGTCTTTGTTTTCTATCGTTCCATAACTCATAAAGAGTTTTATTAAGAAAAGGTCTAATCAAAACTCGATTTATAGTATAACAAGCAGTACTTACAACTTCATCCCATAAATGTCTAGCTATATAATATTCACACTAGTACAAAAACCTTTTTTACGTCGGTTTTTGTTTTTCTTTTTAACGTCGATTTTTAGGCGACGTTATTGCGGGCGACGTTAAAAATATGTTTTTTTACGGCGGTTATTTAATAACCGACGTAAAAAATGGGGTAATATAGTTTTTAAAGTCAGTTTATAAAAAACCGACGTGAAATACATTGTAGAAATGGAGATAAGAATCCATTTTTTACGTCGGTTTTTGAATAACCGACGTTATAATTCATTTTTTACGTCGGTTATTTAATAACCGACATTAAAAAATATTTATAACCTCGGTTATTAAATAACCGAAGTAAAAAGTGTTTACTATATTGGTGAAAATTTTCTAAGCTTTCATTTGACAGGTCATAGAGCTCAAACGGATTTACGAATCAAAAGTTATAACCTTCAGAAGTTTGATATTTTTTTCGAGGAAATTTTGAATGAGCCAACCATATCTTCATATTAGAAGGAATTTTTGAATCAGTAGGGGGATTTGTAGTTTTATCATGATATAAATAATCATCCATAATTATAATAAATAAACAATCATTAAATGGTATATCAATTACGAAAACTACTCATAGAAAATATAAATCATGGGAAAATAAATACAAATACCTTGACGGGGTCGCAGAAATAAGAAATTTTTTATTCACGTTGAATATAAAACAAGTTGATTCGGTGGAACAATGATGGTTGGATGAAATTATTGTAAAATGGTATATCAATTAAGAAAACAAATCATAAAAACCATAAACCATGGATGTATGATTAAATATACCTTGACAAGATTACAGAAAGACGAAATAATTGATTCACGTTTGAGAGAAAAATTGTCGATTTGGGGGAACGATAATGGTTGAAATAAATGATCGTAAAATTAAGATGGGTGTATAATGTAAACATATAATTTAGATTCTATGAGAAAACGTGGTATTATTAATTTTAGGCGTCAATTCTAAATTTCGATGCCGCGATGTAAAAAAAATTGAAATTTCGTGTTCGCAGGATATTAAAATTTTCATTCACGTCGGTTTTATGATAACCGACTTGAAAAGATATTAAAATTTTCACTTATGTTTCAGGTTGGTTATCATAAAACCTACATGAAAAATCAATCTTCGCCACTCTTTCACGTCGGTTATTAAATAACCGACGTGAAAAATCGATTTTCATGACTTTTTCACATTGGTTATTTAATAACCGATGTTAAAAGGTATTTTTAACGTTGGTTATTTAATAAAAGACGTGAAAAAAGCTTACAAAACTGTAGTTCATTTTCCAATATTTAATTTGATAGGTCACGGAGCTCAAATGGAGTTACAGATTGAATGTTATGGCCTTCAGAAGTTGGACATCCTTAAGATATCGTTTAGAGATGATCAACTTATAAAAGCCATAACTTTTAATCCGTAACTCCGTTTGAGCTCCGTGACCTGTCAAATAAAAGCTTGGGAAATGACATACATTTTTCTAAACATTTTTCACGTCGGTTATTAAATAACCGACATGAAAAAGTCATGAAAATAAATTTTTCACGTCGGTTATTTAATAACCGACGTGGAAAAGTGATGTAGAGTGAATTTTCACGTCGGTTATATAATAACCGACATGAAAAGTCAGATAAAATGGATTTTTAACGTCATTTCTTATATAACTGACATGAAAAATCATTGAAAATGTATTTTTCACGTCGATTATATAATAACTGATGTGAAAAATTGATTTTACATATTTTCACGTTGGTTCTAAAAACCCGACGAGATAAATAGTGACGTAAAAAAAGGTTTTTGTACTAGTGTCACTCAACATGGTTCTAGTTATCTCTTAAGAATTCTATTTTTTATTTCAACTACACCATTTAGTTGAGGAGTTCTAGGTGCTGAAAAATTGTGAGTAATATCTTTTATACTACAAAAAGTTTCAAAATCAGAATTTTGAAATTCTCCTCCATGATCACTATGAATAGTTTTTAGTGGAAGATTTTTCTCATTTTTAACATGTTCTCTAAATCTTTTTAAATAAGAAAAAGCTTCAGACTTTTTTCAAGAAAATAGACCCAAGTAAATCTGGTGTATTCATCAACTAGAACAAACACGTAGTATTTTCCTCCAATACTTCTAGTTTATGTTGGACCAAAAAAATCCATGTGCACTAGCTATAATGCATCAGTCATTGAGACTTCAAAAATTGATTTAAAACTAGATTTATGTTGTTTTCTATATTGATAAGGATCACAAACTTCAGAAGAATCAAATCTGTGCTCCATTAGATCCTTAACTAGTTTCTTCTTAGAAAGTTTACATAAGTTTCTACGATTACAGTGACCTAGTCTTCTATGCCATAACCGGGAATGATCTTCCATTGCACTTAGGCAAGGTAGGTCTTGACTCCTTAGGGCTTCTATGTTCAATGTGTAAACGTTCTCTTGCCTATTGGCTGAGAGAATAAAATCTTCCTTGGAATTGTGTACTAAGAACTTATCATTCCTAAAATTCACAAGGTACCCTTCATCACATAACTTACTAATGATAATGAGGTTGTGCTTAAGAACCTTAAAAAATAAAACATATGAAATAAATGTTCTACCAAGAAGAAAAATATTACATATACCAACGATTTCTCCCTGAGCATTATCTCCGAAAGTTACCTTTCCTCCTTTGGTTTTGATAATCTTTTCAAAATAGCTTTTGTTACCAGTCATGTGTTGGGAACATCCACTATCCATGTATCATGTATTGTTGTTGGTACTTCTTCTATCTTCTTGAAAACCATAAAATAATTAGACTTTTGGAATGAAAACTTGTTTGGATCTGAGATTTCCAGAAAATAAAATTTTAGGAACCCACACTTTCGTAGAAAATAGGCTTTCTGAAAACCTAGAGATTGGGTTTTATTTAAAGAACAATTTTTTGCCTAGTGACCACCACATTGACACTTGGTACAAAATGGGGCACTTTGTGGAACAAAGTATTTTTTACTAAAAATTGGTTTTTCATGGGTATAACCAAATCCGGATTTGTTTCTTAATGGTCGTATTTGAGAATACATTTTATCAAAATTTTCTTTACCATGGGTAATGTTTGATAAACACTTCTTTAAGGAAACAATTTCGGACTTGATTTTGATAACAAAGTTTTTATCTCTGAAATCATTAGATTTAGATCTAGAGATAGGCTCGAAAACACTTTTCTTAGAAATCACTTGTTCTAACTCTTTAGAAAGTTTGTTCCTCTCAGAATTTACTTCCTCAAGATTTTTTGAAATATTTACAAAACCAGCATTTTTCCTATTAAGATCTTTAGAAATATCTGATATCTCTTTTGTAAGAATAACATTCCTTGAGTTTTCCTTATCATGTTTTTTATTTAGATTATAATTCTCAATCTCAAGAAGTTCATCAAACCTAGAAACTTCTTCATAGGTAGGTGAAGTATTTTCTTCATCAGAAGGGGATTCTTCATCTGAAGAGTTATAATACTTACAATCATTAGAATTTAAAGATACATTGGTCAATGATTCAACATTTCATACCTTATCCATAAAGAAATGATTATTAATGGGTAATCTGGCTATAAGACCAAGATTCTTCTGTCCTGAAGATTAATAATCAGATGATTCATCTGAAGGGTCACCACCACTGGCACTCCAGGTGTCGTTAGCTTTCTGAACATTCTTAGGTTTTTCATTATAATACTTCTTTCTATTCCTTTTAGAATGACTTTCTTTCCTTTCTTTCTTTTTGAGAAATGGGAAATCCGGTCTAATATGTCTAGCTCTCTTGCATTCATAACAAGTAACTTCTCCATCATTCCTGTCTTTCCTTTCCTTTTTCTTATACTTTTATTGGAAACTTCTCTCGCCAGCTATCTTGTTCATCCTTGGAGCAATATTTTCTAACTCATTTTTTGATAATTCACTTTCACTAGATTCTGACTGAATAACCAGCTTCTTAGACATGGATCTGGTTACTCTCTCAGGAGTCTTAGCTTTCATATGATTCGATGTTGTTGTAAAAGCAACAGTACCATTCCCATTCTTCATTTTGATGTTGTCAGCATCTCTCTTCATTCTTGTTTCATGTTGGAGAAGAGTTCCGAATAGCTCATCAAGGGAAATTTGAGTAACCTTCCTATTCTCATCTATATCTTTTATCTTTTATTCCCACTCATTGGGAAAAATATTAACTATCTTATCTAAAAGGGCTTCATCATCTAACCTTTTTTCTCCCATTGACTTAATACTATTCACTATAGTCATAAATCTATGCTGAACTTTACATATTGGCTCTCCATACGGAAAATTGAATCCATGGTATTCAGCTCTAAGCATAGCTCTCCGAGTTTCAATCACTTTAGAAGTGCCAAAGTGTGTAACTTCTAACTTCTTCTAGATAAAATTAGCTTCTTCACAAGATGAAATTTGGCTATATATATTTCTAGTCATTGAACATAGTAAAGTATTGCGTACCAAATAATTGAGTTGATACAATTGCTTTTCCGGGTTAGTGAAAGTTCTAACTTCCTTATTAGGAATTTTATAATCACCAGTAAGTATAACGAAATTATCCACTCCAGTATTGATAACAAAATTCTTCATTCGATCTCTCCAGTACTCATAGTCATTACCATCAAAGATTGGTGGTCATGTAGGGTTAAGATTGTCAATAGAACCAACATTGATTCCTGCCATTCTTAAAACAATTCTGGCAACCAAACTTTTTCATAGAAAAAGTTTGTAACCCCAATGTTCGGAATGACAATTCAGAATGATATAGTTCGGAATGACAATGTTCAGAATGACAAAGTTGGGAATGAAAAATAACTTTCTATGCAAGGATGAAGATGAATGAAAAAGTGAGGACGAAAAACTTATACGTGAGTACAAGTATTTCAGATACCTCCTCTGATACCAAATGTACGATCAAAATAACGATGTAGATGCTCAATATACAAGAGGGGGGATGAATTGTACACTTTAAAAATTTCCTTAGACAAGGAAAAAAATAAGTTTAACAAAGTTAAACTAAGAATATTCACAACACCTCTAATCACCAATTATAGAATTGGAACTAAAGATTACAATATGAGATTCTACCTTAAAGCGTATAGAATCTAAACTTATCAGAGTACAAGTATAAGGAAATATAAGAAGATTATACTTTTCTTACAATACAATATGAAGCGGAAACAAACAAGTAGTAAAACTACAAGTAAAAAGATATAAGTCTTTTAACCCAAAGAGAAGGGTAGCCAACAACCTTGGATAAAGGTCCCTTGATTTATAATTTCAAGCAATCCTATCTTACCCACACCAGGGAAATCCCTCGATATGAAGATCGGAATATCTGTCTTTCTATCTCTACAAGACCTCAACATTAAGGTAGTTGGAACCTCTGTCTTACTCAGCAAGAATCCCTCGAACATCAAGGTAGTCGACACCTATGTCTTCCTATCCCCGAAATTCCTCGAATGTAATCACCAATATTCGGAGTCACATGAAGCAATATGAACGAGCAGTTCAGTACGCACGAGGCATGAAAATCTTCCCTCACTAGAAATCACCTTAACAACATGTGGTCTGTAGATCAATCAACTTGTTGTTGAGCTCTTCCAAATGAGATCCTATTTATAGAAAAACATCCAACGGTCGGCTCCCTCCTCCAACGGTCAAATTTTTCATGAAATTCGGAGGGACCTGTAAACGTGTAACTCAACCAATGGTTAATTAGAAACTGAATTAACAACATTGTTTAATAATAAATCATGTATAACTGAATTTAAGACATCGTTTTGAAATGACACATATGTAAGTAAAATCCATACAAAATTTCGGAGTGTGAGAAAATTATATGTTCGAAGTCTAACAAAAATAAAATTCGGAGGCTATGTTAAGAAATGATCGAATTCTGTTTTATAGGAATTCAGATTCTGGTTTCACCAGAGATCGGAATCTAAACTTCTGGAGTTCGAAGTCGAACTAGTAAAGGTTCAGAGTCGAACTTCATAAGAGTTCGGAGTCGTACTACTTAAGAGTTCAGAGTCGAACTTCATAAGAAGTTCAGAATCGAACTACTTAATAGTTCGGAGTCGAACTACTTAAGAGTTCAGAGTAGAACTTCATAAGATGTTTGGAATCGAACTACTTAAAAGTTCGGAGTTGAACTACTTAAGAGTTAGGAGTCGAACTTCATAAGAATTTCGGAATTGAACTACTTAAGAGTTCGGAGTCAAACTACTTAAGAGTTCAGATTCAAACTTCATAAGAAGATCGGAATCGAACTACTTAAGAGTTCGGAGTTGAACTAATTAAGAGTTCGGAGTCTAAATTCATAAGAGTTCGGAGTTGAACTACATAAGAGTTAAGAGTCCAGAAGTCAGATTGTAACTTCATTATAGTTCACATCCAGAATTCGGATCCTAAAAACAGAATGCTCCAAATCATTACATTATATTAATTTTGGGATTTTGGGTATGAATCCAGTTTTTTTACTTAAGAAAAATTTTGCTATGTATAAGAAAATATAGGTTAGGGTAAATTTCCATTAAGAAGTAAATTTTCCTTATGGAGGTAAAATTTATACTTGCATCAGTATAAGGTGTTTTTGATTTTCAATACAAGAAGTAATGAAAAAGTCAAAAGGAAAACCTTATTGACTCAACAATACCATCGTTGATCACCATATATCATAAGATATGTCTTTTTGGTAACATTACAAACATTTAAAGGCCTTAATCATGTATTCTCTTGAAAAATGAATACCCATTGAACCTTAGTGAAAACATGAGTGCTGTAGAAAGTTAACTCTTTCCACATAAAAAAACCCCAAAATTCTATATACTCAAACCATGATATAAATATTTCTTTATATCAGTCATGAGCTCATGAATACTGTCAAACATTTCATTTTCCCTTTATCCGTTCATTATGCGCATATCATCTTCATTCCAAAAATATCTCAATCACATTCCATGGTAACCGGTACCATAAAATTAGTGAAAACCACAATAGACCAATACATAAATATTCCAATATTCCACGATACTATATACAACATTATTTTGGAATCCCATTACATTAACACTTAATCATTCCACCACATCGTTTTCATATTCAACATCGCCAATAGTGATCACATGTGACTTCCATTTGTCATTTTCCTTAAGTGGATTCTCATGTCAATCATCATTAACCCTTGGATTAAGGAATTGATTAGCATAATTCCCCATTTCATTCCACTTGAAGCATTGAAGTGTTGGTGGTACGTTCTCTGTAGTCTTTTCTTTATCATTAGTAACCCTTTTTACATTACTTTGACAGTCAACTGCTCGATGACCTTATTTTCTACACTTAAAACATTTTCTAGTCCCTTTAAGAAAATTTCCACCATGCTTCTTTCCACACTTTGAGAATAAGGAAACATTCATCTTCTTTTCACCATTATTCTGAGATTTCTCCTTCAACTCCATCTTTCATTTCTTATCAAAACCATGAGATGCATATGTAACACCAACTTCCATTTCTACCTCGATAGCACAAAGCACAATTTTTTCATATCTAATAAAGTCTCCTATAGATAATTCCCTTTGAAGACTTGGTTTTAAGACACTGAAGAATCGATCAACTTTACGTTCAGGTTGGACGATAAAGCCAGATGCATACCTTGAAAGCCTTGTAAAATTTGCTTCATATATACCAACAGATTCATCATCCTTTTTCTATAGTTCAAGAAACTCCTTCTCCATCTTTGTTCGAAGAGTATGAGGGAAGTACTTATTGAAAAATAAGTTCTTGAACTCATCCCATTCCATGGACTCAATTTCATCTCTTGGCCATGTATTCTTGATAAGATTCCACAATTGATCAGCTTCACCTTCAAAACGATATACTACTAAGATAACATTATCATGTTCAGAACATTGAAGAACTAAAAATATCTTTTCAGTGGTGCTGGTCCATTGTTCAGCAACAAGTGGATCAGAAGACCCACTGAAGGAAGGTGGGCATTGCCTCATGAAGGACTCAATAGAATATTCTTCCCTTCTCTACTCATTTTGAAGTCCAGAATTATTCATAGCTTGTGTAATTATAGCAATAATATTTTGAACTCCATCTCCCATAAAAATGGTTTGTTCATGAGTAAAATCATTTCATTGTCCATTACATTGATCAACATGGTTCTTTCGGGTTCCATCCATCGTCTAAAACCCAAAGAGAATAATGTGAGAGGCAAAAATCATGCTAGGGAAAACAACATAATAAAGGGGGAGTAACATCAATATCTAACATATTAGGTTTAATTCAAAGATCGTTACCATAATTCTAGGATTATAACCTATACTTATACTTATCTATAGGGAAATCCCTAGACATACCATAGAAATATCTCTAGGGATCTCAGTAAAGTTCTTGCATCCTAGTTTCCAAAGGTTGACTAAAACATTCCTCTGATACCAATTGTAGGGACCCAGAGCTTGAAGTACATGGAAAATACATTACTTTTGTGGAATACATAATACATAATAAAAATAACCAAAACTCAAGGATCTTAATAGTTTACTGTCTTTGGAAACATGGAATATAAACTCTAATCATGATGAAATATCTTCAACAACTCCCATAACGATCTTCCCCTTTTTGTTTCCTTACTTAACACCTTTATTTCATTCCTAGGGAAAATAAAACATAAAAATGGAGAGCTCAAATGCTCAGTAAGGGAAAACATAGATAACATAAAACAATCCATAAAAATTTGGAAGAAAAAAACTTGATCATGAAGTTTAAACATCAAAATCTTGAGCAAAGACATAAATCATGGAAGTACGTAATGCATATATCATAATGGAACATAAACCATGATAAAATATAATGGCAATAAAACATGTAATTGTGGAAACCATTCCTCACATGTTATGATTTTTATAGTATCCAAGGCATTGCTACCAAGACTATCTTAGTGGACAAAGTCCCTTTCTGAATCGAGTTCACTCCTTGTTTCAGTCCTGTAACACTGAACCAGATTAACTTACCATTCTTTCCATGTCTATCTCATGAGATATAAATAGTTACCCAATGCATTGGTTGGAGATATAGGTCCCACCCATCTCATATTGAAATCATTCTTACTTGTACCCCAACATAAACATAAATCATTCATCATAACGCAAAGAATAAAATGGGTTTCATAAACATCATCATATCATAAAATAATACATATAAAACAAATTGATATCATTTCATCATAAGAAATGTGAAAACATGTAAATCATAGAGAAATTATACTTGAAACATACACATATGAAATAATGTTATCTTATATGAAAAATGGTTTTGATAAAACACATGAAATGAATTCTTGAGGAAAATATCTTTTCTTTTTCAAAATCATTTTCTTTTCACAAAATGCCATTAAATTTTAAAAGAAATGGATTTGTTGAAAATAGATATGAAATATTTTATAGGAATCTTCATGGAATTTAGGCATTATGAAAACGTAAAAATCCATTCATGTCGTATTAGTTAAAAAAACATTCTCCTCGTACTTTTGTCGGAAAAGTCAAAAAGTACCTTATATGGTAACCAAAGGAAGATTCCATCCATACAATGCGCTAAAACTCCAATAAAGGGTAAAAATGACTTTAAACATACATGGAAGAATATTGAACATTTTATGAAAACATTTTTAGAAAACATGGTCATGGATGATAAACATAACCCTAGTAAATACTTACGTATAAGCAATCTCGGATAAAAACGAGATTGGAATAGTTATCCCTTACCTTAGGTCTGATATGCTTTGAATGGATCCGAACCTCCTGTAGAATGATTTATATAATGTCATAGAATTATTAAATAATCATATTCATTGTTATGATATCATATATGTTTCACTTATAAATTTATATTACCCGTTCTTTTGTAAATTCCATGTTAAAGCAGTGTTTTGGGTAAAATCATTTCATTTATCGTATCTGTTTTGAATTATCATTCATGATATTATTACTTATATCCTAATTTACATAATTCCAGAATGTAAAAAATTATTTATATATAATATATATTAATCATATACATATATATTATATATTGATATAAGGAATGAAATACACCATTCATGGAGACGGTAGGTCGTACGTACGCATGAACGCTGTTTTCGGTTCCTTATTGAATTGAATGAAACTAAATAGATGACATACATATATATATACATAAATCCAGTAGAATTATTATTTCATATATCTAATTTTTATTTATTATATAAACTTTATAATCATTCATTTATTGCTAACATGGAGAATGAATCTCATCGCGTCGTGGAGACGGTAATCCGTACGTACACACGAGCGGTGATATCGTTCCCATAATTATTGAATATAATTGGAGTGGATGTAATAATATATCAGAATCATTATGATGTTATTATAACCATATATAGTTATTCTTCACACCATTATACCCATCCATGTAAGATGTTGGTGGAAAAACAGATTACACCACGGCCTGAAGACGGTATTCTGTACGTACGCACGCGCGGTTATTTTGTTTTTCGTAGGATGGATAGAAGGTGAAATAGGGTTGGTTAATATTTATAATAACATATAATCATATGAGGGATACTGATTTTATTACATCATAATGAAACAACTAAGGAATAAGGAGTAGAATAAGAATGGAACTTGAAGAAAACGTTAGAAGGTATTACCTCTTTCTCGAAGTGCCTCCTTTAAACTTTCTCTTAGGGCACTAGAGTTGGTCTTTTGAGAAGACCAGTACCTCCAGTAGGTTTATAAGGAAGTGGGAAAGTGAAATGTGCCGGGTTTGAAAGATCTTGAAGGTTCAAATTGGTGTGAGGAGTAGAGGGATAAGGTTCCCTTTTATAAGGGAGGAGAGGGGCACCTTTGGAAATATAAAAAATATTAGTTTATATTAAATACCAACCCCACTTGAAAACTTCAAAAATGACTCATATCTGAATATTAGATGATATGGGGTTGTAATATCATCAACCAATAAAATTTATACATGTTAGTAATTTATTTTAAAGATTATCAACTTGATTTATCCTTATTTATCAATTTAATTTTATTTGTGCTAATAATATTCTAAATTGTAAATTAATATTAATAATTACACATGTGTTGTTAATTTTCCATAATTTTACAAATTATGACATTTTAGACTATATAAATTTTAATTTATAATTTTTAAATATTTTTGTGATTTTTAAACAATTTTATAATATGTTATTTTTATAAAATAACAATAGTGTCAATTTTGACACTATTCATTTATTTGAATTTAAATAAAATATATACAGAAGATATGTTCGAACTAAAAGAATTAATAGATTAATGAAATGTCATAAGTTTTTATAAAATTATTGGATCACATGAAATAGTTCATAAAATATTTATTTTAATATTTTTAAAATCCTTTATTTGATATTTCAATCTAGTAAATAATTTCAACATCACTATTGTGTCATAATTAATGATAATTATATAACCCCTAAAAATTATAAATAAATTCATATGATTTAGATAATTATATTATCATTCGGGAGACTATTCATGTTCGAAGATTCATTATGTTTATAACTAAATTAAAATTATAATACTTATAATATTTAAGAAAGTGATATGTTGTCACTTTCTTTGGTTTTAATAATAATTAAATTATTTTCATGGACAGAAGTCTATTAAATGAATCTAATCCGACCCTTAGGTGATATGGGTCGACTTTTAGTCATCCAATAGGATTTTGGAAGGTGTTAGGGTAATTTTATTATCTTATATTTACCCTTCATTACCCGATTAAACTTTAATTATGGTAAATAAAATTTACCGTAGTTATTATTCATAATGCCCAAAAATAAAAATTAGCATATTAACATAATTTGGACCCACTGATTCCAAATATGGAATCAATTTTTCTAAATTCAATACACAAAATTTGTAGAAATTTAATTTAAATTTATCCCGTTGTCGAAAGAAAACGGGTTTTGTTTAAAACTTTGCAAAAGATTGAATTGAATTAACCTACGAATTCAGGGTAAAATCAATACTAATTACATACATTATATTAAATGGTAAAAATATATTATATTTATACTTTAAAACCATTCAATAATATAATTTCACTGTATAAATTATTATGATGAAAAAAGTTGTTTTTATTTAAAATATAGCGTGTTTTTACTATTCATTAAAATATGAAAATTATCAGAAAAATATCAAAACATTATCAAATGTAAATTTTTATATCCAGATTCAATATAATAAGTTTATTTTTTAAATTTAACTTATAAACATGTCAAAAACTATATTTAATGTGGGTGCACCATCAAAAGGCGCAAAACTGCATTTTTTTAAAAATACGTATTTTACCCAAAAAATTTATTTTGTACACAAAAAATGTTTTAGAAAATTTATAAGATGAAAAATAATGTTATAAAATTCAAAATTTAGTTAATACTATTCATAACGGCCAGTTTGGGATAATATTATAACCATATATCTTTGTTTAGTGAAACTCAGTATTGCGTACAACACACGCTATCGAGGAAGGTCGCAATTGCGTGTAATGAAAGCCAAGTCAGGGTTGCGTATAATGAAGGACTCCTTTTTTGTTGTGTATAACAAAATCTAAAGATATTTCATTTATACATTAAATATTTATATATATACACTCAATGTTGAGTAGAATAACTTTTATCAAATAAACATGAAATTGTGTATAGCACGATCCAAGAATTGTGTTGTGTATACTGCAAGCTAATACGGTGTTGCGTATAGCGCAAGATAATCATGGTGTATCATACCACACAAGACATTAAATAAATTAAAAATAATACTTCTCATAAATTCTCAGGTTGTTACAAGACTCGTATGCTATGACTCTATCCCCTTGTATAATCACATCTCTAATTCTAATCCCAAAATAATCAAAATACACCATGCAATATTCACCTGACTCAAGTAAGATCAACATCGGTGTTAATGTCAATCACTTCATCAACTACTGGAATGATTTCATGCATGCCTCCATCCATTCAGAATTTACCCCTTTCGTGGTCAAACTCGAAAGTAGTGTAAGAAATCAGGAATATTTCATGAGGAACCTCCTTTAGTATCTAGATAAACAAAGAAATATTCAAATATAAAAACCATTATTGGGGTTCTCCCAGGAAACCACTGCTTGAACATTCTCTCGGTCCATTATCTAACCTTCTTCCATGATGATGTTCCCCCAAGAAGTGTACAAAATCAATCCAAAACTCACACTTAGTTATCTTGGAATATAACTAGTGATCTAATAGTGTACTCATGGTGATGTTAAGGTATTGGGCATGATCGTCATTAGTCACAGATTTCACTGAGATGTCGTCCACAAACACCAAGACAAATTATTATTTGTATGGATGAATGATCAAGTTTATAATGTCCATAAACACTACTAAAGAAATTTAAAACCCAATGGAATTATTAAAAACACATAAAGGGCATAAAATATTCTGAAAGTAGTCCTCAATATATCAGAAGTGCGAATTCTAACCTAATGATATCCTAAACTCAAATTAAAATTTCAAAACACACAAGCCCCATTCTTCTGGTGAAACAAATAATTAATATGCGAAATTGAATATCAGTTCATCATGGTCATTATTTCAACATTCGATAAAGAACACACACGAATAAAACCGAATTGGCCTTCTTTTCTATCAACACAAGTGAACTCCAAGGAGGAGAACTTGGGAGGATAAACCCTTTATCCTCTAACTCCTACAACTAAGTCTTGAGCTCTTGAAGCTCATCGAATGTGATTCTATATAGTGGAATAGATAGTATCTTTACCCCATTATGAGATCCAAAGTGAATTCAAAATCTCTCTCAGGTGGAAACAATGAGAAGTATTCAGAAAATACAACTTGGGAATATTTCACAACTAGAGTATGGATGTATTCCCTAAAACCACCATCATCTATTAGAATACTAGAAACATGGGCTCTGGGCTCCCCCAATTGCAGAGTAATTGGACCAGATCAACTCTCCTGGATGTCTTACTCTCCACGATGAACATACTAGTCACTCTTAAGAGATACAAATGTCACTCTATTGAGATTTCAATTAATGTGGACTTGTTATGTGACTAACTAGTCCATACACATAATCTGGTCAAGACGATCATATCAAGGACATGGAGATCCCAAAGGAAATGATACTCTCTAATATCTAATATACATTCCTTTCACAAATTGATATCTCAAGACCACAATACCAATGATGTATTTATTTTCATCACTCCTCTTGTAGAATCCACCTCCAAGATCAAACCATTAACAAGATTTGTATATATAAAGGAATGAGAGGCACCCGTATCAAACTAGGAACTAGTTAATGTTTAAGCTACTAGAATAGTACCTATCACTATCGATGTCCCATCCTCTCTTTACACAAGTGTAGTTTTAACTTCATGTAATTTTCCTTCCCCTCTTCCCAATGGCATCATCTAACTCCACTATGTAGCACAACTCTGCATATATCGGCTCTCATACCTTGACACACCGTCTCTACATCCTCTAACTCCTATGCCATTAGAACTATAGATAATATACTTCTAAGGTGTTTAATACCCCTTCCAACACTATATCTCTTCAATGATACTCCATCAGCACTAGTCTATCGATGCTTCCAGTAGAACTTATGTAGGTGCCCTATCTTGCCACAAAACCAGCACTCCACTTGTAGTCAAGTAAAATTTGTGTTATAGTGTCTAGGACTACCATATTGGTGGAAAAGACCATTAGTAATGTCATTTCCAATAGTTCCAACATATAGTACACCATTCTATACACATTTTTGTCTAATGATCTCATAATGACACTTCTTACTCTTGAAAGGCACACTCCCTGGTCATCTAGTGACAACATCCAATCTAGTACTAGAATCCTCTTTCAGGTCCACTCTAAAATTAGATCATGATTCACTACTGATGAGAATTTATTCACCCTAATGATATTCACCTAGGACTAAATCATACACTTAAGTCTACCCTAAAATCAAATTTCTAATGAAGCCTCATCTACTACCAATGCTGGATAAAAACGATTTAAATCTGTGAAACGTTCAACATATTAAATTGTGGACATGATTCGTTGGGTTATATGAATAATCTATAAAGTCGTAAATTTTCTCAATTTATAATGATATATGTTTTATAGGAACTTACCCCGAAATTCCTTCTATAACATATCATCAGTCTTTCCAGATTGAACATGAATGTCCCCCCAAAACTTCTCTAACCCCATTAACATATTTCTAGCCAACATGACCCTCCTCTCAGCCAGTCTCAAAATGTTCAAGTATCATCTCTAAGGTTTCAATATATATTTCAACTCACTTAAGTCCACACTCTATAATAAAAGTTAAGGGGTTATGAAGTTTAAACTCCCTTGTCAACTTAGAAATCCATTTCAGAACCCGCCTTACATCTCTCTCCATAAATTGTATGAAACAAGCAATTTTCTCTTGTAACTACCCCCTACCACCTCTTCATTCCAAAATGGTTCCTCATGTTCCATTTTTGAATGTTTATTTAGAGTCATACACCCTGGTTTCCCTAACAAAAAGTATCATGGAGTTATATATCTACAAGACCAAACAAAAATCATAGGTCTCATAACACAACCTTATATCATTTACATCTGGTGAGAAAGAAACTCAACAATTTTTGACATGTCATTTCCCCCTTTTTGTACATATGATCAATAAAAGGGACTTATCACTACCTTTAACAATACTAATCTATGGTCATGTTTAAAAAGAGTATGCACATTATCACTATATAATTCCCATAATTGATTAATTAACAAATTTCAAATTAATTAATTCATAATTTATTTAATAAAACCCATATCATATTTAGGTTTCTCAATGGACACCCATTTTTTGTCATTTTGTAACATTATTTAAATCATACAACATGGAAAAATAATTCATGTTCAACAACTTACGCAGAACCCATTTTCTAGTGAGTGCATAAAATGAATCATGTCATAGTAACCTCAAGTGCGTAAAATGATGCATGAAGACTCAAATATCGTGCCTCTTTAGTCCATGAATCATAGTTCAACAATTATGAAAAAAATATCTCATCACCGCAAAACTGCGTCACAAAAGGTGAAATATTATCCAACTGTATCAACGAATTGAAATAAAAATAATTCCGACTGGAGTGCACGAATTTTCACCTGCACATGGGGTTGCAACTCCATGAAAAAATCTCAGTACCATGCCCCGACTCTTTCTAGTATCCTTTCCACAATTCCAAAACTGTAATAAAAAATAAGAATAAAGTATTGAAAAATCCTCTAATACAACTTTGTAACATCCATACCTGAGTCCCACTAAATGGTGCCTTGATCCGGTCCGTGACATGCTCTCAAGCGCACATCTTCATATGCTAGAGGGTTCCCTCTGGCAGTGAGGGTCTTGTAAGTCATTCATAGGGAGACTATACCCTCATTTTTTTAATAAAAAATATATTGAATAAAATAAAAAAAACAAGTTTAGATGTATATATATAATCAGAACAATTCCAATTTCAAATGATAATCAAAACAAGAAATATAGTACTCAACTAAATGGTAAAACATTCAATGAAAATGCAAGTTTGAAGTGTCTACAATGAAACTAAATGTAAATATTAACTCCAAAGAGGGTCTCTAACCACATCCATTTTCATCACCAATGATCTATTTCCAAATGACAATCTATCTTAGGTCCTTTCCCTTATCCTATCATGCAATAAAAATGTATGTTTGGGTGCCAATCTGGTGGCCCAAATAGGGTGTGAGTAATACTCAGTAGGCGACCATAAACGGTGTCTAAAACAAGTATTGTCAAAATATAGTGTATGGTGTTATATGAATAAATAAACACAATTCATAGTTAAACAGTTATCATATTTTCATTTATTCTTTTTTCATCACATTATACCCTATTTCAATCCATGTCTCCCATTTTAATCATAATTCATTATTTTCATTCATCTGGTGTTGAATTCCCTGCCATGCACCCCAAATCTCATTTGGTGTTGAATGCCATTTCAGGAACCCCAAATCTCATTAAGTGTAGATCTCCATGTATAACACCCCACAACACAAGTACATGGTTAACTATTTAGGAGGAACATAATTTCCATGTAACCACTTATAAATTATTCTATAATTCCATGTCTATTATGACCATTCTAAATCATTAATACAATTCATTAATTCAACTAAATTAACCACATCATTATCTTTCAAATCCAATGATTAGATAAACATATAAAAGACTATTATTTAACCCAGGAATTAACTATGTACACAACCAATTAATTAATTCATAAATTAACTAATCAATAAACAAAAATCTTATTCCATAATTAGTTCTCCAAAATTAATTTTTATCACAAATCATGACATGTCGTAATTAATCCCACAATTAATTATCTTTAATCAATATCATGACACAAAATTAACTCACCATTAATTACCTCACATAGGCAAACATATTATTATAATTAATCCCCCCTGATTAATTATCTCAATAACTACTATGTCAATATATCAAATACAATATCCCAAATCAAAAAAATACTTAATCAATTATTTATTGGGACCAACCTCAGTTCAATGATTAAATAATCAATTAATAATCTATGAAAACACTTGTAAATTTAACATTCATAGTTACTCCTATTTTGGAATCATTTATTACGGGATTCTAGAAATTTAGTAATCTCACATGCACATATAAAATCTCTGACTATGGGAGTTTGATTATTTCCACCTCCATCGGTTTTTTTAATTTATCCCAAAGGAAATACCCAAAATCCTAGCAGTACAGTGACATCTATAATTCACTAGATCAAAATCACAAAACCCAAAATTAAGACCGAGTGGCATAATGACGTCGATCGTGCTCTAGATCTAAATAAATAAATGTAAATTTAACATCTAAAGAATCTTGATCCTACAACTCTAGATCTAGATCCACAATCGTAGATCCAAAAATCATCTCATAGTTTTAGATCCACAGAAATAGTGGAGATATTATATGATATTATCAAATAAAGATAGTTGAAATAATGGGATAAAAATCAAGTTGAAATCCACTTACTGGGAAGAGGGATGTTCTTCAATTTGGGCATTAGATCTTCGTGAATGGAATTAAAATCACATTTTAATCCCTTTGGAAGGCTCTGGGATTACCTTGAAATCTTCAAGCCTTATACTAGGTCCAAATAGAATGGTTTCAGTTGGTTATGGTGATTTAATAACGGATTTTATGATATCTTTAACCTACGTGCACAATTTACATGGTAGGGGCATAGGGTTTGAGTAAACCGTGAACTAATCATGCAAACCACTCTATCTAGGCTTGAACATTTCACATGGTTACATAGGTTTCTGCTCATAGTTTCTCAAATTCTGCTCAAACCGTGCAAAGCCCTCTATTTGTTAATTTTTTTTGTAATAACTCACCCAAATGCACCTCGAGCCACATATCCAAATAAAATGTACATAAAAACATCAAATTTACAGACAAAATGTGCCTGAAATGACTCTAAAAAAGGGCGAGATCATTAAAACATGTTTTAATCCATGATTCAAGGAGTATCCATAACGAATTTTCATCAAAATTAAACTCAAATAATGACATTTGGATTCTCGATAAAATAAGGCTTTAATTTTGGAAATATTTCAGTGGGTGAGAATACACCAACCTCCAATGCATTCAACATGAATAATAATACACTGAATCATTGATTCCAAATCCCCATTCCATTCATTTTGTGTGTCATAAATATTTTATATCAAATGAGACATTGAATATAATTCCTGAAATATGAGAGCCTCAATCTAGAATTCCATCAAAAATAAAAAATGGAATACTAAATATAGAGATGTATTACAATTATTTTCATTTATTCCATTGATCTATTTCATAATGATTCATTATAATTGACATCTTGAAGGAATTGAAAAATTAAATTTACTTTGGGGATTCTTGGGGATTCACACAAAAAGGGAGAAATACAATGAATTGATGGTTTATGAAATTCATATTGTTGAGTAGTACCAAATGAATGCAATGAATGCAATAATATTTCACTATATGAATATTAGAGATGGAAACATTATCCAAGAGACTATATTAATCAATTTACAATCCCCAAAACCCATTCATTTAATCAATCCCATTCCACTCGAGAATATAAATCTTCATTATGAATGACCTCAATCATATTTCCATAACATCCGGGTATAAAAAATTAATAATATGAATAGACATTCATGTATTGATGTTACTTCTATAAAAAAATTCCATCTATTATTATATTGAATCCTCATAAAAATTCTATAGATTTGATCCAAATGATCACTAACTTAAAATAAAAAATTTAAAAATTTAAATTATTTAAATCCAAGGGTGTCACAATAATGAATTATACTCATGTATTTGGAAAATAAATCATAAATTGAATCTCATATGATATGGTATACAGTCTATACACATTTTTTAAAAAATAACGTGTATTCTAACATTAATATCATACAAAAAGTAGTTACACATCCTAACCATCATAGATCCTACTTAACGTATGCTCACCTAGGTGAAAACCTTTATATGTTATGGTCATAAATATATAAACATAATTAAAAGAGCCTATCAGATTCATTTGGTAATAACTTACATAATATAATACATGTTAATTCATTTCCCATCATAGGAAAATAAAAACCCACCTACACTATGATAACACAATGGTAGAACAATACCGTGGAGAAGGATGAATCCCATAGTTGTCCAAGAAACCAACCACCAATAATTTTCCTTTATATATAAAATACCATAATAAATCATTAATACTAATATTATATTAGAAACAGAAACTATTATCCTACCAATTTCTATTACACACATTAAACAGAAACAATAAAATTTGATTCCTCTCATTAATAATGTTTTAAATAACAATAAGTTTTACCCATTTCACCAATTTACTAATCCGACTCAATCTCAAAAACAAACTTGATAAATTATCATAAAAATTATCCAATAACATATTGAAACCCCAAGTTATTACATAATAAAAAACCATCATCCCTTACCAATTTTATATATATGTGTACATCCAATGAATAATAAAACACCACCATAGGTATATAATTATTTATTATCAATATTTTTTATAGAAAAAAATGATGAAACACAACCAACATTATAAATTATCCCACATAGTGTTGATGTTCCATTTACCAATTTCAGGATATATAAAATTCATTAATATGGTCACAACATTCCAGGAAGATTTCATCAAATAAATTCATTTAAAAATAAATTATTTTATTTAATTTACATTTTAGAGGGTGAAAACAATAATCCATGGCCCACACAAACACATATATCAAAATATATTGTCTATATATTTTCAATAACTTACTAAAAGATGTATCTAAATAAGTTAAACATTATCATTTGGTAATACATGTTAATAGACTCCAAAACACACTCACATGTGCCTCATGATTCTTTAAACAATATTTAGTACTCTAGGAATAATATGAAATGATCTTTGTGTATTGCATTGGAACTCATGTTATAGATAGTTTTAAATCTATGATTAAATTTAAACCATAACATTAGTATTAATGAAAATTATATAATATATATTGAAAGGTGGGGTTAATTTAATGAATGGATAATAATTTTATTATATATATTAATAATTTTAAAAAAAGTAACTCCATGTATGTAAATGATTTTCATAATTTCTACCTAAACAGTAAAATATCTGATATTAATCCAATATTAAATACCTTTTTATTTTTCTAAATAATAAAGAATTGAATATTTTATAAACTTTTAATTGTACATATTATATTGAAATTTAAATTAAGAAAATAATAATTCAACCATGGTATTCAAATTAACTATTATTCATATCACCATAGTATATTCGAGATAGATTGATTTTATTATCACCATCTAATTAGCAGATGACTATATAACATTTTCCAATAGTCTTATTATAAAATACATATCATATTGTCCCCATAATTGTGATTATTTCCCTTAGATGTTGATACATTTTATGTTTGAACACAAAATACTCAATGATATAATATTTATACAGCCCTATAAACGTTGTTTTTTTCAATTACATAACTTAATGGAAACAGTTAATTACAAAACATTCCCAATTCCTTTTAGTTTTATAATTATAGACCATGAGTAAAAAAATTAAATATCAAAAATAATTCCTTTTTTAACCCATGGTATTTTTTCCACAATATATGAAACTTTTTAAATCATAACAAGTATAAATTTTCTCTAATGAAATATCCACATAATATACTCTTCTTAATATTTGATCCATTTCTTATACTCATATCATGTAGAATAGAAATAATGGGTAAGGGGTGATATCCAATTCTCAATAAGGGTAATCATAATTTATAATATTAAATGATAAAAAATTTCTATAATTTATTATTTGTGTATAATCAGGATATATTATAAATTTATAGCCAACAAAACATAAATCGTAATTCATGGAATATGACATGGAATTATATAAGAAATGAATCAAAAGATTGTGGAAATTGTATTAAATAAACCTGAAACATGAGATAATGATAAAGATATAATTATAATAATAAAACCATTAAATAAGTATTTTCATATTGATAAATCCCCTTTATGAATCACGTACATTAAACCTTTCTTGTGAGATAATATAAATAGCCCCACATATAAAACAACATGGTGAGTTTCACACTTGGACACATGCTTACAGGACAATATAATAATCTCCATGTATAAATGACTCATGAGATATATCCTTTCAAATAATTCATTAGGGAAAGGTAAATGACCCCACCCTTCATCATCATACATTACGGGTACCAATAAAAATTCATTAACTTATCACATAATACATATCATAGTGAAATAAAATTATTTTCATAAAACATTAAAATGAAAATCATTCACGTTTAAAACATGAAGACCCTATTGAAGGAAAAATGGTTTCAAATCTTGTTCAAATTGAATCATCGAAATAATTCACTTATAATAATAAGAATATATAATAACAAAAAAATGGGTATCCAAAAATATTCTTCCACATACATGGTAAATACTATTCAATATATAAAATAAATAATATTTTATTTAAATATTAATAATAAAACACGTAAATTTAATTAAAAAAATTCTTTAATAAAATGACATGTGGAACCTATGTGAGATCCCTATATTCATGGGAAATAAATTTATAGTGTTCAATATATATAAATATTAGATGAAAGATTGTATACCAACACAGTGTATGATTAGTCATGACAATGTTAGTGATGATGAATTACTTCAGGAGAGAAATGCATTACATCATCTATTCAACGAATGATACATGATGGTTTCACTTTAAAAATTTCCATAATAAATTATATGATTTTTAAAATAACGTTGACATAGTTGAAGAAATATTTTACTAATTTTTAGTAAATAAAATTGAATTTAATAAATATCCTTGATACAAAAAATTGTATTAATAGAAATATTTCATAAAAATAAAAATAATATTTTTTTAGAAACTATGAAAATGTGGTATCTATGTTTGATATAAGAAATTGTGGTAGAAAGATATGTTCTTGTTGAGATACAGTAAAATGGTAATTTCATCTACCTCCACAAAAAATGATCTTTGAGGTTAATTTGAAAATTTATTATCAAATTATAATGATAACACATTGAAATAAAATTAAAATTTCACAAATTAAATTGAATAAATTATCCATGAAATGATATAATGGCTGAAAAATGAATTTTCAGGTGGAATAAAAAAATGTTCCAAATGTATAGACAACATTTTAATTTTTTGAAATATAATTTTTGAAACCCAACATCATATAAAATATAACAATCCATCATTTATAAAATAATGGAATTAAATTATATTTTTCATAAGAGATAAATCATATTTAGTATTCCAATAATAAAATATAACATTTTAAAAAATCTAAATTATTTATAAATAGGGAGAACCAAAATTTAAAAGGATAAGAATTACTCCCAATAACGAGGAACTATTTTGGAATGAAGATTTATTAAAGTAAAATATATAAATTAATATGACATTTTAAACTATATAAGAAAATAATATAAGCTAAAAAACTATTATTGTGGAAGAAACATGTATTTGAAGAAATAATTTCAAGATGAAGCTTTTTAACTCCATTGAAGAAGTTGTGATTAAATACTATTACAAACATGGTGTTTTAGAATTGAAATATATTTTAATAGTGGAAATGATATAGCTCTTCAAGAAAATTGATTAAAATTAATAGTTAATGATTAATTCATAAGTAAATAGATACAGAATTCCAATGAACACATGGTATAAAATTGGAAATAATCCTCAAGGGTAACAACATAGTGTGTGACATATTCTTTTATTAAGCTGCATATAGATACATTTCAGTTCGTGGGAAAAGAGGAATCATGGTGACATTGGATAGATATATAGATATAGGAGATCAATGAGTTTGAATAATTCATAAAGAAATTGAAATGATATATATAATAATTATGTGAATATTTTAATGATAAAGTGGTATTGTCCTACTGAACATATATTACATCATTTGGGTTAATGAATTGATTTACTATAAATTCCTTTTCCACATTATCATATATGAATTTTCATATATAATATAACCTGATGAAATAATAAAGGCTATGAACTATGATTCTATGTAAAGTTGCACATCTCTTATAGACTAAGATAGAACAAATCCCTCGACAGGGTGTGGTACATAATTCTGTGATGTTTTAAGAATGTATCATTACGGTATACCTTTCACCCATTGAGTTCTTGCTACTCCATCCAATGAAAAAGGTACGATATTGATTTATTCTATGTTAACATCTAACTTTTTTAATATTTTATCATCATAATCAATCATAACATCATGAATAGTAGTCCAAATTAGTTATATATGGAATTAATAAATTATTCATTAAATATTAATGCTTGTTTAATAATAAATAATCATTGAGGATATAAACATTTTTATATTTATACTAAGATGGGTAATGTTGATAGATTGTTGATTTTTTTCTTTTTTTGATAAAAACATATAACCATATCATATAGATGGAATAATTTGTATGGTTTAAGGATATAATAAAATAATATATTTTTATTATATCTTTTATTTCTCAATATGGGAGTATCTATACAATCATAACTAAATTGCATTATTAACACATTTAAAGGGATCTAAAATCATTATGTTTTAAATTTTCTAGATATTAATTAGTAGAAAAAAAAATAATTGGCCCAAATAGTAAGATATTTTGAATACGTGTATTGATATATTTTAATAAAAAAATTGGTATTAAAACAAAAACTAATAATATAATTTTATATTCTTTTACCTTATCCAACTTTTATCCATTAAAAATTTAATTTTATGGAAGAGAACAAATTAAATAAATGGAAATGTAGGTTCTTTATTTAGATAATTGAGTACTAATTTGATACTAAATTTTCTCCATTATTAACATTAGTATTATTTACCATGATTTATAAAAACAATCCACACTTTTTCATTACACTTTAATAGGTGAACCTAATGACTACTATAATTTAATGTCATTTTCCTCACACAATTTTTTTATCTACATAAGGAATAAGTGTTTTATAAAAAGATATAATTATAAAAAAAATATAAAAAAACGGATATGAAAAAAATATTCTGAACATGAATTCTTGTACTGACGAACCCATTTTAAATTTTTTAGTAATTCTGATTGGGATTTCAGAATCCTATATATAAATTATATTTGTTGAATTATTTATTCTATGTATATATTTAAAAAATTATTTTTAAAATCATGATTCCTATTTTGATGTGTTTAGGATTAAATATAGGTCATAAAAAAAATTTAAATCCTATTCGTGTATTTTGGGGACAAAATTTATATTCTACATTCAATAATTATTGCTTCTAGATTAATAATATGAATTTATTTGGTCATGTTATTTTTGATAATTTAAAGACTGAAATCCAAACGAATTTTTATATTGTGATATATTGAGATATAGAAAAATAAATTCTATATTCAATTTTTTCTTTGGATTACTATTTATATTATCATTTTTATATAATTTTTCAAAATTGGAATCAATGATAATTTTTTTGACACTAAAATTTGTAATTTTAAAATAATATAATATTTTTATGTGTCTTCAGGTGTGTTTAATATAATATGTACCACACATATATTTTTTATTCTTTCAACTTACTGATAGTTAGTGAGTATTATTTTATTCATTTAGAATATGATTATATTATTTGATTGTTTAAGGGGATAATGTGGTATCATGGGGATAATGAATATAAAAAACTCAACAAAATTGTCATATAGTATATAAATTGATAGTTGATATGATATTTGATGGTCATAAAATTTTGATATAATATATGTATGGTTAAAATTATAAACTCTTTTTATATAATAAAATATTTATGTATAACTTATTTCAATAATGGTTGATATTGATACAACATATATGTTTTAAATAAAATATAAAAATAAATTGTGATCATTAATATTTGTTTTGGATGTGGAATGTAGTAGATTATGGATTTAATTTCAAATATCACACCAATGTGGTTAAATATGTAATTTTCTATTTCCACTACGGAATATAATAGTAATTTATAATTATAGGTGGAAGGGAAGTGATGATATGTTGCACTGTGCATGATTAACATTAATATAACCCAAAAGTATTAGGTGAATGTTGATAAATTATCTAATTGTTAAATTTAATTTATTACATGAATCCCGAAGTAGGATAGAATCAGTTGATATATAGAATCTGGTGGTTAACATGTGTCTTTATTGTAGAAACAGTTTAATAGTTTTCACTAATTTCAAATAAAAAGTTTTTATTGACTTCTATAAATCCGTTTCTATTATTAATCCTATTTTATCTTTTATATATCATTATTTTAAATTATATATCTGGTTTTATATAATAATGAGATAAAAAGAAAGTTGTTTCCCTTGAATATAAATTTATTAGTATAATGAAGTTGAAAATCATTTTATTAGAAGTATATTACATAATATTATCATTCTGATATCAAAATAACAATACATATCAGTGTATTATGAGATTAATTCTCCATGAATATCCTATAATCATTCTATTACTAGTTATCTGTGGATACTTTTACAATTTTACCGGATATTATTATAATTAAAGGCCTGGATATTGTAATTATGAGGGATAAAATTCACACGAGTAACATTTTTTAAACTAAGGAGTTTTATGTATATACTTTTTTAATGGGAACTAATATTATGAAACTAAATTTATAATTATAATCATACAATGTATGTTTTATTGATGAATAAATTAATAATTATATAGGATGGGATTTAAATTTATGTTTTGAGACATGGAAAGGCCCTGAAAAGATCATATTTATTCTGGTGAAATTTCTTATAATAATATTTATCATGAATGAATTTATATTGAATCTTTATAAATATGTTATGAAAATAATTGAATACCTTTATATTCAATTAATATATGATAAAAGGTTATACTATTTTTTATCTTGGTTGACGGAATAAAAAATAATATTCATTTAATAAAATGGATATTTTTTATGGATTCATGATGAAATATGGTGACCAATTTTAATATAATTGACAATTTTTTGTTATAGAAAAATTCATAAAATATAATTTTACTATATTTTAACATAATATAATTTGAGATAATGGTCTTATATTCATTAAAATTTATATCATTTTGATATTACGGGGGGAATTGTAAAGTGTTTTTTAAATTTTTTATAATATGATTAATAATTTTTTTAGATTTTTCAATGATGATAAACTGGTAGTATTATCCTACACAAGTGATTAATTATTATATAGTTCATTTAGATGTTAAATAAAACATTGGGTATGAAAATGTTTATATCATTGTTCAATAATTGAAAACGTTATAAAAAATGATATTTTCATTCTTTTGGCCATTGTGATAACACGACGACATTTAAAAAAATGATTAAGAGGGAATCATACATGTGATATCATTGATTGTATCTTTATATGGAATAAGAATTTTGGTTATTTTTAGTGTTATAATGTCTTATAGATAGATTAATTTCGACACCTTTTTTTTATTATTTAATTTATATTAGTTTATATATAGAAAAACAATATTTATTTTTTTATAATTCACTGTAATTTTTGAAATTATGTTTATAATTTACTAAATTAATTTATTTTTTTTGTGATTTTAAATTTTTTATAAGAGAATTGAATTAGAAAAAAGAAAAAAAATCAATGGTTGAATTTATGGAGAAAAAATAATATTTTGAATATTAAATCAATGTGGTCCACCTTAAATATTTTAATAAAATGGATTTAATGTTTTTTCCTTTATTATGTTGTAATGTTTAATTGATTTATAAGTATGGTGGATGTCTTGTGTGTTAATTGGGATATTATCTAGAATTTTTGTATACTTTAATTCTGATATTTTATCTTTCCATTGTTATCTCTTGATGAATCTTATGGGTGGAGGAATTTGAAATAAATTATAGAAAATTGATATTGTAAATATCTACTAAAATATTAATGTATATTTATATTATTTGTTATTATTTTGATTTGTGATGAGAATTTTATGGCATGTAATAATATATTCAAAATCAATTGGGGAATTTCATTACATTATAGTGGGATTTCATTTATATATAATCCTAATTTTATGGTTTTTAGCTTTTATGATTTTATTATTTTCTCCAAACATTTAAAATAGGGTTTGTTAATATGAAATACTTTTTTAAATCCCTATATAACATCATATGTTTAATTTTTATCTACTAAGGAATGAAATAATGATTATCCAAGGTGATGATGCATTTGATATGTTTGGCATGACACTTACTAAAACACATATTCATGAATTTTAGAGATTGTCTTTTGTGATTTTAGAAATATTCATTACCAATACTATAAGTGAAAACATGTGGATTTTGGTTTTTTATATAAATAACAACAAATTAATATATGTATTTTCTTATTAAATATTTAGGAATGTCTTGGATACCTGGGATCATCAATTTTTCACATACTCAATTTCCCATATAAAATCCAATAATGATAGATCCAATTATTTCCCATGATGTTGGAAGCTCAGATTATAATTATTTATTTATTTAAAAATAAATTATTATTTTATTGTAGTATAATTTGAAATTTTTTATTTTTTTAATATTAATAAATATTTATTTATTTAAGATCAAGTATTCCAAATAGATATTTAAAAAATTAATCTATTTTCATATATGATTTTTTTGTAAAAAGTTAGATATTAAACTGTGATTTGATGTCAAATAATCTATTTATATTGAATGATATTATATGTTTATTTATTTTTATAATTATTATAAGTGGGTACTAAATATTTCAATTGAAATGAAAAGAAGTTTTTTTTATTGATTTTGATCATGATAACAGTTTAACTAAGCGTAATAAATATTTGTAACTATTAATTTTTGAAATAGTAATGTTTTTTGTATTAAAAAGTTATCATAATCTTTGGTTGGTAGATTTTAGGACTGACATAGAGGGGCTATGTCGATACACATTGGGTGGTTGATTTTATGTTTATGTGGATGGATCGAAACACAAACCATACCTCGAGGATAGTATATTCAATTTTTAATGAAAGGGTTGAAGATGATTCTATGATTAAGAGATAATATTTTTTACATAGAAAAATTTTCAATTTGGAATATTTCCCAAACCGGTGTTGAAAAACTATTTCATAGGGACTTATTATTGTATTAGTAATTTCCATGATATTAATAATGATGTTTTATATTCATAAATAGTTTACGGTTTCCGAATGATGTAGAAATTTACAAAGGCATGGTTTATGTTTAGTTCAAAGTTATATTTTATTTTAGTAGTTTAATTAAAATTATTTTATAAAAATTAAATTTAATGAAATATTTTATATATTTTTTAGTTTTTCCAATATTGATTTAAAATAATCATTTTCATACGTTACATTGATGGTATGTTATTAGAAAAAATTGAGTAGAATATTATTATTAATATATTCCTAACTCCAATATATAAGCCTTTGAGTGCATGTTGTTATTTTTTTCCTGATGAAAAAACAGATAAAATATCATTTTTTATTTGTAATAACACATTGGATATATGGAGAAATATTGGTCTGGTGGTGTTCAGAACCATGTCATATAAAGTGGTATAATTATCCATAGACTATTAGAATTAGATATTTTTCCATTTATTATTATCATCTATGATGTTAACAAACATGTGATTTTAAATAATGATCAATGCACTCTTGTTGCGTGATACATGAAAAATTTTTTGTTGATTTTTCATTTAGATGTTATATTAATTTTTTGGGTCTTATATGGGGAAAATCATTCACCCAAGGGTTTTATTCTACCATCTATCACATGTATCCATCCTTTAGAAACATGATATTTCACTTAAAGATGTTTATAGTTCTTATATTAAACAACATTGTGGGTATCATGGTATGGGATATAAATTACTGTTTGATTTAAAGAACACGATCATGAGGAGATAAAATCAAGTTTGATAAGTAATTTATTAGTTCATTAAATAATAATTTTAGATGGTGGTTCGTGATTTCCTAATAAGATTTATATATTATGGTTAATCTAATTCATATTCTTGTTAATTTAAATTATATTTATATTCCATGATAATATGACCAAAAAATTATTTTATATTTTATATTCATAATGGTTTTGAATGAATTGAAATGTAATAGTTATGTTTAATAATGAATTATATAGTAAATCAATATCATCTAAATTGTTTTAGGAAATTATTTATTATTTTGGAATGGGGTTAATTGTTTATTTAAATAAATTTTATATTACATGTTT
The DNA here is from genome assembly GCA_963277665.1 of Viscum album. NCBI lineage: Eukaryota > Viridiplantae > Streptophyta > Magnoliopsida > Santalales > Viscaceae > Viscum > Viscum album. The sequence goes on from OY728152.1 coordinate 1,431,044,047, forward strand.
ATGGTTTTTATTAATGTTTTTTATATCGATATAAATGTTTTCAATATTATTTAAAAACTACATAGTTTATGATGATACATTAATGGAGTATTTTTTAGTCATAGATATTGATGTTATTTCAATCCTCAAAAGGGAAAAAATTAATTTAGATTATAATTAATGCAGTATTAATTTAATAAAGTGACCTTATAATAGGTGAATTTGTTTTTTTAAATGATTATCTTTTGGAACATATTATAGGACTGATGAATTACATATATAGTTAATTAAATTAAAATTGGATATCAATACTTTATTTAATATAATGATCAATATAAAACAAATTTAATGTTTTTAATTATTAAATGATACAGTATAATTATATTGAAGTGTTAAATATGTTAGAATATTATTTTATTTGGAAACACCATATAAATTATTAATTTATTATCAAGTTGGCATGAAGTCAAATATGTGGTATAACATGTTGGGTTACCATGTGTTGCTATTATTTTTGGGTGACTATATATTATTTATCATCATAGTGTAGTGGAATTTTTAATTCAGTGTGATTTGAATATACACAACGAATGAAAATTTTTATTTTGATTATATTTAAAATTATTTTATTACATTATATTCAATTTGATATAATTTTTTATGTTCAATGTGTTAATAATTATATATTTTATATTTTAGGATTAATAAATAATTTATTATTGTTATATGACTTAATTATAGGTTTATAATGACTGCTTATATATTATTTTCTTATAATACATAGTTGTTTCCAAAGGATTAATATCATGTGATAAAATTTCTACTAAAGTAAAAAATATAACATATGTGGTTAATATAAATAAGTATTTTAGGGTCAAGTTTTGATTTAGTAGGTTGAATGAATTTGTAGAACATGGCCTTAATAATTTTATTCTGACTACTCTCAATGAAATGTAGTGATCATAAAACATAAACTATACCCTTTTCAATATTTTTTTCCCCAATATGAAAATTCTACCACATGTTATATTTCTCTTTACAATGTATACTAAAGGGGATACACCCATATATGACCTTTTTTGTTTTAGATTTTTTATGTGAGGATTCTCCCTGACTAGGGTTTTACTTTTATAATCTAATTTGTTAGAACTCTATACATATATATTTTCCAAACATGATTAATCCATGTAGATGCATCAATCAACATGATTATTCTCATTAGAGGATAAATGTTAATGTTTGTTATTCAATTAGATATCTTAGTTATGTACTTAGTGGAATAATATATGTAAGGCCTCATGTCATTATGTGTCATACTATCAATTAAAAATGTAATTTTGATTTGGTGGATTTGAAAAATTAGATTAAGGCTTCAGAAAAAAATAATGAGAGTTTGGGAAACATAAATAGGTGTTTTGATCAATGATGAAGGATCCATTATTATAAATACGAGATATACTAACAGTTATATACCAATGGTTTGAAAACCAATTAGTATAGGTACCATATAACAACTATTTGTAAAATCTATTTTTATAGGTTTATCATGTGGAACTTATACCAATGGTTTAATTGAAACATTGGTATAGCAATATTTTTTTGTACATTTATAACAATAGTTCTGAAAAAATGATGGTATAGTTATGGTATATGTAACCTATACCAATGGTCTCACCAAATAGTTGGTAAGGATATTGTTTTTGGACACCTATACAATGCATTTTATAATACTGTTGATATTGTTATGGTATATCACACCTCTAAAAATAGTATGACAAAATATTTGGTATATATATTATTTCGAAACACATATAACAATGTTCGGATCTATCCATTAGTATATGTCACCTATACCAATGGTTAACCAAAACTGTTGGAAAAAGTGTTAACATTTTTATGCATAATAAAAACAATAATATTAATACATTAATTAAATAATTTATGTATACAAACATTTATATATTATTGAATACCTAATGCTAAAATATATTTTTGAGGCATTGGAAAATTATTTTAAAATTAAAAGAAATTTCGTGTTACCAAAACCCCATGATCGATTTTCTTTAATAAAAGACATATACCAATGTTTTCACCAAACTATCGGTAAAGTGATTTCCCTTGAAGTTCCCTATAATTGTTGGTTGAAAACCGTTGCTATATTTTTCATATACCTATGGTTTGATAAAACTACTTTTAAATGTGTATTTATATGAAAAATCATCAATTGGTCCCTCAAACCGTTAGTATAGCCATTTTCAGTAGTGCTTATAAGGAAGATGGATGGTATAGATATTATCTAAGCATCGACGATTTTCTATTTTTTAATGTTTTTGTATGATACATTCACTATATATCTGATGACAAATATATGGAATTAGATTTGATGATGAGCTTTCCAGGCCTTGGTTAGCCCGCTGGGATCACTAGGTAGTCCGTACTCCAATATCAGCTAGTGAGGGGACCATATGAAGGATAAAAATGAAATTTTCTCCTAAGTATTTTTAAGGGGGAAATACCATTTTCTTCTATCATTATACACCCTCATCTAGAAACCCTCCTCTCCCATACCATTCCTTCATTTAAATTGATTTGAATGGTTTTATAGATATTTTTATGTAATTAATCATGGTATGGGATCATATCCTTCCTTCATTCTATATCATCCATCTTTATCTCTAATTTAGCATTCCTTCAATATACATTTTAAAAATAAATTTCACTATAGAATGGTGAAATCCCTAAATATTGATAGAATTATTATGTTGGAACCATGTTTGTTCTATTATTGAATTTGAGTATGGTTTATGTTTGTTTTCAATCCTCAGTAGAAGTTCAGAATGTGTGTCAGTAAAGTGATCATACAGTTCAAGCAGACAACAATATTGATGGTGGCGCTGTTCTCCAGTATTTTCCAAATTATTGGCCTTGAAAATCGGAAAATGATGACATTGGTTGTTGGAAAGAGGAGGTGTGTGCCAAAAGGAAGTGGTGCATGAAATAAGGGAGGCATGCGTGAAAAATAGTTGCGTGTTCGAAGAACTGCAGCGTGGGCGAAAAACAGAGTCGTGCGTGAAAAACATCATGGTGAGCAAAAAACAGAATTGTGTGAAAAATAGTGGAGAGAGAGTTTTTGAGCAAGAGGTGTTTCTGAATTAGAACTTTAGAAAATGGAAATGGCATCGGCTGTGCGAAAAACATGGAGTTGTGCGCAAAAAAAGGTTCTAGTGTGAAATGTATTGTGCGCAGACTGAGAGTTTCTTCGCGCCAAGATGGGTTTTTCACATAGGGGTCAGTGACACCTATAAATAAGCATTGATCCCCCTCATTCAGTATTGTTTAAGACATAGATAATATCCTTGGTCTGATGCGCGTAAACAGTTCGCATAGATGGAGGTGCATTAAAAAGTCTGAGCTGCGCGGAAAAAGGTTAAGATTCGTGAAAACGTAGACATGGCGCGAAAAATTTGAGGTTGTGTGAAAATCTATAAGAGTCGCTAAAAATTCCAAGCTACATGATAAAGGTGTTGTGTGTAAAGATTCCCATAAAAGAGGTTGTTTCACAAAATATTTCCCTCACAAAAATTAAGTATTTAATGCAAAACTAAGATATTTCATTCAAAGGGTAGGAGTTGCGCAAAATCTTCAGTGTAACCTATTTGGGAATTTTTGATTATCCGGTTCAATGTTTTAGTCTGTTTTAGTGAATCAATTTTGGTCTTTGATGCAAGCTTACTCTCATACTATGTGGAGGGAAAGTGTTCAATGTGAATCTATTGAAGAGTCCTCCACGTCTATAAACTGACTGAGACTTCACCGAAGGCAGTGAGCCAGAGGGAGTCAACGGGAGTGACCTGAGGGACGCAGTGGGCTATCCATGAACATTTCTAAAGGTTGTGAGCCTAGTATAGTGTAACTATTCCTGAACAATTGTAATACAAAACTAGTGAAGAAATAGTGTAATTAGGTACAATCGACAACCTGTCAGCATTTGCTCCTTGGACGTAGCCATTAGTGGTGAACCAAATAAAAAGTGTTGTGTCATCTCTTTGCATGTGAATGTTTGATTTATGATCATATCCATCATACATGTTTGACTAGTTCCTACTAACATGGGAACAAGATCCATCAGTTTAAAATAACTGTTGACACCTTTATTCGCCCCTCCCCTCTAAGGGTTTCCGGGGTCCTACATGTTAATTTTATGATAAAGATGAGATCCTAAGTTAATGTCATCCTACCAATGATTCTCAAAATATACATGGAATGCCATTAAATAAATTTATTTAATTTCTTTATTTAAATTAAATAAATTACGGATTGATTTCATTCAAATGTTAAGGAGTTTGACATGGTTATGTCTCGAGAGTATTATGTGGATCTCTATAGGGATTTTGGATTCTATTATGGTGGATTTGGTTTCAGTGTGATAGAATGATTCAGTATCTTTTCACTGAATATGATGAGTTTAAACATAATTAGTTAATTAATAATATTTTTTTAATTAATTACTATTTTCTCTTGAGTTATGATATCATGACAATAAGAAGACACTGTTTGATCATTAATGATGCTGGAAAAACATCAGTTCCCCTTTCCAGGTGCTATTGTCCCATGGAAATAAGTGAAAGTATTGTTGTGTGATTTTGGAGGTCTACATACATTCCCTAGGGTATTTATAATTTTTCTATGTTACAATGGATGTGTGGTCATGGAAGTAAATTTTTAAAGATGTTTAAGTAAAGGTTTATCTTAAAATGTGAAACCATGATTTGGATTCACAAAGTACTAATGCACTAGGGACCAAGGTACTGGCTAGTTCACATTAGATAGTAATGGTCATAGCCTTGACTTGAGTGTTTCCCTCAAATTTGTGAACCTCATTCAAGGGGTGTTCCCTATGTGAGTTGGATGATTTTATCCATGTTGGGTGGATCTTACTAGTAAACATACACACCTCTAATGGGCATGAATAGAAGAATTGGACAAACTCAACCCTCGTGGTTATAGTGATTACTATTGATGCCATAGAGTCATTAATCTCAATGTACGGAACTAAGATAATGGTTTCTACCTCATCTTATGTTACCCTTATAAAGTGGAAATACAATATTAAAATTGTGATCATTTTTGGTGAGATAACCAACCCATTGAGACTTGGGTAATTGAGATGGTAGAGGGGTCTTCTCATGAATATTTCCAAGTTTCACATTCGAATATCAACATGTTCTCACAACCTAAAAGGTGGTAATAAGGTAACTAGTACCCTATAAGAATTTTGTAGTTACCCTTGTTAGTTTTTTTATACAAAGTACCAAGTGATGTGACTTTACATTGTTTGACCAAAGAGACCCTACTGGGTTCCAATTTGACCAGAATACCATTTTTTATTGTGTGTGAAATGGTAGTAGGTGTAACAATGGTACTATTACTAGAATTAGTGTTGCATAGGCTAAAGAAGATAGTGATAGGAATTATAATTCAACAATCCGTTATTTTTTTTCTATATGTAGAGTTTTTTATATCTCTTAAAGGGATGAAATTAGTTATCAAACGCACAATTGGGATTTTATTGATTAAGAGTTGTATATGGAAGTGTGTTTCTATGTATTTGGAGATTAGATGTGTGGATTACAATTGGATGGGTCCTCATATCATAGAGGATATGGTTCTGGCTATAATATATTTTTTTTTTCAGATGATCAAATTTTCATGTTATGGGTGCCTGAATCCATGAGGATATGGTTACATCTTCCATGATTTGGAGATGGATGTGAAAAAAACCTTGGGATATCTCACTAACGATTTGAGGATATGGTCATTGATATAATGAAACTAGATCTCGGTGACATGTTATGTTTCCATTCATTTGGAAATTTCATGTATTTAATATAATTGGACGGGTCCCCAAATTCAAACGTATAAAATTAACGTTTCCAGACTATATAATAAATTAGAGGCAATATCATTAGGCTAGGTTTAGAGACATACCATCATAGTTTGAACCTGTTATGTTTAATTAGGTTCCTAGAACAAAGGACCAAATTTTGTTTTTCATTTGTTTTTTATTAATATAATTGTCTATTTAAAGGATGCCACATGAACATATCATAAAATATGATGGTTAGTATGGGATAATGTTTGTGGTTCACTACTGATTTTTGTGGTCACGCCATTCATAGGACTCCATTGCACAAGTGCACCATAGTATAAGTTCACAAGGAATTTGTATAGGGTGGGATTATTCCAACATCATAGATGTGGTATGTTATTTTAGATAGCATGTATACAATATAGAGAAACTGTTTGATATGTCTTAGAGATGGCATGGAAGCAACATCCTTATATAATATTATTTGGATCTATAGATTTCACAGGTCTAGTATAGAGTTTGATTTGAAAATCACATATTATTATTATTTTTATATATATAATGATCAGTTATTTACATTTTTGAATAGTCTGATATGAAGGGTTTGGATGAAATTTACTTATTTATTCTATTCTTGTTCACTTTGATTCAAGAGGTATAATCTCCCCACTATACCATCTTAGAACCACATTAATACTCTGTAGATTCTGGCATATGGGGTATAAGCTATGTGAATGTGATTAGTTGATAAATGAATAATATACCACCTTTTGGAATCATGAACACCCTGAGTATTGGGGTTAAGATACATTTAACATACACAAATATAGTAGACATTATGAGTTTTCTTTCATGAATCGGTTCCATTGGGATCATACAATAGGCAGGGGGAATGTGATCCAACCTATTATGTTGTGACCTGGCCAAACTATATATATTTTAAGAAAATATGGATTGGGATGGTTTAGAGGACCATCTTATTAGTACATTTTTAATTGAGATGGGATATTGGATATATTTTGACTATTTCCAATTGTAATACATGAGTTTTTTGAAGGGTTACACTACCTTATGAATGATACAATGAGACATAGCATCCGTTGTCCATTTTTTTCTTTCAATATATGGTTGTTTTATAATAAGGAACAAGTACTGTTCCAATGTTTGTAATGACCATGGAGACCACATTTGGTGCGCCGTTTCAATAACTCGCCTTGAGAAAGTGTGTATAAAATGATAGTGGGAGTCACCATAGAACCCTTAAAAATGTGCGATATTAATTGCCTTGTGAATATAATTATGTCAATGGGTGTTTAGATGGCCCTTGTTTGTTATTTTGATCATAGAGGGTTATTTATTGCACCGATGGGGTGGTGACAGGTTGTGTGACAGATGGTTGGGATTCCATGAAATTGAACTGGTATTTTTAGGGTATATTACAAAAATATAGATCTCAATTTTCATAGCTTACAAGAATTTGGATCTTGGATTCATAGATTATATTGGGATAAATCCCTGTAGATCAGAGTATATGGGCATGGTTTCTATGACTTGGAGATGAATGAATCGACTATTATTAAATGGGTCCATGGAACCAGGAGGTTCTATTTATGGATTTAATCATACAGATATATACGTACATATTATCATTGTATTATTCCATAGAGTGGTTACAACATGGTTTTGGTAGAAATGGATTTGGATTCAGATGTATGATTGATCTCCTAGGGATTTAAATCTTAGATGTTTGTACATACATGATTTGTGTACCCAAATTCATGGTGATATTTCTTTGGATACCGCATATTCTGATATGGAATTATAATTGAGAGGAATACTCATGTATATGTTCTTAGAGGTTACTTGGACAAGTCCAAAAAAGGTATGGTCGATCATGTTCACTAATATAAGGAACGATGATGGTTATTTATCTTTTTAAATTTATTCTATATACTTTTCTATTTTGAGTGAGTGTCAATAAATTATCACAGTATATGTAGGATATAATGAATCTAAATTTAAGGTTATGTACTAATATTTTTACTCACAAACTACATGGTCCACCGTCATACTTGGATAACACAATAGACATTAACAGAATGCATTTTTAAGTTGTACTTATGCTTATGGATTAGATTTGGGATGTTTAAATGGAAAAGAATGTTTTTGTTGATTGCATGGGGGTGTGATATGTATTGGTAAATTTTTCGATCCACCTTCTTTATTTATATTTACTATTGTTTGTACAGGTCACATGCATTGTCAGAAGTATGATTTATATTCTATATAACAGTATTCTATTATTGAATATCTTGATCTTTTGTTTAAATTTATTCATAATCTTTCATGATTTGTGCCGATGAGATTTTTTTTATTTATTCTATTACTTTTCTCTATAGTAATGTGTGTATAGGTTCCCCACATTATGATCTTTAACCCCCAAATACTAGTCTCCAGCCTCTTGTATATAGGATGGAATGATTGACAACATAATGAAAACTGATCCAATTACTATGTAAAGATTTATTTAGGATGATACAATACAGCGTACCATTTAATACACATATTATTATATGTTTATTATATATATATTCTAACATTGTTTATTTTTTAATTATATTTTTCTTACACATGGTTATCCTGTGGGAATATTTTTTATTTCTTATTTTGATTTTCCAATTTTCATGAGTAATTGATTCCATATACCATCACAAATCTAGTTATTTAGTTTATATCATTACATCTATATCATAATAATATATTATGGTTAATTATAAATATATAATTCCTTATAAAAATTAAAATGAATTGTTTATTATTAAACATAGTCATCGGTTATGATGACATTATAGGAATAATGCTTCAATATTTCACACACTGACTAGCAATGAATGAGATGTTGTAATTATTTGAGTGTGGGAAGATTATTTTTACATTTGTTGGTTTATATAGAATATTTGAGGAAATCAACAACGACTATTGTTTTTAATAGTGCTTTGGAGGATGAGAAATCAATACAGGAATCCTTTTATATGGTTTGGTTCTATTGTTATGTTTTTTATATATTCAATATAGTGAATTATTTATTAATTAATAATCTATTATTTCAGTTTATTTATAAACATATGGGTGGTTATAAAATTTTCTTTGATAATTTTAAATCCTAATTTTGTATCCTTTCATTTTATAATCTTCTTTGAATATCTTTTTCCTTATCATATATATATATTGAATTTCTTTTTCTGAATTCATCATATGGGATTAAATTAGTTGTCAATGGTAAATAATTCATATATAAAATATATTAATCCTAAATTATTTTCAATATAATTTAATATTTATTTGAATTTTATAGGGTTCATTGGTTATTCATAAGGGATGTAGAGTCTTCTAGGAAATGTTTCTATATGATTTATCTGAGATGTTTCATTTTTAGGGAAGAATGTTCTGTCTTGAAAATGGATATTGTATCATGGGAAGTTAACTACTTTCATGACTATCATCAACATAATTATATAAAGTATTCATAAACTATTAAGTATAAAAAATATGGTATGATTGAGGAATGGTCCACAAAAATTAAAATAATTCATCGGAAAACAATGATTTTGGGTATAAGTATTTTTTACGAGTGGTTCTTGCACTAATTTCAAGAAAGATATATTAGCTTATTGGGTATGTGACCATGTTTTAACATTGTTTTAATATATTTTATATAGATATTCCCTAAAATTATGACTGAAAACCATGAAAATTATTAAATTTGGGTAGAAAATATTTTACATAGAAAATACCATAATGTTATAGTGTTTTAAATATATATATATATGTGTAAAAAATTATTATTTTTTATTTGAATGAACTTAATGATTATGATTAATTGAGGTTGGAATGTAAAAATTGTTCATTGAATATGAAATCATGTCGTTATTTTCATTATATGGGTATCCATTATGAGTTTAAAAAATTAAATATATATTTTGGAATTTAATGTTACGGGTATATCCCTCATAATGTGGGTCTTGATTTTTTTTATTGTAATAATTAATTTTATTAAATATATTATTGACTAAAATATTATCCTTATAATAAGTTTTGGAAATAAAACCTCTTGGGAGTAAGATATGATTGAAGGTTTTGGGATATACAATAAAAATGGATTAAGAACTATATTGGAGACTTTTTAATGAATTTTTATTTGAAATTAAGGGTTTAAATAATACATTGTGCATGATGTTTTTATATAAATTTAAGATGAATGTGGATGTGAAATTATATATGATGTTAAAATGAGATTATATAGACCACATAAATATGTAAGATTATTTGGAATGGTAAAATAACCTAGTTGATGATTTCAAAATATCTAACATGGAATTTAAGGTAGTGTACATTTTTTATAGTAAAAATCTATTCTTGTTCTTATATCATTTAATTTAAAATGAAATATTGAGAACAAACAAGGTACAAATTTTTATTATTATGATATTTTAAAATTGTAATTTCAAATTTCAAAATGTTTTATTTTTATCCATTTTAAATTAATTTTGAATTATAAATTCCCTTTATTCCCCTTGATATAGGAATTGAATTCTTTATATTGATTTACTTAATGATATTAACAATTTAGATTAGTTTAGTAGAATTTATTTTCATTGTGAAATATGTATATGTCACTTGATTCTTGGTAACATTAATTTATCTTTTTCTTGGACAATGATAGTTTTTGATTGAACATAGTCTTATGATCATTTATTCTTTCAATCAAAGGGGTTATATTTTAAAGACCAAGAATTTATAACCCTATAACTCCTAATTTGTATGCATTATAGTGTTATCGATTATTTCTATTAGTTATTAATGGAGAGATTACATTTTCATAACATTGATAAATAAACCTTGGTTTAATCTCCATTATGTAAATCATGAATATATTAAACATAGTTAGTGAGATAAATAAAAGTGAACAAATAATATTTATGTGTTGAAAAACAATATTCCCTTCAATCTTATGCTCATCATATTACATCATGTTTTTACTAACCATGACATTGTTTGATTAAGATATTAATTCTTAATATGATCAATTATTGGTGAACTTCATTGAAGTTTTCATTTTATTTAATAAGATACCATGGAATTGTTCTTTATATTAGTTATATAAATATGATTTATGGATTAATATACCAATATTTGATATCATTGTCAGTATTGAAAACATGATGAAAAAACATTAATGTGATTCCCACAATATATGTTTTTTTCAACTATATATTTTTTTGATGAAAATTTTTAGTGGTAAATTATAGTATAAAATATTAATCAAACAATTTTTTTGTTGACATAGACTTATTTAATGCTTTAAATCGATATGGGTTGTAATATTATTTTCTATTTAACCACATTTATGAATAAATTTCACATCCAAATTTTTTATCATTAGTTCATTCAACTTTTTAATCATTCTTGATAGTAAGGAATCAATTACCTTCTGCTTTTGGGTGTATGTGGTGAATAAATTATTTCGTAACATCATGAGATTAAATCCTCATGAGCCATTTCAATAACCTCGTAATATTCTCTTTCCCATTTCTATTTTTCATTAATAATTTAATACAATTGTTTTTTGATAAATTATTGTGGATGATAATTTATGTGTGATGGTGGATAGAAGATTATAGAAAACTCATTTTTTAAATGTGGGTAGATTTGGAATGATGTATATTTTATATAATTCCCTGACCCCATTTACAGAGAGTCACTTTATTATTACATAACATTGAGATGATAAAAAATATCAAGTCTCGAAAGACCGATTAGTTTATTATCCATGGAAGTACTAGATACTTTCATAAGGATTACATTACATAATAAAATCAAAAACTATAACAACATTGTATCCATAGAGCACACTAATATCCCCTCTGACTATCCCTATAGGTCAGTCATAAAATAATTCATTGTATCCTGGGAAAAATAAAACGTAGAAAGGGGTGAGCTCAAATTCTCAGTAAGGATAACAATATAGCAGAAACTTTCATAAATAAGCATAAACATTTTAGGCAATTTATAAGACAAAAAATTCCCTTTAAACATAAAATTAATCATAATATGGAAAATATAAAATCAAATAATTCCATGTACTTACTCACATGGATATTCTACTAGTTGAATAAACACATGAAAAATCAATAGCCACTATCCTAATGTTGGAATGTATAATTCCAGACTTTCATAACCACATAGTCAAGGCTTTGTTCTAGGACTACAAAAAATATTTTTTCAGGGCATTCTACCAAGACAGTAGTTAGTCTCATGAGACATACTGATACATCGAGGAGCTATAGCAGGTTCCACCCTTCACATACTAAGTTTAATGCATTCCTCATATGAAAATGTTTAAACATAAATAAACATTCGTATTAAAACTAGCATATGAAATGTCAATACTTTATCCATAAACTATGAATGGTATAAAAATAACACATCCACATCCAAACATATCACAAAACTTTCTATATATTATGGATGTTCGGTATCATAATAAATCAACTAAAAATAAGCATAAAATCCATCATAGGATGTTGACATAGATGAAATCAAAACCTTTTTTAGAGAAATATCTCTTTCTATTTTGAAATCATTTAATATTCATATAATTATAAAATAAAACATTTATTTTGTAAATATTATTATAAGCTCATAAGGGAAGCTTTTATGATGTTATAATGGTGGAAAATTGTTGCACCCGCCATATATGTTAAAAAACATACATACATTAAATTTGTCAAAAAGGTCAAAAAGTTCCTTATTTGGAAAATACCAAAAAGATTACTTTATAAAAATCTTATAAAATTCAAAACAAGGGTTTAAATTAATTTAACCCATAGTCTATAAAATAGTAATAATATTCTAAAATACATTTTTATGAAACATGGAAGTTGAGGATAATGAGGTCCCAGTAGATACTTATGTAAAAAATACCTCGGATAATAAAGAGATTGTGAAATTAACCCTTACCTTGTAATTTTCCTTGAAGATGGTAGATTTACCTCTTCAATAGTGGTGAAGTAATTGTTATTAAATTATACAAGAATCATATAGATTAATATGATATCATATATTATCTTTTAACATTTCTTTGTTAATAAAATCTTAGTATTTGTTTCTGGTGATAATAGATTTGTTTTCCTTTAGATTCATTGTTATATTAGTCATATTTGTTGTGAATGGGATGTATCTTATTAATATCCAAAATTATATCACATCTTTAAACATTATTTATATTCATCTAATGAAAATTAGTCCTGAATGGATACGATGGGTAATGAATCTCATCGCGTTCGCAGAGATGGTAATCCGGACATTCGCATGAGAGACAGAATCATTTTTTTGATATTAAAATAATATATAATTGGATGGTATATCATATATAAATAATCATTATCATGTTATATTTATTATTTACACTAGTTAAGCATCATTGTTATACCAATCAAAATAATAATGTATTGAATGACAATGACACCACGACGTGGAGACAGTAAGCTGTAAGTACGCACGAATGGTGACATGTCATTAAAAGGATTGATAGAATAATGAATTTGGCTGTACCATATTTATAATAACACAACATTATATAGAAGATAATGGAGTTATTATTTTAGAATGAAAACAAAAATGAAAAAGGAAGTGGAAGAAGAAAGGAACTTGAAAGAGGTGATGAAATATTTACCTCTTCTTCGGGTTCTTCCTTTTGAATTGATCAAATGGGCTCCATAGGTTGGCTTTAGGAATAAAAAAAGGCCTCTAAGATGAAGTTAGCATAGATTATAGGTAATTTGGGAAGTTTTTGGACGAATCAAATGGTATTGAAGGTGTGAATTAGAGATAAGGGGGAGTTCCCTTTTATAATAGGGGTGAGGGAACCTTAGGAAAAGCTAGAAATATTATTTTATAATAAAATCATTTTCAGTTTCTAACGTCTCAAAAATAAATTATTTAAAGAGTATGCTGGGTATGGGTCTAAAAGAAATCAACCAATAGGTTTTAGGCTGGTTTGGATGACTATATTATCTTTATCCTTTAGATTTAACTCTTAGTTAAATAGTTTGACATTTACCATGTCTCTTTGTATTTTTATGTTATATGGTTAATAATCGTACTATATACTTCCAAGAGAACCCCAAGTCATTAATTAATGATACAAATATCATTATATAAGTCTTTTTGGAGATCCATATATTTTTAGGGATATAATATCAATTCATAATATAATATTAGTTTGAAAACCTCGGTTATGTCAATTTTGACACTATTTCGTATTTTGTTTTTGCTAAATTCATAACATTATTATTACATAGAAACAAATTCATCTAACCAACTCTAACATGTCATGATAACCTGAAAAAGTAGTTTAATTCATAAAAAGTATGAAATTACATTTATTGGGATATTTAAAATATCAATTATTTTTATATTTCATTAATTATGTAATTACTCCATCATCATTGTGTCATAAATAAATTAAATTTTGTAATGAATAAAAAATATAAATAATATACCTTTATTTAGGAAATCATTTTATATTTCTAATGAATATTTACAGTAGAATTTATCTGATATATAACCCTATATTAAAATTGTTGTAGTTATTAAACATTGATTTAACTCTTTTAACTCTTATTTAAATAAAATAATAACAAGTATCCAAATCTAATCCATGTGGACCAAAGAGTTTCATATTTTATCACTATGGTTTTTTGGTCGAATTATACTTATCCAATAGAATTAGGACATGTGTTAGGGTAGTAATAAAATCATTTTTACCCTTAAATACCCTATTTACTTTTAACCATGGTACATAAATGTAAAAAGTTACTATTCACCAAAAATAATTTTTGTCTTGTTGAACCACATTTTTCTTAATGATATCAACCGTATCTCTCATATATTTTAAATTCCACTCATAGAAGTGTAAAAATATGTTTTATTTCAATTTGTAAATTTTCCTAGGAGGTAGGTAAAAGATGGTGAAAAGTTCATTAAAATTTTTATATATCTAAAGTTATTAAAAATTGACTCCAATGAATTAAATTGAACTTATATAGGTATTATGTATCTATTTTGACCTAAAATAAATTTAAATAAAATAAATAATTATTTAAATAATAATTCGGTTTTAAACTATAACTCAGTGTTTTTCACTATTCATCATAAATTGAACGTTTTCAGAAAAATAACAAAAATTCACCCAAAGATAATTTCAATATTCCTAATCCAAAAATTAAGTCCATTTTGAATTAAAAATTAATTAAATTTCAAAAAGTGTGTATTTTTATTCATAACAGCTAGTTTGATTAGTTGTGGTGTGTTAAAACTCGACATTGCGTACAAAACCCGCTATTGTATTATTCAAAGAGAAGCATACCGTTGAACCTTGGGGTATAACATTCTCCCCTACTTCAAATAATTTCATCCTCGAAATTTCTAGAATATTACTATGTAAAAAGACTCGGGTAGTTCATCATCATAAGTTTCTCAGTTTCCCATGTTGCCACTTACATATTATAGTTTTTCTATAGAACTTTTACCAGACGAGTCGTCCGGTTTGTTAGCACTTGTTTGCTTGTATCAATAACCTTGATATGCTCTTCGCAATAAGAAAAATTGGGCTCCCACTCTAATTCCTCATAAGTGAGTACATGCATTGGGTTAGGCATGTCTTTTCTCAACAGTGATACGTGGAACACATCGGGAGCTTTGGAGAGATTTGGCAGCATTGGCTACGGATATGCTACAACCCCAATTCGTTCTAGAATTTGGAAAGGTCTGATGTACCTGAGACAAAATTTTTCCTTTTTACAGAAATGTATAACACCCATCCATGGAGGTACCATTAAGAAAACATGGTCTCCTACTTGAAATTCAAAATCCTTCCTTCAGTTATCGGCATAGCCCATCTGCCTACTTTCGGCTTCTTTGATGTGGTTTTGGATTAACTTCACCTTTTCCATCATTTCCTCCACATGTTCTGGGCCTACGAGTTTTATTTCACCAACATCATCCCAACAAGTTGGTGTACGACATATCTTTCTCTATAACTCATTATATGGTGCCATCTGAATACTTGAATGGAAGCTATTATTATAGGAAAATTCCACCATAGCAAAATATTGATCCCACATACCTTGAAAGTCAAGTGAGCATGATGTTAACATGTATTCTAAGGTTTGAAGAGTATGTTCTGATTTTCCATCAGATTGGGGGTGGTAGGCAGTGCTCAAATGAGGTTCAGTATCCAAGGCATTCTGAAGACATTTCCAAAATCTTGATGGAAAACATGTTTCATGATCAGAAACCATCTATAGTGGTACCCCATGAATACTTCCAACTTCATTAATATATAGTCTTTCCAACCGAACATGTGGTAAATATTCCCTTATAGTAAGAAAATGTGATGACTTGGTAAGACGGTCAACAATAACCCATATTGCATCATTCTTTCTAGGAGTCTTTGGTTGTCCCATGTAAAATTCCATCGTAATATTATCCCATTTTCACTTAGGTATGGGAAGAGGTTTCATGAATCCACCAAGCTCTTTCCTTCCATATTTCACTTACTGACAAACTATACATCATGACACAATATCATCAATCTCTCTATTCATGTTTTCCCATGAAAAATGTTCCTTCAAATATCTATAAATCTAAGTTCTACCAAGTTTAATAGGGAAATTGGAACTATGAGCATCATCCAATAATTCCCTTTTTAGATCAGGTATATCAGGAACACAATGTCTCTTCCCAACATTGAAAATTCCATCTTCATACACAAAGTCACTCAATCTCTCATCATTCACATCTTTAGTATTATTTTGAAACTCTTCATCACCAATATGAGAACTCTATATATTTTCTAGTAATGATTGTTTGGAATCCATTTCAAAAATCATTGATGTTTCACTTTCCATGGTTATTCCCTTATACATCATTACTAGATCCATGAATATAGGATCCTTTTCAACTATAATCTTGTTCAAAACTCCCTGATCATTTCTTCTCAAAGCATCTGTCATCTTAATTTCCTTCCACGGGTGGTAGTGTATAGTGAAGTCATGATCCTTGAGTAGTTCAAGCCATCTCCTTTCTCTCATGTTGAGTTCTTTTTGTGATAAAATATACTTCAAACTCTTGTGATCAGTATATATCTCACATTTTTCACCATAGAGATATTGTCTCCAAATTTTCAAGGCAATGATTACTACTTATAACTCAATATCATGAACACGATAGATTTTCTCATTAATTTTTAGCTATCGTGATGCATAGGAAAAAACCCTATCATTATACATAAGGAAACAACCAAGTACATTCTTTGAAGAATCACTATAAATAACAAACCCATCATTCCATGATGGTAGATTCAACATAAGATCATTGAATAATCATTACATCAGTTCTTCAAATCATTCTTCACATGCTTTTTCAAAAAAAAAATTAACCCCTTTTCGTGTGATCTTTATCAATGGGTTAGCCAACCAGGCAAAATTCTGGACAAAACGTCAATAATAACCTGCTAAACCAATAAAACTGTGTACCTTAGTTATACTCATTAGTGTGGGACATTCTTTGAATGACTTGGTCTTTTAAGGGTCAATGAAGATTCCATCCTTATAGACAATATTCCCAAGGAAAAGATATAACTTGACATAAGGTTTTACACAAGTTAAACTCACCATATAATTCACGTCTTCTAAGGGTCTTCAGGATAATGTGCAATTGATTTTCTAGATCTTCATAGAATTTGGATTATACCAAGATATCATCAATAAATACCATTAAAAATCATTGATATATTCCTTGAAAAATATATTCATTAGATCGATGAAGACAGCGGGTGCATTAGTCAATCCAAAAGGAATTACTATAAACTCGTAATGCATGTACCTAGTTTGAATTAATGCCTTCATAATGTATTCTTTCTTCAAGCACAACAGATGGTATCCAAATCGAAGGTAAATCGTTGAAATTTATTGAGCTCTATGTAGTAGTTCAAATAAATCCTCGATGCAAGGTAGGGGATACTTGTTCTTTATTTTTATAGCATTGATCAACCTGTAGTCAATTCACAACCACATAGATCTATATTTATTCTTAACAAAAAGGACATGAGCTCCCCATAGAGAAACAGTAGGGTGAATAAATCACTTATTACTCAATTCCTCTAGTTTTTTCTTTAGTTCCACTAATTCCACAGTGGGCATTTTATAAGGGGTCTTCGATACGGGCCTTGAACTGGGAATTAAATCAATGGAAAACTCAATTTCTCGTTCCGGAAGATGTTTAGGTAAATCCTCTAGAAATACATCTATATACTCTTGTACAATAGGTACATACTCAATTTGATCATTATTTTCCTGACCCATAGTTTCTTCATTACCTTCCTCCCATATAATTGCATTTAGATGAGCTACTGAGGGTGGATATAGATAAGAATTAGGTGGGGACGATTCTGCTCTAAAGATAAGGTGTTATTTATCAGCATCATTAAAAATTTCAACCTCCTTATTCTTACCATAAATCATTGCATCATGGTCCAAAATACAATCCACAACAAGAATTATATAAAATTCAATCATGGGTGTGAAGATGAGATCGGAAGATAATGAACATTTATATGATCTAATAGGAACTGATTCACAAAACAATGTTGTGATGATACTTCCCTTAGGAGTTTTGACTGAAAAATCCCTTGTTAAGTCAAATTGCCAATATCTAATTTTCATAGAAATCAGGGAAAATATGAATCACTAAGATGATCCAGAGTCAAATAATGAACTTTCAAAACATGATGAAACCATTAAATTACATTCCACCACGTATTTCAGAGCTATAACCTCAGCTGTAGTGATAGCATAAGCTTGTCCTTGATCCCTTGGCCTTTCTAAGAAATTTACCTTGATTCTGAGGACATTCATTTATATAATTTCCCATTCTCCACAATTGTAGCATTCAACATCGTCAACCTCTTTCTTCCCCTTGCCATCACGAGCTTGGTGGAATTTTTCACCACACTTGTAACAAACTCTCATTCACTTAAATCAAGTACTATGGTGTTTCTTCCCACATTTACTATAGGATGGATATTCAACTTTTCCAATCGTCCCCATATTTCCATTTCTAGATTGTTCAGCAGATCTCTTCTTCTCTTTATTTGCTTTAAAGTCTTAAGTCATAGAGATTTCATTTTCTGTCTTGATAGCACACGAGACAATATGTTTGTACGATGAGAAGGATTGTGAGACTAACTCTCGACGGATAAATAGTTTTAACCCATATATTATATGATCAATCATAATTCATGTGTTACATATAAAATCTGATGCATGCCTCTCTATCCTTGTAATGTTAGCCTTATACTTTGCGACATTCTCATCCTCCTTTTTCCTCAGACACAGAAATTTCCCTTCCAAATATGCTCGATGGTCACGATGAAATTATTTTTCTAATAAAATATCATTAAACTCCCTCCATTCAATATTTGATACTTCATCATCTTCCTTTTTGTATTGAATCAATGACCACCATTGATCAACATCTCCAATGATGCGGTAAACTGCCATGACAACTTTTTCCCTTTCGCTACTCCCCAAAGCATGGAAAATTTTCTCTAAAGAATATATCCATTACTCATCTTCTAATGGATTTTTACTCGCATTGAATGTTAGTGGTTGTTTCCACATGAATCGGCCTAACGTTGATACTCAATGTTTTGGATCAGGGTGCTCTATATGGGTAAGGTTAGTATTCATAACCTGAGTGAGTTTTCCCTGTATAGTGATAAGCTAATCAATACCTGTTGTATCACCAACTCCACTATAATTATATTGATTAATAGGGGATCACTACATGTAGTGTGTGAATTGATGCAGTTTCCATTCCTTCCACTAGGGGCCATTTATAAACAATGGAATAAACTAGATAAGTTTTTGAATCGAAATACATAATTCAAAACATATAAAACACTTAACATAAATTGAACTGTTTATGGATATAATCCATAATCAAAAAAAATATTTTCATTGAGGATGTATATACTAATAAACCCTTTATAAAGGTTTGTAAATAAAATGTGAATTATCCTATGCATTTCCCCCAGGAGTGTCGTAACCAAGAGTGCAGTAAGGCCCATTGTCGTGCACCAGTTCCCATTCAAGTGTAGCTCAAACCCGTGTTTTCAGTTTTTACCACTAGTTACATATATTTAAGAGACTTTTCTACCTGCTCGTTTCCAGACATGTATTTATTTCTTGGAAAAATCACAAAATATCTAAAATACCAAAATTCTAGGATGTTCTTCTGTACTAATAATCAAAATCTATCTTAGGGCTTTGTGCTCTAATCAGACTTTAAGAAATCTAGTTTTTAATTTTTGTACTAAACTTCTCCTGATACCAAATGTAACACCCCGACCCTAGTTACCTAGAGTCATTTCATTATTACATAACATTTTCATGATAAAAAAGATCATGTCTCGAATTACCGATTAGTTTAGAAGCCTTAGAAGTAGCAGATACATTTATAAGGTTTACATTACATCATAAAATGAAAAACTACAACAACATTGTTTCCATAGGCCACACTCATATCCCCTCAGACTATTCCTGCAAGTCAGTTATAAAATACTACTTTGCATCATGGTAAAAGTAAAACATACAAAGGGGAGAGTGTAGATGCTTAGAAAGGATAACAATATAGCGGAAATTTTCTTAAATAAGTATAAAATTTTAAGGCAATGTATATAAAAAAAACAGAATCCTTTTAAACTTGAACATCTACTTAATATGGAAAATATAAAATAAAAATAATTTCATTTACTTACCCACATAGATATTCTACTAGTCGAATAATCACATGTAATATCAATAGCCACTTTCCTAATGATGGGTTGCATAATGATAGACTTTCATAGCCACAACTTCAAGGCCTTGTTCCAAGACTAAAGATATGATTTTGTCAGGGCCTTGTGCCAAGACACTAGTTTTTTCTAACGAGACATACCAATTCATCAATGAACTATAGCGGGCCCCACCTGTCACATACTATTTCCAATGCATTCCTCATTTGAAAAGGATTAAACATAATGTAACCCTTCGTATTAAAACTAGCATAAAAAAGTCAATAATATATCCATAATCCATGAATGGTATAAAAATCACACATCCACAGTCAAACATCTCACAAAACCTTTAATATAATATGGATGTTTTGTATCATAATAAATCGACTTCAACTAAACATAAAATTCATCAAGGGATGTTGACATAGATGAAATCAAAACATTTTTTAGAGAAATATCTATTTTTATTTTCAAATATTTCAATATTAATATAATTATAAATGAAAACATTTATTTTCGAAATATTCTAATAAGATTCTAATGTAATATTTGATGTTGTTATAACGGTGGAAAAAAGCCTCTCCCGCTATACAAGTTAAAAAACATTCTTACCTTAAATTTGTCGAAAGGGTCAAAAAGTACCTTATTTGGAAAACAACAGAAGGATTCCTTTATAAAAATCTTATAAAAGTAAAAAAAAGGCTATAAATTACTTTAACTCATAGTCAATTTAATAGTAAGAATGTTTTGGAATACATTTTTAAGAAATATTGTTGTTGATGATAATGAGTTTCCAGTAGATATTTACGTAAAAACAACCTCGGATAAGAAATAAATTGTGAAATTAACCCTTAACTTGTAATTTTACTTTGTAGAGGGTAGTTTAACTTCATGTATAATGGATAAATAATTTTTATTATATTATTAAAGAATCATATACATTAATATGATATCATATATGATATTTTAACATTTCATTGTTAATAATATTTTAGTATTTTTTTCTAGTGTTAAAGGATTCATTTTTCCATTATATTCATTGTTATGTGAGTCGTATTTGTTATGGATGGGATGTAAATTATTTATATCCAGAATTATATCATGTCTTTAAATATTATTTTTAATCATCTAATGAAAATTACTGTTGAATGGATACAATGGGGAATGAATCTCATCGTGTTCATGGAGATGGTAATCAGTACCTACGCACGAGAAACAATATCATTCTTTTGATATTAATATAATATATAATTGGATGGTATATCATATATATATAATCATTTTCTTGTTATATTTAATATTTACATAAATTACACATCATTATTATACCCATCCAAATAATAATGTATTGAAAAACAATTAAACCATGACGTGTAGACGGTAAGCCGTACGTACGCACGTATGGTGACATGTCATTCAAACGATGGACATAATAATGAATTTGGTTTTTACATATTTATAATAAAATCACATTATATTGAAGATACTGGATTTATTTTTCTATAATAGAAAAAACAAATAAAAATGATGTGGAAGAAGAAAGGAACTTGAAAGAGGTGATGAAATATTTACCACCTCATTGGGTTCTTCCTTTTGATTTGATCATAAGGGATCTTTTGGTAGGCTTTCGTACTAAATTAATGCCTCTAGGATGAATTTATAATAGTTGAAATGGTATTTGGGTAGGGTTTGGCCGATAAAAATTCCTTTGAATGTGTGAATTAGAGATAAGTGGGAGTTCTCTTTTATATGAGGGGTGAGGGGCATCTTAGGAAATGCTACAAATATTATTTTATAATAAAATAATTTTCGGTTTTTAATGGATCCAAAATGAATTATTTAAAGTCAAAGGTGGGGATTTATTGAAACCCACTCAACCAATAGGTTTTATACTGGTTTGGTCACTATATTAACTTTATCTTATATATTTAACTCTTAGATAAATTGTTTGACATTTACTATGTCTCTTGGTATTTTTATATTTTATGGTTAAAAAACATAAAATATACATCAAATAGAATCCCATGTGGTTCACTAATGATACACCTATAATTATAAATGTCATTTTTCAAAACCTTATTTTTTTAGGAATAGAATATCAATTAATAATATAAAATTTAATTTAAAAACTCTTTTATGTCAATTTTGGCACTGTGTGGTATTTTGTTTTTGCTAAATTTATAACAGCATTATTAGATCGAAAAAAAATATAAATAACCAACCCTAACATGTAATATTAACCTAAAAAATTAGTTTAATTTATTAAAAGTCTGAACTTTCACTTATTTGGATATTTATAATATCAATAATTTTAATTTTCATTAATTAGGAAATTATTGCATCATCATTGTGTCGAAAATAAATTAAATCATTTAATGTCTAAAAAATATAAGTAAAAAACCATTATGTAGTGAATCTTTTAATATTTATGATGAATATTTATTGTCGAATTTATCTTATGTATAACCCTATATTAAAAATGTTTTAGTTATTAATCTTTGATTTTAACTCTTTTAACTCTTCTTTAAATAATAAAATAATAAGTTTTATAATCTAAACCACATGGACCAAAGAGATAATATTTAATTACTAAGGTTGTTTTTGGTCCAATTATACTTATAAAATAGAATTAGGTCATTTTTTAGGGTAATAATAATATCATTTTTACCCTTAAATACCCTATTTACTTTTAACTGTTGTAAATAAAAGTAAAAACTTACTATTCACCCAAAATTATTTTCCTCTTATTGAACCAAATTTTTCTTATTGATATCAACCATGTCTCTTGGATTTTTTAAATTACACTATGAAAAGTGGTAAAATTATGTTTTATGTGAATTTGAAAAATCTTCTAGGGTGTGGGTAAAAGACGGTGAAAAGATTAATAAAATGTTTATATATTTAAAATTATTATAAACTAACTCCAATGAATTACATTGAACTTATATAGGTAATATGTATCTATTTTGACCTAAAATAAATTTAAATAATTTAAATAATTACAAAAAAAAATTTGTTTTAAACAATAACTCAGTGTTTTCACTATTCATCAAAAATTCGAAGTTTTCAAAAAAATTTCAAAAAATACACCCTTATCTAATTTCGATATTCCGAATCCAAAAACGAAGTCCATGTTGAATGATAAAACTTATATAATTTCAAAAGGTGGGTATTACTATTCATAAAGACTAGTTTTATTACATGTTGTGTGTTAGAACTCGATTTTGCGTACAACACACGCTATTGTATTATTAAAAGAGAAGTGTATCGTAGAAGCTTGGGGTGTTACATTTTACGTAAAATGTATTATTTTTTAAATCATTAATTTTGTAATTTTATTTTAAAACTACACATTTTATTATATTTATCATTTTTTACTGCCATGATTTGGTTTTATTTTAGTAGATTTTTGATATTCTATAAAATGTGTATAATTGAAAATGGAATAATATGTGGATTAGGGTGTAGATATGGAATATGTGATATTGTGATTATTATATTGATAATTGATTTGTTAAATAATTTTTTTGTTAAATTAATTTGTGTGAGGCACCTAAAAGTATAATAAATATCAAATTGAATATATAAATGAAATTTGATATTCTTTATCATATTTTCCGTAGTATTACTAAGGGATTAATTTTGATAATGTGATATAGTTTAACTGGGTTGTTGAATTGTTCTGAATCAAATCATGAATTAATAATATTACTATGATGAGATTTCTGTTGAGGAATAAAAAATAAATTATGTGCTAAATTAATTTCATTTAAATGATGGTTATTTTATGGGTTAATAGTGAAATTAAAGTTTAATTTAATAATTAATCTGATGTTTTAAATGAGATTTTCATGGTAAATTATACTGAAATGGTTAAATACTGATATTACTAATTAATAGTTCTAATTTAGTTGATTTATTTTATTTGAAATGAATTAATGAGTTATTGGAGAAAAATTCTAATTTATATTTTGGTAACATATTTGGATGTTGAGGGAGGTAAAATGTGATTTTTTATTAGATTTTTTATTTTTTATATTTAAAATGTTGTTGTGAGGAATGTGGTAGCATATGTTATCATTATGTAAAGATATGATGATGATGTTATTAGATATATGTTGTAAAATGATGTACACTGTAATATTGGATTTTTTTGTAACTATATATATTTGAATGACTCTTTATTTCTTGAGGACCACCTAATTATTGAGTAATATGGCTAATAAACATATAATTTATTTGGTACTAGGTGAAAACCTACCATACATGATTATTTTTAATTAGATGGATGTATAACCACCATATCTCTATATTTCTATTAACTATTGTGTGGTTCTATTTAAGTTGTATGTAGTTGTGGTATATAGTGTTTATATGGGGGGTTTGATATATTTCATCACTATTTATTTGTGATATGGTGTTGAAGTATTTGAATAATGGATATAAAATGAGTCCATGAATGCATACCATTGGGGATTAATGTAATTATATTTCAGAATAGGTAGTTGAGAATAATTTTTTTCAAATAAATTCTTGTCTTTCTATTATTATATTATATCTGGAATTAGAGGGAAATCATACAGGGAGATGGGGTTGGTGTTGACTTGGGTTGTGATACGTATTATATTCCATATTTAATCGGTATGGATATAATATGCTTTCCCCACTTTTATAAAAGTGTTTCATTCTGAAACATTTTGATTAACATTGTATACGTACCCCTACTAGATATACTATTTTTTATATTTTTATGACAGTTTCTTTGAATTGGTTGGGACTTACAAGCACATAAAATCCTGATTGTTTTCATTTGTGGGAGTTTTTCCATTTATAGAGGATGTTTTATATTTTTATATAAATTTATTATTGTTATTATTGTTTTTTATGAAATATCATAAATTATTATATATCTGGATGGGGTTTTATGATTACAATATTGATTGAGATAGTTCTTATTATTGGTTTTTGTTATTTATCCTATAAGGAATGTGGATAATTGATACCATATTGTTTGCCATATACCTTCAATTATAGTCACAAACTCATGTATTATAGGAGGAGAGATCCCATGGTCCTATAAGAATTCAATACCCACATAAGAGGGGTTCTAGTAGTGATGGTTCATGATAGAGTGTTACTAGATCTCAAGATTCTTAAATGATGGGGTTTGGATTAGTGAATAATATGGATTGAATTAATTTCGCAGAAAAGTATTTTAACTATTATTCATTGGTTATATAGATAAATTTTATTTAAAATGACATAGGTGGGAACCAAAAATTTAACTCAAAAACACTAATAACACCAAAAACATGTTTATTTAAATAATAAAAAAATTTCGGTAGTTAACATGACATGGTACATGCATCATACATATTTTAATCAATATTAAATTTACTATAACTGTCTATAAAAATAAAAATTAACATATAAATAAAAATTATTTACGTGAAATCATAACCCATTAATTTGGAGTCAGTCGTGCATTTATAAAATGGATGGTGGATGATTGTCTTTGGTAATTTATTTGGTCATTTGAAATTGTATTCATTGGTGGAACAATAATCAGTTGATCATAATGAATCTATTGCGTAAATAATGATATTATTGAAGTTTAAATGGAATCATATACCCATGTATGGTGGGAATAATTATAATAAATTGATAATGTGGAATATGGATGAGATTGAGGTAACTGTTTTTATAATCCTTTCAATAATGAATCATTAAATACCTCTAACAATTAGTCTATTGACTGGGTGGCTATTTAGTGATGGATAGTTTATCAAGGTGATCATTTTATATTATTGGTTACATAGAAAAACATTAAAATCCAACACTGGTTAGGGTTTATATTATCAAAAATAAAGTAGGAATGAAAATTGGATTTGATTTTGAAGGTATAGTGGAGTTGTAGGGTGTAAAAATTCTATTTGACATTATTTAAATCGCTCTACTATATTATTTGTCACTAACTAATTTAGGAGGTGAGGAAATGTAATTATGTTGAGAATCTATATTTAGATATTAATTATTTGTTTACCCCTTTCATGTTTTTCATGTATACATTGGTGAAGAAAAATGTTTGAATGATTGATAAAATAATAGTGCTGACAAATTCACCTTTATAGGGAATCCATTAGAAATTTCTAACTAGTGGATATATGGTTAAGGTTTTTAAATTAAAAGGGATTTAAATGGTATATCCAATGAATAATCATCCTCATCCATTCTTATCATTCTTATCTATAGAATATAGGAAATGGATTTATATTGATAACTCTAGAATATTTTATTATTTTTATAGAGTCTAAAAATTCGACATATATGAGTTGGATATTTTGATAATGGCTGTAATTGAGCCAGTACTATGGTAGTATATGAACGATAATAGTTTAAAGAAAACCTCAACAATTGTTTCCTCATTGAAAAAATATGAAATATCTATGCCTATAGGATTTTAGTGTACCAATGCATGGTTGATTTTTGAGATGAAAACATGATATGTTCCCCAAAATCTTAGGCCATGGAATAATGGTGAGTGAAATAAAAATCAACATCATGGATGATATAAAAAATATGATTATTGTGGATAGTTTCATGCGATGGTGTTTTTAGAAGATAGAGGACCTGAGACTATTTTAGGTATTATGTATTTATATTCTACCTTATTTTATGCCTTAATTAACATAGAATCACTACACACCATAATTTTTTGAAAAATAATATATGTGTTAGGAAATTGGGTGGAAAGGCTTCTTATTCCCTCTATGTTAACTACACAAGTTGTTGGTTTTCCAAATTTAGTGAGGTTTTTTCATGCAATGAGTTAATTCTAGAGAAATATTGTAATATTGTAGATGGTTTCTTATTGTAGATTAACCCAATAAATAAAATACACTCAATGGAATTTTTTACTTTATATAGGAATTTAAAGATTAGAATTATATAGTGTAATGTTTTACAATATAGATAGTGTGGATATGACCATTTTTGTAGATCATTCCCATTTAATGGATTTGAAATAATGGAGGTCATTTTTTCATTATTGGATGTACTCAATATGATAATAATGGAATTTAATGTTAATGATTTTCCATGTGTTTTAACTGATTTCCAAAATTTATTTCTAGAAGAGGTTTTCTAGAACCCCCTCTATGAGAGATTAATTTTGTGGTAGAGAAACAACCTATTGTCTCTATGATTTATATATCTCTTTATTTGGTGACACATTTAATGTTAAGAACATCAGGGGATAAAAAAATTATTATAGAAGGACTCCATCCATATACGATCATCTCCCAAGAGTGATCTAGTATTGTTTATAAGTAAAATATAAAACACTTCTTTGTTGTTTCTATATTACCACTGGTTGAAGTAGGTAATGCGAATAACCATTATCAAAATTGATGATTAATTACTTGTTTGATCATTTTAAAGTAGTTAAATGGTTTTTAAATTTGAATATTAGTTATGATATCATAATTTCGGGGTGAAAATGGATGATATTATAAATATTTCATTTATATACCTTTGGAGATATTTTGAGTTTATCATGATTTCTATTGGAATTAAAAATTCCTGGGATGTCTTTTTGGGAGTATTGCACATTATTTTTTTGGAGTTCATGGAAATTTTCCTGGTGGTGTTTATAAATGGTAACCGTGTATATAAGTTGAAAAATATGGACCACCTATTGAATTTAATTTTTCTCAAAAAACTCTTAAATTTAATTTACTATTTCAAAGTCTATCCAGGAGAAAAATGTTAACTTTTATTATAATTATTTTGGGACAATTTGTGTCTCATCACAATCCATTTTCTGTTCCCGTTAATTTTTTGGTCCTTTTTTTATAGAGAATCCATTAACATTATGTTGATTTATATTATCCAAAGTCTTCCTTTTAATTTTTTACAGTTCCTAATAAATTATTCTACGAAAACACTATTGAATTATTTGACTTGGATGGTTTTTATTTTGTTAAGATATCATAGATTGAGGATATATTTAATTATATGAATTAGAATATGATCAATGATGTTATCCCTCACATTCCTAAATAATATCCATTTTCATTTTATGTTAAGACTATATTCCTTATAATACTTTTATAAGGAAAGGTAGTGATCTATTATAGGTCTATGAAGTTGTGACCCTATGAAAGTATTAAAAACACCCATGATAATGATCATTTGACTATGGGATTTATTTTATGTTATTGTGGAACTACCTTATAATAGAGTGTTTTTTGAGATCATAGATTATAAAATCATATGGTATATCTTATCTTCTATATTTGAATTTTCATTTATGGAGATAAAGTGGAGATTTTTGACTACTATGGCTTCAATATCTATTATACTATGAAGAAACATAATTTGTTTGATGATTCACATAGTTAGAATGGAAAAGTGGATTTTATCATAAATCATGAGATTATTGGTTGATTTTATGTAAAATTCGTTCCTTGTATATATAATGGAAGAAAGTAGATGTTATAATTTTTATGTTCTAGTTGGTGGTTCATTTTCCAATGTTTTAGCTAGTTTTTGAATCACGATAGAGAGCCCCTAATTTGGAGATGTAAAGATATTATATCACACATAGCTATACTATTAAATGATTTTCATAGAATTTCTATATCAAGTGTTATTTAATCATAATATTTTTAATCTATAATATATATGAGAGGATATTTTAGGGGGGTTTCAGTCATCACCTTTAGAAATATATCCTTGCATTTATTTACGTTCCATGGATATAAGTATTAGTTTTTATAACCAGATATGATGGTTTTTTTATTAGATTTTGTGTCTCATTTTTTATTGAATCATTAAATTAATGTTGACCATAATGTTCTATCTATATTGGTAATTCCTTTAATATATCTAATTGATAATTTAATGACATATCCAAGTATTTGATTTATGATTTTCCTTGGCCTTGAGGTGGACATAATTCCAAATTGAAACTATGAGCTGACTAATTAATTTGGATCATTTCAAGGGGAAAAGATATTTTGGTTTGTTGGAAAGGTGTTACAGTTTATATATGTTAAAATTAATGGTATTTATGTACTTCTAGAGATACCAAATTAAATCAAAATTTATAATTTACATTTTCGGTATGGATGGATTTGTAGTGTTATTTTCACCCTTAGTTGTTCCTATAATTATTATTTAATAAATAGAACAATGGGAATATTATGTTTATAATCCATATACAATATAACATATTTTGTGAATTTGTTCTTAAAATTAGTGTTTTATAGGAAAATAATGTTATCATGGTTGAGTTTTCTAATAATAATAGATATCATTATACAATTGACATGAAATCATTTTATGTGTTATTAATGTTTGGCAACATATGAAACCTTGATATGGGGGTCATTCGAGGGTTTTACATACTTTATATGTTCATTTTACTCCATTATATTTATTTAGGATCTGGTTCCATTATTAGTCTGAACTATGTTAAACATGTCTCTTACCCATAATTTCACTCATAATCACTGAATATTTAGTGAAAAAATTTAAAAATAGTGTATTCATGCGGACTTAGAGATTTTATCTTATTCATCACGTATGGAAAATACAAGATTCATATATGGTGATGTATTGATGAACCATAGTTGAAATGATACACCATTTATTTATTACTAAATTTTCTAAATTCACACAAATAATCATAGAGACAATCCATATTATTCAACAATGATGACTTCTTTAATGAAGGATTTTAATTTTTTATAGACATTTTTGTCACTTTAATAGTTTAATGAAATAATGTTCACTCTTTATTCAGATAGAGTCACTACATTTATGACAACTACTGTCTATTTCTTTATTTTAAACCAATATTCTCTACACATATTCTTTAAATTTTAAATTAGATAATCCCCACAATGTGGGAGATGACAATATTTCATTTAAAATATCTCTGTAGGAAACCATCTCTTTTTATAAATGGAAAATGTAATACTAAAATAATAATATTACATTATTCATATTTTAATACCAGATATGAAACATATGGATGTTTCTAGCTCTCATTTTTCCTATTTTGGTCCTATATATTTTCTAATAAGTCCTTTCTAACATATTATACTACTAGGGCTATTTTCATAATTACATTCACTTATGTATGATCCCTTACTCTATTATAGTTTTTATATGTCTCTTAATTTCCCATTTCCATTCACCTAGATACAAATCACTTATACAATCCCACATAAGTATCTTCACAAAGATTCTATCACACAAGTGTGGTAACTCAATTAAAATTAATTAAACTACATTTAATGAGGTATTTATTCCTTGTATGATTATTCTAATACATTTACTCTAACCTATTTATAAGAAATTGATTGTGGATGATACATTTTTCTCCCATGATCATGATTTTTTCTATCTTGTGGGTAATCTTTCTCCATGTCCACTCATTTAATTATCATCATAGAAGTCTCCTCAACCTTTATTATTGAATTAATTTCAATTCATGAAAGTATATTTTATTAAATGTGAGTTTAATTAATCCTTATCATAATCTCTATTCTCTCATAAATTATTGGTATTGTGATGTAATAAAATCAATGTCCTTCCGACATGATTATTCCTCCAATTTACATGGAATATCATTCATGTTTATCTATATCTACGACACATACATCATCAAAATACATGCACAACACCATTAGAATTTCATATTTTCACATCATACCCATTCATAATAACTTTTGGGCTATTCCCAATAAAAATACTATGAATGATTCATAGCATGACTAATGTTCCACTTGTCAATTACCAAACTCCCAACTAGAATGAATCCTTACTAGAGTGAAGCACCAAGACTAACAAACTATTTACCAAACTATAGTAAATTCAGTATATTTTCATATTAATTAACATATACATTTCCATAACTAAATTCCAAAAAATTAGTCTTTTATTAACGTATTCAAAAGTATTTACTGAATAAGAATCACACATTATACAACAAATCAATTCATATTTTTAAATGACTCTCTGCATTTATTTGACTAATTTATCATACCTCTACCCTCATATAAATTATTTTTATTTAATCATTCACCTAATGGAACTCAAAAACCATGTCTAATATTTACATAATAAAATATAATATATATGATAGTATATATCCTTCATAAAATCATTAATAACCCCCGTATAAAAACAACGCGATCATATCTCAATCATTCTAATTTACATTTTCAGAATCTACTCCTTTTTTTGTCACCCATATCACTTGTATTCCATGTATTAAATTATTTTTATTTCTAAAACAAT
Source organism: Viscum album (assembly GCA_963277665.1). NCBI lineage: Eukaryota > Viridiplantae > Streptophyta > Magnoliopsida > Santalales > Viscaceae > Viscum > Viscum album. The sequence continues at coordinate 1,431,076,107 of OY728152.1, forward strand.
TAAAATCCTTGAGTAATCCAATGTTATAGGTATGATCTATTCTCCATGTCATTAATATACAATGTTATCAAGGTGCCTCTTATCATTTTAACACTATTGTTTTGATAATAACCTCATATCAAAATATGATCAATACATTATCATTTTTTTCATAACAAAACCTCCTCTATTATTTTCAATAAATACCATACAAATCCTCATTTTTTTGGTATTCTCCCTATTAATGTTTTTCTAAAAAACTAAAATATATTCTTTTCTGCCAATGTTAATTTTGAATTCATCCCACTCAAACAATGTCAATAAAAATAAAAGGGTAATCCATCATTACAATTCCCATTTTATCTCATGAATATAAAAATTCTAGTTCAATCCAAATTTTATTTTCAAACCTTCCCCCTTTATATTTATGAAATCTACAGTGGTTTCTCTCCATTATCGTAATACACATTATAAATAATATCTAGATTCATGTTTTATAATAGTCATGATGAGATTATCTATTCCTATAGGATTATATAAATAGATATATCATTATAACATTTACATGAACATATATATAACCCCTATGACACCATATATAGATATATTAAATCTTCTTCGACAATCATCCATTTGATAGGTATCATCGAAAACATATAGGGTTCTCCTTGATGTCATTTAAAAATCCAGTTAAATCTTAATAGAAATGGTTAATTAATTGATTTTATCATTCCCTAATAATTTGTATCACATCATAATTCCATTTATTTAATAAAAGCACTACTAGAAATCGCATTTTATCCTATGAGGATCTTTTTCTTCTGTAAATTCATTTTTATCAATGATTTTTATAGAGTTAATTTAATGTTATGAATTTAGTACTTGAAAAATTTTCAATGGATAATATGACTGAGTTTACTATAGGAAAAAATAGTTTGGTAAAAATATCTCAACATATCACAATGGTTCACCATTTTAAATAATTTTCTAAAGGGTTAAATTTTAACTAACTACAACACATCCTTTGATACTTTTCAGAAATACACCAAATGATTTTTGAATAATCAATAATGAAAAAAATTAATACCTTGACCTAGAATATCTGAGCTATTTTCATATATAATTACATTGGTACATTTCCCAATGGACCAAATCCCATTGGAAAAAATATTTTATTAAATATGGAAAACCAGATACATAAAAGAAGTTTCTATTACAACTTGAATAGAAATGAAAAAATAGAAACACTATTGGTAATATCCAAAAACACTATTATTATCCCTACGAGTCATTCATTATAATCTTCTTTTCATAATGGGGAAAATATAATATAATAGGTTATAATGGATGCTTATTAAGGGGAAGAAACATAGTGGAATATACCATAAAAATAATTCATGGTGAACAAGTAAAAATACATCTCATGGGATCATATTCTTGAGCATAATATGTACTGTGTAAAAATTGATTAAACAATTGGATAAATAATTACTAGAAAAAAAAGCTCGACATGGATAATATTCTACTCAAATATTACCATGAATTATTAATTAATCACATCATAATGGGGTAGTTCATAATTCTGGTCATCTAAAACATTCCATCAAGCCCTCGACTAAGACATCTAAAAATAAATAGCTAATGCCTCAACCAAATCCATATCAGAAAATAAATGGGAAGGTCTCAGTCAAGTCTAAATTTGTTTGGTCTCATGAGACCATCCACTATATAAAAGGGATATATATGCACCCTACAATCACTAACTCTTTTTAATTCATTCTTAATTATAATGGAATTAAATACAATCATCATATACATATGAAATTTAAATAACATTCCCCAATTTATAAATATAATCACTAAAAATTATCAGTAGTACAGTGAATGCAGTCAATATAGCACATCTAGAGTCAATATTATCATAATAAAATTTAATATAATATTTTGGATGATAATTATACTATATAAAACTCAATATTTCATAGGAGAAAATACTCGATTAAAAATATCGAGGATTTGTTGACAGAAAACCCCTTTTAACTTTTCAAATATGAATTATTTGGGGGAAAATCATTTATATTTTTCATAATTTTTTTGTATAAAACTATAAAGGAACAAATATAGTTTTTCATTAAAAAAGTCGTGATTTTTGAAAAATAATTTTTTCCTCAAAATGATTACTTATGGAACTTGATAATTTTTTATAAATTGATATGTTCCCCTTATTTGGGTTTTCTTATGGTGAAGATTTTAGAATGGAACCTTGTATAACATGTATTTCACCTAGGATAAAGATAAACAAAATTGGATAGATGAGTTTGTTACATTAATAAATAATTTATAAAAAATAAATAAAATTAATGAAGAATTAAATTTGGGTAAACATAGAAAATGTGTAGCATGAATGAAAAATGGATGCATGGGTAGAATCTATTTCCTTCTGTATGAAATTGTTCCTTACCTACGCTCAATTACTAGGATAATGAAATTAGTTTCCATCGTAATTTAAATAATAAAATATTAAACATGTATTTTTTAGTAATATTTTATTAAGTTAATTTTTATTATTTTTTAGTTATAATATTATATTTCTCCATATATGAGTGTTCTTTTTTAGGTATACATAATTGGATTAATTTCATATGAATATGGAAGAAAATATAAAATGAATATAGTTTTACATAACTGAAATTATATGTTATTAATCATCAGACATAATATTAAATTTATATATAAGTCATTTGGGTATTTGGGGGTGAGGATGAATCATTAAATAAGACATTAGTGATAATCGTTTAGAATATTATGGTGATTTTTCTATCATCATAAATTAGTTTTTCTTCATAAATTAATATTACATATATATATTGGTTATATAAAATGATATAATATTAAATACATATATTATAATATTTTTTAAAAATATAAATGGTTTTATGATCTTCTTTGCATTAGAAATGAAAAATTAATACAGGTCATCCACGAAGGTGATAAATCACCACATCACAGAAATTGTTTTCATCATTAAAATAAAAGGAAAAGTTTAAGAATCATGGTGGTTTATTTACCATTAATATAATAAAATTCTAGTTTTTAAAATATACCCACTATTATCATTTCACTTTGTACAGTGGACTTTATGGATGGTTTAGAAATGGAACTAAATTGAAAATAAACTAAAACAATGAAGGGGGATTATGCCTCTTCAATTCCTCTCATTTAAAACCTCCTTATGGAAAATTGTAATGAAATTTTTTTTGTGACCATCATGAACATAATTCGGGTGAGTAGTTTCGGAATTAGTATTTGTAGAATATTTTCAATCATCAAGGATTCAGAGGTGTGAGATGAAGGGGTTTATATTGGAGGAATGGGGTGTGTTATTAATATTTTATTCATTGGTTTATTATTTTTGATCAATACTATGAATAGTTTAATAATTTTCGCTAAAGATAACAAAATAATGATGGATATTTTTACATTATGGGATTATATTATATATATATATAATCTATAAATCAATCATTCATGTATTTGTTTAAAATAATAAATTATTATATTTCACTACTCACCAAAAAATTATGTATTTTGGAAATATCAAAAAACATTCATCATATACATTTTTAGTAATGTAGAATTAAAAAATAAACAAAAATATATGAAAATATGTTTTTAATTTGGACATATTTAATATTAAATAGAATCGTCAGTTACTCAAAAAAATACTGATTGTACTGTTATAATGGTCTTTTTGACAGTTTAAAATATTCATTAAGGTATCAAAAAATTATCTTATAATCACGTGAAAAATATATTAATTTATTAGTATCTTTTATGAATGTAAATTTTCTTTTAGGTACTTTTATTTATTATAAAAGTTTATGTAAGTATTTATGTTTAAAAAATATATGAACATTTAATTTATCATTTTGGAAAAAATTATTTCATAGATCTATTATAAAAATAATATATATATTCATTTGTAAAAAACATAAATTCAATTTATATTTTCAAAGGTAATGTTACTATTATACTAGAGTAGGTACAATTTCTATGGGTCACATTACTATTATAATTTTCATATTTAATGGTATATTGTGGTTTTAAGCTTGGTGTAACCTGAAGAATAAACTATCAATGATTATATATTTTAAAAGTGACAAACCATATGATCATTGGGTGTTAGATTTACCCCTCCTATAAAAATATTATCCTTGAAATTTTCAAAACAACGCCTCGTAAAATTATTTGGTTGTTTCTTCATCATAAATTCATTCGGTTCCCATGTCTCCTCTTCAATTTTATGATTTTTCAAATGTACATTTACTAGCTGAGTCATCTGATTCCTTAACACCAACTCACTAGTGTCTATAATATAGATTGGATCATTATAGAAATATAAAGAAGGTTCAAATTATATTCTCTCTCAATTAAGGATTATAATTGTGTCTCACATGTAAATTCATAAATAAGATATGTCTAAAAAATTGTGTAGTATTGAAAGAAATTGTGGAATCACCCAATGATGAGGCACAACTCCAATTCTATTGAGGTTTTCAAAATATCCAATGCAACTAGGGCATAATTTACCTTTCATTAAAAATCATATAACCCCAATTTATGGATTTAAATTCAAGAATACAATATCTCCCACTTTAAAAACAAAATAATTCTGTTGGTTATCATAATATCTATTTTTCCTAGTTTTTTCTTTTTTGATAGTTTCAGGAATAATCTATAACATTTTCATTGTTTCCTCTAGAATATCAGAGCCTAAATCCTTACTTTCACAAACATCATCACATAAATTTGGTGTATGAGATCATATTTTATACAATTATTCGTATCATGTCATTTGAGTACATGAATGGAAATTATTGTTGTAGGAAAACTCTATCAATGGTGAATACTGATGTCACATTTTTTTAAAGTAATATTAGATTGAACTCAGCATGTCTTATAGTGTTTTAATTTTCCATTAAGATGGACCATCTGTTGGAGGGTGAAAATATATAGTCAAATGAATCTTAGTGTCTAAATATTTCTCAATAGTTTTGAAGAATTCTAATGAATTTTTTGGATCATGGTCCGAGAAAATTGAAATAGTTTCTCTATGATGTTTTACATAATCATTTATATAGATTCAATCAAGGTTCCCTAATGGAAAATCATCCCTTCTAGTGAGGAATAGTAAAAATTATATATATTGATCTAAAATTACCCATATTTCATCACTCTTTCATTGGGGTTTTGGATATCCAATGACAAAATCCATAGTAATAACATCCAATTTTTATGTAAGAGTAGGTAGAGGTTTCATGACACATCTAGGATATTTTTTTCATCACATGTTAACAAAATAAACATTATGATACATAATCAGTAATTTCCCACTTCATATTTACCCACCAATAACATCCCCTTAAATCACTATACATTTTAATGTAGCCATAATGTATAGAGTAATTTGAGATATGGAAATCATAAACTATTAACTCTGGTATAATAGAACATAAAGTATCATAAAAAATTTAATTATTCCTTCCTCATAACCAAAGTATTTCCAGAATCGATCATTCATAACATAAATAATCCATTGAAAATTTTCAGCATCAGATTAATAATATTTAATCATCTCTAATAAAGGTGGTATGGAAAAAAATTTAAATAGTTTTCTTGTTTTACCATCCTTGATGATTCTCATATCCATTTTTACTAGATCACAGCCCACCAGATCCTTATCAATATTCATATTTTTTTAGAACTCTGTCATTATTCCTACCAAAAGCATCGTCTACCATATTTTTCTTCCATGGGTTCTAGTGTACCAAAAAATAATAATCCATCAGAAGCTCAAGCCATCCCCTTTGCCTCATGTTGATTTATTTCTTTGGGAAGATGTATTTTAAACACTTATGATATTATTATATCTCATATCATTCACCACAAGGACTATTTTTTCATATCATTATATTAATGATTAAGGCTGCAAACTCAAGATAATGAGTGGATAGTTATGTTCTAGAGTTTTTAACTCCCTGGATGCATAGGCAATAAAAATATCATTTTTATAAAGAGAGAACCATGACCATGCATTGATGCATCAATATAAATCACAAATACATCATTTATCAATGTTAGATTCAAGATTAGTGCTTTAAATAATCTCCTCAGAATTTATTCAAATCGTTTTTCTCATATTTTTTCCATATGAACACTCCCCCTTAACAAGTGATCATGGTTAACGGGTTAGCTAAAATGGAAATTTTCTGAATGAGACAATGATAATAACATTCTAATATAATAAAACTATTTACCTTGGTTATGTTTCTTGAAGTTTTCTATTCTTGATTTTATTTTTCTTAACAGTATCTACAAAAATATTATCCATATAGAAAATATATCCACGAAAAAGAAACTATTTGAATCCATATTTCAATCTTGTTAAACTACACATATAAAACTTTTATTCTCAGAGTCTAAAAAATAACCCAAAAGTTGTTCTCATGGTCATCGTATATTTTAGAATATATCATGATATTTTAAATATATAACACTTTCAAATATTATAGATATTACATGAAAATTATGTTAATTAGATCCATAAAAAAGGGTTCATTTGTGAGTCCAAATGAAATTGCTATAAATTCGTAATGTTCATACATGTTTTGAAATTATGTCATTGGAATACCTTAAATCCTCACACACAGTTGTGATATCTAGATACAAGGTCGATATTAGAAAATTATTGTACAATGTGAAGTTGATCAAATATATCATCAATGTGAGGAAGATAATACGTTTTTGTTAATGTAATAGCATGGATTTCCCTATAGTCAATACACTACTTCATGGATCCATATTTCTTCATAAAAAAGAGAACATGGGCAACCCATAGAGAAACAATAAAATGAATAAATCTTTTATTAATCAATTACTCTAGTAGTTTCTTCATATCCACTAATTAAAAAGTTTCCATTATATATGGATTCATTGATATTGGTATTGTTGTAGGAATTAAATCAATAAGGAACTCCACTTCATACTCTATAAGATGTCCATGTAAAACCTCTATAAATAAATCTGTTTATTCTTTTACAATATGTATATTCTAAATTTTAATATTTATTTCCTCATCTAGAAATTATATTTTCTCATCTTCCCCAATATTTTCATTTACAAGTTATATTTAATGTGGACCCAGTTATGACTCTAATGATATTGTCTCTAATCTAAATATGATATATTACATAACATCAACATAAATCTTAATATGCTCTCATTCAAAATAAAAATTTCATTATATTTCAAAATCCAGTACGTAAAAATAATTGTATCAATAAAAACCTCATGTATGATTCTATTTATAATTAGAGCCAGATTATGTGACAAAATGGTAACTTGTCGACATATCTTATTTCCAATAAGGATTCCACAATGATTCTTTACTAAAAACTCTGTTGTTAAAGTAAATTTAAAATATATAATTTCTAACAAAAATAAGTTATGAATGAATGGAATTATCCATTATCAAATAATGATCTAGCTAAATTTTTGTAGATTATCAATTTTCATCCCACCAAGATAGTAAGAACATTAACCTCACTTATTGTGATCACATAAGCTTGTCCTTTTTCTCATGGGCTTTTCTGATGTATGCTTCCATGACTCTTCAGATACTCAATTTAGTATTGTACCATTTTAAAATAATTTTAGAATTGAGAATTTTTAGATTCCTTATTTACATTTCAATCATTTTCATGATTTCCATTCAAAAAATCTTTGTAGAAAATTATTTTTCCATTTATGCAGGAAATATAGTGTTTCCTTCCACATGTATCACAAGTTGGAAAAATACCTTCTTTTCTTCACATTATCCATTCTTTTCTATTCCACACTATTTTTCTTCTGTTATCACAAAAACTTATTTGAATTATAGAATTCATTGTCTATAGTGATAGAATAGGAGAGTATATCTTCATATGATTTGACAGTTTGGAAAAATTATTCTTTTTAGAGGGATGGTTTTAATCCATCAATGAAATGATAAAAAAATTAGTTTTGGATTGCGTAAGTAATATTTAAAATTTTATAATATCCTTGTAATTTTATATATATATATATATAACTATTCTAATCCTCCTTTTATGTTGATTTACAAACCATGTATCCATATCAAAACATTGTTCATGAGAGTGACATTTTTCCAAGAATTGTTCCTTGAAATTGGACCATTCAATGTTTTTTATTTATTCCTCCTCCATAGTGTTTTGAATATGTAACCATCATTTATTTTTATTTATTTGGAGATGATAAATTTATATGACAACTGTCTCCCTTTCGTTACAACCCAAAGTGAGAAATATCATCACTAAATAACTAATCCCATGTTCATCTATAAATGGGATTTTAGTCCCATTGAATGATGGAGGTTTTTTAGTAATGAGGTATTTAAACATTTTTCTACCATATTGTGGATCAAGATGCTCTCTATAGGTACGATTATTATTAATAACTCGAGTCATTTATTCCAGTATAGTTGTAATTTGATCATCTCTAGTTGTAGCTCTAGCTCCAACATCCTAATCATGTATATGAAGTAAATATATGCATATAATATGTGAATTATCATGTTTTCCTTTTCTCCAAATATGAATAATTTCTAGAAAATTGAATGATCTAATTCGTGATATAAATCATAATGTATATTTTTCTACTATAGAAACACTAAACATAATTGGAAATTTATATAAATCTAATATCATAATCATAACCATGAATCTTTTGGGATATATTTTCATTTAAATACATCATTATAGTTTCTAACATTAATTTGAATATCATATGAATATCCCCTAATAGTTTTAATCCATGTGCGTAGTAACGCCAATTTTTATGCACTGGGTTATGTGGAGTTTGGCATGAAGGCTCTTGTTGATGTTTTTACACCTTGGTGCATATGTATCAGAACAATGTCAACTTCTAAATATTTAGAAATTGTATTATTTAAAGGAATACCCACATAATGTCTACCTTACCAAAATTCAAGGATTTAATATATTAATATCATAAAATTTTATCTTATGGTAATATTATCTCATTTATGTTTTCTAAATCTAGTTCCATGTTTTCTACTAATCATTCTCTCATAAAAACACTAATGACCCTGACCAGAGTAGGTCAAAACCTGTGCTTTACTTAATTTCATCATTATTGTGAATAAGATATCACATCCCATAGGGAAAATATATTTTTGGATATAGGAAACCATATACATACATAAGTATTAAATTATGTCAGGAAAATAAATACAAAATAGAAACATAATCAGATACATCCATAAACTCCTAGACTATCCTTGTATGTAATTCTAATAAAAATATTCACATCATGTTGAAAATAAAACATAATATAATGTTGGTATCATATTATCAGAAATGGTATGAAATATAGTGGATTCCATCATAAATAATAAGTAATATTTAATAACTAAAAATTGTTTATTTTAAATCAACATATTGATCATAATATGGAATGGTTGAAAATTAAATAAATAATGCCATAAATAATTACCTGGGAATGAAACATAACCATAGATTTTATATTAGTCTAATAATCACATGAATTTTCAATTAATAAATGCATAATGGTGGAATTAATAATGTTTTACATCTACAGATATCATCAAGACCATGACAAAGACATTTGAAAATAATTGTTTAAGGCCCCATCCAAATCCATATCTATAAATATATTTGCTAGGGCTAAACTAATTCCATATGATTTTTTCACACATGACCTACATATGAATCAAGGGGCTATAGTAGGCCCTCCTGTCACTATTTAAAATTAACTCCTCATATGAATGGGGTGAATCCTAAATAATATATACAAAAGAAATGTAAATAAAATTCCCCAATCTATAAACCTAATCACAAACCATTCTTAGTTTTTGGTGAATGGTTTGAAGACATCACATCAACATTCCAATGGATCATAAAACATTTTTTAGAATAGAATATATTATAATCATAATAAAAAAATATCAGTAAATCAATTATGAAAACACAGAAATTAAATAATTGAAGATATCTTGAGAGGAATACCCTTTTTACAATATAATGACTAGTTCTTTTGGAAAAATCAATTTCTTTTATTATAATTACATGTATAAAACACAAAATGGAATATATAGTTTTTAATAAAAAAATTATTGATTTAATTAAAATAATGGGGTCTTAATATTGATTATGTATCGTACTTGAAAATGCGTATTAATCCAGGAAGTTTCCTTTAATGGGATTTCTTATCAAGAAGAAATGAGAAGGAAACTTTTTAAAACATATATTTCCCAAAAAAATATGAACAGATCTATTTATCTGAGTATTGATAAATACTAACTTAATGTATAATATGTGTATCAAAATAATAAAAAATCAAATTGTAGTAAGGGGATGGAAAGCGTGTCCCAAATAAAAAATAGAGGATTGGGTAGAATCTCTTACCTTAGGTCCAAAAGTTGTCTGAACATGTTCTTATTGTCCAATATATTGAAAAAGAGTAATTAATAATTAAGTTCAGAACCTATTTAACACGTATTATTTTATAATAATTTTATTAATTTCATTATTGGGATTTTTGATGAGTTGTATGATTAAATTTCAACTTTATTGGTAGTCCTTTATTTGGTTTTCTTGATCGTAATAATATTTCAAACATATGAAAGATCATGTAAAATGAAATTTTTTTTCTAGAGTTTTAATTATATTTTATTAATGATCCTGAAGAAGATTAAAGGGTTATTAAAGTCATTTGGTTATTTGCGGTGAGAATGAATCATTTGACACGACATTAGTGACTATCGTTTAGAATATTTTCATGGTTTTTCAATCATTAAAGTATAGTTTTGTTTCATAAACTAATATTTTTAATATATACAAATTCTAGAAAATTAGATATAACATAATACATATGATATAATCATTATTAACTATAAAAATGATTTTATGACAACATTTGAAGGATAAATAGAAAAATGAAAGAATTTTTTCCACACAGGCGGTAAATAAACACATAGTGGACAATGTTTTTATGTTTGAAATAAATGGAAAAGGGAAGAGAAGTTATGGTGTATTTTCCATTGAAATAGAAAAACTAAAATATATAAAATGTACTGGATTTTTCATGTCTCTTTGGAAAGGGTATTTGACGGAAGGATAATACCAAGAAAATTTATTGAATATGAATTAAATGAACGAAAGGGGATTTTACATATGGAATTCATCTCCTTTAATTAATCCTAATGGAATATTGAATTTAATGTTGGAGATTTTACATGTATTAATTTTAAATATACTATAGATAATTTTCATGACCAGGGGCTGGGATAATGTGATCTTCTGAGGCCCATTGTCCTTGGCATAAATTTTTGGAATATATTAAATATATTAAATTGCACACCCACATAGTTTTCTTGACTAAAAGTGGAATAACAAAAAAATAAGGTCCTATATAACAAATAAGTGGTGACCATTGATCTCATAAAACATAGTTTACCCTCTGCATGACTTAACATTAGCCATTGTGGGATTTTTTTGGAAAATTCTTGATGTGCGCAAAAATGAATAAAATTATTTGATAAAATTATTTTATTTCGTAAGCATTAACACATAGAATAATGATTTTTAAAAATATAATTATGTCAATATCAAATGGTTATCCACATAACTTTGAAAAAAATCAAGAGACGATTATAGAGAGACATGAAGAATCCTCTTAGGTGAACGAAGTCGATGTTGTGAATCGACGATCAAAGAACCTCAGTTTTGATTGATCTTGACAATGAAGAAGATGACATAATATTCATCATCAGAAATCAATCCAAATCGAGGTAGGGAATGTGTATTATTTATATTCTTTCCCATTAATTAATTCAATTATTACTGAGGACTAATCAAGGAATATATTGATACACATTTTGAGCATCATGTAGGAAGGGTTATTTAGAATGGTTAATTGGAGATTATCAATCTTATTAGATTATTCAATTTTCATTTTAATGGTTATGAACCAAGACCAAAAAAATATAGAATAAATTTTAATTCATATTTTTTGGTTTGTCCCTTTATCCCCACCCCCCTTCGTTTATATTTTTTCATAAGCACTCTTTGATTGGATTGTGTCTTGAAAAATCATGATCAACCAATCATTTCAAACCTGTTTCTTGGTTACAGGGTCTTATATCATAGATTTGGAAATCTCACAGCATAATGGATGTGCGAAAAAGGAGATAGATTCATTTGTAAGACAATGGATACACAAACTCATGTTTCTTTAATACAATGAAGAGTAAGAATTATATTTTTTCCAAGAAGATCTGATAATGAAACATGTTGTTTGATAATGGAATTGGTGGGAAAATCTTGGATCTTTTTTTCCATGGTGATACATTCTCCAGATCCATGTTTGGTGGAACCTAATATATCATGGAAAAAGGATATGGTGTTCGACAAATTCACAAAAACCAAAATGTATAAACCATATATAAATATTTTGTGGGGCCTAATAAGTGACAGGTATAGTTTTAGAGGAAGTTAAACAACATAAATAATGTAACCCCTATCACATGATGTGTGATCCCTCCCAATAAACTCATTGTGTACTTTCAGAAGTACACTGGCACTGGTGCAGTACACTGTATGCCTACACGTTGTGTACTCCCCCACACAACATGTGTTGAACCGTGTACATATGAAATCCATGTAGTAGTACACATACATGGGTACATGGGCGGAATCCATGTATTAACACACCGGTAGATTACACAGGATGCATACATGGCAAGCACTAATACTCGTAAATGGATATAATGACATGGTCCATTTACAAGGGAATAACACGAGGTCAAGGTACACGACAGGTGATCCCTAATATATGTTGTGTACCTTTTTATACATGGATTCCGCCCATGTATGAATTCATGGATAGAGTCATTGGAATCCCTTTCATAGGATCAGTGTGAGAAACTCTATTCATATTTTTTACCATGCTAGAGTTCTTGGTATCTATGTGACTAACACTACCTGCGAACTGATCATATATTTGTAAGGGTTAATCTAGATTTAGTTGTTTGATTAACCTCATGGCTCTAGAGATGATCCTCATCTATGTGTTATATTCTCTTCAAATATATTATAGTGTTTTTTCTCATTAAGACTGAGAGTCTATGAGATTACATTGGGGTAATAGTGTTAATTGTTTTGAGATTGAATTTCTGGTGGGGGACACCAGTGTTGGTGTGGCGGCCAACATATCCAAACACAAGGACTCTGATCAGTTTAATTTTCAATTGGTACATGAGAACAATGTTTATAGAAAAAATAATGGTACACGTGTCATATAGGAATGGGTTGTGTTTCCACATCCTTCTTGAGTCAAGTATGTGGAAATTATCATTGTCTATATACATCATGTTTTTTTGGGAGGCCTCTTTGAAGTATAACTACTAGAATTTAATATGATTATCATGATTAAGATCCCTGAAATGATGATCAATCGATTCAAGTACCAGTTAAAACATGATACCTTTATCCAGGGCACCATCCATACCAAAACATGTAGATTATCACATGGTACCCATAGTTCCATTGGATGGGTGCATTGGCTAAGTGGTCTTCATGAGTTTTAGAGACAGAGACCCATCAGGTTCCATAGTGAGTGAGATCCATGTGTATCTCATGACTACCTTGAGGCGGTGACCATAGATTCCATCTAGTCAGGACCCCATTGGATTGGACATTGGTCGTAGCAGTGATCCTTCTTCATAGATTAGTTGGGTGATTGTTGGATTTACTTACCTAGACTTCCAATGATGCGACACTTTCGTGGACAGATTCCAAGATCCCTTTTAGAGATGAGTTCTAACCAGTTATGTTGAGTACTATATTTATACCTTATTTTCTATACCTCTAGAATGGAAGCATTACAATAGCTGATTATTCATCATGATTGACTGACCTCTCTAGGTACTTTATGATAATGGTTTGAAAATAGATTATAGGGATTTCAAATCTGAGTGAGGTCTGTGTAGGGACATATGTGTCAGAGTATCCCTATTTTCATTGCTACCTATGATGGGGATATATAGAGATCATTGGTGGTTGTTTGATTCATCACTGAGTATATGAAGCCAATGGAAGTTAGCGGTGGGAAACCAGAAGCAGATACCTTAGAAGTAGGGAGCCAACAACCGTATTGGAGACCTAGACATGGGAGAAGTTTCATGAGGAGGTATCAGGGAAGAGGATTTGTAGTAATGGGATCCGAAGGTGGTTCTAGTTAGTAGAGAGATATATTATTCTCATTTAAACATAGTATACATCATTCTAGAGAATGTTCGACCCATTGTATAGATGAATGACTACTTGTAAATGGAGGAATGAGGCAGAGACAATGACATAACTAGGAATGTCTATAGGGAATGGTATGTGGAAGAGGAGTGGGGAGAGAAGTTGAATGTGTCCATTTTTTTCTTTTTTACCCCCAAAACCCCCATGTGGTCCACACCATAATCAAGTATATGGAGTACAGGTGTGGGGATAGGAACATGCAGTCAATTCTAATGACCCAGGGGATCGATGAATGATTCTAAGTGAAATATAATTCCTTTATACCATAGTTTCATTATTGATATACATGGGTTCCAGTAATTACTTTACTTCCACATTTTTTTTGAGAGCTAGAGATTCTGTTTGAACTATTTACTTATCCTTTACTCTTAGAGACTTCAACTGGAGAAGACTTGGTGATCACGCACTTACCGATAGAGTGACCTGAATCAAAGATATGACATCTCCAATTGTAATATCATTGTAGCATTTTTGAGGAATTATGATGTCATTCTTGTTATGTATTTGTAATCTATATTGCATTATTATATTGACTATTTTAGGAAAAGGGTGTGGTGTGTCCGTAGTGATGGAAACATTTATTATTTTATCAGTTGAATGGAAACCCAGTAATCATTGGATGGAATCTTTCATATGAGTGTGCAGGTGATTACTCATTTTTTGGATAGCCTAACCCATGGTGAACTGGTTTTTATGAGTTTTCATTTTCTTGTATTCATGGTGGAGTGTGAGGGAATCTTCCTCAAATAAGTTACTAGATTAACTACCCACTAAGAGACATACTTCTTCATTGATCTACTCCCCATGATGTCATTGATATATTCACCATCATATTGGATATATCCTATAGTGCTTCATGAGTTGAGGGTATAGTTAGAGGACTTTCAGATAAAGGCATTTGTTATACCCAATGTTTAACCCTAAAGCGTGAATCAGGTGACCTTGAAGAACAATTATTTACTATTGATGATCGATGACCTCGTTAACTAGATGAGTGGGAAAAATGGTTCATGAATGTTGAACTCAAATGAGGCTATCACCATCTAAGATTACGGGACAATGATATATTTAATATGACATTAAGATGTCTCTATGGGCACTATGTGTACCTGATGATTATCATCGGAATTTAAAATGACCAAGATGTTTTTGTGGAACTAAATATTTGTATTATATAAGCATTCCTAGATAGGTTATGGTAATACTTAATTGACGATATATTTATGTACTCTTCCCCTGAGGAGGAACATGTGATAAAATTGAGGACGGTTCTAGATGTACTGTAAAGGAAATGGATTTACGGAAATCTCATGAAGAGTCAGTTCTAGAAAAATGTGGTTCGGTGTAGGGGAAAAATTATTTTATGTGGGTTGAGTGGTTGTGGAACAATCCATGGTCATGGTAGTATTTTAATAGGACCCATCTAAGGGCCTAACAGAGTTGAAAAACATCCCTGGGTTGGATGGATTTTACCAGAGACACGTACATGATTTCAAAAGTGTATAATTACCATGAAATTTTTTACATGAAATTGGAATTCATTCTTTGTTATGAGTAAGTGACAAAAATATTTTCAACAGTTGAGGAAAATATTTAAGATCGCTCCCATCATTAAATTTTTGGAGGAGGGTGTTGAGTATGGAGGGTTCTATAATGCATCAGAAATTTTCCTTGGTTTTATTCTGATGTAGAGGTATGCTGTGATTTCATATGTTTCTATCCATTTGAGACTATATAAATTTAACTATGTGAACCCTGAACATTTGATAGTAGTGGTAGAATTCTCTTTGAATATATGGTGACACTACCAGATGGGCGAGTGGTTTATTGTGTACATTGATTTGAAGAGTCTCAATTACATATTCTCTAATAAATATATCATCTTGTGGCAGATCATATGACTGTTGTTTCCCCAGAAATATAACTTTTAAATGGTATATAGTCATGGGTAGGGTATCATGGTAGTATGTGCTCTTAGTAAGATATCTTATTCCCAATTTCTCAATGAGGTGTCACTACAGCCGGCCTTACTGCATTTATTATTTTTTTAAGGACATGGAGAGGCTTACCTCCAATCAATGGTTGTAACCCATTCACTATTAAAGTTATTCAGGGAGGCATATATTGGGTATGTTGAATACAAAACTATATGAGATCATATATTCCTAGGGCATGCTCCTGATGTATTTTCAAAAGACATGGAGTAAGTCATTCTTTTCAAAGGATGACCTATGGTACCAGTGATAATGTGGGAAGTGGATTTAATTGAGTTTCTAGATATCCATTAAATGTATATCCAGGTGTGGAAAATATTCACTAGGACCTCTGATGTAAGTTTTTGTAGTGAGCGAGGAAAAGAAGGGTTGAAAAATTCATCTCTTTATGTATTACAATTCAGAGAGTGGAGGCTGAGAATCAATATCCAGCAGGTTTGACCCAACCCCTTGAGGTTCTAGAATAGAACATGGATCATAAATATATGGACATCATTATGGGCTTAAAACATATGTCATGTGTATATGATGCAATCTAGGTGATCATAGACTGATTCCCTATTTCAGCCCACATGCTAGGTATATGATATCACACTTTAGTATTGGGAACATGATGTCACTATGTGTAAAAGAATCTCTTAATCCCTAGATTCCAATTTAATTTTTTTCTCATCATTAGGATATCTTTAAATCCATGTTGTGGAATGGATTATCAAAGTAATTTGGGTACCACATACTCAAGAATACAGTGCTTCATCCATAAAATGATGGCCAAACAGAACAAACAATTCTAGTTTGGAGGACATTATGTGATCATTCAGGTTGGAATTTGGATTTGGTTGGAAGGGTCACCTAAAAACAGGGGAGTTTTCATAGAAACAAAACTACTAATCCCCCATTATTATGGCACCATTCAAGGCTTTAAACAGGTTACCTTATAGCTTTCCACATTATTGGACTTTCCAAAGAGATTCATCCCTCATGGGATCATAATTGGTTCATGATATAATAGAGAATGTACAAATCATGAATAAGAGGATGAAGACTAAACAGGTACATTATATTTCTTATTATCATAGGAAATAAAGGCCATTGGAGTTCAAAAAAGGATACCATGTGTTACTAAAATTTTCAAATCAACATGAATTAAAGGTATTTTTCAAGGGTGGAAAGATACAATTAGATTTGTCATACCATTCCAAGTACTATATAGAGTTGGACAGTTGGAATACCACTTATCTCTACCTTCATAGTTATATTGGGTACATGGTGTCTTCTTTGTGTTGTAGATGAGGAGGTATGTGAATGATCCATCACATGTTATCGACTGGGAAAAATGGACATTGAGGATAGAGTGATCTTTACTGAGTACCTATTAGAGAATGATGATCAATACGATATGATAAATCATGGTTGATAGATTCCCTTGTTGTGTTTATTATGGTAGTATAGGAATATTTTGGAGATCACATGGGAGAGGGAATCTCAAATTTTTTCTCAGTACCCACAACTTTTTGAGTAGAACCTCATTTTTGATATTTGGGGACGTAAAGACATAAGGTGGGGAGAATATAGTGTATTTTATTTTTAGTGTATTATTTTATAATAGTATTTGTATTATTTTAGAGACCATTTGCTGAGATGATGTGCAATTTCGAG
Organism: Viscum album; assembly: GCA_963277665.1. NCBI lineage: Eukaryota > Viridiplantae > Streptophyta > Magnoliopsida > Santalales > Viscaceae > Viscum > Viscum album. Next base: position 1,431,094,147 of record OY728152.1, read on the forward strand.
TCCTAGAGTGCCCAAAAAAATATTTGAAATATTTGAAATATATTAAATTTCATGAGAAGGTATTTTTTCGAAAAAAATGGAATACAATCTAAAATGTTTCCCTTATCAGAAATCTGATGGCACCATTGATATTAGAATTTTAGTTTTACCTTAGGGAAGACATAACTTTAGTCGGCAAAAGTTGTTTTTGGAAAATATATTTGGTGTGCTAAAATGAATAATATGATTTTATTAAAATATATATTTTTTTCTTTTGTTGATGTAGTGACTAACGATATATATATATATCATTATTTTAAAATAATAGGGTTATATTCATTACTCTAGTGATTTTAGAGGATTTTTAGATATATCCTTGTAGAATACATCCGGGAGAATATCAATGAAGTTGCAAATCAGAGATAAACGTTCCTAAAATTTTATGGAACATGAAAAATGTTGATGATGACGTGTAATTCATAATCAGAAATAAATGTAAAATGAGGTAGGACATGTTTTTTATTTTTATTTTTTCCCATTAAGGAATTATATGATGATTTTGGCCCTGTCAAAAAATATATTGATTACCGGTTCGATCATCTTGCTCGACGGGTAATTTTGCAGGGTTTATCAAATGATTTTCTATTTGATTTGATTATTTGATTATCATTATAACAAAAACAAACCCCTATTGATAAAAACATTGAATAAAGGTTAATTCATCATATTTGTTTTGTGCTTTTATCCCAACCCAATCCATTGTTCATCATAGGAGTTATACGATTGGAACGTGGCTCAAAAAATATTGATCAATCGATCAGTGCACACCTGTTTCTTAGATCAATGATCCAGCATCATAGATCATGGACAAGAATGGCATTATGAAGGTGCAACAATGGATATGGATTGATTCATAATATGGAATATACCTAAATTCAAATTTTTTATTTTTCATTGGTGCTCATTGAAGTATGAGGATTTGACGTGTCTTGAGAACATATCTGAAAACGAAACACATTCACAGAAAATGGAACGGCTTGGACGAGTTTGGATATTCATTTTCATGGTGGGATGATCACAAGATTTAAGGTCAGAGGTGCCAAATTGAACATGGACGGAGGATTCCATATTCATGAAAATGTTGAACAACATGGTATTTAATCGATATCTACATGCCATATCCACCACCCAAGCATGGGTTAGTGTTTGGTAAGTAGTTAAACATCACAAGTTGTGAGACCCCTATCACACGTAGTGTGTTCCCTCCCCAAATATGCAACGTGTAGTTCGGGTTGTAGACAAACATGGGGTGGAGTACATGGGCTGCCTACATGGTGTGTACACCCGCACACAACATGGGTTTGGACTAGTAAATGGGATAATCCATGCACTCGTACATGGACATGGGAATACAAATTGAATTCATGTACTGAATCATTGGTACAATACATTGTATGCCTATATGGAATGTACTAATACACGAACATGGTTTGAATGACATGATCTGTTTACATGGGAAGAACATTAGGTCAAGGGACATGACCTGTGACCACTAATACACATTCATTACTATTTTATAAAGAGAATTGACATATATTCCTTTCTATATATTACATTTTTTATTAGGGTTTGTTCCACTTATTCATTCCATAGACGTTTTTATGGATTGTTTCTTACTCTATGAAATATGGTCACTTCAACCGGACATCTTGGATTGAGTCATTGGAATCCCTCCAGGAGGCATAGAGTGATAACCTTTATTCAACTTCATGCCATATGTAGAATTTATGGAATTGAAAGGACCCAAACTGGAAAGGTATTAGTCAACTAATTAGGATGGTTAATCTAGTGTGAGTTGTTGGTATCACCCCATGACCTTCGTTTTGATCATCATTTGTGTATTTTATTCACTTTAGATATATAATATTTGACTTTCACATAAAGAGACCCAAAAAGAGGTTCCACTCAGAAAGATATCATCAATTATATCATACTTAGGAGTGTGTTCTCTTATATGATTACATTGGGGATGTTTGATATGGAATCTGAGGGATGGTATACTATGGTGGTGTGTTACCTATAAATTGTGTGCCTTGAAATAAGGATATCGGGATATAATTTTTATATGTATATTAGACATATACCTATGTAAATATGACTATATTTTCATATGTTGTATGATTTATGGTTTTAGGCATCCCTATTTAGTATTTTTATACTCAACCATTCATGGGATTTCCCAACATGTGTCGTGTCTTGCGTAGGCAATCAAACGTTTAATAAGGTCCTAGGTGGGCAAGTACTAAATGGTGCCTAGTGAGACCAAATAGATGGAGGTGTGTTCATTCAGGTTTTTGAAATAAAACCCCCTACATTTACATTCAAGATGGAATTATGTAATAGTTTCTTTTAGTTAGGCTTATATATATCCCTAATTGCTATCCTTTACTTCCATTCATACTCTATTCGTGACGTATAGATGTTTGCATCCGTTGTTGTTCAACTATTTTTACATATCATCATTATATGGTATTTAATATGTTTTAATGTGTACAGGTACCTTGGAAATGCATCCCATGTTATTGATATGCATACTCGGTGCTAGTTAAATGCCATAGGCCTATTTGAGGCAAGCTTGGGGAGTAACAACATGGTCCCCATAAGGACAGGTCATGACATTAAAATTTTATTTTGGGTGAGACTAGTATGACCAGAAAAAGAGGGGAAGGATTTGGGTTGTAAAGGGGTATAATATAATCAAGAATCATATATTTTATAGTTTGAGGATAAGGGGTGGGGAGATGTTGTATTTATAGTGGAGGAGAACATAGTTTTTGGAATATTCTATTAATTTTTTCATTATTTTGGACCATGACTATGAATTGTTTGATAATAAACATCAAATATATTAAAATATTAAAATATTAAAATATATTTTGATATTATGGTATTATATCATCTATAAATCATATATAACTCAATAATTCATGTTTTTATAAAATTATATAAACTACCATATTTCACTATTCATGAAAATTCAAATATTTTAGAAAAATCCCAAATATTCACCGTAATCATTTTTAAAAGTTTAGGATAAAAAAATGAACATAATTTTATTAAATTAATTTTATAATTATTATAAATTTAATATTTTAAGTAAAATAATAATTTACTAAAATAATACAGATTTTAAAATTATAAAAAATTTATAACACTCTAAAAATTTATAATGGACTCATAAAATTATCTTATAATCATTTGAAAAAAAATATATATTAATTTATGAATCTATTTAATGATAATAAATTTTCATTTACATCATTTTATTAATAATAATATTTTAAATAAACATTTATGTTTCTTAAAAAATAGAGACAATAAATTAATTCATTTTCCAAAAAATTATTTGTTGAATATAAGTTGTACTTATAACATATTTTCATTTGTAAGACCCAAAAATTGTATTTAAAAATTAATATGTAAGGTTACTATTATATTCGATGGTATACTATTCCTAAGGGTCAAATTACTATTCTAGTGGTCATATTCAAAAGTACTTTATGGTTTTAAACTCAGTGTTTCGTGATGCATAAAATAACAGAGGTTAAAAAAAATTAAAGAGTTATACCATAAGATATTGGGGTGTTACAACAACTGTGTGATTCAAACCATGTAATGAATCGATTTATTCCAATTTTTCATAAAACTCATGTAACACCACAATAAATTCATAATTATTTAATTATTCATAGGAGGACATCTTTCCATATAAATCAATGTAGCCTTTGATTTCCCATTACTAACTCCAACGGAATGACATCATCTCCTAATAATATATATTAAAAATAATTTTTATCTTGGGGAACCACATGTGGGTAATAAATGTATTACCTATATTATTATTAGTATAACAAAACCAAACCACAAATACCACTTATGAGTTATAGTCATGAAATTCATATATTTTTCACATCATCAGAAATATTACTTGGATTTCATGTTGGAATAAAACCACTTTAAAAATGTCTTCATATAATGATTTCATTTCTGATGATTCTGTTCAATCATAGTAAAATTTACATACATCATTTCCAACACTCTTGATTCATATAATTTACTTCGTAGTATGATATTCTTCAATCCTGAATAAATCATTCCAAATTGATCGAAGTAATCCATAGAGGTTTTCTTTAAACCGAATATTAGGTTAGATTCATAAATGGTTTATTTTTTTCAATCATGATACCAATTATTATCTTCAAAAAAATAATTATATTTTAAAAATGTAATTAATTATACCTCATAACACAACATCTTTTTTAGTACAACTAAATATCTTCTTCTTCTAACTTTACCATTCATTCTCTATTCAACACCTTATAAACCATGGAATATATTTCCCCTTAAATAATTATTACTTCAAAATATTTATAAATATTTACTTGTATGTGTTTAGTGTTACCTTTTATATTCTAAAGTTAATTATTTTGGTTGGTTATAGTCATCCATCCATTTTTATCTAATTTCAGACCATGTAATATGAGTGATTGTTTTAGAAAAACAACATGAATAAATTTTCTTCATGATTTTTTTCTGTACTTATTAATTATTTTCAACATTTGTTACATGACATTTTTGATACAAGTAATAATTGATCATGTTTCTTCTATTGATAATAAACTTATGAATAGTTATTTATTCTTCATTCATCATCGGGGGTCTCTTTAACTTACATTAAACTATTTCCTCATTATATTTTTTTAATCTACTAAGGTCCAACTCATGAGATTCTTCTTATACTCCAACAAAACACTCCTAATAGGTTTCTATACTTTTTTTATTTTAATTTTAATTCACATACTTCAATATAAAAATATATATTGTTTATATCTATCTATTTCAAAATATTTTTCATTCATTACATAAGTTATTTTGTGTGTATACCATCATTAGAACACAACGACACTTTTTTGAAGATCAATTTTTCTCCCCTATAGTTGTAAATATTTTTTATGTCTTCATTGATTCCTATCATTTAAAATTAATTTTTTATTTTTAAAATTAGTATATGAATTAAGAATGATACTCATAACATATACAATGTTTAAATTTCCATACATATTCCCATAGATAGAATATAAAATACATTTCCAATTAATAGATTACAAAATATATTCATTTACAGGTTAAGATATTAATGCACTATTTTTTCATCTTCGTTTGATCCCCAAGGATTCTTGAAGGACACTCATGGTTTGACTTATTCTTCTAAAAAATAGAACGTTATGGATAAAATTCATTGTGATTGTTTGTATCCTCATACCTATTCTTCTAATAGTATTTATATCTCTTTAATTCAAAATTCTATGATCATCAAAATATAATCATCAATGAAACTCATTGTATTACCGGGACACCAACAATAAAAAAAATGTTTATGTGTTCTTCCTTTAGAATCTAAAATTCCCTTTCCTTTTATTACATTACTTTAAAATAAATTTAAATATAAACAAAATAATAGTATTACACATAGAGTATCCAAAGTTTTAGTGTCTTGGGCATTCTAGGACTGTACACAACAATTAAAACATCAAGCATAAACATTTATTTAATTTCTTCTTCTCTAGCTTCTCATTGGGACTTTTACTCTCATTAGTACATGTAGCCACATGATGATTTAAATCAAAATGGGTGAGCTAAAATTCCAGTAAGAGGATTGATAAGAATAATATAGCATGTGGTGAGCATAATCATGACATAGGAAAGATATCATGAACATGAGATGAGCATAAATAAAAGACTTGAAACGTGGCAATGCATAAAAATGAAACAGAATGTCTTAATGGTTAACTACCACAAATACTTGTGAACCAATCTATCAAATTGTTAACACATAATTTCAAATTTAACCATGATATTCATCACTTTACTCAATGCATTGGAGAACTTTATAATTCTGGGCGCACCCGTCACATTCAAACAATCATGTTGCGCTATTAAATTCTCGGCGCACCCGTCACATCATAATATTATCATTATCATGAATGCCACATAGAACATATATCAATAAGTAACATAAAAAATCCACATAAAGGAATGGTTTTAATCTCATAATAACACATTCATAGTAATTTGGTTCCCAAAATAAATAGGGAATAACATACTTGATACAAGAATCCCCAACCTTGAATGAGAAGTAAAAGATGAGTTCTTAAAAGAAGAGTTCTTTTGGAAAAGATTTTGTTTTCCATAAACAATAGTTGTAAACATTTATATCCCAGAGAGGGAAATAAAATGTTTAAAAAAGTATTTCTAAGGAGTAAACATATCAAAAAGGAGTGAAAGTGGGAGAACCCGACAGATGAATGTTGGGGTCGAGAATTTCCCCTTACCTTGTATCTGAATGCTTCCTTCTCATTAATGTACTGTATCAGGAATTATATTCATTAATTAGAAATCCAGAACCTTTTTTACATTAATATGGTTCATTATGGTTTTATTAAATTATTTTATGTGCCTTTGAATGAGTTATAGTGTTTGAAACACATTTTTTTAGGAATGTTAGTTTTTATGGTTTTCTTGAGTGGTTCACTTGTATTCTTAAATTGAAGTTCTGGAAGAACATGGGTAGACATTAAGAACTGATATTACATGTTATAAATTATATTACAGAAGTTTGAATGATCTTATAATGAATTATATTAGATCCATGTTGACAAATCATTAGATGAGAATCAATATAGAATTGTTTTAGTTAATATGAGCAATTTTTCGATCATAATGAACTTGTTTAATTTTATCACTAGAAATATGGTCATAAGATAGTTAAAAAACATTAAGTAGAAGATAATAAATATAAAATTTTGAGGTTTAACCATAAAATGGTTTCATGACCAGATCGGAAGGTATAAATGGAAGAAGAAAACTTGCCGTTCATGATGGTGATAAATTAACACATCACGAACAACGTTCTCCTTAATAAAATAAAAGGAAGATGAAAAGGGGGTTGGATGATATAATATGCCATTAGCATCATAAAATTACAATAAATTTATAATACTAGAGTTAAAATACCATTTGTATGAATATATATGGGGAGAGATCAAGAAATGAACATGAACTAGAAAGGAAATTAAAGGAGAAGAGGTGGAGATATTACCTCTTAAATCTTCCTCTTGAGATCCTCCTTAAGAAAGCTGGGCTTGGTATTTTTATGAGACCTAAAAACTCTTAAACGTGGGATAGGTTATAGGGAAGAAGTTTGTTTAGAGTTTAGATAAGTCATTGAGCTTGAGAGGTGTGAGGAAATGAGGGTGTGAAGGGTCGTTTTTATAGTGGAGGGGAGCAGCATTTCCTTAATATAAAAATCATTAGTTTATTAATTTCCCCTAAGAAAAGTAATAGTGAGTCTTGAATGACCAAGAATAGTAATTTTATCATGTTATCCAGAACCAAGTGTGATTACATCATCATAACATCACACATGACTCTATAATTAGCTTATTTATCTTATTATTGTAAATTATGGTATTTCACTATTCATCAAAAATTCAAGTATCTCAGAAAAATCCCAAAAATTTAACCCGAAATTTTTTTGATGTGTAGAATCCAAAAATGAAGTCTTTTTTTCAAAAATATGTTTCTAAATATTATTAATTTAATTTTTAATTAAAATCATAATTTACATAAAAAAGAGTTTTTAAAATTAAAACTAATTTTATAGTGCTTTCAAAAATTACGTTTGGTCTTATAAAATTATCTAAAAACTATAAGGAATTGATTTTATTATTAATGAACAAATTTTATGAAAATAAATTTTATTTTAAATGAATTAATTAATTATTATATTTATTTATTACTTACAAAATACAAGAACGTTTACAGAGGTCAAATTGTCATTTTTTAAGATGTCTAAATTTTATTTACTTATTCATCAGTAAGGATACTATTATGATGGATTATTTACTATTCATAAGGTAAATATTACTATTCATAAGTGTATTTTACTATTCATAAGGGTAAGTTACTATTCAATAAAAATTATTTTTAATTCCTTAGACTAAAAAACATCTTGAACACAATAGAGTATGTCAGATTCTCAAAATTCAAAATATATAAGTGAAAAAACTATGTTTAGAGGTCACATAGCACTTAGTAGTTCATTATTTTGTGTATTAATGTGATTTTATGACATAATTATATGAAGGGAATTTCCATTGAAAAACATTGGGTCATTGCATTCTTCCCCCCTTAAGACATTTTGCCCCTGAAATTTCACTTTACACAAATAGTTGATGGTACATCTCCTTCATTACCTCTTCTGGTTCCCAAGTTGCTTCCTAAAACATATGGTTCTTCCACAACACTTTTAAAAGTTGGGTTGTCATGTTGTGTAGAACCTTATCTCTCCTATCCAGAATCCTTATTGGCTGCTCCTCATAGGAGAGATCATCTTCCAGTTGCACCACCTCTGAGTTTAGTACATGTGAGGGGTCTGTAATGTACTTTCTCGGTTTTCATAAATGAAAAACATCATGAACTTGAGCCATATTTTGTGGAAGTTCAATTCGATAGCCCACAGATCCTATGTGGTCAAGGATCTACTAGGGGCCAGTGTACCTTGGTCTTAGCTTCCCTTTCTTCCCAAATCGCATGACTCTCTTCCATGGAGATATTTGTAGGAAGACTTTATCTCCAATGTCAAACTACAAGTCCATTAGAAAATTTTCATTATAGCATTTTGGCCGACTATGAGTTGCTTTGATGTGTTTCTGGATGACTTGAACCGTTTATGTCATCTCTTGAACAAGATCGGGTCCTAGTAGCTTTCATTATCCAAATTCATCCCAACATGTTGGAGTCATACATAGCTTTCCATACAAAGCATCATATGGAGCCATATGAATACTCGAGTGGAAACTATTGTTGTATGAGAACTAAACCAATGGGAGATGTTGATCTCATCCACCTTTTAATTCTAGAGAGTAGTCTTTTAACATATCTTCAAGAATCTGAATAGATCGTTCAGACTGGCCATCATTTTGGGGGTGATAGGACATGATGAAATTTAATTCAGTACTCAAATCATGTTGAAGGATACTCTAGAATTTATATGTGATCCTTGGATCCTGGTCAGAGACAATTGAGAGGGAACATCATGCAGTCTCACCACTTCCTTCACATATATCATTGCAACATGTTCAAGTGAGATATTTTCCCGAATAGAGATAAAATGGAAAGTCTTGGTGAGTTGGTCAACCACAACCCATATCACATTATTTCCCTTTGACTTCTTTGGGAGACCCGTAACAAAGTCCATAGTAACAATTTCCCGTTTTCACATGGGTATGGGAAATGGCTGCATCATACCTTTGGACTTTTTTCACTCAGATTTAACATGATGACATACCAAGCAACATGATATATATTCCACAATATCCTTCTTCATGTTATCCCACCAGAAGTGTTCTTAGAGATCACAGAACATTTTTGTACTCCCATGATGGATTGAGAATATTGAGCTATGTGCATTATCCAATAGCTCCTTCTTTATCCTAGGTGATGAAGGTAGACAAAGTCGTGTTACAAACTGAATCACACCATCATCGTCGATATTGAGCTCTAGCATCTTCCTTTCTTTTACTGCATTCAAACTCTTTTTTATCTCCACATCATCACTTTTTAATTCCTTAAGATTCTCTTGGTTGGATGGTTACACAATCATTTGTGAAAGGTAGGATGTATCACATTCCCTTAATATTTCCAAATCCATTCTTTTCATATCCAAGAAGATATGGTCTTTCTCTATAAGCATCATGGATATAGTAGCAGGTTCTTTTCTACTTAGTGCATCAGCTACCTTGATCGCCTTTCCATGATGATAGTGAATAAATAAATCATAATACTTGATTAGCTATAATCATACACTTTGATGCATGTTTAGCTCCTTTTGTGTGAATATATAATTTAGGATCTTATAGTCAGTGTATATGTCACACGTTTCACCAGAAAGGTAGTGTCGCCAGATTTTGAAGGAAAAAATCACGGATGCCATCTCTAGATCATGTGTCAGGTAGTTTTGCTCATGGACCTTCAACTATCATGAGGCGTAGGCTATCACATTATCATTTGGCATGAGTATGAAACCTAATCCTTTCATTGAAGCAGTACTATATATCAAAAAATATTCTCTACTTTTTCGATAGTGTTAGTACAGGTGCAATGATCAGCCTTCTCTTTAGCTCCATGATGCTTCCCTCACATTCTTCCATCGACACATACTTTACCCCTTTCCTTGTTAACATGATTAGCTGGCATGAAAATCATGAGAATTTTCTCTCAAAACATAGGTAGTACCTAGATAATCCAAGAAAACTACGGATTTCTGTGACACTAGAGGGCCTGGGGCATTCTTCAATCGCATTTGTCTTTGAAGGATCCATAGAAATTCCCTTATTTGTGATCAAATATCTCCAGAACGTGACTAGATTCATCCAAAAGTCACACTTTTTAAACATGGCACACAACATCTCTTTTCTTAATGTCACCAACACAAGTCTTATATGTTCTTCATGTTCCTCCTTGCTCTTGGATTAGATGATGATATCATCAATAAACACTACCACAAAATTTCCTAGTTAATGTCTAAAGACTATATTCATCAAATCCATGATGATTGTAGGGGCATTAATAAGTCCTAAGGGAATCACCAAAAACTCATAGTGCACATACCTTGTTTGGAATGTAGTCTTCTGAATATCTTCCTTCTACACCATCACCTGATGATATCCAGAACAAAGATCCCCCTTTGAGAAGTATTGAGCACCTCTTAATGGATCAAACAAGTCATAAATCCTTGGGAGATGATACTTTTTCTTTATGATGATCTTTTTGTGTTCACGATAATCCATACACAGCCGTATTGTTCCATCCTTCTTCATCACAAAGAGCACTAACACACCCCAAGGTGATGCACTGGGGCGTACGAACCCCTTTTCCAGATGCTCTTGCAGCTGCTTCTTTAACTCCTCCAGTTTGATAGGATCCATCCTATAGGGACACTTCGTGATTGGAGTATCTCCAGGTATGATTTCAATTGATAACTCTACCTCTCGATAAGGGGGATTCTGGGTAACTCTTCAAGAAATACATTGTTGTATTCCATCACGATGGGAATTTCTTCAAGGTTGGTACTTTCCTTCAACTCAACCATTTGGGCGAGGTATGCTTCTTCATTGGGAAGAAAAACCCACACTATTGATGGATTTTTCAAAGGAGATTCATGATCTTACTTGCAATTTCAGAGGATCATGGGATGGTTTGGAATATGAAAGGATATTACCTTCCTCCGAAAGTTGATATGTGCTCTATATAATGAGTGATAATCCATTCCCATTATCACATCGAATTCCACCAAGGGAAGTATTATGAGATTTTCTGGAAGAATCATCCCACATACGCCAATAAGAGAAGAGTCAAACACTTGGGTTGAAATGATTTTTTCACATGGTTTTTTTACAGATATCTCTACTTCAACGTTTTGGGTCTTCCATTCTATAGTTCTCGAAAACATGAAAGATATAAAGGAATTCATAGAACCTGAATCAAATAAGACTTTTTCCGTTATTGAGTGAATAAGAATTTTACCTTGTATGACTTCATTATCTTGGCCAACTTTCATAGTAGTGATGGCATAAGCCTTCCATTGTTCATTTGGCTATGGTACCTGCTGACGCTGATTACCCATGAGAACTCGAGGTTTATTGCACTAGCTTGTATAGTGCCCAAAATCCATACTGTTGTAGCATTGATCCATGGGTGGTTCTCTCATTTATTCCGCTATATTCTCCTTCCTTTTCATGACTTTTTTACACTCTTGAGCATGATATCCCTCTTTCTCCACATGTAGCATTTCCCCATCCATTTAAGGTTGTTCCCATGGTACAATGTCCCACATTTTTGGCATGTGGGACGTTGAGTTTTCTTGCAACCTTTATCATTATATCAACCGGCTTGAAACTCCATATTTCTTTTCATATCCCTATATGCATGAGACCATTCTCCAAACATCATCTTCACCTTGAGATCACATCAAACAACTTCTTTATAACTCCCAATGTCTCGAATTTCAAGTTCATTTTGAAGGTGTGGTTTTAATCCACTAATGAATCTACCAATTTTTATATCATTGTTGATAACAAAACCCGAAGAATACCTTGCAAGCCTTATGAAATTCACTTCATATGTTGTGAAAAATTTCCATTCTTATTTCTTGAGTTCTATGAATTCTCTATACATATTCGTATGAAGAGTTCATGGGAAATACTTATTAAGAAACATTATCTTAATGTCTTCCCATTCGATCTCTTCAATTTCCTCCCATATCTTCGCGTTCTTAATCAAAGACCACCATTGATTGGATTCTCCATCTTGATGATAAATGGCTAGGGTAACCTTCTCCGTCTCAGAACGGTGAAGCATAAAAAAGATATTCTCCTTGGATTTGACCCACTGTTCTGCAACTAGTGGATCGGAGTATCCACTAAACGTTGGTGGTCATTGCTATATAAAACATTCGATAAAAAGATTCTCCCTATTTGGTGGTGGAGGATGTTCCCCATTATGACGGTTATTGTTCATAACCTGAGATAATTGGGTAAGAATCTCCATGAAGATATGAACTCGACGTCCCAAATCATTGGGGATTTTGTTCGGGCAATCGTTGCATTGGCCCTCACATGAGTTGTTGGCCTGATTTCTCCTCATTCCAACCATTTTCTAAAAGAGAAAAGGATAGAACAAAACATAAGTAAACAATTCATGAATACATAACATATTCATTTTGACAATTTATATTAATATCATAACATATAGGATCCCTATATAAATATTCTTGTGTGCATATTTGTACTTAGTCTCATGATAGAGGTTTTCTCTAAGGTTCACTAATCTTAATTCCCAAATTAAATAAACTGTTCCTTTAATACCAACTCTAGAGACCCTGAAATTTCTTACATTAAAATAACATCATTTTAAATATAAAAAACATAATATTATTACTCATAGGGGATCCAATGTTTTAGTTTCTAGGGAAAACTAGGAACGTACATAAAATTACAACATCATGTGTAAACCTTTATTCAATTTCATCTTCTCCAGCTTATCATTGGCACTTTTCCTCTCCTTAGTACATGTAACCACCTGAGGATATACATCAAAATGGGTGATCTGAAAGCCCAGTAAAATGATAGATAAGAATAATACAGAATGGGGTGAGCATAATCATGACATAGTTAAAATATCATAGACATTAGATGATCATAAATAAAAGACTTGAAATGTGGCAATGCATAAAAGTAAAACATCATGTCTTAGTGGTTAACTATCACACATACCTATGAAGCAAGATATCATCTTGTTCACACATCATTTCAAATTTACGCATGAAATTCATCACTTTACCCAATTCATTGGAGCGCTGTCTAATTTTGAGCACACCTGTCACATTCAAGCATTCATATTGCGCTATATAATTCTTGGGCGCACCTATCACATTATAATATTATCATTATCATGCATGCCACATAGAAAATATATCAATAATGAACATAACTAATCCACAGAAAGGAATTGGTTTCATCTCATAATAAAACACTCATAAACATTGGGTTCCCAAAACAATGAGGGAATAACATACTTGTCACAAGAATAGTCAACCTTGAATGAGAAGTAAAAGGTGAGTTCTTAAAAGAAGGGTTCTTTTGGAAAACATTTTATTTTCATATAAAAAACCCTGGTAAACATGTATATCTTAGAGAAGGAAAGAAAATTATGACCAAAATATTTTTAAGGAGTAACCATATCAAAGAGGAGTGAAAGAGGGAGAACCTGAAGGATGAAAGTTTGGTTCGATAATTTCTACTTACCTTGTATATGAATGCTTCCTTCTCTTTAATGTCCTGTATAATGAAATTATATACATTATTTAGAAATAAAGAACCTTTTTACATTAATATGGTTCATTATGGTTTTATTATGTGATTTTATATGCCTTTGGATGTGTTATAGAGTTTAAAAAACATTGTTCGGGAATGTTAGTTTTTATGGTTTTCTTGAGTTGTTCAAATGTATTCTTAAATTGAAGTTCTGGTAGAACATGGGTAAATATTAAGAACTGATATTAAATTTTATTAATGATATTAAATTAGTTTTAATTATTCTATAATGAATTATATTAGATCCATTTGGATGAATCATTAGATAAGAATTAAATGGTGATTGTTTTCGTTAATTTGAGCGAGTTTTCGAACATAATGAACTTGTTTTATTTTATCACTAGCAATATGGTCATAAGATAGTTCCAGAACATTAAATAAAAGATAATACATATAACATGTTCTGGATAAACCATAAAAATGGTTTCATGACCAGATCCGAAGGTTGAAATGTAATAAAAAAAACTTGAAATTCTTGAAGGCGATAAATTGACACCTCACGAACAACGTTCTCCATAATAAAATAAAACGAAGAGGAAAAGGGGGTTGGATGATATAATATACTATATGCCTCATAAAATTCCATTAAATGTATAATACTGGATTTAAAATACCATTTAGATGATGATATATGGGTTGACATCAAGAAATGAACTTTAACTTCGAAGGAAATTAAAGGAGAAAAGGGAGAGAAATTACCTCTTAAATCTTCCTCTTGAGATCCTCCTTAAGGAAGCTAGTCTTGGTCTTTATATGAGACTAGAAACTATTGATCGTGGGAGAGGGGCTAGGTAATTTGTTTGGGCATAGTTTAGAGATGTCTTAGAGCTTGATTTTTGTGAGGAAATGAGGGTTTGAAGGGTGGTTTTTATAGTGGAGGGGAGAGGGGTTTCCTTAATATAAAATTCATTAGTTTATTAATTTTCCATAATACAAGTAATAGTGAGTATCGAATGACCAAGAATAGTAATTTTATCCTATTATCCTGAAACATGTGGGCTTAAATCAGCATAACATCACACATGACTCTATAATTAGCTTATTTAGCTTATTTTTGTAAATTATAGTATTTCACTATTCTTCAAAAATTCTAGTATCTCAGAAAAATCCCAAAAATTTAACCCTACAATTTTTCATTGTGTAGAATTAAAAAATAAAGTCCATTTTTCAAAAATAATTTTCTAAATGTGATTAATTTAATACTTAATTAATATCATAATTTTCTTAAAAAACAGTTTTTAAAATTAAAACTGATTTTACAGTGCTTTCAAAAATTACGTAGGGTCTTATAAAATTATTTAAAATATGTATGAAATTTATTTTATAATAAATGAAAAAATTTAAAAAAATAAAATTTCTTTTAAATTAATACTTTTTTATAATTAATTATTTACGACTTAAAAATACCAAAATGTTTATTAAGGACAAATTGTCACTTTCTAAGACGACTAAATTTTATTTAATTATTCATGTGTAAGGTTAATCTTATGTTGGATGATTTACTATTCATAAGGGTCATATTACTATTCATAAGGGTTTGTTACTATTCATAAGGGTTTCTTACTATACAAAAAAAATTATTTTTGTTTCACTAGACTAAAAAATATATCTTGAACACAACTTTGTATATCAGATTCTCAAAATTCAAAACATATAATCAAAAAACTTATGTTTAAAGGCCACATAGCACTTATTAGTTCATTATGTTGTGTTTTAATGTGATATTAAGAAATAATTATAAGAAGGGAATTTCCATTGGAAAACAATGGGTTATTACAGAATCAATTGTTTTAAATGAAATAATATCTTCTACTTGTAAAAAATTATTATCTACTAAACTCTAAGAACTCTCCTTCACTTTTTACATTAAATCACTATAATATTATTAATTAATTTAGATTATTATTTATATGACCATAAACTATAATTTATAATATTATATGGTAACTAGGATCCATGACTCTCCTTGGGTTTAATAGTTATCTAAAAAATATACACTGTAATTTAATATTTTCTACAATATAGTGTTTATCATTATTAAAGATATCCACCAAATATAATCACATCATGATAATGAAATATTTTTCATCTAATATAGATTCTTTTCTTCATAATAGATTTTTATATGTTCCACATGTTGTTCATTTTAATCATGTTTATATATAATTAAAAAAATTAGGTTAATTATTTATTTTCCACTTGATTTATGGAATTATTTGGATGACTATTATTCATGTCTTCAATGCTCCCACTAAATTCATATTTTTTTCAAAAACATTAACAAAAAACTCTATAATCTCTATAATTTTTAGTGGGATTCATACAAAGAGTAATTCCCATTAATTATATTCTTTATTGACATTTATTGAGGGACATGTAATTGAATTGACATATTGTCTACATATATTCCCCTAATATTCACTAATTTGTTAAAGTTTCACATTGGTGTTAAATATATTAACCTTTAACATGTATTTTGTATTGTTATCATCATCATATAAATGTTCATCACCTTTCTTTTCTAATTCCTATAATATAACTACTTAAAAATAATCTAATAATAAATCCTAATATATCGTCCTTCTAATTATTACAACATCATCTACAAGAAACTTATCTATCTCATTTGATTCTATAATATAAGAAATCTAACTATTAGTCACCATGGATTTATATTTAAGTTTTTTAATTATTTTTATTTCATTATTATGATAATTATGATATTTAACTGCTTTTTAAATTAATTAATGCAATGATATAATTTATTAACATACATGGATATTACCTCATTTTAGATAAATATTCATCACATTACAAAAATACATTCCAGAGGACATTAATATTATAGATTCATTTTAAAATTTGAAATATAATATTCTACATGTTAAAAGATCTTCAAAATATCCCATAAAGATGTTCCCCTCTTAGAAATCATACTTAAAACCTTTCTTTATAACATAGGTAAGGGGAACATAGGAAAGTATTGAGCTATGATTTTCAGAAAGGTTAAAAAATTATTATATGAAAAAATAAAATTAGATTAAGGGTATTAGAATATGATAATAACATTAAAAGTTCATACCATTGATTCAAAAGTTCATTATCATGTTTCATGGAAAAAATATTTGCAGTTAAAAAAAATAATCATAATGGAATCAATATCCTAATCCATGTGAATATAATAGGGGAATAAGACATAGAATTTTGGAAATCAAATAAGTATAAAAATCATATTTGAAGGCATCCGAATTGTTCCTTAAGAACATTTTATTCGTGGGATAATCACTCATGTACCTAATTCGGGATTAGGATTCAATCCCATGTACCCTATTTTTTGAGTAATGGGATGCCCTCCTTTGTACCATATTGTTTTATAATAGTGATGCCCTCTTATGTAACTTCTTGTTCACGACATGGGATTCCCTCCCTTGGACACACTTTCTTAAATCTTCTAATTCTCTACTATGTACCATATTTTATCATGATTTGGATTTCCTCTAATGTACCATATTTTTTAGGAATGGGATTCCCCGTGATGAACCCTCATGCTTTGTGAATGGGATACCCTCTCATATACCATCTTGTTTTAGGATTCATATTTCCTCCTTTATACCATCTTGTTTTTTTCTTGGGATTCCTGCCATTGTACCATATTATTTTAGTCATGGGATTCTCTCTCATGTACCCTCACGCTTTGGTCATGAGATTTCCTATTGTTTCCATATTTATATAGTACCTTATGTACCATTTAGGATCAAAATTGGTTTTTATATGCCCAATTTTATGATGTTAGATATTGGTCCCTCCCATTACTTAAAGAAACAATACATTCTTATTACATAATATGAAAAAAGCATCTTTTCTGGACTCATTAAATGAGATGGGTTTCATAAAAAAAATTTCAAAACCCATGAATTAAAATTGGAATAATAAACATCTCCTCAAATAATAACCTATGTAAAATAAATAGTCTTCATTATCATTTCATGGATTTATATTCAATAAAAAGAAGTGTGTTTCAAAAGATTATGACCCCTGGAATCAAAACATGTTTTATAAACATCATTCCATCAAATCTTTAACCATTAATGAAGGAATATGAATGGTTTTCCTGGATCATATACCTAATAAATAATAAAATATAAAAAATTATATCATATTATATAATGAATGATTCTAAAAGATCCATTTATATATTTCTTAAAGAAAATATCCTTTCATTGGAAGTAATTTTCATAGAACCATATAAAAATTTCTTTCACAAAAATAAATATTTAAAATTTCATTTTAAACATTTACTGAATAAAATAACATTACTATTTTAAAAAATATATTTTAAAATGGAATTAATTTTGAATAATTAATTTTAATTATTATAAAATATTATTGAAAACATATAGAATATATTTTATTAATAAAATACATTGAAACATATATATAAATCTTAAATACATTTTGAAACCCATTTTACTTGAAAAATCATAGGAAACATGTAAAGAATGATTTGAAAACCATTTTAATAAATACATAAAATAAAAAATATTTCATCAAAACAAGTTTACATGAAAATATGAATAATATAAAATTTTAAAACATTTTTTAAAACATTTTTCGAATTTTGTTTTTGAACAAAACAGATTTCAAACTGAAGAGAAATATTGTCATATTTTCTTATAAAGACATTACTAATTATATATACTTAAAAATAGAGACAAAATTGTATCATATATTTGGTATAACATGAATAATATTATGGTAATATAATTTAGATTATATCATTAAATATGGATCAAAATATTCCTTTAATGGAAACATAATCTCAAATAATCCAAATAAATGTTCACATTATAGAAATAAACTCTTTCCAAATTGATAAATTTAAATCATAATACAAAGTAGATAATATCATTAAATGAAGGATACAACTGCATTAAAACTAATGTATTCATGATATAAAATGTAAAATGGTATCATATACACTTCTTATAAGAATATGTGTTCATAACATGAAACTTGTCTCCATGAAGGAAAATTGAGACAATCTTACTTAACCGAATTGGTATCTTTTGAAACATAAAACACAAGACTGATTGATCATAAAATGTATATTTAAACACAAATAAATGTATTTATAATAATAATAGAATAAATTCATGATAATTATGTACACAAACCAAAATAATGAGAGGTGAGCGTTGAATTCATCCCACAGATCTAGAAAGTGAGATGCGAATAACCCTTACCTTAAGTCTTGACATTATTCATACTCATTAAAACCTCATGTATAATAAATATATTTTTAATAAAATTAGACCATAGGAACATAATAATATATATAATACCATACATTATTCACTTCTTACTGTATATTTCCCATTGATTAAAAATTTTAGGTCAATGTATTTATTCATGTAATAATTGCTTTGTTTTTCATTAACATTTTGACTTGTAAGTCATGATCCTATTACATATATAGTGATTTATATATTTAAATATTCTTTAATAAATATAAATATCTTATATATTTATAATATATATATTTATAACAATCTAAATAAAATATCAATATGAAATGGAATACACTTTTCATGGAAACGGTTGGTGCAACATATGAATGAACATTGTTTCTGATTTGATTTCATATTAAAAGAATAAAAGTAACTGATATATATTTACATAAATATATTATAATTATATTATAATTATCCTTTCATATATATAACATAATTTCACTAAATCCATCTTTAATACATTCCATGTAAATTGTGAACGATACACACCACTATAAAGAGACGATAGTCCACACCTCCCTAACTATGTTATCATTTTTACACAAAATGGAAGGCTTGAGTCTATGTATTATATAGAAATTAAATAATGACAAATAAATCATAAAAACCATTTATACCATATAAAAATATTATGTTCATCACAATTCTAACAATAGGATGTTGTAAATGAAAAATGAATGAAATCGTTTCCCGAGGCAATAGTCTATTGTAGTCATGAATAGTTTTTTCAAAGCCAATTTGATGAAAGTGAGAGTATGTGTAGGTATAAAAAATATAATAAAAAATATATGTATATTTAGGAAAATTATTTTATAATATAGGAATGTAATAATATGAATTCTGTTGGTGGATAGTAAACATAAAATAGAAGAGCACAAGGAAGGACGCTACTTATTCCTTAGGTAACTCCTTTTGGTTTTCACCAAAGGGACTACATTAATGGATTTATTACCAAAGGTATGATTATATAAAAAACATGGTAGATTTTTAGGGTTATATAGGATAGTTTTTACTGATTCCCTAGGCCTTTATATGTTTCATGATTGGGGGAGGAGAGGAGGCTCTTAAGAACTGGGGAGAAAGACACAGTGGTTATTCTTGAAAAGAATTGTGTGATTCCCACGTTTTACTTATCCCTCAAGTGTTAAAAATTGTTATTTATAGATAAATATAGGTGTAATGGTCTAGATATTTCTAAAATATAATTTTCAGTCATGTCTAGGGTTATTTTTCCACCTTATTATCTATGATTAGTGACTGAATAAACTTGTTTTTACCTTAATCATTATAATTACATTTTATTTCATTCTCTAATATATTTGGTAAAAAACTATGTTGAAATTAATATAAATTTAAAATATTTTTAATTCCTTGTATGGATTATTTTTATAGAAAATATATCAAAAAACTTGGTAGAAATTAAAATAAAATTAAACCCATAAATGAGAGGAGATGACAAGTTTTAATGTGAAACAATCCAAATGTTTAAACTGTTATTATATCTAATATCAATGATAAATTTTTAAAAATGGCCTGAATTTGATTCATTTATGTATTCTATATCATATTATACTTTGAAACCAAATTACAATATAATTTATTAGTATAAATAAATTAGATGAAAAATGAATTTTGAATTAAAATTTGGTATTTTACATTATTCATCCAAATATGAAGCTTCCCTGAAATTTTTAAAAAAAATACAAAAGTAAATTTTGAGATCCGTATTTGAAAAATAATGTTTATTTTTTCAAATAGATATTAAAATTGATTAAAAATTTATATATAAAATGGGTTCTCTATCAAAAAAGTAAAATTAGTCTTTTGATAAAATCATCTTATTATTCAAGACAATTGATTTATTATTGTCTTATCCCCATAAAATATATTTAATTAGTATAAAAACAATTGATTGAATATCTTTTTTAAAGATACATCAAAATTTATTTGTTAAAATATTTAAGATACAATGGATATTTACGTACAAATGTAGTTTTCATAGAAATGGATATTTTTAATATCAAATAGTTATTACATTCATTTATAACTAATTTATAACCAAATGATTCGTTTTATTATCATTTTTAAATAATATATTCATATTTTAATCATTATAATTCATTACATTCATTCTAATGTATTAGTTATAATTATAATAACATTTTAATAATATTATATTGTATTTATGTAAAACTCGGTCTTGCATGTAACACATGTTATCGAAGTGACTATTTATTTTGTGTCATAAAATAAAATAATATTGTTTTATCCACCGTAATCTAGATTATGTGTTGTGTATAGGGGGTGATCAGTTTGGTGTTGTGTACATAGTAAAAATAATATGGTTCATCCATATTATATATGATAAATTTAGTGTTTCATGAAATGAAATTTATCATAAAACTAAATTAATTAAAACATAAATATTTCATAAAATACTTTTTTTTACATTATACCCACTTATAATGATTTTTTCACTCAAAATTCAACAGGGTTATAAATTATTTAATACATGAAAGTTCCTTTCTTAGAAACCCTCGTCAGAAAAAATGAATACTAAAAATCCTTTAAAAGTGAAAATATGGAACTGTAGTAGTTACCTAATGTAACAAAAATCTAGGTTTCGACATAGGATAAAATATGTTTTTATTTAATCATATAAATGGTGGAATAATAAAAATAATTATATATTATGGTAAATTTCATTGATCACAATAAATTTAATGATTAATTTAATTTAAAGGGCCTTAACACTAAAAATCTATAATGATTTATATGAGTATAATTTCAACAAAAATGACGTTATTGGGATATATATTTTTCTATATCATATTCTAATTGTTGATGAATTCTATTAATGTCTAGGAAAATAATAAAACTTACTTACTGGATTTTAATCATTTACATGTATACTTTTTCAACCATTAGTTGTTTCTTTCTCGATTCCCACTTTGTCTCATACACTATGAAATTAGCTTTCATATTTCATTACTAAAGTAATAATAGGTCATGAGGTAAAATGATATGTCATTACTTCTGTCTTCAGTTAACATCAAAATAATAAGGTTAACACATTTTACCTACATTGAAAAAATCATCATATATTGACACAATACATTGATCTATAATACCTCATCCAAATATTAACATAATTCCATGAATAAATGGTTAACCTTAAAACACTTTCAAAAGATGAAAATACAAGACATTATAAGGATTTTCTCTCAATAGACATGATATTGATCCCTCATATTTCAAAATGTATCTATTGGTTTTCATATTTGAAACATGTGAACACCCTCATCGTATATTGTCTTAAACCATGGTAAAAATAATAATTACTATTCATCCTTATGGAAAACAAGAATTATTCTTTATTCAAAGGACTACTACAAATATTAATTAAACGCAATAAGTTTTAAACTTCTTCCATGATAATATAGATATATTTTTTTACAAACCCCTTATCAGTTTGGTGGTCATGAATAATATTCAATTTAATTTATTCATATTTTCATCTTTTAATATATATAAAATATCATTTTTCATTCTCATAAAATGTTATGGTTTACACTCACTAATACAAATATGTTATTTCCATTAAATAATTTTTTCAATTTCATTTTCACTATTTAACATATCCTTTCAAATATGAAACTAAAAATACATATATATTTCCTAATTCATATATCATAATCATTGAATTTGAAAACACATAAAATTAAATAATTCATCTTTATTATTAAACCTTTACTTTGGCTTCTCCATTTTATTCTATAATTCCCCTTCCCTTAATATGAAATAAAAATCATGTATTAATGATTCTAAACCTTTTTCAAATCATAATTTATACGTTTAATTTAAAAATATTGATAGAAGATCATATACCTTACAGACTTTGTTTGTGGTCCATTTATCATTTCTAGTATAACTTCTACTCATACTAAATTCATTATTATATTAATTAGATTTATTCTTAGGAAAAAAATTCTCATAGTTCCCATAAATTACAAATATGAAAAACTTAATGATAACTATGTTCTTTCAAGATACATCAATTTAATAAAACTAGAAAGCATAATTTGAGATTAATTTATCTTTGAAAAAATAACATAATCCTAACAAATCACATATAGAATTTTTCAATCTGTACCCCTATAAATTTATTCTGTGATAACTAATTTATTTAATGTTTATTCATTGTAATATTATATCTAAATCACTTATTATTGTATATAAATAATTCATCAATTCACATATAATATCACTCAGGAGTGTCAAACGAGGTGTGAAGCAATGTCCATTTTCATGCACCCATTCTCAATATTATCTATGATAATATCATGTTTTCTTGTTATTTTACCCAATATACATATTTTCTTGATCAATATCCACTTTTATTATCTTAAAAGAGATTCATTTGTTGGAAACCACTTACTCTATATTTTACCAAAATTTTACGTAAATTTTTACTAAACAGTAACTCATCCTTAGACATAAACTTAGATACATCCCAAGAAATATCCTATTAAAGATCCCTAGAGATCTCACTATTGTTTTCTTAGCATAGTTTCAAAAGGTTGACTAATCCTTTTCTTTGATACCATCTATTGTGACCCATGATTAACATAGATTGATATTACATCATTTTAGATTAATATTCAACACATCACAAAAATATATACATGAGGACCATAATAGTTTAGTGTCTTTAGAAATTTTGATACATAATATTTAACTTGGGGAATGATCTTAAAAATATCCATTATAGATCTCCCCATTTTGGTTCTCCTACATAAAATTTCCCTTTATAACCTATGGAAATGAAATATAAGAATATAGTGAACTTATATACTCAGTTAGTGTAAAAAATTAATATATGTATGAAAAAATGAGAATATGATTATGAGAACATAATCATAATACTAAAATATCATACCCCATATAGAGAAGATAATATTAAATATTCATGGAATAAATATTGTAACTCTATAAGAAATGAATCCTAAGTGAATCAATAGCATAATTCATGAGATTATAATAGAGTAATAAAGAAATTAAATAGTGAAAAACACAAAATAATAGAAAATTATTTGTCTAGTATTCCTACCATGACTTTCATAACATGTTAGTATTGGTATAATCACATGTGTAACTACTTCGTGCATTGGATACCCTCTCATCAACCCTCCTGTTTTGGGATTGGGATGCCCTCCCACGTACCCTCTTGTTCTAGTATATTGTTTTCCACCCATTTACACACTTGTTTTTTTGGATTGAGTTACACTCCCACATACCATTTGGTTTTAATATTGTGATTACCTCCAATGTACCCTATTTATTTAGGCCTAGAAATCCCTCACATATACCCTCCTATTTTGGGCATGGGATTCCCTCTAGTGTACCAACTTGTTTTTAGCTTGGGATTCCCCAATGTGTACCCAAATTTTACAAGATTGGGATGAATTCCAGTATAACCTGATATTTTGTACGAAGAATTTCTTATATTGTAACCTCTTTTTTGGGGCAAGGTATTCCCTCATGTGTTTTGTCTTGTTTTTTTATAGGGATTCCCTCTTATTTACTGTCCTGTTTCATTCTTGGGATTCCATTTGGTTTCCAGCCTGGTATTTTCCTGTGTGTACCCTTGGATCTTATAATACATTTATGATTTCCTAGTTTTTTTAATGGAGATATATGTACTAAATGTTACATAATTAAATCATTCAAGAATGTTCCATAATATAACAAAACATTGACCATATCATGACCCAAGAAAAGAGATGGGTTTCGTAAACATCCTATCATAACCCATGAAATAAAATGGATATCATTAACATTTATTCACATCATAAAAATTGGAAAACTAATAGGTTTATTAATCATTATATCAAATAATAATACATTCATGGAACTGTGTTTCAAAATCATAAAACCCATGGAAGGGAATAAGGTGTCATAAACATCATTACAACATAACCTAAACCACTAAAGAATGAATATGAGATGTATTCCTAAATAATATACCTAATAAATCATAAAATATAATAAAGTATTTATTCATATATAGATAATTATTTGTAATGTTGAAAAGACAAATTTATTAAGGAAATATCATTTTTTAGATCAATTTCAAAAAACCATTTTAAAAATCCTTTTCAAATAAAGAAAAATTAACAATTTCATTTAAAAAATATTATAATGAAATATCTTTTATACTTCAAAATAATCATTTTAAAAAATTAATAATGTTTTTATAAATATACATAAAAAATTATAAATTATTCTTGAAAACATTTAGAATATATTCAATATTTAAAATAATATTAAACTGATAAAGAAAGCATAAAAACCTTTTGTCTTTAAAATAGCTTCGGAAATGTGTAAAGGAATGTTTTAAAACCATTTTAAAATAATTAAAACATGAAAAATATATTTTAAACCCTATTACATGAAAATTAGATTAATATGTCATATAAAAACATTTTTTAAAACATTTTTAGAAACTATTGTTTCTGAATAAAATATATTTATAACCGAATAGAAATAATGATGAAATTTATTATAAACACATTCTTAGTTATATTATATTTAATAGAGTGGAATAATGGTATAATTAATTAGTGAAAGCATGAATACCAATAGTATAAGATAATTCATGAGTTTTATTTCAATGTTGATAACAATATTCCATTAATAGAGGCGTAATAGTAACAGATCTCAATTAAGGTAAAGAATGTAAAAATAAACCCTTACCAGATTGGTAACATGAAATCATCATCCACAATAGATAATAGCTTAAAATTAATATTAAGATATTTGGAAAATAAATATATTCATGATATTAATTTTAAAATGGTAGTGTATACTTCTCTTAGAAGAATATGGGTGCCTAGCGTGGCATGTGTCCAAAGAACGATAATTGAGACAAAATTACTTTACATATTTGGTAATATTTAAACCATAATCCCAACAAAATAGATATCATAAAATAGATATATAATTGACCATAAATTTACGTACAGTAATAATTAAATACATTCAATTTAACTATATAAATTACCGAAATAAAATTAGTGGTGAACATGAAAGGTATCTCACACATATAAAAAGTTAGATAAAAAACCCTTACCTTAAGTATTAATGTTCATTATAAACATTAAGAAATACTATATAATTAATTTAGGTTTTTTATAAATCTACAAAAACCCAAATTAATATATATTATTCATTAAATTATTCACTTATTACTTAATATTACCCATTAAGTAACAATTCCGTGGTAAAGTAAAGTTTTAGATCACATTCACCTTATCATTCATATATGTTTTGACTTGTTATTCATGATCTTCATATATAGATCATTGTTTAATAATTTATATAAAAGAAGAAAAAATGTAAATATAAATTATATTAATTTTAAAATTTTTTATAATAATCTATAAATGAAAGAAATATGAAATGGATTACACTATTCTTAGAGAAGGTAGGTCATACGTACACATGAACATTGTTTGTGTTTTCTTATCATATAAAAATAATGAATGTAAAAGGAATATATGTATATGTATATATTATCATAAATATGAATTATTATTTCATATATATCATTTATTTTTACTTAATACATTATCTATACATTTCATGTAATTTTTTAATGAATCACATCGCTTTGAAGAGACGGTAGTCCACACGTCCACACATGAAGTTATCATATTAACACAACATAAAAGTTATGAATGTTTGTATTAAATAATAATTTAAAAAGAATAATTAAACAATTAATAACATATATATCATATATAAAAAATATTTTCTATCCTAATTCCTTAACATTATTGGTTTTAATAGAAAAAATAAAGGACAATGTTTCGCGTGGCGGCACTCTATCGTACACAAGAAATGTATGTTAACATCTCGTTTGATGGATGTGTGTATATGTGTAGGTATAATAATTATTATAAAATAATATCATAATATTTATTATACTATGGTTATTATATAATCATTGAAAAAAATATTTTCTGGTTTGGATGATGGAAATAAAAAAAAAGCATGAAGAAGGATGTTACCTCTTCATTGGGTAACTCATTTTGGTTTTTGAAAAATGGATTCCATGGTTGGATTTATTCCCAATTTAAGGTCTATATGAAGAATTATGGATATTTTTTATATGTTTTTCAGGGTTTTACCAATTCAATTTTTTTTAGAGTTGTAAATACTGGGGTGGAGAGGTGGCCTTTTATAAGGGAGAAAAATTACGCATTGGGTATTCCGGAAAAGAACAGTGTGCACCCCACATTTTATGTTTCCAAAAATGGAAAAAATTTGAAAATTATATATAATGTTAGGTTTAAATGTCTAAAAATATCTAGATAAAAACATATTCTGTTTAGGGTCACTTTCACACCATATTTTCTATGTTTAGTCATTAAATAACCTTATCTTTACCTTAATCATTGTATATAATTTTAGCTACATAACTTATATTTTTTGTCAAAATCAATGTTGAGATTTTTGTAAATTAAAATTAATTTGGATTAAATATATTGAATCAATTTTTCTAAATTCTAATCACCTAAATTTCATAAACAAAATTAAAATTAATCTCACAAAAGGGATGTGGCAGAAGGTTTTTAAAGTGGAAATTTATAAATATTTAAAATATCTATATATACAATTTCTATGTGAAATTGGTTACTATTTCCTAAATTGGATTTACTGATGTATATTGGATAAAATTATACTATAAAAAAAATTAATATCTTATTTAACTATATAAATTAATTAAATCCAAAATATTT
The DNA here is from genome assembly GCA_963277665.1 of Viscum album. Classification (NCBI taxonomy): domain Eukaryota; kingdom Viridiplantae; phylum Streptophyta; class Magnoliopsida; order Santalales; family Viscaceae; genus Viscum; species Viscum album. The sequence goes on from OY728152.1 coordinate 1,431,122,215, forward strand.
TTTAAATTACAATTAGGTATTTTTAGGCTATTCATCCAAATATGAATCATCACATAGAAATACCAAAATAGTAACCCAATGAAAATTTTGATATCCATTCATAAAATATTAAGTTTATTTTTATAAATAAATTTTATAATTATTTCAAAAATTAAATTTATAATGTCTTCACCATTAAATGTATGAAAATTACTATTTGTAAAATACATCATTGTATTCATAAAATTGGATTTATTCTTATTTTATACCTGTAAATCTATTAGATAATTTTAATAATATTTGATTCAATATATAATTACCAATATTAATTAACTATTGTTTTATTAATTTTTTTTTGAAATATAATTTTTTTTCATAGAAAATATGATTTCATTGAAAAAAATCATTATTCTCAAATTCATTTTACATTAATTTACAACAAATTGATAACCTAATAATTCACATTTTATGTTTTCCTGAGAAAAAATTTCATATTTTAGTCAATATCCATCATAACATCTATTCTAATGGCAATGTGATAATTTTAATAATGCATTAACAATAGTATATTTTAGGTCAGTAAGACACAGTCTTGTGTGTTAAACATGTTATAATAGGGACTTGGTATTGTCTGAAACACATGAAAAGAAAAGTGTTATGTGTATCGAATGCTACTCTATGTTTCTCATGTAGTGAAATATTGACATAGTGATTTTTACCAAGAAAAAAAATGATTCTTTCATATAACACAAGATAATGTCATTGAAGGGTGAAATGAAAAATATCAAATGATTAAATTAATTCAAAAAAATAAATCAAAAAATCGTGGTGTGTTTCAAAAAGTTTATCCCCATGTTTATCAACATAGTATTATTTAATTTTAACTATTCCTATAATAAAAGTTTTCTTATTTATTTTAACATATAATTATTTTAGATCCCTATTATATTTATATCCATTGTCAAAAACCTCATATGGTTCCCTCTTCTTTTAAAATTTCACTTTTCCCTATCGAGATAAATGGTCCCTTTTATGGGACCTCATGTATTCAAAAAAATTTAATCGTAATAAAAAATTTGGACACCAATTAAAAATATTTCAACCTGGATACATCATATTCCTTCTTAATATACACATAGGGGATGTATATCAGTGTTTTTTATAAATTAAACGTTTTATTTTGCTCATTTATATTTCATTATGATCGTTCTCCTGCAATGGATGGAACTATGTTCAACCTATCACATGCCTCAATTTACACTCTTATTTACAAAATAACATGAATATACAAATAAATATAAACATAAAAAGATATATAATGGTTTTATTTGGTTCAACATAATGGTATAGTCAAAAAAGAATACGTTAATGGGGTTTCATCTTACTATAGAGGTAATACTACTCAATATTATTATTACAATAATTAAAGATATTAACACTTTATATCATATAGATACTCCCTAGTTTTCCTTTATACAGTTGGTTTTAGTCCATGATATTCAATAGTTTATACATGTGTGCTTATCATCAATATTTTGACGACTATATGACCTGTCATGGTTTAGATTTATACCCTTATTTCTTCATATATATATATTTTAATTCTCTATTATAGTCCAATTTTCTACAAACATATTATTTAAATTACAAATGAGCTCAACCCTAAAGAAATATATTTCAGATTGTGACTTCAAAAATATCTAAATACGAATTCTTCTAACCCCAAATGCGGATAATTCCACACTAAAAGTATATTATTTCTATCATCTACTTTATATACAAGATGTTTCATATGTATTTTTATTTTCACATCATTCATATTATTATGTTGTATGATATTTGTGATCAATTATCAACTTAAATTTATTTCACTCATTCTGTTATATATATTTACCTTCCCATCGATATAATCCTTCACTCAGGTATATTTCACTCATGTATCCTGCTTCACCCAAGTCTATTCACCCAATTACATTTTTGATAAGACTCTTCATGTATCATTATTCACTTACATATGCTCTCTGAAATAATAGTCACGTAATTCCACTCTCTATTTTAATTTATCTTATTTTTTCTCACCTTAATATATTAAATATACCATATTCACTAAATAATTATTGCACAATATTATTCAACCTACCCTATATGTAAAAATTAATTAATGAATGTATGTTCACTTGTGTAACACTATCAGAATTATCTTGGGAAATTGACTTCACTAAGATATATTTTCTTAAAATAAATTCAAGATTGTGTAATTAACAAGTAGTTTCAACACTTAATATATCTCTTAATATTCAATCTCTATTAAATTAGGAATATTTTTTGGTTTTTACTATCAAATCCTCATATTTTTCTCATATATCCACCATCAAATTGTGTGGAATTTCATTCATGTTTCTCCACCTCCAAAGTACCACGTTGTTATCAATACGCATACAAATCCATCAATGAATAATTCTTGTTAAACCTAATTTTCATGATAATATGATAACCACTATGAATGGTTATACTAATAATGTCACACGCACTGTCTGGTGCACCACTAAACTAGCACACTATTATTGAGGGGTGTGAATATCAACTATCATGAAACACCATGACTAGTTTAATACTACTCAAACTATAATGAAATTCCAACATTGGTTCTAAAATTATCATCATAACTCCACTAATGATCATTAATTAATCAAAATCATATAATAATATTTTAATTTTTTTATTGTATTCATAAGAATAAAATCTTTTGAAACTCGTTACTCTAGAAATATTCATAACATTCTACAAGAGTTTTTTTAAATGCTCACAAATTACCTCATGAAAACGTATTTCACTCTTTGAGATATGACTTCTATCAAAATCCTAAATTATATAGATAATTATTTCACTAAAATAATATATAGTTGAAAATAAGTATCCTTTGATATATTCTCAAATAATATTCCATAAAATATGTCCAGTTAAGTTCTAATAATATAATCCCCATTCTCTAGAATAGATCCACATTTAATCATATAAATATCATGCTTTACATGGATATCATTTAATGATTTTTTCCCAACATTGCGACATTATACTAACCCTTAGTCAAATGAATCATTCATTCACATGATATTGAAAATATAAAGATATCATGTTTTCACATTTCAAGTGTGCACCATTCCACCCATGTACACATAACATCAGGAAATATTTATTGGTTCATCTTACACCTCATAATAAATCAAACTATGATATTTTAGGCAAATACAGAACACAGCTTCTATTATGTCAATAATACGCCAGCATTTAAGTCATAATTATATTGGATTGGTTTCACAGAGTTTTAGATATTTGTAAAATATTTAGTATAGTTCATGATGAATAATGTGTTGGTGATTCATTAGTAGTTTAAGGAATGTTAGGATATCAAAATGATATATGTATTTTAGAGGGAGAGACCATTGGAGTATAAGTAATTTGATAATGAATTAATAAAGTATTATCATTATTATAGAAATTTTTTACCTATAGATAAAATAAGCACTATCCATTGTTTTTTTGAACTATTCACAATGACCTGGGTGAATAGCAACCATTAAATGTATGATTCTACTTCGACCTTGATAGATTGATTCTATGATTTCTATTATGATTTTTGAAATCAATGAACTCTTCATGATTATTCTTAGGTAATTGGTTAGGGTTGGTTGGATATTAAAAATTATGTTTTTTTTAAAACATTTTTGAAAATATAACATTTTATATACTGAATTACTTAATAGTGAAAAGGATAAATGTGTTTTTATATCACTTAATTTTGATAGTGTAGTTAGTCCTAATGGATAAACTAAAAAAATTTACAATCATTGAAGTATATTGTCTATTTTGATATTTTTAGAATGGTAAAATCATATTCTTAATAATGAATCCTTCTGTATTGAATGTGGTATCACTTTTTTTATATTACTAAGGGGATTAATATTTATGAAATATCTTATTATATACATATTTTTGTGGATAATTTTTATTATTACATTTTAAATAAGATTCAATAAAATGGATTTATTAGTATTATAATTAAAATAACTTCTCCAAATCAATATTTTTTATTCTATTACATGATAATTTAATATTTTTTTCAATGGATTCTATATTAATTAATTTTTTAAAGAATAATACCTTTTATGTAAAAAATAAAGTATTATATGACAATGTTATTTTATATAATGAGGAGGGATTATATATTTTATGTCATGAAATTGGTTAAATATAATTATTTCTGTAAGAAATGGTTTGAATGGTTCATTTCATTTGAAAATATTTATTTTCTCTTAAATGGATCCTCTATTTCTTGGTTTTATATCTTCCAATGGGTTACATATATATTTCCACCCTTAGCTAACATTTTATAAATATTTGATGACTAAATGAGAAGACATATCCTCACTAAGGTATAAAATTGGATGATTAATCCCATTCAGTATACTAGAGGTATTAATGCCACATTTAATTTCTTCTATGGAATTGATTTTATTTTTTACTATCATGGATTTCATGGGAAGAATTTACTTTTAAAGGATTTATTTATGAATCATAAATCTTTGTATAGAAAGGTTATTGACTAAGACAAAATTTATGCCTTATTCAATATATCTTTTTCATTCTATAAAAAAGTTGAAATCATTTATGATCACACTAAATAAATATTTATTCTTCATTTTTCTTACATTATAGTACCCTTAATTTCAAAGTTGTAATTTTTTATAATATTAATGATTTTTTATTGGAATAAAAAAACAATATTCTTTCTATAAGGGGAAATGACTTATAATGGGTAGTATAATCATTATCATCATTATCATAGTGACATCAAATTTTTTTGTCTCCATCATATTATTTAAATAGTCCATTATTTTGTTAAGGAACATAATTTTCTATTGAAACACAATGTGATATATTCAATTAAAAAGCAAATCAGTCATTATATTGGGAAACATTTTTATAAGGAATGTATTATTGGGGCCTTATTATTAGGAATTTATCTGTCATTACCGAATCCTTAAAGGAACACATTATTTTGAGTCTTTTCATATAAATGTTGGTGGGAGTTAGTTTTTAATTAATATAATTAATAAAATACATAAAATAAAAAACTTATACTATAAGTACATATCCTTATTTCCAACAAAAAAACATTCATATTCTATGAATTTGATTTGTTCAATATTCAGGGACTTCAGAAACACAACACTGATATTTTAGATTTATCATTGTCATCGAAGTAATTTAATTGATCAATCATATATGTTTTAGGATTTACCAAGTATACATATGTAAATAAGGGTTGAGATTAAATAAATAGACAATTTCCATTCTCAACAAAAAAATGTAGTTTAAAATAAACCACATTATACCGTATAAAGATAGTATAATTTGGAAACCTGCCAGATATGGTATTTTTTCCAAAATTTTATATTATAATTTTTTAATGGAATTGAATGATATCTTTAATCCTTGAATTTTTTTAAATAATTAGTAAAATTAAAGGATACTAATATATTTATAGTCAAATATTAACATATTAATGTATTATGGTCGAACATGTATAAATGGTTTTATTTGTTTTTAATTGAAACATCATACCCTGCGGAAAACTATATTATTTTAATCTTAATCCAACATATTCTTTTTAATATATAACCATTATTATCATAAAATGGAAAATGATGAACTATAAATTTGATTAATTACATAATAAATCCTATAAATGAATTGAGACCCAAAACTCATCTAATTCATATCAATCATATACTGAAAATTTAACACTATATTATTATGTAAATAGATATTAAATTTCATCATTGTGTAATTTTTTTTGATTAAATTATTATATTAAACTTTTTCCATTAATATATATAAATTAGTATTTTGTGAACTTATTTTATACCGTGATAAATATAAACTAAAACATTATTTAATGTATACGGCTAAATATGAATCCAATATGATCAAAGAAGCAATATATTTATGACCACACGTTAAGTCATTATTAGATCAATCATGGGTCGTTACATTCTCATCCAATATAATATTTTTCATCCAAAATATTAAATCACTGTCATATGGAAATATAATAACCTCACATAAAACAATATTTATTCTTCTCCACATTATATTATTTTGAAATCACCAACCATGAAACCAATATATGAATACGCATTTAATATTTCTAAAATGCCATAACATGATCACCATTTTCATATAAATAATTTCAAATGATATAATTTTTAAAAACCCACTAAATTAATTTCTTCTATAATAAAAATAATAACATTGTGTAGGATAGCCCACTCAAAATATAAAGTAATGAGCATATCAATTTAATCATTGGAGGTGATAACATTATTTATCATATATTTTCAATAATGAAAAACAATATATCACTTAGTGAGTATGGTTTTACCAAAAAAGTCAATTCCACTTTCAAATCATCCACTGCATATAATTTGAAGGGTCTTTATGGGTATAACATTCATTTAAACATAGAAAAAATAATTTTTAAAAATCTATTTTGGAATATGATCCATCAATTCACTTGAAATGAGTAAATATGTGATATTATTATACTTTTAAATTTATGTAATCAGTATATATAATCTATATAAAATTATTTTGATATATATCCATGAGAATAATCCAATATAATCATTTAACAGTGGGTTTCCACAAGATCTTTTTAGTATCCCAGTGTAAAAAATGATCCCCACTTCTTCCTGGTAGTCTACATACTTAGCTATAATGAGGGAGATATATTAAGATGAATTATTTCTTTATATACATTTTCCAATTGAATTCACTACTTCTTTGATTCCATATTATTTAATTCCCAATAATACAACTTTTCAAAATGATTAATAGGGAACTGTTACATGACTCAGAGTCATGGAGGACAAAATGCCAAAATGTACAAATCCTAAAGTCTAAGAGGCACAAATCCAGTCAATATTAAATTGAATCGAAAATATTTTAAAATTTCTTGAAAACCAATTATTATATTCAATTCATATCATCCCACCTAATGTTTGAAAGAGGTTACAGTTCCATGAGTACTTCTACACTAGCCGACATTGTGTATAATGGTATTAACATGAAACAATTTTCATTTGTATTGGTCCTCTTTATATATACAACAATAATAACCCACATGAGTCCAAGTCATTAAAAAAATTAGATATATTTGAATCATTAATCAAAAATCCTAAAATGTTACAACATTTTATAATGAATATTTTAATTTCTCAACCAATTTACTATGTTTAAGAAACTAATTCTAATTTTTGATACTCTATATATATTTTCACATTATGTATTATCCAAACCATGTAAAATTTAAAAAAATATAATTAGTATATATTAATTATCATATAATATATAAATTTATATATAAAAACCCATGAAATAATGATCATTACAGTATCATGGTTTAGGTTACTCCCAATCCAGATCGACATGGTATAATCCAGAGAGACACAATACCTCATGCGTGCCACCACATAAACGTGAGGCTACCAACTATTAGTGAGGATTTATTTCTATTAGAGGGTAGGGTATACCGTCAGAGTTATGTTATTTAAAAAAAAATACTAATTCAACATAATATAATAAAACATAATAATTAGAGTTTTTTGAATCTATATTGATGGTATACAATTCAAATAATAAATAAACAGGCTTCCAAAGTGGAAAGTCAGACAAAAAAATAAATTGGTTTAATGTAATACATAAATGAAACTATGGTAATATTCAATAGACTATACTCACACCACTTATATCTCCACGATCATCTTCTTGAACATCAGTAACTATCCCATTTCCCATACAGGGATCACTATTCCTGAAATGTATTAGTGCATTTAGATTCTCATGTAGGGTGTGAGTAATAAAACCCATTAGGACACCACTAATGATTTATTAATAATTTTTTCACTTATGTAATTTCTTTATTCCATAAAAAATTAATTTAATAACCACAAAACAATAATTACTTATAGGTTGTGCACTGACTAGACTGAAAATAACCCTAGGTCATAACAGCATCGACTGAATGTTGGATGGATATCTTGGTTGTTGGAATATATCTAGATTTATCTATAAGGCTATTGAACATGTTATGTAGAATCCTCAAGTAATCAAGTCATTTTGGTTCCACAAGGTCACCTAGTGAATATTGTATTGATATCTACAAGGATTCTTGTTTTCAAAAATTACTCAGCATCCATAAGATTATATGTTTCGGAATGTTACATAATATCCAAAAGGAATCATTTTATATCTGAGCCTCAAGGATATCATGTGATTTACCTTACTCTGGGTACACTATAATCATTTCTCCATGTCATGTATGATAACCCTATAAGGGATAACTCAACCTTCATTGAATACTTATGATATATTCCAACATTCAAACTATAATGGAAAGATAACACACAATAATGAAACCATGATAAGACTAGAATAAAATTGAATAATGATAGTTATAGTTTCATACAATGATAATATGGGATACTACATGAATCATTGAAACTAAATAATATTGAAATTCCGATGGAAACAATGATCATATTTCAGTATCACAAGAATAAACACATATCTAAGTGAATAATAACAATGAATAACACAAACCATTACCACATTTAAACAATTCAATGGAAACATGTGTATATGAGAGCCCAAAATGGTATTGAACTCCATTATGGATTTGGTTCCATTGAACCAGCTTCTGTGTAATTTGTGATTACCTTTTTTAATTATTTTGAATATTAATTAACTCTTTATCACAAAATTATTTTTCTCTTTTATTACATTTTATCTAATGGTGTCATGTGTTTAGTTGTGTTAAAAAAAATGTTAAAACAGATCCCATCTATGATGAGAACTGTGATTTTCCACAATAAAATACATAAGTATGTGTTCTATATCAAATGAAATAATTTGATGGAAAAATGATATGGGCTCTCAGGGGTGGAGACTCGTACTATTTTGAGGAACCTTCTCATGGTTTAATCCCTTGGTATTTTATAGTATATGAAATTATCATAACATGACCCGATAGTGATAAAATCATATTTATATGTGTTTTTGGAAGCTCTTTTTTACAAACATGGGTACTCATCCTTAAACAATAAGATAATTTTTTGTAGATGTTCTGATCTATGTATTTTCTTGTATTGATGAATGAAAGTATAAAAAAATATTCTCATCAAAGTATGATACATTGAGTGGTTCATGATTAATATTTTTAGGAAGGATCTGGTAATGTGCGTTCACAAACCTAAAAAATATTAAATAAAATAATATTACCCAAAGTAGAGAAAATTTGAAAACATAAATTTCAAGATTAATATTTTACATTGTAAATAATTATAGAAAGTGTTTATCACTTTTTTGTTCAAGGGGAATTGATATCTCAAACCCATTAATGGGAATGATATGGCCTAAAAAATCCATGGACATGGTATTATGTTAGTCTATTCAATTTTATGAAATTCAATTAATGTGATATTATGATCATATGATGATGGAACCATTATAAAAATCTCATGAATATAAATATTGATATCAATGTATTCTATTACACAGTATTATTATGTATGTGGTTTTATGTTGTAGTTACATTTTCTTCGTTCTCTGTGGGTTCTGATGGAATGTTGCAAGATGCAATAAATGGAATTTGGGATTTAACTCCAAATTACACTAAGAATAAGGCCTGGATAGTCCCACACTAATAGTATCTAGAACATCAATTAAATAATATGGTTATATAATATATTTTAATTTATAAACTATTATTCCCCCACATGGTTTAATAATTATTCATTTTTTCATGACCACATATATTCTATCACCAATCATTAATGGGATATTTTATCTGAAGGATATTTAATAAATATTTACTCCCTATTTAGGGAATATAATTTTAATCTAATTATTGTAAAATATTGAATTGATAATTATTTATTAAATAGGTATTAATTATTTAAGGTCCATCAAATATTGAAGAGGAATAGAGGACCATGACTAATGGTTTAATGATAAATAAGATATATTTAATATTATTTGATGAATAATATTCAATTAAAATTGTGTTTTTAGACCATGTAAAATAATAATTATTATTATCACCATTGGTTTACATGGAAATTATGAAACCAATGTGCTCGTGAAATTTTTATTTTCTATCCATAACTATATATTAACCCAATTATTTTATTTTCTTAGGTAATTTAAAATTTTGTTGGTTTCTCAGAATGACATCTATATGGAATTATCTCAAATCCCTAGATCACTCCCTCCATATAAATTATAGAAATAATTTGGTTTTATTCACCACTACCACTTCTTTCAATTCTAGAGAGATTGTTGAGAACACTTTATTGATGATATTGTTGTGCTGATCAATGATTAGTGATGGAAGTGTTAGTATCTAACATGATAGAACGTAGAGTTCTTTTGTCGACATTCTTAGGTTCATAGAGCACATTATGATCATAAATGGATGAAATATACACTTCATTCCATAATAAATCAATAATGGTGTTACATAAGGACATTGTGAGATCCTTCAACAAAGAGTTAATTCATTGAAACAGAAATCAAATTTTCTTTGTTTTTTTAGAAATAATATTGGATGATCATATATTTCAAATTCATAATTCTCAATAATCAATTAATATTTGATTCAAATCTATTTTTCATCGAATTTATCATACTGTAAATATAATATTAATCCTCACTTTTGAAAAAAAACAATTATTTTGGGAATGCCAAATGTGGTGCTTCCATGTTTCCAAGAACCTTCATGTGGTATCAGAGAAACCACATAATTATTTACTGTTAATTAATGATCATTTATTGATTTAAAAAATCATAAGTTTTCAATTCTAATTTAATAATTATTTAGTCTTAATTATAATGTATTCACTTATTCATATTCATTCAAAAAAATATTTTTAAATCGATTAGTTTTATAAATTATATTATTTTAAAGGGCTCATCAGGGAGCAAAAAGGATTTTGGTTGGATTATAATAGAATACATGATTTATAGGCCATTGGCACACATCATGAACTTGTGTTAAATTCACCATGTTTTAAATAGAATTAATATTTTATATGTTAATTTATTATATGTGGTGTGTATTTAAATACACATTATGTTGATCAGGGTAGCCTAGAACATGTTCATCTAAACTACAGTCCTTGAACCATCAATACAAGACATGGGGAATATTATTCATATATGGACCATGTACTTCAAGAAACAAAGTACATGACTGGTGACTATTTATCATGGAGAATACATGTCGTGTACACCATTTACATGTTGTGTAATTCTTTATTTTTAGTGGAATGGTTACATGATGTGTCCCTAGGAATGTTCTATAGATTGATGGTTATAAAGATATAGGAAGTGTATTTGTATTATATACTCCAAGAATATCTACTAATTACATAAAATTAAAATTAATTTTTTACACATCTATGTTTTCTGTGGCCATTATGTTGATATTGTGTTCCATATAATAGTATATAAATATATATATTAAATTTCTAATTTATTTTTTCATTATGTTGGAAAATACATATCATATATATGTAGTAATATAGTTTTCAATCTATGCACATTGAAAAAATAATATGCTATGAAAATTCGATGTCTTATTTTTTGGTTATTATGTTGATAGTACATAACATGAAATTATGAAATATTATTTCTATTCCACATTTCTCATGAGTAGAAAATATATTAATGTAATACACATTCTGTTGTTCAAATATTTTCCAACCATCCTACCTCCACATTACATTTTGGTAAAAATCTAGGTTTGAATAAATTTAAAATAATTTTTTTTCAAATTATGATGTATGGGAATATTTTAAAAAATATAGATAATAGTAAAGATAAATGGATTAATTAATAATTCTAGATAATTAATTTATTCAAATATGATCTATCATAAGTAAGTATGATTATAATGGACTACCAATTTTATTAAATGATTAATTTTTTCTTGTATGTGGATGATGATGAGAATATAATAGAATTTTTTTGTTTATTACATTCCTTTTTAGTTATTATTTATTTAAATTTAAGGAATATTTGGGATCACTCAGATCATTATGTTATGGCCCATGAGCCCATGGATTCTTCTATGAAATTATCTTAACAATTCCATTAGGTCCCCTCACTTGTGTGTGAGTAAAATCTTATGTGATGGATGGATCTCCCAATACAAATGATTTCATTATGGTTTTATTTAAGTAAAAATGCAATCTAAGAGGTACGTGGGTGTATTGGATGAATGCTGAAACACGATCTATAAAAAGAATCAGTGTTATTTTCTCTTAATATGAGTTTTATTTTATCATCTACTAGATAAAATAAGCATTAGTGAAGGATCATGGAAAAACCAACTTATTATTTTATTTCTGAAAAGTTGTATGGTCATTACATTATGGATGTTTTTTGTAATCACGTTAATTAATCAATTAGGTAAAATGAAATATGAATTTAATATATATTTTATTAGTTTATAATTTTTATATTGGACATGTTTAATCACATAAATAAATCCTCTCAATATTAATAAACTTCTAATAAATATAAAATGGTCAACTAAACCCAAATTATAAAATCAATCAATTATAAATATTAAATATTTATTTCATTCTAAAACATATAATATAATCAAACAATTGTAAAATTACTTTCCAAACCAACATTGGGGAGATTTAATTTAATGGGGAATTCTACGATGATGGTTTGGTTTAACATAAAAATGTTCAAGTCAAGGGTTGACTGCCAAAGTGTGGAATAGTGTATATTTGTTGTAAAGGTTTTGGAAGACCGATATAAAGAATTTTGGATTTGATAGTCAACTCAAATGATCAAGTATTTGTGAGTGAATGTATTTTGAATTTTGAATGCCAGCCTAAAACTAATTTAATTGATTGGATGTCTGATTTAGGTGAAATTTTCTATGGAATATAGATAATAGCCACTACAATGTCTAAGAAACATCATTTTCTAAAGCCAGTGGTGAGGGTTATTGTTATTTTACAAAATAAAATTATACTAATAAATATATTATTGATATATTTGTCAACTATTTTCATAAAAAGTTAAAAAACTATATTTTTATAATTTTGGGATGTTAACATTAATATTATATCCAATATATCACTATGATCAATTCTTGAGAAGGATAGAAGTATCAAATGAACATATTGTTAAAATTGTCAAAGGTGTTTACATTTTATCCTATTCAAAGAATAGAAATTGTATGTTCTTGAAGAAACTATTCTAGAAGCTCTCAACAAGGAGGATATTGATGAATATTTGTATCTCAATGTAAAATATTTGAATATATCTTAAAATATTTTTTGTTTTTGTTTATAATAACTAAAAAATTATTAGGAAGCAACAGGATGGCACATATGTTTATATCATGGCATCTAACCATTATGATCTATTTCAAGGGAAGATAGAGAAGAAAGATATGACTTCCCCAATTCAATATTTATGACAATTCATAGATATCCATCATCATCTCAGCATCATGATGTCCTTCATATTGGTTATGTTGAATGCGAAAACATCATAGAGATTACAATCCTTGATGAATTTCACATAGATCTCATATATTCCTCAGCACCAAATTCTTTTTCCAAGAGATATAAGAATTAATATTTATATACTATGATTCACCGTAGGGACATGGACATGGGGTGAAACCATCCTGAAGTCCATATAGTTACTATGAAATAAAATTACATGTAAATTGGGACCAAGACTCACAACATGTCTAAAGATACAAGAAACATCCTTCTATGAACTTTATGATCAGAAGGTAGGCATTATAAAAGGATGTATCATTTTTTTCTTAGGGAAGAAAATACCAAATGATGAAGAAATACACCATTATGAAAGGTAATGCTAAAGGTGTGTTGTTATCAATTGTAATAATTCAATATCTATAATTTGGTGTTACATATTACTTTTAGTACTCACATCTATTGGGACCAAGTTGGTTGGAAGATGTTTTTGGATGAAAAAAATGTTTGTGCTTGTTGTCCTATATTATTTTTTCATTATGAATAAAAAATTTCACATTGTAAATTTTTGAGATAATATGAGATAAGTGAAATGAATAATAGTAATTATAATGTCAAACAACTTTTTTATAATAGATTTTATAAGTTTTGGTTTTTTATTCTATAAATGTTTTGTGGATGATGAAGCTTTTTAGACACACATTCTCTGTAGAATGAATGTTTTGGTAAATATGAAAATGTCTATAAGATTATAAATGTCATCGAAAAAATTCAATACTAAATATATGGGCACATTCCTGATTTGTAATTCACAAATATCATATTTTTCTGTGAAACATATGATGTAACCCATATAAATGAAATGGTGATTAAATGTGATTAGAACATAATGACACTTTTTTTCTTTTAGAAATGGGGATGCCCTTGATTGTTTAAGGATCAAAAATTCCAATCAATTTCTAACGGGTCTATTCGTAGAACTGGAAACCTCAAATGATTCTATATCCATTTGGACCAACTATCCGAAGGTAGGTGCCCATTAGTTGTGGACTGATGAGGCTTAAGAATTTGTATTGGTCAAGAGGATGGGAGGTCGGACTCATCGCACCTTTTGAGGGGAATTATTGTCTACTCTGGGACTCTCTTATAGATTTGAGTTATGTTCGTGAATCCTTATTAATTTACCAAGCATGAAAATTAGTTCTCCATTTAGATCTTGCAATCAATGATTGATATGTATGATATTTAGCAAATATTTTATATATATTTGAGGTTCTTCATTGATAGAGAATCATCTGTATTTATTAGAGACTCTTAGTCAATGGTATCCTTCAACAAATTATATAGAAATCTGTTGGTCATTATGATTACCATACTAGTTTTAAAGCCACTCAGTGGGGAACATGACGTTTATTGTCATTAATAAGGATAAGGATTATTTCAGAGTTGGGATCGTACCCACATATGGGCTACCTATAAATCCTTGTTAAAGAGGAATTAGAAACCACATAGTTCGAGAATTTAAGATATAGTTTAACGTCATATGGGACAGATGATAAATAATGGTTCATATGCTTGATCCTTAGAAAGGCTTCCTATATACTATACTTTTAAGGCAGAGATCAAAGTCCACGTAGTTCTATTAATAATTTCGGGGCATACATATGATTACAAACCCAAATAAAAGTGTCGTGGTTACTTTTACAGTCTAAGCTAATGTTCGTCATGCTCAGTGTGAGAAACAAGAGGTATCAGTAAACCTGACAATTTCGGCCATGAAAGAAGCGGTCACAAGGAATGATATGGGACTTATGTATGTGTGACTGCCCAAGTAGGTGAAGACTAGGATTTACTACCAAAAAGAAGCCTTGGAACAAGTTCCATAAAGTTATTCCAGATTTTTGGAGATTTGGATACTCTAACTTGGGGCCTACTCCTTAGGAGCATGCACAAATTATGGGGGACTTGGGGCTTACTCCTAAGGAGGATGCCCATTAACAGGGTCCATAACGGTACTTCTGTTTTATGGAGATTTAGATTCTTAATTTGGGGCAGACTCCTATGGAGGATGCCTAGATTAAAGGGGACTTTAAATTATGACTGGGGATTACTCTTGAGAAAGAGGTGCAAAGCTTAAGGAAATTTGTAACTTGGGACTTACTCATGAGAAGGAGGCCCAGGTTAAGGGAAATTATGACTGGGGAATACTCTTAAAAAGGAAGCCCAAGTTAAGAGGACTTTTGATTGGGTTTTATTCCTGAGAAGGAATCCCAAATCAAATGAAATTATGACCAGGGCTTACTCCTAAGGAGGATACCCAAATTAATGATCTTCTCATCTTAAATGATGAGGATGAATGAAGGGAATCTCTAACCTTAGTGACAAAAATTTATGTAAATTACAAGGTTTTGAGAGATGTTCCATAGATTTTCTTTCAGATAAGAAAACCAACAAAGGAACTATGCCATGAATGGCTTGGAAAAGTGTTTTTGAGGCTAAATCTTGAAGAGGAGAGGTGAATGTGAAGAAAGTAAGTGAATTGGAAGGAGGTGTGCAAGTATTGGTCTGGCACACAAGTATACATGTGTGACATAAGTTCACTTGGGTGATAAAGAACCAGTGAAGTGATACTTGGGAAACATTGAATGAAATCCCTTTTTATCATCCCTAGAGGATTTCATATAAGTGGCGTGCAAGTTTCCATGAGAAGACTAGGTGTCGCACAAGTGTATGCATTTCCTTTAAGGGATGGACACTTAGGCACGTAAGATTTAATGAGTTCTATCAATGAGGCATTATTATTCCTCTTCATATCTTCCATTATAGGTAAGAAATTACCTTAGAATTGTTCGAGAGACTTCAAGTAGTGACCAGAGATTAATTCTGAGTTTTGTATTTTTCATCCTCGAAATGGGGGCCCATAGTGGGTATATATAGGCCATTGATGACCTTGGGGGAAAAATTGAATAGGGCATGCAAGTGACTTGCACGACCCATATGTGGCATGAATGTATAATTTCTCGACCATGATAAAACTTGCGAGACCCACTCTTAAAGAGTTTCTTGTTCATTCCTTTGTCAATTTTGGATGTTTTTTCAAATGATGAATCTCTTTGTGCTTAAGGTATTTCCCTTTTTCATTTGATAGTGTCTGTGATGGATAGGAGCATCAACAAAAGTCCCCCATCAGAGTTGGATCCGAAAAAGAAAAGAGGATTTGACTCTGAGGTAATGGAGAAAACCAAGGAATTTAGGTCGCACTGGTTTCGAGTGCGTATGTAGCGGTGCACAGGTGCTATCTGTGCAGTGTATGGAACGGAGGGGTACATCCTTTCCCATAAATATGCAGAACCACATCGTACAAAGAACTCAGTTTCGAACACTCCTGAGCTCCCAGTGCGCAAATAACTCTCGTTGTGCAGGTGCGGCTGCCCATCGTTCATTACATCATCTAAATTGTGTGGTGCTTTTGCAGAGGTATTTGGAATTGAGTGGTGACATCTACACTCCCATACTTGTATGACCGGATTAGATTTGTGTGCCAACATGGGACTTGCACGCCTTAATGTGTTAACCATTTTATTTAATTTCTTCACAAATTTTATTAAAATAAACTTTCTTAAAAGTTGATTATCTGATGTTTGTGTAGATTAAATGGTTCCCAAAAGAATTGGAATGGCAGATGAGCTGGACAGCAAGCGGATTGATGACATGATGAATTTTGTTGGCCTTGATTACTATAATATATGTGACAACACTCTCCCATATTTGACCAAGTACTTGAAGAAGTATCATCTTAATTTCCCATAGAGCATCTACCTGCCTCTGTATGGCCATGGTCGTCTTTATAGAGTCAATGTTTCAGATGCAAATAACTATATGTCTGAGATGTCTCCACACTACTAGTCCTCTATTTTGGTTATGTTGTGCATTAAGAGCATAAAAAATGGTGTGAACATTAAAATTTATCCACCATTCCATTTACTTGAAAATATGAAAATGGAAAATCAATGGGATGATATGTTTTCCACAGCCGATTGGTGGATAGTAGACTATCATGATGTTAGAACAATATCTGAAAAGATTACTCTCTCCAAATGGATCTTGACTTCTAATGGTCCATTCTCAAATCCATGTATCCATATTCCAAGTCTCTTGGATAGAAACAGATTCAATTTTTGATCAGCAGAAAATTTTCTCAAACTGCGCTCACGAACATTCTTTTGCAATTGTTCCAAGAAGAGCTGACATCACTTCGTTTCTTGTTGTATCTAGTTGAATGAATGAATTCCAGGTGGCTGCTGATGAGCCTTGGGATGCCGTGAATCGAATGAAGAGTTATGTTGAAAGCCACTTGTAATTCTTTGAAAAGAGAAGATAATCCAATATGTGGATGTCCTTCTAACTCTTTGTGAATCAATGAAAAACACTTTCCTCTTCAATTATTTGTTCATGAATTCTCTTGATAACTGCTTTAAATTTTTACCTAAGCCAATGGGCCTAGTAAGCACAGTTTGATTTTTTACTAGGATTATAAAAATAACCCTACAAACTTTTAATCTTTTTATTTCTCAATATTACCTAAATTATACAAAATGTATGTTTATTGAACTGGGATATGACTTTTGTTCAGTGTTCCCTTGTCTTTTGTGGGTAGTTTAAAGTCTTTCACGTCAGACATTAAAAGGTTAATGTTTAAGGTCGAATATATTTGACCTAATGGAAAATGGAATGATTCAATTCATTGATAATTCATCTGAAAACATATTACCACATTCAAGTATGGGGGAAAACATGTAAACTATAAATCCAGAAATATTGAATATGAGGAATGATATGAAAAAATGGATAAAAGGCCTTAGAATAAGTATTTACTAGGAGTGAAGTTACCATTATTTAACAAACCCATTAGGGGGTTGAATTATGTTGGGCCACTTAATGAAATTGGCTGCATAGTCAAATAATAGCATCTTTTGGATGAAATTTCCATTATGTAGACAACTTATGCAAGGCCACCTAGGGGAACATGCTGCATAGTCCGGAAAAAGAACTCTAAAAAATTTTACTTTTCTATTGCTAAAAATCCAGTGAAAGATTATGGAGATTCAAATTTTCCAAATCATAAAGTCTGCTATATGGAGAATGGTACTTGAATATAGGGAGGATATTTCCAATCAAGATTTTCAAAGAATTGGATGAATGTCACTCCTGTGAAGATCTGACCCAAACATAAGGAAGGTAAATATAAACCATATACTTAAATACTTTTAGATCATGAAAAAGTGTATTGGAAAAATATGTTAGGGATGGATAATTTTGTAGATCCCTACATATTGTCACTGAGACATATAGGGGAAAAAGTGATTTTCCTCCCAAGAATGAAGTTACCCTTATTGGTCAAACCTGTTAGGGGGTCGAATTATGCAGGGCCACGTAAGGTCATTGGCTGAATAATCAAATAATATCATCTTTTGGCTGATAGGTCCATTATGTATACTACTTATGCAAGGCCACCTAATGGCACGTGCTGCATAGTCAGACAAAAGAATTCCCAAGTATCAAACATTTTGTGACCAGAAGTCAAGAAAAGGGTTATAGAGATCTGGAAGTATTTAAGGATAGGATTATAACACATAAAAATGACTATTTTCTGATGCATGATGGAGATACGTAGACCAATGCTAACCATAATCATGTTGTGGATGGGTCCTGAATTAAGGTACTGGACTTCACTACGTATCCCATAAGGATGGTAATCAAGCCATAATGTAACACCCTGATATTTTATGAGATATATTATTTTTATGTCATCTATTATACACTACACGAATATTAGCTTGTACTATACGCACCACCGTATTAGCTTGCAGTATACGCAACACTATTCTTGGATCGTGTTATACACAATTTCATGTTCATTTTGTGGAAATTATTCTACGTAACATTAAGTATAGATTTTTTTAATGAATAAGGGATATAAGTTTTTAATTATGTTATACACAACACCAAAGGGAGATTTCACTACACGCAACCCTGACCTAACTTACCTTACACGTAATCGCGACCTTCCTCGATAGTGGGTGTTGTACGCAAAAACCAGATTCACTAAACAACAATATATTGTTATAATATTATCACGAAATATCCATTATGAATAGTATTAACCGAATTTGGAATTTTATAACATTATTATTCATCTTACATATTTTATAGAACATGGTATGAGAACAAAATAAATTTTTCGGGTAAAATAAGTATTTTTCAAAAAAATGCATGTTTGCCGCCTTTTGATGGCGCACCAACATTAAATCTAGTTTTTGACATTTTTATAAGTTCAATTTGAAAAAATAAAATTCTTATTTGGAATTAGGATATAAAAATTTACTTTGGATAAATTTTTCATATTATTCTGATAACTTTCAGATTTCAATGAATAGTAAAAACACGATATATTTTAATTAAAAACAACTTTTTCATCGCCATAATTTATATGGTTAAATTATAATAATGAATTATTTGAAAGTATAAATAGAATATATTTTTACCATTTAATATAATTTATGTCATTAGAATTAATTTTACATTGAATTCAAAGGTAAAAACATTTCAATCTTTGGTAATGTTTTAACTTTTAAAACCCGTTTTATTGACATTGGGTTTAATTTTAAATTAATTACTGCATCTTCTGTGGTTTAAATTTTGAAAAATGGCTTCCGTATTTGGAATCCGTGGGTCCAAATTCTGTTAATAGGTTACTTTTATTTGTTTTGATATCATGAATAGTAACTATAGTAATTTTTATTTACTGTAGGTAATGGCAAATTAGGTAATTAAGAATAAATATAGGATTATAAAATTACCCTAACACTTTCAAAAATCCCATTGGATGACTAAAAGTCGACCCATATCACATAAGGGTAGGAATAGATTCATTTCTTGGACTTTTGACAATGAAATAATATAATTATTATTAAAACCAAAGAAAGTGACAACATGTCACTCTGTTAAATATTATAAGTATAATAATTTTTATTTCGTGATAAACTTCATGAATCTTAGATCATGAATAGTCTCGAAAATTTTAATACAATTATCTACATCATATGAATTTATTTATAATTTTTAGGGATTAAATAATTATCATTAATTATGACACAATAGTGATGTTGAAATTATTTTATTGATTGAATTGTCAAATAAATGATTCTAAAAGTATTAAAATAAATATTATATGAACTATTTAATGTGCTCCAATAATCTTCTAGATACAAATGACTTGATATGAATCTATTAAATATTATTGTTCGAACATATATTCTGTATATATGTTATTTAAACTCAAATAAATGAATAGAGTCAAAATTGCCACTATTGTTAATTTATAGAAATTTCATATTATAAAATTGTTTAAAAATCACAAAAATATTTAAAAAAATATAAATTAAAATTTATAGGGTCGAAAATGTAATAAAGTATACAATTATGGAAAATTCACAACATATAAGTAATTATTTATAATGATTTAAAATTTTGAATATTATTACCACAATTAAAATTAAATAGATTATATAAGGATAAATCAAGTTGATTATGTTTAAAATAAATTCCAAACCTATATAAATTTTATTTTTTGATGAGATTACAACCCTATCTCATCTAAGCTTCATATATGAGTCATTTTTTGAGGTTTTTATGTGGGGATGGAAATTATTATAAATTAATATTTCTTATAATTCCAAAGGTGCCCCTCTCCTCCCTAATAAAAGGGAACCTCCTCCCTCTCCTCCTCACACCACTCTGAGCCTTCAAGCTCAGAAAAACTCTGACAATTCCTCTTCTCAACCACTCTAGTTATATCATATAGGTTCTGGTCTTCTCAAAAGACCAACCCTAGTGCCCTAAAAAGAATTTTAAAGGAGGTGCATCGAAGAAGAGGTAATATATGTTACCGATTCTTTCAAATTTATTTCTTCTTATACTTCCAATTATTTAGTTGTTTCATTATGAATTAATAACATCAGTATCACTCATATACTAATATATTATTATAAATATGAAACAAGCCTATTCTACCTTCTATCCATCCTATGGAAAACGAAATCATCACGTGTGCGTACGTATGGAATACCGTCTCAACGCTGTGTTGTAATCTTTTTTTCCAACACCACCTTACTTGGATGGGTATAATGATGTAAAGAATAACTATATGTAATTATTTTAACGTGATATTGATTCTGAAATAGTATACATACACTTTAATACAATTCCACAATCATGGGAACGATATCATCGCTCGTGCGTACATACGGACTACCGTCTCCACGAACGCGATGAGATTCATTCTTCATGTTAACCATTCATGAATGACTATAAAGTATATATAATGAATAATAATGAAATATATGGAATAATAATGCTACTGGATTTATGTATATATATATATATATATTTATGTATTTCATCTATTTAATTCCACTCAATTCAATAAGGAAACGAAAACAGCATTCATGCGTACGTACGGCCTACCGTCTCCATAAACGGTGTATTTCATTCCATTTATCAATCTATCATATATATGTATATGCTGAATATTTATTATATATAAATAATTTATTACATTATGAAATTAAGGAAATCATGATATAAGTAATAATATCAAGAACAACAAGTCGAAACACGTACGTTAAATGAAACGATTTTACCTAAAACGCTGCTTTAAAATGGATTTACAAAAGAATGGGTAATATAAAGTCATAAGTGAACCATATATAATATCATAACAATGAATATGATTATGTAATAATTAAATGAAATTATTTAATTCATTAAACAAGAAGTTCGGATACGTACTAAGCTTATCGGACCTATGGTAAGAGATAACTTTTCCAATATCATTTTTTTTATCCGAGATTGCATAAATGTATGTATTTACTGGGGTCATATTTATCATCCATGTCCCAATATTCTAAAAATGGTTCCATGTATGTTTAAATTCCTTTTTACCCATTTTTTACTTTTACTACATGTTATGTAAGGAATCTTTCTTTTACGAGGTACTTTTGGATTATTCCGGAAAAAGTACGAGAAGAATGATTGTTTAACTTATACTGCATGAAATGATTTTTACAGTTTTATAAAGCCTTATTTCCATGAATCTTCCTCCAAAACATTAAATGGCTATTTTCAACAAAATCCTTTTCTTTTAAAATAGCTTGGAATTTTGTGAAAAGAAAATTATTTTGAAGAAGAAAGGATATTTTCAACAAGAATTCATTTCAAGTGTTTTATCAAAACCATTTTCCCTCAAAGTTGACATTATTTCATATCTATATGTTTAAAATATAATGTCTCTATGATTTATATGGTTTCAATTTTCTAATGATGAAATGATATCCATTTGTTTATATGTATTATGTTATGATGGGATGATGTTTATGAAACCCATTTTATTCATTGGGTAATGATGAATGATTTATGTTCATGTTGTGGCACACATAAGAATGATTTCATTATGAGATGGGTGGGACCTATATCTCCCTCCAATTTATTGGGTAAAGATTTATATCTCATGAGATAGACATGGCTGGAATGGTATGTTAATCTGGTTCAGTGTTACAGGACTGGAACAAGGAGTGAACTCGATTCATAATGGGACTTTGTCCACTAAGATGGTCTTGGCAGCAATGCCTTGGATACTATGGAAATCATGACATGTGATTAATGGATAACACAATTACATGTCTTGTTACCATGCTAGTTTATCATGATTAATGTTCCTCTATGATATATGCCTTGTGTACTTCCATGATTTATGTCGTTGCTCATGATTTTGATGTTTAGATTTTATGATCAAGTTTTTGCATTCAAATGTTTATGGATTGTTTTATGTTCTATATGCTTACCCTTACTGAGAATTTTAGCTCAACCTTAATATGTTTTCTTTTCCCCAAGATTTAGATAAAAGTTTTAGGTAAGAAAACAAAAGGGGATGATCTTTATGGGAGATTTTTAAGATCTTTCACCACGATTAGAAGACTATTTTCCGAGTTTCCCAAGACAATAAACTATTACAATCCTTGTGTGTCTATTTTTGTTATGTATTAAGTGTTCTGAAAAAGTATTGTAATGTCCATGTACGTCAAGCTTTGGGTCTCTACATTTGGTATCGGAGGAACATTTTAGTTAACCTTTGGAAACTAGGATGCAAAAACTTTAGTGAGATTCCTAGAGATATTTCTATGGTATGTCTATGGATGTCTCTAAGGTTAAGTATAAGTATAGGTTATAGTCCTAGAATTATGGTAACGATATTAGAATTAAACCTAAGATTTCGAATATCGAAGGTACTTACCGTTTATTATGTTGTTTCCTTAGCATGGTTTTTTCCTCTCACACTATTCTTTTTGGGTTTTAGATGATGGCTGGAACCCGAAGGAACCGTGTTAATCAATGTAATGAAAAGTGCAATGATTTTCTTCTTGAGCAACCGAAAGTGATGGGATATGCAGTGAAAAATCTTATTTCTATAATTACACAGGCTATGAATTATTTTGGATTTCCAAATGATCAGAGAAGAGAACAATATTCTATTAAGTCCTTCATGAGGCAACACCCACCATCTTTCAATGGGTCTTCAGATCTACTTGTCGCGGGACAATGGATTAGTACCATTGAAATGATATTTTCCATACATCACTATTCAAAACATGAAAAAGTAATTTTAGTTGTTTACCTTTTAGAAGGTGAAGCTGTAGAGACCCGAAGCTTGACATACATGGACATTACATTACTTTTGCGGAATACATAATACATAACAAAAATAGACACACAAGGACTGTTATAGTTTAGTGTCTTTGGAAAATCGGAATAAAATCTTCTAATCGTTGTGAAAGATCTTCAACATCACCCATAAAGATCTTCCCCTTTTTTCCTACCTAAAACCTTTCTTTATATCTTGGGGAAAATAAAACATAAAAAGGTTGAGATCAAATGCTAAGTAAGGGTAATCATGGATAAAATAAAACATACTATATACATTTGAACTTAAAAACATGAACGTAATGATTAAACATCAAAAGCTACAACAATTACATAAATCATGAATGTACGTAAGGCATAGATCATAAAGAAACATTAAGAATGATAAAATATAATGGGAATAAAACATGTAAGTGTGGAAACCATTAATCACATGATATTATTTCCATATTAGCCAAGGCATTACTGCCAAGACCATCTTAGTGGACAAAGTCCCTTTCTGAATTTAGTTCACTCCTTGTTCCAGTCCAGTATTACTGAACCTGTTTAACTTTCCGTTCCAGCCATGTTTATCTCATGAGATATAAATATTTACCCAATGCATTGGAGGTAGATATAGGTCCCACCAATCTCATAGTGAAATCATTCTTACTTGTGCCACAAAATAAACTTAAAACATTCATCATAACCCAATGAATAAAATGGGTTTCATAAACATCATCCAATCATAACATAGTCCATATAAAAGAAATGGATATCATTTCATAATATGAAAAGTGAAACCATGTAAATCATAGAGACATTATATGTAAAACATATACATATGAAATGATTTCATTTTGGAAAGAAAATGGTTTTGATAAAACACTTGATGTGAATTCTTGAGGAAAATATCCTTTCTTCATTAAAATCATTTTCTTTTCACAAAATGTCATGAATTTTCAAAAAAAAAGGATTTTCTTGAAAATATTCATTAAATATTTTTGAGGAAGCTTCATGAAAATCACCCTTTATAAAACCGTAAAAATCCGTTCATGCCGTATAAGTTAAAAAAACATTCTTCTCGTACTTTTTCCGGAAAAGTCAAAAAGTACCTCGTACATAAAACGACAAATGATTTCTTTCATATACTTTAATAAAAACTCACCTAAGGGTAAAATTGGATTTAAAAAATTGTAGGTGGATGGAAACAATATTAAATATTGAGGGAACATGGATTTGGATGATAAAATACAACCCAGTAAATACCAAAGTATAAACAATCTCGGATAAAAATGAGATTGTGATATTTTCCCTTACCTTATGTCTGATATAATTCGTATGTATCCGAACCACCTGTATAATGATTTAAATAATGTCATTGACTTATTAAAGAATCATATTCATTGTTATGATATCATATATGGTTTACTTATGACTTTATATTACCCTTTCTTTAGTAAATTCCATGTTAAAGAGCGTTTTGGGTAAAATCGTTTCATTTGTCGTTCGTGTTTTGACTTTTAATTATTCATATGATTAATTAGATAATGATTACTTAATTACAGAATATAAAACATGATTTATATATAATATATATTCAGAATATACATATATATAATAGATCGATAAATGGAAAGAAATACACCGTTCATGGAGACGGTAGGCCGTATGTACACATGAACGCTGTTTTAATTTCCTTATTGAGTTGAATGGAATTAAGTAGATGACATAAATATATATATATATATATACATAAATACAGTAGCTTTATAATGTCATATATTTCATTATTATTGCTTATATATACTTTATAATCATTCTTAAATGGTTAACATGGAGAATGAATCTGATCGCGTCGTAGAGACGGTAGTCTGTACGTACGCACGAGCGATGATATCGTTCCCATAATTATTGAATTGAATTGGATAAGATGATAAAAAAAATCATAATCATTATGATTTTATAATAACTATGTATATTTATTCTTTACACCATTATACCCATCCATGTAAGGTGGTGTTGGAAAAACAGATTACACCACGGTGTGGAGACGGTATTCCGTACGTACGCACGCGCAGTGATTTCGTTTTCCGTAGGATGGATAGATGGTGAAATAGGTTTGTTTCATACTTATAATAAAATATCATTATATTATTGATACTTATGTTATTACTTCATAATGAAACAACTAAATAAGAAGAAGTAGAAGAAGAAATAAAGTTGAAAGAATTGGTAACGGATATTACCTCTTCTTTGAATCGCCTCTTTGAGACCTCCTCTTAGGGCACTAAAATTGGTATTTGAAGAAGACCATGGCCTCTATGATGTTTCTAGGGAAGTGTAGAAGAGAATTGGGCAGGGTTTGTCCGAGCATGAAGGCTCAATGTGGTGTGAGGAAGAGAGGGAGGAGTTTCCCTTTTATAAGGGAGGAGAGGGGCACCTTTGGAAAACTAAAAATATTATTTTATTATAAAGTCATATTCGGTTTTAAATAGCTCAAAATTGATTTATTTCGAAGCTAAGGTGGGGATGTGTCGAAATAATTTCTTCCAATAGAATTTAGACAAGTTTAGGCTCCTATTTTAACCTTATCATTTATATTTAACTTTAAGTTAGATAATTTTACTTTTACCATGTCTTTCTGGGTTCTTACACTATAAGGTTAATAAACTTACTATAACAAGCCAAACGAACCCCAAGTTGTTTATTATTGATATATATAACCTTATATAAGTCATGTTTCCGAAACTTAGATTTCTAGGAATAAAATAACAATTAATAATATAATATTTGTTTTAAAAACTATTTTATGTCAATTTTGACACTATTTAGTAATTGATTTTTGTGAAAATCATAACAGAACTATTAGTTCGAAAAAAGATAATTAAATCAATACTAACATGTCATATTAACCTATAAAATTATTGTAATTTATAAAAAGTCTCAAATTACATTTATTTGGGTATTTATAACATCAATTATGTCAATATTTCATTAATAAAATAATTACTGCATCATCATTGTGTCATATATAAATTAAATTATTTAATATCTAAAAATTACAAATTGAATATAATTATTTAGGAAATCTTCTTAGCTTTCTAATGAATATTTATAGTCTAATTTATCTTATTTATAACCCTATCGTAAAAATGATTTTCTTATTAAACATTGATTTTAACTATTTTAACCCTTCTTTAAATAAATTAATAATAAATGTCCAAATCTAATCCAAGTGGGCCTAAATGGTCATATTTTATTCCTAAGGTTTTTTTGGCCGAATTAAACTTATCCAATAGAATTAGGACACGTTTTAGGGTAATAATAATATCATTTTTACCCCTAATAACCCTATTTACTTTTAACCATGGTAAAAAAAGTAAAAAGTTACTATTCAACAAAAAATATTTTCGTCTTATTGAACCACATTTTAATTACTGACATCAACCCTGTCTGTCGGATTTGTGAAATTCCACTCACAGAAGCGGTAAAATTAAGTTTTATGAAAAATTCATTTTTTTTAACTACCACTTAGTGGTTTCACTATTCATCAAAAAATGATTGTTTCCAGAAAAATACCAAAAATTAGGCCTAAGATATATTTGATATTATAAACTCAAAAATGATGTATATTTACCAAATTCAAAACATATCAGTTTCCTTAATTAATTTAAAAATTAATTCCTGTCGTCAAAACAAATAGCGTGTTCTTAAGAGATAATAACTATCAAAAGATTGACACTTGTTTATGTCTGGTATAAATGTAAAATTACATCCAATGACCAAAATTGTATTAAATTGTAAAAATATATTCTAAATATACTTTAAAACCACTCGAATTAATAATTTATCACTATTAACTATTTTGATTAAAAATGTTGTTTTTAAAATTTAGTAATTTTCACTATTCATCAGAAAATGAAAGTTATCTGAAAAGTACCAAAATTTCACCCTAAGATAATTTCGATATTCCAAATCCCAAAATGAAGTCCATTTTGAAAAATAAAATTTACAAAATTTCAAAAAGTGCTTATTACTATTCATAACGGCTAGTTTTAATAATATTTTAATAGCATATCGTTGTTTAGTGAAACTCGATATTGCGTACTACACGCGCTATCGAGGAAGGTCGTGATTGCGTGTAATGAAAGGTAAGTCAAGGATGTGTGTCGTGCAACCTCCTTTTGGTGTAGCGTACAACACAAGACATTAATGAAATTAAAAAGAATATTTTTCATAAAATCTCGGGGTGTTACATTCTACCCCCCTTAAAATGAATTTCGCCCTCGAACGTCGTCAGGGTTATAAATGGATTACTACTCGAAAGTTTCTTTAATAGAAACCCACATTGTAAAAAGGAATACCGAAACCAATCTTTAAAAACAAATGTATGAAACGTAATGGTTACCCAAATAAACTAATCACTGGGTTTCCACATAGGTGAAAATATGGATATATAAGAGAAATCTAACCATCATGTTCAGATGGAGAGTGGTAGAGAACATGGTTATGGAAAAGCCAGCAATCACCAAGCCATAAATTTTTGATGATCTAAGGTACCATCTGATTCATCAGATATAAGAGCACTAGGACAACATTTTTGGTTTTCAAGATCATTTCCCTAAAGTTGATGAAATTGGAATTAGAAGAAATACTTTCATGATTTTAGTACAGTCTCACTGTTGGTCGTTAATTGGACAATTTCCACATCATCTCTTAAAAAATGAAGTTGAATTTATCATTCGTGATGTGTTAGCAGATCATGTGATAGAATGATGGGTTATTCCATCTGTCGCAAACAAAAGGTTACAAAAGTTGTCAAAAAAATACATAAGTCCATATATAGTGAGATTAATCATATATGGTTCCTAAAATGGACATATAATTCATATATCATACTGCTTAATATAATAAAACTATTTTCTACTAAAGAGGGACTTCCTGTAGGCCAGTGGTAGGCGATAAAGGCCAGTCACAATTCGGTTTTGGGTTCGATACCCACAGCCTTGTCCGACGCGATGGGCCGTCGCCCATCCTACAGGTTTTCCTTTTTCTAAAACTATATTACTATAACATCCCATCAATAATATAGAAAAAACTTCTATCCTTAAACCATACTAACTAATGTCCAACATAATCCATTCCAATCTTTAGTCTTATCCATAATACTGCAGTCCACTCTCATAAAATAGTGAAAACGAATACCAGATATTTAATACCATCGTTGATCCCCATATATCATAAGATATGTCTTCTTGGTCACATTCCAAACATTCGAAGGCCTCAATCATGTATTCTCTTGAAAAATGAATACCCATTGAACCTTAGTGAAAACATGAATGCTGTTAAAAGTTATCTCATTCCACATACCAAAATCCTCAAAATTTTATATATTCAAACCATGATATCACTTAGTCCTTATATCAATCATGAGCTCATTAATACTGTCAAACATTTCATTTTCTCGTTTTCCCTTCATTATGCGCATATCATCTTTTTTTCCAAAAAATATCTCAATCACTTTCCATGGTTACCGGTATCATAAAATTATTGAAAACCACAATAGACCAATATATAAATATTCCAATATTACATGATACTATATAAAACATTATTTTGGAATCCTGTTACATAAACACTCAATAATTCCATCGCATCATTGTCATATTCAACATCGCCAATAATAATCGCATGTGACTTCCCTTTGTCCTATTACTTAAGTGGTTTCTCGTGTCGATCATCACTAACCCTTGGATTAGTGCATTTATTATCATAATTCCCCATTTCCTTGCACTTGAAGCATTGAAGTGTTGGTGGTGCGTTCTCTATAGTCTTTTCTTTATTCACATCATTAGAAACCCTTTTTCCATTACTTTGACACTTAGCTGCTTAATGACCTTCTTTTCCACACATAAAACATTTTATAGTCCCATTAAGAAAATATCCACCATGCTTCTTACCACACTTTGAGCATAAAGAAACATTCATCTTCTTTTCACCATTATTCTGAGACTTCTCCTTGAAGTCCATCTTTCGTTTCATGCCAAAACTATGAGATGGATAAGTAACACCGACTTCCATTTCTACCTTGATAGCACAACGCACAATTTCTTCATAGCTACTGAAGACTCTTATAGATAATGCCCTTCAAAGATGTGGTTTTATGCCACTGAAGAATCGATCAAATTTACTTTCAGGTTGGATGATAAATCCAGATGCATACCTTTCAAGCCTTGTAAAATTCGCTTCGTATATACCAACAAATTCATCATCCTTTTTCTTTAGTTCAAGACACTCATTCTCCATCATTGATCGAAGAATACGAGGTAAGTACTTATTAAAAAATAAGTTCTTGAACTCGCCCCATCCCATGGACTCAATTTCATCTCTTGGCCTCATATTCTTGATAAGATTCCACCATTGATCATCATCACCTTCCAAACGATACACTGCTAAGATGACTTTATCATGTTCAGAACATTGAAGAAATGATAATATCTTTTCAGTAGTACTGATCCATTGTTCCGCAACAAGTGGATCAGAAGACCCACTGAAAGAAGGTGGATGTTGCCTCATGAAGGACTCAAAAGAATATTGTTCCCTTCTCTGCTCATTTCGAAGTCCATAATGATTCATAGCTTGTGTAAGTATGGAAATAAGATTTTGCACTCCATCTCCCATAACATTTGTTTGTTTCGGAGGAAAATCATTGCATTGTCCATTACATTGATCAACACGGTTCCTTCAGGTTCCAGCCATCATCTAAAACCCAAAAAGAATAGTGTGAGAGGAAAAAATCACGCTAGGGAAAACAATATAATAAAGGGGGAGTACATTCAATATCTAACATCTTGGGTTACCGTAATTCTATTACTATAACCTATACTTGACCTTAGGGACATCCCTATACATACCTTAGAAATAAATCTAGGTATCTTACTAAAGTTCTCGCATCCTAGATTCCAAAGTTCTACTAAAGCTTTCCTATGATACCAACTATATAGACCCGAAGCTTGGCGTACATGGACATTACATTACTTTTGCGGAATACATAATACATAACAAAAATAGACACACAAGGACCATAAGAGTTTAGTGTCTTTGGAAACTCAGAAATAAATATTCTAATCATGGTGAAAGATCTTCAACATCCCCCATAAAGATCTTCCCCTTTTTTTCTTACCTAAAACCTTTCTTTATATCCTGGGGAAAAAACATAAAAAGGGTGAGCTCAAATTCTCATTAAGGGTATGCATGGATAAAATAAAACATAATATATACATTTGAACTTAAAAACATGAACATAATGTTTAAACATCAAAATATTGAGCAGTGACATAAAACATGGAAGTACGTAAGGCATAGATCATAAAGAAACAATAAGAATGATAAAATAGCATGGGAATAAAACATGTAATTGTGGAAATCATTAAGCACATGATATGATTTCCATATTGGCTAAGGCATTGCTGCCAAGACCATCATAGTGGACAAAGTCCCTTTATGAATCGAGTTCACTCCTCGTTCCAATCCTGTATTACTGAACCTGTTTAACTTGTTGTTCCAGCCATGTCTATATCATGAAATATAAATCTTTTCCCAATGCATCGGAGGGGGGAATAGGTCCCACCCATCTCATAGTGAAATCATTCTTACATGTGCCACAAAATAAACATAAACCATTCATCATAACCCAAAGAATAAAATGGGTTTCATAAACATCACCCCATCATAACTTAATCCATATAAAAGAAATGGATATAAATTCATAATAAGAAAAGTGAACGATGTAAATCATAGATACAGTATACGTAAAACATACACATATGAAATAATTTCCTTTTAGATGGAAAATGGTTTTGATAAAACACTTGAAATGAATTCTTGAGGAAAATATCCTTTCTTCTTTAAAGTCATTTTCTTTTCACAAAATTTCATGCATTTAAAAAAATTATTTTCTTGAAAATAGTTATTAAATATTTTTGAGGAAGCTTCATGAAAATCATGCTTTATAAAACTGTAAAAATCTATCCATGTCGTATAAGTTAAAAAAATATTCTTCTCATACTTTTTCCAGAAAAGTCAAAAAGTACCTCGTACGAAAAACGAAAAAATATAATTTTAATATAATTTACTAAAAACTCAAAGAAGGGTAAAATTGGATTTAAACAATTGTAGGTGGATGGATACAATATTACATATTGAGGGAACATGGATGTGGATGATAAAATACACCCCAATAAATACCAAAGTATAAACAATCTCGGATAAAAATGAGATTGTGATATTTTCCCTTACCTTATGTATGATATGATTCATTTGTATCCGAACCTCTTGTATAATGATTTAAATAATGTCATTGAATTATTACAGAATCATATTTATTGTTATGATATCATATATGGTTCACTTATGACTTTATATTACCCGTTCTTTTGTAAATTCCATGTTAAAGAGCATTTTGGGTAAAATCGTTTCATTTGTCGTTCGTTTTTTGACTTTTAATTATTCATACGATTAATTAGATCATAATTACATAATTCCAGAATATAAAACATGATTTATATATAATATATACTCAGAATATACATATATATATAATAGATCGATATATGGAAATAAATACACCGTTCATGGAGACGGTAGGCCGTACGTACGCATGAACGTTGTTTTCATTTCCTTATTGAGTTAAGTGGAATTAAGTAGATGACATAAATATATATATACATAAATACATTAGCTTTATAATGTCGTATATTTCATTATTATTTGCTTTTATATACTTTATAATCATTCTTAAATGGTTAACATGGAGAATGAATCTCATCGCGTCGTGGAGACGGTAGTCCGTACGTACGCACGAGCGATGATATTATTCCCATAATTAATGAATTGAATTGGATAGGATAATACAATATATCATAATCAGTATGATGTTATTATAACTATTTATAGTTATTCTTTACACCATTATACACATCCATGTAAGTTGGTGTTGGAAAAACTTATTACACCACAGCGTGGAGACGGTATTCCGTACGTACGCACGCGTGGTAATTTCATTTTCCGTAGGATGGATAGATGGTGAAATAGGGTTGTTTCATACTTATAATAACATATCATTATGTGAGTGATACTGATGTCATTACTTCATAATGAAACAACTAAATAAGAAGAAGTACAAGAAGAAATAAAGTTGAACGAATCGGTAACAGACATTACCTCTTCTTTGAAGCGCCTCTTTGTGACCTCCTCTTAGGGCAATAAAATTTGTTTTTGAAGAAGACCGTGACCTCTAGGATGTTTCTAGGGATTTTTATAAGATAATTTGGCAGTGTTTGGCCGAGCTTGAAGGCTCAATGTGGTGTCAAGAAGAGAGGGAGGAGGTTCCCTTTTACAAGGGAGGAGAGGGGAACCTTTGGAAAAAAAATATTATTTTATTATAAAGTCATATTCGGTTTTAAATAGCTCCAAATTGATCTATTTATAATCTAAGGTGGGTTTGGGTCGAAATACTATCATCCAATAGAATTTATACATGTTTAGGTTCCTATTTTAACCTTATCATTTATATTTAACTTTAAGTTAGATAATTTTACTTTTACCGTGTCTTTTTGTGTTCTTACACTATAAGGTTAATAAACTTACTATAACAAGACAAACGAACCACAAGTTTTTTATTATTAATATATATAACCTAATCTAAGTCATTTTGCCGAACCTTAGTTTTTTAGGAATAAAATAACAATTAATAATATAATATTTTTTAAAAAAACTATTTTATGTCAATTTTGTCACTATTTAGTAATTGATTTTTGTGAAAATAATAACAGAATGATTAGTTAAAAAAAAGTTAATTAAATCAATAATAACATGTGATATTAACCTATAAAATTAGATTAATTAACAAAAAGTCTCAAATTACATTTCTTTGGGTATTTATAACATCAATTATGTCAATGTTTCATTAATAAAATAATTAATGCATCATCATTGTTTCATAAATAAATTAAATTATTTAATGTATAAATATTACAAATTAAATATAATTATGTAGGAAAGTTTTCTATATTTCTAGTGAATATTTATAGTCGAATTTATCTTATGTATAACCCTATATTAAAAATGATTTACTTATTAAACATTGATTTTATCTATTTTAACCCTTCTTTAAATAAATTAATAATAAATGTCATAATCTAATCCATGTGGGCCTAAATGGCCATATATTATTCCTAAGGTTGTTTTGGGCCGAATTCAACTTATCCAATAGAATTAGTACATGTGTTAGGGTAATAATAATATCATTTTTACCCTTAATTACACTATTTACTTTTAACCGTGGTAAAAAAAGAAAAAAGTTACTATTCACCAAAAATTATTTTAATCTCATTGAAAAAAATTTTACATACTGACATCAACCGTGTCTCTAGGATTTTTGAAATTCCACTCACAGAAGTGGTAAAATTATGTTTTATGAAAAATTCATTTTTTAACTACCACTTAGTGGTTTCACTATTCATCAAAAAAATTAATGTTTCCAGAAAAATACCAAAAATTAGGCCTAACCTATATTTGATATTATGAACAGAAAAATGATTTCTATTTTACCAAATTCAAAACATATAATTTTCATTATTTAATTAAAAAATTAACTCCTGTCGTGAAAACAAATAGCGTGTTCTTAAGAGATAATAACTATCAAAAGATTGACACTTGTTTATGTCTGGTTTAAATGTAAAATTACATCCAATGACCAAAATTGTATTAAATTGTAAAAATATATTCTAAATATACTTTGAAACCACTCAAATTAATAATTTATCACTATTAATTATTTCATTTAAAAAGGTTGTTTATAAAAATTAATAATTTTCACTATTCATCAAAAAATGAAAGTTATCCGAAAAGTACCAAAATTTCACCCTAAGATAATTTCGATATTTAAAATCCAAAAATGATGTCAATTTTGAAAAATAAAATTTACAAAATTTCAAAAGGTGGTTTTTACTATTCATAACGGATAGTTTTAATAATATTTTAAAATCATATCGTTGTTTAGTGAAACTCGTTATTGCGTACTACATGCGCTATCGAGGAAGGTCGTGATTGCGTGTAATGAAAAGCAAGTAAAGGATGCATGTTGTGAATGCTCATTTTGGTGTAGCGTACAACACAAGTCATTAATGAAATTAAAAAGAATATTTTTCATAAAATCTCGGGGTGTTACAGAAGCAGACCAGTGGTGGACTCTAATTGAGAATACAAGGCCCCAAGATGAAATTTAATCCATGGAATGGGACAAGTTCAAGAACATGTTTTCTAGTAAGTAATTACCTCATATTCTTTGAAAAAATATGGAAAAGGAGTTTCTAGAGCTTAAGAAGAAGGATGATGAATCTGTTGGTATATACGAAGCGAATTTTACAAGACTTTCAAGGTATGCATCTGGCTTTATCATCCAACCTAAAAGTAAAGTTGATCGATTTTTTAGTGTCTTAAAACCAAGACTTCGAAGGGAATTAGCTATAAGAGTCTTCAGTAGCTATAAGGAAATTGTGTGTTGTGCTATCAAGGTAGAACTGGAAGTTTGTGTAACATCTCATTGTTTTGACAAGAAAAAAAAGATGTATTTCAAGGAGAAATCTCAGAATAATGGTGAAAATAAGATGAATGATTATTTATGTTAAATGTGTGGAAAAAAAGAACGGTGGAGATTGTCCTAAAGGGAGTAGAAAATGTTTTAAGTGTGGAACAGAAGGCCATCGAGCAGCTGAGTGTCGATGTAATGGAAAAAGGGAAGCTAATGATGTGAATAAAGAAAAGCCTGCAGAGAACGCACCACCAACACTTCAATGCTTCAAGTTAAATGAAATTGGGCATTATGCTAATCAATTACCTAATCCAAGGGTTTATGATGATCGATATGAGCAACCACTTTAGTCAAATGACAAAGGGAAGTCACATGCGATCACTATTGGTGATGTTGAATATGATAATGATGTGGTGGGATGATTAAGTGTTTATGTAATTAGATTCCAAAATAATTTTGTATATAGTATCATGGAATATTGGAATATATATGTGTTGGTATATTGTGGTTTTAAATAATTTTATGGTACCGGTAACCATGGAAAGTGATTGAGATATTTTGGAAAGCAAATGATATGCGCATAATGAAGGGATAAGGAGAAAATAAATTGTTTGATAGTATTCATGAGCACATGATTGATATAAGGACTATGTGATATCATGGTTTGAGTATATTGAATTTTTGGGATTTTGGTATGTGGAAAGAGTTAAATTTTGACAGCATTCATGTTTTCACTAAGGTTCAATGGGTAATAATTTTCCAAGAGAACACATGATTAAGGTATTCAAATGCTTGGAATGTGACCAAGAATATATATCTTATGATATATGGGGGATAAATGATGGTACTCATGTGCTTGTTATGTGACCTCTCATGTAATAATTTTCTTTACACAATGATATTGGACAGAAGTATTTTTGATAAGTTTAAAGGTTGGAATGGATTAATTTGGACATCAGGTAGAATTTTTTAAGGCCAGAATTTTTTTTGATATTATTTATGGAATATTATATTAATGTAGTTTTAGAAAAACGACAACATGCAGGATGGGAGACAACCCATCGCATCAGACAAGGGTATGGGAATCGAACCCACAACTGAACTGTGACAAGCCTTTATCACCTACCACTGGCCTACAGGAAGTCCATGTTTAGTATAAACCAGTTTTATTATATTAAGTAGTATGATATATGAAGTATAGGTCCATTTTAGGAACCATATTTGATTAATCTCACTATAAATGGACTTATGTATTTTTCATAACTTTTTCTAACCTTTTGTTTGAGACAGACGGGATAACCCCTCATTCTATCACATGATCTACTAACACTTCATGAATGACAAATTCAACTTCATTTCTTTAAGAGATGAATTGGAAACTGTCCAAGGAACGACCAACGGTGAGACTGTACCAATATCAAGAAAGTATTTCTTCTAATTCCAATTTCATCAACTTTAGGGAAATGATCCTGAAAACCAAAAATGTTGTC
Organism: Viscum album; assembly: GCA_963277665.1. Classification (NCBI taxonomy): domain Eukaryota; kingdom Viridiplantae; phylum Streptophyta; class Magnoliopsida; order Santalales; family Viscaceae; genus Viscum; species Viscum album. Next base: position 1,431,159,612 of record OY728152.1, read on the forward strand.
CATGTGCCCTTATATTCGATGAATCAGTTGGTACCTTATATCATCACAAATCTATGGCTTTGTGATTGCTGGATTTTTCATAGCCATGTTCTCTACAACTCTCCATCAGAACATGATGGTTAGAGTTCTCTTCCATATCCATATTCTCACCTATGTGGAAACCTAGTTATTAGTTAATTTGGGTAACCATTAAATTTCATACTTTTGTTTTTAAAGATTGGTTTTGGTATTCCTTTTTATGATGTGCGTTTCTATTAAAGAAACTTTCGAGTAGTAATCCATTTATAACCCCGACGAATTTCGAGGGAGAAATTCATTTTAAGGGGGGTAGAATGTATCACCCTGAGATTTTATGAGATATATTATTTTTATTTCATCTATTATGCACTACACCAACATTATCTTGTACTATACGCAACACCGTATTAGCTTGCAGTATACACAACAATATTCTTGGCTCGTGTTACACACAATTTCAAGTTCGTTTTGTGGAAATTATTCTACGTAACATTAAGTCTAGATTTTGTTTTATGTATAAATGAAATAATTTTTGAATTATTTTATACACAACACCAAAGGGAGATTTCACTACACACAACCCCGACTTGTCTTTCCTTACATGCAATCGCGACCTTCCTCGATAGCGTGTGTTGTACACAATACCCGATTTCACTAAACAACGATATATGGTTATAATATTATCACGAAATAGCCATTATGAATAGTATTAACTCAATTTCTAATATTTTAAAATTATTATTCATCTTACATATTTTCTAGAACATGATATGAGAACAATATAATTTTTTCAAGTAAAATAATTATTTTTCAAAAAATTGCAGTTTTTCTGCCTTGTGATGGTGCACCAACTTAAAATCTAGTTTTTGACATGTTTATAAGTTCAATTTGGAAAACTAAAATTATTCTTTTGAATCAGGATATAAAAAATTTACTTTGGATAAATTTTTCATATTATTATGATAACTTTCATATTTTAATGAATAGTAAAAACAGGCTATATTTTAATTAAAAACAACTTTTTTCATCGCCATAATTTATATGGTTAAATTATAATATTTAATGATTTGAATGTATAAATAGAATATATTTTTACCATTTAATATAATATATGTCATTAGCATTAATTTTACATTGAATTCATAGGTAAAAACATTTCAATCTTTGGCAATGTTTTAACTTTTAAAACACGTTTGCTTAACAACGGGATTAATTTTAAATTAATTACTGAAACTTTTGTGTTTTGAATTTTGAAAAATGGATTCCATATTTCGAATCAGTGGGTCCAAATTATGTTAATAGGTTTTTTTTGATATTTAAATAGTAACTACGGTAATTTTTATTTACTGCAGTTAATGGTAAATCAGGTAATTAAGGGTAAATATAGGATTATAAAATTATCCTAACACTTTTCAAAATGATATGGGATAAATAAAAGTCGACCTATATCGCCTAAGGGTCGGACTAGATTCATTTCATCGATTTTTTACAATGAAATAATATAATTATTATTAAAACCAAAGAAAATGACAACATAGTGATAAACTTCATGAAACATCGAACATGAATAGTATCCATAAATATAATACAATTATCTACATCATATGAATTTATTTATAATTTTTAGGGATTAAATAATTATCATTAATTAAGACACAATAGTGATGTTGAAATGATTTTATTGATTGAATTATCAAATAAATGATTTTAAAAGTATTAAAATAAATATTATATGAACTATTTAATGAGCTCCACTAATTTTATAGACACACATGACATTTTATGAATCTATTAAATATTTTTGTTCTAACATAACTTCTGTATATATTTTATTTAATCTCAAATAAATGAATAGTGTCAAAATTGACACTATTGTTAATTTATAGAAATTACATATTATAAAATTGTTTAAAAATAAAAAAAGTAATTAAATAAATATAAATTAAAATTTATATGGTCGAAAATGAAATAAAGTATAAAATTATGGAAAATTCACAACATATAAGAAATTATTTATAATGATTTAAAATTTAGAATATTATTACCACAAATAAAATTAAATAGATTATATAAGGATAAATTAAGTTGATTATGTTTAAAATAAATTCCAGAGTTGTTAAAATTTTATTGGATGATGATATTACAACCCTATATCATCTAATATTCGGATATGAGTCATTTTTATAGATTTTTAAGTGGGGTTGGAAATTATTATAAATTAATATTTCTTATAATTCCAATGGTGCCCCTCTCCTCACTTATAAAAGGGCACCTCCTCCCTCTCCTCCTCACACCACTTTGAGACTTCAAACTTGTCCAAACCCTACCAATTCCACCTCTCCACATATTTAGTTATATCATATAGGTTCTGGTCTTCTCAAAAGACCAAACCTAGTTCCCTAAGAAGAAGTTTAAAAAAGGTGCATCGAATAAGAGGTAATATCTGTTACCGATTCTTTGAAAAAAAAATTCTTCATCTACATCCTCTTCTTTAGTTGTTTCATTATGAAGTAATAACCTAAGTTTCACTCATATACTGATATGTTATTATAAATAATAAACAAACCTATTACACCTTCTATCCATCCTACGGAAAACGAAATAACTGCACGTGCGTACGTACAGAATTTTGTTTCCACGCCGTTGTGTAATCTGTTTTTCCACCACCACCTTACTTAGATGGGTATAATGGTGTAAAGGATAACTATATGTGATTATTTTAATGCTATATTGATTATTAAATAGTATACATACACTTAAATACTATTCCACGATCATTGGAATGATATCATCGCTCGTGCGTATGTACGGACTACCGTTTCGACGAACGCGATCAGATTCATTCTTCATGTTAACCATTCATTAATGATTATAAAGTATATAAAATTAATAATAATGAAATATATGGCATAATAATTCTACTGGATTTATATATATATATATATATATCCTCAATTTAATTCCATTCAATTCAATAAGGAAACGAAAATAGCGTTCATGCGTACGTACGGCCTACCGTCCCCATGAACGGTTTATTTCATTCCATTTATCAATCTATCATATATATGTTTATGGTGAATATTTATTATATATAAATCATGTTTTACATTCTGAAATTAAGGAAATCCAGATATAAGTAATAATATCAAGAACAACAAGTCGAAACACGTACGATAAATGAAACGATTTTACCCAAAACACTGCTTTAACATGGATTTACAAAAGAATTGGTAATATAAAGTCATAAGTGAACCATATACGATATCATAACAATGAATATTATTATTTAATATGTCAATGACATTATTTCAATCATTATACAGGAGGTTTGGATACGTATGAAGCATATCAGACCTATGGTAAGGGATAACTTTTCCCATCTCGTTTTTTTATCCGAGATTGCTTATACGTAAGTATTTACTGGGGTTACATTTATCATCCATGTCCCAATTTTCTAAAAAAAAATTCATGTATGTTTATATTCCTTATTATGCATTTTTGACTTTTACTACATGGTATGTAAGGAATCGTTCTTTTACGAGCTAGTTGTTGATTTTTCCAGCAAAAGAATGAGAAGAATGTTTTTTTAACTTATACGACATGAAAGGATTTTTACAGTTTTATAAAGAATTATTTTCATGAAGCTTCCTCCAAAATATTTCATGAATATTTTCAACAAAATCATTTTCTTTTAAAATTGCTTGGTATTTTGTGAAAAGAAAATTATTTTGTAGAAGAAAGTATATTTTCATCAAGAAATCATTTCAAGTGTTTTATCAAAACCATTTTCCATCTAAGATTAAATTGTTTCATATTTGTATGTTTCAAGTATAATGCCTCTGTGATTTACATGGTTTCAATTTTCTAATGATGAAATGATATCCATTTGTTTATATGTAATATGTTATGATGGGACGATGTTTATGAAACCCATTTTATTCTTTGGGTAATGATGAATGATTTATGTTCATGTTGTGGCACACATAAGAATGATTTCATTATGAGATGGGTGGGACATATATCTCCCTCCAATTCATTGGGTAAAAATTTATATCTCATGAGATAGACATGGCTGGAATGGTATGTTAATCTAGTTCAGTGTTACGGGGCTGGAACGAGGAGTGAACTCGATTCAGAATGGGACTTTGTCCACTAAGATGGTCTTGGAAGTAATGCCTTGGCTACTATGAAAATCATAACATGTTATTAATGTATGCCACAATTACATGTTTTATTACCATTTTAGTTTATCATGATTAACGTTCCTTTATGATCTATGCCTTCTGTACTTCTATGATTTATGTCGTTGCTCATGATTTTGATGTTTAGATTTTATGTTCAAGTTTTTTCATTGAAATGTCTATTGATTGTTTTATGTTCTCTATTCTTACCCTTGCTGAGCATTTGAGCTCACCCTTTATATGTTTTATTTTCCCTAGGATTTAAATAATGGTTTTAGGTAAGAAAACAAAAGGGGAAGATCATTATGGGAGATGTTGAAGATCTTTCACCATGATTAGAAGATTATTTTCCGTGTTTCCAAAGACACTAAACTATTATAGTCCTTGTGTGTCTATTTTAATTATGTATTATGTATTCCTCAAAAGTAATGTAATTTCCATGTACATCATGATTTGGGTCTATACACAAACATTGTTTTTGAAATACAGTTTAACATCTTATGGGATGAGAGTGTATGAGATCTTAGTGTAGGGTCATAGAGTTCGGACCATAATGAGGAATAGACATTGTGTTTTTTAACAACCTAATGTGAATGAAGACCAGGGTTTTCATACCACATTCATGTTTTCACAGGGGGACTTTTCAGCCTAGGGACTGAAAGTGGAATTTGGGGTTAGGCCCAAATACTTGGGAGTGGATTCGAGGGATTCTCAAACATTCCTACATATACCATAAGGATGGGAATCAAGCCATATGTAGTTCTTGAAATATCGTATTTACATATTTGGTTCGTAGAAGTGAAGGGTTAAAGGGGACTTTAGTGCAATGATTTTTTGATCCAATATTAAAGGTTCGGGAACTACCATTTTTGCACATAGTCATTGGAATAAAAAATGATGGGAGATCAATGTAAATAATTATTCCCTCTCAGGTGAGGGTGTCAAAGATTGTTGTAGTTTATTGTCGTACAGGTTAAAACTATGAATAGTTTAACGTCATATAGCAAGGGCGATGGTGAATCAATGTAAAAAATATTCATTCTGATGGCGGCTTCACGAATCAACATCACATGAGATGGAGGTGAACCAATGTGAATATATTGGTTTTGGGCTTGAACCACATGAGGTTGACTACGTACCTAGCCTAGAAGGCAAGGATCAAAGTCTGCATAGTTCGAGTGATGAATGAATTGGTGATCAAGTTTTTATTGAGGACAACGACTTAAAAATGGTGTTGGGACATATGCATGTTTAGCAGCCCAGAGAGGGTGTTATGTTTGATGTTTACTCTAAGATCATGTGAGTCATACTCGATGTGAGAAACAAGAGGTAGCAACTACCCTAAGGATGCACAATTTAACGTCTGGTTGGACAATAAGGGATTGAACAGAGTTTAACGTCATGTTGGACAATGGGGGGACTAGGCAGTTTAATGTCTTGCAGTAAGGGCTAAATAAAGAGGTCTATATAGTTTACCGTCATGCAGTGAGATAAAAATAGTTTAAGGTCATATACATGGACAAGTGCTGCACAGTTCAACATCATGTAGATAGGACAACACTGTTTGACATCCGGTTGTATGACAAAACTATTTAACATAATGTTGGATGTGGAAGGGTATTTATGTTACACAAAATACTTCTTCAATAATCATTCATTTTTTGGAGTCAGGATGAGTTCTCCATCCATTGAGATTAAAGAATAAGCTCCATTGGAGTAGACCTTGTGTATTGAATAAGGTCTTTCCCATTTTGGCTCAAGCATTGGAGGTTTCTTCCCTAGTATCATTGGAGTTCTGAGAACCAATACCAATTTTCCCTAAATGAATGAATGAAGATGAACTTTTTTGTTGAAAGCCAACACTATTCGATTCTAATAGACTTCCAAGTGGTGCAGGGTGCACATTCTTTTTTCATCTAATCATTCCAATTCATCCAATCACTTTTTGAGATTGTTCATATGTAGATGACTGATCTCAAATGGATACTCTGATCAAAGGTAATTTAACCTCAATAAGCAAGACTGCTTCTGTTCCATATACCAATGAACATGGAGTTTACCATGTAGCAGTGCAGGTGGTGGTCCAAGAAGCCCAAAAATCCTGAAAAAGTTTATCAGACCATGATTTTTTATCATTATCCACCATCTTTTGCAGTATATTTGAAAAATTATTGTTGAAGGATTCTATTTAGCCATTGGCCTCTGCATGATACCGAGATGAATGGTTGGATTTGATGTTATATTCTTGACACAACTTCCTTACCTCGAATGAATAGAATTTGGTGCCATTGTCCGTCAATATGGTATGAGGGACACCAAATTTGGTAATGATTTTAGATTTGATGAATCTAACAATGATTTTAGATCTAACTTCATTGAGAGGTATTTCCTCTACATATTAGGAAAAGAAGTCAGTAGTAGTAAGAATATACTTAAACTGCTTGGATGTAGTTGAAGGGTAAGGTCCCACTACATCCATTCCCTAGGTGGAAAATGACCATGAGTATTTAGTTGTTTGGAGAAACTCTTGGGATTGATGAATGAAATTGGCATATACATGGAAAAAATGACACTTCTTAGTGAAATCAACACAATCTTGTATCATTGAAGGCCATCAGTATACAAGCCTTTGAATTTTATTAGATAGTCTATGTCCAGACTGTTGGGAACCACAGACTCCTGCATGTACTTATTTCATGATAGCCATTGTCTCTTCACCATCAATACATCTGAAGAGAATTCCATCAAAACCTATTTTGTAGAGAATTTCTCTAGTTTATCAAGGCTATCATAAAGAGTAAAATTGAAGACATGTTCCCGGACTTGTTCTTTCCTGGCTCTATTAGGTTGGAGTGTTCTATTTTGAATGTATTCCCTTATAGGTGTCATCCATCCGGTAATATGACCATATGATTCAGAAATTGGACTAATTTCATTGATTTCCTCTATTCCGATTTGAAAATAAGGTGAAATTGTATGACGGTGGGTGATATCGATAAATTATTTGTCTCAATTTGGATCTACCAGAGCTGTGGCTATATTTGACAGTGCATCAGCTTGAGCATTTTTTATCGCAGAAAATAAGAAAATGTCAGTTTGGAAGGAAATTCTTCCATTAACTCTTTGAAATAATCATACAAATGGATTAACTCGTCTTTTCTGATGGCATAATCCCCATTTACTTGTTTGATTTCAATGTCGGAATCAACTTTCACCTTCAAGTGATCCACCTGTGCGTGAAGCGCCAGCTCCGATATTCCGATGAGAGCATGATATTCTTCTTCATTATTTGTACCACCTTCCAACAATAATAAGGATTAGGGTAACACTACATTTTCTGGATAAATGAGCACAATTCCTTACTCAATTTTGTGGGATTTAAGATCTTCAAATTTCTTCCTTACTAGACTTCTAAAATCACCATCAAAGTTAATTTTCCATGTTTAAAGACTATCTCGAATATAGAAGACTTACTCATTAGGATGTTTAATATCTAAAGTTGTATCTTATTCTAAAGGATGTTTAGTTAGGAAATCAGCTATATCTTGTCACTTTATGGCCTTTTGAGACAAATACTTGATATCAAACTACTGCAAAATTTATGTCCACCTCGTCAGACGTCATATAAGCATTGGACGACTAAGGATGAATTAGAGCGGGTTATTGCAAGATACTAATTAGACCTCATCATGTTTCAGGTAGTGTCTCAATTTTTGAACTGCAATGATTAATGCTAGAAAGAACTTTTCAATACTTGAATATTCTGTTTCGGCTTCAAGCATAGTTCGACTGAGATAGTAAAGGCTGTTTTCATTCCCAACATCATTCTTTTGAGCAAGGAAGGCTCCCAATGATCGCCCTAAAGTTGTCATATTAAGAATAAGTGGTCTTCCTTAAATTTGTCACATTAATTCTGGTGGAATCAAGAGATATTTATTGAGAATATTGAATGCTTCTTCATAGTATTCAGTCCACTGGAAAGTGATCCCCTTCTTCATAAATTTGGTGAAGGTTAAACATTGGCCTGCCAGATTGGCGATGAAATGCCGAAAATAGGCCAAGTGTCCTTGAAGACACCTCCATTATTTTAAATATCGAGGATGTAATATACCAAGGATTTATTTTGTCTTCTAAGGATCGAATTCGGTACCATAATGGCATACAATAATTCTGATAAATTTTCTTGAGGTTACCCCAAAATCACATTTCAAGGGGTTCATCAGCAAATTGTGTTGTTGAAGTTTGTGGAATATGATTTCCAAATCATCCAAGTGATTAGAAAGTTTTCTGGAGTTAACCACCAAATCTTCCACATAACATTCTACAAATTTCCCTATAAAGGGTTTGATGATACAGTGCATGGCACGTTGATATGTTGCACCTGCATTTTTCAGGCCTAAGGGCATTACCCGATAGCAAAACACACCCTGAGGGGCTCTGAAGGCTATAGATTTATCATCTTCAGGAGAAATTCAGATTTGATTATGCCCAGAATATCAATCCATGATGGAATGTTCTTCATAGCCAGCTGTTGCATCAATTAAGTGTTCTGTGATCGGAACTGGATAATCATCCTTGGGACAATGCCAATTAAGATATCTGAAATAAATTAATACTCAAATTTGTCCATTCATATTTTTCATAGGGCTAATATTAGCCAACCATTTGGGATATTGAAATTTTCTGATGAAGTTATATTTGATAAGATTATCCACTTCAACTTCAGTTTTGGAAGCATAAGTTGGGTGTGTTCTTCTTACGGGTTGCTTGAATCCTCGATGCTCTTCAGGAAAACCCGAATGATGAGTAGCAAAATCAGGGTCAAGCCCTGACATTACTGTATAATTCCAATCAAATATATCTCAATTTTTCTTTAAAAATGAAATATACATTTCTTACACATCAAGATTCATGGCCAAAATAATAAAAGATGTGCGTGGATCTTGTTTTTTTCCCAGATTTATTTCTCTGAGTTAATCCACAGTAGTAGAGACACCCTCTTCAAATGATAGAGGAGAATCCATGAGATCTTGAAGAAGAGGGTAACATTTCGTACCCTATTGATGATGAAGGGTCTTCCTTGGGTAATAAAGAGGAGATGATGGATTGAGAATCGACATCAATGGTCTTCTCTAACATTACTATAACATCTTCTCACCTAGTTGATGATGTATAAAATTGCTGGATTTCAGCGGATGAAATAATGACATCTCCATTTGAGATTTCACCATTGCTTGGTGAATCAACAATTTCTCCTATGATGTATGGCTTGGTTGCCTTAATTGACATTATGGAAGTTTATTTTGGAGTATTGGGATTTGGGATGTCACACACCGACCGATGAATGGTTTTAATTTTATTATTTTGGGTCTTGCTTTTGAGCAGCGGTTTGAATCAGTTCTTCTTAAAAAAGATTGTTTTATAGGGGTGTGCGACTGTGCCTGCGACTGTTCTCAGATTCCTTCCTTAATAAGAGACCATTTTAGTATTATTAAATTTATTATTACACAGTCACACACCCAGGTGTGCAACATTGCATGAAACTAAGCGCACACCTCTCACATTACCGGGTGTAGGACCGCACACACGACCGAGTGCGTGACCGTGCACACGATCTTGCACAGTGTCCAAACTCAATTAAAAATGATCTTATTATTTTGGATGGTTTTATTATTTTAGTTTTATTATTTGTGTTGTCATTATTTAAGTTAATATTTTAATTAGGTTATGATTATACTTATTATTATTACTATTATTATTATTTTGTGTTAACTCCTTGATTTGTTCTTTGATATTAAATTAATTTTACAATTATAAAATAGTTAATATTCTATTTTAATTATTGTTATTTTTTTGATTATGTGTAGGTTAGTTGAAGTGTTTTTTTAGTTTCATTTCATTTTTACCCATTTCCTTTTCTCTCTTTTTTTATCACTCTTTTAATTTTTTTTCATCCCTCCATTGCACTCCTCTCTCCCAACATGGATCCCCTTCCCCCCGGGTTCCTTGCACAACATTCGTCCCCTCTGAACCCTAGGTTCCACCCTTCATCTTAATCCTTCCGGCCAGCCGCCCTCCTCTTTGGCGAAGCATGGAGGTGTGACACCCTCACCCCCAAGATCCCTCCACATGCCCTACCCCTTTCTCCCTTTAGTGTCGGCACCTCCATACCCTCTCTCTCTAGTGGGGCAAGCCGACTCCCTGTTTTTTGAGGCACCCTCCCTTCATTTGGAAAACACCCCCTAAACCCCGACCAGCTTCCTCCAGCACGGATCTCCCCTACCCAAGCCTTCCTCCGGTGCATTCCTCTTCCGAAACGGGCTCAGTGTGCTGCACGGCCTCCTAGCCAGGTCCCTACTCTCTCGCGGATTCCTCCCCTCATCGCACCCATTTTACCGACCCCCTCTCATTGGCTCGGCTGAAGACCAGAAAACCCCGACACACCTCCCCCTTTAGTCATGCCCCCTTCCGGTAAGCCTCCAACCTGCATTACACACCTCTGGTCAAGACTCCCTAGGCTACACCTTCTTCTGGCGAGGCTCCAGCCGTTGCGAAGCCTTCAAGCACCCACAAACTCACTCAGACAGCTTCTCGTACCCCATTATGTAAGTGTGTTATACCTCGGTTAATAGTTCATTTAATTTTATTGAGTTTAAATTTGGGTTTTAGATTCACGTTTGGTCTGATTATGGTGTGATTTCTCTGATTTCTTGTTTTTAGGGATTAATAGTGTTTTTTATAGTGTGTTTAGAATGCGGCAGGAGTTTCACGCCAAGATCATGGGGTTTCCCACATTCCATGGTTGGTGGTTCTATGTTTAATTATTATTTTATTAATTAACATACATGTTTAATTACTTTAGCATTTTATTTAATTAATCTGTGTCATGAAAAATTGGTCTTCTCTGAGGTTTGATTTTCAGTTGAATTGTTTAGTAGACTGTTTATACTATGTGTGCGCTTTCTACTGAAGTCTTATTTCTAGTAAATTGTTAGTGATTTTCTTTTAGTTGTGTGATTAGATTATTAATTCACTAGTTTGGTGGGAGTTCAATTTTACTTGTGTTTTAGTGTGTTTTTATGTGCTAAGCAGGGTGCCTCATTATATAAGTATGTTGTTTTTGTGAGAACTCATGTTGTACTGCGGAGTATTTTTTTATTAGTGATTTAATTTGTTTGCATGTGAAAAAAGGGTACAATTGGTGTTTTGATAATGTGTCTGGTGGTTATTAGTCTAAAATGTACTTTTTAATGAGCCTTTGGTGTTTAAAGTCGTGTTAAATATTTCAAAATTGATTGGAAAATTTTTTTGGTAGTTATCTTTATTGTAGTAATGGTATTTTCTACTGTACGGGTTGATTTTTAAATTGCATTCGTGATTTTGATTTTCTTTCTGAGGTGGAATTGTGTGTGTGTGGTCATGTAAGGGGGTTTAGGTTGGTCTAGTATGTAAAGAGATGTTTTCCTCTTTAAAAGTTATTTATGAAATTTTGAATTGATTTATTAAATAATAATTAAGGGTGAAAATTTTTCTTGATTAAATTGTTGGATTTTTTTTTTGGGTATTTAAATTCATGCATGTGAAATTTGTTTAATAAATTCTATTAGTGGCGTGTTTGACAATAAAAGTGATTTCATTGACTGTGCAGTCTTTATTTTTGTTGTGTGAGTGATGCAGATTTAGTGTTGGGATATTCTTAGTGTGCGTCTTATTTCAAATGGACTTTGTGTGTGAAAATAGTGGGTTTTGGCGTGTGTAGCGTCTTGTTTTGTCTTAGTATGTGATTATGACATAAGACTTTAACACTTAACTACTTGAGATCAAAAAGGAAGCATGGGTACTAGGTGGGCGGACTAGGACTAGTGCTCTAGTGATTTAGATTTGGCATCAACCCGGTTTCACGTAGATTGATTGACGACTACAACACTAACTAAACCTTTGGATGATGTTGGAGACCACTAGGTTATGGATGTGTTGACCTACTAGTGTCTCTTCCACAAGAACATATATTGTTGTGTTTCTGAACCATTTTTCACCGAGACGCAATGTTCTAGGGTCCCACTTCTCATTAGGATCTTTAGGGAATCTCCCATGTATTGTGCTCCTCTTGTTATTTGTTCTCACCATCAGCACACAGTGTGATGTTGGGGATACCAAGTATGTCTCTGTGTGTGTGTGTTAATTTAAGTTGTTTTTTTCATTTAGAGTAGTTTTCCCTTAAAAACTGTTTTCATTAAAAATCATTAAGCAATTATTTATTTTTATTCCATTAAATTGCTAATGTATTTGCCTTTAATAATTATGCATGGAACCATTTCTCAGTTGCATCAAATTGGGATTTTAGCTCACACCCTACATACACCTTTGGGTGTATGTATATTCTATTTCATTTTATTTCCAGGCTGAGGTATCGAGCATAGCGTTGGTGTTTTGGGTTGTCAGTGGCATCCTTGTGTTGGTTTGGTGGTGGTGGATTTGGGATTTGACTCCTCATGTTGCATGGAGGTTTGTGTTGGAGTTTTGGTTTTCCTTTTTTGTACTCTCATTTGGGTTTTAGTTCAAGTCGTAAACATTAAATCTAAACATGGTATAAGGGTCTGTTCGGTTTTCTGTTTTTAGTTCCAATTTATTCACCTTGTTGTTTGTTTTAAATTTATTTACTCGGGTAAATTGATCCCTTGTTTTATTTTTGATACATGTGCACTTATGCCAGCCCATGGGGATTAGGAAAAACCTTCAGGTCGTGTCCCGGATCGGGTCAAGCACCGGGTCAGATAATGACCCGACCTCGTTCATGACAAAGTGGTTTCAGAACGAGGGTTTGTTCTTATTATTTGTGGTGTCAGGTAGTGTAACATCCCCAAATGATAAAGGGTTAAATGTCTAAATGCTATGACTCATGTCAACAAGGTGCACCTTCCTTTTCAGGAGCCTGTCTGATTAGAACTCCAAAGTTAAGCGTGCTTGGCATGTAGTAGTGGTCAGGATGGGGGACCTCCTAGGACGTTTCCCAAGGTGTGTGTGAGTGAGGAAAAAGCAGATTGGAAAGGACATGTGTTGGCCTGTGGGGACTATCATTAGTCAGATGACCCATTCAGGCATGTGGGTGGACCCTAGGGTGGGCCCCACGTGTCTACGGGGCAACTGGTGGAACCTTTTGGGCTAGGACCCGATGACCTTGTTAAGGCAGGGTGGATGTGCTATCACCAGGACCCGGTTGTCTCATTTGGTATCAGAGGTGGAACTCGGCCTTAAGTGCGGTGCACTGCTTGGGTTGAGATGTAGGGCCCACAACGAGGGCACTGTGCTCTAAAGGGGGGGGGTGTTTGTAACATCCCCAAATGATAAAGGGTTAAATGGATAAATGATAGGACTCATGTCAACAAGGTGCACTTTCCTTTTCGGGAGCCTGTCTGATTAGAACTTCACAGTTAAGCATGCTTAGTGTAGAGTAGTGGTCCGGATGGGTGACCTCCTGGGAAGTTTCTCGGGGTGTGTGTGAGTGAGGACAAAGAACACTGGAAAGGACATGTGTTGCCCGGTGGGGACTATCATTAGTCAGATGACCCGTTCAGGCATGTGGGTGGACCCTAGGGTGGGCCCCATGTGTCTGTGGGGAAACTGGGGGTACCTGGTGGGAAAGGACCCGATGACCTTGTTAAGGCGGGGTGGATGTGCTATCACCGGGAGCCGGTTGTCACAGGTAGATCGGAGATAGGACTGTCGGTACTCGAGTGGTAGGTGCGAGAAGAGCGTCGTGAACTCCTACTCATTCGGACACTCATGTAACCAGGGGTAGTCTTGGATATATGTTTCGGATTTTCTCTGTGTGGATGGGGGATGACAATAGGAGTAACCCAGTATTGTGCACAGACTCACATAGAGTAGTGACCCATGTGATTCCCGAGAGTACGGTTCGACACTCCTAGTTGCTGGTACTTGCATAGGGCATGGCCTGCTAATCCATGTAGCTGGGTTAGACACAACCAATAGTCCTCTGTATAGGTGCTTTAATGTTTGCGATGTCTTGCTTTAGTTTTGGAATTCGCATGAAATTTTTTCCCTTTAAAAAGGGAAGTGGACTTTGGTGATGCTCTTATTTTATTTTTGTGTGTTTTTGGCATGATATTCAGGGGGAATTTCCCTTGGACAATGTTTTTTTGGATATTTGGCATTTGATTTGTTGAAAATTGAATTCTTAAAATAATGTTTTGGGTTATCTAAAATTGAAGTGGGTTATCTTAGAAATGGAAAGCATTTTGAAAATTTCTCTTGAAATTTTGAAATGGTTTTGAAAAAAACAATTATTTTGGGATATTGAGAGTTTGTTATTTCGAAAGCGGAGTAGCCATATTTTTTTTCTTTGACATTGGTTTTCCTATGGGTTCTTGCATGCACATGTGGATGTGATTAAGGGATAGTTGGTGGATCGTGTGTATGGGTGCTTGAGTGTCATGAAGATGCATATTTGCGAGGCATCAAGGAATATCAGTGGTGGGTGATTGATTTCTAAGGCTGGTTCTTTTTTCCTGAAAAGAGGGGTTTTATCTAAAATGGGTTTTTGTGCTTAAATGGATTTTTGAAATGGGAAAATTGTTTTTTCTATGGAGGGAAAGCGAAGAGAACAAAAGAGTTGTTCGGTCTTATTGCACTGTGCATGGGTTTTCAAGCGAGTGTTTTTATTTAAAAAATGAATTGATGTTTTCAATTTGAATTATTGGATTTGTTACTGGAATGTGGATTTTTGTTTTGTGATGTGTTTGGATTTGTGGAATTTTGTTTTTAGTTTCTTTTTTCAGATATGCCTCCTAGAAATGTCCCATGGGTTTCAAGTAGGTTTCTCAGATCTTCGCTCAGCCCAGACTCTTAGTAGAGTGGCAGAGTTGGGTTCTGCATGGTTGTGTCTACTATTTGAAGAAATTGAGGTCTTTTGGACATTTTTGAATGCTTTGGGAGCGTTTTAAGTGTCTCCGGTTTTGGAGGAACTCCAAAATTTGTGTGGGTGTAAGTGATATTGAGTATGTCTGGATGAGTGGGACTAAACCAGTGAACGGTGATCATTCCATTTTCATTGAAAATGAGTATGTCGTGAGCGATCCCCAAGACTTTACAATTCCTATGGTCACACTTAAGGGAGTGAAGGAATGTGGAATTGGTGGATATCATAGGTGCTTGACCGATCAATAAGTGGATAAGGATGTGTGCATGACTTTTCTGATGAGCTAGTTTCATGTTCTCCAGAGGTTGTGTGGAACAATCAGCTCAAAGACTGTAATAGTTATGGTCGTTCTCATATTGTGGTGAGTTTAGGTCCCTCATCCGATGAAGAGTGTGAACTAAATGGACTTGTTCTTGGAGTGCCCCTCTTTTTAGTTTGTGTCGTACGTTTGACAGACCGCTCAACATCCTACCTCAAGTGTGATCAGGCAGACACCATAAGTCATTCACTACAGTTATTAGTTGGTATGTTAACAGAGCGTCTGCATGGGAGACAATGAGTAGTATGCAGGTTTCTTTTCTAGTAGAGGTAGTTCCAGTTAGAGGTGGTCATCTTATTACTGCGATGCTATAGATTCTTCGGACATTTGGGCCCCAACCATAGGTCTCGGGGTGAAGCTTGGGCGCAGTCAAAACTCTCCGAATGTGGGATGATATTGATAAAAAAAATTCCGCAATGATGGATAAGGAAAACATAAATTTCTTAATTGCAGTATCACCTCTGAAGGGTTCATTTTTTTGTTATGGGTATTAAGGTCGTGTATCCTTGTTGCAGCCTTTGTCTACAGGAGTTCCTCTTGGTCCTTAAAGAGGATCAGAAAATCCGTATTCCTGTAAAGCCAGTAGGTGTGCTCCGTGAACCTTATTATGGTCAGAGATTCTCATGTCTAGTGGAAATGACGTTCTCCTATATGGATCACCTCATAGTTAGGGGTTTCTGCTATCAATGTTATCTCATGTGTTAGAGTGTTGTCCACTATAGGAATAATCCGTGAAGGTCTTCCGTGTGGTGGGTTCATGATGAAGGGTTTAGTTAGGTTTTCTCTAAGTAAACAGAGAATGCTCACGCATGATTTGAGGTGTTAGGAAATTTTAAAATGGTGGGGAGACCCTGTGTGGGTTTAACCAATGTCCCCTCTTGTGTTGGTTAAACATTGGGGACTTTGAGGGTCAAGATAGTGTTAGAGGTTATATGATTTTTTAGTTGTTTTGGTTTGAAGAACCAATGTTTGACCAGAACCCTAATATGATGGGGAGACCACCATAGGATAGGCTTGTGGAAGACTCTGTTTTTGAAGTGTGCTTGGTGGAGAAACCCCTTGTTTCTTCTCCGCCCGACCTCGACCATGTTAATTTGTTAGCTCAGGTAGTTGGTTGTTGGACATTTGTTCTTAGAGATCTCGAGCGGCCTTGGTGATCCCTATGTTAGGGGTCAGGGTGTTTTATGTTGTAGTTCTATTTCAAGGTGAATTTCTGGTTGTTGGTCATTTTTCTTGGTGATTCTGGTTTTGAGATCTATCAAGTTTTAGGTCATAGTGTTTGGAATTCCTGGCCTTCGAGTGATTGAGTTTTATTCTAGGTATCTTCATGGTCTTTCTTGGAATGTGACGCCATGACCCCAGTTACCCAGAGTCGGTGCATTATTTCGTAACATTGGCATGATCATAAAAGATCAATTCTCGAAAGACCGATTAGTTTATTAGCCTTGGAAATACTAGATACATTCATAAATGTTACATTACATCATAAAGTGAAAAATCAAAATAACATAGTCTCCATAGTCCACACTTCTATCCCCTTCAGACTATCCCTGTAGGTCAGTCATAAAATATTTCTTCACATCCTGGGAAAAATAAAACATTGAAAGGGGTGAGCTCAGATTCTCAGTAAGGATAACAATATAGTGGAAGATTTTATAAATAAACATAAACATTTTATGAAATGTATAACTAAAAAAAGACTTATAAACATGAAATTCAACACAATATGGAAAAAGAAAAATTAGATAATGCCATTTACTTCTTCACATGGATATTTTACTGGTCGAATAATCATATGAAATATCAATAACCACTTTCATAATGATGGAATGCATACTTCCAGACTATCATAACCACATAGCCAAGGCCTCGTGCCAAGACCACAAATAATATTTTGTCAAGGCCTCGTGCCAAGACCACAAATAATATTTTGTCAAGGCCTCATTCCAAGACACTATTTTGCTTCATTAGACCTACCGATGCATCGAGGAGCAATACCGGGCTCCACCCGTCACTTATTAAGTCCAATTCATTCCTCATATGAACAGGTTTAAACATATCATAAACCATAACATAATCGTATCACATAACACATGCATAAACGAAACATAACATTTCCACATTTCAATCACAAGATATCAATACAACACATTGATATAATAAAAACATTTTCAAAAACATTTTCAATACCAGAATAAAACAAAATTTAAACTTTTTAATTATTTTTCTTTTTAAAAAAAGTTATGGCTTGTAAAGGAAGGTGAAACAAAAATAATGGTCACGACGGAGGAGAAGTCGTTTTCACCACATACGTATGAAAAAAAAACATTCCTTTTTTTCATTTAGTAAAATGCTTCATATAAAAAGATTCATTTTGAATAAACATAAAACTCAAAGGGTTTTATACACCGTATAAAAGAAAGTTGTGTATAAAAAAAATATGCATCAATGAAAGGAGATTGAGACAAAGTCCTTTACAAAGATCATTTTTTAAATAAAATAGATCTATTATGAGTATTCACTATAATTACACATAAATACAGTACAAATAGAAGATAGGAAATAATAATATCATGACATAATTTGAACGTAGGAGATTAACCCAAAGAACGGAAATTTGGTTAAGAAGTTCCCTTACCTTGTGTCCGACTTGAATCGATCATTCTTTAACCTCCTGAATAATAAAGTAGAGTTAATTTATACTTCCTTAAGAACCATTTTCAAGTTAATTATTCATTTTATATGACATATTACTAAGTTATGAACATCATGTAATTATTTAAGTTAATAACGGTCGTTTTGTCGATCGTTGGTACTTGAGTCAAAAATAAACTTCTTATAATTACAAGTTGTTCTTGTGGTGAAATATCCATTATATACAGAATTATATTCATGATGTAGATATCATATATATCATATATAGCCAGTATATACATTAATTTATAATATTACATAACATTTAGAGGTAAGAAATGAAATACACCGTTCATGGAGACGATAAGCCGTTCGTTCGCATGAACGCTACTTTCATTTCTATTTCGTATTTAATGGAATGAAATTATAATTATATAAATGTATACTATAATTCCATTATAATATAATTTATAATACCATTTAATCCATCCATTATACATCCCACATATGGCATTAACAAATCAAATCACTTTGAGGGGGCGGTAGTCCGCACTTCCTAAAATAAAATTATCGCGTTTACCCATAATGGAAATCGTAAAGGTATGGAATAAATGAAAAATAAATAATCATAATGAAAACAAAAAAATAATATATATCATATATAAAAATAGTGTCATCATAATGGCCACCTTTGAAGGTGTTATATGAGTGTTGAACAATCATCATTTCGTGACGCATAAATTCGACATCCACAGAAACAGTATGTTCTTTAACCATTAGATATAGGTGTGTGTAAGTGTAGCTAGAATAATTCTAATAAAAACATCCTAGTATATATATTATACTGGTTTTGTTACAAAATAAATGAATAAAAAGAGTTTAGGGGGTTGTATAAGCAAAATAAAACATAAGAACACAAGAGAAAACACAACCTTTAAAACGGGTAACGTTTTTTGATTTGAGCTCAAAGGCTTCCATGGGAAGACTTCTGCCCAAAGTGAGGCTTATAAGAGTAAGAGTGGGATGTGTAGAGACAAAATGGGGAGTTTTTGGCCGAGCCAAAGGCTTGAGAGGTGTGAATAAGGTGGAAGTGGTGGGGGCCTTTTATAAGAGGAGAGGAGGGCACTCTTGGAAAGTAATGAAATGTTACTTTATTATATAATGAGTTTCAGATTTTAAAGGTCCCACACTTATATATTTTGAGGCTAAGGTGATAAGGGTTCGAAATATACTAATAAAATAGGCATTGGACATGTGTAATTCTTAGAGTTTATATTATCCTTCGATTTTATGAAAATCGTTAATTAATGAGGTAATCGCTGCATCATCATGGTGTCATTAAACGTTTAATTAATTTAATGTCTAAAAATTATAAAAAAATTACCATGATGTAGGAAATAATTTTATCTTTCTAATGAATATTTATAGTAAAAACGATTACTTTGATAACCCCATTTAAAAATTGTTTTATTAAAACAACCCATGTTTGTGACATTTTTATTTTAACATTAAATAAAAAGTTTTTAATGTCATTTTCCTACGAAAGTGGCTCCATGGGGTCCCCAAGTTGACCCATGGATTTTCTTGGTCGGTCATGACTCATCCAATAGGGGTAGGACATGTGTCAGGGTCATTTATATTAGTATAACATTATCATTACCTTAAACATCACTAATTACCTTCAATTGCGATTAATTAAACTTAAAAGTTACTATTCACCAAAAAATTATTTTAATCCCATTGAACCACATTTTACTTCATAATGACAACCATGTATGTCGGATTTTTGAAAATCAAATCACAGAAGTGGTAATGTTTCATTTAAACGAAAAATCAATTTTTTAACTACCACTTAGTGGTTTCACTATTCATCAAAAATTGAAGTTTTTCAGAACAATGCCAAAATTTCACCCTAAGCAATAATTGATATTCTGAATTCAAAAATGATGTATATTTTACAAAATTTGAAACATATAAGTTACATTAATTAATTTTATAATAATTCCAGCTGTCACAAGAAATAGCGTGTTTTTAAGAAACAATATATATCAAAAGATTAACAATTGTTTATGTGCAATTTCAAACTGAAATTAATTCTAATGACCACCATTGGATAAAATGGTAAAAATATATTATAATTATACTTTAAACCAATATATAGTATAATTTATCACTATAAATTATTTTGATTAAAAAAGTTGTTTTTAAGTATTTTTCACTATTTATAAAAATTTCGATGTTCTCAGAAAAATACCAAAAATTCAACATAGGCTAATTTTGATATTCGGAATCAAAAAATGAAGTCCATATTGAAATATAAAATATATATAATTTCAAAAAGTGGGTATAACTATTCATAAAGGCTATTTTGATTGGTCGCGGTGTGTTAGAATCTCAAACTTGCATACAATGAAAGTTATTGCATTATTGATTGAAAAGCGTATCGTGGAATCTTGGGGTGTCACATTCTCCCCTCCTTCAATAAATTGCGTTCTCAGAATTTGAATTTTTTTTGAATATACAAGGTTGAAAATAGAAAATACCTTTGTAGAAAACCAACATCAGAAATGAGGTTAATAAAAATATAACTTTTAAAAAATAAAGAGAAGTACAAAGGTAAACCGAGATAGCCCATATAAGGATTCAATGAAAATATGGATATTGAGGAAAAACAAACCATCAAGGTCTAATGGAGAGTAATAGAAAATAGGATTAGGATAATGTTAACTACACGAAAATCACAAACTTGTGATTAGTTAAACGGTCATTGATTCCCCAATTGGAAAAGTTAACCGACAAAATTTTTGTTTTAAGTTACCTTTAATAAAGTTGAGGAATTTATTTAGGAGATTTGCTAAGAATGTAAGGAAATATACTTACTTATCATGTAGACTTTCATTCTTTAATAAATTTTTACCACAAACCCATCTTTCACTCAAAAATATAATAGAACTCCAAAATATTATATTTATCATAATCGTACAAGGTTCCAAATATTTACACATACAATTTATATTCGGAAAACTATTTTTTAATAACCGGGGACATCATGTAGGGTAGTGGTAGGAAATAAAGGCCTGTTGCACTATGGTTGTGGGTTCGATTCCTGCAGCTTTGTCCGACACGATGGGTTATCCCCCGACCTGTAGGTTGTCCTTTTCCTAAAAATATAGTATTATAATATTCCAAAAATAATCTTCATAAATGTTTTAACCTTAAACAATACTATCCAAGGTTGAACTTAATCCATTCCAACCTTTATAGTTATCCAAAATACCTCTGTCCAGACTTTCTCTAAAAGGTCTCTAAATTCCAAAACCAATTGTAACATTAGATTCCCCAAACAAAGTAAATTTTCTCTTATTGTAACATACAAAAAATAGGATTACCTTCATCATATTAAAACCATAATGAAAAAAACAAGTACTGACGTACAATCCTTATATATATCACATTATTCTTATAACCTGAATATAATCCTTCAGTCAAAAATCACCAATACATTAATTATTCCACTTCAATTGTAGTAGTAGCATTTGATTGTCCTTGATCCTTTGGCCTTTTCTGAGGTATTTTTCCCTGACGCTTAGGACATTCATTTGCATAATTCCCCATTTCCCTACAATTGTAGCATTCAACATTAATAGCCTCTTTCTTTCCCTTGCAATCACGAGCCCGGGGACCATTTTCTCCACATTTATAACAAACTTCCATTCCTTTCAGGCAAGTACCGGGATGATTTTCCCACAATTATCACATAATGGAAAATCATTCTTTCCCTTTTTCCCTTTATCTGTCTCTTGTTCCACCGTTCTCTTCTTCTCTCTCTTTACTTTGTTGTCATAAAACTTAGAAAATTCCTTTTCTGTCTTGATAGCGCACGAGACTATATCTTTTTTGTTGAGAAATATTGTGATACTAAATCTCAAAGGAGAAATGGTTTTAACCCATAAATGAAATGGTCAATCTTACTTCTTGGGTTACGTATATAATCTGCAGCATGCCTCACTAACCTTGTAATGTTCGCCTCACACTTTGCGACATTCTCATCCTCCCTTTGTCTCAGACTCAGAAATTGCCTTTCCATATCTGCTTGATGGTCACGAGGGAAGTATTTTTCTATGAAAATCTCTTTGAACTCTCTCTTTTCCATATATGATACTTCTTCATCTTCCTTTTTGTTTTGAATCAGAAACCACCATTGATAGGCATCTCCAGTAAGGCGGTAAACTCCTATGACAACTTTATCCCTTTCGCTACTCCCCAAGGCATGGAATATTTTCTGTAATGAGTTTATCTATTCCTCAACTACTAATGGATTTGTACCCCCATTAAATGTTGGTGGTTGTTTCCTCATGAAACGATCTAACATTGATCCTCCACGTTGCGGATCAGGGTGCTCCATATGAGTAAGGTTATTATTCATAACCTGAGTAAGTTTTCCCAGTATGGTGATAAAGAGATCAGCACATGTTATATCTCCAGCTCCACAAGAATTATCTTGAGAAGGAGGGCAATCCCTACACAGAGTGTGTTCATTGATATGGTTTTCATTCCTCCCACTAGGAGCCATTTCTAAACAATGGCATAAACTAGATTAGTTTATGAATTAAAATACATAATTCCATACTTGTAAAACACTTAAAAAAATTGAACTATTTATGGATATAATCCATACTCATAAAAATATTTTCTTTGAGGAAGTATATAATCATAAGCCCTTCATAATGGTTTGTAATGAAAATGATAATTATCCTAAGCATATCCCCTGGGAGTGTCGTAACCAAGAGTGCAGCAAGGCCTGTTGTCGTGCACCAGTTCACGTTCGAGTCTAGCTCAAAGCGGTGTTTTTGGGTTTTACCCCTAGGTACATATGTGCCCGAGCCGCCTCTAACTGCTCGTATCCAGACATGGATGTATTTCTCGGAAAACTCAAAGAATCTCTATAATACCAAAATTCTAGGAAGTTCTTCTATACTAATCCTCAAAGTCTATCTTTGGGCTATGTGCTCTAATCAGAGTTTATCTAAATATAGCTTCCAAGGTTAGTACTAAACTACATATGATACCAACTCTGACGCCCCCGACCCCAGTTACCCAGAGTCGGTGCATTATTGGTTAACAATGGAATGATCACAAAAGATCACGTCTCGAAAGACTGATTAGTTTAGTAGCCTTGGAAACACTAGATACATTCATAAATGTTACATTACATCATAAAGTGAAAAATCAAAATAACATAGTCTCCATAGTCCACACTTCTATCCCCTTCAGACTATCCCTGTAGGTCAGTCATAAAATATTTCTTCACATCCTGGGAAAAATAAAACATTTAAAGGGGTGAGATCAGATGCTCAGTAATGATAACAATACAGCGGAAGCTTTTATAAATAAACATAAACATTTAAGGAAATATATTACTAAAACAAAATCCTTTTAAACATGAAATTCAACATAATATGGAAAAAGTAAAATGAGATAATACCATTTACATCTTCACGTGGATATTCTACTGGTCGAATAATCACATGTAATATCAATAACCACTTTCATAATGATGGAATGCATAATGCCAGACTATCATAACCACATAGCCAAGGCCTCGTGCCAAGACCACAAATAAGATTTTTTCAAGGCCTCGTTCCAATACACTAGTTTGTCTCATGAGACCTACCCATGCATCGAGGAGTTATAGCGGTCTCCACCTGTCACTTATTAAGTCCAATTCATTCCTCATATGAACAGGTTTAAACATATCATAAACCATAACATAATCGTATCACAAAACACATGCATAAAGGAAACATAACATTTCCATATTTCAATCACAAGATATCAATACAACACATTGATATAATAAAAACATTTTTAAAACCATTTTCTAAAAGAAAATAAAACAAAATTAAAACTTTGTAATTATTTTTCATTTTTAAAAAAGTTATGGCTTGTAGAAGAAGCCGAAACTCAAATAATGGTCACGGCAGCGGAGAAGTCGTTGTTGCCGCATACGTATCACAGAAAAAATATTCCTTTTTTCGTTTAGTAAAAAGATTCATATAAAAAGATTCCTTTTTAATAAATGTAAAAGTCAAAGGGGTTTATACACTGTATAAAAGAATGTTGTGTATAAAACAAAATATGCCTCAATGAAAGGATATTGAGACAAAGTCCTTTACAAAGATCATTTTTTAAATAAAATATATCTATTATGTGTATTCACTATAAGTACACATAAATACAGTACAAAAACAATATAATACATAATAATACATGAAATAATTTGAAAGTAAAAGATTAACCCAATGAACGGAAATTGGGTTAAGAAGTTCCCTTACCTTGTGTCCGACTTGAATCGGTCATTCTTTAACATCCTGAATAATACACTAGAGTTAATTTCAACTTGCTTAAGAATCTTTTTCAAGTTCATTATTCCTTTTATATGACGTATTTCCATGTTATGAACATCATGTAATTATTTAAGTTAATAACGGTCGTTTTGTCAATCTTTGGTACTTGAGTCAAAAATAAACTTCTTATAATTAGAAGTTGTTGTTGTGGTGAAATATCCATTATATACAGATTTATATTCATGATGTAGATATCATATATATAATATATATTCAGTATATATATGCATTTATAATATTACATAACATTTAGAGGTAAGAAATGAAATGCACCGTTCATGGAGACGGTAAGCTGTATGTACGCATGAACGCTACTTTCATTTCTATTTCGTATTTAATGGAATGAAATTATAATTATATAAATGTATAATATAATTCCAGTATAATATAATTTATAATACCATTTACTCCTCCATTTATACATCCCACATATGGAATTAATGATTCAAATCACTTTGAGGGGGCGGTAGTCCGCAGTTCCTAAAATGAAATTATCACGTTTACCCATAATGGAAATCCTAAAGGTATGCCAGAAATGAAAAATACAGGATCATAAGGAAAAAAACATAATATATATCATATATAAAAATAGTTTCATCATAATGGCCACCTTTTATGGTGTTATATGAGTGTTGAACAATCATCGTTTCGTGAGGCAGAAATTCGCCATCCACAGAAACAATATGTTCTTTCACCATTAGATGTAGGTGTCTGTAAGTGTAGCTCGAATCCTTCTTATTAAAACATAATAGTATATATATAGGATATTGGTGTTATTACAAAACAAATTAATAAAAAGAGGTTAGGGGGTTTTACAAGAAAAATAAAACATAAGAACACAAGAGAAAACAACACCTTTAAAACGGGTAGCTCTTTTTGATTTGAGCTCAATGGCTTCCTTGGGAAGACTTCTGCCCAAATTGAGGCTTCTAGGAGTAAGAGTGGGATGTGTAGAGACAAAATGGGTAGGATTTGGCCGATCCAAAGGCTTGAGAGGTGTGAATAAGGTGGTAGTGGTGGGGGCCTTTTATAAGAGGAGAGGAGGGGCACTCTTGGAAAGTAATGAAATGTTATTTTATTATATAATGAGTTTCGGATTTTAAAGGTCCCACACTTATATATTTATAGGATAAGGTGATAAGGGTTCTAAATCTACTCATCAAATAGGATTTAGATAAGTTTAATTCTTATATGTTACATTATCCATCCATTTTATTAAAATCGTTAATTAATGAGGTAATCGATGCATAATCATGGTGTCATTAAACATTTAAATTATTTAATGTATAAAAATTATAAAAAATTACCATGATTTAGGAAATCGTTTTATCTTTATAATGAATATTTATAGTAAAAATGATTACTTTTATAACCCCATTAAAAAATTGTTTTAGTAAAACAACTCATGTTTGTGACATTTTTATTTTAACATTAAATAAAAAGTTTTTAATGTCATTTTCCTACCAATGTGGCTCCATGGGGTCGCCAAGTTGACCCATGGATTTTCTTGGTCGACCATGACCCATAAAATAGGGGTATGACATGTTTCATGGTCATTTCATATTATTATAACATTATCTTTACCATAAACATCACTAATTACCTTTAATCGCGATTAATTAAACTTAAAAGTTACTATTCACCAAAAAATTATTTTAATCTCATTGAACAAAATTTTACATCTTAATGACAACCATGTATGTCGTATTTTTGAAAATCAAATCACAGAAGTTGTAATGTTTCATTTAAACGAAAAATCAATTTTTTAACTACCACTTAGTGGTTTCACTATTCATCAAAAAATGTTGTTTTTCAGATCAATGCCAAAATTTCACCCTAAGCTATAATTGATATTATGAATTCAAAAATGAGATCTATTTTAAAAAATTCCAAACATATAAGTTACATTAATTAATTTTATAATTAATTCGTGTTGTCACAATAAATAACATGTTTTTAAGAAACAATATATATCAAAAGATTGACAATTGTTTATGTCCAATTTCAAAGTGAAATTAATTATAATGACTATCATTGGATAAAATGGTAAAAATATATTCTATTTATACTTTAAAACCACTCAATAGTGTAATTTATCACTATAAATTATTTTGATTAAAAAGTTTGTTTTTAAGTATTTTTCACTATTCATAAAAAATTGGATGTTCTCAAAAAAATACCAAAAATTCAACATAGGATAATTTCAATATTATGAATCCAAAAATGAAGCCCATTTTGAAATATAAAATATATATAATTTCAAAAAGTGGGTACTACTATTCATAATGGCTATTTTGATTTGTAGTGGTGTGTTAGAATCTCGAACTTGCGTACAATGCAAGCTATTGAATTATTGATTGAGAAGCGTATCATGGAAGCATGGGGTGTTACATGGAATAATTGGGTTGGTGAAGTCCTTTGTGACTTTATGGTGGTAGAAAGTGTCATGGTTGGGATAATTGTCACACCCTGACCGATGCATGGTTTTAATTTAATTATTTTGGGTCTCGCATTGGAGCGGCAGTTTGAATCAATTCTTCTTTTAAAAAAGGTTCTTTTTAGGGTGTGTGACTATGCCCGTGACTATCCTCAGCTCTCATCCTTAATAAGAGACTGTTTTAGTATTATTATATTTATTATTACATGGGTGTGCAACCAGGCATGCGACCACGCACGCAACAGAGCGCGCGCTGCTCATGTGACCAGGTGTGGGACCAAGCACACGCCTGAGCGTGTGACTGTGGACACAATCATGCGCAATGTCCAGCCTCAATTAATAATGATGTTATTATTTTGGCTGGTTTTATTATTTTAGTATTATTATTTGGGTTATCATTATTTAAGAAAATATTAGTATCAGGTTATGATTATAATTATTATTATTACTATTATTATTATTTTGTGTTAATGATTTGATTTGGTCGTTGATATTAAATTAATGTTACAGTTAAAAAATATTTATCTTTCAATTCAAATTACCGTTATTTTTTTTGTGATTATTTGTAGGCTGGTTTAAGTGTTTTTTTAATTTCATTTCATTTTTCTCCATTTCTTTTTCTCTATTTTCTTATCTCTCTTTTATTTTTTCCCTCCCAAACTTGCACTCCCCTCTCCCTGCGCGGATCCCCTTCCCCCTTGGTTCCTTGTGCAGCATCCATCTCCCCCAAACCCTAGCCACACCCTTCACTTACTACTTCTGGATAGCCACCCTCCTCTTCGAAAAACCATGGCCATGTGACACCCTCGCCTTGAGCTCCCTCAGCGCGCCCTACCCCTATCTCCCTTTGGTGTCGGCACCTCCTTACCCATCTCTCTCTAGCGGGGCAAGTCGTCTCCCATTTTTTTCATCCACCCTTCCTCTAGAGAACACACCCTACACCCCGACTGACTTCCACCAGTGCAGATCTCCTCTCCCCATGCCTTCCTCCAGCGCATGCCTCCTCCAGCGCGACCTACATGTGCTCCGCAGCCTTCCGGCCAGGTCCGTCTACTCCAGCAGCATCCTACCCTCATTGCACCCGTTTCGCCGACTCCCTCTCCTTGGCTCGGCCGAATACCAGATAGCACCGACACACCTCGCCATTTGGTCGCTCCCCCTTCCAGCAAGCCTCCAAGCTATGCGGCACACCTATGGTCATCACTCCCTTGGTATCGACTTCTTCCGGCGAGTTTGCAGCCGGCACAACACCTTCCATCACCCACAAACTCACTCGGACAGCTTCTCGGACCCCTTTCAATAAGTGCGCTATAACTCGGATAATAGTTCTTTTAATTGGATTGAGGTGAAATTTGGGTTTTGGATTCACGTTTGTTCCGATTATGGTGTAATTGCAACGATTTCTTGTTTTTAGGGCTTAATTGTGTTGTTTATGGTGTGTTTGGCATGCCTCGGGGGTTTCACGCCAAGCTCATGATTATTCCTATGTTCCGAGGTAGGTGGATCAATGTTTAATTATTATTTGATTAATTAACTTGCAAGTTTAATTAATTGAGAATTGTATTTATTTAATTTGTGTCATGAAAAATTGGTCTTCTCTGAGGATTGATTTGCAGTTGAATTGTTTAGTATCCTGTTTATACTATGTGTGTGCTTTCTACTGATGACTTTTTTCTAGTTAATTGTTAGTGATTTTTTTAGTTGTGCAGTTATCTTATAAAATCGTTATTTTGGTGTGAGTTCAATTTTACTTGAGGATTAGTGTGTTTTGATGTATCAATTTGGGTGACTCATGATATTAGTATGTCATTATTGTTAGAACTCATGTTGTACTGCTGGTTAGTTTTTCTTTATTGGGGAGTTAATTTGTTAGGATGTGCAAAAAGGGTGATATTGGTGTTTTGATATTGTGTCTGGTTGTGATTAGTAAAAAATGAACTTTTTAATGACTCTTTGGTGTTTAATGTTGTGCAGCATATTTTGAAATTGTTTGGAAAATTTTTCTAGTAGTTTTCTCTATTATAGTAAAGGTATTTTCAACGGTGTGGGTGGTTTCTTAAATAGCGTGCATGATGCAGATTGTGTATATGAGGTGGAATTGTGTATGTGTGGTCATGTAAGGGGGTTTAGGTTGGTCTAGTACGTAATGCAATGTTTTTCTCTTTAAAATTTATTTATGAAAATTTGAATTTATTTATTAAATAGTTATTAAGTGTGAAAAATTGTCTTGATTAAATTGTGTGATATTTTTTTGGTGCTTAATGTCATGCATGTGAAATTTTTTTAATAAATTATGTTAGTGGCATGTTTGAAAATAAAATTTATTTCGTTGACTATGTAGTCTTTATTTTTGTTGTGTGAGTGATGGAGATTTAGTGTTGGGATATTCTTAGTGTGCATCTTATTTCAAATGGCCTATGTGTGTGAAAATAGTGGTTTCTAGCGTGCGTAGTTTCTTGTTTTGTCTGAGTATGTGATTATGAAAAAAGAATTTAACTCTTAACTACTTGAACACAAACAGGAAGCCTGGGTACTAGTTGGGCGGACTCGGACTAGTGCACTACTGATTCGGAAGTGGCATCAATCTGGTTTCACTTAGCTGGATTGATGACTACAACACTAACTAAACCACTAGATGATGTTGGAGACCTCTAGGTTATGGATGTGTTTCCCTACTAGAGGCTCATGCACGAGAACATATATTTTTGTGTTTTTGTAAAATTGTTCACCGAGAAGCGATGTTCTAGGGTCCCACTTCTCGTTAGTATCTTTAGGGCCACTCCTGTGTATTGTGCTTCTCTTGTTCTTTTCGTTCACCATCGGCACACGGTGTGACGTTGGGGTTACCAAGTAACTGTGTGTGTATGTTAATTGAAGTTGGGTTTTTCATTTAGAGTAGTTTTCCCTTAAAAATAGTTTTCTTTAAAATTCTTTAACCAATTATTTATTTTTATTCCATTAAATTTCAATTTAATTTGTCTTTTAATAATTATGTGTGGAACCATTTGTCAGTGGAATCCTACTGGGATTTTATTTTACACACTACATACACCTTTGGGTGTGTGTAGATTCTGTTTCTTTTTAATTCCTGGTTGAGGCATCGAGCATAGCATTGGTGTTTCGGGTTGTTAGTGGCATCCTCATGTTGGTTTGGTGGTGGTGGCTTGGGGATGTGACTCCTCACATCGAACGGAGGTTTGTGTTGGAGTTTGGGTTTTCCTTTTTTGTATTCTCATTTTGGTTTTAGTTCAATTTGTAAACATTAAATATGAACATGGTATAAGGGTATGATTGTTTTTCTATTTTTAGTTTCTTTTTATTCAACTTGTTGTTTGTTTTATATTTATTTACTCAGGTAAATTGTTCCCAAATTTTATTTTTGATAACCGGGCACTTGTTCCAGCCCGTGGGGATCGGGAACGCCCTTCGGATCATGTCACAGACTGGGTCGGGCAACGAGTCGGATGACGACCCGGCCGGGTTCGTGACATGTGTCTATCCTATCAATTAGACTGATAGGAAACACATAATCTGTACTAACATGTATGAATGGGTTTACTGGAATCATTTCCAAACCATATGGATCATTAATCTTGGTAGCCTGCTCTGTTATAGATACCTCATCTTCCTTCATGTGATTGAATTCTACCTTAATGTATTCAGATTCACATGTTTTGAATGAGGATTTATCACCATACAATGACCCAATTTGACCATTGAAACAATATTTGAGACATTGATAGTATGATGAAGGTATAGCTGCATGTTGATGTAGGCAAGGCCATCCAAGAAAAATGCTGAAGGCTATTTCATGACGAATAACCATGAAATCTGAATTGGATACAGGGTCTCCAAACTATGTTCTGAGTATAATATCGCCCAGAGGTTCTTGTTCATTTTTATCATATCCTTGCAGAATAAAAGTAGAAGGAGAGAAGTCATATTCGTTGAGGCCCAATCGACTAAGTGTATGAATAGGGATGTGGTTGACTCCTGAATAATTATCAATGAAAACTCGTCTGATATCTATATCATTGACCTTGCCAGATAAATACAAAGGTCAAATATTTCCATGTAAAACAACATCATCATCTTCATCTATAAAATATATCACTGCATGGAATTCTGTAGGATCATTCTCTACATGGTAGACTTCAGCCACAACAATTTTAGTTTTGAATTCCTGCGAACTTGAAAAAGCCTCAATGACTGCCTCCCGAAGATCCTTTAATAGATCCAAGGAATGAAAAATTGATAACATGGTTGGTACTTGGGCCAAATGTTTCAAGACATCATACTTTTGATCCAATGGTCTATGTTTCCCAATAAGAACATGTGGTTTTTCAGGTGCCTTAGAAGTTGATTCTTTGGAAGTAGATGCATCTTGTATCAGGGTAGGAGTTGGAAATACTCTTGGATTTGGTTGATTAGACAGATTAGGTCTATTTATTTGCTGAGAGGAAGAATGTGTAACCCCTAACCGATCCTCCATAATAATTTTTCCAGGATTGAATCTTCCATGTTTGGAAGAAATTTCATCTTCTTGTTGAGCCTTCTGAAGGGCTCTACCACAATATTATGTTGTATATACAGTTCTAGCAGGGGTAGGATTGGGATAGTGGTTTCTGAAATATCCACGTCTTCTGTTGTATCCTAAAGCTCTGGAACTCCCTCTAATTCCTCTATTTGATACAGGGAACTCTGGATCATCAGGATTGAAACTATGATTGGATTAAGGATCTGTTAAGTGAATCATATTAATAGAACCAAAGATAAAATCTTCATCTGATGAAGATTCTGCCTGATTATCTAGTTTAGGTTGTGCCATTTGGTGGGGTGGTGCCCGTGTCTTTGAAGTAGATGGCCTAAAATCTGCCAAAGTCAAAGACAACATGGGCTTTGATATGAGATCATATTCTTCTGATTTCCCTTCTTTCAATGAATTATTCCACCGATTTGAATATTTTCCTTCTGATGAAGGGGATTTTCCATGGAATTCATAGCATGAGACATAATTGGATTCTACAATTGCATTTGGAGAATGGAATGACTTCAGTTGATCATTTTCCAGATCATCCAATCATCATATTTCTGTCCATTTTTTCTTTTGACATAATGCCACTCACCTTATTCCTCTTGATCAGTAGCAGTAACAAATGATACTTGGGCCTGAGAACATTTTAGTTTGTGTTTTCCCAAGTCCACCATTTTTTTCAGGAGGTATTTGAAGACCAAAGACTCCTGAATGGGATGCCCCAACATCTGATGAAATTAGAAATAGTTGGTAAGGTCTTCACATCCTTCATTTTTTGGCCTTTTCGGCCTTGGAAACTGAACCAAATTATTTTCCAGAGCTAAAATGAAGTATCCAGGAAATTATTCATTTCGAAAAGAATAAACATTGTTCTCCAACTCCTCAAATTGTTTCGTTCATTGATATCTTTGATCATCTTGATGAAGCCACCTATGTTGTTGATGCTTAGGAGACGGAGTCCTTCGATAAGATGAAGGTTTTGAAGTGGAAGTAGGTAAATGTGCTTGTTTAAGCATAACAATAGCAATCTCTGCATTACCCATTCTCCTTCCTGGAGTTGATGGAATTAAACGTGTTTTGTCTTATTCTTTGTAAGAGAGTCTTCGACCGACTGAGTGATCGAACTAAGGTCTCAAAACCCACCTCTGTATTTCATAGGGATCAATGGTGTGCACAATTCATGACGCACATTTTCCATACAGATTGGCAACAATATTTCTTGAGGGAGTGCTAAGATTAAAGAGTATGTTAATCCCTTACATTGATCAATTAAATTCGAAACACTTTCATTCTCCCTTTTATTACAAATTTTATGATTAAAAACTATCATCTTTGGAAACATTGAGCTGAATTGAAGAACTAATCATTGACGTAGATCTTCGCACTTGGTAAATGACAGGGATTTCATGCTTGTATACCAGACAAAAGCAGGACCTTGTATTGAATTTACAAAACACCTGAGCTTAACTACTTATTTTTGTTGATGAGTTCCCATGAAAGGATCACAACGAGAGAAAAAAAATGTGTTAATTGTTGTTCTGGATCTCCTGAACCATTAAAAATAGGGAATGTGGTACTTGAAAAATTTGATGGGGGAGGAATTACATCCACCCATTCTGGGTAAGCTCCCTTCTCTGGTTGAATTTTTTCATGTTTTCCCTCCATAGCCTCCAAATGATCTTTTAATGACTCAATTGTAGTCATTAAATTTTGAGAATCATCTGGATGAGCTTGGACCTGAGCAGGTGCAATAAAGGGAGTTTGGATAGGTATAGTGATTGGTACTGAATATGATGGCAGCACTACTAATTATTGTTGAGCATGACCCAAAGGATTAGACCTGTGATGGTGTATGGGTAAAAGAGGATATTCTTGATCCATCTTAGTAGCTGTAAAAAATTTCCTTGACTGACTGACTCCAGCATGCTTAGGAGGAATACTACCTTGAAGTAGTTATGCATTCAACCTCCTTAATTCCTTCATTTATTCCACTTGTTGTGAGAACCTT
Organism: Viscum album; assembly: GCA_963277665.1. Classification (NCBI taxonomy): domain Eukaryota; kingdom Viridiplantae; phylum Streptophyta; class Magnoliopsida; order Santalales; family Viscaceae; genus Viscum; species Viscum album. Next base: position 1,431,193,089 of record OY728152.1, read on the forward strand.
TGATCTAGGGAGATTGATTGGCCTTCCCCATAGGTAGGGTGGGATGCAACCTAATTTTTTTCCTTTCCCCTTGTTGGACACCTTTCGGAGAGGGGGGAGATGGTTATTTAAAGGAATACCTAGATTCTGGGTAAACCTTTGATTTCGTGTATGCACACCTTCTTCACTTACTTCAGTGTGTACGGATTCTTGAACAGGAACTTCCTCATATGATTCCTCTGAGTGATCCTCATGTTCTGGGGGATCAGTGACAATGACATTGATGACATTTATCGATGCATAACGCATTGCATCCCTTCTATCGGCATTTCTATGATACTGTATTCTTCCATGTCCTTGATGAGACATTTCCTTTTGTTGAATTGATCTCTCAGGAGCTTCTTGATGAACCCTAATTTGGAGGGAGTATCATGATAATTCGGCTTTTCTTTCCTCCTGTGGCTTCTTCCCTAATCTAGATAAGACTGAATTTCACTGTGGAAGAGATTGAGGATTTGAAAAAGTCCCCAGTCCGGTGGACTGAGGCTGTTCTTGTTGTTCCTACTCAACTCCTCGAATCCTATTTGTTAATTCCAAGGGTTGAGCTAAAAGAGTTCCCAACCTGGGAAACTAAGGTGACTCTTGAGCTACTACATCTGAGACTTTCTTAAAAGCTCTCATGATCTTGCGGAAATTAGTCCAAAAATTGGCTGGATGCATTAACCTACATCCACTCAAATCACTTGGTTTGAATGACCATTGGAGGATTTCTGACACTTCTGTCACATGATGATGTGCACACTCTAAACAAGAATTCTGTTCAATATTCACATTTTATTGATGCAAGAGTAATTCGACATATTGTTCCATGTATGCCTGACTTTTGGAAGAACTAGTAGAGGTATGTTCCTAATCAAGACTTTTATTACAATCAAAACAAATTGGTTGTGGCCAGACATGGGAAATAACATTTCATGAGACCATTTTTTGTGGGCTTTTTTGACTGGAGAGTAAAGTGAAATGCATTTCTCCATGAACACCCCATCCCCGGATATGAATACCAGATGGGGTGTTGGTAATTAACAGGCACAATCTTTTTAGTGATCCATGGCATGAATGCTGAAGTGCTCTCTGAATCTTTTCAACCTTTGGGTATCAATAAATTGAGAGAGATGCCAAATTATTTTGGTGTTGTATCCCTTCTATTATCGCGACATTATTTTCATATTCATTATGAGATAATATTTCATTTTTCAAGTGAAAATGATTTTTCCACATGTTGGGACGAATATTGTGAATACAATCTTCCTGTCAAAATTTCTGGAATATCATACTGAGAGTCATCCAAAGGCCAAAACATGACTGGTACATCACCTTTTGGTAGTAGTTTTCCGATATTCATCACTTCATTCTTATCATTCGATGTGAATTCTTCTACCTGATTAGACAAAAGCTGGTGCTTCTTTGTTTTTTCATCAGATTCAACAAGATTGGTAGATAAGTCATTTATCAAACTAGAAGATGAATGATCCACGGGTGGTTCAGAGAATGAACTATATCCCGATCTATCTTCTGATTGAGAAAGTATTTCACCTTCTAGCGGTAAAGCATCAGACATGACTGGCTTTACATTGGAAAGTGCCTCAAGATAAGAGGGATTTATTGTTACTGCATTTTCCTTTGAAGAATTTTCCCAGCAATGCGAATTACTACTGTGGAGAGGACATTCATAGCTAAATTTGTCATCATAGGGAGGACCACCATGCTGGGTTACAACAAAGGATGAAACCTCTTTCTCCTTGATCTTCTGGCCACGTATAGGGTTATCGTGACTCTCATCTGAAGATGATACATCGAGATCAACCGAATATTCATGAAGCAAGCCTTCATGAGGAAGCATCAGATGAAGACATTCAGAATTATTGTTACCACTATTGGGAAATGAGAGAGTAGACTCTTGAGTTCCAACAGACAATTGTCTGAGCGCATCAAGAACTCCAGCATCGAGAAAGGATTTATTACAGATTGGCTCTTGAATTTTTGACTGTACTGGATGAGTATTTTTCTTAAACACCTCTTACTCACTTTTGGAACCAATTGTTGATGAAATTTTTCATCATGGTTAGGTGTATGTGCCTGCTCAGATGAAATGATCAGGTTAGGATAATTATCTCCATTCAAATCAGGTGCATGTGCCCGACTTGATTGTCCACATGACATGGGGGAGTATTCCCCCACAACCCTCCTGGATAGGAACAGAGGTGTGTATCTGCTCTAGAGTGACATGTTGATATGTCACTCCACTGGTAGGGATAGATTTTTATTCCATTCCCTGTGATGTTGCTGAAGTTGTTATAATATTCCGACAGGAATCTAGAATATGGGCAGGGATTTGCTTCTGTTCTTTCACCATTGTAAGAATGTGCCAAGTGACTTCAGCTGCCAGAATGAGAATATATGTCCATTATGTGTCTGTAGTAGGTGTATGTGCCTTAATCTATCCTCCTTTTCCTATCAACTAATATTGAAAGTACTTATGCATCGGGGCAGAGAGTTGAGTATGCTCCAAATTTGTTATCGGAGCTTTCCGACTAACTTATTTGGGTGCTACCAAACTAGACTATTAGAAGTCTTGATGAAAATTCGCAGGTGTATGTGTTTACTATGTATTCTTCATCAAGTTTGGTTGATGAATATCCTTCAATACATGCAGATGTTAAAGCTAGCAGAATTGTTGATTGTAAATTGGTGTATGTCCCTGCTTTTCAGTTGCCACCATATTAGATAGGCAAGTTTCATTGGGTGAAGTCAGATGAGCCAAATGACTGGTTGATGAATTATATATAGGTATATATTCCATCCTATAATACTCCGCCATAATTGTGTAGTAGGATTGTAGGGTTTCTGCCAGATGAGTCTGCTGGACAGTGGGATTAGAACTGACGGATATGTGTGCCCGCTCATTGATTGCCATAAATTTAGCTTGATGTACTCCTCTGAAGGGGTAGAGGTAAGAACATTCTCTCTGTTGGTTGAATTTCACATATGGTGGTTCTTCTTGCATGCTCGGGTCTGATGAACCTGAGTAGAACCCCTAAAGGTGGAAACCTAATCATTTTGAGGGTGAACTTCTGCACAAGTCTGTCGGTGATTGTTGATTGGAGACCTCGGGAAAGACTCTTATATCCTTGAATGAAGGCTTGAAGTGACCTTCTCATTCACCTCCCCATAATATGGGATGTACTGGTGATTGAATTTCGAGGATAATGACCAGAAACGGTTGGATATGGTGGTTGGAACCACCTACTTCATGATCACTGGTCATCATTGTCCAAACAACCTGGGTGAAATATTGACTTGGTGGTCTTGTCGATCAGCCTCTAGAGTCATAATGGTACTCTGTTGACGGTATTCCTTAACCGGTGCATTTGAGACCCAGCATTGAAGACGCTGATTTGGTGATGTCATCCTCAGAGCGGATGAGGATCCAGAAGGAGTAGCGGCAAATTCATTCACAGGTCTGAACATTAGAGAAGCCATTCCTGTAAGGCAGAGACATCTTTGAAATGAGTGTCTATTTGATATAACAGACATAATCAAGATAAGTTTGGCTACTACATCTTTTGGATGAGTACATATGTTATGATTTCTTTGATGGCCCTCAAATTGAATTAAATAGGGGACTAACAAAAAAGTAAAACATCATTTAACTTGGTTAAGGATTCAGGTCGAGTTAACCATTTTTATTTCTTCTGGAAATGGGAATGACCTTGCTTGTTTAATGATCAAAATTTCAAATCAGTTTATAATGGGATTATTCGTTGAACTGGAAACCTCCAATGATTCAATATCCATTTGGACCTACTTTAAAAAAGTAGGTTGCCATTATTGGTGGACCGATGTGGCATAAGAATTTTCATTGGTCGAGAGGATGGCAGGTCAAGATCATCACACCATTTTGGGGTGAATTATTTTCTACTCTAGGACTGTCTTACAGATTTGAGTTATTTTCATGAATCCTTGTTAATTTACCAAGCATGAAAATGAGTTCTTCATTTAGATCTTGGAATCAATGATTGATATGTATGATATTTAAAGAATCTTTTATACGTATTTGAGGTTCTACATCGATAGAGAATCATCCATATTTATTAGAGATTTTTAGTCAATGGTACCCTTCAACAAATTACATTGAAATCTCTTGGTCATTATGATGACCATACTAGTTTTAATGCCACTCAGTGGGACACTTGAAGTTTATTGTCATTCAGAAGGACAGGGATTATTTCAGAGTTTGGATCATACCTACAGATGGGCTACCTACGTATCCTTATTAAAGAGGAATTAGAACCCACATAGTTCAAGAATTTAAGATATTGTTTAACGTCATATGGGACAGAGGAAAATTAATGGTGGATAGGCTTGAACCTTAGAAAGGATTCCTACGTACTCTACTTTTAAGGAAGAGATCAAAGTCCACGTAGTTTGATTAAGAATTATGGGGCTTACGTATGATTAACAGCCCAATAAGATGTGTCGTGGTTACTTTTACACTCTAAGCTCACGTGAGTCATGATCGGTGTGAGAAACAAGAGGTATCAGTAAACCTGGCGATTTTTTCAATGAAAGATGTGGTCACAACGAATGATATGGGACTTATGTATGTGTGACTACACAAGTAGTTGAAGACTAGGATTTACTCCCGGAAAGAAGCCTAGGAACAAGGTTAATAAATATATTCGTGCTTTATGGAGTCTTGGATACTCTAACTTGGGGCCTACTCCTGAGGAGGATGCCCAAATTAGGGGGGACTTGGGGCTTACTCCTAAGGAGGATTCCCATTACCAGGGTCCATAAAGGTACTTGAGTTTTATGGAGATTTAGATTCTTATTTAGGGGTATACTTCTAAGGAGGATGCCCAGATTAAAGGGGAAATTAAATTATGATTGGTCTTAGTCTTGAGAAGGAGGCCCAAAGTTTAAGGATATTTGTAACATTTGAATTACTCCTGAGAAGGAGGCCCAGGTTAAGGGAAATTATCACTGGGGCATACTCCTGAAAAGGATGGCCATGTTAAGAGGACTTATGATGGGGTTTTATTCCTCAGAAGGAAGCCCAAATCAAAAGAAATTAAAATGGGGCTTACTCCTGAGAAGGAGGCCCAGATTAGGGAACCTGGGGCTTACTCATTAGGAGGATACCCAAATTGAAGATCTTATCATCTTAAAGGATGAGGTTGAATGGAGGGAATCTCTAACCTTAGTGACATAAATTAATGTAAATTTCATGTTTTTGAGAGATATTCCATAGAATTCATTTTAGATAAGGAATCCAACAAAGGAACCATTCCATGAATCGCTTGGAAAAGGGTTTTGAAGGCTAAATCTTGAAGAGGATATGTGAATTTGAGGAAAGGAAGTGAATTGGAAGGAGGCACACAAATATTGGTCCGGTGTGAAATTCCTAGTTGTGCATGTATACTTGTGCGACATAAGTTCACTTGGGCAATGAAGAGCCTATGAAGTGATACTTGGTCAACCTTGAATGGGATCCATTAGTATCATCCCTATAGGCATTCGATAGGTGGCATGCATGTTTCCATGAGAATACAAGTTGGGATGCATGTGTATCCATTTCCCTTAAGTGATGGACACTTAGGCACGCATGTGTTAATGAGTTCTAACACATAGTCATTATTATTCCTCTTTAGATATTTTATTTTAGGTAATAAATTACCTTATATGTGTTCAGAATACTTCAAGCAGAGACTAGGGTGACCAGAGCTCAATTCTATGTTTTGGATTTTTCATCCTCAAAATGGGGGGCCCACAGGGGGTATTTATTGTCCATTGGGGACCTTGGGAGAAAAAATGAATAGGGTGCACAAGTAACTTGCACGAACCATATGTGGTATGCAGGTATACTTATGCTACCATGATAAAACTTGCGCAAACCATTCTTTTAAGAGTTTCGTGTTCACGCCTTTGTCAATTTTTAATGTTTCTTCAAAGGATGAATCTCTTTGTGCTAAAGGTATTTCCCTTTTTCATTTGATAGTATCTGTGACAGAATGGAGAGTCAACACACACGATTCTATGTTGATCGTACTGTTCATATATCCATGAATAAGTCATGATAAATGGAAAAACAATTCAATAAGAATGTATGAAAAAATGAATTTGATGATAACATCGGTCCATCAGATTTAGTGTTTTAAAATTAATCAATAGTGAACTAGAAAAGAGAATTGTGTAAAAAATAAGTATGGTGGAATTATTGGAACATATTAATGACATGATTTAGGGACTGGTAAACTAAATAATTTTCAATAAAGTAGTCATCCATTTTTATCATGTTTATTTTTTCATTCATTTGGGATAAAATAAAAATGAACAAAACTTTTTTGGCTCTCAATTGGGTGAAGACTCATCAAAATATAAATGACACTAATACCTCAAAATGAAGAAGAAATCAATCTAGAAGATTAATGTTGGCCCGGATAATTCATTGGATGTTAGATTTCATTAGAAGAAGCCTGAGGAGGTTATAAAAAATTAATCAATCATTCATTATTTTTCCAAAAGTTGGAAAGCGAGGTTGAATATTGTACAGAAATGATTCCAAAGGGTTCTTGATATCTTTAAAATTTTCAATGATGTTTATGGAAAAATTGAAAAAAATATCATTGCAAAAATGATTCAAAAATATATATGGAATGATTTTTTCAGTGATTCTTATTGGTTTTTTTAGTCGGTATAGATCATAGGTTTGAGAAGGATTTTAGTTTTTATATGTGGTCATACTATAGAGTACTTTTTAGTTTCTATATGTATTATTTACAATGAGAACAACATCAGAACATTAAATGGAATCAAATTAATGAATGGATAGAAATTCCAAATCAGGTTAAAGTCATGAGAAGATTTTATAAGGTTAATGAATAATCAAGAATTGTTTAGATTCATTGAATGGGGAAAATATGAAATCAAAATAAATGTGAAAGTTGAGCTTTTAGAATTTTGGTTGAGTGGGAAAACATTTCATATTCCCACATATACTACATTTGGTGATACTAAAAACAGTAGGATTTATATATTCATTTTAAAAATAGGTTATTTATCATGTGTGAACATATAGAGAAAGTAGTGATTTTTTTGGAAGATATAATGAGTTTTTGGATTGAGATTTCCTGAAGTTGTTATTTAGATAGATGAAGAAAAAGGAAATGTGACTAGGTTGGACTGAGAATTTGGACCCATGTTTATCAGGAAATAAGATGTGGTTTTGAATTGTTTCTAGTGTATTATTTTTATTTATTTTAAATACTATGAAATCAGACTGGGGAATCAGATTAAACCATCATACTGTGTTTTTATACAATGAAAAAATGCGATGTTCATACCAGCTATTGGGTTGGAATATGAATAATTGTTCTTCAAAGGTTTTGAAGTGGACATTAAAAGGAAAAACAATTAACAAAACTGAACCAACTAGTGAAGGACTCATAACATGTTACAAAAACATGTTTTAAAATAATTTTTCTTACAAGAATAATGTGCACTATTGTATTGATCATAGTGAATCATTATTTTAAGGGTGTATTCTTCTTATTTAGACCATATAAAAAGGATTATTTTTGAGTTGATTTTGTGTTATTATATTGTTTCTAAACACTAAACAGTATGTAGCTACTCATTCTATGTAGTAATCATGGTAAATACTGTTTTTACTATGGATTTTTGATTTTTTGGTTTCCAGAAAAGTGATAAATATTTAGAAGTAGGAAAAGGATTCAATAGAGAAAATACATATAAGAAAATTATATCACTAATTCAGTCCCTCTCCATCATAGTGATACAGTAACCCACGATGTGAATAAATAAATTTTATTAGTGTGAAGGGTCTCTCTATTTAAATTTCATTTATGTTTTTGAAAATATTTTTTTATGGATAATCTCAATTGTAATAATTGTAATGTGATTTCTATCTTCAATGATATGAACTATCATATATGAAAAGACATAATTTTTATATATCATATGTTTCATGGGTATGTTATTTTGAAAGTTTCTATAGAGATATTTCCACCTATTGATGAAAACAGTACTCTTACATATATTGTTGAGACAAATATTCAAAATCATTGAATAGAAAATAATTCTTTACTATAAACACTTACTCAATGAAATTTTCTAAGAGTGAATGGAGTTTTCCCTATATAATTTATTTTGGAAAAGATGAAGAACATTTATTAAGGATACTTTTAGGAAAAGAAGGAAAACATATAAATATATAGGATAATGTATTAAGATTTGAAAATGGATAAGTGTGAATCTGTTTCTGACTTCATTTCATGGGTGAAATATATTTTGAACTGAATAAGGTGTTTAGGATAATATTTCGAAGACTAAAATTTTATTAAAAATATCTTGAGAATTCATCCAAATAATATTTATTCCAATGTTTCTTCTTCTAAATAGAGATATTCTAGAACTTTATATTTTGATTAACTTCATAATAATCTCATTAAATATTAATTTAAAATAGTAAATTTTATGAAAGTGATAAAAATTATCTGGAAATGTACTTCGTGGATTCAAACCAAAGAAAGCTTAAGATGATTCCCAAAGAAGTATAAGTTGTTGAATCAATATCTGAAATGGAGGTATATAGAATTCATGATGTTTTTTCCTTTCTCACTAAAAAATTGAAAACATGTATAGGAATGTAAAATGGGACACTTCCTTTTTTTGAATATGGAGTTGATGGGAACATTGCTGTGAATTTTACTTCAAAAAATAACGAAGAAGATGCCAATGAAGATTATTAAAGTCCATAAATATCTCAAAATAAATATGATGATACGTAAAAATATTATTATTAGTGGAAAAAAATAATCACTCTAAATCCAAATGGATTTCATTTTTGACCAATGATGATGAAGTGAAATATAGTGAATTTGTAGCCAAAACTTATATTGATGTTGCTGGAGAATGTGCATACATTCAAATAGTTATTCATGAAGAATCATAAAGTTTTAGTTCTAATGATGAATAGGAAAAGATATAATTTCAACTTAATGGAGAACTAAAATAATGTCTGAGAATTATTCCTTACTTGAAAAAAGACAAATAAGTTTAGGAAGTAATGTTATATAACATATAATTTGAAATTTCCTACTAAATTGAATTCTATATTTCTGGAAAAGATTGTTTGTCTGAAGAAGTCTCTTGAAAATTAAAATAATTGGAATGAACATATAGAAGAGAAGTTAAAATAAGAGGACGAAGAGATGGATCTTATCCAATAAAAGTTTTATAAATCATTAAATGGAGTTACAAGAATCAAGAATTATATATCTGATAATGGTGAATGATCTAGAAAGGGTTAACCTTAGAAGGATCAAATGATAACTTCAATGGTAGGAAATAAAGATGATTATGTTTCTTATAAGAATAATGTTGGGAAAGTCATGTCTATTTCCAAAACCCAAAAAATATCATTTCATAATTCTCTAAATTTTATGAGTTCAAAAAAGTTTCTACCACTAGACATTGTAATATGGTTGGGAAGAAATCTAAATAAATGAATAGGGTTATAGATGATGAGATAATGTTTGAGACTCAAAATTTTTTGATGTGAAACTGAAGATCATTGCTAAGAAACATGTACACAATTCTAGACAGTATGAATGTTACATAGTAAATTATTTTTTCTAGGGTTAATGTTGATATTGTTGTGGATTTTGGAATATTTAAAATATGTGGTGGTCTAACCAAAAACATTACAATTATCCCTTGTTTTACAGAAGAAAATGTTTGAGGTGGAGTAAATTCTCTCAAAGGAATATATTTGAGAATGTTGTTGTGAAAAAATCTGAGATTTTCGTAGTTAAAGATTATAATATGTTCCAACCTTTGGAATATTTTTGTTAAATATTTTAATATCATATACATCATTCAAATAGGTGTCTTGTTCTATAACCAACATAAAAAATACGACAAAAACAATTCTCAAAAGTGGGATATGAAGAGAGTTAAAGGGAAATAAAATTATCTTGTTGTAGAAACCGATCTCATAGATACATAAAGAGAACAATCCTAGATATTTGATAATGGGTGTGTTTATCATATGATAGGTTATTTGAAATTATTGATGAATGAAAAATATTTAAAAGAAGGAATAATGAAATATTCCAAATACAAATCCATTAGAATCAAAGGCACTGTATCCACTATTATTGGGGAAGAAAAGTAGAAATCCAAAAAATCATTAATTATTAATGGGTTGAAAAACAAAATGTTTAGTGCATCACAAATTTTGGATGAGGGTAACAACGTTTTTTCCATAGAGTTGTTTTTTTTTGAAAAGAGAGGATGATGGAAAAGTTTTTAATATAGGACAATATATAAAATGGAACTTATATAAAGTTGGTGAATTTTAAAATTCTTGTTTTATAAGAATGATTGAATAAAATAAATTGTTTCATATATATTTAGGTCATATGTGTTAGAGAAACATAATCATGTTATCAATGTGATACATCTTTCAAGATATTCTTAGTATGTTATGATGAAGATATTTGTGTTGTTCTATTTTTAATATGGGGAAGATCACATATTTCTAAATAAGAATGTTTATATAAGATAAACATATCCCAAAAAGTTATAAATTCTTATATTTAATTTCCTATTAGAACAAAATCATATTTTAAGGGAAAATAATTCATATATTTTGTGGATGATTTTAGCTGCATTACTTTTTTATGAATTTAAAACATAAATTGGTAGCTCTAAATATTATTATGTGTTTTAGGAGATGTTATGAGATGTAATGTGGGTTATCTTTGAAGAATATTTCAATTGTCATTGTTTGTTAGTATAAGAATAAAGAGTTCAAAATTTATCTATAATAAGTTGGAATCCGTCATAAGTTTAGTAAATTAATAAACATCTCAACAGAATGGTGTTACATAAAGGTAGAACATAAGTTTGGATGAAATAGGGCATAAAATGTTACATGAACATGGTATTTACCATTTTATATGGAGGTAAGATATAAGAAAAATATTTTATAATAAGAAATAACGTTGGTAAAATCCATGTTTAGATATGACACTATAAGAATTGTTTTATGATAAAACTCCAAGAAGAAAATGATTAAGGGATTTTTTAAGTCCCAATATCATAATGAAAAATCATGGGAAACTAGGAATGTTTGATCAAGGTGGTGAATATGGAATCCATTATTTCAATTCTCTAGATGTAAGAGGTTATATATGTTATAAAAAAAGATATGTGTATATTAGTATATTATTTTTATGTAGAATTTCATAAATAGGCGATGAAGATATTTCACAATATATTGACGATTATGAATATGAAGTGGATGAAATAAGTGTATTTATGTGACAAAACAATTATACAAATAATTGTGATATAATCCAATTAGAAGAATAATACTCATTTATTTCTAGTGATGATGAATAATTAAAAATGTCTCATCCAAGAATGATGAAATAGGTGCAAAGTCAAAAAATATTGGGGGTCAAAAATGTTCGAAAATGGAACATCATCAATTTCAAAAAATACATAACTGAATCAAACTTTTATTCGAAATATGTTAGGGAATCATTTGAGTATATATATGTGATTCATGATATGAAAGAAGAGTTGAATCAGATTGACAATAATGATACTTTGGACCTCATACCTAAGTGAAAAAAATGTAATGGTACAATGTGGGTGTTCTAGAACAATAAAAATAAATATGGTGAAGTGAAAGGAAAAAACAATATTTTCTTGTAAAGGATTCAATCAGAATATAGTTATTTATTTTGACTAATCTTTTCCCATGTTAAGAGTCTTTTAAACAATGATAAACCTTTTTTACAATTTTTTAAAAATGAAGTAATATATTTATTGAAACGGATGTGAAGTCAGCCATTCAATGTGGAGAACATGATGAATAATTTTATATTGAATAAATTTATGGGTATTTTATTAGGAAGGATAAAATTTATGTGTGGATGTTGTATAAATCCTTATACATGCTAAAACATGCTCTGAAAATATGGTATTCAAAACTAGATTCTTGATTAAGGTATATGAACATCCAGAGATGAAGGTTTGATTGTAATTATTACATAAAATAATGTAATGAAATTTCCCTCATTGTAATTGTTTATGTTTGTGAAATTATATTTTCTGGGAATGGTAAATAAACATAAGAGTGACTTTCTATAGAAATTATGAATTTATTTTAAATGTTTATTCTTAGTAAAATGAGATACTTTCTGGTTTAAAAAATATCCAAAAATAATAAACACATATTTAATTATCAATAAAAGTATGGGATGTATATTATTATGATTTTTAAAATGAAAAAAAGAATCATATTTCTACACTAATTTTAGGGGTAGTATGTTAAATAAAGATGGAGAAGCTAATGAAGTTCTTACTAAAGAGGATAAGAATATTGATGAAAGATTTTTGTATTCAGAATCCTCAAGACCATACTATTTTTTCTTTACCTTACATGAATGATTCCGAAGATTCTCCAAAATAATCACATTTATTTGATAGAAAAATAATTATCAAATATATGAAAGACACAATTGATTTTAGAAACAGGTAGGATTTCTTAGAAGGAATTGATTTTTTTGGCTATAATGAAGCTGACTGGGTGGGATGTGTTGATATATGATGATCCACATCTAATGGGGTTTTCCTTATAGGGGAAAATTATGTGAGTTGGAATATTGAGAAACCAAATTCATTAACCCTTAGCACGACTAAATATGATTACATTTCAACCACTCAATATTCTACACCACTCATGTGGATAGACACCGAGTTCAATGACATACATATTGATGTGAACTTCCCTTTCTATTTGGCTTTTATAATCATAGTTCCATTAACATTATAGTAATCCCAGTGCATCATTATCAATCAAAAGATATTTATTTTAAATATCATTTCATTGACGAGAATGGGGAAATGAATGAAATAAATCTAAAGTATGTTCTCACATCTAAAAAAGTTTCTGAAAATTGAACAAAACCATTATGAAAGGAGTAAATTTTCATATTGATTTTGAGCATGGTCGTCTAACCACTTTCTCTATATGGTTGAGGAATGTGTTTCTATCCCCTATCTCATATATTAATTGTATTGTGTTTTCAAAGGGGGTAATGTTTCATAAAAATATCAATTGGTATATACTAAGACACTTTGGGAAAAATGTATTTATGGAGAGTTATGGGTAATATATGATCTCATCTTTTATAGGTGTAGGTTTTTATAATATTTTGTTGGGGTAGTTATAGGAAACGAATTTTAAAAGAATGTGGAATAAGTTTTGAACTGTCATGGAATGTTTAAATTATGAATAAGTTTTGTATTCACAAATTTTTTCACAACATGGTTTTTATATTAATGAGTATTGCTTTATAAAATGAGCTCACTTGGGTAGGCTAACAATAATTGATTTAACAATCCATAGATATATATTAAAATTTTCAATAATTTATGAACCCTTGTTGATATCAATATCCAAAGGGGAGATTCTTATGAAAATGTTAGTGAATATTTGTTTTTGAATAATATAATATTTTTATGCTGATTCTTTTGTATTTTTTACATTATGAATAAATAATTACACTTTTTATGTATTAGTTTTTATATTAAATGAATGGAAGTAATAATGGTAATTAGAATATCAGATGCAATTTTCACAAGAATGTTCATATTTTTTCGTTTTGTGTTTTAGAAATGTTTTGTTATTAAATAAGTTTTCAAGACTCTCATTGTATCCATAATTATTGTTTTGATCAATACTTGAATCAGTTTTTGAGTCTAAATGTCTTTCAAGACATTGAATAGTAAATTTTATGATTCTATTAAAATTTTTAACTGTGAAATATCATATTTTAACAGATAAGCATGATTTCCAACCATTAAGAAATAAATTGTCTTGATGTGTTTGGAACCTGAAGTCATACGATTCTATGCCAATCAAAACAATCTCAGTGACATGAAGAAGTCATGATACAAGAAAATATTTGTGAATTATGAAATCCTATAAAATTAAAATTTGATGTGAAACTGGTCAACCATATGTGGTGTACTACTAATTCATCTGAGGTAGACATGTAATGAAATATTTTTGAACCAGATCATTAAGTTTTAATTGTAATGACTAATGAATTTAAAGATTCAATGACTGATCAACAAGTTGATATTCAATAAAATAGTCAAACATTTTTATCATGTAAATATTTTTGTTTAAATTGGTTTAATATCAACTAGAACAAAAGTGTTGTTTGTTTCAAAAGTGGGTCAATAATCATTCGACTAGAGTTGACATCAATTCACCAGAATGATGTAGACACCAATCCATATGGCACAAGAGAACCCCAATAATTCATATGATGGTGGATTCTCTATGATGTAGTTTTATGTGGTTGTGAAAAAACAATTTTTTTGAAGTTGTTGACATAGTGGTTTCTGTGGAATTTGAAGCCAGTGATGAAGTGTTCCCAAAGTGGTACTAATATATTTGGATGATACAATGACGTTTCTGGGAAAAAAGTGACATAAGACTAATGAAATGTCAAAAATGGTAAAGGAAGAATGTTTTCAATGTATGTAATAGTTTTTTTAATTAGTATAGAGAATTAGTATGAGGAGGATTTTGGTTTCTACATATGGTAAACATATTGATAATCCTTCAGAACCAAAATGTTTTCATCATAATGAGAACATCATTGGAACATCAAATGGAATAACACATATGAGTGGTTAGAACATCCAACGTTAGTTGAAGTAATAGGAAGATTCGAGAAGGTTCGATAAGAATCCTATAGAGTTAATAATAATTAAAAGTGTCAAAGTTGACATGAAAGGAAATATGAAATTTGAGTTTCAAAGAATTTGGTTGTGTGGAAAAAAATATTATATTCCAACCCATGTAACCTTTGGCACATTATTATATATTAGGATATAAATTTTACTTTCTAAAAATGGATTAAAATTCATGTGTTAAGGCAAAGGGAAAATGTTACATTTTTTGGAAGATAGAAGGAGTGTCTTGACTATGTTTTCCTAAGAATGTTATCATGACATAAAAATAAGAAGAATGAGTTATTGGATCAGAATGAGAAATCAGACTTATGTTTTTAGGGAAATATGAAGTTGTTCCAAATTTTTTCTAAAGTATGATTTGATATTTATTTTCAAGACTTTCTAATTGGAATATACAATCAGAATGATCCACTAGACTGAGTTTTTGTATGAATTCCAACTGTGAATTTTATACCTAATGTTGTGTAGAAATGTAATGAATTATGTTTTCAAGGTATTCAAGTGGAAGCTGATATGGCATCACATTAACCAACATTAAACCAACCAGCGATGGTCTTACAACATCTTACACAAAAATGTATTACATCATTAGGATATGAGAGGAACATTCACTATTGTATTGCTCATTGTCTGAAAAAAGTGTATGGAAGTATCCTTCTTTTTCTAGCTACAAAAATTGTTTTGTTTTCTCATGTATCTTGTGGTATAATATTGTTTTCAAAACATTCCTATAACAAACCTACTCTTGTTGAGTTGTGGGAATTGTAAATACTTGTTTTCAAGTGTATTTTAAATGTTTTTTTCGGGAAAAGTGAGAAATTTTTAACAGGATGCAATGTTTTTTTTCAAAATAAAGGGCAATTAATAGAAAATGGTATCACTTATTCACCTCATTCCCTTATTAGTGTTGCATTGATCATGGATAGGCATAAAAAAATTGTTTCAAAATTTATAAACCAAGTATATTTCAAATATTCTATTGAGGAGAGGTGGATTTGTGAGCTTCCAATGGGTTGAGTTGGGTGTTCTAGAAATTGGAGACGAACACCATTCAATTTCAACAAGAATGATACTATTTTTGAGTGTTTTTTATTATTTACTTATTTTTACTCAAACAATAATTTTTGTATCCTTCCAAGATGAAAATTTTTTATTTTCAATTTTGGAAAATAATCATTTTCATTTTATGAAGACCAAATTAGTTGTGGTATGGAACATTAAAATTACATCCACTATGTAATAAATTATGGAACCCTTGTATTGGAAATTTAAAATTAATCACATTCACATGAATCATATGAAACAAAACTATGGAATTTTCATCATGGTAATGTAAAAATGAAAATTTTACAAAGTGGTTCCATGATGTTTATTTATAATATATTGAAATGAACCTAATTAAATGATGTGAAATGTGTTTAAAATACAATATGACCCATCCACCATTTCGTGGATAGGGTAAAAGGGCCATACTACTTCTTAGATTTATACACAATAATGTTTATAGACCATTTTTATTAGAATATTTATGTGGTTAATATTATATAATAACTTTTACTTATGACATTAGTAGATATGTAAATGTCTACATATTGACGTATAAGTCTATGTACACTAATAAATTCATCAAATTCAAGAATGACGTTGGTAATCGACGTTGAAAAAAGATAAAGAATCTTCGATTGGGTAATGTTGGATAATATGTTATCTTTAATTGATTCAAATATATATCACAATTTGGGATTTTATCTCAAGCCACTCTACCTTATACACCGTAATGGAATGGTGTTAGTGAATAGAATAATTATACATTTATATACATAGTAAGGTCAATGATGATTCATGAAGATATTACATTATCTGTTTCATGATATGAATTATAAAATTCCAAACACAGAATAAACATAGTAACTAAAGAAAAAATCAAATTCCTTTCAAGATATAGACTGGAATGAAGAAATTTTTTCATGTACATGTTTATGGGTTGGTGAGTTTATTTTTAAGGCATTCTAAGGAACCAAACTAGATCCCTATGCCATAATGTGTATCATTAAAGGTAATCCAATAGAAAAAATGGATACTTAATAAATTAATCCAAAATAAGATAGATATTGTTCTAAACCAAGGCATCATTATTCAGAAGGAGTGAATCCTCCAGAAATATTTTTGGGAAGTAGATTGATGTTCATGTTTTTTATGTTAAAAATACACATGAGTTGGTATATGGACATATTAAACATGTCCATGTTAATGAATTTCTTCCTAAAACTAAATTTATAAAATGAATCACCATATAAGTAAGAGGTCTATAGAGATATGCTTTTACAGTCACCAAAGATGGTGACTCAATATTTGTTGACTCTAATGAACCTCTCTCATTTGAAGTGTTAGTAGAGAGATCAAATTATACATGGTGGAAAAATTAAATGAATGATATAATCGATTAAAAACATTAGAAACATTATTGATTTCTGGTCTATACATGATTTTATGGACATCCTATTGAGTGGAAATGGCAATTCAATCGAAAATTGGAGTTTGTAGGTAGTATAAGTTATTATATTGAAAGGGTGTTTGATAAAGGGTTTAAAAAAATTATGGAATTGAGTATGACAATCCATTCAGCTATTTACCACTACCAAATCCAATAAAATATACATTCTACAAAATCATAGCATTACTGTAATATTTGGTAGATGGATGTCAAAATATACTTCCTCAATGGGGACCTTTAGGAATTAGTCGAAATAGAAAAACCAGAAATGTTGTTACTCCATGAGATTCAAAAAACATTTATAAGTTAAATAATCAGTTTATATATTGAATAAATCATCCATTTCAGGAATTATTCAACTGTATGTAGGTATAAAAATTTTTTTCACTATAAATTATTGTGTTCCATGTGTTTACAAGTGTTTTAGGGGTAATATTGTTGTTATCATAAAAGTATAATTTTAAAAAATATTACATATCCGAAATGACATACCATTTTTATTGTATATTAATGCATATATAAACATGTGTTTCTCATTCAAGGACTTAGGTGTAGAATACTACATTCTGGGTATCAATATCATTCATGATATATCCAAGATGTTACTTGGACTAATTCATGGTATATAAATTTACTAGATACTGAATAGATTTAGTATGGAATAAAATATGACGGGATTGGCTCCAATTACATATGGTATAATCATATCTATGAAAATGCCTCCTCAGACATAAAATGATAAATAGAGAGTGATTAATATCCCATACACTTTAGTGATATCATAAATATTTTATTACATATTATGTACATGACTTGATGTTACCTACGTATAGAGCATGGTAGGTAAATATCATGAAGATCCTAGAGAATAATATTTTTATAATATTAAGGCTATCCTTCTGAGTCTGATAAAATATAAGATATGTTCTTCATGTATCGATAAGAAGTAGATATTATTGTTTATATTAAACTATGATTTCTAATTGGTAAAATTTTTCTAATGTTTCATTTATGGTATTGTTTTCGTCAATAGAGGAGATGTGGGGTGTTAAGGTTCAATGAATTCATTTTTTGCTGATTCTAGAGTGTATTTCAAATATATATCATCTTGTAAGGAATCCCATTATCCATCTCTATATGAAATTCATTCAAGGATCCTAATGTGGTTCCTAATAGTAATGACCCTATCACATTTCTGTAATGGCCCGGACCTCTCCGGCCCTTTCCTTTGTCAAAAAGAAGGCCAAGAAGTGTTCTGGAGGGTAAAATGGAATTTTTCCACACTTTCCAGAATTTTGAAACTACACGCCGTGTAGTTTGAGTACACGCCATGTACATACTTTCCGGGTACACCTCGTGTTACAAGTCGTGTCCTTGCTGTGTGGAATAATGGGTGCATGCTGTGTGACCAGTTCTACACGCCGTGTAGTCCTTCCCCGCGTACGCGTTACCAGTCAACGACTGTGTACCATGTAGGAGTCGTGTCCTTACCATGTGCAATGAAAGAGTACACGCCGTGTGTCCAAACTACATGTCGTGTAGTCCTTACCTGCGTATGCGTCACCCTCAAATCGTGTGTTGACCAGTCAACGATCGTGGAGCCGTGTTGGAAGCTGCGTGGAGACCGTGTGAAAGAACCGAGTACACGCCGTGTACCATAAAGTACATGCCGTATACTTTTGATTTTCACGCCTATAAAAGGAGGTTTCCCCTCCTCCTTTCAACTCACACCTCTCCTCCCCTCTCCTCTTAACAGATCTCTCCCAAGAGACTCGTAGGCTCTTCCTATCATAACTTCTTCGTTCGAGCTCTGATTTACGATCCTTCAGCGGCCACGGGATTTTAATGATGAGGCGGAACATTAGAGCCTGGGTCTTTTGTCTTTCCTTCGGCCTTTCCATTCCGACTTCCACCCGAGGAGGTTTTTCCGGGACCCAACTAAAGTGACGGACGCCGACGGACGTCTTCTAAAGTTGATCCGGGGGAGCGTTGCGATCAAGAACCTATTGAGGTAGGGATCTTACCTACTTCTCTCTACTTTGTGCATCATGCGGGGTGGGTGTTCTCTTGTTTACGTGAAACACTTTTGAACCAGTTTAATGAAGATAATAACTGGCTTATATAACTGGGATGGGAAGTTGTGATTGATGTTACTTTATATCCTGTGATATTATGTTTTGAATTGAATGAGCTTCTACCTACTGAAAATCATGATCGTTGGGGGCCTTTGCTTACACAATTAAATATTTCCCTCTCCTTCTGGATTTTATTATGGATGGAACCTTGTGGTTTGTGTGAATAGGTTAATCATGTAAAGTTGGCTTTTAAAATCTGGAACTCTTGTGTGATCACCTCGGTTAAAGAAAATTGAATAACAAACATGTGGGTGTTGGCTTGGTTACGAGGCATGTGATGGGGGTGTTTTGTGGGTTCTTGTGGATAGTGTGAGCAGCGGGGCTGCGGTTCGCTTGGTTGTGGGTTGGTGTAAATGCTATATTGGTGATGGGCAGTGGGGCTGCAATAAATGGTATTAAAAAGGCGTTGATGTATGGGTTTCGGTGCCGTTGTGGTTATGGAGGTTGGAAGCGGGGCTGCAGGGTTGGGTTTTAATGTGAGCGGGTTATGGGTTGTGATTAATAAATAAAAGTGGAAGAGTTAATGAATGGTGGGGCATGGTAACGGAATGGAAATAATAATCAATGGGGTTGGTTGGTTGATAAGAATGGATTTGTTGTGTTGCTCATGTTTTTCCTAACTTGATTTGTTGATGGCAGGGATATGTTTTACGAATGTTTGATGTGGTTGGTTGTGGATAGTTGCCCTGTAGTTAAGGAACTAAATAAACTATTTCTACTGAAATGTGAAAACCTAAAAGGGGTTGGGTTTTTTTGTTGTATTCATGCTTCATAGTAGTAGTGTCGAGGCATGTGCTCAGTTTGTATTTTTAAAAGCCATAGGATGGGCTGTGTGGTTGGTATATATATGGATATCTTTATCTTTTGTGTTTTATCACACCCTACCCATGTTGAGCACTTAGTGCCGAACACTCCCATTTTATGGGAGAGGGTGTTTTCCCCTTAATTACTAGCTCCTTCCTACTCCTCCTCCCCTAGGCTGTGATGGCTTGAGGCAACCTTACACCTAAGACTCTTCGGGTAGGTTTCGATTGGGGTGGTTTTAGCCCAAGACTCTTCAGGAAGGTTCTTCTGTTTCCCAAGAATCTTCCGGATTAGGCCCATGTGTGTGCGGGCGGGATACGTTGTTGTGAGGCCCAGGTGTGTGCGGGTGGGATACGTGGTTGTGAGGCCCAGGTGTGTGCGGGCGGGATACGCGGTTTTGAGGCCCAGGTGTGTGCGGGCGGGGAGAGTGTGGCAGCGTCAGGACGTTCGTTGTTAGGAAGAGCAGCTAACTAACGGGAAATGGTGCGGGGTACCCAATACTCTTGTTTCATATATACTACTACCTGTTGTGATTGTGTTTTTGGTGAGTGTGGCTGGTGAGGTTGGGTGGATAGAATTCCTTGCTATGTTTCTTCTTTTGTTCTCACGGGACATTAGGATGTCTCCCCACTTGTGCACGAGGGATTTAGATTTCCCTACTGAGTATACTTATATGCTCACCCAACGTTTAGTTTCAGGTTTCTAGGAGGAATAACAGGGCCGTGCGAGACCCTACTAGTCGGACAGTTGGAGTTGTTGCTGTTGTTGTACCTTTTTTTTCTTTTGGTATTCTACTTTGAGCTTTCTTTTACTCGTACCCTGTTATAAAATTGTTTAAACATGCATGTGGGAATGGTTTGGGTTTATTTCTATACACTTGCCCTTTTTTCTTTAGGGTGGTTGTCCTGTCCTATTTCCCAATCTTTAAAAATAAAAAGGTTAATTCCTCCCATTTTTGTGAAAAACTCATACCCTTGGTGCTATTCGCCACCCCGGGGCCTACTGGAGGCGGGAATCGGGGGTCATTATCTCCCTTTAGCCATTGCCAGCTCAGGAGGGGCATCTTTGGTGGGAGGGGGTCGTGATAGAATGTTATCAAAGGTGATGGTTGAGAGATAGGATGGAGTCTAGAGTTAGGCATAGTGAGGACTACATGGGATGGTAGGGCAACAATGTTAGTTACTCTTGGTGCGTGACATAGGCTAGGGAAGACCGGCTAAGACATGGGATTTTAGGGGCCCCCGTGATCCGATGCAAGGACTCTGAGCCTAACGAATGACCAAGTGAGATACATTGATTGCATGGATGTGACCCTAGGGAAGGTACATGCATCATCATTATTGTGTTTTACTTGATTTGGGTGTTCTGGGAAAGAAATTGACATAAAATGATGAAATAAAACCTTGAGTTTTTCCTTACTACTTGGGCATAGGCAATCCTTGTTTACCGTACAGCTATGGCACCTGGGCGTCATCTCTGGGTGGCTCAGATGGCTGAGGCCTAGCAGATTCAGGCGGTCGATCAGTTGAGGATTGACCGAGAGGAGGAAGATAGCCAGTAGAAGAAGACTCTCCATTCTTTCCAGCAGCAGACCCTCAAGAAGTACGAGGGTAGTACATCGGATACGGAGATGGAGGGGTGGCTTGAAGAGCTAGGGATCACTTTTACCTAGATATGTGCTCCGAGGGAGTACTGGGTTCCTTTAGAAGTTAGTCAGCTGAGAGGTGCGGCGCGACAGTGGTGGACGCCCTACCTCAGAGAGAGGATAGAGGCAGAGGTTCCATGGGATGAATTTGAGAAGGAATTCATAGAGGAATTCCTTTCTTCCATGATCAAGGCGGAGAAGCGGCATGAGTTATTCTCCCATCAACAGAGAAGTATTTCGGTACGAGAGATGCGGATCAAGTTCAAGGATCTCATGCGCTTTGCTACGAATCCCTTTCCCAATGACGAGTCTTAGGCGAGACTTTTGGAGGAGGCGCTTCGTCCTTCGCTCCAGTATGTTGTCACCCCCTTCACCCTTTCGACGTACATGGAGGTATAGAAAAAGGTAGAGGTTGTAGAGAGGATGCACTCTCTGGGAGGTGCACCCTGAGAGGGGATCCAGCCAGGCTTGTCGAAGGGGAAGGCAGTCAGCAGTAGGGCTCCTACGACGGGACCTTCCAGGTTCAGGCCAGTGGGGAGCAGGCCCCAACAGTTCCAATTCAGATCTTTGGGTCCTCATCCCTTTTTCATTAGCCCGGGACTGAGGTTTTTCTTGTGGAGGCTTCGGGAACCTTCAGAGTCGGTGCTCGACTAGAGCTCAGTACGGTGGAGGTGGGCAGGTTCAGCGCCCACGTCAGTAGCACCAGTTGCCGGCGAGGCCCTTCTAGCAGCAGCAGGACCATGCTCCTCCGAGGGCAGACATTGCGGGAGGAGGCTGACCTCAAGGTGCTCCTCAGGGACCTCGACCAGGGCATGGTCGGGGGGGTGGACAACATCAGAGAGGCAGAGGAGCTGGGCGTGACCAGTTGCACGTAGCAGAGTTGGCAGCTCCAGCGAGACCAGAGGTGGTACGAGGTACAATTTGTTTGTTCACCACTCTTGTTTCTACTTTATTCGAGTCAGGAGCCTCACACTCCTTTGCTTCACCTAGTCTAGCCCATACTTTGGGACTAGATGTAGAGAGACTTTCCATACCACTGGTGATGAGTTCACCAGTTGGGGTCCTGACCAACGTATCTTGTGTTTTCCGGGGATGTGGGCGGACGTTGGGACCACATCGATCTAGTGGAGAGCTTCTTCTGTTATAGATGCATCCATAAGATGTCATCCTAGGCATCGACTGGTTGTTTTCTGTTAGTGCCATTATTGACTGCTTCCAGAGAAGAGTCGTGTTCTCCGACATAGATGGGCAGCGCGTATATTTTGTTGTTGAGAGGAGCTATCAGGCGGGAATCCGGCGTGTGGAGCCTCTCCTTTCCATGTTAGGTGGGTTATCAGTGGTTCCAGCTGATACAAAGATGATGGATGTCTTGGAGGTTGTTGGGGAGTTCCTCGATGTTTTTAATGAGGACGTTGTGACTCTAACCCCCCCCAAAGAGACGTTGAGTTCGGGATTGACTTACAGCCTGGTGCCCATCCGATTTCGATGGCCCCTTATCGGATGGCACCTTCAGAGTTGTGGGAGTTGCGGATTCAGATTGACGATCTGATGGAGAAGGGTATTGTTCGACCCAACGTGGCTCCATGGGGATGCTCCAGTTTTGTTCGTGAAGAAGGTAGATGGTGGTCTCAGGCTATGGATAGACTACCGATGGTTGAACCAGGTAACGGTCAAGAAACGTTACCCCCTCCCAAGGATAGATGATCTCTTCGACCAGCTGAGGGGAGCAGGTTGGTTTTCTAAGATTGATCTATGATCAGGATATCCTCAGCTGAGGGTGAAGGACAGTGACATCTCGAAGACGGATTTCAGGTTCAGGTATAGGCACTTCGAGTTTGTAGTGATGTAGTTTGGAGTTACTAATGCACGAGCTGTGTTCATGGGACTTATGAACTTTGTCTTCCAAGAGTTTCTGGACCGGTTCTTCGTTCTATTTATCGATGATATCCTGATCTACTCAAGATCAGAGGAGGAGCACGTTGAGCATCTCATGGAAGTCTTGGAAATCCTTCGACACCACCATCCTTATGGGAAATTGTTGAAGTGTAAGTTCTTGACACAAGAAGTACACTTCCTTGGGAACGTGGTGTCTCAGCATGGAGTGTCAGTGGACCTGTCGAAGGTGGATGCAGCATTTTCTTGGGTAGCACCCAAGAGCGTGGCAGAAGTTTGTAGTTTCCTGGGGTTAGCAGGTTTCTATTGGAGGATCATTTCGGACTTCTCTCGAGTTGCTGCTCCTTTCACAGCTTTGACACAGAAGAACCAGGTCTTCCTATGGAGCGAGCAGTGCTAGAAATTTTTTGACTACCTGAAGGAGAAGTTGGTCAGTGCTCCTGTACTCAGGTTGCTTGTGGAAGGGTTGTTGTATAAAGTGTTGTTTGATGCTTCTGGCCTTGGTCTGGGGTGCGTGATGATGCATAAGAAGGGTATTATTTGTTATGGGTCTAGGAAGTTGCTCCCTTACGAGCGTAACTATGCCACCCATGACCTGGAGCTTGCAGCAGTAGTGTTCGCACTGAATTTGTGGTGACATTACCTCCTTGGGGAGAACTTTGTGGCCTTCTCAGTTCACAAGAGCCTACGTTATATCTTCTTACCAGCGTGACCTGAACTTATGGCAGCGGAGATGGGTCGAGTTTCTCCAAGACTATGAATTTGATATCTCTTTCATAGAAGGTAAGTCCAACATTGTGGTTGATGCCCTGAGCTGGAAGTCGCATAAGGAAGTGGTTTGGGAATCTGCTGATGCTTGGAAGGAAATGGGAGAGTTGGTCGCCTTGCACTTGGATGCCAGGGTAGAAGGAGTTAGAGGCTGTTTGTTTTAGATGACTGTGCAGTCCTCCTTGCTGCAGTAGGTGGAAGAGTCTCAGTGGGGGGACTCTGAGGCGGAAGTGATGCGGGAACGTGTCGATCAGGGGAACACTTCAGAAGGATGGTCAGAGGACATCCGACATCAGATGATTTTCCATGGAAGGTTGTTTGTTCTAGAGGCGATGTGTGAGGGAGTTCTCCGTGAGTTCAATAGCTCATCCCTGGCAGTACATCTAGGAGTTTCAAAAATGTACCGAGGCCTGAGGGATCAGTTTTGGTGGCCTGGGGTGAAACAAGCAGTGGCGGAGTTTGGGGCTAAATTCCTAGTGTGTCAGCAAGTGAAGGATGAACACTGTGTTCCTAGTGGTTTGTTGCATCCTTTAGATGTCCCCGAGTGGAAGTGGGATGAAATCTAGATGGACTTCGTCATGGGACTACCCAGAGCTCCGGGTGGGTATGATGCTATCTGGGTGGTGGTGGATCGACTGACAAAATCGGCTCATTTCTTAGAAATCAAGGAGTCAGGCCCAGTGAGTACCTTAGCACAGAGGTACATGGACGAGGTGGTGCGCTTGCATGGAGTTATGAGGACTATCGCCTCAGATCAGGATACATGGTTTACCTCACGAGTCTGGAGGGGGTTACAGCATGCTTTTGGCACCCAGCTACGCCTTAGCACTGCCTTCCACCCCCAGACCGATGGGCAGATGGAGCGGACTATCCAGACGTTGGAGGAAATGCTGCGAGCATGCGTTCTGGATTTCGGAGTATCATGGGTATGACACTTTCCTTTAGTAGAGTTTTCCTACAACAACAACTTCCACTCTACTATTGGCATGGCACCATTTGAATCTTTTTATGGAAGGCCATGTCGTTCATCCATTTGCTGGGCAGAGGTTGGTCAGACAGGTTCTCTTGGGCCAGAGGTAGTGCAGAGCACCACAGAAAAAGTCCAGCTTGTACGTTAGAGGATGAAAGAGGCTCCGAACCGACAGAAGTCTTATGCTGATTGTCGGAGGAGGCCCTTGTAGTTAGAGGTGGGGGATCATGTGTTCTTGAAGGTTTCCCCTCGATGGGGGCATCAAATGTTTGGGAAGGGGAGCAAGCTCTCACCCAGGTTCATCAGATCTTTTGAGGTGTTGATGCGAGTCGGAGAGGTGGCATATCAGCTGCCCCTGCCACCTCAGTTGGAGAACGTTCATGATGTCTTCCACGTCTCCCAGCTTTGTCGGTAGGTACACGACGACTCCTACGTTATCGACTGGGGAGAGTTAGATATGGGAGATGACGCGACCTCGAGGAACGACTAGTTAGAATTGAAGATCGTAAAGAGAAGGTGCTCTGTGGATGAACCATTCCCTTGGTCCGTGTGTTGTGGAGGCATGGCAGCCTCGAGGAGAGCACCTGGGAGTGGGAGACCCAGATGCACACTCAGTACCCGGAGCTGTTTTGACTTGTGTTTTCCCTTGTTCTTCTGAGATTGTGTTGAGGTTGTACTTTGTACCTTTGATATATGGAATGCTTGGCTTGTCAGTTGTGAGACCTTATGTTTCTTTGTTCCCTGGTAAGGTGTAACATGTCTGGATGTGTGGGAAAGGGAAAAACCTGGCCTTTAATCGAGACGCATTAACGCGGATTCAATTCAACCCGTACGGGTGAGTCAGTGCCACCTAAAGCAGATAATATCTTGGCATAGGTGAAGGAATTTTACAATCCCACGTGTTTGGGCAGTGTGTTGGTTGTGTGGTGTTGGGGTTAGTGCGAGTTGAAAAATTTATTAATGTTTGAAAGTGGGAAGTCACAAATTCTTAATCGAGGCGCATTAATGAGGATGTGATTAAACATGTCCAGGCGAGTTAGTGTCGCCTAAAGTAGATAATATCTCGACATAGGAGAAGGAATTACTAAGACATATGATTAGGGTTAATGGTTGGGTTCCTTTTATAACGAGAACCCTAAGAGATATCTTGTTGGGTTCCTCTGGGTTGGTTTTGAATTCTCGGGGATGAGAATGTTTAAAGAGGTATCTGATGTAATGTCCCGGACCTCTCCGGCTCTTTCCTTTGTCAAAAAAAGGTCAAGAAGTGTTCTGGAGGGTAAAATAGAATTTTTCCACACTTTCCAGAATTTTGAAACTACACGCCGTGTAGTTTGAGTACACATCGTGTACTTACTTTCCAGGTACACCCCGTGTTGCAAGTTGTGTCCTTGCTGTGTGGAATAATGGATGCACGCTGTGTGACTAGTTCTACACGTCGTGTAGTCCTTCCCCGCATACGAGTTACCAGTCAATGGTCGTGTACCGTGTACGAGCCATGTCCTTTCCATTTGCAATGAATTAGTACACGCCGTGTGTCTAAACTACACGCCGTGTAGTCATTCCTCGCCTATGCGTCACCCTCAAACAGTGTGTTGACCAGTCAACGGCCGCGAAGCCGTGTTGGAAGCCGCGTGGAGACTGTGTGAAAGAACCGAGTACACGCCCTGTACCATAAAGTACACACCTTGTACTTTTTCTTTTCACACCTATAAAAGGAGGGGTCCCCTCCTCCTTTCAACTCACACCTCTCCTCCCCTCTCCTCTGAGCAGAGCTCTCCCAAGAGACTCGAAGGCTCTTCCTACCATAACTTCTTCGTCCGAGCTCCGATTTACGATCCGTCAGTGGCCACAGGATCATAACGACGAGGAGGAACTTCCGAGACTGGGTCTGTTGACATTCCGTCATCCTTTCCTTTCTGACGTCCACCCGAGGAGGTTTTTCCGGGACCCGACAGAAGTGACGGACGCCGACGGAGGTCTTATAAGTTTGATCCGGGGGAGCGTTGCGATGAAGAGCCTATTGAGGTAGGGATCTTACCTTTGTCTCTCTACATTTTTCATCATGCGGGGTGGGTGTTCTCTTGTTTATGTGAAACACTTTTGATCCATTTTAATGGAGATAATAATAGGCTTATATAATGACGATGGGAAGTTGTGACTGCTGTTACTTTATATCCTGTGATATTATGTTGTGAATTCAATGAGCTTCTACCTACTGAAAATCATGGTCGTTGGGGGCCTTTGCTTATGCAATTAAATATTTCCCCCTCCTTCTGTGTTTTATTATGGATGGAACCTTGTGGTTTGTGGAAATCGGTTATTCACATAAAGTTGGCTGTTAAAATATGGAACCCTTGTGTGATCACCCCGGTTAAACAAAATGGAATAATGAACATGTGGGTGTTGTCTTGGTTATGAGGTATGCGATTGGGGTGTTTTGTGGGTTGTTGTGGATAGTGTGAGCAGCGGGGCTGCGGTTGGCTTGGTTGTGGGTTGGTGTGAATGCTATGTTCGTGATGGGCAGCAGGGCTGCAATAAATGGTATTAAAAAGGCGTTGATGTAAGAGTTTCGGTGCGGTTGTGGTTATAGAGGTTGGAAGCGGGGCTGCAGGGTTGGGTTTTAATGTGAGCAGGTTATGGGTTGTGATTAATAAATAAAAGTGGAAGAGTTAATGAATGGTGGGGCGTGGTAATGGAATGGAAATAATAATCAATGGGGTTGGTTGCTTGATAAGAAGGGCTTTGTTGTGTTGCTCATGTTTTTCCTAACTTGATTTTTGGATGGGAGGGATATGTTTTACGAACGTTTTATGTGGTTGGTTGTGGATAGTTGCCCAGTAGTTGAGGAAATAAATAAACTATTTCAACTGAAATGTTAAAACCTAAATGCGGTTGGGTTTGTTTGTTGTATGCATTCTTCATAGTAGAAGTGTCGAGGCACATGCTCAGTTTCTCTTTTTAGAATCCATATGTTTGACAGTGTGGTTGGTATATATACATATATCTATATCTTTTTTGTTTTATCTCACCCCACCCATGTTGAGCACATAGTGCCGAACACTCCCATTTTATGGGAGAGGGTGTTTTTCCCTTAGTTACTAGCTCCTTCCTGCTCCTTCTCCCCTAGGCTATGATGGCTTGAGGCGACTTTACACCTAAGACTCTTCAGGTAGGTTTTGATTGGGGTGGTTTTATCCCACGACTCTTCAGGCAGGTTCTTCTGTTACGCAAGAATCTTCAAGATGAGGCCCAGGCGTGTGGGGGTGGGATACATGGTTGTGAGGCCCAGGTGTGTGCGAGAAGGATACGTGGTTGTGTGGCCCAGGTGTGTGAGGGCGGGGAGAGTGTGGCAGCTTTAGGACGTTCGTTGTTAGGAACAATATCTAACTAAGTGTAAATGGTGTGGGGTAACCAATACACTTGTTTCTTATATACTACTACCGGTTGTTCTTGTGTTTTTGGTGAGTGTGGCTAGTGAGGTTGGGTGGATAGAATTCCTTGGTAGGTTTCTTCTGTTGTTCTCACGGGACATTAGGATGTCTCCCCACTTGTGTATGAGAGCATTAGGTTTCCCTACTGAGTATACTTGTATGCTCACCCTACGTTTAATTTCAGGTTTCCAGGAGGTCTACCAGGGCCGTGTGGGGCCCTACTAGTCAGACCGTTGGAGTTATTGCTGTTGATGTACCTTTTTTTCTTTTGGTATTGTACATTGAGCTTTCTTGTACTTGTACCATGTTATAAAATTGTTTAAACATGCATGTTGGAATGGTTTGGGTTTATTTCTATACACTTGCCCTTTTTTTCTTTTTGGTGGTTGACTTGTCCTATTTATCGATATTTAAAAATAAAAACGGTAATTCCTCCCATATTTGTGAAAAACTCATACCCTTGGTGCTAGTCACCACCCCGGGGCCTACTGGAGGCGGGAATCAAGGGTCATTATCTCCCTTTCGCCATTTCCAGCTCAGGAGGGGCATCATTGGTGGGAGGGGGTTGTGACAATTTCATTGTGATAATACTGAAGTGGTGTATCTTGAAAAAAATGAAAGTTCACACTAAGTGACGAAATATATACATCATAAGTATCACCTCTTCAATTATTTCAATTATAGGGGTTACATTGGAAGAAGAAGAAATTCCATGATAGAAATAATATTTTTACACATTTCAAATTTCACGCCTTAGAAGAATCATGTGTATCAGGTGAGAGTTATTGAATTGAAGGTTGTTAGTAGTTAGATCCTGTGGATGTGGGAGTCTATTGGAGATGGATCCCTAGGAAAAATATTTTTTTAATTCATGATAACTTGTATTAATTTTATTAATATTAATTATCTTCTTAAAACATCATAATTATTATTATATGTGTCATAGTATGTGGTAGACTCATAATATTAGTTGTTTCAAAGAAATGTCATAGTAGTTACCCACTCTGATGGGAACCGATGCAGTCCACAATAGTATTTACAAATAGTCGTTCTATACCTAGATGAATTAATTCAACGAAGGAAAATCATATAAGATATCAAGGTTATATAATAATAGGACATTGAGTAATATTCTCAAGTTGTAGGCCCTTGTAAATTCCACGTGTACAACATTTCGAGAAGAATACCCACTTATAAGAAATCGTCATTTATATGTGTCATTTGATATTTAAATTAGTGAACTTGTGTATTGGTCCTTATAAATAAATATTATTTTTAATTAATATTATTAGTTATGTAAATTTATGTATTGATGAAACCCTTGATGAAAGATGTTCATATTTCACAATGATACGCTGGTTGAGTCATAAGTAATATTTCGTTAATGAGTAATGTGACAAAGGATTTTCCTCTTCTAATCTTTAACATATTTTGATATCTCATGACCTATCCTGGAAATGATATATCATAAATAAATATATGGATATGGTGTTCTTTAAAAAATTACAATATTTTTATTTTCAAACATAGATATATAAAGAACATAGTTTGATGGAACCATCATACATCCTACTTGATTAGAGCTATTGTGATAAAGATATTATATTACCTAGTAAGAATATATATGTGGTTTTATGTTTTTGGGACATTAACTTATTTCCATTTAGTTTTCATTTCATGCTCCAATATTATATCCTTGTAAATTGGGTTGCGATTCCAAATGGCACAGTGTAAGAAGCCTAATGGTTCACACAATATGTCTATCCAGAACCTTAGTTAAATAATAATATTATATATTATATAATAATAAAAATAAGAATTATTCCCACACATTTTTTAATAATTTTTAATTTTTTTTTCTGATCTCATATATTCAATCACCAGTTATTTGAAAAATATTATGTTATCATAATATTTAATAAATAATTTTGTCTATTTATTAATATAATATTTATTTATTTAATAGAAAATAATAAGGTTATATTTATTTATTTAATAAAAATTAATTATTGAAGGGTTGGATGATATTTTGGTGGAATGAGGGACTAAGATAACTGGTCTGGTAGAAAAGTATATTTGTTTGATATTATTGGAATAAATAATATTTTATTTTTTACGAGATTAGCTTATGCCGAGAATTATTATTATTATTATTATTATTACTGAAATGAGGTTCAGGGATAATTAATAAAAAAATTGTCCATACATAGTAATTATTTTTTAAGACTAGTTGTATATAAATGATATTATATTATTTTCAAAGGGTGTATAAGATTTCATTATTTATGATCAACAATATCCAGAAACAATTCTCTTGATGCCCTAGAGAGATCCCTCTACAATAACACATTAATTAACAGTGAACAATATTCCACCCTCAACACTCACAAGTTTATATATATCAATTAGAGAACTAATATGAAGAGACTCTCAAGAAAACCATTGAAAAACAACATAATAGTTTGGATCTACCATGATAGCTCCTGATGAAGATATTTAGAGATTCTTGGAGCATATGTGGATCAACACTGAAAGGAATGTACTCTTGATTCCTAGAACATAATTACCATATGACATAAATACATGTCCAGCTCTATCAAGATAGAAATAATTCATTACAATGTAATTTATATTTGTTTATAATAATTTTAAATAATATGTGTTGATCATGTTCAATGGTTTTTTCATTACCAATAATCAAGTAATAATTGAATCAATTCTATTGATCAACAAATTTATCATCAATAATTTATAATATTATTTAGTGATTGAAAAATAAATTCATGTTGTGAATTCCAAATATAGTTCCTCTACTTCACAAGAAGAAATTACTTTTTGAGAAAAAAATTTCGGCATCAACAACGAGGATCTCAAATTAAATGTCCCCCATGAAACATCATTATAATAGTAAGTAAAAACTATTAATTAAATATTCATATAATTATTATTCCATAATACACTAAACAAATTAAAAAATGAAAAATATGGATCTTCTACAATTGGAAACTAGAAAAAATTAATTTAAATAGTTTGATAAGACATCGCAAATCATTTTTTGGATTATTGGACTGTTTGAATTCAAGATGATACCAAACGTTATATGTATATAAGGTATATGTACTTGATGAAAATAAAACTAATTATGGATCGATGTATATTGAAAAAAAATGAAATTCAAAATGAAATTATTATTTTAATCATTTAATAATATAAGAGGTGTTAATGTTTCCCCTAGTATGATTTGTGAACTTGAAAACAGGTCAAATAATTTATTTCCATGGCTTTAAGGATTTAAAATTTTCAATGACATGTTACAAGAGTATACTAGGGATGTGAAAAAAAGGATTTAAAATTAATTTTTCCCCAAAAAATGAGTTTTATAAGAGTAACATTGTATTAACATGATTTTTTCCCTAGATGTTGCATGATTGTATAAATTTTACGCAAACAAAATTGATAAAAAAACATTTCTACCAATATAAATATCATTTTCACCCTTATGAATCCATTATGAAAATGATATTACCCTTACCCAATGATGGAAATACCATTAATTATACTTGGAGAAAATAGATCTACCTATACACAACTCCAAGATCACACTTCTGAAGAATATAAAAAAATCATTCCCATACAAATAGGTAGGTTACCCATATGAAATATTTAGAAAACCATGTTTATACATACCCGACTCAAGGAAAAGCTGATAAATATCTATAGAGGTACTTCCCAAACAATATAGGACCCTAATCTCACACATCAAACCCCCAATCCAAAATTTCCTCTTTGATACAACCAGGTTACTATTGGTTCTAAAGAAGCCACACTATCACCCCCCACCACCACCAAAAAACCTTCCCACACTACTCTATAATCCAAATTGTGCACTCATAAATTTTTTTGGCTCCAAATCATCATCCTCATACTCTATGACATCATTAGGACGTCTAATGAACATGTAATATTGGGAAATGTGGAAGACATCTAAAATTCTTGATAACATGATGTAAGGTCTAGTAGGTACACCCTGAATTTGATGCATTCAGTGATATCTAATGATCCCAAATTCCATGTTTTAGAGTTATCTAATTCCAATAACGATGATACACCAACATAAGATATACCCACAAAAAATGAATCCCAACAATGAAATCACAAGCTCATCTCCTCCAATATTCTTGTAATAACTCTATTCTCTATGAAATCACCAAACACTTCCGAATTGAACAGACCCAATTTGAGTTCTCCCACACCATACTGGACCAAATAACCTTTTCCTCACCCACATCATACCATAATAATGGTGAGAATAATAGTTATACCATGAAAGCCTCAAATGGTTCCTTCTGAATAGAAGCATGAAAGATGATTTGAAAAATAATTCCACCCAGGATAAGTCATTGTAACATGATCTAAAAAGGTCTATGATGTGTCATAGAATCATATTCAGAAGGATCTAAATCATTCTCTCTAAATTACCATCATTATATTAATGGTGCATCTTACATAACTATAACTGACCCCCTATGGCCTCTTATAAACCATGTCAAAACAATAACATCAAACGTTTATCTCCATCATATATTATTCTAATTAGATCTCTATATAAGTGTTAAATCACATTAATATAAATGTATAAACATAGTTTTCACCTTCTAAAACATTTAAATAATATTCAATATATAATTATTGCTTGGAATGGATATTGAGTTCGATTATGAGCCCGGTGTGCCCATAATTAATTTTATAAAAATATTAAATATATTTCGTATTGTATATGTGCATTTTCATAATGAAAATGGGATAAATATTAAAATAATTATCCAATCAGAATCAAAAATACCATAATTTAGTCAAGAACATGTTTTTACACTAGGTACGTCCAAAAATAGGTCAGTGCATGGCGTTCAAACATCTTTCCCGTTAGCGGTACATTCAATGATTTAATAAAATAATTGAATTTAATAAATGAATTCGTTTGACCAAATGAAATGAGTATGTAGTCCTCAATATGTATAATCCTATACTATAATCCACACAAACCAGGGGAGTATTCTCGATAGTCTTCTCTTCTTTTGATTAGTGAATCTCCTCAAACAATGATGGAACACCACATCAGATGAGATCAAAATGCAGTGAACACAATGATGTCATTTAATCATTTTTTAGAATGTTATTTTAAGACTAATTATCTAATCTCTAATTATTAATATTTACATTATGGTCTATTCTCTCATTCATTAAATTTATTGAGGAGATCAATCCTCTTTATTGATCTGTGCTAATTGTTGATCCTCGACATGATCATACATTCTGAGTAAACTTGTTATTCATGGTTTTCAATCCCAAATTTTATTAATCATGATAAATGGAATAGAAATCCTGAAAAATTATGTTTATACATATTTTATTTTGATTTGAGCCCTCAATTTCTTCTCATCCATAACCTGTAGGACCTCGTAGTCCCTATTCGATTTTTTTAGGAGGTATCGATCCCAAATGGTCTCTCCGAATGGTTATAGATTGATGAATGATGTATAGATCGATGAAAAAATAATATAACTAGAATTATTTTGGATTTTTTTCAATTTTTTATGATTATAGATCATTAAATAAAATATGGAGGGATTGTGGTGTTCGTGGGGTGATAGGCACAAACATTTTTTCATAAACTAAAAAAAATTGTATTTTTGGATACCGGAGGGCGAGAATTATTAGTCGATGATAGATAAACAAATAATGGGTGGAATCAATTATGAAATTGATGGGTTAAGGATATATTTTATGCATGAATTATAGATATGAGAATAAGGTAACATCCCAACTCTATTTCATATAACATATTGACCACATAATGTGTTGCCCTTGGAAAAGGTTGTCGGGGTTTTGAGATTTTATATAGATGTTTTGGGATATATACCTCCTACATCCCAAGTACCTTGTCCTTAGGTGGATGAACCTTATGGAGGGACACACTAACATGAACCAATGTGAGAGTAAACAACCAAGAACCTGATCGTGTACCAAAGTACACAGACATGAGGTAAAGTACATGAACACAGCTTGGATACATCGAGATGAACCAGAACATGACCAGAACCCAGAGTTTAATTGGAGTTTGATATACATCCCTCACACAACATGTTATTCTCTATTTTTCCTAATATTTGTATCTCAATGGACATGGTCTGGTGCTGGAGTGAGACCACAGGTCATGTAACTCGTGGTTTCTTTTGAGGAAACATCAAGCTTATGTATTGCCTTCATTTGAACTTGGATATTGGCTTGAGAGTGTCATATACTAAATGTTTCCCCCATAGAATGTGATGGGTCAATCATTTATGTGTTTTTTATATGATGTTGTTTTTCTGAGCCTGAAGTTTGGTTAGGTGATTCTCGACGATTGTATTGATCATATAAGACCACCAGAGACAGCCCGAATGGAACTCTCCGCTTGGCTGGGCATGGTTCCTTGATGACTTCCTAAGTGGATAACTCTAGAAACACTAAGAAAGGATCCCCTAAAAACTCCCAGTGTGTGACCATCTTTTTATTTTGGGAATGGGTCCTCAACCACAAAATGTTAATCCTCCTTCAATGTAAGGCGTGATTTATCCATGGACACTAAGAGTGGAACACTCCAACTACCTTGGTATGGGACCACCATATCTAGAGTGGACCCCTTAAATTAAAAAATCAATTTTTCCTCTATAGACTTAGAAGTGGAATCCTTCATTAGGTTTTTTCATTGTTCCTTAAAGAATATCTATTTGGATCCCTCCTCTCAGCACACGTTATGGTCCACTATAGGTTTTTTGCGTGGAACCCTCTTGCTAGGATGGGTGTGGTCCTGAATGACAGTAGTGGAACCCTCTTATTGGGTAGGGCTTGGATCCTCCCTCAGCTACCATGGTGGAACCCTCCTATTGTATAAGGGAATGGGCCATCTTAGAGGATATTGTGGAACCTTTTGTGTGTGTAACTATGACAAGGCAGGGATTAACATGGAATATTACTCGTAGACAATCATCTGAGATTTTGGGAATTATTAATGAGATTTTGGAAGTGCTGGAGAGTCTTATTCCGGTGTGATTTGTGAAATATATATCCCCTTTCTCTTCAATGGGTTTTCTTTTTTACTATGAATATATATATACACATTTATCCATACCTTTGTATTTTTTTACTCTCATACCATGAGATTAAAGTATTTGTGGGGGTATTCATTTTTCTTTCCTTTTATTACTTCTTGTGGTAGGATGAGTATACTCTTCTATGTTGGGTAGAAGTTACATGACCTATAGTTCATCTAATACCTTGTTGATCCCCCTTTTCATGAATGAGGTTACTACCTCTCTTGGATTGGGTTGACATTTTCTCTTTCATTGAATCATGTTTTCTATCTATTATATTTCTTTACTTTTTCTATCTCTTACTTCTCCTCCTTCAAAATTTTGTGTGTCTTAATGGGAATTTATATAATCACCCATGTATGGTCATTTCACACAAATCTCATGTCTTATTAAAATAATGGACAGGTTGTTGGTGACTTCATATGAGCTTAGTGATAAATACTACAATGGACTACATATAGTGGTCAAATTTTGGTGATTAGGAGTTGGGATTTCTATGTGTTTTACATCCTTTGTTTTTTAGGTTCTAAATAATCCATTATGGGTGTGTATATTTTCCCTATGAATTAAATTTTACACTAAAAAACTCTTATAATATCTATAGGTCATACATTCATGGATGTTTCCATAGAATTGTTCATCTTTTAGATTTACTCCATCTATACTTATAAATATCTATTTATGTATGTATGCATATAGGTAAACAGGAAAATGCCTCCTCATGTTAGTTATTCATTTGGAATTGGTCTTCATCCCCTAACCTATGGATGTGGGCTTGAAGCAATCAAGGATCAATCTAGGACTTGGGTCGGGTTGTGACAACACATCCTTTCCATTTCATTTATTGAGTGAGTCACATGGGGCAGTAGGATGTTAAAACCATTTTTTTCTGATCCAAAATCACCAATATATACTCATAACGTCTCGTGATCCTGGTTAACCCCAACAAAAATTCTATCATGAAATTTTACAGCTTTCCCAATAGAAATAGGAAGTGTTTGGGGAAACCCAATAGGATGCTGCTTCTCGGCCATTTCCATCTGGATGGTATAGTATTGGCAAAAAATTCCAGCACTGCCCCTCTTCATACCACACCCTCAAAACATCCGTCTATAGTCATGAACTAGAATTTTTACTCTAGAATTTGATAACCACCTAGAGGTAAAAAAGCCTATCATAATCTCTTCCCTGAAGGAATCCTGGAATACTACTCTCCAATGAACTGTGGTCTCATTTTTTCAATCAACCATGCACTCAGGTATCATGTCACCTCCATCTATTCATTATTGTATCCTAGCGAACTCTGGGAATGATTCTTATGAAGCATTTTTAATTTTTTAAATGGGATATGTGATCATAAAATTGGAATAAGTCATTGATCCATTGTAATCATATGAATCCATCACCTAATCAACTATAAAGATCACTAGGAACCACTCTTCATATGAAGGTTGGTCACCATGCTCTCGATCAACATGTGTATGAAAACTATGAGAATATAAAATGATATTAATTTTACCTAGTGTAAATTCCAAATCAATATTTAATTCCTATAGATACTCTACTAAGAACATAAACTTCTTATTTATGTCCTACTATGATGGTGCATGGCCCAATGATGCGAGTTCTATATCATGAGTTCGATAATTCCAATCATGGGGTTATAGCTAACATGACAAATTAACTACTACATTCTTTATTTGAATATTTCATTATGAAAAAATAAATAATTATGAATCATAGTATTTAGAATTTGTTTTCGCATAAATATATATAGTTCAAAAATAGAGTGGTATTCATCATCCTCTTTAGCACATAAAAATATTTTTCACACAACTATAACCTCTATAATCACATTCCCTTGTTTATTTATGTATTCATGGGTGTGACTAGATAGGTGAAGTTATGGATATAATTTAGTTATTATCCAAATAAACCAAAAATGATCATAATCACATACACATTCCCATAAATTTTCAAGGAAATCATGGACTCCAAATTCTCTAGGTCCATGGGTATACCTGTCTCAGATGCATCATGCCCTAAGAAGTCACCATCTAACTCCAAAAGATAAACTTTCATATCTTATCATAAAGGTGACGTTATCAATGTGTAATGAATACTATGTTAAGTTATCTATCATGTTTCTATAGTATCAAATCGTATATGGGGATTCCATCAATGAACACCATGATTAATGATTTTATATATGGGTAGAATATATTATTCAGGAGATATATAAAAAATTTAGTCCATTTTTCATTACTAATAATAGGAAAAAGTGCTCATAAAACCTATACATACTCTAAAACATTGTATTAAGGTGGTAATCCCCTGTAACCAATATTTAGTAATATACCCATTGAAGATGAATCTAAGTGATTCGTCACGCTCCTTGTTAATAATACCAAATAAAATTAAATATAGTGAAAGGAAATCCTTTCTTCAACATCACCGAGTTTAGTTTTTAGTAATCAACCCATAGTTGAAGAATACCATAATCCTTTATGGTAAACAAGAAATGTTAACCCCCAATGATGTACATAGCCTAATAAATCCCATATCCTCAAAATAATTGAGAAATAACTTGAGCCTTTTTATCTATGGTGGAACCAAGTGATTACAGGGTATTGTCATTAATTACCCACCCATCATGAGCTCTATCAAAATGGAAACTCCTCTACCATGGGAATGTATAATGTTTCTTCCCAAAATATTTCTTGATAGATATCCATGACTAGAGGAAATGATGATTGGATACCATTGATCCTACTAAAATATCCAACCCATAATAATTTTCATTATCATCCTAATATGACCCATTTCTTGACCAACTCTTCATACTCCTTGATCCCATTATTCATTCATCTTCTACCGATCTACCTTCTAAAATATAAATTATGTTTTAATATGATAGTAAATAATTTAATCCTGGAAGTGTATTATCTATTAGATACTATGAATGATATAGAATATCATCACATATGATGTAACTGACCCGATTTTGACCACCCAATGACCATACATACAGATCCCATAACTCTCTTCTGACATGAGATACATCACTCTATGATTGATCTAATGCACCGCACCATAAAAGTATGCTTATCATCACCTCATAGAAAAAATGATAAAAAGGACCCACACTATATTCATCACTAAAATCAATGCATAATGATGTTCAATATATTCACACCAAAGTGTCGTTATCAAATATGAATGAACTAATGATCATTCTAACCTCAAAAAAATAGAAACAACCACACTCAACAGACAACTCAATGCTAGTATAGAAACCTCCAAAATATTATTATGTGTTCCCTATAATAATACCTTAAATAAGAAAATATTAACATGAAACATAATGAATTTTCATAGATACCAATTCATAATAAATTGTGGATAACATTCCTAAAATCATTGACCATGGTCCTCACACAAGTTAGTTTAAAAAATAAAATCACCCATGGAACACCACTTCAAAATCATGGAATAAACCACATAACAATATAAACCAATTTACCACCCTCCACATCTTAATTTGTCCAATTCCACCAACATCTGACCACAATCTCATCGTACTCCCCTAAACATGTCCAAAATGAACAAGGTGTGGTAACTAACCAAACATGTCCGCTCAGGCCAAAAAAATACTACGGGAACACCAGACTCTTTCCATCTAAATACCCATAAATCCTCAATCCTAACCACTCACTAGTGGGATCTGACCGCGATAGATCAATAATTAAATAATAACAATACCCACATAATCCATTGGTTATAGTAGACACACGTGTGCCACTACAAGACCTAGTAGAAAAAATGTTTCATGAAATGCTCCCTCTGAAAAAACATGAAACTGGGACATTACAAAGAGCCCCATCCCGAGGTTACTCAACCAGAATCCAAACATGTCCCAGAAACTCTTTACCTCAATTCGCCACTAACATGGAACTCATGTTTTTCCATGACCTGTAACGGTCTCTATGCATTCCTAAATTAATGGACTAAATCTTCATTAATGGAAAAAATATCCCCACAATATTCATAGTACTAGACATACATGAAAAAATATACATGTTATTAATTTTATTATAACACCACTAAGGAGATATATGTGAGAAAATATATAGGTCATATCATATATTTTAAAAAATAAACATCTATGATTAGAAAAATCACAAAAAAAAGATCATCATATGTCATATAAATCCTATAATCCAAGATTAGTGAATAAATAGTGGAATCTTTCCCATTAGAGAATATCCAAATAAAATAATAAAACACAAATCCATAATCTCTAGTGCTTCACATTTTGTGACATCAGAGAACTATAAAAATAGAAATCAGAAACCAAAATCCAAGGTACTGTAAAATAGACTTCTTATCTGTAATGATGTTCATCACACGGTAGTTTGATATCCATCAAATTTTCCAACACATTACTAGAAATCATATCAAAAAAATACCCAAATCTTAAAACCAACCGCCTCTTAAACCATTTTTTAGAAAACCATATCATGTCAACCTAACATGTCAACTAATATGGCCCAACACAAGGGGTCAAGAACACCTACATGTACTCTAAAGACTCCCAAAATAAATCCAGGGGATAATAGATAGAGTGGGTAAACTATACCCTCTCGTCATTGTAAAATAAAAAAACCAAAATAGGTGCATAGATAAAAATTAGAATATGTAAAATAAATAAACTGACACAACAAAATTCTATAATAAAGTGAATGATATTTACAATAAAAAATATTCAATGAATGGTAAAAACAATAGTTGTTCGACCATGGTGAAGACCATCTAATAAACTAAAATTAAATACATTAGGTTCTACATCCATCTCCGAGATGAACCAAATACCCATTTTTCATGAATCTCGAGCAATACTAACTTGATCCCTAATCTACGTAAAAGTGGACCATTTGATCATGAAATATTGTGCCCCTACCTTTTCTACAGTTAAACATGTTCTCCATATAATTTCATTCATATGGCCTACACACTCACAAACCCACTAAGTGTATGTATAGGGAGTTTGAAATAAGTAAATGTAGTCCACCCCAATGGTGAACCAATAGTCTACAATCATATATAACAACATGAACATGTGATATACCAATCATAAACCATAAATAATTCAATAAGGCATAAAAATAATCAAGGCTTAGAAAAAAATAATATAACAAACAATATGTTATATCCATAATACATTTGGTAAATCTACCCATTTCCTTGCCCACACCATAGGATTTATAGAATGTGTCTCACCCTCCCAAATGGAATATTATAGTTTTTCTTGATCTATAAAATAACTCCATGATGTCTAAATGAAATGTCACAAATGTTGTTCCCCATTATGTAACCATAAGAATCAAGATGAAAAAAATATCTCTCGGGATTTAGGAATACAATAGCATGTTTCAAACATGGAACATATCTCTACACTGATTCATATGAAACCTATCATCTCTCAATGTTCCTTCATAAATGGAACGGAAAAAAGGTCTGGATAAATGGATTTTCTCAAGGGTCTATCTATTGTATCCCGGTATTTTTAAAAATAATTTTTTCAATATCCTTATTATAAATTTTCATTCATACAAAAAATGGATCACAATAGACTATTATCATTGGAAAACCAGTTTCATAAGACATCAAATAAAAACTAAACTATGGTATCCTTATTTTATTCTCCATAATGAAATTCTAAATAATTTTGAGATACTCAAACTACATAGGATTATGTAAGGAATAAATAAAATAAATGTTTGTTCCAAAAATACTAGTAAGGGAACAATAATGATAAAGAAATATAACGTGTAAGCCAAAGGTATAATATGACCTCAAAAAATAGAAGGCTCTGGAATAAATAAATTGGATATTAATATAATGTAAATGGAATCATTGGGTCATAGAGAGAAAGAAAATTCGGAAAAAGCATAAATCATGAAAAAATTGTATGTGAAGTATAAAATTTTAAATAAAATTTTATGGTGTGAAGAGTATAATTAAGTATTAGATTCACTCCTTTATCACACACATGTTTTTTCATGAGAATAAGTCATTACCTAGTTCACTAAAAGGATATATAATTCCATGACCACAAATAATGTTCAGATAATGTATATGAATATTTGTGAGACATAAAGAAACAAATAATAAGGAATAAACATAATAATAACTTTTTAAAATAAAATGGGTTTCATATTCAATCCTCATATCTTACTAGAAGGGATTTCATAATGACGGAATTTTAAAAATTATCATAGTTTGCATATTAAACCATAAAAGGAATGGTGTTTAAGATTGGTGTACCTGAAATAGACATATATAAAAAATTT
Organism: Viscum album; assembly: GCA_963277665.1. Lineage (NCBI taxonomy): Eukaryota > Viridiplantae > Streptophyta > Magnoliopsida > Santalales > Viscaceae > Viscum > Viscum album. The sequence continues at coordinate 1,431,235,562 of OY728152.1, forward strand.
AGAAGCATTAAATAATAATATATAGGGAGATAATGTGATTTTTCAAGAGAGTGGATATATAAAAAAAATTGGTTTAAAGATATCCCTTACCTCAAGTCTCGTTCATCATGTCCATTTTTACCTTCTTGAATAATGAAAATATGTTATTTATTAATTTTTTTTATAAAAAATATATTTTATTATTAATTTTATTTCATTAATTATCATGTTATGTTAAATTTCTTATTCATTTATGTTGAATTCAGATGTTATGATGATATTTGAATCATAAGTCCAAATTCATCTTGTATAGTTGAATATGTTCAAATAGATTATTATTTCAACATATCAAAACAAAATCCTAAAATATTTATAATTTTTAAAAATAACATTTAAATTAAAAATAACTATGAAATATGGTTTTGAAAAATGAAATTTGTTACATTGAGGGATAAGTTAGGCCATACGTCCACATGTGTCATGTTACCATTTTTCAATCATCGTAACAGAAAAGCATCAAGTGTTATTTTACCATTATGTTATGGAAATGTTTTTATAATTTTCATATTATTTCATTTAATAAACTTACATATATTATCCATATGTCACGGTAATAAAAAATAATATATCTTCATACAGAGGTAGTCCATTGGGCATAGTAACTTCATTATCATTCATTTATAGATCGAAACGAATTAATGTATATGATATATTAATTTTTCAAAATTATTTTTATTTCATAAAAATCATATATATATATATATATATTAAATAAATCATAATGAACATTTTTTATGGAAATGATGGAAAATTAATTACATCATTTTCTAAGGAGGTAGTCTGACGTACACATGAAAAATGGTTCTTCAACCCATTCGATGGAATTAGAAAAATATTTATGTTATTAAATCATCATAATAAAATTTAAATACATAATAGATACTATTATTATTATTATTATTATTATTATATTAGATATCTTTTTCAAGATTTTAAGGAGGTGTAAGAATAAATAAAATAATGTTTATCAGTTATATAGAACACCTCTTCTTCAAACCACCTCTTTAGGCATTTATCTAAAGCCTTCTCTGATTGGATTTTTGATCAAAACATGGAATATATGACATGTATAAGGATGTTATGAAGTTATTTGGTTTTTTTTTAGAACCAAAAATATTTTTAAGTGTAAATAGGATAGGGGATTGGGTGCCTTTTTTTAACTAGGGTAGAGGACAAACATGCAATTTTTAAAAAGAAAAGGTATACTCCAAGTTTATACATTCCAAAAGGATCGAAAATAACTCATTCTCAAAAAGTAGACTATATAATAACCAATTATATCAATAAAATAGTATATATAAATGTTTTGAATGCATTTTAAACAATATTTTTTTTAAACCAATAAAAATGTTTTAACCTTAATAATAACAATTACTTATTATTGTTTTTAATATTCATTATGTGAAAAAATTAAGTTTGCATCATTATATATTATTAAGTTTTTTTATTCCAAATATGAAATTAATTTATAAAAATTCAATATATAGAATTTAAAATATTTATTATAAAAGTAAACCCATAGTGGAGATAAAAAATGGTTTTCTATAAAAAATGATTTAATATGTATAATAATATTTGTATCAAAAATAAATAATAAATTGATTCCAATATCCTGAATTTGATAGGAAATAATATAAATGGAAAAATTTTACTTTAAAAATAATTAAAACAAAATAATAAATTTAAAATTATTTAAATGAAATGTTTGTTTTAAAAAACAAGTCCTTTCACTATTCAATAAAAATTAAAAATTTTAGGAGAATCCTGAAAATTCACCCTAAAATAATGTTTAAATATTGATTAAAAAAATGATGTTCATTTTTATAATAAAATTTCAAAATGTTTCATTATATTTTTTTATTATTTCAATAAAATGAACAAAAATTAATATTTTAGAAAAAATTATTCTCAATTAAAATTTATACATTTCAAAAATTAATATGTTCATTTAATAATATATTTTATTTATCATTCATACATAACATTGAAAAAAGTTTATATTATTATTCATACTAAAAAATTAAATATATAGGTTAAGATAATCATTCTTATAATATAATATCTAAAGTATATTGATTTTTGTTAAATCACATTTTTGTGTCTCACTTGTACTATAAAAAAAGAATTATTTTTATCTCTCTAGTTCCCTTGTTACCTCTTCAAAGTTATTGTTCATCCATAGCACATTGACTAGGATTGTAATCTTGATTCATAGATCAACATATCTACCATATATGATATTCAATAAGTATTCCAAATAATATATATCATTTTACAAATATACCACATCTCAATTAATTTCATGTTTTTTATATGATAGGTACATACTCAAGGGAGGTACATGGAAAACTTCATGTACATGAGAAAGGGTTGGTGGGAGTTTTAGTCGATAGAAGATGTCTCTACTGCAATCAGAAATATCAATGTGGCTGATGTAAATCATTTATTTCCATCCCATTTTTCAATATCTTAAGATTTTATTTAATAGAGAAATTAGTATATAAAATTATCCATCACCAAAAACTCTCTGTTTCGTCAGAAATTGAAATCAATTGTCTTCTTTTGGTTCTCAGTAGTCGTGATTTGTTTCTAAATGGTCATTACCATCTTATACAGTTTCTTGAACCATTTATATACCTAATATTTTATATTACCCAAATCTATTTCAACAAAAAGGTCTTATACACCTTTTACCAAAAAGGTATTCATATGGAGCCATTTTGATTCCTAATTGAAATATATTATTGTACCGGAACATGATAGTAGTAATTTGTTTCTCCCATCCTCCATTAAATCATATTGAATGCGCTTCAAACATGTATTACAATGTCTATATTGAAAACATATATTGGACATCAGTTTGGGAGTGATAATCCATATTGATGTTCCACATAGTATTCAACGAATTTAAGAGGCTCCTCCAAAATATGGAGGTAAATATTGGATCATTGTTAGATAAAATAAACAATGGTGTTACTTGTACCCTCACCACATATTTGACATATATCGATGAATTTTTATAAAATTTGATGATTTACCAAATTTAAATGAATTAACTATTCTTTATAAGATGATCTGCCACAACCCATATGGAATTTCATTCTCTAGATGTATTGTGAATACCATTGACAATGTTTTGATGATGTTTTCCCATTTCTATTTAGTTATGGTTATTGTTTGAATCATTCACATAGATTTTTTTTATTTATTATTCACTTACAGACATAACAAACATAGTGTTGGACATTTTATGATATCCTTATTCATATTTCCCTATAAATAGTGCCCTAAAAGATATTAATATATCTTTTTGATCCCTATATGTTTAGAAAAGGTCTCTCTATGTTCATTATTCAACTGTTCCATTATTATGTTATAATGTTATGGTAAACATACTCATGTATAAATTAATAAAACTACTTATTAATCAATATTTAACTCTAAGCGTCTCTCTTGTTCCTATAGATTCCACCTGGTTATGAATTTATACCCCATCACTTTTACAATCCTCTATCTTCATTATAGTAAATTTATGATAAATAAATTTAGAATGGAATGTAAATTTCCCCTTCATCATGATTCCCCTGAAAAGACCTTTAATGTCTATAAATTTGGTCTCCATATCAATTCTCATCACTGATATTGTCACTATATCTGACCTATATAGATAATCTTCCACATTTTTCTCATCACTTTTATGGTAATGGAATGAATAGTCATAGACCAGTATCGACATTAAATAACATTAATAGATAATATTATTCTCCTTTTATCAGAATATATATTTGAGGATCTTATGGTATGAAAACATTTCAAACATTACCTCATTAAGATATTGATGTCAAATTTTCAACACAAGGATCACTACTGCCATCTCTAGATCGTGTGTGGTGTAGTTCATAACATGAAAATTAAACATCCTTAAGATGTAAAATATTATTTTAACATTTTCATCAGTACACAACACAATACATTCTTTAAATAATCCAAGAATACCATGAAATGTTCCCAACACGGGGGATGCTTTAGGACTCATGTAATGATAAGAAACATTATTCTTTTAAAAGTATTCTTTAAAGTCACTAGTAAAGATAGAATTTAATACCTTCCATTTTTGATTAGTTATGGGGATTTAAAACTGTGATATTTTTCTTATAAGTCATTTTTCATACCTACCATATCTATGGAAACAAAAATCACTACAGTTCTCTTGTTACATTAAGTTATTATATAATTATAATTATCATAGAAGGGTCTATATATATTCCTTTTCTGGTGATATTAAGTCCTAAAAATTATACATTAGTCCTTTATACGACACATTTACTATTGTTTTCATATAGATTGTCATTTTTCAATTTTGTTTCCATTGTATTCAAATGATACTCGAGAACCACCTTTATTTTGCGGTAATTTAAAATATGTTTTATAAAGAGATCCAAAAAATATACCATGGTAATATCTAAGGACCCAATTCAATAAGTCCATAATTATTTTGGAATAAATAGTGAGTCTTAAAATAATTATTATGAACTGATATTTTCCCTCAATTTTATGAAATTAATCTTTGGGAATATATTCCTTCTTCATCGTTAATTGGTGATATCCCACCAGAAGGTACATCTTAAAAGAATACAAGGATCCATGCAGGTGAACAATCTTTTCATCAATCCCTAAAATGGGATAATTTTTCATTATCATGATCTTGTTGATCTCATGATAAATAATTTAGAGGCACATTTACCAATCAATATTTTTTATGAAGAGGTTCAATTCACCCTATAGTGAATCGCACTTTGGAATATGATTCCATTATATAGATTCTCCTATAGTTATATCATCATATCCTGTTGTTCAGAAAATTGTAGTCAACATGGAGTTTTAGATATTGAAAAGGATCAATGTTTGATCTTGACTACAAATTCAACATCTCAAATATGAACATGATGATGAAACACATAACGTAATATGTCATTATTGTCACTATAGTTGGGATTTTAGTCATGAATGATATTTTATTTAATCATAATCATTTAAGAAAAATTTTATTTAAGAGATTTAAAATATATCCACTCTTAAGATAATAATTACAAATATTATTCATCATCCTACATTCACATGTATATAATCAAAGGCCAAATCACTGTATTGATGGTGATTTTCATCTCTCAGAATTTTATGTAGTTAACATGTAAGGAAATTCCATCATTTCCAAGAATTTCATCAAATTCCAATAAAGTAAGTGACAAATATTTTATGGGGATGTTTTTCCTAAAAATATTTATAGGGTAAGAGTTATATTCTTGAGATTAAATAATTGACCCAATCATCATATTCACTAATAACTCAACTTCCCTATTTTGAGGTGGTGTTTCAATAGTACAACTAAACATTAATGATATGAATGAATTCATATATAGAGAATGATAATGTATATTTTATATTCATGATTGAATAACTATAATTTCATTCAACACATTATTTTTGGGATCCACCTATACTGTTGTGATTGTATAACCCCCCCCATATATTCCTTTAAAGTTGTTATCATTTGTGTTATTGAAAAATCATGGCTTAATACATTGGATCGTATAGTGTTTTTATTAATTGTTGTTGAAAAATTAGACAATCAGATAAATGTTGTATGGTGGATTCATTTTTTAATCATAATAGTGGGTTTATCTACTTAGAAACCACTTCTTATTAGTCATTCCTTCCCTAAAAAAATAAATTCCATTGAACATTTTGGGAATTTCCAATATAATTCATACCACACTTTTGACAGTTTGGATATTAGAATACATTCCAATCACAATATTTATCCATCAGACCATTTCCATTCCACTTTTTATCTACATTAGAACCATTATATTTTATAATCATGATTTTTACTTTGAGGGATCATGTGGAAAGTTTAATATAGTTTTAAAATTATTGAATTTCTAAATCAATATAAAATCACCACTTTATCCGATGAATGAAGGGGGAAATATTAACTTCAGGAGTGATGACAATGATGGAGGCATATCATGAATTTATTTTAAATTTTTCATCTTACATAGGAAGGATTTTTCATCCACATTCTGGGGGATAAGAAAATATGAATAAATTTAATTTCAGAGTGTGCCGGGAAAATATTTACAAAACAATTTCGACAATTCCTTGCACAATCACCACTTGAAATCATAATTTGTCTTCAAATTGTTTATCTACACCCACCAATGATTGGGTTATTCCTACATAAAATAAATATCTAGTACAAAAATATCATTCATAGAGAATTATATGTTAGAGAAGATATTTTGTATGGGGTTGATCCAACTAAATGATTATACTATAAACTAAAATTTGTTGGAATATTTTACATAATTGTCTCAATTGAAACATTCTATTTTCTAATGGATTTTGGTGATCCTACCAATTTATATTTCAGTTTAAAATTATAGTTTTATGAGAATGTGTTATTATTATGTACCAGACACATTCTCTCATCAGGTTGTTAATCTCATTTTATATGTCTTCACATTGTCCATCGTAATGGTTGTTGACTCATTTTTTCTATTTTCGACAATTGAAAAAAAATGAAAAAATGTGGTTTGAGTATTTTCAAATTATTTAAAAAATATATTAAAAATAATTAACATTAAAGGGATATCTCTGAAAAAACATATATTCCTTAACCTATGAATTAATAAGTTTCAATCTGTGTTATCCAAGATTCATTTGCACATATAAAATCTTATGGGAATTTTTTTCCCTTAATGGATATATTAAAATAAATTTTCAATATCCCAAAACATATTCTACTTAAGAATATAAAACTATGTGTGTATCAAGGTTTTCTATTGTGAACTAGATAATGATCAATCCCCGTTGAATGTGACCATTTGGGGGAATTACACCTAGGTACAAATGTGTCGGGTCAACATCCACTTACAGTATCCAGAGAGGGATGTATTTTCTTAGAACCCACATACTCTATACATTTATCAGAATTTGGGTTGTTTTTACTATATTTAGTATTATTCATAAGGATTTCACTAATGTTTTATCATGCTAATAAAAAAATAACTAGACTGTTCTTTAATACCATCAATAAAAACTCAAACTTTTTAGACATATTTGTGAATTTTTCATAGAATAAATATCTATTAATACCCAAGAAAGATGAAAAAGTCTTATTATATTAGAAATATTAGGATAATAATAAATTTAATAGAATTTAAAATTTATAATCTTTATTCACTATATTAAATTACTAAAAAAAACTGATCTCCTAAAACATCATAGGATAACTTTTGGAATACATAAAATAATAAAATCAACTAAAAAACAAAAGAATGGAACAAATATGGTCTAGAAATATAAAATGTGACACAAAGGAATATTATGATATCCTATAATAAAATTATCCTAAGTAACAACACGTGAGAATAATATAGAGAACATTGTGTCATAAGATCACAGAATCAAACGAAATGTGAGAGAAAAATAAAAAATAATACAAGCATAATTCATTTATAACAACAGATATAACATAACATGGTGGGAAGAGTCCAAAGAATAATAGGATTGCTCTTTAATACCATACATGATATCTTATGAGACTATAAAATATCCAATTTATTGAAGGGATATATAGTTCATGTCCCAAACATAACATTCATATCATGTAACATCATATGTTTACCCCATAAGGAAAACAATCATATGTTTTAAACATAATAATTACACATTGAATGAATATTGGATGCATAATCGCACAATATATCATAGTCAAAATAGATTTATGGAAGAAATAATATGACAAATGATAATTTGTTATGTATTAACCAATCAAATTAAATGAATTTGAGGTACGAATAAATGAAAGAAACACATATATATATAAATTAAAATTATTCCATAACATTAAATAGAGATTTAAAACGATTTATAGAAATAGTGGTAATACCTGCTGAAAAGGGTGGTTTAGAGAGATCTCTTACCTCAATCCCAATTCATCATAAATGCTGATTACCATCATTAGTAATGGGATTATCATAATTTTTTACCTATGTAAGAACTATTTTATATTGTTATCCCTTTTATTTTATGAATTCTCATGTTATATTTAATTACCTAATCAATTGGGTTCTTGTCATATATTTTGACGAGGTTCAATACATTTGACCCAAATCACCTTGGAAATATGACTATGGTCAAAGAGATTTTTATTTCAGAAGGTAAAAAATAAATATCATGAAATATTTATCATTTATATTCTTAAATTTTTATATTAAAAATAACCATGGAATATTGTTATGAAAAATGAACCCTTTTAATATAGAATTTTGATTATTTGAGTCCAAAAAAGTAACTAGATTCCCAACCATAATTCAAAAATATCCCATGGGATGATTAGCCCCAATGGAAAATGATACCATACAGCACAAAATATATGATAAATCGTTCCTCTTTTTAAGGGAGGATCTCGGGCCACCACCTACTTATTCATTGATATCATCTATAGAATTAGTCTAGGTTTTCTTATTTAGGATTGTGAGTTAGTAGTTGGGGGTGATCAAAATTTCGTTCTCCATAGGGATGGAATGTATGTCCTTTCCTAGATTCTCAGAAATAGTGTCTTGATCATGTTTCATTCTATCTCCACCAACACCTCACTCGATGAATGATGAGTGAATCTAAAATTAAATTTGAACTGTTTGGAGAGATTCATGTCATCGCAGTAGATTGCACCCATGCCTCACATGCTATGAATAAACCTCTGCATATGAAAATATATCAACAGTGTATCAATGCCAATGCTCAAGGAATTATTGAACTATTATGGGCTTGTAGTTTTCATCCCTTGGTAGCTCCTCATCTCCCTCATCCAGGATATCTGAGAACTCTGTGTGACATGTAATGGGAATGTAATGAAAACTGTAGTGGTTTCACCTATGATACCAAGATATTTAAGTTATAAAATAAATCATTGGTGGATGGAATGACCCCCTAAAAATAGTGATCCATGACTCTAGTATAATTAGTTCTTTCAATAATTGATGGTCATGGATTAAAAAAGAACTCTTTTAGATTCATGGATATAGTAGGTCATATGTAAGCATCTATATTGATTTAATTTTTCAAGGATCCTAATCTAAATATGGTATGTGTTATATTATCTCTCTATGATGATCATCATATCATAAATCGCTTTATATTTCATTTAATACAAATTAATATACCATTGGTTTAATGTGGTAATAAAAAAATGGTTGACATCATTTCGAGAGGCTGTAGTGCAATGTTCACATAAAAAATGTCATTATACATTAATGGATGGTATGTAAAGAAGGTATATGATATATTTAGATTTAAATTTTAAAAATATTTAATGAATATATTATATAATATATAAATAAATAATCTTGAATAATCGTGAGAGGTGATGATGTAAAATAAATTCCATCAACAGATGATGTGGTTATCCACAATAATGACAAATGATGAGTTCATTTACCATTTAATGGAAGTGGGTATGGATTTCTGTTATCACATTAACATAAAAAAATCATACTATTTGGTATATACTGATGTTATAATATCATTGCGATTAAATAATTTATCTTGAGATTTTATGAGGTATGGATCTTTTTAATTTCAGTTAAATTATATGGTTTTGACATAATGGGAGTGCCTAATGAGTTCGAATGATTTTGGGGGTATCTGGGGCTTGTTCAGAGACTGAAGTATTTGTTTTTAGAAAAATATACTAGGCTATAGGTTCAATAAAAACTATAAAGCACATGATTCATGGTTTCTGTTAAACATGTGGGGTGGTCTAGGGCTCTATCAAGGGAGGCATGGTAAGACGAATACTGGTACCTAGGGCCGCATGCCCATACAAGCCACATGTATTTTTTTTCTAAGAAAAATCACGTAGTTTTTTCAAAATTTCCCAAACAATGAACATTAACATTGTGGTTTCCATTTTTATTATATTATGTGACATTTTTTAGAGCATGGTTTATCCTGCCTTGGGTCCAAACAATCCTAAGATGTTTTTAATGGAGAAATGAAAATTTTCCCTTTGTTCTTTAAAAGTTTAAAATACCCATTCCTATTTCATTCTTCTACTGGATACTCCCCCTTATTCTATTTATCCTTATGAATAACCATGGAATTGATGCGAGTTCATTAATTTACATCCAATTCTACATTCAATCATCCTCTTGGTAATCTCTCACTAAATTATTTACTCTTTAAGAACCTTATATTGTTTTTTATTATATTGGAAATGTTATTTGGTTGTAATATATTATTACCAATTTCTAGTTCTTCTTCCATTCAACCTTTTTCTTTTAATAATATACTAGTTTGGATCCGATACTGGGAAAGTTTTTTACCATGGGTAAATACTTGGTGAAATATTCCATTTCCCAAAAAAGAAAAGTTGTTTTATACCATATTGTTATTGTGTTTCTCACCATACCTTCCTATGTTTCTCATAAATTAATGTAATACATTGATTTATATTATTATAACTTGGGTAAATTTCCCACATAGTACGATGATGTGGTAGGAGGTTTTCAGCCTCTACCCAAACCACTTGTGAAGTGTGTGTTTTAATTCTACACTGTGATATACAACCTCATTGGGTGATTGTGAGCTCTCCCTCATAAGGTGATACATGATTAATTAAATAATATATTAATATATGGATTGTGCCAATATAACATGTGATTACATACTATTAAAATGGTTAAGTGGTTTTAATGGGAATGTGTAATGGGTGTATTGAAATGTGTATTTTATATGATTATAAATTTATTGATGAAATGATTTTGATTATATTGGATTCCATGTATATTTATCTTCCGTGAAACTATAAATGAGGTCATTAAACAAGATTATATTGGAATCCATGTATATTTATAATCCATGGATCAGGATTACATGGATTCTTAGGACCTTTATACTATCATGATCTATCTTGTATATACAGCCTTTGAAATGCTCTATGGACATCCCCTTGGCCTAACGTCCTGCCTTTTGTGAGTTTGTTTTGTGGTGATCCATATACTATAGGTGATGTCTTGGACATTGATACTTTGGATCCCACCCATGTGTTCATGACACATGATTACATGGCATATTCTCTTGAGGATTTCATGGTAATTTTTACCATTGAATTCTCATTGGATGTTTATCATCACTAATTTGAGGTATGATGCCTTTTTGATGATATTTTATTTGTTTAAAGTCATTGGGAGGAGTTTTTATGTGTTTGGGAGAGTATTGGAAGGTTTTGGAAAACATTAGATGCCTTTCTAAGGCTGCACAGTTTTGAGAAACAATGTGATATGAACAGTGCATACTGTGGGGTATGCACGACTTGCACACAGTTTGTATAACCATGTAGGGTGGTCCATTTCAGTTTCCCCTTTTAGGCAGTATTAGGTGCATAGTTAGCAAACTTTTTTTTAAATGTGGGAGCTAATCCTTTGGAATAGAAAGATGCGCTTTTTAGTCCTATATTAGTTGGGATTACCCTAAAACTCCCAAAAACTCTCCCACTTGATCCACACATTGGGATATCCACTTATCATGTCTTATAGGTGTTCTCCCACTTATTTTGGATAAAAATAGAAGGGTTTTCATGGAATTTTAGCTCCGAATCATCTTCCTTAATTCTCATCACTTAGTTCCTTGTGGATATCTCTAGATCTATTTTCCCTCTCTCTCAATTTTATAGATCTATACTCATTGGGTGTAGATATATTATTATTTTTTCCTTGGGAATTGATTTTAATTATTTTTTATTATAGGGAAGGAAATATATTGCATTTTTAGAGGAGCGGCTTCCTGGATTGGGGTGTGGTTGCATGTGGGTCGAATTCACTAGAACCCTAAACGTAGGTGGATTCTCTCTCAAATTATCTCAGTTAAAACTAGTTGTTATGGTTAGAATTTATTTTCTTTCTAGAAATTAATTGTGATAAAGATGTTTGAATGTAGTTTGAAATCCCTTTGGTGATGATTTGAGGGATTTTTGGTGAAATTGGTTTATTGTTACAAAAACGGCCTTTGTTGAGTGATTTCATAATGTTGTTTTTAAAATCCTTACAGGATGATTATGAAAATTTTTGTGAATGATTGTTTTCTATTAATATTTTTTTATTGAAATATGGTTTTTCATGTAATGTTTGTTAAATTTTTTATCTGTAAATTTTTAATTTATTGAAGTGAATTGGCATGTGTTGGAAATGGTTTTGTTCCTATCATGCGACATTTGAGCTTTGTTCCTGATGGTTGATTAAATATTTTGGCTTGTGTTGGTTTTGTGGAATTGGGTGGGAAGTATCACTATAACTGGTTATGGATATTGGTTTGAAGAACCACAATTATGGATAGTGGTTTGGAAGTACCACTAGTTGGGAATGGGGTGAAGGGGATGGGTGGATGTCCCACCGTAATGGATTCTATTTTGTGTGATTCTCTTCTAAAATGGATTTTTTTGTGCTAATGAGGGATGGGGATATGTCTTATGGAATGGATGTGGATTTACATTTTTTTCATGTCTTGGTATGTGTATGTTTTTGATGTTGTAAGTTGTTTCACAATTGAATGTTTTATATAAACTCTGTTAAATAAATGTGTTAATAGTATAATCATAGTGGCATGTGTAGGGAAGTCATTTTGGAAAAACCTAGAGGGTATTTTTAATCACCCCATATTGTCACTTTGGGGATTTTCCAAATTATGTATTCCAAGACACAGGTAAGAGTAAAGAATCTAATTTTTCTCATGGATCAGCCTGATGCATTGGCAATGTTGTCGTTCAGGGAGTGTTGAGCTCAGTGTAGAGCAAATGATGGTTCCCTTCTTTATTGGGGTCTTATTGTGTATCCTTTTGTTTTGTACTCTTCTATTTATGGGGTTGTATTTTTCATGAGGGATTATTATGGATTATTTAGGTTTTCTTTTGTTAATGTATGGGTTTGGTTGTTTTTTCGACATGCATCATGTATTTTTTTGATAATGGATTTTTTTGTTTGGTTGGTTTTATAACAAGGTAAAATCATTCCCCGATTTATTCTTCATGCCCTTGGCATTTATTGGAAGCCTTTTCCAAATTGGGAACATTACTTAATGCTATATATCATTCCATCTCGCTATCAATCCAATGAAATGGGGTGGGATGTTAGAAGGTGTATCAGTTAGTTCTCTACATGGATTTCATGTGAGAGTGATTGTTTGGTCCTTTTTCATTTATTATTGGTCTTAGTGTTGACATTCATTCTTTTTCTGTTCCTTGATTCGATATGTTAGAAAGGCGTAGGATTGTTAGAACATGTAATTTATAGATTAAGTGGACATAGATAAACCATTTAGGATGAACTTCAAGTTACTTGGGATTTTGGTATATAAGTGGTTGGCGACACATTTAGGCATTGGATATCTCATTTCCATGGGTGTAGACAATGATATGAGCATGGAATGCTTGGTAAAAATGACTTCCCACTAGGATGATTAATTCATTAGGGTATAATGTTTTATGGTGTGGTTAAATTTATGTGATTTTCGGAAATTCTGAATTGGGGTTCAAAATGAAAGGGTTTGAACCATGAAAATTCATGGTATATTGAAAATGGGATCATTTTCAAAACATGGTGGATTTTTCTGATTAGCGCTATATCGGAAATATGAACTTGTGGAAGGATTGAATGAGACAGTTGATATGTAATTGAAATTAAAAATTGAATAATCTTTCTTATTAAGAGAATGGGACTTATGGTTGTTTTTTATTGATATAAATGGAAATGGGTAATCATCGTAGAAACCAACTAGAGGAAGATGTTGAAAAAGTTGTTACATCTGAGCCCTAGGTGAACCAATAGCTAGTGCAGAGTACAGTCCAAGCATCCCTAGATGTGTAATGTTGGATTAAAACAGAAGAACCAAGTAATATCGATCATGCATTTCAGTTTCAAAGGTAGAATCCACCAATCGTTACAGTGATTTAGAGCCAGAATGGGATAAACAGTGGATGAACAGAATGAATAGGACATTTGACTTCATGGGAACAACGGTAGAGCTAAATGTGAAACTATCCATGTATATGTTGGAAGATATTTTCCTTTAGTGGTGGGCACTGGGAGTTGAATTTGGTATGAACCAAAGTGTGACATGGGAGGGTTTTGGTGAAATTTTCAATAATCAATTCTACCCTCATACATTTAGAATACAGGGGACAACAAATTTATTTAGTTTAAAGTATGGTATCTTTTTGCTAATATAATATGAGGCTATTTTTAGGAACATAGTGTTGTTTTCACCTTTAGGTGGTGGTAAGTACATCATTTAAGGAATGACTTTTTTTGTCTAGGTTGAACCATGAAATTTGATCCAATATAGTAGTGTTATGTATAGATTATTACAAGGAAATGGGGAATTGAGATATGATAGATGAGTGTGATATTTTGGGGATATAGGATGGGGAAGTATGTTGGTACACATGGGGAATATTGGGATCTAAAATGTTGGGTTCAAGAAGAAAAGGGACACTTTTTTCGAGGGTGGGAGTACAATTTAGAATCTGACAGCTAGATAGGTGAATCATCCTCTAAATCCTCAGAGTAATCTTTTATTGTTTCAGAGTTGTTACACAAGCCACATCATGAGTTATTGAATGGAAAACTGTTATCATGTCATAATTATAAGAAAATGGGTCATCTGTAGTGTTATTGTCAGAATTCTCCGAGGTCTGGTGTATAGGGAGCTCTTCTGGGGTCACATGGGTCTTATGCCTCGATGGGACGGGGGAAGTAACCTACCTCTTAGTAGCAGAAAAAGATTATTCATGGTTATTCAAGGAACACAAGGACTCATGAACAGGGTAATAAAGAGAATAAGAAGGATAATAAGAAGTTCTTTTTAGCAGAGCAAGCAGAGATGGATGATCAATTGGAACCATCCACATTGTGAGGAATGATTCGATTAATTTCCAAGTTGATGCATACTTTGTTTGATTTAGGTGTTTATATTTTTTTTCCTTTTTTTCAAATTGTTGATTTTTGGGTTTTACATGTTAAAATGTTGCCTTATTTTTAGAAAATTCAATCTCTCCTAGGTCAATGAGAGTTTCAAGCCTTCTCATATAGAGGTTTTTGTTTATTTGTGGATGGCATCGAATTGATGTGGGACTTCACAGTGCTTTAGATGGACTCTTATGATATAATCATGGTGATGGATTGGAAGGAAATGTTTAAGGCCCACATAGATTGATAAGTGGGAATGGTTAGTTTTCTTATGGAGGGTGGTGTTATACATCTCTTTAAAGTATAAAAGAATGAAAAAATGGGTTCAACGGATTTGTTGGTCCCATATGTAAGCCCGATTTTGTTTTAGTTAGAGGAATTATCATTGATATTTCTGTAAAGTGTTGATTAGAGTGTTCTTTAAAATGTTTTGGATCAGTTTATGAACATATTTCCTGGAAAGCTATCAGGGATTCCACCTGTGAGATAACTGGAATTTATAATTGATCTCCTTTTGTGGACCATTCCTATCTCACTTTCATCTTACCAACTGGAAACATCAGAATTATGGAAATTAAAGGTGTTGTTGGAAGAGTTTGAAAATAGAGGGTCTATCCATCCCAGTAATTCTATATGTGCAGTTCCATTTTTTTTGTTAAAAATGATTTTGGAACCTTGCAGCTCTATGTTATTTATCAAAGACATAATTAGGTTACGGTAATTAAATGATATCCACATCCCCACATTGATGATTTTCTTTTCCATTTGAGGGGAGCTCAATGGATCTTTAATATTTACATGTTGTCTAGGTATCACAAATTGCTGGTGAAGAAAGAGGATATTCCGAATACTGCTTTCCGAAGTAGATATTTCGTTTACAAATATGTGTTTATGGTCTTTGGTCTAAAAACTGCACTAGTGGTTTTCATGGAATTGATAAAAATGATATTTCAGAGGTATATGTATTCTATTGTAGTGGTTTTTTTGGATGATATACTGGTGTATTCATTTACAAACATATATCATGGGAAGCACTTGGGGATCATGTTGGTATTCTTAAGGGACCATCGGTTGTATGGAACATTATCAAAGTTTGAATTTTTGATATAGGAGGTTTTTTCCCGTGTCCATGTTTTTTATGATATATGATTTTCTGTGTATCTGGAAAAGATAGAGGTTGTTATCTCATAGAAACCACCAAATAATGTTTTGGTGATATAGAGATTCCATGGTCTATCTAGGTATTTTTGATGTTTTCTTCTTATTTCTCATGATTGGATTCACCGATGACAAATTTGAAAAAGAATAATATCCCCTTCTAATGGAATATGATGTGTTTTCAATATTTTTAATAGTTAAATGGTCTCCTTAAATCATCACCTATCCTAGTTTTTTAGGAACCAAGGAAAAGTTATGTGGTGTATTTTCATACACAGGGCTCAGTGATGGGGTGTTTTCTCAGGTAGGGGGGCCATGTGGTTTCATATCTCTCATAGTAGTTGAGGTTGGGTGAGAATAACTACCTAAAAAGGGATTGGAGTTGGTAGCAGTGGTTCATGATTTAAAAATGTGGTCTGATTATCTCTTTGGTGAGAAATTTACAGTGTTTACGAACCATAAAAACATAAAGCATATCTTTTCAAAATGACATTTGAACTTGAGGAAACAGATATGGATAAAATATCTTCAGATGTTTCATTTAAACATAATTTACACATAGAGTAAGGTAAATTTAGTTGAAGATGTGTTAAGTAGAAAATCATATTCTCAGGTAGTGAAACAAGAATCATATCAGTGGAAGTAGATATTGGTCACAACTGACATGTGGTTGGAATGAGAGGATCGGGGTGAGAGAGTGGTCATTATTCTGATTTCATTTGTTCCTTACTTGAATAGTTTTGGTAAAGAGGAACAAGCATCAGATTCCAAATGTGTGGTGATGAAGTTGAAACTCAATGGTGGGGAGACTATTCAGGATTTGGAACTAAATGGAAATTCATAGTTTTGTTTTCATAATTAGATGTTGGTGACAATGGTTTTTTAGGAGGAACGTCTCAGCTTTTATCATCATTCCAGTTGGTCTTTTCCACCATGGAATTCAAAAAATGTACAAGGTGTTGAAATCGATGTTTTGGTGGGTCTATTGTAAAAGGTATGTGGCCCATTTTTTCTTGAGATGCTTGACTTGGTAGTATGTTGAGGTAGAGCATTAGCGGCTAGCGTTCATGCTGCAGTCTTTACCTATCCCAGTGTGGAAATAAAATCATTTAGCAATGGATTTTGTGACAGGTCCCCCTATAATGGTCAAGAATCATGGTTCTATATGGGTGATTGTGGATCATCTCACAAAGACAGACCATTTCATCATGATTCATAAATCTCATACAGTGGAGGATCTACCCAAAATCTATATATTTGTGGTGGTAAAGAGGGATGGTGTTTCAGTTTCAATTGTATCAGATAGAGATCCAAGGTTCACATCTCGTTTTTTGTAATCCTTTTATCATGACCATGGCACACAGTTGACTATGTCCACGGTATATCATCCATAGACTTATGGCCAATCCGAGAGGAAGATACACGCCATGGAGGATATTTCAATGTCTTGTGTGATAGATTTTGGTAGTTCATGGGAGGGTCACTTAACATTGATAGAGTTATCCAATAAAAACAGTTATTAGAATTTAATACATATGGCTCTCTTTGAGGAATTATATGGTGTCTGTGTCATTCTCGTTTTTGTTGTGTGGAAATGGGTGACACTTTGATAATTGGACAGAGCCTCGTCCAATAGACTATGGATATAATCAAGTTTATCAAGAAGAGGATAGAGACAGCTCAATGTTTCCATCAATAATATGTGGACCATCATCAACGACCGTTGTCATTTGAGGTGGGTGACCAAGTTTTTTTAGAATCTCTCCTAGGTTGGGACATCATCTGTCTGGGATGGAGGGTATGTTATCTCATACATATATTTTTCCTTCTAATATACATGAGAGGATGGGAGAGGTGGCTTATCCATTGTAATTTCCACCATGGATTATCATGGGGCACATTGTGTTTCATGTGTTGAAATTGAATAATTATTCATCTGATCGTGACCATGTGATTCGTTGGGATCATGTTGAGTTAGAACCGTGTGCATCGTGGGTGAAGGTGAAAGTGCGAATTTTGGGAAAAAAAATTTAAAGTCTATAATTGTAAAATAAATTGTTTAGTTCGGGTTTGAGGTAGAATGGTCTGATTTAGGAGCAAACATGGGAGCGGGAGAAGGATATGATCAAACAACGGCATGATCTCTTTCAGCAATGTGATGACTCTCTACAGTCATATGTCAAAATGACCAACGGTGGGGAGACTTTAGAAACTCGAGTTTGTGTTATGAATTCTTTTTGATGATTTATTATGTTTTTAATGTTGTTGGGATGAGTTTGGAAGAGTTTGGGAGAGTTTTTAAATATTTCGGAAACCATTGGAGGCCTTTTTAATGCTGCCTGGTTTGAGCATGGTTAGGAGAAATCATGTGAGATGAACCGTGCCGGAATTGGGGTACACACAACATACACGTGGGTTGTATAACTATGTGGGGTGGGCCATGTGAGACAACCCTTTGATGGAGTATTAGGCACATGGTTACTGCACGTTTTGTCAAACCATGTGAGCTAACTATGCGGCCTGTAAAAAATGGTTTCTAAAAAATACAGGATTAGGTAGGATTTCCCTAAAAAGAGCCTAACTCTCTCCCACTCGAGCCTAACTCGGTATTTCCTCTTGAAAATGGTTATGGTTTCCCTCCCACTCAATTTGGGAACATATATAATGGTTTTCTTTTCGTGGTTGAGCTGATTCTTCTCTAGTAAGTCTCCTCACATAGTTTCTTGAGGATCACTCTAGATCAAATTTTCCCTCTCTCTTGGTTTTCTAGATCTACTCTAGTGGTGTGCAGATCTAGGGTTTTTATTTCCTTTGGTTTTTATTTTATTTAATTTTGATGAGATGGAATGAAATTTAGTGCGGTATTACTGGAATATTTTCCCGGACTGGGTTGTGGTTGGGTGTGGGTTGAATCCGTCGGATCCTTAAAGGTAAGTGACTTCTACCTCAACTACACTTGGTTAGAACATGTGATTCTTGTATTAATTAATTTGTTTCGAATGAAAATTATTGTGACAATTATTTTAGAATCTTATTTTAAATTCATATGGTAATAACATGGGGGATTTTTGGGTAAAATCGGTTATTATTACAAAATCGGGCACTGTTGTGTGATTTTAAAATAATGATTTTAAAATTGATGGTGGCTAATTATAAAAAATGTTTTTGAAATCATTGTTTCAATAAAGATGTTTTTTATAAAATTTCTGGTTTCACATGTAATGTTTGTTAAATGTTGTTTTCAATAATTGGGTGATTTATTGATTTGAATTTGTATGTGTTTGAAATGGTTCTAAGATTATTTTTCGGCCTTGGTGCATTATGAATGTTGGTTGATTATGTGTTTTTTCATGGGTTGGTTGGGTGGATGTGGGCTAGAAGTATCATTATAATAGTTTATGGATAATTTTTGGATGAACCACTATTATGGATAGTGGTCGGAATACTGCTAGTTGGGAATGGTGTGAACGAGATGGGAGAAAGTCCCACCGTAATGGTTTCATTGTTGTGTGTTACTTTGCAATGATGGATTTTATTTTCTATTTCAGGATGCGGATATGAATTATGGAATAGTAGTGTATTTACACTATTTTTTATTTCGTGGTAATGGTATGTTTGGCATGTTGTAATTTGTGGCACTGTTGAGTGTTTTATATAATTTTTTTATATAAATGTACTAATGGTTTTATCCTAGTGGCATTTGTAGGGAAGTCATTTGCGGAAAACCTACAGAGTATTTGCACTCTCCCCTTGTTTTTCTCATTAATGATTTTGTAGATGTTTTATTCCAAGACACATGTTGGAGTAAGGAATATCATTTTTCTAGAGGCTCAAGTTGATTCGTGGTAATTTAGTGGTTCATATAGCATGGAACATGGTGTGGAGCGATGGATGGTTCCCTAGTTCCTTGGGGTCTTGTTGTGTAATCAACCTTTTGGTACCCTGATGTTGGAAGGGTTGTATTTGTCATGTGGGATTGTTATAGATCAGTTTGGAAGTCTTTCTGTAAGGTATGGGTTTGGTTGTTTTGTCGACATAAGTCTTGTAGTTTGTTGATGATGTATTGTTTACTTAGATGGTTTTATCTCAAGGGAAAATCATTCCCCAATTTATTCTCGAAGCCCTCATCATTTATTTCTAACCATTGGCTCCTTGGGAAAATCACTTAAGGCCAAGAAGAATTCTTCCACCCTCTTAAGCCAATGAGATGCAGAGGGATGTTATAGATGGCCTGACACTAGATTACTCAACAGGGGTCGCAGTGGATACTTTATCATGCTTTAAAGTTTTCCATTTTTTATGATTTCCATTCTATAGTGATCCTTATTAGGATGGACCATATAACATTTAAATTTATTAGTCATACTTATTATTTTATATTACTATTATATTTTTTACACTACTCCACTTATATACACATTACTGATTTGTTATAGACACCATTAGTGGTGGCCAACTGAGTGTTATATCATGCCCAATTTGGGCCACCGTTGGTTACCCAAGGAGACATCCTTGATGCATGTAGGGACCAATGAATAAACTAATATTACAATGCTTACTTGAATTTTTAATTGGATAAAGGGATAACAAGATTGATCTATGCTTCTGAATCTCCATGTGGATAGTTACTTTTGGTTTTTTTATAATTTTTCTTCCATGTAATGTATTGGATATATTTTCCCATGTATGATTTTCCATTTTTTATAGATACTTGACATACTAAATTTGTATAAGATTATTCCATTGTAATTTTTATGTAATTATGATATCTAGATGTTTATATATTATTGTTGAATTACTAATATTCTTCCCATTTTTATTGATGTCATTAAAACCTTGCACTACAGTCTTATTATGAGTGTCTACCCTCCCCATTGTACGACTCCAGAACCACATTGATAGTCGGTAGCCTCTAGTTTACTTTGAGGAACACTTGAGGAAATCTGACAGATGATATTGGGAAACAGTTTAGAGGCTACCTAGTAAGGATTTTACATTCTGTGAAATTTAATGAATTGGAAGAATAAATAAAACAAATATGCTCGGTTAAGGATAATACCAATTCTTTAGAACACCTCTTTGGGATTATACATAATTCTTCACCAGGTAGTCTTTATGATAAAAAATGTCTCGTAAATGTGATGGAGGATGTATGTATGGTTTTTATTCTTCTATTGGTAGAACGATAATGATTTTTATGCGTAAATAATAGGGGATATGGGTTCTATTTTATATGCGGGGTAGAGGAAACTCTTGGAATTTTTGGAAAACATAGTTACACCCATGTTTTCAAAATTCCAAAAGGACCTGAAATGGACAATTCATGAACCATTGATGAATAAAGTTCAATATATTTCCCAAAAATAGTATTATGAAATGTTTTTAATTCATTTAGCACTCATATTTGTAGTTATTCCCTTGGTAATCCCATTTAAACCTTCATTATGATAATTAGTTTTTTCTATTTCAATTTTTCATTTATTTGAAAATAATGTTTGGATTATTTTATAACATTAACTGTTAAAAAAAATTATAAATTATATATTCCCAAATTTAATTCCTGTATGTAGTATAATTAAATTTAAAATTAAATGCATAGACGCATGAAAAATAGTTATCTGACGAAAAAAAATTTGTTACTATAATAAGTAATTATATTGAATGTAAATATGAAACTGCTTCCAATGAATTATATAGGATTAATCATAATATAATTGAAATACTTTTACTTCTATGCCATCTAAAAAATTATAACATTGTAAAATGATTTAAATGAATATTATTTTTTCAATAAAACCCAAAACAATTTTATATTAATTGAAATAGTTTTCCTTATAGAAATATTCCCATAATCCCCCCATTGATAATTTTGATTTGTTTATTCCATAAATGATGATAATTTTTTCAATTATTTTTTTTGAGTTTAATATATTAAAAAAAAAATTCACAAAAATCTTTAAAAATCAGTTCTTTTTTAAAAAATGTATTTATACTGCATTTAAAGACTAATAATAAAAAAGTACGTATTTAATATTATATTTTTTGTATCCATCATAATTAAATATTAAAAAATAGTTATTTTTATTGATAATAAAATATTTAATATATATGGTATAACAAACATGATTAAAGAATAATATTAATACAATATTTAGTATCATTGAAACACTATAATGCATTTTGTATACACTATTGAACATAGTTTTTGTTTAACAAAACTCAGGGTGTTACACCATACATCCTTTGTTTGGAAGGATACAGTATCTTAGTTTTCCCACCATCCAACATCCCAAAATATAATCTATTTTTGGGTTGCAATCCAATTATAAGAGTGTGCTAAAAAATCAATATAGGAAACCTTTATCCATTTTGTATCACTCAACTAGAAAGTTGGAATCGTCCAGATCACCCATTGGCTCTTTATGACCACTTATCCATAGCCAACCAATAGAGCACCAAACAATATTAACAATCAGTTACAATATTTTATTAATGATACTGCAAGGGTCTCCTCCACAATCCTTGTTCGGAGAAATAATTTCCACTGACATCACTACTAAATTCCACAATGATATGGTTTTTTTCCACCGATTATCAAAAAAACACGAATAAATGATGTACACTTCTTTAATAGCCATCCATGATGTTTATTGATACATATTTTTATCTTTTCATTGAAATCAATGAACTAATGGCACCGATATACACATACCTCTCACAACTCATGGCACCCACAGTCCCTAGAGTCACAACATAATGTGATTCTCTATTGGGGACTCCCTAATTGCACTAGTGATCTTCGGACATGCCCATTAAACAGACAAAAAATGGATGAAATTACACATAATGAAAAAGAGTCGCAATATGTTCTTACTCTATATACACTGATCAATGATTTAATATTGGTTTAAAACCATCCTCAACAAACCCTCTATAGCCTCTAACTAATCCTCAACAAACAACATGACCTCAGTGGCATCCAGAAGCATAAAAAATAAAAATATTATGGTCTCATCCATCCTCGTGACCTCCAAAAAATGTGGAAACCAACTAAGGGGATTCTCAACATATGAAAAATTTCATGTTGAGTCCCATAAAAATAAAATATTAGCAATCCTCGTTAAAAAATAACACTTCATCATGTAATATACATACATTATGGTCAACTAAAAGTATCCCTTGACACCGTTTAGACAACATAATGGGACTATGTAGTAACCACTATCTGATGGTATCCACCTAGTCCAAAAAAACCATCCATACATCATCTAATAAAAAAAGATAGTACCATCATGATTTATTTGATAAAATCTCATAAAAATGACGAAAATGTATAATTCTAACTCCATGGTTTAGAATAGTTAAATGGTGAGGATGGAAAAGTACATGGTGTGTACCCCAGAGGATCCTCCCTAGCTGTGAACTATATCCCAATTAGACTTTAGATATCCAAAATAAACTGAGTTTCTAGCATGTACACAACATGTAACCTACACACAATTTATTTACTATGTACCTATCCATATACCCCCACATGGTATCTAGCTAAATATGGTATAAAACCATTAGTGATGTACCTCACACAGACTCTAGTCTTGTTCCCTAACTGGACATGTTCCCCCAATACATGGAGTCTAGACATGGCCCCAAAAATACATTGAGACACACCTGTATATAATTTCCTAAAAAACATTATGTGTATCCTTTTCATCACCGCATAAACCAAAAGGAAGAACACATTGTGCGTGTCTTCGAGTGATCTATGTACTAAAAAATTTGTATAATAATTTCCTGATGGAAATTACTCATAACCTCTTTGAGACAAAAAAAATTAAAAAATGGCCATAGATCAACATGTAAAGTGTCCCCAATAAGACATAAATTTAATTATAACTATGAAAAATCTACTATAGGGTTTTTTTGGAAAAACCATATTAACTGACCAACCTTTGGGCATAATGTATTGAATTTTATCACCAAAACTGAATCCTATAACAACCCCACACCTATATGGGCCTCGAAAAAAACCCTCAATGCAACAATATCCCACACCTTCCCTCACTTCCCTCTTGATCATGAAAACCCCATAAGGTTGGATGACCCATATAAATGACAATCCAATGAGGGAGGAAATAAAAATATTAATAAATAAAAATTAAAAATTAATATAAATTTAAAGGGAACCCATCCCTAGAAAATTCTCCATTGATTGATTTATGCCTTTCATATGAACAAACCCTCATCCCAAACTCAACCACAGAGATGGGATTAGAATATAAAAATCAGTTGAAGATATATTCCTCAATGAAAACATCTTAATAAATTAACAATTAATTAATTAACAATTAATTATTCTGTGAAATTTTACATTCCTATATTTACACCAAATATATTTCCTATGGAAGCCATATATTATAGGAAAAAAATGTGTGTTAGAAAAAATATCTTATATCATCTAATAAATGAAATTAATATTTTTAGTTGAAACGCTTATGGGAACAAAAAAAATAATATTTCTCCTCATTTATTCTCACCCTTTGTGTCGCATGTCATCACAATGAACATGTAAACTCCCCAAAAATAGTCTCACTCAACTATAACATTTATAAAATATCCATGGTTATGAAAAAAATATAAGAATAAAATATTCCTTTAATAACATTTTGTGATGTCCCAGCACAATCCTCCTTGTTCAAATTGGAGTACCCCAAGATATCATGTGTCGCAACAGCATCCCCACAAAGAGTACCCTCCTAAGCTAACAATGAGAGATGGGAGATTGTGAAAATCCATGTCCAACCTCCAGTAGGACCTGGGATGGAAAAAATAACCTAGGGTATAATAAACATTCATATGAGAGAAATTACCCTCTAAGAGAACATATTGAAGATAGAGATAAGACGGACACATAAATCAATTGCTTCTCATATATATATATATATATATATCCCAATTGAGAACATGAAATTACATACAGTACTATTCCAAATGAAATTAAATGTATATATTCCAAAAGGTATATATGATAATTACCACGAAGCCCAAATATCACTTGTGAAACCATGAATTATTAATATCCATCCAGATCTCCAAACCTACTATGGTTGATCTAATAAATTAATCTATATATGCATATATGAGGTAAAACAGTAAACCCATGAGTATCTTCACTATATCATCTCATGGATAGGATATATAAATCATGTTAAAGAAAAGTTAATAATAGTGAATGTAACTCATCATAGAAATATGTATACTATGTTCCCAACCTCACCATGACTAACTATCCGTATGTATCACATACATAATATAAATATAATATAATAATTAAATATCAAGGGTACCCCAATCCTACTTCCCCATTGGTTTTCCTCTCTAGGCCCACATCATGCATCTTGATAAATCAGTCTCCAAAAATAAGCCCACCCAAAGACCCCTGTGAAAATCATTGAAACATGAACCTTGTGCATCAAAGCATCACATAATCTCATCCACATATTTATAATTAGTTGCTGAGTAGTTTTTGGGAGATTACACAATCCATATGATTTGTATCATACATCGTGTAATACACCTCAATCCATTATAGTCCATACACAGAGTAAGGTCCTAAATCCATCAAATCCAATACACACTATAATTATAATAATGATTTGGATACCATATCTGAGCATAAATATGTATGAATAAACACAAGACATCACAGTCCACTAAACACACATATGGGAAATATAACCACCAGGTATACCACCCCATGTAAATACCAAGGGATGAGAGTGGGAAGAGGTGGTAGTTAAGCATCGATCCTCGATCCTGGATGTTGGGGAAACTACCCTCCTATAGTCCACTATTATTTTGTCTCCATAACATAAATGCATGGGGAAGTGTATGAAGTTACAAAATATAAAATATTTAATATAGATTACAAACACACTATGGAAAGAACCTAGTCATAACCTCAATTACAAAAATCATCATAGGATCACATGGCTTCCACTTCATGGAACTAGATATCCAATAAACGAAGATGAATTTATAAAGATAAAGTAATTACATGTTGTTCTATCATATGCGTCAATTAATATTTATATAATCCATTAAAATAAGAAATAAATTTATTTTTAGATACATTTATTAATTATCATATTAAATTCAATGTCCTCCAAGCATAATATAATCTGAGCCCACTGTTTCTAAATATTAAAATTGTTTCAATGTATTTATTCCATCAACACCAACTCCATGTGTCAGTAATTATTTATTCACTATTATAATCATTCCATAATATATAAACTCTAGGATAACCATCATATGATTCCACCAAATTATTCATTGAACCTAGAACCTCCATTATCCTTATACTATAGGTAATTAATTTCTAATAAAATAATAAGTTGTCCATTATCCCTTAAATAGATTCATTATAGGGTGTAAAGGATTTCATCATCACTTCAATATTTAATCCCAACTTCATCTTATTCCATCACGGGTCGTTCCATTCCCTACACCATGATACATATCTTGACACATCTCCTAATCATAGGCATCACCATCTTCCACACGATTTGGGCCTCCCCACCAACATCATGTCATCTATCCCAATATTAGGAACACCTGGTACATAACATCATCATATAGTGATGATTAAATATAGATATCATCAAAAGGCAGAAAAAATATAACAATTCCATCCAAAAAGGAAATGTAGTAAAATAAAGGCATATAGCCTTCATACATAAACGTTATCTCATGACCCCAACAGAAGGTTTTTATCCATCTCAATCAGAAATGAACCTTAGGTGCAATCATTTATCATTATCAAAATAGAGGGTTCTATTATATTAAATTAACTAATTCATTATTAACATGTTCAAACATTGGGTATCATAATACATCAAGCATTAATACAAAACCAAATTAATTAAACAAATTATTTAATCTTTTAACCCATATATATTTTACATGCCACATCATTATTGAATTGCAATTTATTATCATTCCATTAATTCATTCCATTAATAAGAATCATGATGCTTCACAATCTTTGTTAGACTCCAAAAATTCATTAAATTGAATGTTAAAATAATCATTTCTACCTGCATCAATTTTATTATTATCAAATTAAAACAAACAATGGATTCATTAAACATGAATATTTATTATGAAAAATATTCATTATCAGTTATTTTTATTTCATTTTATTTTCCAATTTCCATAAAGAAGAACATGAAAATACATAACATTACAAGACATGATAACAAGAATAACACATATAGCACACTATCCTGAAAAATAAAGAATCAAGCAATTATAATGGGTGAAAATAACAACACATAATCACTAAAAATTATTTATTATTAATACAATTCAATAATTATTTGGTTAATTTAATCACCACCAAAGGGTGAACCCATGATGACATTAAAAACTAAAAAAAAATAAATAGGATTAAAAATGAATGCCACTAACAAAAGAATGAATCTACATGTGAAATGTGTTACCAAATGAGAGGGCACTCACAATATGAGATAAATAATGGTAAACATAATCCACTGCTAAAATTTTTCTTCAACTCCAACGGAAGTGTTCCGGATTTTTTCCTAAGATTATGAAACAATGAATAAATTAGGGAATAACCTTCATTTTAGTGTTGACAAATATAGGATGATTGAATTTATCAGATCACAGTGATTCAATTCCAAATAACATATATATCTATACAATACAAGACGATAGAATATTTTAGTCTCATATTCGTCACATAAAATTAATGATGTAATTATCCGCTAAGAATCAACCTTTTTAGGCACTTATTTTACACCAGATATAGATCAACATGACCATTTTTATGAAACTAGTGGAATTTTATATGTATGTGATTTCATGAAGTCATAAGAACTATGTATCCAATATCCTCACATCATTGTTTCTCTTTTTAGATAAATTTACCATGTAGATAAAATCCCTATTTATCAGAATTCCCCACATAGCTGAATTACCCTCATAGTCATTTTCCCCATTTTTTTGAATGATTGGTCCAATCTCTCAAATTACTAATCCATGTTCTAGATCTCAACCATGTATCATATTTACATAGTTGAGAAATATAGCTATTTATCTCTTATATCCAATTTCATCAATGTAGCCATTCCATCCATGTCATTGATTCATCTATGTAGTTGATCTTTCCTTTTAGCCGATCTCACCATGTAGCTAATTCATCCACATCATTGACCCAACCACATATCTGATGGATCAATGTATTTGATTCAAATGGTTGTGAGCAAGGAACTCAACCAGGCCATGAACCACATCATCAGGACATGATATCTTTATCACATACATATTTGTTCACCCAAGAAACTCAAAACCATTTCTTTGAAATCTATGAGAACCACGAGGTTAAGAAATATGAAAACAATTGTACGAGATGGATCTGGTCCCTTGCATTAGATACCTAAAAAAATTCTCATCCACAAGAATTTTAAATCAAACTAACAGAGAAACAAATGTTTTAACTCTAACATCTCCCATATGAGATACCTCTCAGGTATATCTTCATAAATGGAGCTCATCCAACTCATTAGATGAAACTAGTATAATAGCCTAAAACTGCAACAATCTGCTCCTAAAACATTTCCCAAGGGATATACCTCTTGAATGAATGTAAATTAGCAAAAATAAATATGGGGGATCCATCACATAAACCGAAAAGGTAAAGATCCAAAAATTGGAAAACATTATGTGGGAAGGTCTAAACATTAAATATATTTGGTTACTATGTATGAATCTATGAATCATGTTTTTATTTACTCTCCTCCACTGCACTATACCTCTAAAAGATATCAACCAATGAAATAGAACACCCGTGATACTCCTTCTATTTTGTTCTTGGATATATACATGCCTTTACTTAAAGATTATATCACCATAAACATAGACCTCTCTTGAATCGATGACATGAATTTCACCGTGAAGATAATGGGGAAGGTTTAACAAAAGTAAAAAATCAGGTATATCACATCTCTAACATGATTGAACACCTCAAAAGGCCTCAAAATCAAGGATAAATATTACACCCATGACCAATCCTTTTCTTCACATTATATTGAGTCACCATCAATAATAGGAGATCATCAATGATAAGCCTAAAGGGTCTCCCCTTTTTGTCTACATAGTATTTAAAACAATCCTCCACTTACATCATCATTTTTTAAATTATCCAAACCAACTGTATCATAATTTTTATTAGTTTCACCCCAATAATTTTACCCTATCAAACCCCAGTATAACATAATTATGAAGAGAAATATCAACATTAATATTCTTCAAATGGTTCCAATCTAATGGTTGAGTGGAAAATATTATTGTATGAAAACTCGGCCAAGGGATGGTGACTAATCCACAAACTTCAAAAAGATATCTCAAAGGATAGAAACGTGTCTTTATGAGTCTAGATATACTATATTATCTTATCATATGTATTTGGAAAGAAATTTCATATAATAAATAAGTGATTGCTATAATCGTTATGGCAATCTCTTTAATTCATGGAGTTAATAGAGGATAGGAATCTGATATAATCATCCTCAATACAATGTGGAGTCTCACCAACTCATCAATATAATTCCTCAACAAAACCTCTATTTATAATGAATCCCTGATCACTATAATGTGGGATGATTTCATAAAAAACTACTATTCCCCATATAGAATCATATCCTCTCTATTCTAAATGTCAGCCATTAAAAATTCAATAATTATTCCCCCACCACAATTTATTGGAAAACATCTCAAAGATAAATAAAACAAATAATAATTTAGTGGTCATACATCACATTATAAAAGACCAAACATCATGAAACAAACTATATAATAGCATGTTTTAACCTAGGCCACCAAAAATGACCTATACAGGCTTGTTACATCACTGTCACACAATGGTATAGTTCCAAAAGAGTGGTATGGAACACACGGAGAACCATATCATGCACTACATAAGGTATGAAAATCCTTTTAAAAAACTACACCTGATGTTTTCAATTATCAGACCAACCATTAGGGGAATTATGAAAAAAACATTGTCACTATAGAGCTAATCCTCAAAATATTCTAGTTGGGACTCCTCCACCTACAACAAAAAAATGAATTAACTTTCACTTGTAAATTTAATCCACTTTTAACATGCTCTACCATATCTATATTCATCACTTAGATTTATTTTATCACTCCCGAGGAATCACCATATTCAAACCCCACATCACTATGTGACATCCTTCTCAGTACATCGACTACAAAAATTCCCTTTGGTAGTGTATAGAAAATAATAAAAACATAATATATTAATATTTCTACGAATCAATTCTAACTCAGTTTTTTGTCATGCTGGGATAAGATATACCTCTAGATCTTAAGTTTTTTTAAACTAAAAAACACTCGATGATAAGGTAATGTCTCCACAAAACCAAATAAAAAGCTACTAGTTCCTACTCAAGAAAAGGGGTGGAAACGTTATTCTCATAGGCGCATAACTACTAAGACACATACGAAACAACTAAAATCTACTACATTAGAAAAAATGAAAACCAAATACAAGAATCATCTTAGAAAACAAAAAACTGAACTCCCTCCATAATAAAACAAAGGTATGGAGTATTGACCAACAACCACTTTAGATAAATGAAATCATAAAAACAGTTGTTATTCCACAATAATTCCAAATACTTCAAGGTCAATTCTATTAAAGGAGTCAAAAGGGTAGAAAATTATTTAATGAGTCTCTTGTAACATCTTACAGGACCATGGAATCATCACAGTACTTCCAATGCCTTGGGGGATTCTAAAAACACTACCACCTTTATCTTCACAGGATCCCAAAATAATATCATTAGTGGAATGACATGCCCAAATAAATGGACTAAAAAATTATATAACACACAATTATATAACATTATAAACTATTTCTAAAAATGAAGAACTTCTAGAATGGCACACATATGCTCTACATGCTCCGTTGACATTGAGCACACAAATATATCATCAATGAAAATTGATTAGAATTTATCTAGAATGTGTTTGAACATAATGCTCATTAACACTATTAATTATAATGGAGTGTTCTACACAATGAACCCAAATAAAGGGAACTCATACTTCACATTATGATAATGAATAAAATTCTGCAATATGTGCACAATATTAACATGAATCTTCTAATATCCTGTCCAAAAATCAATCTCTAAGAGCCAACATTTTCTATTAATATAATCATATTTAATATTTTTCCGTGTAAGAGGTTATATGTTCTTCAATATCACTTGTTTTATTTGATTATAATCAATAAAAATCCCCAAACTATCTTTGGTTTTAATTATGAAAAAAATGTTTGCCCCTAATGGTGACAGACTCGGTCAAACTGAACCTCGCAGCATAAAATCATCTTGCTGTATTCACACCTCTCTAAAATAATAATATTCCATACTATACGGATAAATTGATATATGATACATGTTTGGTTGTAGTTCAATCCTATACCTACAACCTCATTGATAGGGTGATAATATAATATCCGCTTAATATACATCTAGGGACACCAGTACAACCCTAGGAAGCATTGACTGTTTAACAACATATGAAGTCTGCACCTGACCAACCATCAATGTCAACAAGGGAGTAACATGCCTCCAACCCATCCATTAGACACTCTCCCCAAATAACACTGATGCATCTTCAGTAGAATCATGAAAAAAATCCACATGAAGAATAAATCCATTATAACCCATATCTTATACTTCAAATCCAGGTTGAGGATGTTTTCATATGGTTGTACCTAAATATATATGAATTCTCGCATAGAGTGGTACTTCACCAATACAATCTCACAGTATTTACACTCTTCATTCATGTCATCTCAACCTCTAACTAAAGTAGTCAATTCCATGTACATTAGAAGCCTATTTAGTTAATTTCCCAACACATGGATGAATTTAGGTGATAGAAAGTATTGTATCACCCCAAAATAAAAAAACAAGCACACATGTATAGAAAAATAAATAGGTTCTCTGTACATCATCTGTATTTACTAGTGATGGAAATTCTAAAGTATTAATAAGACCATGACCAACTTCTTAGATCCTCTGACAATGATAAAAAAATCACCCACATGATAGAACTATACTCTTGTAGTATGATGTGTGTCTTATTTCAATACTATGACTAACTTATATCCTCTCTATTGATCCCAAACTGGAACACCCTAATAATGTGTTCTCGACTAAAACAACCTCAACGAAGGAACCTGAAGCAGAATACTGGTCATACACAGACTGCTCAAAATGGTTTAGAACTCTCACTACTGATGAAATTTTCTTACAAGATAAAATCATGTTTCTGATCCCATTTAATATATATGAAATCCATTGTAAAAAATTAAATTAAATTATGTGTACTAGAACCTACCCTGGTCTAATTGAAAACTCTTCGGTCCAAGAAACTAGGAACCCTAGACTATAACACTACATCTTGAGGAATCCTAAAAAATCTTTATTGAGATGATTTTGTTCTAGAAAATTACATATCATTACAATATAATTTCTATAGGATTTAATTATAATTATTTAATTTAAATGGGGTAACCAAGTTCTATATATCTGAATGAAATTTATCCCCAAATTTACTCTCTATGGCCTACTCATCAGAAAATAGTTCTGATGAATATAATAAACGTTTTTAGAAAGGGATCTCGAACTCCCACACATTGTAAATCCCATTCCAATGGGTATGAATCTTTTATAGACTTTCCACATTTGTGGTAAAATAATGAAAATAATATCAAAACATTTCTTGTTAAATCTTTAATGATACATCAAACTCCATACAATTCCCAATGAACATGAACTTCCAGTACATCTCAAATCAATGTGTCATCATCACAAAAAATAAAACTGAGTGATCATTCTGATAATGGGTTAAACTAAAATCTATCTCATCATCATCCAACCAGTTTTCTATGAATGAAAATGAAACAATTCACTCATACTTCTGCAAATTCTTGCACTAAAACTTTTTGAGTTCCCTCCACCAAGATTCATCATTATTGATGGGCACTCTACTGTGATATATTATCACATATTCCATAACAACATCAGAAACAATCTGACAAGTACATCAACCTGGAGACATGATTTCAATAAATAAACATTCACCTTAACATTTATTTTGGAATACATACCACTAATTAATTATTTATTTTATTATTTTTTATTATTTGAACATATCACATTTTCTATCCATTTCAAACATAGGGGAAATCAAAAATGATACATGACCCTTTCATAGGCCTCAACCCAACACCTTTTATCATATTTTATTATACCATAAATCAACATAACGTTATATGCATTAGACCACAAGTGTCTTAAATACCCATATCACATTTGGTATCATGTGGCTACATTAGTAAATACATGAAGTTAACACTACTTAACTACCAACCCTTGCATCCACACCAATTTCAAACTCCAAACATACTCATATATCTAAAACTATTCCATATTTACCACCCTTTCACAACCAATCCCTATATAGAGTACACCTACTCAGTCTAAAACTAGATATGTTAGATGGTAACTACCTGAGTCCCACCTCCATTAGGCCCTAGGTTGGAGGCTGAAACCAAGGGTATAATTAATCTTATTATGGAATGCATTATCCTCTAAGAAAACATAAATAAGATATAAATAATATATTTTTAAAAATCCACTCCAAATCATACATATATAAAAATAAATAAATTAGAAAAAAAATTCCACAAAGTACTATGACAACTGATATTACAACTACAAGTACAAAAATGGATTGACAGAAATGACCACAAATCCCAAACGACTCTTATAACACCAAGAGAAATTAATGTCCTAAAAAATATCCAACCTGGTATTGACGACCATAAAAATATATTTTATATATATAGGGATATAATAAATGTATACTCTATAGGATTCTCCCTAAATCATCTAATTGAAATTATAATGAAATCATTGATTTTAACAGTGAACAATATTGAAACTAACTCATTCCCTAAAAAGGAATACTAAGTTCCAATCCTAAACATGTATTACATCACCAAATATCATATACTAGATGTTCTATAATATAATAATTAATCATAAAGTGTAAACCACCCCCACATCATCAATGGTTTTTCTCCATTAGCCCTTATTTCATGCCTTGATCCCCCTCTCTCCAAAAAAAATCCATCCCAAAGAAACATGGGAAAAGATTAACAACGTGAGCCATATGCATCACATCAACACATAATCTAAACCAAAAATTCATACATAGTATCCTAGTAGGTTCTAGGAACCACCGTAGCTAGTATGATGTTTATCATACATTAGGTGTTATACCTCAAGCCATCACATCCCACACACTGAGTGAGAACCTGGATCTATCCCAACCTATACACATCATAACTATAAAAAACCATTGGATATTATATATGGGAAAAATGTGTTCATAACCAATATACATAATATAAAACTACACAAATATATGGGGAAACAATCATTAATGCGTACCTGCATAGGTAACTACTAAGAGAATTGAGTTGGGCTAGAGGAGGTAGTCAACCATCCATCCTCCCATCGGGATGTTGGGGATAAACGCTCCCAATGTCCAATGGGTTTCAGTTTACCTAATCGACATGGGTGGGATAGAATATGAAATCATAGAATAAAAAATATATTATACAGCTCACAACCACATGATGGGAGTAAACAATTTTTAATATCAATAGTAGCCATTGCCTCTCGGACACCCAACTATCACTAAATGAATATATATATCCTATAAGAACATATCAATTTAACAATATACATTAATTAATTAATATCTTTTTATTATTTACAATGATTTATTAATTTATTAGCCATCAAATTTACCATTTACATTATTTTCAGATATATTAATTTGTTAATAGAGTAAATTACATTCCATCTAGGGAAAATATAAACTATGTCTATGATTTCTCATGATTAACATCTTTTCAACATTTTTATTCAATCAACCAAAAACACATGGTTTAAGATGTATTTATTCATTAGTATCCTCAATCAATAATCCTGGTTAAAAAGGATAACCATTCTAACCTTACACTAAGATGAATCAAGTAAACAATATCATCTGGATGCCTCTTGTAGTAGGGAATGTAATAGAGACTGAATATGAAACCCATCTAGAATCCATTAATGAAATTCATAAGTGAGAATCATATCTATAAATATCAATTCAATTTGTAAGTCCTTGTTCAATGAATTCAATGATATCTAATGTCATCCATGATACCGACAAGAAATCATGATGCATCTCACCATCATATGTGTTAACAGCTACCACAACATCTGGGCCTCCCCACCCACATCACATAATCTACGGGAAGATTTTCCATTCATAGCTCATGATATTACAACATTGTTAAAATAAAATAAAAGGATCATCATAAGTCTATAATGAATAAAAAATAATATCCAAGATGGAAATCTATTCCCAAAAACAAGGAATCCATCCTTACCGAAAAACGATCTCTCATAGCTCAAAGATGAGGCACTCGACCCTCTTATGAAGACAAGAAACTCATTCCCCAGCATTTATCTTGATCAAACATCATGTTATTATTCTTTCCTAACATACATAATTCAATATTAACCACATTAATATTTAGGAAACCTAATTCATAATTTTAGAACATATATTATAATTTAAATAAATAAATAATTTTAAAAACATTTCAATAATACATTTTAGTTCCATCAACTTCGTTGAATTCCAATTTAATTTATTATCAATTAATTTAATATTGATATTCATTAAAATTTCCCATAAATAAAAATAAGTTAATACATGGAATTAAATGAATTTCTAATATGAAGAACATTTATTAGACACTATATTTTGAAATCAAGAGGCAAACTGTTGGCATGGTAGAGGGAAAAAACATACATTCGAAAAAAAATATTTATTAATCTTGTTCAATAAATAATACATGTATTCCATTTACACTATAAGGGTTAAAGTATAATAATTTTATGATTTCATAAAAATAATTAAGAGTAAAATTGAATCTCGTTCCTAAAAGAATGAAGCTCCATATGTCTCACTACACCAAAATAGAGGGTGCGTACAAGATGGGATCATCGCTGAAGAACTTGGGAAATTGGAAAACATATTACTAGTATCCTAGGGAATGGATTTGGAACATCTGGTATTGAGAGATGGAAAATATGAAGTAATAAATGGAAGGGCATTCATTTTCGAGTCAATAATTATAATATTGGATTTTCATATCGTAATGATTTAATTCCAACAATCATGGAACTCATTAAAAAACATGTGGAGGTACTCATTTACATCCTCACTCACCAATTAATATCAATGATATAATTATATATGTATAACTTCCCTTTCAGGTACCTTAACTCTCACCACGAAAATTTCTACATTGTTCTAATCATGAAACTGATGTAAATATTCACTTAGGTGATTTAACATAGTTGGAAGCACCATATAGCCAAAAGAACCAAATATTCATTTCCCCATGTATTTGAATTTCACCTATATCTAGAATCCCCATATATAAAAAGTCCACATGAAGTTGAATTCCCCACATAGAATTTTTATGCACAAAACTGAATCATGAATCCAATAGATCTCTTTTCTAATCCACATAACCAATTCTACCATAGAGTCAGTTTTAGTAGATGATCTATGTAGTAAATACATCAATGTAGATGATTCATCCATTTAACTGATCCTTCAATGTATATGATCCTTCCATTTAGATGATTTATCCACATAGCTTATTCAATAATGTGGATGAAGGCTCCAGAGAGATGATTCTAATGGTCATGATTTAGGCTCTCACCGAATCCATGAACTACAACATCAAGGTATGAAATCCTTCCATATTTCATATTCTAACATACAAGTACCTTAAAACCCACTCTAGGCCTCATTTATAAATTATAGACTACAAAAAATTACTAGGTTTGGAATAGATGGGTACATTAAATTACATCATGTGCCCCTCCTTATAAATAAGAGGTTGTCCACTAAGTGCGAGGGATAAATCAATTAGTATAGAGACTATACCCACTAAATCATTTCAATTTACAAATAATAACATATTATAATATAATAAAATAATATAAAAAAACAACTGAACACTATGTAGTTGGAATACTATACATACAATAAATAAACATTCTTCAAAATTGGGAAGCCTAACCCTAAATAAATGTTCAAAGGGTAATTAAAATTTTAATTTTTGTAATCCTCCAAATACTATATTGATATTATTTCAAAATCAAATCTCCAATGCTCATCCATCAACCACAAGCCATTTCACTTACATGGATCCATATAAATGAATTATGAACAATCATCTGGATTATCAAGCAATGTGTGACTAATAATGAAGGAAATATTCCAAACAACATTATATATATATATATATATGTGGTATATATATATAATTATATTTAATATATTATCATGGTTAAAGGACTCCCAAGAAATTATAAACCATGGATATAATTTACGGAACAATTTCATATGAGAAAATAGTGAGGATGTATTGATTTCAAAATATGAATTCATATACTCGATATTGAATTCACTCATATGTTATGAATGTACAATTAAATTCTATATCCTAAGGGTTTCCCATGTGTGTTTAAAAATGTGTTTCAATTTATGGTGGTATAAAATAATATTCATGGATTAACCTCCTCAAAACAAGAATCTATACGTCCATCTATTATTACATTTTAGATGCTTTCCAATCGTGAATGAATGAAAAACCGAATCTGAACATAAAATGATTCATGAAAACCATGGATACACAATGATTGGAGATACTATTTAGATTATCACAATGGTAACTTTATAAAATTTAAAAAATTAAGATCATGAGTTGGAGAAGCCTCTTCTGTCTAAGGAAAAAAATGTTTATAATATTTTTTTTCATTTCTATTTGATGAATGTATCATATACCATGCCTAAAAGATTATATAATAAATATTTAAATAAAATATACATGATATCATATTAATTATTTGACACTAAAAAATTCCATATGTTTTAGAAAATGGATCTATGATTTAGTTTTATGGATTAATTTTTTGAAATTAATAATAAACAAAAAATAGAGAATCAATTTGTGCTTCTAGAAATTAATTTTTTCAAAGGGTTTTACATAATTTTGATCGGATATGTAAAGGTAAAAAATTCCATACCCTTACATAGATGATATGTGTATGGTTAAGCAATGAAATTCACATATGATGAGTGGTCTATTTAATGTTCTTCTTTTCCTACCCATATATAGACAGATGTATGTAAGGTTGGGTGATATATATACCTTTATGTATAAATCTATCCCGAGCAATACCATTACGTTGAATAATTAATTAAGGTCAATCATGGAATAACCTATATGTGAGTGGCCATTTAGACATCATCTGGTACTCACCATTATTATAATGGATTCATCAAAGTTAAAAAAAGGTATTCCTAATGGTATAAAGACATTACCATTATTTAGAATATATATTCTTCGTAAGGGTGTTCATAATTATTTTTAAATAATTGAAAAATATTTTTAACACTTAATATGATTTATAAGGCTTATAAACTGTTTTTAAATAATTATACTTTTTTGGTATATTTTATTTCATAATAAGTTTATTAATTATCAAATTACGATTTTTTATTATTAATTAATTTCTTATTATTAAATAATTTTTTATGAGACATATTATTCACAAATATTATGTTTTAATATCCAGAATACATTCAAAAAAATTATATTGTATAACATGTGATCTATAAATAAAAGTTTTTACTTATTAATTGAGGTGAAAATATAAAATGGGTTATAAATTATGAAATAAGTCCATAATATAAAAGGATTATATTTGGGTTAATAAATTTTTATTATTATTCATTTTGTGTTGATCAAAATAAATGGGGGCCTTATTTGGATAATTATTTACGCTGCACAAAAAGTATCCTCATGATTCATTTTATCTTGGTATAAATAATTATTATGTATGTGATATTTAAATTTTGTAAAAATATCACATAATATGATTAAAATTATAAATATTTTAAAATTCATATAATCTTATATAATTAAAATTAAAGTTCTATTTATTGATAATTATGAAAGAGTTCATATTGGAATTAATATAATGTGTTTATTTTCAAAAACATATTTGAATATAAATTGTTTATATTCATATTTATTGAATATTAATATTGATAAAGATAAAAAATAATAACTGTAATTATATTTATTTTTTATTAATAGAATTTTCATTAAATTTTATGCCATATTTAATTATTTTAATTGAGTCATTATTTAATATTTTATTCTTAGTTATATTCATGATTAGTAAATTGTTCATGAAATGTGAATATATAATATGATTTAGATTAAAATCTTCAACCGCATATTGATAGAAACTATCATTACATATTAGCTAATGTTAATGAATGTATTTTTTCATCTACCTTGACCTTGGTTTAAATTTAACGGTATTGTGATGAATTAATTTTCAGAATATAGTTTTTATATTATAAAATATTATTGGTTTGAATAATTTGATTCTAATTTATTAATTTATCACTATCAAAAGGTAGTTTGAATTAGAGACCCTATATTTCTAGAGGCTTGTTATTTGTTAAGTACAATGAATGATGTTGGGTAACTATAACTCTAGGATTACTCATGTGATTATTTTAAATATAATATTATTTTAAACATTACATGATGTTTGTGAATATATTATACATTTCATGCATTCAGATATGAAGAAATATATTTGGCTCAAAAATTTGGTTGAGTAAAAAACAATTTGGGTTGTGTAAAGAGTTACAAATCAATAAGGATAAAATATATTTTCATTGTGGATGTAATGTAAATCAAATATAAAATAATTAAATCATGATTATATAAAAATGATAATAATGTGATAAGATGATGATATTAGAAATCTCCTTAAAATATTATGTGTTAGATTCATTCCAATGTTTAACTTTTGAATGCCCCGATAATCCAACAATGTATGTTCTTCCATAGTTGTGTCCCCTTGTATTTTATTGTGTATGGTTTGAATGTGATGGGTAGCATTGGACCATCCTTTTATATGTTTTCCCATATAATTTTTCATATGGGTTTTCTTTTTTAATCAAAATTTCCT
This sequence comes from Viscum album, assembly GCA_963277665.1. Classification (NCBI taxonomy): domain Eukaryota; kingdom Viridiplantae; phylum Streptophyta; class Magnoliopsida; order Santalales; family Viscaceae; genus Viscum; species Viscum album. The sequence goes on from OY728152.1 coordinate 1,431,276,045, forward strand.
TTATTATGTGGTATATAATTATCATGGAAACCCTTTAGTGGTATACAAGAGGAAGGAAGAAGAGTTAGTCCATATGATGAATTAGAAAACATGTTGACTACTTAAACATATAATATTTATTTATTATTTTATTAGGATGATTCCCAACCAAAATAGAAAAGTGGTTAAGGGAACATCATACCAAAATAATTACTTTGTTAAATATAGATCGTAGATAAATAATGGATATGATAGTCTTTAAATGGGGGTAAACATTTTAGTGTACCCCATATAAAATAGTCATTATTTATTGGTTAATCAAATGATTCATATATGATAAAATGTTTTTTATACTAATATTGAAATCATCATCAAGTGAGAACTGAACATCAGTCCTCAAAATAAAATATTACAGGTAGAAACTTACACATTTTCAATTGTTTTTTCTGAACTATTATCAAAAAAGGAAAAATGATCTAGGTATATGAATATCCACTTCCTAATGGACAAAATGGTAATGATATTGAACAAAAGGATTTGGATAAATATAAAAAAACATAAATATAATCGATAAGATGACTCTACACTCAGGAGGGATACATTATACAATAAATTGAGAAAGAAACATGTGACGATTCATTCCTTTCAAATGATATATTGACTGAAATAGATCTATCAAGATAGGTCGATGAATGAATGGTATAATGTGTCTAATTCACTTTTTCATTGATTGATTAGAGATGGAACATGTTTATTAATTAATTTACTCAATGTGATTTCATACATCAATGAATAATAGAGAAAATGTTCATCTTTAATGATTGTTGGCCAGATATTTCATTGTATTGTCATTATTATAATGCTTCTTATTTGATATGAATTATAGGAGTAGTGAAATATACAAACCATTACATGATCTCTTGATTATGAATATAATTTCATAATAAGATACGTGTGGTCTAGGTTTCGAACAATATTGATTGTATAAAAGGATATAGTATAATGTACGGTCCCAAATGGAAGAAAAGAGGTCATTGAAAGTCTATAGTACATATCAAACTATAAAAAAGGGATTTTTTTTCATAATAGAAAATATTGTCATCAAACAATAAATTTTTCTGGCTACTTGAACGGATGATTGATTCCTTTTAGATCATCCACATATTGTATTAATGTTGTATAATTATTTTCTATTATGGTATGTGATACCAATTGATTATCTTTAAAGTATTCTAAATATAGAATATTGTAGAAAACAATTAATGAATTATCAACCTTGAAGATAATTTCTACGTGATAGAGTGAGTGTGTAGCTATATTTGAGATTATGCAACATGATGCTTAGTTGAATACAACATAATATGTGTATTTTATTCATTTTTATCTTGATAAGATAACGAATGCAATTATGTTTTAATAACATTTGATGTGGTATTTTCGATACAAATGGTTATTATTTTTTAAATATGTAAAAAAAAATTTGGGAGATTAAAAATGGATTTTTGTTAAAAGGAAATTTATATTATGTTCCTCTAATGAAATTTTCCACAATTATTATTGAATTAAAAAATATTTAATTGATATTATTAACGTGTTTATAATATAAATATATTCTAAGATTATGATGTATTGGTTTATTTTAATGTCTAGACCATACATGTAGGTAGAATTTCAGACCATATAAAACAAATTTGGTTGAAAAGATCATAAATTCATCCTCAAGAAGCCAATAAATGTCATTGAAGAATAAAATAATGAGGAAGATAGAGTAATAATTTAATATGTCGGTAATATCCAATGTATAGGTGATGGGGTTTATGAAAATCTATGGAATATCTATGTTACATATTGTTTTCATAGAAATTATTTTTCTAATTTTGAAAGGTATGTGTTTTAAACATAAATGTTATAATCTATTGTAAATATAGGGGAGTTCAATCATGAATGAAGAATTGATTGGTCTAGTAGTTTATATTCATGAGATAAAGTAAATAGTTTCTACATAGAGGATTTGATTGTAATGTATTTTTTCAAATTCAAATGAATTTATATAAAATATTTCTATGTTCATATCATTTCCTATATGTGATAATAGATGTTGTTCAATTTAAAATAATTTTTTGTGAAAACATATGAGATTTTTTTCTTTTATATATGTGGTTTATAATTAAAAAATACATATAATATCATTTGTGAAGAACATATGTATAATATTTTCTTATACAAAATAAAATGATTATCTAAGTGTTTATTAGAATTTTGGAAATGTGCTCACACTACCCATATGTTTTATATATTAGTAATTTATCATTTTAAATGAAAATATCCCAAACATATAGAAAATAACATTTGATATTGAAAAATACTTTTATTGTTTATTATTCCTTATAAACAGAAATAAATGATATTTCATAAAAAAATTATATCATTTTTTCACAATATATTATAAAAATAATAAAATTGACATATAATAAACTATAGGAATGATGTTTGAACATAGGATGGATAAAAATTAACAAATAATGGTTAACATCAATCATATTTTAATGTGCTTTTATATTATTCAAATTGAGTTTAGGATGGATGATGAAAAATAATTTATGTAGTTAAATAATTTAAAGGAAAATTTTATGGAATAGGTTTCCATGTATGATGATGATGACCTTAAAAAGATTTATTTTATAAAATAGAATATGAAATTGATATATATAATGTTGTATAGTCGAGATGTTCAAATAGGGAAAATATGTTGAACTGTTAGAATTTTGATTATGAAAACTCACTATTATTTAAATTTTCATACATTGCTGATTTTTCTCACTAAAGAGTTTAGTAGTACCGTCTTATGAGATGGTCTGATAGAGATGTGAGATGGATAAAATATGATTTAATGTAACAAAAAATCCAAAAAAGTTTTTAAAACATACGGATGAACTAGATGTTTTATATATATTATATGACACACAAGTGATTTTATTGGTTTCTTAAAATATTCAAAAAGAGTTTAAGAAAAATAAAATGAATCATACCAAATAAAAGCACTATTTTATCTCTCTTTCAATTTGGATACATATATTTTTATATAGATTTAAATTTTTTGATGTACGATGATAATTGAACTCTCAAAGTATGACTTTGATTTTATCATTTTTCGATGTTAATAATGATGAATTTTAGTTTTTGATTAAATGATAGGAGAGAATATGTGTTATTATTGTATATAGATATAGATTACTTTCTTGAATCCCAATATATTGAATAATTTTCTTTTTTTGTGCTGGATGATATACTAAGTTTACCACATGGAGTATCATATATGTATATTGGGTATACTTGGTGTGTATAGATAATATATGTGTCCCCACTAACAGAACTAGGTGATATACAAAGAATGATAATATTCGTACTTTGATAACATATATACGAAAGTCTACATGTTTGATAAGTTAATATGAGGGTTGTTGGGTATGGTGTTGATTGTGTCCTTAGTTTGAGCATAACGAAGATGGGAAATGATTTCTCATATGATGATTATAAAATTTGGTCCCTTGATTGAGATATATCATGGTAGGGTGTGGGAAAGCCTAGATATTATATATCTAAACATATAAGTTACATGTGATGTGTTTATCCATAGGGGATAAATATATTTGATGTGTTCATAAATCAGATAAATATAAAAATCAAGTGTTAATAATAGATGAGTTTACTACATGGAATTGAAATAATCTATATCCCTTGTTACTCAATGTCTTGGAAAGAGGAACATATAAGAATTCATATTTTAATATGTTGAATAATTATGGCACATGTATAGGGACATAATTTTTTTATGGAGATCATGGTGGATCCCTTTATAGCTTTACTAATATTGATGATTTTCTTGAGGTCTCTCTTTTATTATATGTATGAATCTATGGGTTTTTTGTCGTTAATTCTATAATGGCTCATGTGGTAACACATTGTTGTTGACTGAATCGGGATTCAGTATGACTGCAAGATAAACACTAAAATCATTCTAGATTTAATAAAAATATAGTTTTTTAATGTGTAATCACATGGTATTACATGTGATGCAATATGGTCTTATGTTAATGACATATTCCTGAATACAATTGGATGTTATCCAATGAATATATAGATATAGTTTCAAAATTTATTGAATGTGATATAATATATAATGAAATTGGATGATGTATTTTAGTTTTTAGTAAAAGTGGTAGATATAATAGAATATTCCCAAAGTCATTATATATATATATAATATATATATGATATATATATGCACACATTAAATATATATATGCACTTTATTTTTATCGGTGTTGGAAACCCGATCCATTCTCTAACTGTTCTGTTATTTAAAGTATAATATCATAAAATGAAATAGCATGGAGTTAAAACATTCATATGATGCATGAAATAACAAAAGAAATCATTCAACAATGCATTATAAACCTATGAGTTATTTTTATAGAGTGTGGGTTTAGCTTGTGGAATTATAAACTATTATCATAAGATTGTGGCATACATTTTTATACTTGGATAAACCTCCATGAAACTATAATCCCATAATTCATCATTAACAAGATATTAGATGTTATTATATCCTGAATGGTGGAATAAACCCATCTGTGCAACAAATTATTCACTCAATTAATTGTTAAAAAAGATAGCATATGTATTTTCGATGCCCTTATTGGGGTATTTATCAAAATCATTAACTGAAGATCATGGGTTTTAGAAACCTATTTTGTGTAACGTATCCCTATTTATAGTATGTCTTCATTGTTTCTCTTATTTTTCATTAATATTGAATGGTAGATCATGGAATAATTGTTCAAATCATTTTTTAGTGATCTGATAATGTTTATTAAGCTAAAATTAAACCATTAAAATAAAACCTATAAGAATATCACTAATCAATTCTTAAAAAATGTGAACATGTATTACTAGAGTATTCCATAGTAATAACAAATAATAAATTGATAAAAATGAACAACCACATATTGATCATTTTTAGGGACAAATCTGGCACAAAACATTGGTTGTACTATCCACATATCAATGTAGAATAGACAATAAATGTAATTAGAAAATATCATGAACTATTCATGATGCATTATAACATTGTACACAGTATCCATAAGCCATCAAGTCTTAGCTGAGCTACAAGGTTTACTAGTGAACATGATCTCTTAATCCACAAGGCATCGAGTTTGATCACATTACTCTATATCGACAATGAATCGATTTTAGACATGTTTCTCAATATCTACAAGGAATGAAGTTCCATTTAATACAAAAGGATATAAAGTTATTACCTTAGGTGTGGTTCCCCCATTTTCATCATATCATGTTTTGTAAGCTCTCAATTTAATATGTAACTATATAATAATGATCTACATATGTAGAAAATCATTGAATGAACCCAAAATGGAAGAAAACAAATAAAAATGGATATCCTGATAAGTCATGCATAGCATTTAATAATGAGAAATAATGTATCATAACATAATAACCTCTGAATCAACATAAATCATAGGAATAATCATCACTTGTAATTCTCATGGTAATAATGATGGTATATGGTTTTTATGAAAATGAAAACACCCATATAAAATCACCATAAAAAAGAACACAAACCACAATAGCACATGAATCGTACAATGGAAAAAACTGTATACATATTCCCAAAATGGAAAGGATATTTATACCTATATATTTTAAGAATCAATGATATGGTTGTCCAAGGATAACTCACTTGAGTAATGTCAATGTACTAGGATGTTCCACCCACATCTCATGCATTACATGAAATTCTATTCCTTAAAATGATTCAACCATGAAAAATAGGTGATAAAAGGTTATTGAATGCCTAGATACTAGAATATAAACATCATATACATTAAAAACGTTTTTTATGTTCAAATTATAAGAGTTTTAAAACTATTCTAATTCAAGGGGATAATAACAATCAAATGTGAAATGGTTTATGTATTTTTGTAAAATATCCCATTATTCAACTTTATAGTATTTGGAAACCCCAAATTAAATTAATTATTTAATTTTTTTAATGGTTTCTTAATTTTGAGTGTATTAATTCTACTATAATATGGGTCAAAAAATCAAAAAGAGTCCAATAAAATAATTCAATGATTTTATCAATTTTAAATTCATAAAAAACAAGATAAAATAGTTTGATGTGGAATAATAAATGAAAAACATGATTTAAAATTAATATTTTCCAAAAAGGTTGTTGCATTTGGGTAATAATGTTTTACCCTTACACATATCCTAGATATCACATGAGGTTAAAGATTTTATCCATATGTAGTAGCTAAATATTTTTAAATCCCTTACATTACTATTATTTAAACATAAAAAACCTTTTTAAAAATTATGTTCCATTTACAGTGTAATGGGACTAAACATATACGACCTTTAAAAACCAAGTGACACACATACACAACACATTGGAAATTCCAATTACCCTTATGTAGGGGTAGGTTACCCTTATGAATCCTTTTTAAAATTGGTCTTACCCAAATGAAAATCTAGGCAATACAACTCTACCATTTCATAGTGGCTCAAAAACCCATTTTACCTTTATATAACCTACATAATAAAGAAGTAAGTGAAATAAATTTTAGAAAATTTTTATTTTCACATAATATAATTTATAATTTATAAAAAATAGAGCTATTTAAGAACATAAAGATATAATAAATTTACAATATTATTATTTAAACTATTAAAAACCAATATGTAGTTTACACAACAATATTTTAGTTTAAAAAAATGTTATATTTCTGCCAATATTCCCCTTTTACAAAATAATTATTGATTTCATGTAGTCTCAACTGAGTTCACATAATAATTAGCAACATGTATATCAATATCCTACATCATTTTTAGATTTTCTCTAAAACACTGTTAACAGACTCTAGCATTAAATTTTACAATTTATTATATTCTATGTAACATGTTCTGAAAATTCCAAAAGATATGCTTTTGAAATCCTCCAAAACACTTCTAAAACATCTCTTAAGTATTTTTGATATTGATGTATAATTATTTAATCATAATTCATAGAATAAAATGGTGTAACATAAAGTGAAATTTATAAATTGACAATAATTTTGTGAGTCAAATTTCAGAATTATAAGAAATGTTAATCAACTAGAAAAACATTTGTGCTAATAATTTATCAATGGGATCTAAAATTATATCTACAAAATAGAGGTATATTTATACTGTTTTTTACTAGTTATACCATATACAATAGTAATAATAATATATTATAGTTTTCGTTTACATTGAGGGACCACGATATGAAGAGTTTGTAACTCTCATATATTATCATCACAAATTATTTTTTCTTCGAGCATAGACATACAATATTGATGAAGACATCACATGCCATTTACCTATGTGAATAACCAAATCCCATTATCCTCACCTAAATATATTTTTCTCTAAATTTTAACTTATATTCGTATAACCATACATTCCCGTGGTGTATGTAAATTGTGGGACCATATGGCATACTCACAATATAAGAGGAAAATTGCTATTATGATTGAAGCTAAAATAATAAAATGATCAATAATAAACCCAACCACCCCTGATTATCTGTACCATATAGATGGTGTAAAATGTTATCAAAGTATAATGGTTCTTATGCAATGTATTATTTCAACATCAAGTAATGGGAATTGGATATGAAATTTTCTCCCATAACATACCAAACACATAGTTATAAAAATCTGGGTGGTTTATATTGTGGGTTATCCAACACACAAAAATCCTTTTATATCAGATCAGTTACTTTATTAAATTTATACAAGAACAAACCCATTTTAGTCATTAAATGTCATCAAAACATTAAATAATCAATTATTCAAAATAAATAATAATAACTAAATATTATATATTGAGATGTAAATTATCATTACACTTCATGTAATATATATATAGATATAAAATTATAAACTAGACACTATAATTTTTATCATAAGAGAAATTTTATAAATTATTAAACTCAATTATGAATTTTTTAAAAAAAATAAAAAAGTGTAAATATTTTCGCATCCCATATTAAATTACTCTAGAGGGTCCTTATCTTTACTATAATTTTAGTTTTCTTAAAAATTGTACATCACTATGTAATTTTTTTTACATTATTATGGAACATTCTGGTAATTCAACCCACTAAATTCCTTTAATGTGTAAAAATTATAAAGAAATCTATTTTGAATAAATATAAGAAAAATATTTCTAATCCAATTGTTAAAAACATTGAACATAATATTTAAAAATCATATACCATATCAATTATTGTGATATTAATTTTTTTTTCTTTTAAAATACATTGAAATATATCTATGATATTTATTAGATAACTATTGGATTTAATTAAATATTTAATTGATAACATTTGGTAATACATTAAAATGGAATTCCTTACATTAATTTCATTACATAACGACATATTCTAAAATTTGTTCGCATAAAATGTTATTAACATTCAAATAAAAAATATAACAATTTATTTGTTACACTTTTAATTAATCCATGCCCAAACATACTTTGAATAGCCTTCTAGAAACTATAATATTTCCAAAATATATTTATATGTCGTAAAAATTTTACAATAGAAAATAAATTTTAATTTCCCAATGGTGATATTTTACAAATAAAATATTAACTACAAAAATGTATTTATGATTCAATGTATTTGGTGAAATATTAGAAATATAAAATTTTAATCATTCGAATATCAAACTATGGGGTTGTTGGAGGTTTTTTCTTTTGATTTTAATGAATAAAGTTTTTATATAGATTTATTAGATAGAATAAATTTTATATTTTCCTTACCTTAAAACATCTAATGGAAATAGAAGAGGCATAAAACATGTGTATCAGAATAAATATATTATTTTATTTGATTAAAGGGAATTAGTATAGTCAATACCTTTTCTTGTGATATATATCAAATGAATTAGAAAATACATACTTTATAATTCAATATTTGGAGTAATCTAATTCATCTACCACCATGATGTACCAACCCTTATTTTAAAATCATAAATGCATACATAAAACTCTACCAACTAATGATTACTTATTTTTAAACCCATGTGTATTTATAGAAAATTCACGTAGGAAATGGATTTCATATAATCATAAAAGAATAATAATTTATTTTTAAAACATTAATATCTTATGTGAACTATCCATAATGTTTCTAAAAAACCAATAGATATTTTGGGAAACTATACCACTAGTAACTGGGATTGAAAAAATAAAAACATTAACCATGATTTTGAACAACATTTTTTTGTTTTAATTACCTCAGTTAACTATTAAACGATAAAATATTCTCTTTCTGATTAATATTTTACCTTTCTATACTTTTAATAAATTTTTAAATACTACGCTTCCAATTTCCCAATTATTTATCTTTAATTTATTCAATGTATAATGTAACATTTTTTTATTAAATTCATTTATATTAAAAAAAATTGTAAAAGATTGTAAAATGATGTTCAATAATGTATCCAATCTTAATGAAGACCCTAGTCTATCCATGTCACTAACACACTCGATCATATTATGTGCATTAGTAGAAATTGGATTTAGATTGGTAATATTATTTTAAATAATTAATTTAAAAAAAGGGATAATAAACAATATTATTAACATTTGTATCAATATTAACTTATTGAAAATAATTAATAGTTTAATATTCTGAAAAGGGTATCAAAAAGACATTTAATTTTCATTATTCTTAAAAAAATTAAATTTAGTATATTATTCAATGAATATGAATCCAATGGGATTCTATTTATTTTAATTTATATCAAAACAATGTTTCATCATATATCCTATTTTATCTATAAAAAATTTATCAAATGAGGAACATGATTCAAAATTGTTTAAAAGAAACATTTATCAATTGTTTTCCCACTAAAATGATATCCCTTATTTATTTTAAATTATATAAATTAGTGTCCCGACAAGAATATTTCACCATGAATTGTGTTGAGTTGAATTTTCACAAAAAAAATATTCATTAGGTTAATAATTATATCAATCATATTATACATGAAACTTAAATAGTTATGTGAAAAAAATCATTTCCTTATTTCATTATACTTATTAACTCAGGTATATTCCTCTCGTATCATAATCATTATGGTTTTGAATTAAGTTTTAAAACAATGTCACATTACAATAATAGTAACCTAGTAATTAAGTTCAACTATATCATAATTCCTTACAAAAGATAATACATTACCACCAACCAATAGAATATAATACTCTTTTGGAATATCAAAGCGTTAATAACTATTCTCTTTGAATAGAATATAAAAAATATTATTTTCTGTTATTTTAAAATCTAAAGATTTTAGTCCAATTTATTCCCTTTATAAATTCATTATTATAAAAAAATTTTATTGTATTATATAAAATCATAATAATTTATATTTTCAAAAAAAAAATCATAACACACTATACAAAAAATGTTATATTTTACAAATAAAAGACAATATTAAATTATATTCATGAATAACCAATTTAATCATAATAATAATGTGAAAAACCCCTTTAATATTGTGTATTTGATCATAAATTAAAATAATAACTTAAATAATAGTGTGATTATGACAACCCCAAAACCATACACTTGGTTCTACTTCTTAAAAAATTATATTAGCATTTCTCGATTTGATAGTAATAAAGAAGACACAATTTTTTCCATATTAAACATACAACATCAAATAGAAATACTGGTTCATTTAAAATTTCAATTACCATTTTAGTTTATAGTTTTACTGAATTAGGAAAAAATATTAAATTGTTATACTCATGTCTTTAAGTGATTGTTTTTCAAATATGCATATTTTTATTATTCCACATTAATTCTTCATCATGTCTGTCATGATACGTCTTGGAATATGTTATATAATATCATTCATCATAATCATGGGTAATGAAACATAATAAGACTGATATCAAATGATCGGTAAGGGTAAACATATCTATAATTATTGAATATCATTGGTGAGAAAAATATTGTAATACTAATATGACAAAATATTCAAGGTGAATAAACATGACTGGAGTTAATTCATATCTATAAAACCATGGATTATTAAAAATATAAAATGGAATAAATACTTCATGAATTAAAGGTTAATATAAATTAATAGTCATGAGAGATGTGAGGATGAAAATGATCAAAATAAAAACAAAACATCATATAATTTATAGAGGAAACCTATTTGAGTCTTGAAAAATTATTTTTATCATGGATGTTCACTTGGATCTGAAATAAAAATTGCACTATTAAATAAATTGAGAATGAATACTTGGTTTACTCACATCTTCATTAAGTTAATGAAAATGAATATTACAAAATATATTTGGTAGAAATATTTCGTTTTTCGATCATATTATATATATCACATTCATCCATAATTATTCCATATATTTTCCTCAACAATCATCATAAAATAATTCCACATACTGTGAATTTATAGGCTACATAAAAATATTCATTTTTATCATCATAATTTTAAAAATTTCTTATATTCCATTATATATTTATTTATCCATTATTAATAAAAGGTATTCACAAAAACATCTTAAAAATAGTCACCATAGCTCATATTGAAAATAAAATTAATGGTATTATGATATCATATTCCTATTGAAGAAAAAAGTGTCACTAAAATGTGTTAATATATACAAAAATACATTTAATGAAACATTCCATGCATTTAATTGAAAATAGTGAATATACAATATTATTTCAGTACCTATATAATATAAACGTTCACATAATTTTGTGAAATGGATTTTATATGAAAAAAAAGGAATATTTTAAAGTAATATTCAAATCGGGAAATATTTATGATAGCAAGTAATGATGTTCGTCTGGTATATGTTAAATTAATTATTTCATTCAAACCATTTGAAAAAGGTAAATCATAAAGAAAATGAAATGATGATCCATTTTATTTTATTTTAATATTAAAAATGTAAAAATTAAATTTAATCAATCATTGAAAATAGTAAAAATATTTTTTAAAATCATTTAAAGAGGAAATTGACATAGAAGAATGATTTTTTTACGAAAGGGGAAATGGGGTTTATTTTTGCTGAAATAAATTATTTTAAATTTTATAAACCCAAGAGCAGAAAATTGAAAAACAAACATTATAAACCTAAGAATTTATTATAGGATATTAATAGAAAGGTGTTTAATGAAATTATGTCCATGAAATTCCCCGTAAATGAACCTTGAATAAAAATATTGTTGAAAATAAATGAGATTGTAATGTATATTCCTAAGCGCATTGTTAACATTAAAATCCAAATTAATTTATTAAATAATATGATATGGATATATAAATATAATTAAATAAATTATTTAATATATAATAATTCATTAATGAGGTGGTATGTACAACATATAAATAGATCATGGTCCAAAACATGATTGATGTCTCATGAAAATGATATTTAGATAATGATAACCCTCTAGAAGATTATAAAAATCGTTTTGAAAATCAATCAATAATATGACTATGTAAATATATTTTAATCCACATAAAATTATTTTAAATAGATCATAATACAATTAAGATATCACTTAACACATAAACATGGTATAATAAATTCATTGAAAATGTGTTATGACCTGATGAATGGAAATTGTGTTAAGAAGATCCTTACCTCGAGTCAAAAACATTAATATATATACACTAAATCATTTATAATAAACTTATATTAACAATATAAGTTTCAATAACATTTTATAATCTTGTGAATTTATTATTAAATAATTTATCTAATGAAATGTAAAATTATTCAATCGTTTCAGGCCATGAATGATTTGTTAAGACGTTCGATTCAAAATTCCAAAATGCATTTGATATGTTTAAATTGGTAGAAGTAAAAAATGTTTCATTACATATATAATATTAATAATGAATTAATTATCATTTTTATAAATTAAATGAAATTTTATAATCATACATTAGTTTTATAATTGAAAAATATATCACAAGGCTACTTAAAGGTGGTTATCCACACGTATGCAAGAATGATGTTATAATTTTCCACAGAATTGAAGGTTTTGGAAATAGATGATAAGTTGAACATAAATAATTATTATTATAACATTAATATCATATATATATATATATATATAATCTATCCTTATAAGAATCCATAAGATGCAGTGATAATAAAATTACATCTCTTCATAGTGGTGGTAAACCACACGTACACGTGAATGATGTTTTTTCATTCCCTATTGGATGTAGAATGATATAAAATGTGGTTAAAAACAAGTAATTTTAAAATTTTAAATATATTTTATATATTTTTAGTATTTTTTAATTATTTTTTAAAAATAATTTATTGAGAAATATTATATTTAAAATGAAAATGCTTGATCATGGAGAAAACATTCTCTATAGAAGACCATCTTTACTATAGACCATAAGATATATAGGTTGGTATTTTTGTGATTACAAGGGCTTTATGAAGTATGTGGTATCATAATAAGGTCGTAGCACATATATTTTCCATTATAAGAGGATATTATAGTGTGTAGAAGAGGGTAGAGGGGGTTTTCTTTTATAAATGAGGGGAGGACACACATGGAGTTTTTCAGATGATTAAAATATATTATTGAATTAATCAAGAAAAATGGATTCACAATGATTATTATTCAAATATTATAGGATATTAATTATGATTATGAAAACAAAATATTATTTGGAAATGTTTTTAAGTCATTTTTAACCTTATCATTTTAGTTTTAACGCCTTTAACTCATTTCAAATATTAATGTGGTAACATAATGTTTTTCCAAATATAATATTCAAAATGAAAAAAAAATAATGTTGAATCAAATAAGAAATTCGGAAATACTGATTCAAAATATTAAATCTATATTTTCAAATTCATTTTATATAATTGGCAAAAATTATTTATAAAATAATCCCACAAATGTGATGCAAAACACTTTTCTAGAAAAGTGTGATTATTTTATAAAAAATGTTTCTATACCAAAATTAAGAATCATGTTTATTATAATGAAATTAGAAAATTTATGAACAATAAAATGGAACTAATTTAATTATAAATCTATTGGAATCGTAAATGGTTCTTTTTAAATAAATTATTTGAAATGAATGTTTTTTAGATTTATTTTTTCACTATTCATTGAAAAATTCATCATTTGAGGAAAATTATTAAATTTTAACTTAAGGTAATTTTGAAATATTTTTTCGAAATTAATATCCATTTTAAAAAATTAAATATCAAAATGAGGATGAAATTTATTACAATAATCGTGCAGGAATTGAAATAAAAACCTATATTTGAATAAAATGTATTTTTGATGCACAATTGACCCAATAATAATTATATTCATTATAAATGTTTTTATGTGAATAATAATTCCATTATATTAATATGTAATATATATATTTCATTAAATTAATTTATCAGTAGTGATTTATTTAATATATTAAGATAAATAAAACATTACAAATATTAAAACAGTTCTATTGAAAATTTCTCTTTTACATTCTTATAATTCTATATTAATTACAAATAAATTGAATGAAAATTTATGTAAAAAATCTATTTATATAATATATATTTGTATAAAGTATATCTTTCTTATGAAAATATATATAATAATCATATTAAATTCAAATATATACCCTAACATTCTTCACTAAAATTTATCCATGTACTTCTCTCTCATCATATCAATTTTATTCGTATTTCTTTTACATGTTTCCATAGTTATAGTTGGAGTAAAAATATTTTTGGAGAACCAGGATGATATATATTTTATATTTATATATATATAAAAATATATATATATATTCATTTACTCTACACGAGTTATTCCTTAAATTTTTTCATATTACAACCACATGATGTATTAGTGGTCATATATTATTTAAATATTTTATTGTAATAAAAGAACAACATTTCATTTTAGTTTTATGTTGTATTTATATCATGTATTCAGTAAAAATATTAATTTAAATGACAAATACATGTTTACGTATCGGGCAGCAAAATAACTGTCTAAATTAAAAAGTATTTCCCTTGTATTTTTTTCATGATCACAGTAATCAATTGATTAAAATTTTATATTATCATTGATCAAATCCAACATAATAAAATCGATTAATAGAAATCCTTTTTAAATTAGAAAATTTATAATACAAAGATCATTTTGAATAATGCATTACTATGATTCCAAATAAGTTAATAATATTTGAATTTAAAATATTGATACATAGGATAAAATTAATGTCCAAATAATAATGGGGAGTGATAGAGATAATTGATAATAATAAATTTAATATCATGATAAAATCATTGATAATAATACCATTAATCAATAAAGGATTAATAGTACAATCAATTCATATGAAATTATATTAATATGAAAAAAAAATTACATAAATTTACTTTTCTGGGAGTTGGAGAAATTCTTTTCCAATATTGAATAAGAACAAAAGGAAATATATTTACCTAAATTTATTCAAATCCATAAATAAAATTTCAACCTTTCATTTCATGTTTTGTGTATGTTCCCACATGTATCTCATATTTTACTCTAAATGGTGAGTATGAATATTTAATTCATGATCATTGTAATCATATTCTAGTTGAAAATGAGGTATATAAAATCATCAAGGTCTATTTTTCAAGTATTTTCTAAAATAAGGTTACAAAAGGAAAATATAATACCCAAATGATTCATTATATAAATAGATAATATATAATAATTTGCTAATAAGACATACTGTAACACCCTGAGATTTTATGAAAAATATCCTTTTTAATTTCATTAATGTCTTGTGTTGTACGCTACACCAAAAAGAGCTTGCACAACACGCATCCTTGACTTGCCTTGCATTACACGCAATCGCGACCTTCCTCGATAGCGTGTGTAGTACGCAATACCGAGTTTCACTAAACAACGATATGCTATTAAAATATTATTAAAACTAGCTGTTATGAATAGTAATAACCACTTTTTTAAATTTTGTAAATGGACTTCATTTTTGGATTGAGAATATCTAAATTAGCTTAGGGTGAAATTTTGGTACTTTTCGGATAACTTTAATTTTCTAATGAATCGTGAAAATTACTAAATTTTAATTAAAAACAACCTTTTTAATCAAAATAATTAATAGTGAAAAATTATTAATTTGAGTGGTTTTAAAGTAAATTTACAATATATTTTTACAATTTAATACAATGTTGGTCATTGGATATAATTTCACATTTAAACCAGACATAAACTAGTGTCAATCTTTTGATAGTTATTATATCTTAAAAACACGCTGTTTGTTTTGATGACGGGAATTAATTTTTAAATTAATTAATGAAAATGATATGTTTTTAATTTGGTAAAATAGATATCATTTTTGAGTTCATAATATCAAATATAGCTTAGGCCTAATTTTTGGTATTTTTCTGGAAACATTCATTTTTTTGATGAATAGTGAAACCACCAAATGGTAGTTAAAAAAATGAATTTTTCATAAAACATAAATTTACCGCTTCTGTGAGTGGATCTTCAAAAATCCGAGAGACACGATTGATGTCAGTATGTAAAATTTGGTTCAATGAGATGAAAATAATTTTTGGTGAATAGTATTTTTTACTTTTTTTTACCACGGTTAAAAGTAAATAGGGTAATTAAGGGTAAAATGATATTATTATTACCATAAAAAATGTCCTAATTCTATTGGATAAGTGTAATTAGACCCAAAACAACCTTAGAAATAAAATATTACCATTTAGGCCCACTTGGATTAGATTAGGACATTTATTATTAATTTATTTAAAGATGGGTTAAAATAGTTAAAATCAAAGTTTAATAAGTAAATAATTTTTAATATAGTGTTATGCATAAGAATAATTCGACTATAAATACTCATTAGAAAGATAAAAAGATTTAATACATAATTATATTTAATTTTTAATTTTTAGACATTAAATAAGTTAAATTATTTATGACACAATGATGATGCAGTAATTATTTTATTAATGAAATATTGACATAATTGATGTTATAAATACCCAAATAAATTAAATTTGAGACTTTTTATGAGTTCAACTGATTTTATAGGTTAATATGACATGTTAGTATTGATTTAATTAACTTTTTTCGAACTAATAATTCTGTTATGATTTTCAAAAAAATCAATTACTAAATAGTGTCAAAATTGACATAAAATAGTGTTTAAAAAAAATATTATATTATTAATTGTTATTTTATTCCTAAAAATCTATGGTTATTCCAAATGACTTAGATACGGTTATATATATTAATAATAAACAACTTTTGGTTAGTTTGGCTTGTTATAGTATGTTTATTAACCTTATAGTGTAAGAACACAAAAAGAAACGGTAAAAGTAAAATTATCTACCTTAATGTTAAATATAAATGATAAGGTTAATATATGAACCTAAACTTGTCTAAATTATATTGGATGAGAGGATTTTGACCCATCTCCACCTTATCTTCGAAATAAATCAATTTGAAGCTATTTAAAGCCGAATATGACATTATAATAAAATAATATTTTTAGTTTTCCATAGGATCCTCTCTCCTCTCTTATAAAAGGGCACCTACTCCCTCTCTTCCTCACACCACTTTGAGCCTTAAAGCTCGGCCAACCCCTGAAAAATTCTCTTCTCCACTTCCCTATAAACATCCTAGAGGTCCTGGTCTTCTTCAAAGACCAATTTTAGTGCCCTAAGAGGATGACTCAAAGAGGCTCTTCAAAGAAGAGGTAATGTCCGTTATCGATTCTTTCAACTATATTTCTTCTTCCTATTATTCTTCATAGGTTGTTTCTTTATGAAGTAATAACATCAGTATCACTCATATTATGATATGTTATTATAAGTATGAAACAACCCTATTTCACCATCTATCCATCCTACGGAAAACGAAATCACTGTGCGTGCGTACGTACGGAATACCGTCTCCACGCCGTGGTGTAATCTATTTTCCACCACCACCTTACTTGGATGGGTATAATGGTGTACATAATAACTATATATGATTATTTTAAAGTGATATTGATTCTGAAATAGTATGCATACACTCCAATACAATTCTACGATCATGAGAATGATATCATCGCTCGTGCATACGTACGGACTACCGTCTCGACGACGCGATGAGATTCATTCTCCACGTTAACCATTCATGAGTGATTATAAAGTATATATAATAAGTAATCAAGAAATATATGACATAATAATGATAATGGATTTATGTGTTTATATATGTATTTCATTTACTTAATTCCATTCAACTCAATAAGGAAATGAAAACAGTGTTCATGCGTACGTACGACATACCGTCTCCTTGAACGGTGTATTTCTTTCCATTTACTAATCTATTATATATATGTATATTCTGAGTATATATTATATATAAATCATGTTTTATATTATGGAATTAAGTAATCATGATCTATGTAATCGTATGAATAATTACAAGTCAAAACACGGACGACAAATGAAACGATTTTACCCAAAACGCTCTTTAACATTGAATTTACAAAAGAACAGGTAATATAAAGTCATAAGTGAACCATATATGATATCATAACAATGATAATGATTCTGGAATAAGTCAATGACATTATTTAAATCATTATACAGGAGGTTCATACACTTACGAAGCAAATCGGACCTAAGGTAAGGGAAAATATCACAATCTCATTTTTATCCGAGATTGTTTATACTTTGGGATTTACTAGTGTGTATTTTATCATCCACATCCATGTTCCCTCAATATGTAATATTGGTTACATCCACCTACAATTGTTTAAATCCAATTTTACCCTTCTGTGAGTTTTTAGTAAAGGATATGAAAGTAATCTTTTGTCATTTTTCGTACGAGGTACTTTTTGTCTATTCTGACAAAAGTACGAGAAGAATGTTTTTTTTAACTTATACGGCATGAATGGATTTTTAAAACATTATTTCCAAGAATCTTACTTTACAAGTTTTCATGTTTATTTTTAATCAACATATTTTAGTTTAAAATTTTATGACATGTTAAGAAAGGAAAAATGTTTTTGAAGTAGAAAGGATATTTTCCTCAAGAATGGAGTTCAAGTGTTTTACCAAAATTATTTTCCATCTAAGATAATAAAGGGTTCTATTTAAATCCCTATTATTACATTGATTTGATTATGTTGTGATGGAATTTTTTTTATGAATTCTTTTATCTTATATGAATTATTTTATGATGTCATGTTGTTTAAGAATCCCATTTTTATTACATGAGTTATGCAATGATGTATGATTTATGATTTTGTGACACACATAAGAATGGTATCATTATGAGATGGGTGGGACCTAAATCTCCCTCCAATTCATTGGGTAATGATTTTATATATTATGAGATAGACATGGCTGGACCAGAAGGTTAAACCGGTTCAGTGAAACTGGACAGAAATGAGGAATGAACTCAGTTGAGAAATGGACATTGTCCACTAAGATAGTGTTGGCAATGAGTCTTGACTAATAAGAAATGATTCTCTATCATTATGTTTGTATGCCACAATGTTTAATGTTTTATGTTATGATTATTGGGATTACATTTCACTACTATGATTTATACCATGTTATGATATTATAATCTCTTCTGCAGGTTATGATTTCCAATATGTTATGTTCTTATTAATATGATGTGATTGATATTTCTTTTGTTTACCCTTACTGAGCATCTGAGCTCACCCTTTTATGTTTTATTTTCCCCAGGATATAAAGAAAGGTTTTAGGTAAAAAAATGAAGATCATTATGGGAGATGTTGAAGATCTTTCACCACGATTAGAAGATTATATTCTGAGTTTCCAAAGACACTAAACTATTACGGTCCTTGTGTGTGTGTTTTTGTTATGTACTAAGTATTCCGCAAAAGTAATGTAATGTCCATGTACGTTAAGCTTCGGGTCTCTACAGTTGGTATTAGAGGAAAGTTTTAGTCAACCTTTGGAAACTAGGATGCGAAAACATTAGTGAGATCCATAGAAATATTTCTAAGGTATGTCTAGGGATGTCCCTAAGGTTATGTATAAGTATAGGTTATAGTACTAGAATTACAGAAATGATCTTAGAAATAAACCTAAGATGTTAGATATTAAAGGTACTCCCCCTTTATTATATTGATTTCCCTAGCATGATTTTTTCCTCTCACACTATTCTTTTTGGGTTTTTGAAGATGGGTGGAACCCGAAGGAACCGTGTTGATCAATGTAATGGACACTGCAATGATTGTCCTCCTGAACAAACAAATGTTATGGGAGATGGAGTGAAAAATCTTATTGCTATACTTACACAAGCTATGAATCATTCTGGACTTCCAAATGAGTAGAGAAGGGAACAATATTCTATTGAGTCCTTCATGAGACAAAGTCCACCATCTTTCAATGGGTCATCTGATCCACTTGTTGCTAAACAATGGATCAGTACTACTGAAAAGATATTTTCAGTTCTTCAATGTTATGAACATGATAAAGTCATCTTAGCAGTGTATCTTTTGGAAGGTGGTGGTGATCAATGGTGGAATCTTATCAAGAATACGAGGCCAGGAGATGAAATTGAGTCCATGGAATGGGACGAGTTCAAGAACTTATTTTTCAATAAGTACTTCCCTCATATTCTTCGAAAAATGATGGAGAAGGAGTTTATTGAACTAAAGCAAAAGGATGATGAATTTTTTGGTATATACGAAGCAAATTTTACAAGGCTTGATAGGTATGCATCGGGATTTATCATCCAACCTGAAAGTAAAGTTTATCGATTCTTCAGTGGCTTAAAACCAAATCTTCGAAAGGCATTAGCTATAAGAGACTTCAGTAGCTATGAAGAAATTGTGTATTGTTCTATCATGGTAGAAATGGAAGTTGGTGTTACTTATCCATATCATAGTTTTGACAAGAAACCAAAGATGGAGTTCACGGAGAAATCTCAAAATAATGGTGAAAAGAAGATGAATGTTTCCTTATGCTCAAAGTGTGGAAAGAAGCATGGTGGAGATTGACTTAACGGGACTAGAAAATGTTTTAAGTGTGGAAAAAAAGGTCCTCGAGCAGCTGGGTTTCGAAGTAATGGAAAAAGGGTTTCTAATGATGTGAATAAAGAAAAGACTGTAGAGAACGCCCCACCAACACTTCAATGCTTCAAGTGCAAGGAAATGGGGCATTATGCTAATAAATTCCCTAATCCAAGGGTTAGTGATGATCGACATGAGCAACCACTTAAGACAAAGGACAAAGGGAAGTCGCATGCGATCACCATTAGCGATGTTGAATATGAAAACGATGTGGTGGAATGATTAAGTGTTAATGTAATGGGATTCCAAAATAATGTTGGAATATTTATGTATTGGTTTATTGTGGTTTTCAATAATTTTATGGTACCGGTAACCATGAAAAGTGATTGATATTTTTTTGGGAAAAAAGTTGATATGCGCCTAATGAAGGGAAAACGAGAAAATGAAATGTTTGACAGTATTCATGAGCTCATGATTGATATAAGGACTAAGTGATATCATGGTTTGAGTATATAGAATTTTGAGGATTTTGGTATATGGAAAGAGTTAACTTTTAACAGCACTCATGGTTTCAATAAGGTTCAATGGGTATTCATTTTCTTTTCAAGAGAATACATGATTAAGGCATTCAGATGTTGGAATGTGACCAACAAGATATATGAGGGATAAATGATAGTATTCACATGCAAGTTATATGACCTTTTTAGTAATCGTTCTCTATACACTATGAGTTTAGAAAGAAGTATTTTTGATAAGCCTAAAGATTGGAATGGATTATGTTCGACATAAGTTAGTATTGTTTAAGGATAGAAGTTTTTCAATATTATTTATGGGATGTTATAGTAATGTAGTTTTATAAAAAGGAAAACCTACTAGATGGGCGACAGCCCATCGCATCGGACAAGGCTGCGGGAATTGAACCCACACCTGATGTGCGACTGGACTTTATCGCCTACCACTGGCCTACAGGAAGTCCCTGTTTAGTAGAAACTAGTTTTATTATATTAAGCAGTATGATATAAGAAGTATAAGTCCATTTTAGGAACCATATATGATTAATCTCACTATAGATGGACTTATGTATTTTTTGATAACTTTTCTAACCTTTTGTTTATAATAGATGGAATAACTCATCATTCTATCACATGATCTGCTAACACATCACGAATGACAAATTCAACTTCATTTCTTTAAGAGATGAAGTGGAAATTGTCCAAAGAACAAACAATGGTGAGACTATACCAAAATCACCAAAGTATTTCTTCTAATTCCAATTTCATCAACTTTAGGGAAATGATCCTGAAAACCAAAAATATTGTCCTAGTGCTCTTATATCTGATGAATCAGATGGTACCTTAGATCATCAAAAAGTTATGGCTTTTTGATTTTGGGATTTTCCATAGCCATGTTCTCCACCACTCTCCATCAGAACATGATGGTTAGATTTCTCTTCCATATCCATATTTTCACCTATGTGGAAACACAGTGATTGGTTTATTTGGGTAACCGTTACGTTTCATACTTTTGTTTTTAAAGATTGGTTTTTGTATTCCTTTTTATGATGTGGGTTTCTATTAAAGAAACTTTCGAGTAGTAAACCATTTATATCCCCGACGAATTTCGAGGGCGAAATTCATTTTAAGGGGGGTAGAATGTAACAGCCCGAGATTTTATAAAAAATATTCTTTTTAATTTCATTAATGTCTTGTGTTGTACGCTACACCAAAATGAGGTTGAACAACAAACATCCTTGACTTTCCTTGCGTTACATGCAATCACGACCTTCCTCGATAGCGTGTGTAGTACGCAATACCGAGTTTCACTAAACAACGATATGCTATTAAAATATTATTAAAACTAGCCGTTATGAATAGTAATAACCACTTGTTGAAATTTTGTTAATGGACTTCATTTTTGGATTTGGAATATCGAAATTAGCTTAGGGTAAAATTTTGGTACTTTTCGGATAACTTTCATTTTCTAATGAATAGTGAAAATTACAAAATTTTAATTAAAAACATCATATTTAATCGAAGTAATTAATAGTGATAAATTATTAATTTGAGTGGTTTAAAATTATATTTAGAATATATTTTTACAATTTATTACAATGTTGTTCATTGGATGTAATTTCACATTTAAACCAGACATAAACAAGTGTCAATCTTTTGATAGTTATTATCTCTTAAGAACACGCTATTTGTTTTGACGACGAGAATTAATTTTTTAATTAATTAATGCAAGTGATATGTTTTTAATTTGGTAAAATAGACATTATTTTTTAGTTTATAATATCAAATATAGATTAGGCGTAATTTTTGGTATTTTTCTGGAAACTTTTATTTTTTGATGAATAGTGAAACCACTAAGTGGTAGTTAAAAAAATGAATTTTTCATAGAACTTAATTTTACCGCTTCTGTGAGTGGAATTTCAAAAATCTGAGAGACACATTTGATGTCAGTAAGTAAAATATGTTTCAATGAGTTGAAAATAATTTTTGGTGAATAGTAACTTTTTACTTTTTTTTACCACGGTTAAAAGTAAATAGGGTAATTAAGGGTAAAAATGATATTATTATTACCCTAAAACGTCTCCTAATTCTATTGGATAAGTGTAATTCGACCAAAAACAACCTTAGGAATAAAATATGACCATTTAGGCCCACTTGGATAAGATTAGGACATTTATTATTAATTTATTTAAAGAAGGGTTAAAATAGTTAAAATCAAAGTTTAATAAGTAAATAATTTTTAATATTGGGTTATACATAAGATAAATTCGACTATAAATATTAATTAAAAAGCTAAAAATATTTCCTACATAATGATATTTAATTTATAATTTTTAGACATTAAATAATTTAATTTATTTATGACACAATGATGATGTAGTAATTATTTTATTAATTAAATATTGACATAATTGATGTTCTAAATACCCAAATAAATGTAATTGGAGACTTTTATATGAATTACAATAATTTTCTAGGTTAATATGACATGTTATTATTGATTTAATTAACATTGTTTGAACTAATAATTCTGTTATGATTTTCACAAAAATCAATTACTAAATAGTGTCAAAATTGACATAAAATAGTTTTTAAAACAAATATTATATTATTAATTGTTATTTTTTTCCTAAAAATATATGGTTCGGCCAAATGACTTAGATAATTAAAATATATATTAATAATAAACTTCTTGGGGTTCGTTTGGCTTGTTATAGTAAGTTTATTAACCTTATGGTGTAAGAACACAAAAAGACACGGTAAGAGTAAAATTATCTAACTTAAAGTTAAATATAAATGATAAGATTAAAATAGGAACCTAAACTTGTCTAAATTATATTGGATGAGATTATTTCGACCCATCCCAGCCTTAGCTTCTAAATAAATCAATTTGGAGCTATTTAAAACTGAATATGACTTTATAATAAAATAATATTTTTAGTTTTCCAAAGGAGCCCCTCTCCAATCTTATAAAAGGGATCCTCCTCCCTCTCTTCCTCACACCACTTTGAGCCTTAAATCTCGGACTAAACCCTACCAAATTCTCTTCTCCACTTCCCTAGAAACATCCTAGATGTCCTGGTCTTCATCAAAGACCAATTTTAGTGCCCTAAGAGGAGGACTCAAAGAGGCGCTTCAAAGAAGTGGTAATGTCCGTTACCGATTCTTTCAACTTTATTTCTTCTTCCACTTCTTCTTATTAGGTTTTTTAATTATGAAGTAAAAACATCAGTATCACTAATATACTGATATGTTATTATAAGTATGATACAACCCTATTTCACCATCTATCCATCCTACAGAAAATGAAATCATCGCGCGTGCGTACGTACGGAATACCGTCTCCACGCCCTGGTGTAATCTATTTTCCACCGCCACCTTAATTGGATGGGTATAATGGTGTACATAATTACTATATATGATTATTTTAATGTGATAT
This sequence comes from Viscum album, assembly GCA_963277665.1. Classification (NCBI taxonomy): domain Eukaryota; kingdom Viridiplantae; phylum Streptophyta; class Magnoliopsida; order Santalales; family Viscaceae; genus Viscum; species Viscum album. Next base: position 1,431,301,118 of record OY728152.1, read on the forward strand.
TGATTCTAAAATAGTATTCATACACTCCAATACAATTCCACGATCATGAGAACGATATCATCGCTCGTGCGTACGTACGGACTACCGTCTCCACGATGCGATGAGATTCATTCTCCACATTAACCATTCATGAATGATTATAAAGTATATATATTAATTAATAATGAAATATATGACATAATAATGATACTGTATTTATGTGTATATATATGTATTTCTTCTACTTAATTCCATTCAACTCAATAAGGAAACGAAAACAGCGTTCATGCATACGTACGTCCTACTGTCTCCATGAACTGTGTATTTTTTTCCATTTACTGATTTATTTTATATATGTATATTCTGAATATATCTAATATATAAATCATGTTTTATATTCTGGAATTATGTAATCATGATCTAAGTAATCATATGAATAATTACAAGTCAAAACACGGACGACAAATGAAATGATTTTACCTAAAATGCTATTTAACATGGAATTTACAAACGAACGGGTAATATAAATTCATAAGTGAACCATATATGATATCGTAACAATGAGTATGATTCTGGAATAAGTCAATGACATTATTTAAATCATTATACAGTAGTTTTTGACACTTACGAAGCAAATCAAATGTAAGGTAAGGGAAAATATCACAATCTCATTTTTATCCGAGATTGTTTATACATTGGTATTTACTGGGGTGTATTTTATCATCTACATCCATGTTCCCTCAATATGTAATATTGTTTCCATCCACCTACAATTGTTTTAATCCAATTTTACTCTTCGGTGAGTTTTTATTAAAGGATATGAAAGGAATATTTTGTCATTTTTCGTACGAGGTACTTTTTGACATTTCTGACAAAAGTACGAGAAGAATGTTTTTTTAAATTATACGGCATGAATGGATTTTTGAAACATTATTTCCAAGAATCTTCCTTTACAAGTTTTCAAGTTTATTTTTAATCAACTTATTTTAGTTTAAAATTGTATGACATGTTAGGAAAGGAATTTTTTTTTGAAGTAGACAGGATATTTTCCTCAATAATGGAGTTCAAGTGTTTTATCAAAATTATTTTCAATCTAAGATAATAATGTGTTCTGTTTCTATCCCTATTATTACATTGATTTGATTATGTTTTGATGGAATTATTTTTATGAACTCTTTTATCTTATATGAATTTTTTTATGATGTCATGTTGTTTAAGAATCCCATTTTTATTACATGAGTTATGCAATGATGTATGATTTATGAATTTGTGGAACACATAAGAATGGTATCATTATGAGATGGGTGGGACCTATATCTCCCACCAATGAATTTGGTAATGATTTTATATCTCATGAGATAAACATGGCTGGAACGGCAGGTTAAACCGGTTCAATGAAACATGACTGAAACGAGGAATGAACTCTATTGAGAAATGGACTTTGTCCACTAAGATAGTCTTGGCAATGAGTCTTGACTAATAAGAAATGATTCTCTATGATTATGTGTTTATTCCACAAAGATTAAATTTTTATGTTATGAGTATTGGGACTACATTTCACTATTATGATTTATCCCATGTTATGATATTATAATCTCTTTTGCAGGTTAAGATTTCCAAAATGTTATGTCCTTATGAATATTATGTGATTGATATTTCTTTTATTTACCCTTATTGAGCATTTGAGCTCACCCTTTTATGTTTTATTTTCACCAGGATATAAAGAAAGGTTTTAGGTAAAAAAAGGAAGATCTTTATGGGAGATGTCGAAGATCTTTCTCAATGATTAGAAGATTATATTCCGAGTTTCCAAAGAAACTAAACTATTACGGTCATTGTGTGTGTGTTTTTGTTATGTACTAAGTATTCCGAAAAAGTAATTTAATGTCCATGTACATTAAGCTTCGGGTCTCTACACATACAGCTTAACGGAGATCATTCCGTAAATGGTTAAACCATAAATCAACTCAAAATATGTTTTTTGAAAATAAATCAAATCACTACATAATCAAATAGTGTCAGGAAAATTACTAATATAACAAGAACCATGTTTAAACTAAATTTTTATATATAACATGATAATAAATATCCATTAATATATTATGTTGTAACAAAATTACATTTTGAGCATCAATAATAACCCAATATCCAATAGACCATAATTACCTGAATGATGTATCCTTCATATAACCATTAAAATGGTTCAAATCCCCCACATATATAATAAAATAAGACATTAAATTTTTTTTACCCATTAAACAAAATCTGATCCTTAAAAAATATTTTCCCTTGTTGGTATTTGAAACTCATAATTTAACAACACATGATCACATCCTAATCGCGAAAGTTATCAAACACTTCCCAAATATGCATTATTACAGCATCGAACACTCACTATTGGATCCATTGATAATGAAACCATTATATTTATTGATTTCATACAAATAAATCTATCTCAATTTTATACATCCAAAACATACAATATAAAATTAAAATATTGGACTACTAACAAACATAAGGAACATTCTTGTTTGTTGTTTTAGGGAATTAGGTCATACTGTTGGAAAACTAAACCCACGCCATTAGGTGATAATTTTTTTCAATGAGCCCATATTTAGTTATTCTATATAATGTATTCATCATCACCCATAAAAAACCCATGATGAAATATCTTACATAACATAATTATTCATAACCTAGGGAAACGAAACATAAAATAGTGAGCTCAAATTCTCTATAATCAAAACTATTGGACATAATTGTTGAATATCTTCAGTAATCATACTATAAAAATATAGGAATAATAAAATATTCATGGTAAATACGTAATATAATTCATACCTATAAAATCATGGATCATTACAGAGGTGACATGCAACACATATTTAATAATTTCACGAATCATAAGATTCAATAATCAAGTGGAATGTGATGTAAAAATGATCAATTTAAGAACTGAAACTATTGGCATGTGTATAGAAAATGTGTTGGTATTTTGTATTGTTCTATTATTCTATGATTTTCACTCATGTTATAAATAATTAGAACCTTTTAAATCTAGTAGATAAACCTTCACAGTTAATTATTTCCTTCGTACATTTCATGACAAGGAATTTTACTTAATTCATTTTTGAGCTATATTAGGCTCACTAGTTATATAAGATGTATTGAGATCACCCTCTATCATGAGTTATATAAGGATCACATGTAATTGTCATTAATTTCCACATAGAATACGAGAATAAAAACCCTCAAATATTTCGTTTACATTATTATTTTTTTTAAATGACTTGCATTCCTTTATAGATTTATTTCCATGTCAAAGAAACTTGTTTAATGATAATGTCCTTAAAAAAGGGTAATCAATATAAAGATATAACATGGATGGAATTATAGGATCATATTCTTAATAAATCATTGGATCCTCAAATGACATTGACATAGACACAAAGACACATTAGATGTAATTTAAAACATTTCATTGAAAAGTAGTGAAAATACCTATTTTTATTGATACATCTAAAAACAAAAAAAATAAAAATAAAAATAAAAATATTTTCCTTGAGAAACATTAATGGAAACATGAATATTATTATTTAAACATTTGAATAGTTTTTATAGTGGTGAAATTCATTGAATTAGAATATGTTCTAAAATATTTCATTCAATTCATTGGATAAAAGTATGTCGCTAGAAAATGAAAAATATTTTGCATTTAAATTTTTTTTCATAAAATAAAATTGTAGTTAAAATAAAACTATGAGACATTGGAAAATGTTAATTTAATATTGAAAACATTTTAATGAAAATATTCTAATTTAAGACAAATTTTATCCACTAATGATTAAATAAAGTTTTTTTAATCTAAAAGATTTTTTTGTCATTTTACCATATATAGTAAAATGAAATGAAGCAATGTAAAAAAATAAATTTGAATTTTATTAGAACGTATAGGTATTTCATGAAGTTTACATAGCACAATATCCCCCAAGGTGACCTTGAACATAAATAATTATGAAAAAAAAATTATTTGAGCATAAATGCTTCATCGTTTTTGAAACATTTGAAAGAAAATTCATTGGATGATAGAATATAATATTGATATTTATAACCCATTAATTATATGGATTAATATTTCAAATTTCATTCATGGTGGAATTGATTACACAATATAAATAAATATTTTAGTATGACATGAGTCATGTATCAAGTAAATGATATTAGGAAAAAAATGTATAAAAATCATTAAATTTAAAGGGAAAATTAATCCATGAAGTAATTATGCAAAGATACCCAAATCAACATAAAACAAGTGTAAATGTAGAAAAAAATATTCAGATAAAAATTCACATATAATCATTTCATAAAAGATTAATTTAATAAGTGTTACAACCCAATGAAATGAAATTGAGTTGCGAAATTAATTACTTTGAGTTTACACTCTCAATGTATGTCTATTCAACCCATTATTATAAGTTTTTTGAATTATTTAAAATTCTATGAACATTTTATATCTTAATTAGTTTATCACTAATCCATTTAATTTGATTATTTCAATGAGATAATTTATTTATTTATTGTTCAAGTCCATGTTTGTTATTCTAAGGGAATTTTGTTCAAAATTAAAAAAATGACTTTGGTATGTTGAAAAAGTTCAAAGAATTCATTGAAAGGCTGTATTAAAAATATTAAAAATGGAATAACTATAATGTTAATACATTAAAACAACTTTTGAACCATAAATGAATGGAATTCATGAATAATTAATAACATCACATCGTGTAAGTGGTAATCCACATGTATGCACAAATGGAGACACCATTTATAATAGGTTGAAGGGTATGCAAATCAATTATACATTATCATTTTATAATTAAATATATTTCATTAATATCATGAATATATATATATATATTCAATCCATCATTATAATCATCCATCAGTGGTGTTCATGAAAACCAAAACATAATGCATTATGTTGGTGGTAGTCGACACATACGCATGAAAAATATATTCATTCCACATAGGATAGAAGTTTTGAAGAATTTTTCTGACCAAAGTCATAATTGCATATTTATTTTTGTGTATATACTATGTAAATTATATCATCATGTTCAAAGAATATTTTAATGAGCTATAAGAGGAATTAAAATTAAAATGATCGGTAATCAAGATTGCCTCTTCTATAGAATAACACATTCACCCTTCACATTTAGACATCTTAGACTATTTTTTGTTGAGAATAACACCTCTATGATGTGGTAGGGTTTTTAGTAAGGAAGTTTTTTTTGAATTTTCAATAATAAAGGGGTTTATTTTGTTTGAATAAAAGAGTATTGTTTTGAAAATGACAAGATCCAACAATTTTGTTAATATATTTTTTATTTTGATGCACAAGAACACCCACATTTATCTTGTAAATAAGTTCATTTTAAGTGAATTTAAAGATATTAAAAATTGGAATATTTAGGCATATTATAGAGTTATATTTTGTATTTAATTAATTATATGATATTAGTTTTCATAATGGAAAAGTATTCTGTATGAGTTTAATAATTAATCTCATTAAAATATTTATACCCTATGTTTAGAGAGGAACATATGCATTTTTTACCCTATTCTAGAAAAAAATTGAGGATTAAAAACCATAATTTTTTAAGAATCACTATTTTTTAAGAATAAATGCACATTTAATTATTCCAAATTTTTTAATCAATTTTACATTTTGAATCGTACTTTGGGAGTTTATTTATATGTAGAAAAAACCTTTTATTTTACATAGTAAAAGATTGAGTTTTGAATTGTGGTTTATTTTTTTGTTTTCTATTATAGACTCAAAAAAATTAAAAATCTCTTTAATTATCATTAAATATCAATTTGGAGGATTCTATTAAACTAGTAAGATAATTTCTATTTATAAGCTCTCTTACGAATCTCTTTTATAATTTTTCAATTGAAATACTTTTGAATCATCTCTTATTGTTTCAGTAGCTTTTTGACTTAGGGGAAGTTCAACCGTTTTGGTTAACATCTAATTTTTTATCATATATATATATAGATATTATTCTTCTAAAGACACACACACACACATAGATGACTATTTGGAGAATTTGAAGGATTCAATGCCTTTGTATATACACTTTGGAGACATATATGATTTGATTAATTTATGTTCGACTGTTTTTTCTACTCTTTAGTTTAACTATTAAAAATTTTGTGAAGCTTAAAAATATTCATTTATGATATAAAATTTTGATACATTAATGATTTACAAATTTCATAGTTTTTTCTGTACTACTGTATAATGAAATCCTATTTTACATTGAATATTGTGTTGTTTTTGTGGTCTTTTGATGACCAAATACGACTATCTATTTCTACTGCGACTATGTTATGAATATATTTCAGTATTTAGATCCGGATATATTATTTTTTTAACAGTATTTTATTCTCATACAAAGTCATTGGTGGAGTTTCAAAGTAGTAGCAGCGGAATGTGAAATTAAATATGTATAGTATGGATATAGAGTATAACTACAAACACAGTGAATTAACCAAGAGGTTCAGTCTCAAGCCGAGACTTAGTCCTCTTCCACTTGGTGATCACCTGCCACCAAGCAATTTTATAAAAAGGATTGATACACAGCCTGTATCGGGCTTTACAACAGTTTTCACAAACTGCCCAGGTTTGACAACCTCTGCCACAGTTATACGTGGGAAAACAGACAACAGCAGCAAGCTGTCCAGGTCACAAGACCTCTACCACTATCCACAGTGGGAAAAGGGGTGTAAAAGGTTTTGCTGAGGATTTACAGATCCTCCAGTGAAAGTACAGGAGTCAGTGTGTGTGTTTAATATAGCAGATAACACACACTGCTCAAAAGGTAGAATAAATCACAGAACAAGAGATGTAGAGTTTAGAAGTAGTTCTGGTGATCTCAGTGTAGCTCTTGACTCCTTTGTATTCGATCAGAAGTGAGTTTGAGTCCTCTTCTCGTTTCTGTTCTAGAAACAGAGTGTCGTATGCTCCAGGTTCACAGGTAGTGAGAATGTAGTAGATGATGTTCTTCAGGGTTCTTCGTGTATGCACATAACACTTCTCTGTGTTCTTGATGGAGCTCGTTTTTGTTTTTCTGGTATATTTTGTCCACGACGCACTTCTCTGGTTCGCATGCTCTGTGTATTCGTCGTATATTGGGCAGCGTAGTCTTCTCGTATTTATCTCCCGACAGGGGACAGAAAAGATTTCTTTTCAGCAGGTACGAGGTACGGATTCCTGACATCCGACAACCTTTATCAGATATTTGACAAATCATCAAAATGTATGATATGACCGTTAGATAAATTAAATAAATAAAATATAGGAAATAAAGAAGTTAAAACAGTGAGTCGAGAATGTATGTCACTGTTGACTTCAACTGTGGTCTTCCAACTGTGGACTTCCAACTATGGACTTCCAACTGTGGACTTCCAACTGTGGACTTCCAACTGTGGACTTCCAACTGTGGACTTCCTTCTGACTCCTGACTTCAACAAAGGGGCTTGCTGTCTGTAGGCTTGCAATGGTAGCTTTTAATCCATGTAGCTGTAGCCTTTCTAACTGTAGACGTCGATCATCTGTAGACTTAGAAGACAGAAGCTGTCTAACTGTAACCTTGACTGTAGGCTTATGACTGTAGGCTTGTTCGACTGTGAACTTGTTCCAACTGTAGACTTGTTCGACTGTGAACTTGTTCCAACTGTAGACTTGTTCGACTGTGAACTTGTTCCAACTGTAGAGTAAACTTTGAACAGAAGTCTTGTAACTGTGACCTTCGTCTGTGAGCTTTGACAATAGATAGCAGTAGACTTGTAACTGTAAGCTTGTATTAGTCTTCGACTGTAACCTTGTAACTGTGAACTTCGACTGTAACCTTGTAACTGTGAGTCTTCGACTGTAACCTTGTGGTGACAGTTAACTGTATCTGTGACTTTGAAAATAAAACTCTGACTGGTAGCTAACAATACCAAACTTATGTAAATGCTAAAGTAAGCTGTTACAGTAAAGTTATGAGAGTAAGAATATGAACTGTTTAGAATAAAATACGTTTAAGCATAAAATAATAAGATTAATGCAAAGGTTTAATACATCATAATCAATGTTTAAGCATGATTTGGGATTATCAAAACAGGTGATTCCAACAATCTCCCCCTTTTTGATAATCACAAATTATGTCAGTATGAAATATAGAAGTATCAGAGAGAAGTGTGCAAAACACAGTATGGGCAATATGAGCACAAAAATTAGGTATAATCCGCAAGGATTTCTCCTCTCTGTATAGTTTCATTTTTCCCTTGAGTTTCCCTATTTCTCCCCATTTCTCCCCTTATCTATTTCTCTTTATTTCTCCCCCTTTGTGATTAACAAAAAGAAAGACAGAGAGAGAGAAGATAAACATTGTATTAATAAGGAGTACAATACATGACTCAAAATGTGAATACATGATCCCTATCAAAAAAAAACATAAACAGACTCAATCCTCTTCATCTGGAGGTAAGGGATCTTTTCCTTTGGAGGAAGAAGATGGAGCAGGAGGTGAAGGATCAACAGGCTGAGGAATGGCAGCAGGAATGTCTGGAGGGGCAGCAACAGAGGCTCCTGAAGGCCGGTAGTGAGTAGCTTGCCGAGGGATCAGTGGTCTAAGGCTTCTGAGGGCTTCAGCAGGAGACATTATGGAAGAACCACTGGGGTTGGAGACAGGTAGGGCAGGAGGAACTATGACAGGTGTGCAATCCACATGAAGAAAAGGTAGGAGCAGATTCCTGAAATCCATGATAATGTTTCCTCCTCTGTCCATGGCAGATAAGAAGTCATCTTTGTTTTCCAAGAATTTATCCAAATCCGGGGTCAACTCTCGTAGCTTGCTAACTTGTTCTTTGAAGGCTTGAGTTACAGGAGGCAGCTTCATAGTTTCTAGCATGAGCTTGAAGTGGTTGGTCAACTGATGCTTGGTGAAAATCCGATCAACGTAATAATCCACTTTGCTTTTGATGGCCTCCTGAGAAGCAGTAGCAGCCTGCAGGTGCTCACGAACAAAGCCACTGACTTCTCTTGTAGTAGCAAGAATCTGTAGGTCTGATGTGTCATTTGCACGGGCCTGAGTAAGCTCTTCTCTGAGAAGGCTTCTAAACTGCTCAAGGTCCACAGGAGAGCTAGATGAAGGAAGGGTCTTGACTGAGAAAGCCACTGTCTCCTTGAAAGACTGAGTCAGATTTCCAATCACTTTCTGAATGATAGCATCCTGATTGCTGAAGTGTTCTTTGACTGAATTCTTGAAACGCTCAAACACTTCCACAAATTGTTTGATCACCTCTTTGATGTACCGAATCTCAGCGGCCACTTGAGTTTGAGAACTGCTCATGGCAGTCAAAGAATCAACTGATTGTCTTAGGGCAACCACAGCTTCAGTCCAGCTTTCAATCTGAGTATGACATACTTTAACTTCATTCATCGTTTCTTTTACTGGGCTTGCCACAACACAGCCCAGGGATAATTCTAAAGATTGCTCCACATTTTTCAGCTCAGCAAAAAGACTGGTTTTCAACTCTTCCATGGATTGTCTTATAGCCTCCTTCATTTCAACCTTTAAGGATTCAAGGTCCTCCTTGGTTGCCAAATTTTCAGTCTCAAGCATTGGAAGGTTGTTAGTCAGGATAACTGGATCCCTTGGTGGCTTGTCTTCCTCATCCGAATCTTCATAGTTAAGTCCAAGGACCATATATCCTGGATCTGATGACCATCCTTCTATATCATAAAGTACAGACACTGAACCAAAGTGCTCCCCCTCACTTGGAGCTTTCTCTTGAGCATTTTCCTCTATCTGTTCGGCTTTGGGTAACTCTATATTTTCTTCTGCAATCCCAGCAGGTTCGACTGTAGTTTCCTCTGTTGGTTCAGCAGTGAGGTTAGCCTCTTTCTCTGTTGAGTCAACAATGTCTTCCATATCAACAACAGTGGATGCCACTCCTGCTTCCTGGTCAGCCACCGACTTAATTGTATAGCCTATTGGAGGGCTCAAACTGAGCTCTTTTTCTTTCTCTTCATCATTGTCCTCTTCTTCAGTTTCAGCAACATTTTCATTTTTCTCATTCTTAGCCCCATCCTCTTCTGTCTCAAGAGTTTCATCCTCTTCAGAGGTATCTCTGACAACGTATTGAGATTCATCTTCTTCTTCTTCAGTAGACTCGGTGTCACTGTCCCTTAGAACAGTCTCCCTACTTGGCAGTTCTTTTGGAGGGCTTGCTGCTCCAAACGTTATTGTCCTGACAGGACTGTGAGGTAGCTCAGGGTCACTCCCATCATCAATGGGGGTGTTCTCTCTTGTAGGGTCACTAGCTTCTTCAGCCTCCTCTTCATCTGAATACACAGGTTCTGGCTCATCAGGTTTTAAGCCTGGATCTCTTTTGTTTCTTGGCCTAGATGGATGAGTAGAGGGATCAAAATTCTCATAAATTTTCTCTTCATCATTCACCCATGCTTTTTTCCAAGGATTCCAGCTGATCTTCATGAATTTGCAGATTACCTTTGAGATACAGACACTGTTTTTCGCCACAATTACTTCTTCTTGACTTCCAGCTACACCCTTTACTTTCAGCATCACCGAAATAAGCTTAGCATGAAACAAGGCATTGGATTTTGAGCTGGCCTTAATCATATCTTCCATCTATGCCATCAGCAACCTACATAGGTTGATCTTCCTTCCATGCTTCAGTAAGTACATCAGGAATATGTCCTGGTACTTCAGTACTGCAAAGTCTCCTCTTCTGGGACTTAGTACATGCTGAACAAACTTAAACAGAAGTCTATCTTCTCCATTCATCTCGGCAGCAATAATCTTCCTTAACTTACCATCACCTGTCAGTTCTTCCAGAGCCTTCTTATACTCAAATATTCCACTATCCGGAGGAGCTACTCCAGAATAGTAGTCATATATTCCTTCATGAGGAACTCTTAAACAGGCAGCCCATTCGACAGAAGAGAAACTAACTTCATTGCCGTTTACTCTGGATATTAGTCTATGCATATCATCCTACTCTTCGAACCTTAGGAATTCATAGAATTCTTTCACAAGTTTTGGGTAGTACGGTCCATTGTTGTTGGTGAAGCATTCGGTCCATCCTTGCACATTTAGTGCTTCCAGTACTAACGATTTGCTCGACAACAACCATTCTTCACTTAGCTCCTTTTCCGCAAAGATTTCTCTCTTGGTCAGATGCGGGTTTGCAAGTCTTGTTGGGGTATTACTGGTGCCACTGGATTTGGCTCGAGTTCTCTTCGGCATTGGTGCATCTTCGTTGACAATCGGGGGTCGCTTTGTTCTGGCCATTGGAACCGAAAGAGGTTTCGAGGTTCGGTTGAAGGTTTAGGGTTTAGGACTTGAGAGAGCAAGGGTCGAGATGAGTGGATTGAGATATGTTCGATGTTCTCAATTTTATCATTTAGGGATTTAGAAATAAAAGAATAAAGAAAAGAAACGGTTCGAATTCCCGCAAAAATAAAATACGATTAAACAGCGAAACGGCCTACAGAGAGATGTAACAGTGAGGTACACCGGTGAGGTCTAACTGTGAGGTTTAACTGTGAGGTTTCAACTGTGAGGTTTAACTGTGAGGTCTAAACTGTGAGGTTTCAACTGTGAGGTCTAACTGTGAGGTTTAACTGTGAGGTTTAACTGTGAGGTCTAACTGTGAGGTTTCAACTGTGCTATAATTAATCATACATAACTCATGTTTGATGTAACTTAATCTCTCAGAATTCAAAGGCTTTGTAAAAATATCAGCTAACTGATGTTCAGTGCCAATGAACTCAAGAGTGATATCACCTTTTTGATAATGATCCCTCAGAAAGTGATGTCTCACATCAATATGTTTTGTCCTAGCATGAGATACTGGATTTTTAGAAATGTTAATAGCACTTGTATTGTCACACCTTATAGAGACATGTTTGAATTGATATCCATAGTATAGCAAAGTGTGTTTCATCCACAAGATTTGTGCACAACAGCTACCAGCAGCTATATACTCAGCTTCGGCAGTAGACAGTGCAACAGAATTCTGCTTCTTACTACACCAAGATACTAGTGACTTGCCTAAAATGTGACATGTTCCAGAGGTGCTTTTTCTATCTAACTTGCAGCCAGCAAAATCAGCATCAGAATAACTTAATAAATCAAATGATTGTCCTTTTGGATAAAATAATCCCAAATTGGGAGTATGTTTTAGATATTTGAAAATCCTTTTAACAGCAGTCAAATGAGACTCTTTTGGATTGGCTTGAAACCGAGCACACATGCATACACTGAACATGATGTCAGGTCTACTGGCAGTAAGGTACAGTAGACTACCTATCATACCTCTGTAATTGGTTTGATCCACTGGTTCACCAGTTTCATCACTGTCCAACTTTCAAGTGGTGCTCATAGGTGTGTCACTGCCTTTGGTGCCATCCAAAGAAAAACGTTTTAGAAGATCTTTAATATATTTTCTTTGGTTCAAAATAATACCATTTTTATTTTGAAAGATCTGAAATCCAAGGAAAAATTTGAGTTCTCCCATTAAACTCATTTCAAACTCATTTTGCATTATTTTTGAAAAATCAACACATAAAGAATTTTTAGATGATCCAAAGATAATATCATCCACATAAATTTGAACTATTAAGACATCTTTAGAAATCCATTTAATAAAAAGAGTAGGATCAGCTATCCCTTTAGTAAATCCTTTTGAAATAAGAAAAGAGCTGAGCCTATCATACCAAGCTCTTGGAGCTTGCTTTAAACCATATAAAGCTTTAGATAGTTTAAAAACATGATTAGAAAAATGGGGATTTGTAAAACCAGGAGGTTGTTCCACAAATACATCCTCAATTATATATCCATTTAGAAAAGCACTTTTAACATCCATTTGATATAGCTTGAAATTCAGATGAGCAGCATAAGCAAGTAATATCCTAATGGCCTCTAGTCTAGCCACGGGTGCAAAGGTTTCCTCATAGTCTATTCCTTCTTCCTGACTATACCCTTGTGCAACTAGCCTAGCTTTGTTTCTGATTATGTTACCAAACTCATCAACTTTGTTTCTAAACACCCATTTTGTGCCTATGGTAAGAGTGTCTTTAGGTCTTTCCACTAATTCCCAAACTTTGTTTCTTTCAAACTGATTTAGTTCTTCTTGCATAGCCATTACCCAGAATTCATCACTGATAGCATCATTGACATTTTTGGGTTCAAGCTGTGAAAGAAAAGCTTGATGTTCAACCTGATTTCTTAGAGAAGCTCTAGTTTGTGTTCCTCTATCAAGATTACCAACAACAGCATCTAAAGGATGATTCTTTAGAATCCTAGTTGATTTGGTAAAGGTTGGACTAGAGATTTCAGGTTCATTTATAGGTTCGGGTTCCTCAGAGGAAGATTCTGGAAAAAGTCCAGAACTGGATGTTTTTATTACAGGTTCTTTAGATTTGTCATTTAGGTCCAGAACAGATAAGTCTTCTTCAACATCTTCAAGAGAAGTTTTAGGCTCATGTGGATCAGTCTCATCAAACTTGATGTGAACAGATTCTTCCACGCATTTGGTTTTCTTATTGAACACTCTATAGGCTTTACTAGACATAGAGTAACCCAGGAAAATTCCTTCATCGCTTTTTGGAGAAAATTTATCAAGGTTATCTTTAGTATTCAGAATAAAGACTTTGCAACCAAAAACTCTAAAGTAATTAACCTTAGGCTTTCTATTATTCCACAACTCATAAGGGGTTTTCTTAAGAACCGGTCTAATCAAGACTCTATTAATAACATAGCAGGCTGTATTAACAGCTTCAGCCCAAAAGTAAATTGGCAGGTCATATTCATTGAGCATAGTCCTAGCAATTTCTTGCAGGGTTCTGTTTCTTCTTTCTACTACACCATTCTGTTGGGGTGTCCTAGGGGCAGAAAAGTTATGAGAATAGCCATTGTGTGAGCAGTAAGATTCAAATTCTTGATTCTCAAACTCACGGCCATGATCACTCCTCAAGGTCTTAATCTTAAGTCCACTAAGATTTTCTACAGACTTAGAGTATTTAACAAAGTAGGAACAAGCTTCACTTTTGTGAGCTAGAAAATATACCCAAGTATATCTAGAAAAGTCATCTACAAGAACATAGACATAGTGCTTCAAATTTAGACTTGAAATTCTTGATGGTCCAAACAAATCCATGTGAACCAGTTCAAGTGGTTGAGAAGTTGAAACTTCTTTCTTTGGTTTAAAAGAAACTTTGTGTTGTTTTCCCTTTTGACAAGGATTACACACTTTGTCATTTGGGAATTCAAGCTTAGGTTGGTCTCTAACTAGGTGTTTCTTAGAGAGTTTTCTAAGTGAGTGAATGTTGCAGTGTCCTAATCTCCTATGCCACAGCCAAGACTCTTTATGAAAAGCATTTAAGCAAGTAACATCATGTTTAGCTAAAGTGTTTAAGTCAACAGCATAAACATTTTCATTTCTTAAGGCAGAAAATATTAAAGCATTTTTGGAATTATAAACATCACAAGAATTGTTTTCAAACTTGACATTGAAGCCATCATCACATAATTGAGAAATGCTAAGTAGGTTGTACTTAAGTCCTTCAACAAATAAAACTTTGGAAATTAATACTGAGTCAGTGTTACCAATCTGGCCTAGGCCGATGATTTTTCCTTTTGAGTTATCACCAAAAGTGACATATCCTCCATCAACCTTTATTAAGCTTTTGAAGCAGGAATAGTCCCCAGACATGTGTCTTGAACATCCACTGTCTAAGTACCATACCTTCTTGTAATTTCTTTTCAAACAGATTTCCTACAAAACAGATTAGACAAGAAATGACTTTGGTACCCAGATTTTCTTGGGTCCAGATATGTTAGCAATCAAGGATTTAGGTACCCAGATTTGTTTTATGGGTCCCATACAATTAATAGATGCAACAGATTTAGAGAGATATACTTTATTTGATCTACAACTATTTATGTAACCAGTTGAGGCATACGAATTTCCAAAACTAGAACTAGCAGGATTTTTTTCAGACTTAATAAATCGGGTTTTAGCAAACTGTCTTTGTCCAGGTTGGTATCCCAAGCCAGTAGCATACTTAGGTGCAACTTGCTTTCCTAGCAGTTGGGTTAGAGTATCTTTTCCATTTGTGAATGTTTCTAAGTCCTTTCTAAGTTGTTCATTAGATAGTTTCAGTTCTGTATTCTCCTTTAATAATTGAACATTTTTCTCTTTTTCTACATCAAGTGCAGACTTGACACTTGCAGTAAGAGCATGCTGTTTCTTTAAAGACTTATATTTATCCTTTAGTTCATTACACGTTTCTTCCAGCATATTACAGTATTCAGTCAATTCATCTTTAGACATATTTTCAGAATCAGAACCAGATTCTTCTTCACCTTCAGAATAATAAGAGTTTAGAGTGGGAGTGTCTAGGGTTACCTCAGATGTGTTTGTCATGAAACACATATTAGCACGATTTCTTTCAGAATCACTGGACTCTGATTCACTTGTGCTGTCTTCTGAAGCACTCCAGGTGGCCTTCATAGCTTTCTTATAGTTCTTGTCCTTGTACTCATATTTCTTCTTGAATTTTAACTTAGGACAGTCAGCTTTGATGTGTCCTTTCCTTTTACATTCATAGCAAACTATGTCTTCTTCTTTATCAGTTTTCTTCCAATATTTCTTCCACTTACCTTGTCTATCATACTTACCTTTGTAGTTTGGTCTTCTGAAGAACTTCTTCTTCCTATAGAACTTCTTGAATCTCCTTGCTATTTGTGCCATCTCGGCATCACTGTCAGAATCTAAGTCTTCACTAGATGAGCTTTCAGTTGGTATATGCACTTTCTCCTTGTCTTTGCTCTTTGAAGCAGTAGACTTAAAAGCTACAGATTTTCGTTTTGGTTCCTCATCTTCCTCTTTGTTCACCTTTAGCTCTTCTTCGTACATCATCAGCTTACCAATTAGCTCCTTGACAGGCAAAGTTCCAATATCACAGGATTCTCTAATTGAAACGGATGTGCCTCTCCATCTGTCAGGCAGACATCTCAACAATCTCATGATTTGCTCCTTTGCTGGAACAATCTTTCCGAGTGAGCTCATTGTGTTGACTATCTCATTAAACCTGAGATACATATCAGAAATAGGTTCATCAGCTTTCATCTTAAAGTTGTCATATTTGATAGTATAAGTGTTTAACCGCATTTCCTTGACATTAGTTGTTCCTTCATGAGAAACAGCTAAGGTGTCCCAGATTTCAAAAGCAGTTTTACATGCAGAAATTCTATTGAACTCCTCATCTCCTAGAGCACAATAGAGAGCATTCATAGCCTTACAATTATTATTGTAAGCTACCTTAGTAGGTTCATCCCAAGTTATTCTTTCAGTTTCTGGAATCTTGTATTGAGACTCTATAGCAGTCCAAATATCAAAACCCATACTTTCCAAATGAATTTTCATTTTGAGCTTCCATTGGGCATAATTCACACCATTAAAGAAGGGTGGCCTGTTAGTAGCAGCACCTTCTAGTCTATTATCCATAAGGAAATTCTAGAAAATATTTTAAAGAGATAAAATTTAGAACTAACAGAAATTTAAGATCTTTTAGATAAAACCACAATTACAGTGTAAACAGAGAGTTAAAATAAAACTTTGAGCAAGTAAAACAGAGATAAACACAACCTCTGATACCAAATGTTGGTCGGAGTGGACACTCAAGAGGGGGGTGAATTGAGTTCCAATTAAAATTTCTGTTAAAAACAATTTCTGTTAAAATCCCCCAATTTCAAAAACAAATTAAACTGTAGTGAATTTATATAGATTATGAAGGTTCAATTAGTTTCTCAAAGATTGATTAATTCTCAGTTAACTTAATCTTATGATTAAATTAACCTTTGAAACTAACTTACTGATTTATAACAAATATAAACACTTGCTAATTTAATTATCAAAGTAGCTTTGAAGATAGATTGTATTTCAAAGTAGTAGCAGCGGAATGTGAAATTAAATATGTATAGTATGGATATAGAGTATAACTACAAACACAGTGAATTAACCAAGAGGTTCAGTCTCAAGCCGAGACTTAGTCCTCTTCCACTTGGTGATCACCTGCCACCAAGCAATTTTATAAAAAGGATTGATACACAGCCTGTATCGGGCTTTACAACAGTTTTCACAAACTGCCCAGGTTTGACAACCTCTGCCACAGTTATACGTGGGAAAACAGACAACAGCAGCAAGCTGTCCAGGTCACAAGACCTCTACCACTATCCACAGTGGGAAAAGGGGTGTAAAAGGTTTTGCTGAGGATTTACAGATCCTCCAGTGAAAGTACAGGAGTCAGTGTGTGTGTTTAATATAGCAGATAACACACACTGCTCAAAAGGTAGAATAAATCACAGAACAAGAGATGTAGAGTTTAGAAGTAGTTCTGGTGATCTCAGTGTAGCTCTTGACTCCTTTGTATTCGATCAGAAGTGAGTTTGAGTCCTCTTCTCGTTTCTGTTCTAGAAACAGAGTGTCGTATGCTCCAGGTTCACAGGTAGTGAGAATGTAGTAGATGATGTTCTTCAGGGTTCTTCGTGTATGCACATAACACTTCTCTGTGTTCTTGATGGAGCTCGTTTTTGTTTTTCTGGTATATTTTGTCCACGACGCACTTCTCTGGTTCGCATGCTCTGTGTATTCGTCGTATATTGGGCAGCGTAGTCTTCTCGTATTTATCTCCCGACAGGGGACAGAAAAGATTTCTTTTCAGCAGGTACGAGGTACGGATTCCTGACATCCGACAACCTTTATCAGATATTTGACAAATCATCAAAATGTATGATATGACCGTTAGATAAATTAAATAAATTAAATATAGGAAATAAAGAAGTTAAAACAGTGAGTCGAGAATGTATGTCACTGTTGACTTCAACTGTGGTCTTCCAACTGTGGACTTCCAACTGTGGACTTCCAACTGTGGACTTCCAACTGTGGACTTCCAACTGTGGACTTCCTTCTGACTCCTGACTTCAACAAAGGGGCTTGCTGTCTGTAGGCTTGCAATGGTAGCTTTTACTCCATGTAGCTGTAGCCTTTCTAACTGTAGACGTCGATCATCTGTAGACTTAGAAGACAGAAGCTGTCTAACTGTAACCTTGACTGTAGGCTTATGACTGTAGGCTTGTTCGACTGTGAACTTGTTCCAACTGTAGACTTGTTCGACTGTGAACTTGTTCCAACTGTAGACTTGTTCGACTGTGAACTTGTTCCAACTGTAGAGTAAACTTTGAACAGAAGTCTTGTAACTGTGACCTTCGTCTGTGAGCTTTGACAATAGATAGCAGTAGACTTGTAACTGTAAGCTTGTATTAGTCTTCGACTGTAACCTTGTAACTGTGAACTTCGACTGTAACCTTGTAACTGTGAGTCTTCGACTGTAACCTTGTGGTGACAGTTAACTGTATCTGTGACTTTGAAAATAAAACTCTGACTGGTAGCTAACAATACCAAACTTATGTAAATGCTAAAGTAAGATGTTACAGTAAAGTTATGAGAGTAAGAATATGAACTGTTTAGAATAAAATATGTTTAAGCATAAAATAATAAGATTAATGCAAAGGTTTAATACATCATAATCAATGTTTAAGCATGATTTGGGATTATCAAAACAGGTGATTCCAACAATGGTCATGGGTATATATTTTTTGAGAAATGTTACATTGTATTGTTATTTCTATTATTTATTTTCACAACTCGATCATCTTTATAAGAGAAATAATGAATTTCATTAAACACAAGAGGTAATTATAGTTTATATCATGTTTCTAAATGAAAAAAATTCATCTCCCTATTATTTATTTTTTATTTTCTATTATAACCCCACAATTAGTAATATAGGATGTCCAGTGTAAGATATATTTTGCTTTTCATAAATCCTTGAATATTCAATTTTTATACTGATAATAAAAATTATTTTCAAGTGTTTCAGCTATTATTTAATATTTATGATTTATTTTGGATCTAACATGTCTATTTTAATGATCTAGACATTGATAAATTTTAATGAATTACCATAGAGAAGATATGTTGATGATCCATGCTACTTATTCTAATAGTAAAAATTTTGGATTACTAAAATCACACATTTAATTTTTCTGAAAAATATTAAAATATTACTTTATTAGAAAATTTTACTACCTTATTAAATTCATATATTTTTTTGAAAAAATAGAATATTGATCAGAAAAATTATTTTTATCAAAATTCAATAGTAATGAATGCAGTTGTCTATGTTGATGATCTATGTTACTTATTCTAATGGAAAACATTTCGACTATTGAAATCACACATTTAATTTGTTTTAAAAATATTAAAATAAATGCTTATTTATGAATTTTACTACCTTTTTAAATTCTAATTATTATCTGTAAAAATGGAATATTGATAAAAAAAATGGAATGTTAATTAGTAAAATGATTTTTATATAATTGAAATCTTATACTTGTAGGAAGAATGAATATTAGATAGTTACTCAAATTAATAGATGTTTTACATTGAGTTTCAACTATATTTATTCCTTGGGAGAACCAATTAAGAAATCAAGTATGGAATTAAAATTTTTCATGGCCTTAACTTCTATGTGGAATGGAATATATTCTAATATTTTTCAATCTATACCAGTGGAATAATTAATGATCAAATAAATGATTGAAACCTTGATGATGTATAAATCGTGGACCCATAGGAAAGCTAAAAATTAAATTTTTATCAAGAATGAAGATACTAAACATAGAAATTCAATATATTAATAATCTAATCAAATACTTCAAAATCAAAAACATTAATATTATATTTCTCTATAATATTTCAGATACTATGCAATAAAAGGATGAGTGATGATAAAAAATATATAGGCTATGAATGTAAAGATATAGGTATTAAAAATTTAAATTTTCTTTTGAATAAATATAAAAGTAAATATAAATCGAAAAGTGAGGGAATTAAAATTGTATGAACAAGATGGAATGATACTATTGATTCAATTTATGAATCTACCAAAAAATTTGAATTTTATCATTGAATCCAAATAGTAAATCTATGCCTTATGGATCGTTCTTGATGAAGCATACATGTCAAGTTTTGAGATTGAAAATTTATATTATGATTATCCAGAAAAATATTTCATTATGATTTAATAAAACTGATAATCTAATGAATTATCATAAAAATATTACAAAATCTCATGATATTATCTCAAAATATAAATAAATTTTAACAAATTGTTTTCATATTTAAAATAAAAATGTTATAGTGATATATATTAAAATAATGTTTATGAACTAGTAGATGTTTTTAAAACTATTAATGAAGCCTTGTTTATTCTCATTAAAATATATGACTATTTAAATTGTAAACAAGAAAAAATACATTAACATTCACACTAAATAGGTAGTAATGGAGAAAACCCAAATTTATATATAAATTAGTTGTATCCTGGCCCTGAATAAAAAATCATGTCTACTATCAAATTTTATTTGTGGAATAAATATATGCAATGAAAATAAAATTCATTTTATAAAATTCATTTTTTTATTATTATGAATATTTATTATTTAAAAAAATAATCTAAATTTATTTATAAATCCCCTTATCAAAATATTAAAATTTGGTATCCCAAATAATTAATTACTAACACAACCAAACCAAAATGTATATGGGTACCAAAAGAAATATTATTTGATATATTTTTGGTATGCACCATCAGAATTCGTTGTTATATTTTTGAGTGTATAGTTAGTGATTTTGGATATTTATATATAAGATGGAATATCTAATCAAATCAGTATTGAATCCTATTATTTGATTTAAATTCAATAATTTTATTATAAAGGTGTAGATAAAATCCTTATATATAAACTATTTAATTTTATTCAATATATTATTTTATATAATGATTTAATCGATTCAAATCACAATTATACCCTTTATTATTTTGATTTCATGGTTAAAAAATAAAACAATATTTAAATCTCTAAAAAATTATTTTAAATATATCCCGTAAAAATATTCTAGGAAATTAAAATTTCAATAAACCTCTTATAAAAATAGTTTCATAAAAAACTATATCGTTTATTTAATCTATACACATATAAATATTTAAAAAATTTCCAATAAATTTTATTCACATAGATAACGTATTAACCAATAATAGTTTCTAATATAAAAAATTACTTTCATAAAAGAAAATTTATAATTATTAATATGTATTGAGTCTGGTGAATATGATGAATCATAATTAGATTTTTATATTTAATAATAAATTCTTATGATTTTGAACCCTATAATCATATTCTCTAAAACTCTTCAATTGATTCTCTTATTTAATCAATTTTTTTAAATACTTATGAACAAAAAATATATGAGAGGAATAAAGATAAATGGAATAATGCATTGAGAGAAAATTATTTTTAAAAATAAAAAAGTTGGGATATTTTTTTATCTGTTTGGATTACAGTCAATTTCCATAGATAATGATTACAAGGAAAAGCCTTATTGAGAAGATAAATAAATTAATGATGTTGAGGAAATGTTATATTCAACTTCTCACATAGTTAAAGGTGTAATTTCATCTGAATATATATCTTCCATGTTTTATATTTTAAGTTAAAAAGAAATGAAGTTTAATGATGATATAAAATCTTCTAGAAAATGAAGAGCTCAAAAATATCTTCAATTTCCAAAAAAATATTTGATACACTTCAATGGGAGTATCAAAATATTACTGAAAGGTCGATATTATAAAAATAATTTTGAGGCAGTCAAGGAGGATATGATAAGTCACATGGATATACTCACTTGATAAGTTGTTACTAAGTTAGATCTTGGTGAGATAAATGAATTTTTAGTTTAATAGTTTCATTCTTCTAAATTTATTCAAACAATATGTAGAAGTTCAATAGATAATATAACATTTTTCAATAATTCTAGTATTTATGATTGAAAATTATAAATATTTTAAAAATGTGGATGACCCCTATAATCCTTCCAAAAATATCAATTCGTATTCATCTCTATAGTTATTTTAAATTCAATGTATTATAATTTTATAATTTTTCATAGTTTAAAAATAAATTATATATTCTCAATTTATAAAAATAATATAAAATATTTTTTTTAATTTCATTTTCATGACGTTAAACATTGGATAAATTTTTGATCAATTTATGAAAAATTATTGTGAACTTTTTGAGAATTGTATGAGAAATTTATGATTAAATTATGATTAAATTATTACAATAAATTTATGTAAGAAATATGGAAATAAAATTTCCATAAAATTTGTAACATATATATGATAAAAAATAACTTTTAAAAATATATTTTTCATTAATAAGGATTAAATTTTATATAAATTTATTTACAGTACTGAATATTTATTTAATATTTAATATTTTTTTATGATTTTTAACCCTAAAAACAGGTGATTGATGACAACCTTTTGGTTCAATAGTTTTCTTAATTTCATTAATATTTTGACACACAATCACTAACATATATTTCCATAATATGGTAACATTTTGTGAATTTAAAGATATTCATTACTGGAATATTTATTCTCATTCTGGAATTATATTATGTCTATAATCTTTGGGAATAATTTTTTTCTCTAACGAAAAGTCATTTGGATTGGTTTTGTATGTAATCAGGAATAATTTTTCATACCCTAAATTTTATGTTGAATCTTTCATTTGTGTACCATATGTTTGGAACAAATATATGGGTCAAAAACCCTTATTTTCAAATAATCCCTATATATGATGAATAACAATATGTCTCTTCATCCCTATATTTTGTAATTGACTATATGTTTTCAATCGTACTTTTGGAGTTTATCCCTATGCAAACAAACCCTATAATTAACATAGTCATTGATGGTGTTTTGAATTATGGTGTATTTCTACATTTTCTTAATGGTATGAGAGGAATTAAAAATCCCTTTAAATATTCTTAATGTTTAATTCAATGGTCCATGTTCAATATAATGAATTATTCATATTTGTAAGGGATGTTAGGTCACCCTTTCGACAATTTCAATTAAAATATATGCAATTAATCAGGAAATATTTAAAGACCTACTTGACCTAATAGAATTTCATCCATTTAAATGAATACCAATATTTTAACCGTCTATGTATATACATATATTCTACCATTGAAAAAATATAGAGATATAATAAGAGGAATATTTTAAAAATAATAATGAATTCATTACATTCCGAGATACCATTTAAAGAAATATAATTTTTTGATACTTGTTTTTTCTCTTATTATTTAAACTATTGTATTTCACTATTAAGCATTTATTTTAGTAGTATAGTTTTTTATCTATATAAATCTTTAGAGACAAAATTTCTTCATCATATACCTAGGGTTTTATCTACCAATATCTGAAGAAAGAAAATTTTTCATTTAAGATTTTGCTGATGTTGTGATATATTGAAGATTACATACATTTTTCATATTATTCTACAACTTTGAGACAAATGTTTTTTAACAACTACCTCTTGGAAAATTAAATATTTTAGGTTATTATATTATTCCAATCATTAATTTTTGGATTTCCATCTTCTCATATTATGATTTGGTTATTTTGGAACCCGATAAAATAACCATAATTCCTTCTAAAATCCATTACTATATAGATTCAACTGTATAAAATCTTTTTTAGAAGACCTCAATAGACGGACCTCCTAGTGAAAACCCCAATTCTCTTGAAAATAGTATTAGTGGAGTGTACTAGTGGATTGTTTTCCCTAGATCCACTATACATCATTTCTTTCAATCCAATATTTGTATTTTCATCTCACTCATAATTTAGAGGGATTGAAATAATAAATATAAATTCAAGTGGTATGTTTATATTATAAAAATTCATTAAAGGAACACAAGTCTCCCACATTGTTGTGTCTTCTTCTTTTCTAGCATGATCATACTATTAGGTGGTGTCCTTTTAAAAGTATGGGATCAAACACACATTCAATTTTTCTCAATATTAAAATATATTAATTCCTTACTCGAAATAAATTTACCAAAATTTGATTATATTATATTAATATATTATATTGGATAAAAATATAACTAAAAATTATTATTTACCCAAATTCATAGTTTTTATTAAAGAATTACAATTTAGATAAATCCCTTTAAACCTATTTTAACTCCTACCATGTTAACATATTTTTTATTAATATTATTTTAAAAAATGGACACAACACATAGTGGAATCATTTTGAAATTTGAACATTCTTATTAAAAATAAGTAATCTATTTTATAAAATTAAATGTTTATAATTTTCAATGAATTGTTTTATTTTTATAAATAATTATTTTCCATTACATTTATGATATAACTAATAAATATATCATTTTTATAATAAAACATAACAAAATATTTTTTCATACCAATAATTTCACTCAATATAAACATACAATAAAGTTTATAATGACTGGATATACATTTAAGAATATTTTATATATAAAAAATTATTAAAATTTAATTATAAAACAATCTATATTTACAATTCGTACATAATTATACAATACTAATTTAAAATTAAAAACATTCATATTATCAATTAAAATTTTTATATATATAAAATCCATAACATTTAAAATATATTTTATTTTTGAAAATGAAAAGCCTTTTAGATTCCAAAAAACATTTCATATCATATTTAAAATATATATATTTCTTAAATATTATAATTTTTATATTATTTAAACATTTACCAAATAAAAATGTACTATTTTATGAATGGTAAAAATAAACATAAAAATACAAAATTTAATAATAAAATTTCATTAAATAGTATAAGTTCTTTTATTTTATCCATATTAATTTTCCAATTTGTATTCAACTTATTAATCGATCATGGAAATTATCATTAATCCAATACAATATCCATTGAATTGTTTTTGGAATGTTCTAAATACCCATCTTAATTTAGAACATTCCCTAGAAGTCCCTTTCGATGAAGGATTAAGATATTTTTATACTAGATTTATTAAAAATCCTATGACCATTGAAATTTTTTTCACAATATAAAACATGATTTTTCCAGAGTGATAAGAGATTCCAAGTGGATAAAAGACTGTCTACCAGTATTGAGTCCATATTCAACACTCTTACTTTTGAAACCATGTTGTGATTTTTATTCATTCCCATCATTGATATATTACAGATATTTAATTCTAATACAACCCATTTACATTTTATTTATAAGAGCATGATATTATAGAATATGTTTAATGATTCTATGTTTTTAGTAACATTTTCTAAAAATCGTTTTCTTAAACTAAATAATTATGTTATGACTCTAATAAAAAATTTTGTTTATTTACATTCTTTTAATTTTCATAATCCCCATGAAATATAATATTTTATCATAAAAAACTACATGGTTCTATAAAGTCACAATTTCATATATTCATCATTTATAAAATCATCAATATAAATCGTAGAAAATTTCATCTAACAAAAGTAAAGGGTTATATAGGGGACTCACCTTTTTATAAAAAATAATAAGTAATCTAGAAAATATATTTTGATATAATATATATCTAATAATGTGAATTAGATAAATTTAAAATTTTAAGTAAATTTTTCATTGATCAAGAAAATACATTCAAGCTCTTTTTCATGTGCTTGATAATGATATATAGGAATGGGTAATGATTTAAAGACTTAGATTTAGCTCGAACCCAAGGGTTCCCCATACCCGGTTCTTCATGAAAACTCAACAGCATTTCCCCAAACATCATAGGCTACCAACTAGTAGCGAGGGACACGGTCTCATAATGGGAAAACTATGCCTTCATTGGTAGAGTATGCACAACAGAATTAATAAAAAAACAACATAAGTAAACAGTGGAAGGCTAATAGTAGTAACCCACTGAAGAAAATGTATATATAAATGATGCATGTCATATATGTCTAGGTTATATGCCAAAATATGTCACAAAGATGGAAATACAATTAAATTTGATACTAATGAAAACCAAGTAAACAAGAATATCATTGTAAGCCTCAACATGGTCGCATTCTCTCTAGATACAATAGTAAACAAGTACCTGATGAACAAGTGATCATGCCCTTATCTAGACCTATAATCATATAATTTTCATAGGTCCAAAAGCATAACCTACACAGGGTGTGAGACAAATCCCCTTAGGCAACCCCCAAAATATATGTGTCGTCTATTAGTGAATACATATATACATCTATATATATATATCAGGTAAAATGAAAAAATGAAGCAAGAAACTATAAATTACTAAAAAGTAAACAATCAACCGGTATTCAATTACATTCATTTAACATTTACTATTTCTCCATTGAATAATTTAACCCTGTGATCTAGTCTATGCTATGTACCCCCTGTATAATGTAACAAAAAACTGGCGTCTTAGAAGACCATTTAAAAAATCAAGTAAGACTGAATCCAAGCTTCCTCTTTGGCTTGGTAGATGCACCACAGTCATTCAACCATTCTCAAGTGAAACTCATGGATGGATCTCACCACCTTCCCCATTTAGTCCAATAGAGAATCAATTGACTAAATAAAAACTCATTGGGAAACATATCATGGTCTAACCCCTTTGGTAAATATTCTAGACCAAGCCTATCACGGTCTAGTAAAAATATTATGGATGTCCCCTTAGAAATCCTAGTACAAGGCTATCACGAACCATTGGAAAATAAAATAAAATTTGTAACATATCAAAGAAACTAATCAGGATGCCCACTTAGTTTTCAAGGACCAATTCTGTCATGGTCCGTTGGAAAAATAGATGGCATATCAGATTAAATAATCTCATTTAATCTATAACTACTGGATGAATTAAAAATTTTCAATTAATATCATAGGAATTTAATATAATTAATAAATTGACATCCAAATAAAACAAGGAAGGGAAGAAAGTTATGCCTCATAGGAAACCTAGACCAAACTTCATAAACAAACAATCAAGGGATTCACACCCATGTGGTGTCCCCTAGAACAGGGTATCTTACCTTACTCATAAGAAAGAAACCATTAATTAATCAATCAACCCATAGTGGGAAATAATGAGGTTAAATTTCAAATCAAATAATACCCAAAATGTGGGGATACAACACTCATAGTATATATAATTCAAATACAAAAAAAGACACAAACCACCTACCTTGATGTCATGCAATCGATATACTTGAATGTCAGCCTTTAAATCGCCCATGATCGGCATAGATTTATAAAAATGTGAAAATTTCCAACCTTGAATTACCCAAAAGATAGGATGAATCCGGAAGAAGGGATCAAGAGGCTTATTGAACTCACTAATGGGATTCTAATACAACTAACAACGTCTTGATTAAATATTAGATAGAGAATTGGGAGATAGAACTTCATTCATCGTTTCAGAGCACTCTTGTATAAAACAGGGGAAGACGAAGGGGTTTCTGTACATAAGAGGGGACCCAACACTAATATATCAAATAAAAAAGAAATTTCATGGTATGTTCATTAACACTACATGCAGTTTTGTATCCTCAATTACCCCTTGAATTATGCGGGTCTTCTAGGTAACCACATGGGTATATACTCGACCGTTACAAGGTCAAAATAAAGCTCTATGTTGTATTCTAGGTACATAAAATGTAATCCTATGTACACTTTGTCTACATAGAAAATCCACTTTTTTCCTCTTTCCTCAATGAAACCCAAAAATATGATCTATACTTGAAAATAATATCCATGTTTTTAAAAAATTCCCCCTTAATGAAATTTGTTCTTTAATTTACCTTACAAGGGTTGCGAAGAATAATATGTGAACAACATCAGCCACTACAGTCACACATCGGACTCCCTCTCTGAAGTTTCATGATAAACTCTCCTTTGCTACTCTAGCACCCATACTATAAGAAAAAACTAGACATGGATAACCTTCATGCTGCAATCCACAATCCAAATATGGTTCTCATAAAATGATGCATCTAGCTCCAATTCAATCTCCTCGTGCTCAAAAACATAGGGTGAGGTTGAAAAGTAACATCATATATGGTAAATATGAATGACATCATTCATATACCTATACCTATTATAAAACTGAAAACGATAAAAAAAACTTCCCCGACACTCTCCAAAACATCAAATGGCCAGACATATCTCAGTGATGGATTCCATTGTCTTATAATCCTCCCGTGTCACAACATCATCATGACATGTAGGAAAACATGATCTCTGGCCTCGAACCCTAGAGGTTATTTCTATAATTTAGCATAATATGTTTGGTGGGACTCTATAGTAACAATCATCTTTCGAATCAACTCCACCTACTGAGTTGTCTTCTAGACAAGGCAAGGTCCCAACATAGTTGCCTCTCTTTCATGTAGCCAATATAGGGGTGATCAGCATGGACTACCATACAAATCCTTATAAGATGCCATCAAAATAATTTCATTTAAACTGTTATTATAGGAAGACTCCACTAGGTGTATTTTCCACTCCCATGATCCCCTAAAATCTTGGAGGCATGCTTGAATCATGTCCTCCAAAACCTAGATCATGCGATCATAGTGGCCATCTATCTGGGAATGGTAAGTTGTACATAGAAGTACCTATGTACCCAAAGACCTCTCTAGTCCCTGATAGACACGTGAATTAAATCAGGTGCCCTTTGCAGAAACAATTGATTGTAGAACCCAAATAAAAAACACTATCTCTTAGATGTAAAACATCCCAAGCTCATCAAAACATAAGGTTTCCATGATCAATATGAAACTATTAACCTTCATGAGTTTGTTAAAAAAATACTTACAACATCATTTCCTAAAATTGGCCATGGTAAACCTGTTACGAAATCCATCATGACATCATTCCACTTCCACTCTGAAATGGGTAACTGCTATAATATCTATTATATTCATTGATGCTTCTCATTCACCTACTGATAGGTGGAACATCTCATAACAAAATCATCTACATCCCTCTTCATGGCTGGCCACCAATACTGATGAAGAAGATCTTAATACATCATGGTGAAACCAGGATGTACATCCAATACTAATACACGAAAAAACTCACAACAACTCCTCATGTTTTTCTACTGACACCCTAACGATCCCTTGAAAACACAGAACCTCATATTTGCCTACGGTCCACCCAATATTAGGGTCCTTGCTTGGAACACTCTCCCATAGAACTAGGCCTTCAGAATTTGATAGTTTCCTCATTGACAATCGATCCAATTGAGTATAGGTAACAATTAGAGAAGCAATAAATGTCTTCCCTTATTTTCAATGCACCTCAAAATTTTTATTAGAGAACTTATACATAAGTTTCCACTCACTATTGGCCTCAAGAACTGCCTATTTCTGAGTCCTCTTGCTCAACGCATCAGCCACTGTGTTCCCTTTACTAGGAGTGTAGGAAAACTCAAATTCGAATGACTGAAGGTAATAAATCCCCCATCCATACCTAAAATTCATATAATGATGACTAAGGATACACATGAGGGTTTTTGGTCAGTTTATAACACAAAATCATCTCCCAAAATACATTTTCTCCAATAGAGAAAAGCATGCACAACATCATATAACTCGTGATCATTTTTGGGTAATTCCTCTAATTTGGAATCAATTTCTGTGACCCATATGCAAAGAATTATCTCCCCTACATAAACATTACTCCCAACCCAATATGTGGTGTGTCACAGAAAATGGCACAACCATTTACAAACCCTTTAAAAATGGATCAGTGTTGAAGTCAATCTCCCCTTTAACTCCTAAACGGTTGAATCGTTGGAATATGTACACAGGTACTTCATGTCGATCTTAGTAATGGCCGTTAGTGGTGATTGTACGCATGAAAAGTCATGAATAAAAATTATGTGGTAACTAAACATCCCCAGAAATGTCCACCCCTCAATTAATTTCTTAGACTACTCCAGTAAATTTACCTCTCTCACCTTCTTTGGGTTTATTAATACTACTGACTCTGAGAAGACATGACCTAATAAATAAATCTAGTCAATCCGAAGTGTAACATTAAGAGATTGTAATATATCTGATAATCTCTTAGTGTACTCAATGAAATATAAATATGGATGGCATGTTCTTGTCATGTGTTAGAGTACACCTAGATATCTCCAATGAAGACAACCAAAAATAATAATTAAGGATGAAACAATGGGTTCTTCAGTTCCATAAGAACATCTGACATGTTCATGAGATTGAATGGCATAACCAAATACCCATATAGACTATTCCTACTCGTAAATGATGTAAGAGGTATATCTGATGGTCTAATTTGAATTTTGCGATAACCAGATCACAAGTAAATCATTGAGAACACCCAGTATCCACGAAGTATATCAAAGAGATCATCAATACACAATAAGAGATTTCTATTTTTGACAGTCAACCAGTTCAGCTTCTGATAATCCATTAAATGTCTGAGGGTACCATCCTCATTCATCACAAAAAGGATAGGCTAACCTAAAGGATAAGTACTAGTTTGTATGAAACCATTGGCATGAAACTCCTCGAACTACCTCTTGATCTCTTTTAATTTTGATGTAGCCATCCTATAAAGTGGTATGGACATCAATGTCACTCCTGACATAAGCTCAACAAAACAATCTACCTCTCGCTCTGGAGGTAAACCTCCAAATTTTTCTGAAAGGACATCTCTGAAATAATCCACCACTAGAGTAAACATCATCTATGAATTACTCTGGGCATAAAGATATAAAATAGGAAAATGGGTTGTGATTCCTCTTAACCAATGATGCTTAGGTCCATCTCTTCTATCTCTAACATTTAATTCTCCCTTGTATTGAAATAATTTTCCCTCTTATGATTTGAAACTCACTCTATGGTAATAGAGGTCCATAAAGGCCATAAAGGAGACAAACAAGTTCATTCCTAGAATTTCATTGAAACCTATCATCTCTAATACATAGTGGCCTCATAATAAGTGACACCCTACAACCTGAGAGGGAACTCCTTATACTGGCGTACACTAGTCTTCCAAATCCCCAACGGAGTGTCTAACATCATAACATTGTCAAAAGTAAATATACTATTCTCAAGGCTCTCACTGATGGTAATATATATTAAGCTATGGGATTCCCATATATCAAAATTTGTAGAAGCTAATATCCACACCACTACAATCTTTCCTCTAATTGTATAGAGTCCAGGATCCTACTCCTACTAGGTTTTCTCCATACCAAATGTATGACCTATTCCATGGACTGGCGACATTACCTAGACACCCTGAGTAGATCCTCCTAACTATCGCTAACAACCTATCATCTGGCTACCATGACCAAGACCACCTCCTCAGCCTAAATGGCTTGATGAACTCTGGTTCCCTGACTATTGAAGAATTGGTCGCCTCACACTTGTATGTGGAGTTATAACAGATCCCCTCACACTAGGTTCTGGTGCAAAAAATCCTACAAAAACAATGAAGATGGCCCATCTTTACACATGATCAGCACTCAACTGGGTATCTTGGGAAATATGGTCTCATGTAACACTCTTTTTGCACTAGTATCACCTCACCTGGATACCTGAAGATATATCCCTGTTACTAGAATCACCCTGAATAGGCTCCCAATGTTGATTCCTACTATGAGTCGAAGGTGTACCAACCCTGGATGCTGAACCACCCTGTCTCGAAGCTCCAAACTCCCTTAGATTTTTCTCGTTCATCTATTCGTGGTTAACTATAGCAATCATCTATGTAAACCTGAAAACATTCTCAAATGATTGGATGTAGTACCTAATACCATCCTCAAATCTCCTAGAAAGTGATAACTCATCATCACCCCAAAACAGCTACGATGTATTAGAGCTCTGTAAAGAAAAAAGAGCAATACATCACTGAAAGGTATCCTTTCAAAAATTTCATGAACTATCAGGCTTGGTCATAACTCAATCTCTAAGTGTAGATGTAATCCTTGAAGTACCTCTAAAACTCTTCCAAAGTTGTATCCCAATGAATTCCCACCTGTAAAAAAACTTTACACCATCTCTTGGAGGAATACCAAAGCATGTAAGTTGCAATCTTCTCTCTCCTCTCTGGACGTGTCTTGAGATTCTAAAATATAGAAATCATGGCTTCTAAACAGGACACTATTTATAGTGGTCCTCCATACCCTAAAATGTCAGATGATGATGCTACTGGAACACTCGTGTCATCTCTTCAATAATAAGGACAAGATGTGATGCTCCCTAAAAGGTTGGCATCATCTTCATAAATCATTAATGGAACAAGTCATTCACACCTACGTTTGGTGTAAAAGTTCGATTGAATATGGTCATGAAGGTAGAATTTTCTAGTTTTCATTGATAATCCATTTCCAGTATCTAATTATAACCATGTACCTGGCGTACAACTATAGTATGTCTTGGTTGAATGAAATTTCAAGGTCAAGAACACACCTAATTACTAGATTAATGAAACTATAACTCAAATGTGAAATAACAAAATTGGTTAATTAAAACATTCATGTTGTTCAAAATAGGGATACACGGCCTGTAACTACACTTAACGATGTGTTCCCTTCATACTTAACATGGGTATGTATCTCTTCTAACATGGTCATGTAATGAACCGCAAACACGACGTATTCTTCCAGATACATGGTGCATACATGAATGTTCCCTCCTACCCAGGTACATCTACATGGCTAGAACTACATGATTCTGCTAGTGTAAATCTACATGGCGTTCACACGCTAGACGCGACGTGTACAACAAATGTTACATCCACTTGTGTCATCAGTAACATGGTTGGATACACGTTCGATTACAACATGGAATGTACTCCCATTACATCACATGTTCAACCAACATTTTACCAATATGGTGTCTCTTCTTACATAGTTATTCACTCTGTCAAAAACTACATGGCATGTATATATGGTACACAATGTGTACATAACAAAAAAAAATTCTTATATAACCGAAGAACACATACCAATGTGTTTATAACATCACACCCCAAGTTTTCTAGGTTTTCTAGACAATAAGCCTCTAAAACATCTCTCAAACTCACAAAATAATGAAATTTGGCTACGACATGATATGTTTTGATTCTTGACATCCCATACTCCCCACGAATCAAACATTGGTATCATTATTCATCACATATCTTATCATAATTCAATTACAATTCGAACATGATGCACCAAATTCTAATACATGTGGTCTTATAACACGTTAGGGATCAAAGAATAGTGTCCATCCAAATAATAAATTACATATACCAATTCCCTATCAAAATAATAGGTATTTCTATCATAGAATCTATCAATAAATTATACCTATCTAGAACAACATCTATCACAACAACATGCAGTCAATAATTCTCTATAAATTGCATTGAATGAATATATGTCATGTGATTTCTAATAGTTTTCTATATTATGTATTGGATTTTATACCCACATCTCATTGGTTTCCAACAAAATATAAAAACAATGATATCAATACTAACATCACAAAACATGTCTATCACCCACCATTGAAATCAAATCAACTATAACAGTTCAAAATCAAAAAATTAAAATTCAATTTCAATAAAAATTTTCATTTCACTATACACAGGGTATCTACTCCTAGGAAGAGGTAATTTCTGAAATCCATTTCCCCTCTATCAATTTCTAATGTCTCCAAAAAGTATGAATAACATGAAAACAAAACTCCTCCGATACCACCCTATAACATCCTGGATTCGGGTGCCACTAAAGGGTTCCCTATACCCTATTCGTCACATGACCTCAGACACATTTCCCCAAATGCCAGAGGGCTTCAACTAAAAATTATGGGGATGGTATTATAAAGAGGAAACTATGCCCTCATTGGAATAGTATAGATAGTATAATTAATAAATAAAAAAGAAAAAGTAAGTAGTAGAAGGATCATAGTAATAAACAACTAATGAATATATATATATATATATGATGCAAGCCACATGTGTTTCGAGAAGTAGTGAAAACATGTCGCAAACCTGTAAATACAATAAAATCCTACGTTAATGAAAAAAATTTAAATGTCAATAGCATTGAAAGCCTCTTCTTGGTCCCATGCTCTCTAGCTCCAACAACAATCCACTACCTGATAAAGAATAAAGATTTCCCTTATCTATACCTGAAATCATTAAATCCAATTATTTCCAAAATAATAACCCATACCAGGTATGAGACATATTGTAGTCAACAACCACCAAAAGATGTATTCATATATGTCAGTATATATATATATATATATATATTGAAGGTAATATGAAAAAATGAAGCAATAAACATGGAATTACTCAAAAGTAAACAATCCACCAGTTTTCAATTACATTCATTTAATATTTATTATTTATCCATTGAATCATGTATCCTTGGGATCTAGCCTATGATTTGTACCCCCTATGTAAAGTAACCAAAATATACATCTCATAATACCATCTACCCAATAATGTATGACCATATCCAAGCTTGTGCTTTGGCATGACAGACACATCAAAATAATTATTCTATTCACAAATGACCCCCTGGGAAATATCTCCAATTATAACCCTTTTTTTACAACATAGAATCAATTCAATAAATAACAACCCCTGGGAATGCTCTCATGGTCTAAGCCCTTTGGTCGAAGATATACACCATGACTCTAACAGTTCTGTTTAAACTGATTGGAAGTCCCCCCAGTCTTCCTGCTCCAAGGCTCTCACAATCCATTGGAAAAGTAAATATCTTTTGTATCATATCATATCAAATAATATGGAAGTCCCCTCAGTAATCCTAGTCTAAGGATCTCACAATCCATTGTAAAAAGTGTGTGCATATCATATCTAAGTATCCCTTGTAATCTAAAACTACTTCATGGATAAAACATTCTCAATGCAAATCATAGGCATTTCATATAATTAATCAAACTACTTTAGAAACAAACAAGGTATGAAAAACAAGGTATACCTCATTGGAATGATATACTAAATAGTCATAAATAAAATACAAGTGATATGCACCCATGTTGTGTCCCTTAGACAAGGTATCTAACCTTACGCATTAGCAAAAACCCTTAATTAATCAATCTACCCATAACTGGTAATAACATGGTGAAATTACAAATCAATCCATATCCAAAACGTGGGAAAGGAGTACATTTAGCATATATTATCCAATGATAAACAACGAAAGGCACTAACCACCTACCTCGATGTCGTATGATCGATATACTTGAACGTCAACCCTTGAATTGGCCTAGATAATTGTAGATCGAAAAAAGGGAAAACACCCAACGTTGAATAACTCACAAGAGAGGATGAATCAAGATGAAGGGATCAAGGGGGTTTGAGAACTCAGCTTTGAGATTCCAATTCAACTGGCTATTTCTCGATCGGATCATGGATGGAGAATCAGGATATCTATCTTCATCTATCGTTCTAGAGCACACCTGTATAAAACATGGGAAGAATAGGTTGTTTCTAGACATGAGAGGCGACAATAGTATGATTTATCAAATAAAAAGTAAATTAAAATTTTTGTTCATTAACACTACAAACCGTGTAGTAGGCTCAACCAGCCCAAGACTTAAGCGGGTCTGCCCTGTCACCACATGACTATCTAATCTGCCATTACACAGTCAAAACACAGCTTCTTATTGAATTCTAGGTGCACAACATGTACTCAAAATTACATGGCATATAACTAGAAATTCAAATTTCTTCCTTTTTCATCAAAACAAACAGAAAACAATATCTATACCTAAAATGAAGATCAGTGTTCATACATATGAACTCCATCATCATAGGGAATCTATTTTTTTAATGAATT
Organism: Viscum album; assembly: GCA_963277665.1. NCBI lineage: Eukaryota > Viridiplantae > Streptophyta > Magnoliopsida > Santalales > Viscaceae > Viscum > Viscum album. The sequence goes on from OY728152.1 coordinate 1,431,337,010, forward strand.
TCATAATTTGTTGGATGGTCCCCACTTCCTCTCAATTTTAAATATCCTTAGTTTATGATAAATGTAGTGAGAGAGATATATAATGAGAAATATAAATTCAGATGAAAGATAATGACACATTTTCGAGTTGAATTCATATGTTACACTATACACAGGGAATCAAAATATTCATATAAAAACCATGTTTTTTGGGATTCTAAACATATAAAAAATGTTTATCTATCATTGATAATTTATCAATCAATTATTAATATTACAAAAGATTTTATTGGATGGTTCAATTGAGTCATTCATTATTTAATAATAAATTAATAATATTAGACTATAAAAACACCATAAACATAATCACCTGATTTTTCAATGAGAAAAAATAAATCAATATGCATTATCATATAATGTTTAAAATTCCATGCATATGAGCAGAACATAGTGACCTTCCTTAAATTGTGGACTAAACATGCATAAACATGGAATGGATTGTACCACCACATAATGGAATAGATTTAGTTTACATTTATATTATTATCCTATGATGTAAGACATGGATCTTGGATTTTGAATTATCCAAAACGGATAAGACAACATCAACCATAAAATAGTTTTCATGTTGTATAAGGAAAATTTTCAATTTCATATATGTTATTTTCTTAATCTAATTACACATCCATCCAACTTGCATCATAACATAATCATATGATGACTATATAATCTATAACATTATATCATAAAATTAGAAAAATATTGATAAAGAGTAATGATTGTTATATATTAATTTCTAATCACACCAATCATTATCACGAATCAATTTTATTTTATATCTTGGGGTTTATATTATGATGATAAAGTTTCAGTATAGGTTGGATTCAAATGATGGGGATGTCGTAGTGATTTTTAATGTGATTGGAATTCTTTTGGATTAAGGGTGTATTTGGGGGATGTTTAGGGTTAAAACTGGGTGTTTTTATGGGATTTTCTGAAGGTAAATAATTTAATCATAGTCTAAAATACCATAAATAATTCCCAATAATTTATTATATGGGTCCTTATGAAGAAATACTATCTTAATTATTTATTAAAGGTGACCCAATAACATAAAATTATGCATTTCATTGTCGAATATTTTTCTATAAATCACGTTCACGTGGTCGATGTATAGTCACCCCGGACTATTCAATTAATTAATTCAGCTTGTGAGCTTATAGAATGAAGAATTTATAGTTGATGTAAAATCCCAAATACTGTGTATTTGGATCATGAATCCATTAAAATGTTTCTTAAGGATTTTAATTTTAAAATAAAAATCATTTTACCTCATTCAGTTTAACCCTAATGTGTAAGATCCCATTATTGGGTGATTTTATTGAATTTTTTTATATTATATTCCCCCTCAATGATTACGTATATAAGGTTGTTCTATCCCTTCCATGTTTTCACTTTATTCACACACTTCCCTCACATTAAATGTGGGATCTTTGAAATTGGGTTTGTTCATTTCATCGAGGCATAAAAAAATGGTACCGAGTGTTTTGGTTTGTCTTCTAAATGATAGAGGATATTATAATGGTGGATTCCACATCATTGGTGGTGATGACATTTTTATATTTCTGATAATTACCAATTTATCCATTCATATTTATTTAAATATTTTAAAAAATTATATATTGAATTTGGGGTTGTTTTCTATGAATTCTATGATATTAAATTAAGGATTCTTAAGATTCGTAGAAGTGGAAATATTTTAAGAGATCGAGGTGTGTGGATTCTTACTCAGACACTTATATATAAAATCACGTAACCAAAAATGTGAGATTCAAATATAAAAAATATTTTTGTCTTTAAAATAAATTAAATAGTGTTTCGATTTTATTCTAGGAACAAAATGATTTTTTTTTGGAATTTCATTAATGGAAATAAAAACATTTGATTCAATGGCGAGGACGTGGTTTCTTAAAAAAATAAATTTAATTGGGAATGATTATTAAGGGTTACTCTGTTTATCATGGGTTCATTATGTTGTTGGATTTTTCATTAAATTTTATGGGATTAAGGTTGTATTGGGTTTCTTAATTTTTATATAATTTCAGTAATGTTATGAATTTTGTTAATATGTTCTGGTGAAGGAATAAACATGACTTAAGGAAAAATCCAACGTTTTTGTTGGAACTATGTCCATAATGAAAGTTTTAGGTTTCTGAAAACTCTCAATTTTGGGAAGGATCCTAATGAATATTGATAAGGTGAGTTTTAAGAGTGGCCAGTGTACTCAGAAGCTCAATACATCCCGTTTTTTTCTACTCATGGTCTAATGGTTCTGTGAGGTTTTTTAGAACATGTTTTTTCTGTAATTATTGCTTTTTATTATGAAGGATCTCTTTGTATTGTACAAACAAAGTATCTTTTTGAGTTTATTTTATTTGAAATAATGTATGCAATACATGAAAACAAAAATCATTATTCTAAAAGAAGAAGAAATAATTCATCATTGGTTAACTCTAGGTTACAAATATTGTATATCATTTCCAATAGACATACAAAAAAGGAAAGGGGTTATAATTACGCCATATATGGGAAATAATCAAGAGAGATGCATTTTGTGGGCTCTTGAGGCATACTAATTGTAACAAAAGGAATAATTATAAAGGATGAGAAATCGGCATATAATAGTAATAAGATCAACAATAAAAACATGTAAATATGGATATAACCTTTAAATGAAACATTCATAATCATTTCACAAATATTTATCACCATGGTGTCATAAATAAATGGGAGGATTTGTTTAATAATTTAAAAATATCGGTTTTAGAAATCTAGTTTGTGTAAAACTTAATAACCAGTTGTTTACCCAAGGGTTATACTCATTCATTCAGGCATATGGGTCACATTTTAAGTTATTTTGATCCACCAAAACCAAAATTCATTTTTAAATATTTTTTTGTAATGGAAAAGTAAGTATTCCATAATGTAATGTTATTAAAAGTAATAGTTTTCTTCTTTGACATAGGAATGTAACTTATAATTTTAGAATTTTAATAAAATGTGTTAAAATACTAAATATTAATAAAATAACATATTTTAGGTCTTTAACAATATTTAACTTATTGTTATATCATTCTGAAATAAATATTATGTCCCAAAATTTATAAAAACACTATAACTGTATTTTTTAAAATTTTGGAAAACAAGTATTTATAAAAATTACCCTAAATTCACCCAATCATAAATTTGATATCGTGATTTCCAAAAATTATATACATATATTATGATATAAAAAATAAATAAAATGATATTTTTATCATTAAAATATTAAAATCCATATTTATTAAAAATATTTCTTTTATGAAACATCCAAATTTATTACAGTTATAAAAAATTTCCTATGACTATATAAAATTATTTTACCATTTATTATTCCAATTAACTTTTTTCAAAATAATATTTTATTAAAAAAAAATCCTTTATTTATTTTAAAATTTTATATATTTTATATAAAAATTAAAATAGGTTTAATTAGTATCCAAAAATGAAATTATAAAATTCCTCTCAATTAATCATATTTATTAAGGAAAACTATTCTTAAAATGATTTCATTGAATAATTTTATTATTTATACTTAATGTATTATAGTTTATGTAATTAAGACCAAGACATGTAACCCCATATTAATCAAACATTTGACCTGAGAGTAAGTTGTGTGATGATGGTAGCTTCATGGAGTGCGTCAAAAAATATAAAATGAGTTGTAATATCAAGTAAATTGAACTTCTCCCACACACTATTTTGTTCAATATTCCACTTTTTTGAAACTCTTCTTGGGCTTCATCATGGGAAATCCCCAATGATGATACCTCCCACCTATGTTTTAACAAATGGGATTCAAACATCACGTCTCTATTGGTTGAGGTCATCAATTCTACTTTATCTATAAAATATCATATGTCATTACTAATTATATATTCTATTAATAGTGGTAAATTTAATAAACAAGGGTTTACTTTCCAATGATCATATTGACCAATTTACATATAATCGTAGAATCCCATGTCACATTTCCATGTACATCCTATTAATACTACTTCATTCTTTCACTCAAAATTACCTAAATATTCACTTGAGGTAATATTTTTATTTTTATTATATTTTTATTGGTTAAATAATATTTTGTTTCATTTCAATATAATTTCCAGTGGGATCAATTATTCTTGTAGATTGGAGTGATCCTTACTTTCCTATTTTAGTTGTTCTATTTTATATTTTTTGTCCCATTACAATTTTGTTCAATTTTAATGGGTTTAATATATGACTATTTTAACTATCAATATTTGTAAGATAATATATTTTTGAAAAATCCTTTTTTCAGACTTGTTTATAATTAAAAAAAATATGTAGTAAAAACAAATCATATTTAAGTTTTGGGTAATTACATTCACCCCCTAAAGAAATTATATCCCCAAAATGTCAACAAATTTTATCATTTGAGAAAAGGTGAGGGTAATTCTGTATCAATAACTCTTTTGATTACCATTTCACTTCACCGTATTTATGGTTCAACCACAACACATTAATGAGGTGAGTAGTCTTTTTGCGTATAACAGTGCCTCTACAATCAAAGATCTACACCAAAATCTTCTTATAATAGTGGTGATGTTCTAGTTATACCGCATCTAGATTCAGTACAATTGAGTGATTTGGTATATACTTCCTCAATAAAGATACAAGGAATAAATCATTAACATGAGATATACATAGTAGAAGTACAAGCTGATAGTCCTCTACTCCAATGTGATATAGGATTTAATATGGGACAATATAATTATGTGTATACTTCCCTTTCATCCCACATTTAATGAATCTATTCCCTAGTGATATTAAAAATAAATATTTGTCACCAACATAAAATGCCATGTCCCTTTAATGGTTATCATCATAGCCCGGATATTGACTCTAATCATTATATATATATATATATATATATTTGGATGTTATGAACCTTTTTTATCATCTCTTTCGCATTTTTGGGCCAATAAAATTGCTTATCACCATCTATATCAAAAAAAGTAGTATTTCAACATTGCTTTCAATATGAAGCTTCATATGGTACAATTTTAAAACTCATGTGGAAGATATTTATGTATGAAAAATTAACTAATCTGTGGTATTGATACCATCCACTAGTAAATTTCAGTGAGCATGTTATAAGCATGTCTTCAATTGTATGAATATTCCTTCTATATTGGCCATCTATTTGGGGGTGATTTTCCATAGTAAAATTAAATTCCGTATTCGTATCATGTAGAAATATTCTATATAATTTATATTTGAACCTTTAATAATTATCAAAATTGATAAAAATTTGTTCCACATATAGTGTTTCCACTTCCTCTATGTATATCATGGTAATTCAGATGAGAGATAAATCTTCCCAGATTGTGATGAAATGGGAATACATGGTTTGATGATCTATTATAACCCATTTCACATTATTTATTTTTTATTTTCATGAGATATCCAAGATGAAATCCATAGTGTTATTATCCCACATCCATGTTTTTATGGGTAGTGGTTGTCATACCCCTTTAGAGAGTTAGTGCTCTGTCATCACTTGTTGACATAATAAGTACCTTATTGTGTAGTCAGAAATAACTATTTCTATATTATCCCTCCAATAATGATAATAAAAGTCCAAATATATTTTAGTTTATCAAGTAATTATAGATAATATAGATCTATAAGATTTATCCATCATCTCCTTCTTTATCTCTGGGATAGATAGGACATGTATCCTTGTACAAAATTTTAGCACAATCTTTTGATCAATATTTAACTCAAAAACATCCCATTCTTCATAGCCTCTATATTAAATTATAATAAATGATCTTATCTTGGTGATTTTATTATCTTCACTTGTAATGATTGTTAAGAAATCATTTGGGATAGGGTTAATTATTTCCCTTCCCATAAGATTACCACATCCAGTTTTAATAGGTCTATGATTGAAGGATCCCCTTGAATCCTCATAATTTTAAGAACAAAAGGTACTTTCCTACACAATGCATCTGTGAGTCAATTTTCTCTTCCAAGGTGATAATGAATTGAGAAATTATAGTCTTTCAGAATAACTAACCATCTCTTGTCTCTTGTTGAATTCATTATCTGTGAAAATATACTTCAAACATTGGAGGTCAGTTTATATATCACATTTCTCCACATAAAGATTTTTCTTCCATATTTTGGGAGTAAAATTTACAAGATATATCTCCATGTCATGCGTAGTATATTTCTACATATGAGGATTTAATTTTTAGGATACATAAGAAATCACTAATTCTTTTTCTGTGAGGACACACCCAATCTCTTCCAAGGATTCATCACTCTCAAGTACAAATCCATCACTGATTGTGAGTATAGTTAACATAGGTGTAGTTAACAACATCTTCTTCCATGCTAGGACACTTTATTCACAATCCTTTGTCCATATTAAATTATCCCCTTCGAGATATCTTTGATTTTGTATTAGTAAGTCAGGATTGTTTTTCCCAATCCTATTATAATATCGTGATCATATAAGGAAAATATGAATCTAAAAAACTATTGAAGGAAATGGACACTCATCTACAACCTTATTTTCATGTGTATATTGATATTACTTCATTGGATATAATGTTCCCCTATAATTAATCTTTTTGTAACTATAATTCACATTTTCTAAATTTCTAAAATAACTTCACCTTCTTCATAGTTATCAATACAACGCTTACATGATCCTCATGTTCATAATGATTTTTGTATTATAATTTTATTTTCAATAAAACTATAATGAATTTATCAAGGTAATCATTAATGACTCTATTAACCATATCCCTAAATATTTAATGAAAAATATCCAAGATAAAGAGCATAAAAACAAACCCATATTGTCTATATCATGTTCAAAAGGGATTCTTTAGTATTACTTATTTTCTCACCATCAATTCATGATAACAATATCAATGATAAATTATAGAGAAGAATTGATCCCCATTAAAATGGTAAAATGCGTAATCAATCCTAGTAGAAAGGGTAATTTATATTGACTTTGATCCATTTAAGTTATCAATCATCATTGCAAATCCGCATTCATCCACCCTTCTTCTTTAAAATGATATCATATTCTCTCTATGGAGGCACACTTGGTTAGATAAATCCCTTTTCCAGGAGATCCTTAAGTTGTTTATTTAATATCTCTAACTCCTTATTTTACATTATATATAGGGTCATGGATATTATCATGTCTCTAGTTATGAGTCCAATGGATAAATATAAATCTCTTTCTCTGGGTAGTCTAGGTAACAAATCAAGAATTTCTTCAATGTATCTATAAATGATATGAACATTCTCTATCTTTAAACATTCATTTTTTGTATCCCACTTCACTAAGGACCTTTGTAAATAAGGTTGTTTGACAAGATTCAAAAAATATCTTAGGCCTAGATATCACTCTTTTGAAGATGAATGTAGGTTTTCTATTCAATGATGCTAAAATTTCTTTTTCAGGTTTTTGATCTTAGAATTACACATTTAGATACAATACATCCTTATTATAGTGTCTAGTTCCCCCATGATAATTACTACTATATTTTTTATGATATTCTACTCAATAAATTTAATATTACTGTCTCTATACAATGGTTATAATAGGATAATACCTACTAGAGTACTAATGGATATCTCTTCTAATAAAGGATTAGAGATTGATTCTAAATTCTTTGTAAACATTGATGAAATACAGGAATGTGTATAACTATAATAAAAAAATGACTCTCTATCTTTTAGAGGAAAAAACGTTTAAATTCCACATCATCATTTGGAGCCTCCAATTCAGATATCATGATAGGATAAACATGCCCTTTATCCTATTCCCTAGGTTTAGGTTGACATTTTTCTCTTCTATTATATTCAAATTTGATCATTTATTAGAAAATAGCCCAAGAATTCCACACATAAAGCATTGAAATTATAGTTGAGCTTGCATCATTATCCCAATATTGTTACTGTTGAGATGTTGAGGGTTCACCTCAACAATATAGTTTTGATCAATATCGAATTATATACCATAAATATTTAACATTACACTACCATGTAAGTGGTTACCCCAAATGCTTCATCAAATATATGCATCGTATAGGAATTTTCACATTCTTTCCCCCTCTATTTGATCCAAAATCCCCCTATTTTTTGGCCCATTTTCACTTCTTTTCAATCAATCGTTATGACCACTGGGTCTTACCTAACAATTATTCGTCCATAATAAAACTTTGAACCTTATCTTCATAGTTTTTATAGTCATGATTTATTATATTCCTCCACTGACCGGGTTTAATTCCACTGATGAATATATCAAACTTTCCCATAGGATATATAATGAAGCAAGAGGTGTATCGATTATGTCATTTAATGTTAATATATTATAATACCAATAATTTTTAAATAGTGTGTAAAGAACAAATAGTATTTTTAGTTAATATTAAACTAAGAAAACTATTTTGATGAATTAAGGGATTGTTGAATTAATTAATATTGTAATAAATTATTATTATTATTAATAAAATATTTTCTATTTAATATAAATGATCATATAATTTTATGAATGAAAATGTATATTTTATTAAGGTTTAAATGCATTTTTTGTCAAAACCCATGAATTTTCTATAAATTTCTATTTTTATTTTACAAGTAGAAATTATCATATTTATAAAATTATTTAGAAAGTATTAATATTATTTTTTGAATCAAGACATTGAAATTATCCAATAGCAATTGTTTCATAATTTTCTGAGAAAGACGAATTTTAGTGTAAAAAATTAAATACAATTTAAATATATAATGTGTTTTTCGACATCATAATGACCCAATAGTGATGTAATAATATAATATAAACATTATGTTCTGACAATATTTGTTTTTCCATTAAAATAATGTGACTTTTTGGTTTTTTTATCAATTTTACAAATCTCTAGTGGCCCCTTCAATGATTTTAGAACATTTTTTCTTTTTTAATTATTTTCCTTGATAGTGTGATTCAAATCCACATGAGCAACACTATTATTTTTAGAATTTCGACTATAGGACCTATAAAATATTTTTTTCCACTCCCATTTTGGAAAAACCATGGGAAAAACCATGGTCTGGTTTCTGGTATTGATTAGTTTAATGTGAGGTGTCCCAAACATAAATAATAAAGAATTCCCTCTCCTTTCCTATATAATCCCAACCAAGATCCCACTTCCTATTTACTCATAGATTTTGGAGTTTGACCAACCCGATAATTCCTTTCTCTAGAATCATCCCAAGGTTCCCCAAGCTCCTAAGAAGTATCTCTCAAGCCTCACCAATGCCTTTGGGATCACACTTCCAGGTAATGGATTCCTTCCTTTCTCATTTTTTTCCAATTTTCATTAAGTTGTTATGCCATTTTTTTCAATTACAAATGTTGGGGTATAATTTATCTCCTCCCCCATACATCCCTCTTTATGTTTGGATTTTGGGAGACCCCTTTATCTCTCATTAATGGCTCCCACATACACCCATCACCATACCGAAATTCCATGAGGGATTTCTCTCTCCTCTTTTACATCCAGGTAATTCTTTTTAATTATACATCTACATTCCATTAAGTTTGATGGGACATGTTTCAATATTCCCCCCTTACTGTCCATTCCATGTAAATATGATGAGACACCCATTTCCATCTCATAAACCATTTTTTATGAGTTCTTATTTCACGTCGTTATGCTACTGAAATTGAACTACTATTTTCCAAGCCAATGTCATTATGTAGTGAATACCATGACCATTTATCGATCAAGGGTATTCACTATTCTAAACATTTAATTATTTATTTTAATGCTTCATGTAAATATTCCACATCCCTTTATTGTGGATAAATTATGATGATTGATTTCATGTTGTATGTTCCATGTGGCACACTTATGCATGAAATGAAATGTTTAAAGAGGGTGTGTCCTGATAGCACTCCAATGCATTGGGTAAAGTATAGTTTCATGATATGTAAATTGAAATGGGTGTTGAATCATGATAATTCAAGTGAAACTAGGTTTTAATCCTGCTTCATGTGCAATTAGGGTTTACTCATCCTCCATGTGCAATGAGCCTTGGCTCATTATAATTCCATTTTAAGTGTTGTTGACATATTTCCATGTTTTGGTTATCATTCTTTATCATGCCTTTATGTTCATGTTTCTCTTGTTCTCTATTCATATTCATGTTTCCTATCATTTATTGTATTCCTTATGTTATTCCATGTTTATTCCCTTACTGAGCATTATAGCTCACAATTTTCTTTTTCATGTCCTCAGGTTATATCACGCAATAATTTGTACGAGGGAATGTAGTGGGTATGTAAAAGAAGTTATCAATAAAGATGTTTTGTGTTTTATGTTCAAAACTATTATATAATGTTTTTAATCCCTAAAGAAACTAGACCTCTCGATCTTCTATCTTGTATCAAGTAAATATTTTATGTAACAAATCATGTTTCAGTGTGTAATAAAGAGCAGGGTTGTTATTCACCATGTATGGATTATACACTCTATGTAACCCAATTTTCAATAAACATGAATTCTTCATCAACTATTATTTTATTGTAATTATAATATGTTTTCCTTGATAATATTTTACTATGGTGTGTGCTTGAACTTCCATAGTTATGCCACCCAGACGTCCTCTGGTTGTGCCCTATGTTTTAGGTGACGACAAGTATCTAGAAAGTATAGGTTAGTTACTACCATCAGATCCACTCGTTGTGAACATTCTAGCACAAGATATTATACCAGACACAGGTGTTGATGTATTTTTCTGTGAAGGATTTATGAGGATGATAAATACATTTCAAGGAGGACCACATCCTTTCCTAACTATGGAGGAGTTTATGAAGCTATTCCTACAACAGTATCCTCCCACTTTTTCATGGGATGGAGGACCAAAAGCTTTAGAGTCATGGTTCGAGGCCATGCTTTCTATCATTGATCATCTTGATATTCCTCCGTACAGGGGGGTGAAGTTCAATATGTAAATGCAACGTGATTCCACCAATATTTGCTGGGATGTTCTCTCACAGGTAAGAAATAATCGGGATATGACTTGGAAATAGTTCTAATGGACCTTCTATAATTACATATACCCTAAGAAGTTCAGGGCCGATTGAGCCTGAGAGTTCATGAATTTGGAGTAGGGTTCTCTTTTAGTGATGGATTACTCTTCTTGTTTATTAGAGCATCAGTGATTCACACCTATTTTGGGAGATTACATGTTGTCTTTGTCTTTGTGGATTTAAGATGGTCTCATGTATCAAATCCGATCATAGGTGAATTTCTTCAAGATGACTATGGTTACTATTTTAGTAAACCTGGCACTAATTGCTGAGCGCAATCTAAGAGATTTGTGAGTTGTGAGCTAGGGTGGTTCATCTCCCAGGTATGGTACTCCTACGTAAGATAGTAGGAAGTGTCGTAGGGAGCCTTCACATAGTTATTCTAGAAGCAGAGATATATCTATAGGTATCCATGATAGGTTCTACCTACGTGGGAAGAGTTGGAACATGAGACCTCATTACCCAAGAAACCCATTTGAGTACCAAGCTTGTGGAAAGATGGGTCATCATCATCATTTTTTCAAATTTTTCACACTAGAATCTCGTTAGAGGTTATTAATAATGATTCCATGTTTAGGAGCAGGACCACCAATTCATCCTCAATGAGGGATCCAATGTTTGTCAAGCCATTCAGGCCGTGGAGGTGGTCGTGGCCATTGTTTCTAGATGGCAGGCAGGTATTTAGCAACATCAGGGTGGATCAACACAGGGTAGTTAGGTTGGGTCATAGGGCCACTGTTCTACACCAACTTTTGTAGTGGAGCAGTCCTAGTAAAAGTAGGATAACGGATCCCCTACTATTAGAGGTATGATTCTAGTTTCCTCAGAATTAGATTTATCCCTTTTTGATACCAGATATTCCATAGTTTTATATTCCTTGTCATGGTGGAGAGCCTTGGGCTCTATCTCTTTTCTTCTAATGATGTTATGAAACTAGAAACTATGATGGGGTGTAGTAATGAAAGTGTATGTATGTGAAAGGAGTTCCCTCTTGAGGTTGGTGGGTGTTTCTTATTTTGGGACCTCTATGTCCTAGAGATGACAGGATTTGATTTCATTTTAGAATTGACTGGATGGTCTCCGTTCATGCCTTTTTTCACTACAATAGCCATAGGGTGAGTTTCACATCACCATAAGGTAGGTATTTTCAACACAATGGTGAATTTGATGAAGAGTATAGAAGATCTAGACCCGAGCATCATGGGTTGGGTGGAATTAAAGCCCATATTGTAAGTTTAAATCTGAATGACCATGGGACTTCTCAGGTGGAATTTCCACCCATGGTGGATTATTTTAGAGATGAAAATCTATACCCCTTTTAGGTTTACCTTCATATAGAGATGTATATATCCCAATTTTATGTGTTCTAGGAGTAGAACCGGTGTCCATTCATCTTTATTGGATTGATACACCATAGTTGCAGGAGCTCACGAAACAGTTGGAGGAGTTATGGAATAAGGGTTTTATCAAACCTAGTATGTCTCCATGGGGTCTTCTAGTCCATTTTGCAAAGATGGGGGATTGAACACTCAGAAATTGTGTGGATTATCTGAAGCTAAACAAATTGAAGATCAAGAACCAATGTCCTTTTCCAAGGATTGATGACCTATTTGATCAGTTTCGAGGAGACTGAGTGTTTTTTATGATTGTCATGAGATCATATTATCATCAGTTGTGTGTCAGACCTTCAGATAAACCTCTCTCATCTATTCAGAGTTGGTATGGTTTATATGAGTATTTTGATATGTTGTTCGATCTCATGAATGCATGGAAAGTTTTCAGGGAACTGATGAACTGATTCATCCATCCCAACATGGATTATTTTGTGGTAGTCTTCATGGGTGAAATCTTGGTGTACTCTCACACTTGACAAGACTATTATACCAATATTGAGATATTTTTATGTATACTAAGAGAGAAATAGTTATTTTCTATGATCTCAAAATTACACTTTTGTATGGACCAGGCTCACTTCTTGGGTCATATTATCTCAATGATAAGAGTATTAGTATACCTAGAGAAAGTGGGAGAATTAGTTTCATAGGAGTATTCGATAAATTTCTTTGAGGTACACTATTTTCTTGGTATGGATGGTTAATACAGGCGCATCATACATGAATTTACATGCTTATCATCACCACTGAAGGGCCTGACAAAGAAGGGTGCAAATTACTTGTGGAAAGATTCATGTAATTCATCCTTCGAAGAGCTGAAAGGGAAATTGACTTCCACACCGATACAAATTTTTTTGGAGAAGGTAATGAGTTACAACAATTACTATGATGTGTTATGTATCATTCTAGGAACAGTGCTTAGTTAGGGGGGAGGACTTGTTACATACGGGACATGGTAGTTGAGTCCACATGAGAGGAATTAACTGATACATGATCTCAAGTTAGCTGCAGTTGTGCATTCTTTACACTATTGGAGATATTATCATTGGGTAGAGCATTTGATTTTATTCACTAACCATAATATTCTCAAGTATATCTTTACTCAGCGTGATCTGAATTTGAGATAGAGAAGGTGGGTTGAGTACCATCAGTTTTTTGACATTGTACTTTCTTACACGTCTGTAATGGAAACGTAGTGGATGATGCGTTGAAAAGAATGACTCAAATATATGAAATTCAAGAGGCTAGTAGTGATTGGATGCTTATGGATCTATTCTCTAATATGAAATTGAATGTTCATGACAGACTGGGAAGGCATTTCTTTCTTCTACAGTTGATACATCTACTCTACTGGATCGAGTAAGAATGAGATAGCTATTTGATTACAAAGGCCTAGTAATATGGGAGAGTGTGTCAATAGAGGTCCCAAATCCTAGGTGGACCATTGATTAGGATTAGGGATTCCATTTTCATGGGCATGTATGGGTGTCAGCAGAAATACACAAGAAGATATTGTAGGATTTTCATTCCTCTCTTTGGGTAGTTCATCCCGGTGTCACCAAGATGTATCAAGATGTGCACCATTTGTATTGGTGGCCAGGTATAAAGAGGGATGTAGAATGTTTTTTTTGAGATGTTACACATTTTAGACGGTGAAGGTAGGGAATCATCATCCAACAATGCTTTTACAACAATTACCCATTCATGAGTGGAAGTGGAATGATGTTGTGTTGTATTTCATGATGGGTTGTCGAGGTCTCCGTGAGGAAATGATGTGGTTTGGGATGTTTTTGAATGACTCAAAAAGTTTAAACATTTCATTATTATTAAGGAAACCCTCAATGTTGATGATCTTGGAAGGTTTTACATCTGATAGATTGTACATTTTCATGGGGTTCTGTACACTATCAGTTCTGACAGAGATGACCGGTTTACATTACATGTCTGGAAGGGACTATAAAGGGATTTGGCTACAGAAGTACATTTGAGTACATCTTTCCATCACCAGACATATGGATAGTCTGGGAACAAAATTAATGTTTTTGAGTACATTCTTAGAGAATGAGTCCATGATTTCAAGGGTTCTTGGGAGATACCGAAACAACTAGTGGAGTTTTCCTACTATCGTTGTTTTCAGTTGATGTTTCAGATAGCTCTTTATGAGGATTTGTATTGGATGTCCATGTTGATCACCAGTATGTTGGCTGGAGGTAGGATTAAAATCTATGTTGGGACATCATCTTGTCTAGGAGACCACTGAGCAGGTGGATTTGATTCCGAATAGGATGGCTACTGTACAGTCTCAACAAAAATCATATGTTGATCGACAAAGATAACCTCTGATGTTTAGTTCATAGATCAGTTTTTCATGTGTGTCACACTGAGCTTGGGACATAGGAGGATAAGGTGAGAGTTGATGATTTAATAGAGATACATTGGGCCATTTGAGGTTTTAGAGAAAGTCATGTTTGTTACCTATCATGTGTAGATACCTTAGAGTTGTCAGGCTATGCACAACCTCTTTCATGTGTCTTACCTACCGTGTTACGTTTCTGAACCATCTCATGTTTTTTAAATTGAGGAGGTCGATTTAGAAGTGGATTCATTCCTTGAATAACATCCTACTCTGATTGTGGATCACATTACGATGGTTCTTCGTGGTCATTTTGTTCCTCTAGTATGGGTGTTATGGCAGGAAAGGTGAATATAGGAAGGGACATGGGAGGGGGCCGATGTTTGATCATAGTGGATGGATTTGTTTGACGTTTCTTCTTAAACACCCATTTAAGATCAATTCAGGGAATAATTTCATTAAGGTGGACGTTTGAATGATTTGGGATCTCTTTTTCAGCTATGGATCATTATCCTATATTTTTTTGAGGAAAAGGATGAAATAGGAAAATATTTGAGTACATGCCATGTAATTTTCAGTATATTCCCTGTACCCAGTTGCTGCATGTAGCATTGTACTGGTCATTTAACGTCTGAGTATAGATCCTTGTAGGTGACCGGACAGACCGCCTAAAACGGGGGCCAGTTGAGGTGAGTACACAATGTGAGCATTAAATTAACACAATGTGAAATTTTCATTTTATTTAATTAATCAGATAGGTGTTATATATCATCTCTAGAAACCTCTTTTCTCCACTTTTTTCACACATGAGAGTGACATATGTATAAAGAACATTGACCTCCTCTTGTTCCTCCATCCGAGGTTTGATTGAGAAGACACTAGGTGCATTGGATTCCCTCTAGTTAGATCTATATTTCCCTAGAGACACTATTATTGATTTATCCACCCCCTTGATATAACCATAATTGAATTTTATTAACCTTTTAATAGATCTATGTCATTATCTACCGATTCAAGGGCCATCATTCAACTATAGTTATCTCCTGACATCGACATAAGTGTTTTGGGCCTTGCTTTTGTTGATTTTGGATTATATACGTTTAAAGTGATGAATACCAATTTTTGGGGTGTTCCGTATTTTGTATTTTAGAACTATTATATATCTTCAATGGTGTAACTGAATGAAAATGTGTTTAGAATATGTGTAAGGTTCGATTTGATTTTTACGAGACAACCATGGGTGTTTTTCCCTATTTTGACTATTTTGGCGCATTTATCCTAGGTTGATTATGAAACATAACTTGATTTCCATGCCCTAATTTCTTTAGGATGGATTTGATTAATTATTTTAATTTCATGTGTTATGCTTGAGAATTTTATCC
Organism: Viscum album; assembly: GCA_963277665.1. Classification (NCBI taxonomy): domain Eukaryota; kingdom Viridiplantae; phylum Streptophyta; class Magnoliopsida; order Santalales; family Viscaceae; genus Viscum; species Viscum album. Next base: position 1,431,353,288 of record OY728152.1, read on the forward strand.
ATATAGTAGTTATAGAATACTTGTGTTTCCTTGATATGATATATGAGTTTATCTTCTAATTAACCGTGGTAAATTTTGCCCAAGAAAATTGTGGGGGTTTCCATGTTTATTTAAATTGGACCGTGGGGGAATTGGTGTATATTTTGACCCAAGGGCTATTTAGTGTGATAGCTACATTGATGTCATTTGTCAATATTTATACTATGTTGTCCCAGGGTGTATTGATAGTGACAGCTTCCTGGAGGCCGTGTATAAATTATTGATTCTATTTAGATGAGGGATATTGACCATGAGAGCTACTAATGGGGTCATTATCATTACTTTATTTTATTTGGTACCATAGGGGTTCGATCATGAGAGAATTACTAGAGGGGTAGTTTATAATAAATGAATAATTGTGTTGAGTCTTCCATTAAAAAGCATAAGCTTGGACTTAGTATTACATGGATGTTTAGATGGTCTTTTGAGACTTCTGTTGTAACTATTATTCAAGGAGAAACAAATATTAGGCTAGATCCAGATGTTAAATTATTCAACAGTTTGAATAATTTTACAAATGATAAATTAATGTTATTGAAAACTGTAGGATTGTTAACTTCTGAGTAAATCCTAGTTAATTCCTTAATTCCTTAATATCATCTTCTATGTATTTTCAATGACTATTAGGCATGTATCTTTTGGTTTCTTCCTACTATAATTCATCTCACACCCTTTTTGGGTCAATATTGTGGTCCTAAAAGGATTATATGTCTGAAAGTATGGATAACGGAATGTGTCCTTCTTCATCAAGTACTTGATTGTTGTTGTAGTTGGAGAGCATGGGACCATGTTGAGCCTTGTGATGCTGTTGGTTTTTTTTGGTTTATGTGCATGATTTGGGCACTATATTTTCATCATTATGACTTGTTTGGAATGTTTCATTAATAAAAGTGATATGAATCATTATATATGCTCCATTTGTTATCTAACTAACATTCTTCTGTTATTTAATTTTGTTATATGGTATTATTGCTTCTTTTATTTATTATTATCGTTTATTCTACTATGTATACACTACCAAGGAGGTTGTAGTTTCCCCATTATTAGACCTTGTCCCTCGATACTATTCGGTAACCTCTTGCGTTTGGGGAAATACGATTGTGGTTATGTGACCAACTGTCTTTTGGGCACCTCTTGGTGGTACTCAGAATTAGTTCATTATGTTGGTCTTCCTTTATTTTTATTAATTGTTTATCATGTGAAGTGGGTTTATGAATTTTCCCCTTGTATAGATAGTTTAATTAAAATTAAGAATTATTATTGAACCGTTTTGTGATCAATAAGTGGGGGCTATGAAATGTGAGGTATGTTATTGATTTATTTTCATTTTATTGATATTTTGATTTTTATTGGCGAACTGCCCATTGAAAATTATGGTTGTTGGGGGTCCTTGTATGGGAATAGAATGGTTTTTAGAAGAATTTTCATTTCTTATTGAAATATTATTTAAGAAAATTGTTAACCACATATATTCGGCTAACAAATGGACACCCCATGATCATATTGTTTTATGATAACACCTAAATTAAAAAGGTGAATTTAAAGGAGGGATTCCTTGTTAAATCTGAATATGTTTTGTCTGGTTCTGTTTGGTGATGTGGTTGTCTGTATGTTTTTTGTAATGGGGGTCGGTTTTTTTATATGTTGACAATATTATTTGTTGTTGGTTGAGGTTGTGAGTTTGGATTTTCTTATTGTAATAGTGGATTGGAAAAGATGAATTTAAATAAGGTATATAGTAATTTTAATAGGTGTTTATCCATTGATAACATGCTTAAATATCCACCCCATATCTAGATATCATTGTGTGATGTGTCTTTAATGTGAAGTGGGTTTATTTTCCATTATTTTTACAGTGTTTCTTATTTTGTTTTGTGTTTATTAGTTTCTAGGGTAGTGATGGAATAAAGAAATGATTATGTAATAAATGTTGGAATGTTTTTGGATGGTAAGGTTAATGAAATGTAAATGGTTAAATGAATTAGTTGAAAATGTGAAATGGGTTTTTGGATTATTGAGTGGTGTTGTGCATTTATAAGTGGCATTAAATTTTATGGTGTTGTAAGTTGTCCAGTTTTTTGTAAAAGTATTCATTTGGAGTGACTGTTTTTTATTATTTATATATATATTCTTGTATTTTCTTTGTGATTTCTATACACACCACTCTAATGTTGAGTTATAAATGTTGAACCCACCCCCATCATCATAGGGACTAGGTGTTTTTTCCAAAATCCTAGTGGGATGATGGATCGATGGCCCCAAAATCTACTATGCCCCCTCTTCCAGGTGATAATGGAATAAGTTTCCTCGAAAATGATGTAATGAGAAGTGGTGTCCTAGATATCTTTGGGCTGCATTGTGAGGATATTTCCTAGGTGTCTTCAATATGATTTGGTATGTTCTTTTCTAGGTGACTTTGAGAGGAGATGGGATATATCCTGATGTCGAGGTTTGTGCGAGCGGGATGTGTTTTGAGGCCCGGGATATTGTGGATGGGTTGTACTGTGAGCCCAAGGTGTGCACATGTGACATGTTATGCGGAATATTCCCAAGAGTTGGGAGCACCATGACATTTTTCCTTAGGTTTTGAGTGTGGATAATTAGTGTAAAAGTGGTGTAGCGTACCATATCAGCTATATTCGTAATATTATGTTATGTGATTTGAGTTACTTAGTGAGATTTCCTTAGTGAAGTTCGTTTTCATTAGTATACATGTTTAGGTGGTGTTTGGTTCTTTAGTTTTCTCATTGGGGAATTAGTATGCATCTTTAAAATGTTCATGAGGGAATTTGGTTTTCCTTATAAGTATATATATATTCTTACCCTACAAATATAAAAAAACTGGTTTATTGGAATATTTTTCAGATCGTACTGAGACATACTATCTCATATCCTTGATTGATGTTATGATTCTTATTATCTTTACTTTTAGTATTTACATTGGAGACATTTTTATTTTGTACCAGACCTATTTTACACATGTATGTATGATGGTTTTGGATTTTTCTATCTTCTATCTGGGAGTTTTTTTGGTATGATCCATCATATCTCCCGATCATGTTTCTTAGAAATAGTAATTCCTCCCATTTTGTGATATTTATAAACCCTTTATTCTAGTCACCATCATGGGGACTAATAGAGGTGGTACTTTGTGATCATTATCTCTATTTCTTCATTGCAACCCTAGAATGGTATCATTGGATGGAGGGGTCATTACAGAATGGTATCAAAGGCGATGTTTGAGATATTGGATGGAGTTTAGTGTTATTAAAATTGATATTTCATGGGATGGTATGGAAAAAGTTCCATTTGACCTTGGGTCAAGACATAGGCCAAGAAGATCAACTAGGAAAAGAGATTTTAAGGCCCCAATGATCCATTATAGTGGCTCTAATCACATTGAAATACCATGTGGGGTTGACCTAATTGCAAGGTAGAGACCAAGTAATGGTGTATGAATAATAATTACTTGTGTTTTTAATTGAATTAGGATAAATTGGAAAGAGTGAAATGGGTAATAAAATGAATGTACTAAGTCAAAATAAATATATATGTGGATTCAATATGACTCGGGCTTAGGAAATCATTGTTTACCATTCAGTTTTGGATCCTCGTCTTTGTTTTCAATGTCTCCAAGGTAGTGGTGGATCATTATACATATCCAATTGATCTTAGTAGTGTTTATCTAGTTGAGTAATATGACTTGTGGTAGAGAGTACATTGCGTTATTTCGAACCATAATCATTTGGAAAGTATGAGGGTCTTGATTCAAACGTAGATATGTAGAGTTGAATAGTAGAGGTAGAGATATCATTGAGTTTACATGTACCCTAAAAAATACTAGTTCCCTTTTACAGTCATGTTGATATTGGGTGTTGTGCTTCAGGGGTACATGATGTATTTGGGTGAATGGATAGAGAGAAACATTCTATGGGTTGGATTCTAGAAGGAGTTATGGGAGGAGTTCATTTTAAAAACCACGAAGTCTGAGAATATGTAGAAGATAATATCTCTTCAGTATGGTAGTATATCTATGCAGGAGTTGTGTATTATGTTCAAGGACCACTAAAAAATTTTCCCAGATCATTTTCCAAATGAAGAGTCTCGTGCGATATGTCTTGAAGAGTCACTCTGTCCCTCTACCCTTTTTTTTCCTTTGACATTGAAATTTTTATAGAGGTTCATATGAAGGATTAGGGTATCATTTGGATACACCCTTGAGGAGGTTAACCGTGGTAGAGGAGTCAGCAGATTCCTTCGAGATTTAGTAATTTTAGTGGAAGGTCTTAGGCATCAGGACCATCGAGGTTTTAACCAGTACTAATTTGACATTGTAAGATTCCCTTTCAACATTTTGGTATATGTGCCTTTATTTTGGGACTTTGGATTATATTTTTCTTCAATGTGGTTTTATTCCTTCTTTAGAATAAGTTCTTGTTGGATGTTGGAACATAGTTTTGTGGAGGTATATAGGTAATCATCATCTATAGCATTAGTTTCTATTGAGATAGTTTGAACAATAGGGATAATAGGATTTTTCTCTACTGAGGGGAGAGGGAAGAGTTAGAGGCGACCTCAAGATATCCCTCACAGCTAGAGATCATGACCCCAACATTGTCATTGAGGTGGTCATTAGTAGATAATTAGAGGAGTTGGGTGTTTATTATTTCACGCAGTGGACACAGTAGTTTCTGCAGGGATATAGATCGTCCGAGGTACGATCAGTTCGTTCAGTACCCTTTTGTGTACATTGTTTTATTTTTCATCCTTTCACTCAATTTTTGACCCACTCAATCCAATTATCTTAGACTAGATATAGATAGGTTTATGATTCCCCTGATGTTGACTATTCCCGTTGGAGGCCAGACCAGCTTGTTCGATGTGTGTCAGGGTTTTGATTAATGATGGGACCACCTCTATCCTCTGTGGATATTTTCTTTATACAAATGTAGCCATATGATTTCGATCTCATCATTTACTGGTTTTATTATGTGTGGGATTTTATCAACTACTTCTATATGAGGTTATTTGTTTCTGATGTGGATGGCCATCATGTGGTTTTCATTTGTTAGTGGGTTTTTCATGTGGGAAGTCAGCGTGGGGAGCCCCTTCTTTCCTTCATGGATGATCTATCTATGGAATTTTAGGATGTATAAATGGTGAATATTCCATAGGTCATTGGGTCATTTCTTGATGTTTTCCGAATGTTGGAAGTGATTATACCCCCTCGACATGTTGTTGTTAAAGATAGACTTACTACCCCATGCTTCTCCAATTTTGATGGATCCATATTGGATGGAACCATATTTATCACAGGAGTTTAGGATTTAGATCGATGATCTATTGTAGATGGGATTTATCTAGTCCCGTGTTATATTATTGTGTGCTCTAGTGTTGTTCTCATAGAGGTAGAACGATTTTATGAGGTTGTGCATAGACTATCAAAGGATGATTCATGTGATGATCATGAACCATTACCCTCTTTAATCATATAAAACATTTTACACTAGTTTAGATGGGAAATATGGTTTTCTATGATTGAGCTGCTATCTGGATATCACCAGTTGAGGTTAAAGGAGAGAGATAAACGGAAAACCTCCTTCAGATGCCGGTTTGGGAACATTGAGTTTCTAATCATTCCTTCCGTTATGAAGAATACATCATCTATAATAATGGGTATTATAAACTCCATTTTATATGATTTTTGAAATTGATTTTTCATTGTATTCATATATGATAAATAAATATACATGAAATTAGTGGAGGATCATGTTGAGCATCTCATAAATCATAGGAATTTTCTTCAACACCACTAACTCTCTGGAAATATGCCCAAGTATACGTTCGAGACATGATATGTGCATTTCACTAGGCATGGGTTGTCTTATAAAAGTGTGGAAATAGACCTGTCAATAGACAATGTAGTATTTTATCAGGAAGAACCCAATATTTTGGAATAGGTTCATAGTTTTCTTAGTCTCATATAATATTATCAGATATTTGTACCCTGATTCTTTCGAGTTTCATCCCAAATGGTAGTTGTGACCATGAAATGAAATTCTCTTTTGTGGAGTGATTAATATTATTTATCATTCAGGTACCTAAAGGGAACGTTGGTTAGTGACCCAGTTCTCTTGTTTACTGGTCATTGAGTAATTTTTGAACATTTTTTAGGATTATCATATAGGTTTGGGGTGTGTCATGATGCAATAGAGTGAATTGATCACTTATTGGTCTATGTAGTTGCCTTCTTATGAGCATAACTACAACACCCATTATCTAGAGTTAGCATTAGTTGTGTTTGTGATGATTTTGTTGTCACGACCCGTCCTCGGAGCCCGTGCCGTGACTGCCCCAAGCCCGCCTTCCATAGGCCTGGGGCTGGCGACTAGCACCAAGGCGTAATTCTCGGTCAAAAGGGAAGGAATTTCCTTTGTATAGTAAACAAACACCACAGAGCAAGCAAGTAGAAGTAACACTACGTAAAAACTGGGTACAACAGTAAGTGCGGTAATGTAAGTGGGCCAGAATACAATCCCAAACTGAAATTAAAGTACAACTGAAAGAGAATACAACAACTGAAAAGTAAAGCCGTAGGGTCGAGCCGTCCACTGGTATTCCCACCTGAAGTGTGGGTACAGATAGCCTCCACAGCTCCTCAGGTCCATTCATCCGCTCCGAGTATGCCCTGCCCAGTGGTCCACCTCCAGTTACTGACCTACTCCTCGTGCCTCAACCACTATTCAGTAGGGACCCCGAGACCCCTGAAGGTCTCCCAGAATCCACAAAGGATAAACCACAAAGGAAAGATAAAATCACGAAGTAACATCTGACATTACTTATGTATTTGCCCATACATATACCTAAGTCTTCAATTCTCATTCGGCTCCAACATCTGAGCTCAAGTACAACCCCGTCCACACAAGAAATCAAAAGCCGATCCACATAGGAAAACACATCCCAATCCACACAGGAAAGCATAACGTAATCCACACAGGATATCAAGTCAGTCTTATCGAAGATAATGATTGAATGTTAAGATTCAGCTCACACATGTATACATCTTTGTAAGATGATAGAGATGATCAGATATTTCCACTGATTCATCTACGTCGTAGGACCCACAACGGATCGATAGGTACTAACCCCCGCAATGACCCACACAGGATCGATAGGTAACTAACCCCCACAATGACCCACATAGGATCGGACCCACATAGGATCTATAAGCGCTGGCCCACACAAGACTGCTAAGCACTGACCCACACAGGATCTGACCCACATTGGATCGGTAGCACGGAATCACATAGGATCGCTGAGTGATGTAGTCGTCACCGTCGAATCCACGGAGGATTTCTGCACAGTCGTCATCGTCGTCGCAGTCGCAGCCAGCTCTAGGGTTCCCGCACACAGCAAGCTCGTTCGGAAGGGTCTGCTCCACGAGCAGAGGGTCTGATACATCAACTGAAACATAGTCCAAAGTTGATGTATCCAACAGTTCAGTATCGTCAACAGGCACTCAGCGTCACATACGGCGCGTCAATCGGACGCCCGGTCTGAGAGTTATTGGTTTTTTCGTCTCAGGGGCCCGGTTGGTTTTTAAGTCAAAACCAACCCGACCGTAATCCACCTGCATCCAAACCTCGATTGGAGTAATCCAAAAGGTCCGTCTCACTAAGAGGAATCCATCAAAGTCGACGGCATGTCAATCGGACGTCCAAAGCTCACGTTATAAGCATTTCCGCTCCAAGGGTCCGGTTGGTTTCATGTACAAACCAACCCAGAAGAACCCAAAGATCTCAAAAACCCTGAGTATAATATACCAAAATGAACATCTCGATCCAAGGATCGCTACGCAACTGACGGTGTGTAGATCGAAGGTCGGTAGCCCATGTTATGGGCAACGGACCGAAAAGTCAGGTATTATGGGGTTTGGGGCCCGGACTGACCCGACCCAAGACCCCCTGGGTCGGCCCGAACTGGGTTGACCCGACCCAGGTCTGGGTCCGGCCCGCTTGGGCACGGCCCAGGCCGACTCGGCTGGCGTGGCCCGGCCTGGCGGTCCGGTCGGGTAGCTCGGTCGTTTCGGCCGAGCGGTGCGGGGCGGCACGCTGCCCCCCCCCCCCCCCCCCGCCAGCACGAAATCGCGGCCCCATGGGGGGCCTCTCCTTGTCAACGGACGCGGCTGAGTGCCACGTCCCGCCTACCTCGGTCCCACGCGGTCGCGGGACAGGCGGCCTGCTGCGTCAGCTTCAGCCGCGACGACCCTTCCCCGGAGGCACGCCGGGCACCACCGCCTCCACCCGCCGGCGCCGCCATGCCGGCGTAGCGTGCTGGCGGAGTGCTACGTGGACCACCAGATGAGCTCTGGTGGTTGGATTTGCCTGTCGTCTTCTCCAATGGCCCTCCCGGGGCCCATCCTTCACTGCGAGGACCTAACAACGCCCGTTCGGCCTGCTTCATCGTCGCCCGCCAATCCGCACACCAAGAACGAAGAGACGGTGGGTTCAGACTTGTTCATTGGTCTGCACCAACCGCGTTAGCGGTTTAAAAAGGCTTCCAAAAAATTTTAAACATAAGTAGAGGTTATAAATAACAAATATTTAATTTAATCAAAACCCCTACCTCAAGCGTCGTCGAGCGAGGTTTCATCATGGAAATGCACGTCGCGAAAGAAGGTGTTGCGAAAGGGGAATAATCGCGTCACGGAGAAGGAACGCCACGGAAGAAGCGTCACAGAACATGCATCGCGGAAGAATCGTCATTGGTGTCGTGGTACACAACGTCGCGTAGTCGATCTCCGAGGATTTGGCGTTCTTGTCGACCTTCTTCGGAGGTCGTCGTTGTTCACGTTTTTTGCGTTCTCCGCGTTCTTCACATTCTTTGCGTTCTTCGTCGAGGTGGAAGAACTTCAAGAACCTGGGAAAATTCTCCCTAGCCTCTCAACACAACAAGACTAACTAAATAAAATAACTGGTGTATTACTTTATTTACACACAAACCAACTCTTTAAATTCAAAAAGAAAAGAAACGATCAATTAATTGAGGAGTTTAAAACCGCCGAATTAAAGAGACGTTTAATATCCACATTAAATGAAAGAGTTGACTTCATAAAAAAAGAGGTTGCGGGTGCGTTACTTGTGAAGAAAAGAAATGGTGGGGCTCATGTGGGCCCCACTTCACAAATATCCTACCAAGTGGGTTGGATATCATGGGTCCCATATCATCCACATAACATAGGTTAAGAGACTTAAAAATAAAATAAATTGGTTGCACCATTTTATTTTATTCATTTACTTAACCCGAAAATTTAAAAAACACACCCGAGAAAACGCAAATCCAGAAAGGGTGTTTCTAAGAAAATAACGGCGCTGCGATTCCAACGGTGCCTTCAGAATCCGATTCTGAGCACTAGTTCAAATGATAGAAAAACCCGCTCGTTCATTCACTGAACGTACCCGATCTAAACTTCAGAAAAAGATTCTGGGCACACCGGGCCTCGGAATTATGTGTCGTTAGAAACTGCATTCTGGTAAAATTTCCAAGAAAATTAAGAAAAAAAATTTCGTGAATTTTCCTGGTCTTTACATCACTCCCACCTCCGGGATTTACATCCCTATAAAGATACATTAAAAACTAGGGAAAATAAGTGGGTACTGAGCATGAATCTGAGCCTCCCGCTCCCATGTGCTCTCCTGGAGGTTCCGATGCTGCCATATGATGTGCAATAGAGGAATCGACCATCCATGTAGGACTCGCTCCTGTCGATCCTCAATATCCACTGGGACCTCCACAAAAGTCGCCCCATCATCATCGTCCAGCTCCCCATGGTCAATGATATGCATCGGGTCATGCACGTATCTCCTCAGCTAGGATACATGGAAAACGTCGTGCACCTGGTGCAACTGAGGTGGTAGAGCCAAGCGATAAGCCACCTCACCAATCCTGCTAAGGACCTGGAATGGTCTGATGAAGCATGGAGACAACTTGCCTCCTCGGCCAAATCTCCGTAACCCACACCGAGGTCAGACCCGCAAGAAGACGTGGTCGCCATCCTCGAACTCATATGGCCTCCGCCTCCTGTCAGCATAAGACTTCTGTCAGCTCTGATATAACGAACCATACTTTACATACATTGTTATTAATTCAAGATTGAAGAACACTTATTACAACATATAACAAAACCAGGAAAGGACTGTATAGGTATAGTGTCTTTAGAAACTGAGAAACATAATCAACTGGTTCATAAAGCGTCTACACTGTCTCCTATTTATTTCATCATATCTATAGTCCCCTTTGGCATATCTTACTTAATTACCTTATTCCTGACCTGGGGAAAGAAAACATACAAAAGGGTGAGCTCAAATACTCAGTAAGGGTAGACAAAAGTAATATCAATCACATCGTATTCATAAGAACATAACTTTTGGAAATCTTAACCTGCAAAAGAGATCATAATTTCATAACATGGGATAAATCATAGTACTAAAATTTAATCCCAATAATCATAACATAAAACATGAAACTTTGTGGAATACACAAATAATCATAGAGAATCATTTCTTATTAGTCAAGACTCATGGCCAAGACTATCTTAGTGGACAAAGTCCATTTATGAACCGAGTTCACTCCTCGTTTCAGTCCTTCTCACTGAACCGGTTTAACCTACCATTCCGGCCATGTCTATCTCATGATATATAAAATCATTACCCAAGGCATTGGAGGGATTTATAGGTCCCACCCATCTCATAATGATACCACTCTATTGTGTGCCACAAAATAATAAATCATACATCATTGCATAACCCATGTAATAAAAATGGGATTCATAAATAACATGACATCATAAAACAATTCATATAAGATATAGGAATTCATAAAAATAATTCCATCACAACATAATATAATCAATTTAATAATAGGGATAGAAACAGAACCCTATATTATCTTAGATGTTCAAAATTTTGATAAAACACTTGAAATCCATTCTTGAGGAAAATATCATTTCCACTTCAAAAACATTTTCCTTTTTTAACAGGTCATACAATTTTAGAATAAAAGAGTTGATTAAAAATAAACTTGAAAACTTGTAAAGGAAGCTTCTTGGAAAGAATTTTTTAAAAATCCATTCATGCCGTATAAGTAAAAAAACATTCTTCTCGTACTTTTGTCGGAAAAGTCAAAAAGTACGTCGTACGAAAAACGACAAAAGATTCCTTTCATATCATTTACTAAAAACCCACCTAATGGTAAAATTGGATTTAAACAATTGTATATTGATGTAAAAAATATTACATATTCGTTGAACATGGATGTGGATGATGAAATACACCCCATTAAATACCAAAGTATAAACAATCTCAGATAAAAATGAGATTGCGATATTTTCCCTTACCTTAGGTCCAATTTTCTTTATAAGTGTCTGAACCTCCTGTATAATGATTAAAATAATGTTATTGACTTATTCCAGAATCATACTTATTTTTATGATATCATATATGTTCATATTCTTAACTTATTATTAGTAATATTTCATTGCTACTTGTTATTCAGGTGTTTATTAATTTTTGTTCTTATGCGTGTTTTGTCAAATAAATTCTAATTCTTCATTTTAGGTTATAGATACCTCATTTCCATAAAGGTATTAGTGTAATATATATAATATTCATTCATTCAATTCATTTATATAATCATTATTCAATGAAGATCATGTAGAACGAGTCACATCACATCGTGGAGACGGTATTCCGTACGTACACATGAGCGAAGATATCGTTCCCATGATCGTGGAATTGTATTTGAGTGTATATATACTATTCCAGAATCAATATAACTTTATATAATCATATATAGTGATTATTTACACCATTATACCAATCCAAGAAAGATGGTGGTGGAAAATAGAATACACCACGGCGTGGAGACGGTATTCCGTACGTACGCACGCGCGGTGATTTCATTTTCCGTAGGATGGATAGATGGTGAAATAGAGTTGTTTCATACTTATAATAACATATCAGTATATGAGTCATACTGTTGTTATTACTTCATAATGAAACAACTAAATAAGATGAAGTGGAAGAAGAAATAAAGATGAAAGAATCGGTAACAGACATTACATATTCTTTGAAGCGCTTTTTGAGACCTCCTTTTAGGGAATTAAAATTGGTCATTGAAGAAGACCAGGACCTATAGGATGTCTCTAGGGAAGTGGAGGGAAGATATTGGTAGGTTTTGGCCAAGCTTGAAGACTCAATGTGGTGTGAGGAAGAGAGGGAGGAGGTTCCCTTTTATAAGGGAGGAGAGGGGTACCTTTGGAATAACAAAAAAAATTATTTTATTATAAAGTCAAATTCGGTTTTTAATAGATCCAAATTGATATATTTAGAAGATAAGGTGGGTATGGGTCGAAATACTCTCATCCAATAGAATTTAGAGAAGTTTTTTAACCTTATCATTTAGATTTAACTTTAAGTTAGATAATTTAACTTTTACCGTGTCTTCTTGTTTTCCTACACTATAAGGTTAATAAACTTACTATATCAAGCCAAATGAACCCCAAGTTGTTTATTATTAATATATATAACCTTATCTAAGTCATTTTAACGAACCTTATATTTTTAGTAATAAAATAACAATTAATAATATAATATATTTTTTTAAAAACTATTTTATGTCAATTTTGACACTATTTAGTAATTGATTTTTGTGAAAATCATAACAGAATTATTAGTTCGAACCAAGTTAATTAAATCAATACTAACATGTCATATTAACCTATAAATTATTTTAATTTATAAAAATTCTCAAATTACATTTATTTGGGTATTTATAACATCAATTATGTCAATGTTTCATTAATTAGATAATTACTGCATCATCGTTGTGTCATAAATAAATTAAATTATTTAATGTCTAAAAATTTCAAATAAGATACAATTATGTAGGAAAGTTTTTTATATTTCTAATTAATATTTATAGTCGAATTTATCTTATGTATAACCCCATATTAAAAATGATTTTCTTATTAAACATTGATTTTAACTATTTTAACCCTTCTTTAAATAAATTAATAATAAATGTCCTAATCTAATCCAAGTGGGTGTAAATGGTAATATTTTGTTCCTAAGGTTTTTTTGGTCGAATTACACTTATCCAATAGAATTAGTACATGTGTTAGGGTAATATTAATAACACTTTTACCCTTAATTACCCTATTTACTTTTAACCGTGGTTAAAAAAAAGTAAAAAGTTACTATTCACCAAAAATTATTTTCATCTCATTGAACCACATTTTAGTCCTTGATATTAACCATGTCTCTCGGACTTTTGAAATTCCACTCACAGAAGTGGTAAAATTAAGTTTTATGAAACATTCAGTTTTTTTAACTACCACTTAGTGGTTTCACTATTCATCAAAAATTTAAAGTTTTCAGAAAAATACCAAACTTTCACCCTAGGCTAATTTCGATATTCCGAATCCAAAAATGAAGTTCATTTTGAAAAATAAAATTTATAAAATTTCAAAAAGTGGTTATTACTATTCATAACGGCTAGTTTTAATAATATTTTAATAGCATATCATTGTTTAGTGAAACTCGGTATTGCGTACGATGCAAGCTATCGAGGAGGGCTGCGATTGCGTGTAAAGAAAGACAATATAGTGTTGTGTGTAGTGAAAGATTCCTTTGATGATTTAAAAACAAATTATTTCTCATAAAAGTCTCAGGTGTTACATCTGAGTTGTCCTCATCCACTCCTGGATGACCTGGACCTTCTCTATCGTGGCCTAGACCATCTCCGATCCCACAAGTACTGACTCCCCAGGGTCTGTCCAGCATAGAGGAGATCTGCAAGGTCGGCCGTACAACGCCTCGTATGGTGCCATCACGATGGTGGAGTGGTAGCTGTTGTTGTACGTGAACTCCCCCAAGGGTAGGTGGTCCTCCCAGCTGTGACCAAAGTCGAGGACACATGCGCAGAGCATGTACTCGAGAGTCTGAATGGTCCTCTCTGTCTGACCATCTGTCTGAGGGTGAATGGTGGTACTCAGACGTAGCTGCGTCCCGAATGCCTCCTGCAACCCCTTCCAAAGCCAGGATGTAAAGCGATCATCTCGATCGGCGAAGATAGATGATGGAACACCATTAAGTCGTACAATCTCCTGAACGTAGAGACTTCCCAACCTCTACACTGATCCCTGATCTCTGATTGGTAAGAAGTGTGCCGACTTGGTGAGTCGGTCGACAATCACCCAAATGGAGTCATGACCTATGGAAGTGCGTGGAAGTCCAGTCACGAAGTCCATAGATATACCGTCCCACTTCCACTCTAGGACCTCCAAGGGCTGTACCAAGATTGCTGGTACCTGGTGCTCAGCCTTCACCTTCTAGCAAGTGAGGCATCAAGAAACAAACTCTTCCCTAGCCTTCTTCATGCCCGACCACTAGTTCTGTCGTCTGAGATCTTGGTACATCTTCTCCACTCTAGGATGTACCGCCAAAGGGGATGTGTGAAACTCTATCAACACCTCCTCTCATAAAGCAAATAGTACCAAGGTACATCCTCTGAAAAGGACATCGTGCTCTCCTCCTAAAGAGAAACCATCAGGTGCCTGTCCTGAGGATATCTGCACACACCACGTCTCATAGTCAGCATCCCCACACTGTGCCTCTTTGAACCACTGTAGTAGTGGAGGAGTGACTATGAGTGACTGGAGGAATGCTTCTCTATCTCTATCTACGAAAGATATCTGCAAAGTGGCTAGCTGCTCTGTCGCCTCCCCAAGTAGCAAAATGCCCGTCATCTTATTGAGAGAATCGGCTACCACGTTCCCCTTTCCAGGAGTATAGACTATCTCAAATTCATAATCCTGGAGGAACTCGAGCCATCGCCACTGACTCAGGATTAGGTCCTTCTGAGAGAAGATGTACCTGAGACTCTGATGGTCAGAATAGACTGTTAAGCACTCGCCCATCAGATAGTGTCACCACATCTTTAGAGCAAAGACCACTACTGCTAACTCCAGATCATGGGTAGCGTAGTTCTTCTCATGATACCTCAACTGATGTGATCCATAGGAGATCACGGCCCGCTCCTGCATCAAGACACATCCGAGTCTGGTCCCTGATGCATCATAGTAAACTATGTACCCTACTCCCTCCTCCGGCAACCTCAAGATAGGCGCGCTGGTCAATCTCTGTCTCAAATCCTGGAAGCTTTGCTGACATATATCTGACCACACAAAGCGTTTCCCCTTCTTCATCAACGTTGATAGTGGTGCCGCAACTCTGGAGATGTCTGGCACAAATCTCCAGTAGTATCCAGCTAGTCCCAATAAACTCCGCACCTCTATCACGCTCCTGGGTGGCTCCCAAGCTAGCACTGCCTCGATCTTCGCAGGATCCACCGCAACTCCCGCCTCAGAGATGACGTGTCCCAGGAAGTGGACCATGCGTATCCAGAACTGACACTTTGAAAGCTTACCATAAAGCTGGTACTCTCGGAGTGTGTCCAGTACAACCCATAAGTTGTAGGCGTGCTCCTCCTCAGTCGTTGAGTATATAAAAATGTCGTCAATGAACACCATGACAAATCGATAAAGGTACGGCTGAAATATCTTATTCATGAGGCCCATGAACACTGAAGGAGCATTGGTTACACCGAATTTCATAACCAAGAACTCATAGTGGCTATACCGACATCTGAAGGCTCTCTTCGGCACATCCTCGTCCCGAAATCTGAGCTGATGATAGCCTGACCTGAGGTCTATCTTCGAAAACCACCATGCTCCCTTGAGCTGATCGAAGAGGTCATCAATCCTCAATAGCAGATACTTGTTCCTCACTGTCACCTGGTTCAGGCAACGATAGTCGACACAAAGTCTGAAGGTCCCATCCTCCTTCTTGGCGAACAATATCGGGGAATCCTAGGGTGAAACACTGGGTCGGATGAATCCCTTGCCCTGCAAGTCCTCCAACTGTACCCCTAGCTCTCGAAGCTCGGCAGGAGACATCTGATATGTTGGGGTGGATATCGGGGTTGTCCTGGGTTATAGATCAATATAAAAGTCTACCATTCTGCGAGGAGGTAGTCCTGGAAAGTCATCGGAAAAAACGTCTACATACTGATCCACCACTGCAGGAAAACTATGACTCCGCACGTCAACTTCTCCTAGGATGAGGCTAGCCAACTTATGAGTGATGGGTTGTCCTCTCCTCTGCAGGAGTCCATCCTATGCTGCGAAGGCTCCATTCTCGCCGGTGAAGGTGAACCTGCACCCTTCGGTGCGTACACATTGCACCTTGCGCCTAATACATTCAATCTAAGCATGGACTGTAGAAAACCAATCCATGCCCAAGATGACGTCGTAAGGCCTCGACGCTACCATAATAAGATCCCAGACAAAGATCTCGTCTCCATGAGTAAGCTCAAACTGCCAGAACCAGTGCGTAATCGTCATGTCTTCTCCCGTAGGCGTCTCTAGCCGTAAGGATCGAGCCAACGGCTCCGTCGGAATCTCCGAGCTCCAAACAAGGGCAGCGGTTATGAAAGAATGAATCACATCTGTGTCAATATAAACTACATCAAGGGTGGAATAGACATAGATAGTACCTCTAATAATCTCGAGAGCGCAATGGCCGTAGGCCTCCACTTCCTAAAGATGTGCCTGTCTCTTCCCACCAGCTCCCTGTGGTCGGGGTGGACCTCCTGGTGGTGGTGGTGGTAGAGCCTCAAAGCGTCGCCCACCACCTGCTACTTGTCCAGCTCCTCTGCCTCGTCCGCCATCCCCCTATGGAATTCCACGGTTGACCCTCTACCTCTGCCTAGGTGACCCCTCAACCGTCTTCTGCTCCTCGGCACGACGGTTCGGGCAGTCACGAGCCATGTGGCCCTGCCCACCATATGCCTAGCATTGTCTACCTCTCGAACGACTGGCTCTGCGATGTGTGCCCCGTACTGCTGAGCCAGTGTCCTGAGGTCGTCTGCCTGAGGGTATGGTCTACCTAGACCCATGAGTCATCCGTCGACTTCCTGCTGCAGAAGACTCTGATACGTATCACACTGCGGTAGGTCTCTCTGCTGATGTAGGCTCAGCAAGGAAGCTCTCGATCAGAAGGGCTCACTCCAGTACTCCTGCCTATGTCGGAATGCTGAGGGAGATTAGTGATGCCCTGATCTCATGCCTCAATCCCTGCTCAAAGGTCCGGGCCCAGAAGAATGGGTCTCGTACCATGTCTGTCGAGTAGCACAAGAGATCGGTAAATCTCGCTGAGTACTGGGCGACTGTCAAGCTGCCCTGCCGCAGCTGTAGAAGCTCCTGGATGTGCACCGCACGAAGGGTGGCTGGGATGAACTCCGAGTGGAAGAGGATCTCAAAGTCCGTCCAGAGGAGAAATGCCTCATTGTGCACCTTGAGCATCAAGCTCCACCATCTGCCTGATGCCGCGTGCAGGAGGCTCGCTACGAGGATCACCATGAGGTCCATTGGTGTCCTCACTAACCTGAAACCCCGTACAACTGCCTCGAGCCAATCCTTGGCTACCTGAGGGTCCGTCTACCCACAGAACCTGGGCATTCGTTGATGCTGAAACTCATGCAGTGCACTAAGACTACGTGCATCGTCAGCGGCTGGGGCCGGTAGCATCAATGGATCAGCAGGTAGAGGTACCGCCGTTGCCTCTGCTATCAAAGGGCCCTATACCGAGGCCTCGTCGCTTGATGGGCTATCGTCACATACAACACTCAGAACCATAGCTGGCTGCCATCGTGGGGCCATCTTGAAAATAAATAGGTGCACCATGGTCAAATAGTATACCTGGTGAGCTGACACAAAGTAATCACAATGAAAACGTGAAACACACATGCAATCAATGTTTTCGTGCATTAAGTCGGAAATCAGAAGTCAGGGTCCTGGTGTACCGATATGTCGGCCGCTGCACCAACACTGGACTCCCTGGATTGATAACCACACTCAATACTCTTAACACTATTTTTTCACATTGAAAAAGATCAAATTCCTGAGTTCTGCATTGAACCGAACTCCTCTGATACTAATTTGTCATGACCCGTCCTCCGGGATGATGTCGTGACTACCCCAAGCCCGTCTTCCATAGGGCAGGGGCTGGCGACTAGCACCAAGGAATAATTACCGGTCAAAAGGGAAGGCATTTCCCTTGTATAGTAAACAAACACCACAGAGCAAGCAAGTAGAAGTAAAAACTATGTAAAAACTCGGTACAACAGTAAGTGCGGTAAAGTAAGTGGGCTAGAATACGAACCCAAACAGAAAGTAAAGTACAACTGAAAGAGAGTACGACAACTGAAAAGTAAAGCTACAGCGTCGATCCGTCCACTGGTAGTCCCACCTAAAGGGTGGGTATAGATAGCATCCACAGCTCCTCGGGTCCAGCCGTCTGCTCTGAGCACGCCCCGCCCAGTGGTCCACCTCCGGGTACCGACCTGCTCCTCATGCCTCTACCACGATCAGCATTGTCCGTCATCTGCAACCAACAAAACATAGTGCGAGAATATCCTGTGTAGGTGTGAGTATAATCTAATCAGTAGGGACCCCGAGACCCCCGAAGGTCTCCCAGAATCAAAAATGGATAAACCAAAAAAGAAAAGATACAATCACGAATTAACATCTGACATTACATAGGTATATTCCCAAACATATATCTAAGTCTTCAATTCTCGTTCGGCTCCAACATCCGAGCTCAAGTACAACCCATTCCACACAGGAAATCACAAGTCGATCCACACAGGAAAAGACATCCCAATCCACACAGGAAATCATAACGTAATCCACAGAGGATATGAAGTTAATCTTATCAAAGATAAGGATTGAAAGTTAAGATTCATCTCACAGAGGTATATATCTTCGTAAGATGATAGAGATGATCAGATATTTCCCCTAACTCAGCTTAGTCTTCGGACCCACAAAGGATTGATAGGTACTAACCCCCGCAATGACCCACAGAGGATCGATAGGTAACTAACCCCCGCAATGAACTACACAGGATCAGACCCACACAGGATCTGTAGGCGCTGGCCCACAAAGGACAGCTGAGAACTGAGCCACACAGGATCTGACCCACACATGATCGGTAGCACTGATCCATGTTGGATTGCTGAGTGCTGTAGTCATCGCCGTCGAATCCACGGAGGATTTCTACACAGTCGTCATCGTCATCGCAGTCGCTGCTAGCTCTAGGGTTCCCGCACACAGCAAGCTTGTTCAGAAGGGTCCGCTCCAGGAGCTGAGGGGATGATACATCAAATGACACATCGTCTGGTTTTGATGTATCCAAAAGTTCCGTATCATCAACAGGAACTCAACGTCACAGATGGCGCGTCAATCAGACGCCCGGTCTGAGAGTTACTGGCTTTTTCGTCCCAGGGCCCCGGTTGGTTTTTAAGTCAAAACCAACCCTACCATACTCCACCAGCGTCCAAACCTCGAGCGGAGTAATCCAAATGGTCCGTCTCACTAAGAGGAATCCATCAAAGTCGACGGCACGTCAATCGGACGTCCGGAGCTCAAGTTATAAGCATTTTCACTCTGAGGGCCCGGTTGGTTTCGTGTACGAACCAACCCGGCCGAACCCAAAGTTCTCTGAAACCCAGAGTGTAATATATCTAACTGACCTTCTCGATCCAAGGATCGCTAAGCAACTAACGGTGTGTCGATCGAAGGTCGGTAACCCATGTTATGGGAAACAGACCGAAATGTCCGGTATTAGTGGGTTTTGGGCCCGGACTGACCCGGCCAGAGACCCTCGGGGTCCGCCCGAACCGGGTCGACCCAACCCGGGTCTGGGTCCGACCCGCTTGGGTGTGGCCCGGCCCGACTGGCGGCCTGGTCGGGCGGCACGGCCGTTTCGGCCGAGCGGTGCGGGGTGGCACGCTGCCCCCCGCCAGCACGAAACCGCGGCCCCATGGGGGGCCGCTCCTTGGCAACGGACACGGCCGAGTGCCGCGTCCCACCTCCCTCGGTCCCGCGCGGTCGCTGGACTAGCGGCCCTTCCCGGCGGCGCGACGGTGGAGTGCTCCGCGGACCACCAGACGAGCTCCGGTGGTCGGATTTGCCTGCCGTCTTCACCAACGGCCATCCCGGGGCCTGTCCTTCACTGCGAGGACCTCACAACGCCCGTGTGGCCTGCTTCATCATCGCCCGCCAATCTGCACACCAAGAACGATGAGACAGTGGGGTCGGACTTGTTCGTTGGTCTGCACCCTCCGCGTTAGCGGTTTAAAAAGGCTTCTGACAAATTTTAAACCTATGCCGAGGGTATAAATCACAAATATTTAATTGAATCAAAACACCTACCTCAAGTGTCGCCGAGCGAGGGTTCGTCGTGGAAATTCACTTCGCAGAATAAGGCGTTGCAGAAGGGGAATCGTCCCATCGCGGAGAAGGAATGTCACGGAAGAAGCGTCACGGAAGAAGCGTCGTTGGCATTGCGGTACTCGGCGTCGTGTAGTCGATCTCCGAGGATTTTTCGTTCTTTT
The DNA here is from genome assembly GCA_963277665.1 of Viscum album. Taxonomy (NCBI): domain Eukaryota; kingdom Viridiplantae; phylum Streptophyta; class Magnoliopsida; order Santalales; family Viscaceae; genus Viscum; species Viscum album. The sequence continues at coordinate 1,431,373,841 of OY728152.1, forward strand.
CTACCTTCGTCAGAGGTCTGCATTCTTCACGTTCTTCGTGTTCTCCACGTTCTTCGCGTTCTTCGCGTTCTTCGTCGAGGAGGAAGAACTTCAAGAACCTGGGCGAATTCTCCCTAGCCTCTCAACACAACAAGAATAAAAAAATAAAATAAGTGGTGTCTTATTTTATTTACACACAAACCAATGCTTGAAATTCAAAAAGAAAAGAAATGATCAATTAGTTGAGGATTTTAAAACAGCCCAATTAAATAGACATTTAATATCCAGATTAAACGCAAGAGTTGACTTCATAAAAAAGGGGTTGCGGGTGCGTCACATAAGAAGAAAAGAAACGGTGGGTCTCGTGTGGGACCCACCTCACAAATATCCCACCATGTGGGTAGGATATTGTGGGTCCCACAACATCCACTTAACATAGGTTAAGCGACTTAAAAATAAAATAAATTGGTCGCACCATTTTATTTTATTTATTTACTTAAACCGAAAATTTAAAAACCACAACCAAGAAAATGCAACTCCAGAAAAGGTGTTTCAAAGAAATTATCGGCACTTTGATTCCAAAGGTGCCCTCAGAATCCGATTACGAGCACCGGTTCAAAATTTAGAAAAACCTGATTGTTCATTCAATGAACGTACCCGAGCTAAACTTTAGAAAATGACTCTGGGCACACCGGGCCTCGGAATTAGGTGCCGTCAGAAACTGCATTCTTGTAAAATTCCCAAGAAAATTAAGAAAAAAAAATTCTTGAATTTTTCGAGTCTTTACAATTGTGGCCACATTACATTTTTGGAAATCACTTTGTGGTCTTAAAGGATCCCATGACATTGATGTATATCTTTTCCTAGTGTGACTAGAATCTACGACAGAGGAGGTGGATGTATTTCCTTCTAGGTGATGAATTTGAGATATCTAAACCTCAAGAATGGTAAATTTCATGGATGTAACCTTATGTATAAATTTTTAGAAGGAGATTATTTGGGAGTCTGCAGATTCTTGGTGAGAGATGCAGGTGTTGGAAGCCTTTAACATATATGCAAGGGAGGATGGTAGAAATGAAGTTTTTTCTCAAATGATAGTAAAGTCTTATCAAAGTCATAATGTGGTTGATTCTCAGTGGGAGTACTCATATGAATAGGTTATGTGTGATCAAGGTGACTCTGGTGATGCTCCAAAGGGATCGTCGAAAGATAGTTAGAAATGTATGTTGTTTCAAGGAAGGTTTTTTTATTCTAGTGCAAATGTGTAAGGAAGTCCATCGTGATATTCATAGGTCACATTTTCAATACTCCTAACTGTTTCTAAGATGTAACATGGCTTTAGTATATAGTTTTTGTGGCTCGGGATGAGACGGTAAGTAGCGGAGTAAGTGGTTAAGTTCTTGGTTTCCCAGTAGGTAAAGGTCAAGCATCGTGTTCCTGGTGTTTTTTTGCATCATGTGGATGTTTCCAAGATGAAATGGCATGAAATCTCGATGGATATCATCATAGGATACCCATATTATGAGGAGGTTGTGATGATTTCATGGTGATATTGAAATAGTTGATGAAATTAGACCACGTCTTAGTGATCAAGGAAAATGGTGTAGTTGATTCCTTGTCTAAGATGTACGTAGATGACATGATGCAGTTTCATGGATTTATAAGGTCTATTTTATCATATTATGATGTATAGTTTACCCCAATAGTTCGACAGGGATTACATCATGATTTTTTCAATTAGTTATGTCTGAACACTTCCTACCACCCTTAGATAGATGGGAATATTGAATGAACTATCAAGACATTAGAGGATATGATGAAACATCATTTCTTGGAAATTGGGGGATCTGAGGTATACCAAATTCCCTTGGAATAGTTTGATTATAAAAATATTTATCACTCTTCTATATTCTGGGATCTATTTGAGGATTTTTATGGATGACCGTGTTGTTATATGATGTTTTAGACAGTGGTTGGGAAGACAGCTTTTTCATGTCCCAATGAGGTTTAGAACATGAACGAGAAGGATCATCTTGTTTTTGAAAGTATTAAAGTTTTTTAGTACCAACAAAAGTCTTATGATTTTCACATAAGGATGGACTTCGATTTCTTGGGTGGGGATAATTTGTTCATAAATGTCTCTTCTCGGAATGGGATGTGGAGTTTGGATGAGGGATTAATCATGATCATAGGTTTGTTGAACACTTGGAGGAGTTAGGTTGATTGTGTGAGTTGGCATATGAGTTGGCATTTCCATGGATATTGGAGGAGATCCATGATATCTATTACATCTCTCATTTCTTTCTATGTCTTCCCATTGACTCACAAGTCATTGAATGGGGTTATTTGGATATCATGGTTGTCACAATTACTATGGAGTGATCTATAGAGACCCAAGATCATTAAGAGAAGGTGTTGTGTGGATAGAATATTCCATTAGTTTTTGTGTAGTGGAGGCATGGTGTCCATGATGAGAGTACATGGGTGAAATAGACGCAGATGTGTTCCAAGTTCCCAGAGTTTTTTATGTTTGTATTTCCCTTTTATCTTATTAATATGTTGTTTGAACCATCTTTTTATAAGAGATGAGCTACGTTCCTTAATTTTTATTCTGTTATGTATGAAAATTTCTAGGCACACAATATGGGTAGGACCTGATTCATAATAAATATTCATTTACAATGATGTGATTAACCCCATTTGGGTGAGTCTTTTACACCTAGATCAGAGAGTATCATGACATGGAGGATGCGATTCCTAGATTTGTGGGTTTGGGGTAGTGTGGTTATTTTATTGTATGGTGTGTTTTCGTGGTTATTTGGGTCGATGTGTTGGTTTGAAGATTTTAGAGGAGGTTTTATTGGTTGTAGTGGTGTCCACTCCAACTTAAGAACAACACAAGGTGGTATGTTGATGATCTATTTAGTTGGATGCAATTTTTCAAGTGTAACAAAGTCCTTGAGGGGTTTCTCTGTGGGAGGTTGTTTGGACCCTTACTCTCTATTTCTTATCGGTTAGTTTGGAATTCTTGGGGGAGAGAATAATCTGAATGATATCGGATGTGATGTCCCTAACGTCTCCAGTCTATTACCTTGTTGGAATCTAGTGATTAAGGTGTTTTGGGCGGTCAAGGTGACTCATTTCAGCACTTATAAAATTTCCCCATTTTCTATGTCTTCCAATGTTATCACAATGGTGGGGTCCCACCGTGGCGGTGTCTCGCCATAGTGGTAGATCACCCATATGGTGTCTTGCTGGAGGTATATCACCGTGGTAGTGTCATTATATTAGTGACTCACCCTTGAGATATCTCACCCATGTGATGTCTCACCCTATCAGTGGACTTCTAGAAATCGCTCTCCCAGCACTTCCTTGACTAGTGGTGCTGTGTTCTAAGAAGTATGTTGTCTGCTGCTATCTTTTATCATGGTTCCTTAATAACAGTGGATGTTATTTTATCTAATGGTACCCCATCCAAAGATGCCTCATCCAGTGGTACATTGTATTGAAATTACAATCTAGAGGTTCCTCGATGAGTGGTGTCTCTCCTAATGGTTCCTTGTGAGTAGTGCCTTGTCGAGAAGTTCCTCATCCAATGGTGTCTCATGAACAATGTTTCTTGTTATTCATGTTTTCTCTTTTTATTTATTTCTTTGACCTAAATTTTTTTCAATTCCATGTTTCAATGGATTTAAGATTGATTCAAATCCCATAAATCCTAACATAGATTACCATTTATTGAGGAGGAACTCAATTGGTTATAACATGTGGTCTTAACCAGATCTACCATATTTGGAAATTAAGAGGAAAATCTAAACAGGTAACTCATTTTAGATCATTAGAAATATGATATACCTTTCCAAAATTTTCATCTACCTTTATTTCTCTTAGTAAAGGACACACCAAACCATTTTTCGTGTTGGATTCGTACGGTGGGATACAGTTTTGTTTCCGATATCCATGGATTTCTATCTTTTGTGACAGAAAATATATTTTACTGCGAAAAAAACATTAATTTCTTTGCTGTCCATTTTTTTTGGTTTCACTGATAGAAGCAATGTCATCAACCTGAAGGGAGAGTAATTTAGCACGTCACTAATCCCCATAAAATGGTGTGACGGTGAAACCACATTCTTATGTAGTAGCGGGTTCACCCAAGTGAGCCTCATAGGTACCCCCATGTAGTTTTGGTGCGTAGGGTGCCTGGGCATCAACATACATAATGGATTGTGCATTGGCCTATATGATGTACATATGCACGAGCTAGTGTGAAAATCCAATGATGAACACCTTAGTGAAGCAACCCACTCACACAGGGTTCCATATTTTCCAATAAATAGGAACACAAGGTCCAAATTTAAATGGATGAAAATTCATGAAGTCCTAATAATGCTCGGATAATAATATTCTATCACCCAATCCCACTGAAACCTTCTAGGAACTCCTCCAAAACCTGAAAAAGAGGGAATTAATGGGGGATTTTAAAACTAATGTCGTCCCATGGTTTAAAATAAAAAAAACTTTTTTGAGGAACTCACACCCCCATTGGATTCTAAGAACTAGAACATTGTCCACTTCCAAAATCATGGAAATATGTGAGCCACTTTTGGGAATTGATATGGAGACCCTTGAAGTCTAAGGCATGGTCTTTCCCAAGCATAATTTCCCATGTGTCCCATCACTTGAGGCAACATATCCTTATCTTGGATACCAATGTGAGCCACAATTAGCTCACTTCGACCAAAAACGGTGTGCATCCATAGGATCTCCATAGCCTCTACAATTTGTGAGCCAATGATCGTGCCTCAGTCAATGTCATCAACTATGGGACCTCAATTACTCTAGATCCCTTGTCTTAGAGTGGAAATGTTCAAACCTCTATTTATGCGTCTTGACATAGAATTCAATGAAAAGTGGCACAATAGTGTGTCTCCCATGTGGATTTTTATTCCATTGGTCAGCGGTATCCCACATATTTTACGCCATATAGTTAGGGTCCTTGGGGTGCTTGTTATTTTGCATTCCCTCTCTCATATGGATTCTGACCCTAGGGACAATTTTAGGAAGTTCCTAATATATGATACAAGGACTAGGACCATGTCTTCCCCATATCTTCTTTAAGACATATATCCTTCGGTTCCAAACATAAATGATGAGGATTACACTTTCTATTCCATTTAATATCGAATGAGATCCTCCAACCATACCACATAACCAATTTTATGGAATCTATCATGGACTATTCACAATCCTTTATTATATGAGTTTTAATTCCAACTTCTCCTCACCCCCTTGGCTACTTTTTCATAGAGGGTATGAGAATCAGAGTCCTTTCATCTCTCTCTCTCTCTCATGGCCCTGACCTCTTACACAAAAGGAGGAGGAGATGTGTGTTTCTTGCTAGATTAATCACTTCCTCTTATCCATCAAATTCATGAATGATTCATACTAAATCTTATGGATATACATGCCATCCAATATAACATAATATACACAGTCGGATAAATGTTTCATAAGTGAATCATCCTTTGAATCTTTTTCATTCCTTTTGTTCAAGTGGATCCGTAGGCATTGGTCCCCAAGGCCATGCATCCTGCTTCATGGAAATGTAGATTATGTTCTTTATTTGATATTAGTATTCCCCTTGTTTATCACACCGATCATAACATTCATGGACTTAGAGGTTGGAATTAATCATGATATCCAGTTGATCCCAAACCCAAAGGTAACCTTGTTGTGTAATCCCTCAAAATATCAAACTATGTGAACATATATTGTTTCGATAGTTGGGATACGTTGGGTGCCTACCTAAGGCCCAATCTCAAATAAAATAAAATTAAACCCCAAATAAGAAAAATTAGCATCATCCTCAAGATTAATCTTCATATATAACCTGGATTCACTATAGAATATTGTTCAGAAGTAATCCGTATTGATCTAACCTTAGGAAATTATTCTTAGGAGTAAGTCCCAACCATAAATCAATAAATAAGGGCATCCACCTCAAGATTAATCATCCAAACAAACCTCCAAATTACTATGATTTAAAATATAACTCATGACCCCATTAACAATAAATTATATTCAAGAATAAATCCTAAATCAATTCACTCAAAGGGATATACTCCCCTATGAGAGGAACCTGAGGACATACACAGGTGTGGGTCCTCCTATCTGAGATACATGTTATTTGATTTCTTTAGATATGGGATTACTAGGAATCCATTGTGAGTTCAAAACCCAATCAACCTATATGAACCCTATTCACTCTCATCCACATTCCAAGTAGGGTCAAATTGTTTTCTGGAAACTCATTCCTATTCATAGTTCCCTAGGCCAATTTAGCAAAACTCCCACACAAAAACCTAACTAGAAACCTTCCACCAAGACATATTTTCCATGTGATTCTAAACTACATGGTTTTGTCCTTATCATAAGAAAATAAATGTTTATTTTGAAAAATAAAGTAGAAAAGAACTATGTAGTATGTAATTCGTTTCCTGAGGATATGTTGGAATATCTTCTCATTAGACTGATAAAAAAAATGAATCTCGTCACCTTGGATGATGATAAAACCCAGATCACCCCACTATGTGGAAAAAAAATTGGCATCAACATAATAATGACTAAATAATCTATAACTGTTATATAATAGGATACTACCAATGGAGAACATCAAATACATTCATAAATCTCCTTTGTTAGAAAACAGTAGATACATATACATGATTATTAATTTCACATATGATTTTAATTTAATCATAATTCAAGAGTTATCCATATCATGCTTGGAAATTAATGAAGGATTCATGAAAATATATTCAATATATAAGATATTCCTAGTGTAGGAAAAATTTCCTCCCAAAATGGTGTGATGAGTCTAGCCTCCCATCCTCCCGACCAATGTGAGTTATTAGGAATCATTGGCCAAATTTCCCAATGAGTACTTTCATTTAGACACCTACTCCCTCATGGATATATAACAATGGAGTGTTTCCAATTCCATGAACAAACCTATTATAAACCATCCTGAAATAGTGAACCTGATGTGAATGATTGCATAAAAATTAACCCCTATAATGAATCATCAAGGGGACGATTTTTTTGACAAAAACAAAAAATGGTGAACCTTATTTGAATACTTAACCAAGATGACAATGTCTCTCATATGTTGGCCCCCATTCACTTGATTAAAGAGGAATATTAATGACTATCGACCATGGATGGGTTCATTCAAATGAGACTATTATTTGGTGAGGTAGTCTTATTTGTGTTTCTCAAATTTTAGGCACTTCCTTCCAAGAATTTTATTAAATTCAGTGATGTCCTTACATCCGTCACCGACACATTCCCTAACTACATCTCAGGCTGGATCTTCATCCATGTTAAGGAGGCCATCACCATCACAACATCATCAATGCAAGGTCTTAAATTCATTGGTCTTGGAGTAACATCATATTGGTATGAGCCTGGCCCTAGAGGCTTCCGAAAAGTTTCTTCATCTTGAAAATCCCCACCAATCCTCTGGTCAGTGATGAGTGGTGGTAAGGGAAAAGAGGACACCAACCACTGTCATCAACCATTTTGGGATCTTGTCTCTAAAATGCAACAACCAGTCCATCCCATATTATAGGAAGGTGGATCAAGAGGCAACATACAACCTCATCAAAAGATGAATGGGTACTTCCATAGTTTTCCTTCCATAAATCACCTCACGAAACATTGTGCAATAGTCCACCCTCAGCATGATGAGGGCACTGTCATTGGTTATTCGGCCTTGGTCATCTATACCTGGCCATGCAAAATGGACCACTATGTGAAACGACTAGTCCACAATGAGTTGGGAAAAACTAATCGCCCTCTGAAGAATCGCTCCAATAAAATTTTGTTGGCACCTGTGAGCATTAAGAAACACTTTCCCTACATAATTTAGATAGAATGCTAACTCACCTAGTAGCATCAAAGGAATCCATTCGTTCAAATATGGTAGCATAACATGAGATGGAACATAAAACTACCTTCACCAAACATGCCTACCAACATACTCATCTGACGACATTCTATGATTCCTTACAAACATATTTGTTAGAAAACCTCAGATATTCGAACACACCTACATTCATTTATCATTACTACCAGTATTTGTTTCTAGTCGCATTTAGATAAGTCAGTCAAAAAGACCTAAAGAATAGCAGAGGAAGACCTAACTCTCTACCCTATAAATTAGTACATACAATATCCAAAATAATTCATGGGAGTAATGTAGAAATACAATACACCTACTATAAGTATGGAAAACGAATATGTACTTGGTGTGGTCCCTATATTTTTGAATTGTATACTGAGAATGGTTAATGTGAATAAAAAATTCCCTTCCAACATCCAACAACTCACTATGACATCATAAAAATGAAGGCATAAGTAACTGAGGGATGGATACACAACTCTATGCCCTAAAATGGAGTGACTTGTCAACATGGACCCCTATAGAAATACACATTGATGCTTCCATATATGAGGTTCATAAATAAAACTCTCCGATAATATATTTATAATTGGATCAGCAACATATAGTTTCTCCAATTGGAGGTAATCGGCCTATACCAATGGAAAGTCCAAGGATGGACGAAATACATGACCATGAAAACAACATCCCAGAGAAAGTGAACCATTTCAATTATAAGAAGGAATCTAAAAAGAATCCTAAAGAAAACTGGAACATAGAGAGCTGATATGTGATCCTGCACTACTCAATGATGGAGTTATTGAACCCTGAAATTCTTTTCTATGGAATCTCAAGATACAGTTTTATCATTTTTAAATTATGTGGTGAGTATTAGTAATTACAATGGTACTATACCACCATGTAGTGTTAGTAATTATGGTACTATACTTTATCATGTAGTGTTACATAAGGATCAAATTCTAATTTATCTCTTGATCCCATATCCTGTTGAGAGTCATGAAATCCATCCTTGTGCCCAGAAGAATAAAGATAAAAGGGTCTTCCCCTTTCTCTAATCCACCATGGTGGTCCTCCCCATGATGGTGTTAATCATGAAATATCTTGTAGAAGTATTATTTCACATTTTCAATAGAATTATCTAATAGAAAATTTATTAATGTGAAATTCTACTTACCTCAATGAACAAGAGAAAACAAGGCCACCCATGTTTGTTTTCTTGTCATTGGAAGGATAAATCCTTTACCAATAGGAAGACATACCATGTTGACGATCACTCATTGAACCACCAATGGGTCACCTACCTTCTAGTGTAATAGATTTATTCCCAAAAAATGATCATTCCTCTGAAAAAATGATACCAAAGTGTCTAATTTTGTCAAAAAATGTTGAGGAACCTCTAGAGAAAGATGAAGAATACATGAAAAATATAAAGTAACAACAATCTAAAGATGAAATAGTAGAATTTTTATGGACTTTCTTCACCCATTGATGCAATATTCTAGAGGATTTGTCAGAATATTGTGTTCACTACATCTACCTCAATATATAGAAAATTAATTGTCACTTAAATGAAAACTTGTTACCTTATGATGAGTATAAGAAAACACATCAACATAATAGAAGGGTTTCAATGCTAAATTTACTTATTAGAACTTGTGGATTAATGAAAACCATGGGCCAAGAAATAGCACGAGGCCCTTTAATGTGTATTCCTATGAAAATTAATATGTTTGTGATAGCATATCACTAATTCCCCATATGGTGTTCATATCATAGGATGTGGTGCACATGAGTGTTCCATTTCACCATGCTCCCTAACTAGAAAATCATACCAAAGGTTGTAGATTTCAATATTATAGCTTTCGGATAGTTCCAAAAAATAGACCTTATCTATGACTTCAAAATATTCTCAAATAAAATAGGCCTCGACTGATGCTCACTGATGTCAGTCCATAAGAGAGTAGATCATTGAGGCATTTTTTTCATCATTAAATTGATAATATTTAGAAACCCTAACTATTATAGGATATCCACCATCATATACCTAAAATGTTAGAAATTGTAAAAAAATATTTGAACATGGTTGATTCATGTGATACTGAATTCTGTACCCTCCCATGTTTGGACAAAATCTACATAATAATAACGTCAGTCATGGACATAGAATCCATGACCATTCTACAGAAACCCCATCCCTTGGGGATGGGGGATTTTTTAACCCAACCCCTGAGGTCAGTAAACTAGTCCCAAAGGGTTGTGAACGTAGAATGAAAACAACACCACCCCATAGGTTTGGTGTTTTTTCACTAATCGACCCCCTCAACGTTGGTAATAAATAATCTCTTGATTAGGTAAAATTTTGAAGAGTGGATCCTCCATGTTCATCTCGTCTTGTTACCTAGTACCCTCATTAGGGACATTCGTGAACAATGTGTTTTGAGATTCCCTTCAGATTACATCCCTCCCTGAATCTCATAGAGAATCATCAAATAAAAAGAAAAGGCATTTTGGTAGAAATAGAAGATGCCTATATTGCATAGAAACTGATAGAATTCCTACAATGAATTTTTCATTATTGAATTTCATCAACACCGCCACCAATAGTTCTACAAAACATTGGGAAAATTCAGAAGAGTGGGAAGAGGAAATATTTTTATAACATGATCCACACCAAAACAAGAGGAGTGCTTACCCAAAACAAGAGGCAATTCCTTAATCTGGGAATTCCCTCATAAAATCCATCATTACTCATTATAAAGTCATCAAATAGGGGAAATGTTAAATGTAAAATGTCACCTCACCACCGTCTATTAAAGGTTAACCCCCTTTTTCGTAATGTAATATTTTTTTAGTAAGTAGAAGAGATGAATTAATTGAGAGTACATAATGATGATTTACATGAAGGAGGAATTCTTGTTGGAAATGTTCTAGAAGAAGATCCTCCACTCGATTTCCCATTTAGTGCACCCCAATAAAAAAGGCTTCTTCACAACAACTATAGTAGATTTGGAAAAAATTGCTCAATTTGGGATACAAAAAACAAATATACATGGATGCTGCAACAATATATCTAGAATTCCCTTAGTTGTGTGTACAAAATTTAAATGTTTTGTAACATTCATATAGGCCTTCCACTATGGGATTACCATGATAGAAATCAGTAATGCCACTGCCAATGGAAATATAGGTTGTCTCACCTATTCAATCCCTGACAACCATGCCAGTTTACGTTCTGGGTAATGGATCTATTCTAGCTCATTCTCATCCAAACATTCCACAATTTTTTTTAACACTATTAAGTCACTAATGGATTTCTTCAAAGCAATAAAGAAATGACATGGGCTAATATAACCAAAAAATAATCCCTACACTAAACGGGTTGATCAAACTCTTCCCCTGCCAAACCATGGGATCCTTACATTCCCAATATTCAATGGCTTAGGAGACCCAGAGTAGCATTTAACACATAATCTCTCACTACGATCCCATGATGGTTACCCCAAAACAAGAGGAGACATTGAAAATTTTGTTCTTCATGGAATCACTACATGGACCTGACTTTGTGTGGTACATATGTTTTCAGGATTGATCAATTACATGGTGGAAAGACAACTATTTGATGTTTCTATTCATGTTCAGCTCGATGATTCATAAGATAATTTTCTTTCATCTCTAAAAATATAAGTAGTGAGGTAATGAGTGAGTATCATTTTTTAATAATAATTAGAATGGATAGACACGCACCTTAAACCTACCACTCCTTCAAGAAGAGTTTTTTCATCATTTTTAGAAAATATTCATTATGAGTTGCACACACTTATTATCCTTGTGAAATTCATAGGTGGGTTTTAGGACCTTACTAAAATTTATAAAAGGGTGGAAGAATGCATAATAGAGAAAAAAAATAAGGCTCATGTAATTGGATCAACTCAAGGAAATAGAGAAGGGAAAATAAAGGCATATATAGTTACACATATGCAATCCCAAATACCATCTCCTTCTTGAATATCCACACCATATCATGCAGCTACAACTCCCAAGAGTCAAATAAATTCCCAACTCATTAATATGATCAATGAGAACTTAAGGAAAATAGTTTAAAGAGAATAAAAATATGTTATGTTATTTTCAAAAAGACCATGTCCTTGGATACTTTATCTCGGCAGTGGAGAACAAGTTGTTCATTTTCATAAATCTATCAAGGCCCATCAATGAAGGTGATAAAGATCTCCAAAATTATTTCTCTTTCCATACTGTATTGGGGCTACATATATTGGGTTTTTTGTTTTTAAATATCTAATGAAAAATATGGTAGTCTATGAGCAAATGTAGATGATAAATTCTCCCCACCAGGATTCATATGTTTATCCTATAATAAAGAGGAGGAAAATGAATGGAATTAGGTACAGAGTAATAATAAATACAATTTTTTTGTCTATATATTACAAAACTGATCAACTAGAATCAATATGTTCTATGTACATATTTTAAACATCAATTTGTGCCATCGGCCACCAATGCTACATCCCAAAAAAATTTATCGACAACTCAACCATCTAAATTCCAATCACCCAAAAAGAAACACAGTCATAGAGGTAAGAAAAAAAGGATTGATTTTGAACATGTACTAAAGATAAATATTTCCTTAACATTAGAATAATTAATGACTAATGTCCCACAAGCATGGAAAGTGCCCCACCAAATGGTGAAATTAAAGTCCAAAAATCATATGGAATCTCCATCAGATAATCATTTGATGTTTAGTTCCATTAACATTATTACCTTAGTGGATCACTTCTTAGATGGTGAATGTGATTATGAAACTTAATTCCCTACAAATGATTGGAGAACTAGTGGAAAAGGACAATAGATTCTATTGTATAGGGGATTATGTGGTCATTCTTGGGGTTACTACTTTTACCACTCCCCCAGTTGAACTGTCTATGCTATCAAAACTCATGGGAGAGCTCTCCAATGAGCTCATAATGAATAAGAGGATTACACCACACATGATATGGTTTTCCCTATCATTAATATCCTTGAATATAAACCACAGGATATACCACCACCTGTTTATCCTCATCACATAGGCATACTGAGCCGACCTAATCCACTAGTCGTGGATGCACTTAAAATCCAATTCCAAGGGATGTTACATCTACATCAAGACCATCATATCTCAATGGACCAAAAAATGTGAATCCCCATGCATGGATGCATAGACCATTGGACCAGTAGTATGATTTTTTGAATCAGTTGGCCAATGTTATGGCCATGTTATGAATTCGGGATTCTTGGAGTCTTTGAAAATACCTCATGGATGCACACATAGAGGAAATGGTAAGACTATGAGAGTTTGAAGTTGAGGTTGTCTCTATTGAAATATATCTTGTAGTAAATGATCCTGTAGAATTCCATATGGACATTTAATTATAGAATAGGAATAGGATGTTGTCATAAATGGACACATTAGGCCCTTGTACATATCCAGATGGACAAATGACATTGTCATCTGACAAGTTTTTATCAAAAATGGATCATGATTCTACCACATTCGAATTTGAAAACTGTTCAATTTGGGTTTCAATGCAGCCCACTTGTTCCCTTCCACATTGATGTTACAAGGATAAGACAAGAAAGATAAAAATCCAACTGGTGAAATCATGTTAAGAACACTATTATGGGATCTCAAGTCTGACTCTGAATTCATGATTGTTAGAAATAATAACAATTTCCAAGTTCTACTAGGATGAAATTGGATACAATAACATGAATCCATACCCTCATTATACCTCTTATGCATAAAATATTGTATCAAGGGAAAATTGGAACCTTTCATGGTGAAAAATCAACATTGAAATCTTGTGAATCATAGTACATTGACAAATGATTCTATAATAATGTTGGAAATAGTCCATTATTGATTATAACAATAAAATAAATAACCCAAATGGTATGGATATGATCTAGGAAAATACTATGAATCTGCTTAATTTAGGGTACATACTACCTATCAATAAAATCAATGGGATGGTCTATAATTCAATCACCAATTCAGTGACTTCGATAATGTCTATCCGAAAAATTGAACCCAAAAACACAAGATAATGATAAAACTCTCTGAGGATTAATGATTGAATGGATGAAAATTTATTCATTCCAATCCCTATGATTAAAAAAATATATGTTTCATCATCTAGGATGGAAGAATTTGTCACATAAATGGGAGATGAAGGATATTCTCATTCTCATTATCTCTTTCCCACTTTTTAGCTCCAAAAATCATCACAACATAGTTTTAGGTAGAAATGATTGGTTCTTCTTAAAAATGTAATAATGATGACTCCTACCCTAATTCCCTGAATATTTCATTTTCATCTACCTCCCAGGTAGATATGTAATATGTACTGATTAAGAAAGAGGATGAAGATAAAGACCTCGGGGATGCCACTCCAGTATTTTAGGAAGGCATCTACACCCTTATGTATGAACACAGATAACTTTATCTAGGTACGGATGAAGATCCATGAACCACTCTTATCAGTGGTACCATGAATCTTAATTAATATTACGTGTAATTTTGTTCTTACAGAGACACTATGAATTTTTTCTTATAATTACACAGTTATTCTAGGAAATGACCTTAGGGTTTCAACCCACCAATTAGTTGGTCCAATAGATCATTGGGATAACAGCATGTATGTAGAAGAAAACATCTTACTCATGACCCCAAAATAAAGTCTATTGTGGACAAACTCATCAAGACATACTTCTTTCGAGAGGTAAAATATCGAAAATTGCTATACTCTGTCATCCCAGTAATGAATTAAAATTGGAATATCATATATTTCATTGAATTCATAGATCCTAACCAATATTTTCTGAAATATGACTTCTCGATTCAAATTATAGTACTCGTAATTGATGAAACAACCAGTTAAAAATACCTCTCCATCATGAATATCTATTCAGGGTACAACCAAATTCTGATGGCCCTAAAATATGAACATTGTAATACCTTTAGTTCCCCCAAAGGGTATTCTTCTATTAGGTAATTCCATTTAGCTTTAAGAACACAGGAAACATGTAACAATGTTCTATACATCGCATCATAAAACACTTTTGGGGAGGTTTTTTGAATGAAATGTTGATGATCTAATGATCATGTCTCGGAAACTTTTTGACCATGTAGCTTACAATGAGAATATATAAAACAATATTTTAAAATATATCTTAAAGATGAACCTCATAAAATATTCTTTTAGGGGAAACCATGAGAAGGATTCTTTCCTTTTTCATACTCCATTGAGAAATCAAACTCATTCCTAATAAAAACAATAAATCCTTAGCAGGTCACCTCATCCAAATCATATTTAACTGAGATAACATTAATGAAAATTGGACTAAGTACCATTATTCATAACCAACCTTTCGGGGATATGTCTTCCCTTCACTAAACTAAAGAACAATGGATTCACATATCAGTGAAAAAATGAATGTTAGGAAGCATTTGATATCCTCATGATGTAAATCTTGATTCCAATAGTATTAATTCTTCTTATTGAGGGAAATACCCTATTATTATATATGGCATCCCTTAAGAGATCACTAGGTGCCTTATTGGTGAAGAAGAAAAATTATAAAAATGAAAACATCTGTTATTATTTTATTTTTACTATGAAAAATGATGATCCTAGTTATTATGATAAAAATAAAGAGCTTTCGGGAGATAATATACACAGTTCAGAATTTAACGCACAATCTGAATCACCATTAGATCTAATTAGTCTCTAAAAATCCCCTTCTCAAATATATCCTCAACATAACAATGTTGATAAGACATTTTTAATGGTTTTAGGATATTCTATAGTATTTTTCTAAAAAAACATGTTCCTCATAAATTAGTGAAATCAAAGAAATAGGAATGTTTACTTGTAGAGCACCCATCTACATATGTGACATAATTAATTAAAAATTTCCCATATGAATATAAATTATCTATTGAGGGATTCCCTGAATCATGAGAAATGTATTTTGATTGTGCATCTCAGATCCCAATACAGTGAACGATGGAAGAAACTAATCTCAAAAAATTAGGGTTAATGATTGTTCTCATCTACCAATAAAAAGATGTTTTACCTTAATCCTTCTTACTATTAAAAGGCTAAACTGACAATGATGTAAAATATTAGGCCACCATTTCATGTTTGGAACTGGTACTCAAAACACCATTGGACTACTTATAGGTGAAATATGAATCAAATATGAAATTATATATATGAATTGGGATTACACCGATAAAAATAGAGGGATATTCCCCATATTATTTATGTTCAAGGGATGATGGAAAAATACCCCTCAAGGACAACATTGGATCATAATCCTATGATTGATTAATTCCAAAGAAGATGCATTGGAAAAAAAATACGACTCTAGAAGATTCAAACTGGGAAGAAATTTTCATCAACCTTGTGCATTGCCAAATGGTTTCACATTTCATTCAAATTAAATTGGAAGAGTTTAATTAATTCATCCATATACCTAAAACATGGGGTCCTAGAACTGTGTGGATGACACCCATCAATGAATACCTCAAAAATAGAGTACTCTAATCAAATAGATATGGAGAGAGAAAATATTATGGAGAGCATCCAACTTCACCATCCATGATGGACCAAATCACTATAAATCATCTAGAAATGAGGATTTCACTGAGACCTTATTATAATTATTGAAAAAGAATAGAATAACACTATTGTTGATGAATTACATGTTAGAGCCAGCGGTGACCATTATACTAGATACAATATTTCAAACCAAATCAAAAGTCATGGTTCTTTTTTATCTTTGATGAAGTAGGATCACATATAATTATCACACAACCTTCATTCCTACCTTATTCATGAAAAATTCATTCATCAACCCCTAAAGTTTCTACATACATCCAAATACTCATATCCATTACCCATATGGGGATTGGATGTTGTAGGGTCATAATCTCTATCTATGGACAAGCAGTTTAAATATATCCTTTCTGTTACTGATTTCTTCTCCAAATGGGATGAGGCAATACCTATCAGTGTTTTTGTGTCCAAAATCATTGTAAAATTCATAAAAGCTAACATTATTACTAGATTTCATGTCATTCACATGATCCCAATAGAAAATGGAATAAAAATCCATTCATCTTACGTGTAAAATCTATATCATTAGTACAATCTCAAATCCCACAATTCATCCCTATATCTATATTTGGATCGTAGACATATAGAAGTTTTCAACATGCCATTTTCAAACATAAACTAGAAAATATAGGATGAAGAAAAAAATAATTGTCTAGGAAGGATCTTTCATCACATATAGGCTTGCTAGACATCACCACGTACTATCCCATGGGAAACCCTATACATGTTGGTATATGAAAAAAAAGTAGTCCTACCCATTAAGGTTTAGTCTCCATTATGTCATTTTGTCATATGTGACCAACACTCTACATACGAGAAATCATAAAAACAACTGGATGAATTGTATATGGTTGATGAAAAAATATTACACATCTTGAATCACATATTATCATATCAAAATAAGATACTGTGAGACTTTAACAAAAATTTCCACCTCCATTAATTCTTATAAGAACAATTGGTACTACATTTTATGAATCCAAGATATCTAGGAGCAATCCTCTAAATATTGACCCTAAGTGGGAGGGACCTTGCTCCATAATCAATTTCCACCCAAACAGAGCATATTCATTGAGCTCAATAGACAAAGATCTCATTACAAACCCAACCAAGGAAAGGTGTATGAAGAAATATTTTATGTTTTCATAATAATGATATCATAATTATAAGATTTTGAATTTCATATTGTCATATTCTTCTAAGCGATAAGATGATAAACTGTGTAGTAGACCTTTTTCACATGACCATAAAAGGAAAGGCATAATGTTTGTGCCACATGATGTAAAACTACATGAAATTGTCATCCATATCATAAGCCAATATATTCCACCAAATAAGGTCATAATTGTATGATATAGAACTACAAGAAACCATTCATCCTCAGCTCATGAAATTAAAGTACTATTATTTGGGACACTCTTCATGGTCCCTTAAAAATGGACCCCCATCTCATTTGTAGTTCCCAATCACATCCCTTTAACTACTCAGTCGGTAGATATTCCCTCTTGGCTAGACATGAAGAAGAAAAGATGGTAATATCTCATGAATACGATCCACTCACATCATTTCTAATCCATAGTGGAACCTGGGAACCATTATATGCATAATCCCTAGTATTATCATGTCCATAATAAAAAACAGTAAACTGCCCGGCCAAGGGCCCCACCACATGATGGGAAACTACAAATTATATCCAAGAACTATGTGTTGATTTATTCTTGTTCCCATGGGATATGTAGTGACACTAATATTTCCATCCATGTACCGAACCATGAGAAAAAAATATAGCCCCTTTTCCCTATGTTTGAATCAGACCAATACATGTATCCTTTTCATGAACTACGTGCGGCCGGATTATTTCTCTTGTAAGATATGTAGTGATACGTAGGTCGTATACCCTAGTCTATCTACAATATTTATTTAAAATCATGTGAAAACCATCCATATTTATAGATATTACAATATCATGGTCAACACACTTTACCCATCATAATAAATTAACCAATTATTCATGGAATATGTGTGGATTTATTTTCAATCCAATGAGATTCATTGTGATACACAGATCTATAATCTTGGGTGCAGTTGCAACCACAAAGAAAACATTCGATTTTACCTATGCATGAAAGAAATAATTTAAATGGAGTTTTACCGAACACATGGATTGAATCTCATTATTATGAGTTTCATGGTGAATCCTAGACCTCATGTTTTGGTCCCAACCATCTTTATGTTATATAATACTTCCCTTATTCCCTAATTGAAATCCTGACCAACTTTGGGAACAATTATTGAGAAATACATTTGGATTGATTCTCTTTCTAATGAGATATATAGTGATTCCAAAATCTCTGGTCTTAGGTCTAGAGATAATTGAAAAACCCCACTCCCCGTGTATGGATCAGACTTACTCAAGGAACCTACCATGAATAACAAGTTGCTTGATTCCAATTCCAATGAGATACGTAGTGTTGAACAAATTTCCATCCCAACTCCTAGATATACCATTTACCATTTTTCTTGTCATTTTATCATTCTAAATTCCTTATGATGTTAAAATAAACAACTAATGAACTTAATACATGACTTTAAACTACATGGAACTTCATGAACAATATATGGATTTATTTTCGTCCCAACGAGATATGTAGTGATGACTGTATTATAACACCTGGCCTAGACACTATGAAAATATAAGTGTTCTTACCCCTCACTTGTGTTGCCTCTATGTCACAGGGGAAGCTTTTGTCACTCCTAGTTTCTCACAATGACCATAGCTCACATGGCCATATGTATTTTGGTAAATGAGCAGCATAAAAATGTAATGAAGATAAATTTTAGTTATGATTAGCATGGTCCATCCACCAACACCAAAAAATCTTCTCCATATATATGTGTTTCAATACAATAAACTAAAAGATTACTTATATATTTGCATGGGTCTTGATTATCATTTCAATGAGATATATAGTCATGCACATACAATCAATCTTGGGCTAAGATGTGTCACAATATACTAAGCAAACTCACTCTCCCATGTATAATTCAAATCAACGTGATAGGATCCAATATGCATTCCACCCTATGAAGGGGACTATATTAAAAATACCCTTCTTACTTCCAAACATGAATTCAATCAGTGTGTGGGATATTCATTATTATAACTAAATGTGGATTTATTCTTACTCTGAAAAGATACATAGTGAAGCTCGAGTCCCATGACATAACCCATCCACAATATTCCCTCAATGTTCTTGTTGAGACACCTTCATCTTTACCACATGACGTTAATCTTGATGGCTAATGTATGTATTGCATGACATTAAATTGTATGGAATCTATAGAACTATGTGTGTCTTTATTCTCAATCCATTGAGATAAGTAGTAATGTCTAGTACTTATTTCATAGTCCATTCCTTGGGGTAATGAAAAATTAATCCTATATTCATTCAAATAATGATCTATATGGGAGATTTTAATTTATGTCCCCTCATAATGGGGGCCATAGAAATAGAGACTCCCCCTTCCACATATGAGTTAGATATATGCAAGGTAATCCAAGATCATGGCCAATATAAATCAAAATGCATAATTTTTTATTATAAATATCACTTATTCACATCGTACTTCTAATCATGGACACATTCAGAAAATCATTTCATTTCATTATCTTTTGTTTATAAAATTTATAATAATTGAGGGCTTCATTTCGTGAAGATGTAGTAACATACCCCAGCCAGGATGGCATTAGTATCCCACAAAACAGGTCTTTTAGCTGTAGGATTCCACTGTTCTGCTATGCTGTAAAATTCTCCAGTTGGATTTTAATCAAATAGACTAGAAATCATGTTTATCATCAACCAGTAACTTCACCCTCAGGAGAATCCTCTTCTATCATTGAAATAAATAACAACAATATGTTGTAACCCTCAATTAAAATTCAGTCTATTGTCATTCCTCACACATTTTTGCATTATATATTCTCTTGAACTAAAAACCATCAACAGTATAGATTACAACTTCCTAATTCACATCCTATGTATATGGGAATGTTCATGGGCTGATAAGCCACATATCATTTTTGTTCTATAATATTATGGTCCTAGTCATATGACATATAACTGCACGATATGTTTTCTATGCACTTAGGTCAAACCGGATTAATGAAAATATTCTCTCGATTATTTTTTTATTTTGACCTTAAATTTAACTTTTGTATCATTGAACATTACTCAGACAAACCAAACTCTATGTCTTGGAAAATCCGATTCTCCGGAAACGTCAATCGGAATCTAGTGATATAATGCTCGAAATACTATGGACTTTTTTTCTTGGATACATGTTATATTACCTAGTGGTATTTGCCTAAAGCATCCTACCCAACTAGGTTTTCTTCTAATGGAAGCTACTATAGGGTATGGTGTAACACACCTTAGTAGGAATTTCCTAAAAGAGACACACATTGGGTTTTTCAACAAGCTGTAATTTGGACCTCAGAGGAGACCTCCCCTAACACCATCATCCCCCTCCCCACACCACTAATTAGATATATGGATCTACAAAGCACATAATAAAACATTTCCCACACACTATAGAATATGGTTTCACGTTTCGGAACAGATTACCAAAAAATGGGAGAATAATCACCCTTTTGGTAAAATTTTAAGAACATAAATTATATCTGCCTAATTTCCATATTGTATGACTTTAAACTTCATAACCTAACTTCCAATATATATAAATTTAAAATATCATAGTGTAATGTCCTTGTCAAAAGATTTTAAGATATAAAATTGTTTCCTTATTGTAATATATTAAAATACATTGTCAATGTCCTAGTCACACGATAGTAAAATGTGCAATGCTGAATCTATTTTTAGGAATGAACCTTCCTCCTAGAATAAACTCTCTACCCAAAGTCACCCTCTATTAGTTGACCCAAATTCATGTAGGGTCAGTTTTTATTTCATGACCAATTCCAATAATGATATTTTCTTAATTATCAGGCATCTTACCATATAAAACCCACCCATTATTATCTAGAGAAATATGAATATCCATAATTTCTAAATGAACATCAGTAATTGAATGCTGGAATTATTAATAAATATTTTTTCTTGAATGTATTATACAATATAATAATTGGATTTTCATATGTTTCTCAACAATTTCAGGTCATGTCAGTCAAATTATATCAATACATTACTATTCATAAATTAACCCTAGTTATCTTTTCTTAAAACATCACATAAAATGAGTTTTTTTAACTTGTGGTAACTTTTTCTATAAGAAATACCTCTATTCCATAATCGACTATTTTATATTCAGGAACCAAAAAAATCATAACTTGCGATTTTCCACTAGATATTTGAACAATGTAAGAACATTATAATCTCACATTCCTTGTTTGGGTAATCATTTTAAAACATACAATCAATGCAGGTTGACCTAAAACAATAGTCTCATTAGTAATCATTCATGTAATTAAACTACTTCCAAAAAGATAATTATTACCCACTAGGCTGAAATCATATAAATGAGACTATGGAAAGAAGTCATGTCTTGGCTCACTAGACTAGCACTACATATGGTTTAGGAAAAAATTAAGAAATAAAACAACAAAAATTAACAATAACTATTATGCTAAAACCCCAGAAAGGTTGGTCTAAGAAAAATCTAGTTCTCACCTTCTATGAATTTATATTATACTTAGAAAAAAATTAGAGACATGATAAAAAAGCCACAATTTTTTAGGGTTATTCATAAGAACCTAACACCATTATAAATATTCCCACTATAAAACATCGATTAGGTTAAAATTAGATATTTCCTCCAAAATTGAGATTTCTTGATGTCCCACCATATGATTTTTTTGTGAGCTAATTTGTTTTACTATTATAATAAAATCACATTTTTCATTCCTAATGAATCTAATTTTTGGTGGGGGGTATTATTAACACCATGAAATGTATTCCATTCACATTTTTTTAGAATTGTGGATATGAACCTCACCTAGACACCAAATGTTATGATAGAGTAGAAATAAATATTTATTATGGAATAATAAGTTTGTAATATTTCCATGAATCACAACCTTAATTGTCTTAGAATAAACATGAGATGTATGTGGCGCGACTGTCCATTTTTCATGGTGGATAGTGACGGTAGTAACGAGAATGGGAAAAAGGGATTGTACTATAGGCTGATACTGATCATGATGAGGGGTGTAGGGGAATAGTCTCTATAATTTGGAGAAGAAGGTTCTCCCAAGTGATCAATGTAACTACCCCCATGAAACGTCGGTGGGAATGGTATCTCTACATCATCCTATGCGATAAAACTATGCATCTACCATCATGACCAACCTATGAATGCGCTATATTAGTGCACATTCATGGAACACCGGGGAGAAATAACACTCTCACCCTGGGTCGTATATTTTCCAATAAATATCACATTTGAGCCTTCATTTGGATAAAAACTATTTCTTAAATTCCTCATAACACACTGATTTCTCTTTTCCTTCACCTAAGCCAGCTAAATCCTTCTAAATAATCCTCCAAACCCTGAAGAAGTGACAATTAATGGGGGATAGTGACACTAATGTCCCCCCATGGATTAAAACAAATAACATGAATGTGAGGCACTCACATACCTATGGATGAAGTGATCTAGCATGTGGTCCCCTTCTATAACCAAGGATCTATGCTATATCCACATTCGTGAATAGATGTAGAGGCCTTTGAAGGCATGATAAAAGCCTAGACAAAGCCTAGTTTTTAGGTTAGAACATCTCCAAATGTACCGTCAACTCACATAGGATATCTATGCGAACCTCCATTGGCTCACCTAGATTTTTTTGCACAAGACTCTATAGGATATCACTAGTCTCAATCATTCATTATCCACAAACCAAGCCCTCTTCAAAGCCATCCATGGTAGGGACACTAATCCTCTAGTTCCCTTGTCAGATTAAGACCATGTCGAAACCTCCACTAGAGCCTCAAGACATGAAAATCCATGAGACTGGTAACACAAGTGTATATCTCAGTTGGATTTTAATTCCTCCAGTTAGAGGTTTCCCACAGTTGTCCTACAATACAGCTGGGGTCCTATGGGTGCATTTTTTTTATTCCATTAGTCCTGATGACCCCAGCCCTAGGGATGGTGTATGGGAGTTACCATTCCTAGATAAAAGGTCTATTCTCATACCCTCTACTCATGGTCTCTATGACCGAGAGCTCTAGATCCAAGAAGGGTTGATAAGTATTATGATTTATTTTTTCATTCAACATGGAAGAAGATCATATTCCCTTTCTATGGAACAATTTTTATGGAATCCATCCATGATTTGTAACATAAAATTTCATTATGGAGGATTCCCTCATACTCCCCCTTTCCCCATTTTTTATATGGTCAAGTAGTGGGTGGGAAATGGATTCCTCTCCTCTTTCTCCAATAGCCCTGATATCTTCCACCAGTGGTAAAGGAGAAGTGTGTTTCTTTCTGGATATTTCACTTTATATTGTCAATAAAATTCATGAATTACTCATCCAAACTCATGTGGAAATTGACTCAATCCACAATCATTGAATCCAAACAATTGGTTGAACGATTTGGTAGAGGATATTCCTTTCAATCATCCTCTAACCATCCATTAGAGTTCCTCCATAGGCATGGGTCCTCAAGGATATCCATCATGCCTCAAAGAATAAAAAATTATATTGTAACACCCAAGACTTTTTTAAGAAATATTTTGTTTTTATCAAAGTAATCATTCACTACACACAACACTAGCTTGGCTTGCTTTACACGCAACCGCGGCCTTCCTCAATAGCTTGTGTCGTACGCAATACTGAGTTTCACTAAACAACGATATGCTATTGAAATATTATTAAAACTAGCCGTTATGAATAGTAATAACCACTTTTTGAAATTTTATCAACTCTATTTTTTAAAATGGAATTCATTTTTGGATTCGGAATTTCGAAATTAGCCTAGGGTGAAATTTTGGTATATTTCTGAAAACTTTCAATTTTTGATGAATAGTGAAACCACTAAGTGGTAGTTAAAAAACTGATTTTTTCATAAAACTTAATTTTACCGCATCTGTGAGTGAAATTTCGAAAATCTGAGAGACACAGATAATATCAAGGACTAAAATGTGGTTCAATGAGATGAAAATAATTTTTGGTGAATAGTAACTTTTTACTTTTTTTTACCACAGTTAAAAGTAAATAGGGTAATTAAGGGTAAAAGTGTTATTATTATTACCCTAACACATGTCCTAATTCTATTGGATAAGTGTAATTCGACCAAAAACAACCTTAGGAATAAAATATGACCATTTAGGCCCACATGGATTAGATTAGGACATTTATTATTAATTTAATTAAAGAAGGGTTAAAATAGTTAAAATCAAAGTTTAATAAGTAAATATTTTATAATATAGGGTTATACATAAGATAAATTAGATTGTAATTATTCATTATAAAGCTAATTATATTTCCTACATAATGACATTTTATTTATAATTTTTAGACATTATATAATTTAATTTATTTATGACACAATGATGATGCAGTAATTACAACAATAGTGAAAAATTAGAATTATTGATATTATAAATACCCAAGTAAATATAATTTGAGACTTTTTATGAATTACACTAATTTTCAAGGTTAATATGACATGTTAGTATTGATTTAATTAGCTTTGTTCGAACTAATAATTCTGTTATGATTTTATCACAAATCAATTACTAAATATTGTCAAAATTGACATAAAATAGTTTTTAAAACAAATATTATATTATTAATTATTATTTTATTTCTAAAAATCTATTGTTCGGAAAAAGGACTTATATAGGGTTATATATATTAATTATAAACAACTTGGGGTTCTTTTGGCTTGATATAGTATGTTTATTAACCGTATAGTGTAAGAAAACAAGAAGACACGGTAAAAGATAAATTATCTAACTTAAAGTTAAATCTAAATGATAAGGTTATAATTGAAACCTAAACTTGTCTAAATTCTATTGGATAAGATTATTTCGACCTATACCCACCTTATCTTCGAAATATATCAATTTGGAGCTATTAAAAACCTAATTGGACTTTATAATAAAATAATATTTTTAGTTATTCCAATGGTGCCCCTCTCATCCCTTATAAAAGGGCACATCCTCCCCCTCTTCCTCACACCACATTGATCCTTCATGCTCAGCCAAACCTGCCATTTTCTTCTCTCCACTTCCCTAGAGACATCCTAGAGGTCCTGGTCTTCTTCTAAGACCAATTTCAGTGCCCTAAAAGGAGGTCTCAAAGAAGCGCTTCAAAGAAGAGGTAATGTCCGTTACCGATTCATTCATCTTTATTTCTTCTTCCACTTCTTCTTATATAGTTGTTACATTATTAAGTAATAGCATAACTATCACTCATATACTGATATGTTATTATAAGTATGAAACATCTCTATTTCGCCATCTATCCATCCTACAGAAAATGAAATCACCGCACCTGCGTACGTACGGAATACCGTCTCCATGCCATGGTGTAATCTATTTTCCTCCACCAACTTACTTGGATGGGTATAATGGTGTAAATAATTACTATATATGATTATTATAAAGTGATATTGATTCTGAAATAGTATAAAAACACTCCAATACAATTCCACGATCATGGGAACGATATCATCGCTCGTGCGTATGTACGGAATACCGTCTCCACGATGTGATGCGATTCATTCTACATGATCTTCATTGCATAATGATTATATAAATGAAATGAATGAATAAATATGATATATATTACATTAATACAATTTTTTAAATGATGTATCTATATCCTAAAGAGAAGAATTAGAATTTATTCGACAAAACACGCATAAGAAGAAAAAGTTATAAACACCCGAATAACAAGTGGCAATGAAATATTACTACTAAGAAGCTAAGAATATGACCATATATGATATAATAACAATAATTATGATTCTGGAATAAGTAAATAACATTATTTAAATAATTATACAGGAGTTTCGGACACTTTCAAAGCAAATTAGACCTAAGGTGAGGGAAATATCACTATCTTATTTTTATCCGAGATTGTTTATACTTTGGTATTTACTGGGGTGTATTTTATCATCCACATCCATGTTTACTCAATATGTAATATTATTTCCATCCACCTAAAATTGTTTAAATCCATTTTTACCCTTTGGTGAGTTTATAGTAAAAGATATGAAAGGAATCTTTTGTCATTTTTCATTCGAGGTACTTTTTGACTTTTCCCACAAAAGTATGAGAAGAATGTTTTTTAACTTATACGACATGAATGGATTTTTAAAA
This sequence comes from Viscum album, assembly GCA_963277665.1. Classification (NCBI taxonomy): domain Eukaryota; kingdom Viridiplantae; phylum Streptophyta; class Magnoliopsida; order Santalales; family Viscaceae; genus Viscum; species Viscum album. The sequence continues at coordinate 1,431,400,821 of OY728152.1, forward strand.
AATTATTTCCAAGAATATTCCATTACAAGTTTTAATGTTTATTTTTAATCAACTTCTTTTAGTTTATAATTGTATGACATGTTAAGAAATAAAAACTGTTTTTGATGCAGAAAGGATATTTTCCTCAAGAATGGAGTTCAAGTGTTTTATCAAAATTATTTTCCATCTAAGATAATAAATGGTTATGTTTCTATCCCTATTATTACATTGATTTGATTATGTTGTGATGGAATTATATTTTTATGAATTCCATTATCTTATATGAATTGTTTTATGATGTCACGATGTTTAAGATTCCCATTTTTATTACATGGGTTATGCTATGATATATGGTTTCTGATTTTGTGGCACACATAATAATGGTATAATTATGAGATGGGTGGGACCTATATCTCCCTCCAATGCATTGGGTAAAGATTTTATATCTCATGAGATAGACATGGCTGGAACGGCAGGTTAAACCGGTTCAGTGAAACAGGACTGAAACGAGGAGTGAACTCGGTTCATAAATTGACTTTGTCCACTAAGATAATCTTGGCCATGAGTCTTGACTGATAAGAAATTATTCTCAATGATTATCTTTGTATTCCACAAAGATTCATGTTTTAGGTTATGATTATTGTGATTAAATTTCACTACTATGATTTATCCCATGAAATTATGATATCTTTTTCAGGTTATGATTTCCAAAAGTTATGTTCTTATTAATTTGATGTGATTGATATTTCTTTTGTTTACCCTTACTGAGCATTTGAGCTCACCCTTTTGTATGTTTTCTTTCCCCAGGTCAGGAAGAATGTTATTAAGTAAGATATGCCAAAAGGGACTATAGATATGATGAAATAAATGGGAGACAATGTAGACGCTTTATGAACCAGTTGTTTATGTTTCCCAGTTTCTAAAGACACTATACCTATACGGTCCTTTCCATGGTTTTGTTATATGTTGTAATAACTATGCTTCAATTTTGATGTATTAACAATGTATGTAAAGTATGGGTCGTTATATATATGGACTCCTGGATCTTCTACTTCCTATTGTTTCTCACCACATGAATGAATTGTGAGTTCATAGAGGTTAAATGTAATCATGATATCCATAAGTTCCCACACCAAAAGAAATCAGTAGTGTGTAAACCCTAAAAGTGTCGAAAAATGAGAACTCTGATTATCGCTGTAATCATGATACGTAGGATGCCTACCTAATGCCCGCTCTCAATTGGTATCCTTATTAAGAGTAATCCCCAACTCAACCAGTTACAAGAATCTAGAATTAAGGCTAAATCATAACCCCCATTTACCAAGGAATCCTCTTCCAGTGTAGGCTCCCTGGATTAAGCCATAAGGAATTATTCTTAAGATTAAGTACCAAAAAACATTAACCAATTTACACATCATGTTCATGAATAAGTGCCATTCCCATCCTCCAAATAACAATGAGTTAATACATCTCTCATGAACCATTTTATTAGTAATCCTTTCAAATAATAAGTCCCAATATATTTGTATCATAGTGACATAATCCTCTATGAGATGAACTTATAGTCCTCCAGAATCATGGGTCCCCATAACCGAACTATATGGGATTTGACTCCCATCCACATGGAATAATTATGAATCTCTCATGATGTCTAAAACAAATCACCATATATTAACTATATGACATGTGGGACACATTCCTAGTAGGGTCTAATGAAACATGTAAAATCATAACCTTTCTAGGTTCTTGAAGCCACTTCAATATAACTCCCACTCCAAAACATGACTGGAACCTTCTCCTTAGACGTCTTTGTCATATGATGCTAAACTACATGGTTTGGCCTTTACGACTTGAAAATAAAATGTATGATGTTCCAAGTTAAACATCTCTGAACTACATGTGTTCTAATTCCATTCATGTGGATATAAATGAAGCACATCTTGTGGGATAATTCCAAACACCAAAACCACTCCCATCTCCATGAATGAAAATACACTCCATAGCGCCCAAATATGTGGCTAAAAAGCTAGAATCATAATAAAAAAGACCAAAGAATATTTAATCAGTGTATTAAAGGATAATATCATTGGAGAAAGTATGATTCAAAAAGATATCTATATTTATGAAGAATATAAGATGCGTTCAAATGATTCAAATTTCCAAACATGCTAATAATTGAATTTTAATTCAAGGGTGATCAGCATCATGCTTATGAAATAATTAAGGATTCATGAATGTATGTTAAATGTATAAGAGAGTTTCAGAGTAGGAAATAATCCCCAAAAAAGGGTCTGATGATCCATATCTCCCACTCTCTCCACTAATATGATTTCTGATTCATCATTGACTAATAATCCTTATAAGAGAATGTCTTTGTAATGTAGGTCCCTTAAATATATAGAACCATTGGGTGAATTTAGTTCAATGAACAATCCCATTGTAAATTATCTGGAAATATCGAACCCAAAAAGAATGGTTTAACACAACTCAATCTCTTATAATCAATCATCTGGCCACTGATTTTCTATTAGAAAAATATTTCCATCAATAAAATTTGGTGACAAAAAATGAATTTTATTACTATCTGGTGATGATAAGCTGTAAACACGTATGATTGATAATATTAATTAAATTTTTATAAGGAAGATGATAAATAATGGTGTGTTAATAATTATAAAAAATATTAATAATATTTTGGATTATAAATTTATTATTTCATTATTTATACTATATATTTATAGGAGGCATAGAAGATTTTAAAAATAAATTTATCACTTTGATTGATTACATATTATTCATTAAAAATACTTTGATATCCTCTAAATAGATCGAGGGATGATCATTCGGTAGAAAGAAACTTATATATTGTTTCAAGGGAAGATGAGGGAAGTATTTTTCAGATTTTGATTGATGTAGATGACTCAATGTGATGAAATGAATTTAGGGAGCAGGTATCTTATTATAATGGAGGTGTGGGAACATATGGAATTTAACAAAAGATTATTTTAGAATAAATTAAATGTGAATAAATACCACCAATAAAAATAGGATTACACATAAATTTGGGATTGTGTTTTATTCCCATCATCCAAAAAGATTTTTTACATGTTTTGGTATAATTGTGAACCTTATAATTTTTATTAACCATTATTTAACCGATTTTATTTTTTACTAGGGTAAAAAAATCAATATTAAAACATCGTGATTTTTTACTTATAATGTGTCAATAACAACATAAATGGACTATTTATGATTTTTGAACATTAATTTTTAACTTTGTCCTTATTTAAAATTTTTTATTTTAAAATAATTAAATAAAATACTATTTTCAAAAAATTTCATTATTGTCAACTTTGATAGTGATAATTACATTGTCATTAATAAAATCAAGAAAATAATATATTACAAAATAAAATATTATAATTCATCCCTATTATGTAAAATTCATCTATGAAATTCTTGGATGACATTTATTTTCTAAAATATTAGTTATTTTAATATTTCTAATATCATGTATTATATTTTTCCATTAATTTAATAATTTTTTTTAAATATTTTTAATAATATTTGGGAATTACATGATCGATAAATTTAAAAATAAATTTCCAGGATTATAAAAATATTTTACAATTTAAATGAATATTTATAGTTAATTATATCTTCTTTAGAGCACCATATTAATAGTTATATAGTTATTAAAAACACATTTGAAATCATTGACATTTATTTACATAAAATATTATAAAATTTATAATCTCATTCATGTGGCACCAAAAATCAAAAATCAATGTTTATCATGAAAATACGTTTATTAGGTTCATAATGGAAACTTATATTGGTTTATAACCTAATTTTTCACCATGTGGGAACATAAGAGATATCTAAGTCAATGAAAATTTCATTTGGGGACTTTATTTCATTTAAATAATAAATAAGTCATTTTCACTGAAAAATGTCCATTAATGTAATCTTTATTACCCTTAGTTATTAAGGGTATAATTAAATTCTTATACTAATAATAATTTTATCTTTTTTGGTCATTTATTTTTTTGAATAATTTTATTTTTAAGCAAAATTTCTTGATTTATTTTTTACCATGATAAAAATATATACTAAAGATTCAATTCATATTAGTCATAAATAAAAGTGGCATGTTTACTAACATTGGACTCACTAATTCCAAATATTAAACATGGTTAAAATAATTAAATACATATAATTTTAAGAATTGAATTTAAAATTAAAAACATTATAAACTCAAAGAAAAATAATTTTTTCCCGAAAAATGCACCATTTAAGTATCAAATATTTTGATACTAAATTCAAGTAAGAAATAAAGTTTAAAATAAATAACTAATGTTATTTTAAATGAAAACTATATAATTAAAATATAAAACAAAACTAAAACATAATTTTTCCTTGTTAAAAAATTATAATAAATAACAGTTTTCAATAAAAATATTTATTTTACACTATTCCATGAAAAATAAATGTTTTCAAAAAATTATAAGAAAACAAGTTTATGGTAAATTTAAAATTATTACATTAGAAATAAAAAAAATTTATGGAATAAATTTTATATAAATTTTATAAATTAATATGCACTCATAAATATAAGAAATAATAATTTTCTATGAAAATATATTATTGAATAATAATGATATTTTACTAAAACTAGTTTTATTATTTTATAATAACATAAATATAAATTCATATTAATTTTTACCGTGGTATTTATTTCACAAGAAAATTATTGCTATTTATTCTCACCAATTTAACTATAGGTTTTTTTGAACATTTTGTTTTTTAATTATAGTTTGTAATTCCTCTAAACTTGTTTTGGTGTAAAACATAACTTTTAAAAGAAATTAAAATATTTCAAAGTGTATATCATAAAAATCAAATGTTGTTTCATTATACCCCCTAAAAAATAATTTCTTCATTGTTATTCTTCAGTTTAATATAACCATATGAGGATAACTGTACTTCATCTGATCCTCATATTCCAATTTTTTTATCAACATGGTTGTTTCATGACAAACCATTTACTACATGAGTGGTTTTTTCATAGAATTTTCTCTCTATGATCTATAATCTCAACCGTTTAATCTTGATAACATTGTTAGGCTTGTAGTTTTATGGCCTCTTTGTATAGTAAACATAAAGGATCATGTATGTGCTTCCTCAAAAGAGATACATGTAACACATCACTAACATGGGAGTGATTAAATGGACGTTCCAAATAATAAACTGTAGTACCGACATGATCAAGTATTTTCATGAGATTTATGTTTCTATGGTGTAGTTTTCCTTTATTTATTCCATAGAGAAATTCATATAATGACTTTATTACCAACATCAAACTCCAAATAAAATCAACTATTATTAGTGTGACATTTATTTCAACATTATTTTTTCATTTGGAATTTGGGATTAACCCAAACATACTTTTCCATATCATTTACCTATTTAGGTCCCAAATACTATATTTCTGAAACCACATTCCATTACATTTGATTTATACAATTCATTCTATAAGGATTCATCATAATTCTCACATGAATCCTATTGTCATAACAAAACTCAAATATAGGGAGGTTTTGAACCTAATCACCTTTGGCATTCATCAAAATATATTTTCGTATATTATTTAGAGTATAAACATATCTCTCAAGATGAACATATTAGTGCTAAAACAAATCCATGTATCATGATCATGATAAGGGATTGATCAAATCTATGATGTAAACATCAGATCCTAATGTTTTAATTTGAATACGGTAATCATGAATATTTTCCACTCTCTTAATGTATACTCTTTAAAGTAGGTCCATAAGAAAATTTTCTAGGAATGAATTGTGATGAATTCATATTATGATTAACTAAAACCCATAATTTATTCAATATAAACAATAAGATAAAAAATAAAGGTTCCATGTACTTTTAATTATATATATATAAAGATTAATGGAAGTTATCCTGGAATAATATTTTCACATATACACAACTAATGGGTTTTATTTCCGTATATGTATCTTAAAATATTCTTAATCTTCATAAAATATGATCACATAAAAACAAAAATTGAGTGTCCATATATTTTATCTTATGAAAAATCATAAACTAACCCCATTCCAAGGATTCATTCTCTCCCTTTTTAACTATATTATTTATTTGATTATACCATTGATCTACATTTCATTGATATAATAAATAGTTTTGGTAACATTTCTTGTCCATAGCATTGACAATAAAAAATATTTTTGCAATGAAATTTAATTGTTTCTCAACCTCTAGTGGATCAAAATACCCACTTAATAAAAAAAGGATAATTCCTAAATAAATACACAATTGGTGTTTATTAACACCATTGATTATTTATAAACCGAGTATGATTTATAGCCTAAGAACGTTTTGTGAGACTAGTTACATGATTTTTCTATTCAACCACCAAAAACATTTATTTTCTCAAGAGTAGAACCATTTCATCTTCAACTACAATCATCATTGACATATTTTCCCAATGTTGTATCCATTAACTAATAACAAAAACCATAGAGTGGGGAAATATAAAAATAGTAGATTACAAAAATGTTATGAAAAATAATTAAATGTATTCCTAAATAATAACACCTTATTATATGATATCTTATATTTAAATTGGGTTATTCAAGATAATTATCAAAACATAAGGATTTTTTCATATACTAATTCTTATCTCTTTGGTTTTCATAAATTTTTTATAACCATAATCTCAAAATAATGTCTAAACATTTCATAGATATAAACTATAACTATCCAACATTTTTGTATAAATTTATAATCTCTTTTATGATGAATATTCATTAACTAACAATACTATACATTCTAGAATAGTTATGGTTTAGAGTTTTTATAAATTAGACATACAATCATCTTATTTTGGGAATCATATTCATCATCTCCCACAAATATCTAGTCACATACTACTCCAATTAAACATAACCTAAATGAACCATCATTTATCACCTATGTATTGAAAGGAAAAAATGGTGAGCTTCGGGGCTCAGTAAGGTTAAACAAGAGAGATATCAATAATCACATAATTATAAAATGATTATAAGGGTGTGTGAACATGAACATAACATTTGAAAATCTATATCCCTAATTTCATAGATTCATAATGTTAATCCATAGAAAAAATTTTGGTAGATCATAAGAAACAAATCTTAAAATATTCAATGAAAATTAACAATAACAGTGTTACAATGACATGTTACATGAAATTGTAGCATAAACATAGACTTATATCATTGAAATCATATATAAACAGATACTTGTTCACTCAATATTTTAATAACATTAAATTAGGCCCTCATATAAACTTATTTACATGAAACTAGGTTCATGAATAATCGTATGGGCATGAAATATAAGCCCAATAATAACACTATGAAAATGAAATCATATTCACACATATGATTTTAAACATGTAATATGGTTCATGAAATCTTTTTTTGAACCAACATTCATGTTCATGCATAAAATTTTTAATCATGAGTTATCCATATTTACTAAATGAATGGTATAGAGATATTTTTTCCACTAATAAAATATTGAAAATTATAAATATGTGTCCCATGAGATCGTAAAACTTTTATCATCATTGAACTCATGTATGTAAATTAATTCCCTCAAAGTTTTACTCTTTAAAAAAGGTAAGGAGTTTCAAAAATAACTTTTCATAATAAAGATAAATCGTCCAAAAAATAATAAGGATGATATCATTTGTTCATTTCCCGAAGGAATCATATTTACAATCATGTAATGATGTCATAGATATAAATTAATTTTGAATGATCCGATGATATAATTTATTAGGAAAATATCCTTTCAATTTTTAAAACATTTTTTAAAAAGGATCATAATTGAAAAAGAAATAATTTTTATTTAAAATATCTTTGAAATATTTTAAAGGTTGATTAAATGCATTAAGGAATCATGGTGGAGGGAAATTCTATTCATGTCGTATATGTTAAAAGAACATTCCGTCCACAATTTTGTAATATAAATCATAAAGTACCCTTTAGAAGAAACAACGAGAAGATTCATTTTAAATCATTCTATAAAAAAGGAAAAAAAATAATTCAAACAATATTTTTTGAATAAAAAATAAATTCATTAAATTATTTTTATAAAACATGGTCATGGGAGAGAAATTTTTCAAAATGAAGACTTATATATAGAAAATCTGGAATAATGAAGAGATTGGAAAATTAAACCTTACCACATTATAATTAGTGGAATCATTTTACCAACAAATATTGAAACTATATTGATATGTAAATCCCATAAATTTATAGATAATACTCAAAAAATACAATCATGGGAAGTATATACAGAACAGAAAAGAAAAATTTAATGTACAAGGATTGTATCCCATATAAATATAGGTGAGATGAATATACCATAAAAATATTGCATCATTGAAGTTAATCAAATGAATTGATTATGTGTATCAACAATAAATCCACATAAAACAGGTTAGAGTACATAATAATATAATCTAATTTAATTTCACAATAAATATTATCCTGAAATAATCAAGGTAGTTGATGTTTCACCCATTGCAGGGAAATTGAGTTAATAGATGGAGAACCTCAAGTCTCAACTATATTTGTTCATGATGAAACTTATTTTATGATATATATGGATTTATCATAAAAATATTCCAAAAACACACATCTATTATAAAAATTTATGAATTTTTTATAATATTTTATCACATATTTATTGATAAATTCTTATCAAAATAGTTGTTCTGGGTGATAGATGCTCCATTTTCCAAAAAGATTTGGTTTTGTAGATCGTGTACATATACATTGATCTAGGTCCCATAATTTATATAATTTTACATGTAGAATATATATTAATTATATTCATATTTATAATCATTCATTAAATGTATGGAACAAAAAATTAATTACAATGTTCTTGAAGATGATAGGTTGTACATACATTTGAGAGATGGTTTCATTTATTCATCTAATGGAATGAAAAAGGTATATAATAATAAAGCGCCCCATAATCATTATTATTATTATATATATATATCAACTTTTTTTATAAAAAACAGCCATTTTACCATCTATGTAATATATAAGTGAAAAACAAATCACATTGCATCACAGAGATAACAGTGCGTATGTACGCACAAGAAATGTTAACCTTTATCAGAAGATGGGAAGATTATATGGTATATATAATATAATCATTATAGAAGTATAATAATATCCTAAATGTCGTATATAAATTTGAGATACAACTTAATTTCAATATATAAATGACAGTGATGAAAAGTTAATTGTATCTCTACATGGATACAGTAAGTGATACATACGCATGAGCGATACATTCACATCTTATTTGATAAGAATGATCGTATATAATGGTGTATACATAATTATAATAAATTTTAATAATATTTAGTATATTGAAGTTGATTCTTTATTATATATATCATTGATTTATAATAGTTAAAACTAGTACAAAACGAATGTAAATGGTTAGAGTGATTACCACTTCTTTATAATGACTCCTTAAGATATTCTCTAACGGGATCTAGGATTTAACTTTCTGGAATAAAATAAATTCTACATGTTGGATAGGGAAGTGTAGAACATAATTTTTGATATCAAATATTCAATTAAGTCAGTTTAAGTGAGGAATTTGGAATCCATTTATAATGTAGGTGGGGGAACTTTTGGAACATAACAAAAGATTAATTTATAATACATTATACCTAAATAGAAATACCCCCAAATTGAAATATATTAAAATATAACGATGTATAGGGTTAAAATACTATCATACAATGTATTTTTTTTATTTTTTCTCTTATTTTAAACCACATCATTTTCATTAACCATTAGTTAACCTATTTTTATTTTAACCATGATCATAAATGTTTCATAAATAAAATGATGTAATTTTTAATAATAAAGTGTAAATTTTCCTCAAATGTCTTATTTATGATACATTAAATAATAAATTATCCCCATTTCATTGTTTTTTTAAATAATTTATGAAATTTTTATTTTCAAAAAAATAGAATTAGTATCAATTGTGACATTACTCATTACGTTTACTTTATGATGACACTGAAAACAAGATAACATCCTATAAAATAATTTAATTAATCATTAATATGGAAATAATATCTATTAAATTATTTTATTACAAAAATTGTCTCAAATAAAATATATTTAATATTTTTATTATCAGTTATTTTATTTTTCTATTAATTGAAAATCATTGTATCATCATATGTAATTATTTGAGGAAATTATTTATTCACTAAAAATAGAAATAAATTATCATGATTTAGATAAATATTTTAGAATTCAAAATTAAATTTATAGTCAAATATATCATCAAGATTACCCCATGTTGAAAATGTAATATTTATTAAAAACATGAATGAGAAATCATTGACATTTTTAAATAAAATATTGTCATTATCAAAATCATTTCCATGTGCCCCCAAAAACTAAAACAAATATATCATGAAACATTGATCATATTGTTCATAAAGTAACCTTACATTAATTCATATCATAATTTTTACCCATTTAAATACATAAGATATATTTATCAGAATGAAAATGATATTTTGCGACATTCATTGATTTATATAATATATAAGACATTTTCATGGAAAAAAGTCCATTAATGAGACCAATTTATAACCTTCATTATTATAGGTAAAGTTATATTCATCCCACAATATTTAAATATTTTTTTTATTCATTTATTTTTATTAAAATATTTTAACCTAAATTACATGATTTATAATTTACCGTAGTAACCAAAATTACCAAGATTCCTATTCATATTGGTCAAAATTAAATGTTTTTAATTTACAAAATTTGGACCCACTCATTCCAAATATGGAATAATTATTTTAAAATTATAAATAATACTTTTTTTTTGTATTTTAATGAAAATAAATAATTTTAAAATGCAATGAAAACAGTGATCTTAAAAAAAATGTTCTTTGTAAATGTAAAATGTTTTTAATACTATATTCAAGTAAAAAATTAACATAAAACCCATAATTAAATTATTATAATTAAAATTTTACTAATTATAATTTAAAACTAATAAAAAAGATAATGATTCATTGTAAAAGAATTAAAAAACATATTCTTTATTAAAATATGTATTTTTAACTGTTCTTTGTAAAATAAATGTCTTTAAAAATTGTCAAAAAAATAATTTTAAGATAATATTTAAATATTAAATTAAAAAAAAAAATAATTTATCTATATAAATTTTATATATCCTATAGCGATTAATAATCAATACAAAAAATAATAGAAATTCATTTTTGAAGAAAGAATATTTTTGAAAAATGAAATGTCTTTACTAAATATAAAGTAATGATTTTTTATCAACATACCTACAAATTAATATTGTGTTGAAATTATATATTTAAATTATGAAATACAAATTAATATTCATTCTCAATAATTTATTTTCTAGGTTACAATATAGATATAATATTTTAATAATATTTTTCGATTAATCAAATCGTGTTGTTCCATATAACACAAGATATAAACAAAAAAATTATCAAAAAATACAATTCATTAAAATCATAGGGTGATAAAATAAATGGAACATAAATGATATTATAATTATTAATATGACACTTTTATACAATTATAATATATTTAAATTTATTATACATGAGGATATAGTTATTTTGAAGCAAGGAAAACTGTAGGTCAAATTTTTATGTTCTAATCTCATAGTTAATCATGATTTTTATGGCTACGTTTTTATAATGTGATATTATGATCATAATATAAATATAATAAATATTTTTTTATGATATGGTTATTTTATGATTATACATGTTTTCGTTAAATTTTACACACCTTATGTAATGAAGAGACTGAAAATAAAAATTACTATAAGAAAACATTATTTATCTCTTTGGCCAAAAAAATAATTCCTTCTAAAACCATTTTTCAAAATTTTTTTTAAAGAAATAGTTTAGAACCATAAATTTTTTATTTAAATTATTATTTACCTTTTAATTTCCAATAGTATCCGTATAATATTTTATTGTTATATGGAATTATTTTGAGACAGTAAAATTTTACGACACATAATTCTAAGGCCTAGAGAGTTCATATTGATCTGTGAAAAACATTTTAAGCTTCAAATAGCACACTGGAGGAATTTCCGTAAAAAATGGAATAACTCCTAAATGGGTGCCCAGATCAGTAATATGAAGGAATCGTTGCGTTCAGGATGGTGTTTTTACCCTTGGCATGGCTTAAGTTTAGTTGGTGTTGGCCTCCAGTGAGGAAACATGAAAATGGCATCACCGTATATAAAATAATTAAATAAAATTATTTTATTTTTAAAATTCTTATAACTCATGAATGGTGAGTTGGATTGAAAATCTGAGACCAATATTCAATTCCTGAGGTTATTCTTTACTTACGAAATCCCTAACATTGGTCAACGTGGGCCAAAAGAGGAAATTAGTATTTAACCATAAATAAAATAATTAAATAACTATTATTTTAATATTAAATACTTTAACATCTAAACGTTAACACGAATTGAAAATATGAGAGTAATGTTGGACTCATCGGGGCGTGTTTCCCTTAGGTAAGCCTAATCTCAACCAGCGTGGGTTGAGGGTGCAGATTATTAATTTTTAAACTTTTTTAAGGTATGTTTTGTAAATGTGAAAATGGGATTTTCTAGGTTTTGAATAGTGGTTTGTATAGAAAATATAAGGGAATCATTGAATTCATAATTCAAGGATTCGCCTAGAAATGACATAACTTCGGCAGTAAGGGTCGAGAGAAAAACTTGTTTTTTAGTCTTTATGAGAAGAATAATAAAATTATTTAAATAAATTATGTTTTTCTCTCCCTGGAGTGGAAGATGGTGACGTTGTGGGGGAAACGACATGACAGCGATGATGTACGTCAATTAGAATCATCAATGTATCTATAATTCGCAGTGTAACGATGCTTTAAAGGTGAGTAACAGTGAAATTGTTTCATAAATGAAACAACGTAATGACATGACATCGCATCATAATGGGAACATTTTGACGTGCTCATATTAATAGTTCGGCACGATGAGGATGTATGGATTATAAATTTGGAGGATTATTTGGAGAACCACTGATAGACCACCACCCCAATAAATAATAACGAACACCAGTGAATCCTCTCTACCATCGATGCATTTTGAAGATCAGAGCCGGTATGTGATGTTGACGTCTTAACCACTTCAGGACGAACTACATGACATTGGATGTCCAAAGATGTAGGGGTTTCTGATTTTAATTTTTCCACATTCTTATTTCTAAATATCTAATGCTGACTAACCAATGAATTGGTTAATTCGAGGACCGTGTGTTTTTGCGGGATGGTGAATTCCTTGGGGTTTCTTTTTCCGCGATTTAATTATCATTATTGTTCAAATTAAAATCCATAGACCTCTCTTGTTTTTTTAACTTCTAACGCGGAGTGCATGGGCCGACACGAACAAGGCCCGAGCCACTCCACTATGGGTGTTTTTCATGGAAAATATCTTGAATTGATGACAAGACAGTTTTTAGACCGTCGCGGTGGAGAAGACATTCCCGAGAGGACGTGGGTGAATGTGGCATGAAGAACAGACCATCGATGCAGAACCAGTGGTCTGCAGAAGAATCCATCTGTGCATCGACACTGGGAGTGGTACCGATAATTACTGGTAGTGGCCCCCAACGGTGGCTATGGGTGGGAGGCGGCGTGCCATGATGGCAGGACCAGATGGAAGGTTGCGTCTTGATAAGTCGGTGGCGCGACAGGAGAAGTCGCCAACTGATCATACGGCTGCATCTGGCGGTCATGGTCACCGACCACGTCGGAGACATGCAGACGCGGCACTGAGCCATGTCCCACTCGACGGGTCATGGTTGCTTAATTGTGTCGGAGGAGGTTCCCCCCAGTTACTTGTAGGGTGATGGAGGGGCACAGACGCGGCTCCAAGCTACGTCCAGCATGGCAGACCTATTCTCCTCTTGTGGACAGGATGGGGCATGAACCCCCAGCGGGCCGCACCAGTACTATCGGTCGGACCCAGTGACTCAATGGGCTGGGATGGTCCCACTTCCTGGTGTGACGGACATGAGCCCAGTGGGCCAAACCCACACCGGTGGGCCGGACTCGGGCTCCCTTCAGGCCAGGTTGGACTAGTCTGGTTTGCCGGACGACTTGGCAGGCTGGACCCTCAGCTAACCAGGTTGGGTTCAGCAAGGCCTGTTGGGGCTGGACCAATGGCTAGACCTGACCATACTGACCTCGACTCGCACCATGTCGGGCCGAGTTCTTTTGGATGGATTGAGGTATGTGGAACCTCCGAGTCGGGTGGGTCGGGTTGTTATGACCAGGGTGGACTGGTCCCCATCGTAACTGGTCCCATAGTTTCTAAAATCGTCGTATCTTGCCATCCACACCATCGATTGACGATATATTTGCAGTGTTGGGACCCTTATGATGAGGTAGTACCTTTGAGAAAATCTATATGACTTTTATTTAATGTTTGAGTTTGGCCGGGGTGGATCGTACCCGAATCCAACCAGGTCATCAGCACTTAAAAGAATATAACATACAGATCAGGTGCCCGATTGATGTGTCATCTTTTTCATTGAAACCCTTATGATGATGCGGATCATTGGGTTACTTATTTTTGGGACTTAGTACCAGTTGAAATATGACCAACTTCTTGAGGAGCGGTTCTCCCAAGTGCACTACTTACGAAACCCTAGGACTGGTTGAGACATGAAGACAGCTGATTTTTGACTTTGTGTGACTCGATGGCCCAGTTGGAAGAACCTCTATGTGACTTGGAAGTTCCACAGTGGGGAGAACCTCTATGTGACTTGAAAAACCCACGGTACACGACTGGAGAAGTACCTCAACATGCCACAGTGGGGATAAAGTCTATGTGACCCGATAGAACAACAATACGTGATATAGAGGAGTACCTAAATAGTGTATGGATAGTGGCAAGCAACTCTGTATGACCCGCAATTCCCACTGTACTCAACAGATGATGAGTTATCCCACAACCGAGGTGTTCGTCTAAGTGCCTGATTATGCTACTATTACTACGCTAGAATATACATACTTTGAGGTGTCTTGTGTTTCGGGTTTTACTCTGGGGAATTATTGTGGGTTTTTTCATTTCTGTTTTGGGGTCCCTACTGATTAATATGTTAATCACCGCTACACGGGCTCCACCCACACATGTTGTGTCTGGTGTAGATGACCGATGTTTTTACTGGGGTTCCCAAGGAGAGGAGATGAGGGGACACTATGGTAGTGGATATAGTTTCCTAGGACCAGACAAGGCCTAGTAGGACCGGGAGGACATGACATACTACTTCAGCTTCCAGTAGCTTTCCTACTCTTACAACTAGTTATGGATTACTGTGGATGTCCAGCAGAGAACTTTTTGTACGTTTCATTTTTCTGTACTTTTTCATGGGTTTGTATTCTGACCCAATTTCATTCAGTTGTACTTGTACTGAGTTTTTAAGTGGCATATTATTTCCCTAGTTATGAATTGGTACTTGGTTGGACGTGTGTTAATGTATGGGTATCTTGGAGAATGCCTCCCACATAGAGGTTATTTCCTTCAGTGCTAGTCACCATCCCCTGGCCTTCTAGAGGTGGGCAGGGGGTAGTCATGGAATGCACCATAGGGGATGGTTCATGACATACACATGTTTTAATTTTAATAAAATTATCTAAAAAGAACCGAATTTTCATTTTTCAAAAGAAGTAATTTGTGACATTTTCAACAACATTAGGGAGGGAATGTTTTTTCTAAAATATACTATAATAACAATGTTTACCACCATCATATCTATTTTTTAGTTGAATCCTCTATAATAAGAATTCAATTATTTTCAATGAAATTTTTTTCTAGAATATTTTTCTATCTTTTTAATAGGTTATTTCAAAACAGCATTGTTATTTTCGATAATAATGTTTTAATGATCCATTAATGATATTTCTTTTAACAAAATATATCAAACATTGATTACACATATTCTTGAATGTGAATATGATCCATGGATTCATTCTATATTCATTCAATGAATTTTTTATGTATATAATTACACATGTTTTATGAAATTCCTTTCTTTTCCAAGGAGTAATATTATGATTAAATGATGATATGTTTATGAGATCCGTTGCTATTCTATAGGTTATTATGTAATGAAATTGTTTTTAAAAGCATTTAATTTCATGGTCTCTAATATGAATAATGATTTATGATCATGTGTGGCACGTATTTATGATTTTAAAAATGCTATGTGAGGGAACTATTCCTCTTCTAAGGAATTGGGTAAGAATTGAAATTTTATAAGATAAATATGACTTGAATGTGAAGTGAACCTAGATCAGTAAGGGACAATGTAAAATATTAATGTATTGGTATAAATCCATGACTACTATGGAAGATTTCGAAGAAAACCCATTAATCTATTGTAGTCTTCAGAATGAGCCATTTCTACAATGGAAATTATTTTATATGGTGATGTATGAAAAAATAATCAATGTATTGTTATTAAGTTAATATTTCTAGATTCATGTTATTTGATTACCACATGGTTTGGTAAATATGAATAGGAAATATATATTCAATGACTAAATATTATGATCTTTTATATGTAGTTTATGGCTTGATAGTTTCAAGATAATTTTATAGCACCCTTAAGCTTATGTTATCCTTATAGGATCATTGATATCTTCATATGTAACCTTTACTAAGAATTTGGGCCCACCCTTTTCTTATGTTTTTATTACACATGTTATGGATAATTTTATAATGTATGATATGTCTAAGAATGTTTATATTTAGGGGGAAATATTTCGGATAAGATGGAGTTCATTTATGAACCAGTTTTTTTGTTTCATTTTCCAAAGACACAAGAACAAAAAAACTCATTCGTAGATCAAAATATTTGGTAATGAATATTAATTTATTAATTTGGAATATGTGTATACAAAAACAATGGACCTCTATAGTTGGTGTCAAATCAAGGTCTATATAAAATTTGGAAACTAGGATATGAAAAAATAAGCATGAACCTTGTATATATGCCTATGTATAGGATAAAATTATTAAGTTTTGGAAATCATCATGAATGAACGAGGTAAAATAGAAGGTGTCAAAGAATATGGTTTCATTATTTGTATGCCCTATAATTTTTTTCACAATTATTTGGATTCCTAATATAATTATTGTTCCTCACACTATGGTTTTTTGTTTTTTTAAATGGTTGGACCCAAAAGGAATCATATAATTTCTGAGCACAATAAAAAATGAAATGATTGTCCTAATATGAAAATAAATGTTATGGGAGATAGAATGAAAATTCTCAATTCTGTGATATTTTTTTTTGTCAAACTATGAATCACATTGAACATCCAAATTATCTAAAGAGTGACCAATGTTTTGTTGGGACCATCGTTGGGAAGCATCCACCTTTCTTAGTGGGTGTGATGATCCACTAGTTATAGGGAAATAGATAAGTACAAATGTTAATATATTTTCCATTCATTAATTTTTATAATATGAGAACATTAGTTTCCATATTTATCATTTGGAAGGTGAAGCGTATCATTGGTGTATTCTTATCAAAAAAATTATATAAAAAGAAGAAATTTAATCAATCGAGTGGTGAGAATTAAAAATATAATTTGTCAACATGTAAAATACTTACATTATTCATAAAAAATGGTGAAATAATTACATGTGATAATGAATAATTATGAGTAATCTGTTGGTGATAATGAGGAAAATATTATTGGGAATGTGAGGTATGTTCATCATATTATCATCCTATCTAAATAGATGGTTGATATATTCACTAGGGGATAAAAAACAAGTCACCAAAGGGTGTTATAAAAAATGACATTAAGTATCTATGGAGAAATAATTTTATGTGATATTAGGGTAAATATAATGATATATTCAGCCATCAATCACATGGTTTGGGCAATAAAAATGAAGAATTCTAGGGAAACTATAAAATTCATTATGTGAGGAATATTAGACATCTATTATGATCAATGTGTGGAATGAAATATGGGGGATGTTTTTATATGGGAATTAGTAAAAATTTTAGTGTGTAGAGGAATTTTATTATATAATCAAATGTCTATGTTATGGTATGAAGATAGCTAATAATGAGAATATATAGAAATATCCAAAGAATGAACCACTCACATTCGACTATTTAAATTCAAGGTGTTTGGGAATTTTGGTAACCAGTTCCTAAATATGAATGTTAAAGATGATGATCAAAAACAAAAACCTATTAATATCAGGAGAAAGGGATATCTAATTTGATCACAACTTATGAATATGCGTATGATAATGATGTAGTGAATGGTACAGATACTATCCATTCTAAAACTGTTAATTCCTTATTAAATTCTAGATATATCTATCTTTTTATATCTAAGGAAAATTTTATGGTTATCATAATACCATCTTAAAAATTATATGTTTCGTTAGTAGTGAAAACCACTAATGGTAAGATGATCTCACCCCATGTTTACGATTCATCTTCAACTGATGTTTTTGGGAATGTGTTACCTGAGAATCTAATCATTCTTTCTATAGTTGAATTCAATGTTATTTTGAGAAAGGATTGGATATCATTACACAAATCCCACATTAATTTCTATAGAAGGGAATTTCTTTTGATATTACAAAAAAACCTATGATAACCTTTATTGTGATTAAAAATTGTGTTTCTTAGAGAAATTAAAAACATCGTATGGGTCATGATTCCTATCAAAAAGTGGTGAATTGACTTAGATGGTAGAGTAGAAACTCATAATTGAATATATATAACAATTTTTTGGGAGTTTATTGATCTATTTTTTCAAAACAATATAGGTTTTTCACTGAATCATGTAGTGTAATTTTTAAAGGATCTCATACCTGGTACACATACATCCATGACTCCATATAAAATAGCCCTAATTATGCTTCATGAATTGAAGAAAAAACTATTAGAGAATAATAATAGGGGATTAGTTCTACCAAGAGTGTATCTATGGGTTGCATATATCCTATTTTTTATGAATAAAAATGGATCAATGCAACATTGCATTGAATTTTTAGACCATAACAAGGTAACTATCCAGAACAAGTATTCTTTAACCTGTATTGATGAATTTTTTGATTAAATACCTAGAGCTCAATACTTATCCAATATTTATCATTGTTTTGGACCCAGGAAAACATTACATATAAGGTATTTAAGATATGAAATTATAGTTATTCCATATCATATTACTAATTACATTTCTATCTACACATATTTGAAGAATATAGTCTTTAGATATTACATAGCTCAATTTTTGGTAACCTTTATAGGATATATTGTTATTTATTCAAAGATCAAGGAAGAGAATGAGTATCATTGGATAATATTAACGAAAACCATAAGGAATTATAATAATTAGAAAAACACTAATATTGAATTTATAATTTTGAATGATTCATTCATATAGGATATACTCTCATATGATCATATATCTGTAGACCCTTAAAAGACAGAAGCCATTCAAAATTGTCCAAGTCTAATCACTATGAATGAGATCAATATTTTGTACTTTTTTCTGAATACTAAATTCCCTTGTAGATAATTTTTCATCATCATAGAATAATATAACCCTATTAACTTTAGATAGATCCATGTTCCATTGGATGGAGGTAAGTGATTAGTGTTTATTAGATATAAATTTAAGTCTAGTCAATGCCCATATACTTTCACTACTATACATGAGAGACGGATTTTCAATTTTTAGTGATGCATCAATGAATGTATTAGGCTGAATAATTATTCAAATATATATGTATGTAGGCTATTCCTCACAAAAATTGAAGTTCAATGGGAAAAATACCCAACACATGATTTAGAGTTAGTTTTGTGAATGTTTTCATTAACAATATATAGGCATTAACTCTATATATATTGGTGAGATATTTATATAGATAAAAAAATTAAAGTATAATTTCACTCAAAAAGAGTTGAAAATGCACCAATGATTATATTGGGAGGTGATTTCTACTTAATAAGAAACCACCCTGGGATAGAGAACAAGGAGGAATATTCCCTATGTTGAACGGGTCATGTTAGGTTTCTTGTGATGACGATCACAATTGGTTGTATATTTCTATACATGAATTAGATGTATATTGAAATATTGAATGAAGGTGATAAGAATTATCTTTTGAAAATGATTGATCAACCATCTATCCATGTGAAGACTGAAGAGGTGCAGAAGGATGATGTAGAGATGAAAAATAAGGTGGAAAATGCCCGAGAGTTAAACATTTATTATGATATAAAAATAATAGTTGTGAACCATGTATGTTTCCCTAGAGTACTGGATTTTAACAAGTAATTAATGGAGGAATATCATATATCTTCATTATCTATTCATCTTATAAGTATGAGGATATATAATTTTTTGAAATAGTACTTATTATGGGGTGTCCTAAAGAGATATATTTCAATGTTTGTTTAATTGTTTTAGGAATGTCTATATGTTAATTTTCAAATATATAAGTATAAGGTTATTTTAAAACCCTAATCTATACCATAGTGTAAATGGATAAACATCACCCTAGACATTTTCATCAAACTCACCATAACAACAAAAGATAATAATGACATATGGGTCATTAGAAATCTCCTTATGTTGTCTTCACACATTTTTTCCATTACTAAATATTTTAATCTTGTTAAAATTACTTAGTTATATATTTAATAAGTGGTAAGATTATATGGTGTATCAAAATCAATTTTATTTGATTTGTATCTGATTTTTACCTCTATGTTTTGGATTTCTATTTAGAACGCTCTAGAAATTAAGTTATGTTTTATCACCTCATATCATACATAGATAGATGGACTTCTTGACAGGACCATTCAAAAAATAGAAGACAAGTTGAGAGCTTTATATTTGGATTTCAAAGGTTTTTGTTATCAATTCCATCATTTGGGAGAATTTTCATAAAATAATCCCTTTCAATCTAGTATTCAAATAAAACAATATGAGTCCATATATGATAAGAAGTCAAAAACTCATCCATGATGGATTGTATTTGTAGAATGAAATATTTTGGTACGTGGCCCATATTTGGAAATGTAAGATGAGGTTTGATTAGTATAATAGCACATAGGAGTAGATCACAGTTGAAAAATAATGTTAAAATCATCAGAAGTATATACAGATTGAAGTTTTTGACAAGGTATTACAACGAATATCTACTAGTAAGAGGGTAAAAATTCACGTAAATAATTTGAATCTAATTAAATGTTATATTTATCCTTTTGAAATTATTGATCATTTTAAGACTATAGATTTTTGATCGGTGCTCCTACTAATTCTGATCAATGAATGATGTGGTCTATGTTTTCATATTGAATTAGTTTTATAGTATTATTCAAATGTAATAATCTCAGAGGTCATTCCACTGGAGGAATATTTTCTTGATTAATACCAATAGATAGTTATTTTAGATTGTATAGAGAAACTTCAATGAAAAAAAGACCACTCACCAGGTCAATGTTTTCTAGTGAAACCACCGATTTGAAGAAGTGGCTTGGGAACATGAGGATGTAATCAGGAAATATTATCCACATCTATTTATATCAGAGTGCTGAATTTCTACAAATAATTTCATTTTATTGGGGTAAAATTTTACACCTTGATATTTTTATGAAATATGTCACATTAAATAATTATAATTAATTGATAAATCATATTATTTGAAACATCATCTTTATATTAACGACAACAAACTATTAAAATATAATTATCCCCCATACCTTTGGATTTAAGTGTATTAATAAGAAATAAAAACTTTAAAATATAATATTTTCATATATATATATATATATATAATTAATTCATTAGTTATTAACCAATTATAAATTAAAAAAATCAAATGAAAATCAGGGATATGTTTTTTTGAAAAAAGTGTTTTTAGTGAGAAATGTATTTTTATCTTAATAAAATGAATTTATCACTATAGGTGACTGAGATTAAGAAAAATTATATACTATACCTTCTTACCATCCAGTCCTTTAGGAAATGATAACGTGGCTCATGTGTGTGTGTGGGATTCCTCCTATGCAAAGTGATGTGATTATTTTTTTATTATTATAAGATAGTAATTAGGTTTAATTTGATGAAAATTCAAGATATATATTTTATATATGAATTTTCATGGAAAAATTAATTAATAACAATCATACATTATTTCCCATTGATGGATAAAGAAAACAACATTCTTGCATACATACAACAAACTGTATCTCTGTATGGTGTAATTAATTTTGATATATATTACATTTACTGATGAATAAAAATATGTATATAATGGTTTATATGACATTTTTATAAATAATAATATTCTATTGATGATGGAACCAATATAATTATATGGGGACCTAAACTATCAATGTGAAATACTCAGGATAAATATAATAGATAACACTAAAAAATAATGATATTAGTGAGGAATTATTTATATAAGGTTGTGTTGATATGTTATAAATGGATCATAAATGATACTAAAGGTTTTAAAATTTCTTTGTTAATGATTTATGAAAAGAAAATTATTTGTTATGATGTAGGTTGGAGTGCTTTCAATGTTAGGTGAAATCAATGTAAGGGTTTTATTTATCAACCTCATTATTTATCAGGATTATTTATGATTATGTTATGAATATTAAATCATTTTATAATATTCTCAAGATACACATTAATTTTCTTATCCACTAGTTATTTCTTTAAAATACATGTTTTCCATTAATTTTCCTCACATTATTCCCTTAATTGATTGAAAATATTTTTCAAGGAAAATAAACATTATTTCTATCTTTTTTTGAAAGAGTATTTTATTCCATAACTATGTTTGATAAATAAAATTAAATAACTTTTTTACAATTCTCATGTTAATTTTGAAGTTCATAAGTTTTAAATTATCCAATACTCATTGAAAGGAATTTTCTTATTGTGTTCCATACATGGTACTTTATGACTTTGTTTGACAAAGGTATTAATATAATTTTCATTAAAATATATTATATGAATGGATTTTACCACTATCATAACTAATTATTTTATTGATTCATCCTTTAAAATAATAAATAATTATCCAAAATTAATTCTTTCTCTATTATATTTTCACAGTTTTTTAATAATTTATTCTTAATAATGTTTTAATGATCTATTAATGGTATTTCAATTCATTGAATACATCAACAATTTATTTCACTTTTTATTTATTAGGTACATTATCCATGGATACCATTCTTATTTTATCTATTTCTTTTTTATAAACATGATGACATAATCTTTATTAATCAATTCCTTTTACATGAGTTTTTCAATGATGAAATGTTTAAATTTGTACGAGGTATATTTCATTTAGTAGGGAGATGATTTAATGAAATGTTTATAATACCCATTTATGTTTGTGGGTAATGATATGATTCCAGATTTATAATAATTTGGAACACATACGTATGAATTAAATTATGTGATAGTTTCAACTTATATCTCTATTTAATGAATTTTGTAATTATCAATATCTTATTAGATAAAATGTTTTGGAGTTCGGAGTGATCCAAATTTAATAAGGGGCTCTATCTAAAATTATAATCATATGATTGAACCTTAACTACTATGATGGTTTTGGAGTGATCACATTCCTCCATGATATTTTGGTAATTAAAACTTGACTAATGAAGAAATAAATTTATAATATTATGTTTATGCCACAAATCAATGACGTATGAATAAGTTAGATATTCAATTTTCATTTTCTAATATTCCAATATGAATCATTTCTTATTAATATCCATGATTAAAATCATGAATTACATGTATGATATTTGAAATAAAGGCTACTTTTTTGAAATTTTTTAGAACATGTTACTATTCAATTATGATTATGTTAGGATTATGTTGTGATTGATATCCCCCATTTTACCCTTACTGGGAATCAGAGATCACCATTTTCTTATCTATCCTTTACCCACATTATGAAAAAATGTATTAAGTATGATATTACTAATAAAGTTTCTAGTTATGAATAATCAAGTGGGAGATTATGTAGTTAATTTATGATATAGTTTTTTATCTTCCCATGCTTCCAAAGACACAAGATGTACCCGATTCTAGTGTGGATATAAATGTTATGTAATGAATATTCATCAATTAAGATGTAATATCTAAATATTAAAATTTTGGGTCTTTATAGTTTCTATAATAATGTTTCAAAACATGTTTCATTGTACATGTAAATAATAATTATTGAGAAAGTCACGAGTCATGTAACCGAGGAATCCTTGTCTAATATAAAAATAGAATGCAAAGAAGAATCACGGAATCATTGAATATAGAGGGTCAATCTCCCACTCAGTGTTAATCTAATTTATATGTATGGGGGGAAAATATTTTAATACCAAAATTTACCTATTAATAATTAAAAATAATAATATAAGTTTCCTGAAAAAACATTCCATAGAATTCCTAATTGGGAATACAGGTGTCTCTCAAGGCATATAATAATTTATTTTCCCTCTAGACATATCTGTTGAATTAAAAATATGGAATCCAGGTATCGCTTCATTCATAAAATAATGCATCTATAATATGATAACATATCATGTATTTATAATTGGGTATTAATGCATCTCTTAGGGTATATTATGATTCATTTTACCTATAATCCCATCCATGAATTTTCAACATGGGAATCAATGATTTACCAGTATTGTATGCAACTAAATCATAGTATGATATTGTACTAGGAATTTTATATATGCACTCCAAGATTTAAATAAGTGGTATTATGATTCCAATCAACCTATGATCCCATACAAGGCATTCAGTATAAGGATCCTGAGTATTTCTCATGGAACATATTTTCTGAAGACATTTTATTTAATAATTTCATCATGGAAATCAGAAATTTCCATTCCACATAAAATATCAGCATAATTAATTTCATTTAAAAATATCATTCAAGAGTTAGAAAGGCCATCTAAGATAAATTCCACATAAACAAACCAAAATGGTCTAAAAGGCACTCTCTTACCGCTCATTTTCCATTTAATAGTTTTATAAATGATCATCATTATTAACAAATGAACCCATCATATAAGGTGGTTTGGTAAATAGGCCATGATGAAAATTGATTTAATCGAGCCACACCACATTCCAAATATCACTAGTAAATGACTCTCTTTTCAATAGATAATAAAACACACCTAAAAGGTTGTTTTATTCTATAATGGATGAGTTTATGAAATAACAATTTTTTTATTTCTGTTTACACATTTTTTTGACGGAATATTGAACCCACCACCATAGGTGATTGAAAGAAAATTAAAAACAATACAATAATAAGAAATTAAATAAACACACCCTAAGGTAATGTTTAAATATATATAAATAAACTCTAATATATAGGGTGGTTATAATGAAAAAGTGACTCATGGAATTAATAATTTCTTTAATCAATTTCACATTTTTTATGTGATATGTGGAAAAATAATTACATAGAACAATGACAAATTTTATAGAAAATAAAACATTATGGGAAATTAAGATAGACCACCTACCTTATACTAATGAAAATCAAGTTCTTTAATATTAGGGTTTCATTCATGAAATAATGGGAGGAATCAAATAATTATAAAATCCATATAAGTTGGGATGATGTGGTTCTATTGTTTTCTTGATTCCATTTCATAGGTATTTTTGGGAATCCTATACTGGTTAACTAAACTGTGTTCCCATATAAATTTGGTCACATAGTTGTGGCACATAATTAAACAAACC
Source organism: Viscum album (assembly GCA_963277665.1). Lineage (NCBI taxonomy): Eukaryota > Viridiplantae > Streptophyta > Magnoliopsida > Santalales > Viscaceae > Viscum > Viscum album. The sequence goes on from OY728152.1 coordinate 1,431,426,755, forward strand.
ATCCACCAACAGTGAACCTTCACTATCCACTCTAAAATCTACATTTCAGGCCATGTACACTTGGGATTCATTTTATACCACTATGAAATATTATAGGTATTATTATAAAAATAAAAAAAAAATAGTTTAATGTGTTCCCAATAATGGAATTCTATTCTACGGTCTAGTTTACAATTGATCTTGTTCTCTATATGATAAATTGGAATTCCCCTTGAACATAAACCTGTCCCAAAACAATTAATGTTAAAAACTCTAGATAATAGAAAATATCATCCTCAAGAATCCTTGTAGAATATTGAACAAATCTATTAAACTACTAGGTTCAGAGTTTTTCCACACAAATGGTCACACACTGTTATCAATGCCCAACACTCCTCTAAGAAAATATTTAAATCCTATAGTATATAATATATTTAAACTCAATCCAATCCATGTATTTACCTATGAAATATAACAACAATGCATACCTAGGACCCAATAATTTGACTCACAATCATGTCATCACCTCTCTAATTATCCATCCTAGGGAACTTTCCACCATATTTTCTAACATAGAATGACCAATTAGGGGTCAGAATACTCTCACCATTGGAATTTTCTATTTGAGTAATCCCTAAACATTAAAATGATTCTATAAAAAAACTCCAAATGTTACACCCAACAGACAAGGGGACTCTACAATAGAACCTCATCCTGACCAAAATGGATGGTATCTAGTCATCTGATTATATTTTGGTTGGGTTGTACTTTCCTTGAAATGATCCTTAAATTATTTAAACTAAGCCTATATCATCTAGATGGTGTTTTTAATGTGCTAAATCACTGACCACATCCATCAATTTCAAGAAAATCAAGTAAAAAAACATATGTTGTCATTATTCTAAACCTGATCATCCTTGATGGAAAATGTATCAATAAAACCAAACCATGGTTCCCTCAATCAAAGGAATGTTGATATAATTTTGAGAACTGTATCCAAAGTTGGTAGCCAAATTAATATGGTGTATCCTACTGAAACCATTTATTATTATTTTAACCGCATCAAATAATGAAAAATATTGTAAAAATAGATTAAAAATCCTATGATCTTCAAAATGTAACTATCAAATGAATCTATTGTAAAGTCTATGGTGACATCGGAATCGACTACTAGACTCCAAAGAGATCATATATAAATTTTCATGCACTAGTGATTGTATGTCAAATGTTATTATATAACTGAGACACTCATACATCATAACTACTAACTGGGGCTCTACATGTCATCTCACCTAAAAGTGAATCCATTGAATGAGATGGTGTCCATGATTCTATCCAAGGCCTTCCAATGGGTAAATCCGAGTTCCACTTTGAAAAAACCATATATATATATATATATATCAAGGTCCATGAACATAGACAATCATAAAATAAAACTGAGATTACCAAGCCTCTCTTGAACGAATTCCTAGATTCTGTTAAGGAATATATATGAATGCAAATCCTTTTTTCAAGATTAATTAATGTTCCAAACCACCATTCAATGATATGTATCAATATTCATCTCTCTATGAGTGTCCAGATCCCAATAACAATGATCAATAATTTAATGCCACTCATAATATTTTTCGGCTCTCTATGAACAAACGACATAGTTCATGATGATATTTATGTCAAAATTAGGTTCAAAAACCTCAAAAATCCAAAGGTCTACACCATGGCTTTTGTATTTACTTTAAACAACTCTCTGAGTATGATTCTATTAGAGACTTATCATCTAACAAAATTAATACATAAGTTAGATCTGAGTAAATTTGATATGCTCTTATCATTCTGAGGATGATGTTAATTTATTTGGAATGATCACCACTTCATTAAGAGTAAAATATGATTTTATAGATATAAATGTGTATCTCCCTCTAAGTGATTTCTATATCAAAACTTCTTATAAGTTTCTCTCACCAACACATGAAACCATGTTTCCCAATAATGTGGTCCAATTTTAAACCCCCGTCAATTATCTAATAAACCTCATTTTGTTTCCATAATATCATTCATAATGACACTTCCTTTAATATATTCAAATCATCGGGTCACCATGTCAACAAACATCACATTTCAAAAAATTTATCCTCAAAAAAACATGACCAACTAACGATGTCCTATATAAAACAGTTTCTACAGGTGATCGTCATGAACATAACTATTAATTTCATTATCTTCCAAATACCTCATTAACTATCTACATATGATCATTTATGGTTTTATTCACTCTACATAAGAGGACACAATACTCATGGATGAAACGATACATCATAAGTTAGTAGTTTCCTGATAGGTATGATCCTAAAAATGGGATCTACTTCCATGAAACACATTCAATCACCACTGAATTGTGGAAAAGGACATGATTGACATTATTATTCAAAGATATATCACCACATGAGAGAGAAACAGTCAAATATCACAATTCTACAACATGCACTCTATTATAATCACATGTGAAACTCATCTAGGTCATAGTCAGAAATGTTATAAGTGTTCAATATAAAATGAAAAACTAACATATATGACTAGTTTTATTGCTCCAAATTTACATTACATCATAATTAAAATCACTTAGAAAATACACTATATGATAATAGCTCAAAACTATGATTCCCAGAATTTCCACTCACTCCAAGGACATTCTACTATTGAGATGACTTATAAAGGTAGATTTTATGTACACATGTCACTTTCCATGAAATCATTAAATCACATAGTTCAAATCACTATGAAACCTTTCACACAAACTTTATATGATTAAATTCATTACATATTAAATCGATAGGCATTGTGGTTTACAAAGTGTCCTATAGTGATAAAAATGTATCTCAATAAGAACTACCATGTCATTTATTTACATGCCCAACGACACTATGTATGTCATAAAAAAGAATGGATGACAATGTATAAAAATGAGTAATATGATGACCTAGGAATTTCTCTCACACTAAACAATAATATTAAAATTTTCTCATTCCATTAATGATGCTTATATCTTTGTATGAAAGCCATGATTTTAGTAAGAAGGCATCACAATTGTGAGAAAATTATCAAAAATCAGCAATAATATTTAGCTAACCGAAGGAAGCTATGTACATCTGTTACTGATATTGGCCTCAGCCATCCCACAATGGTAGATGATGTCCCAAACCATCTCACGGGGCCCATATGTGACTACACTATGCCCGCCTTCCAAATGCTAGGGGTTCGTGACTAGCACCTGAAGGATTTTCCCTAACACAGAAGGCATTGCGTTAGAGATATTTACAAACTCAAAATGTGAAACTAATGTAAACAACCAAAAAAAAGTAAGGTATAACCACAAGAGTAATGTAAAACCCCAAGTACAACTGAAAAATGAAAACAATGGGCCAGAATACAAGACCTAAAAACTTGAAAGAAAGTAAAAAACTGTAACATCTTCCCTGCAGCTCAACCTATGGGGTTTTAGCTATAAGTATAATGTCTAAGAAGAGGATCTTGACTGTTCATGTCGTACCCAACTCCACCATGTCCCATACCTCTAGTGTATATCTTGGAGCATCATTAGTCTACACCAGACATGACAAGGTGAGGGCGAAGCCCATGTAGGGGTGAGTATAACAATACCCAGTAGGGACCCAGAGACCCCCAAAGGTCTCTTAGTAATCTAAAATGGAAATCATCACATGAATTACCACAAAAGGTAATATAATAATCATGATTTAGATCATGAAGCACAAATCAAAAAAGACAGCTCCCTCTAAAGGTATAACTCCAGTGTTACTGGGATCGGGATAACTAGTCATAAAGCCAGATCAACCTGTCAGTAGTAATTATACTACTAACACATATAGGTCACCGTATGCTGACCTGTAATGGTTTCTAGATGTTGACCAATATTGGTCACAAGATTCAGACCCGTCTTGGTCGCTGGTGTAGACCCGTATTGGTCGCTGGTGTTGACACATATTGGTAACTAGTGATGACCCACCTTGGTCGCTGATGTGGACCCGTCATGATCATTGATCCATAAGTTGGGATGATTAGTCGTACATTTAGATAATCCTACTCTGTAGTTTCTGATGCTGACTCGTATTGGTCGCTCTACTTCATTATGTCACAACCATCCACTAGATTCCTGCATGAAGCATGCATGATCTACGTAAGACTCTACTCCTCGAGCCATTTGTTCTTTTTCAACCAGTACTAAGTCCCACAAAATGCATCCCAAGGTACTGCCCTGTTATAGGGGTCCCAACGTGACAGACCACATGATGTATGGACGCCTGATCTATGGGATATGAGCACTTTTGTAAAAACGGTCCCTGTTGGATTCAAGTCTGATCCAACCTAGGTCTCATTTCAAACTCCATAAAAAGAAAATTAGATTCATTCAAATGGAACACCTTGTCACAAGGGTCATTATGAAACAGATGGTGTGTCAATCGGGTGCTCGGTCTATTAGTTACACATCTTTCCATGAAATGGGGGTGATCACACCTTCGTCCAGCCCAGCTCAGTCAAGCCCGCTAGAATATTTCAAAAGAACCTATTCCTAAAAGAGGGTCCCAACGCCACTGATGGCATGTCATTCAAATTAATGATTCTTCAGTTACAAGTGTTTCTTTAATTAGGGACCAGTTGGGTCTTGGCCTAGTCCGACTCGGTCAGGACGGCCCAATACAATGGGTCCTGGGGTATACCTTACCCCACCCAGATCAGGCCATCAAGGGTCGGCCCACCTGGTTCGCGGGACCAAACCACGGTTGTCCTAGCCCGCAGGGGTGGGGCTGGTCATGTCCTGCTGGCCCACTATCCCATGAGTCCGACCCGTTCAGCTAGCCTCACATCCAGCCCAGTCTGGCCCTGTCCTCATGAAGGTGGACTGCTCCTCCAAGCTGGCCTCCTGGATGTAGGGTCATTTCTTCTGGTGTGACGTGTCATGGAACTAAGTCCATGCCTCCTCCTCCTAATTCTAGTGGAACCTACGGGCACCACCCTTCTCCTGCGCGACTGACTCGGGGTGGCTTCCTCTGACCATCGAGGTGCGAGATGGCATGCTACATTCCCACCGCCCCTCGCATTTTTTTGCGGGGCTCCTCTAGCCACCTCCAACATGACACACTTATGGTTGTTTCCACGGGCCACCAGACATGATCTGTTGGTTCATTCTTGGTGGTTTCTATTCCTAAGCGCCTCCTAGATCGATGCCGCCCTAGTGTGACCTTCTGTCTTGCACTGCTATTGAATTTGGAAAATTGTTCCCAAAGAACGCAACAATGAATCAAGAGGGGGAGGGTTTGATCCATTTCTATTTCACCTGCTCCCTCCATGTAAGCTTTAAAACAGTATGGAGTTAACTATTAATAAAATTTTAATAATAATAAAAAATGTTCAAATCCCCCACAACAACCTCCCACAAATTCAAGAGAGAGGAATAGAATTGTTGAAAAATCATGAATTAAAAGAAATCCCCTACCTCTTGATTCTCTGGAGACATCGCGAATGGTGGTTCTTACCCATTCGAGGTTATTGAAAATGAAGTATATGTTTTGCATTCTTTGGTGCTAGATTTCCTTTAACTTTCAGATCGATCCTACAACGGGTGTTGTCAATCATCTATTCTCTGTCGGTTCAATTCATGGAATCACTTCATTAGGGGTTCGCCTCTTGATGAAGATGTTCCAAATCCCCACCATGAGCTCCATTTAAATATGAGGGGGAATTGTGCACATCACCTAGAGGAATTAATGAGGTCCATTAATTGACATAATTAAGGTGCCTCATTAATTGATGTAATTAATGTGACACATTAATTGACGTAAGTAAATTGTTTCATTAATTTTTTGAGGGGTGGTTACACAACCAAACTATAACCATCCAACTAACACCCCATAATTAAAGGGCTTACCACCTACATGGCCCCTTCCACCGCTGCTAAATGGGCCGTAGGGAAAAGAAAAAGATAGAAAATAACAATTTATGTTATATTATTATTTCTTTAAAATTTTCTAAAACTATCTTTTTTTCCAACAAACTGTGGTCGAAGTGATGCTTCCCTTAAGTGAATCCTGACGCTATAGATTCAATGGTTCTCTCACATTTCAATTCCAACAATCGGTTCAAAAGATTGAAAACGTCGCCCATGTGTTTACTAAATGTACCCAAAAAATTGTTAAAGAATTCATTCCGAGCACAGCAGAGGTCGAGATTACACGCCGTCAATTATCACAGACACATAATAATCCTAAATAATTAAAAAAATATTTACATGGAAATTTTCAGGTCATTACATTTTCACCACCTAAGGGATTTACGTCACTGAATGTTAAACAAGGACACAAAAACCAACAGGGGTATTGGGAACTCATATTAGCCACTCTTTTCAATGTGCTCTATTAAAGATTCTCGTGCTTCCAACAGACTCACACTAGAGGAATCGACTGCCCATGAAGGACTTGCTCATGTAGATCCTCTATCTCAACTGGGAACTCGAAAAAAGTCAGCTTGTCTTCAATCTCAAGCTCGCCATAGTCGATGATGTGTGATGGGTCATTCTCATATTCCATTAGCTAGAATACATGTAAGTTTTGGTGCACCATCTCCAACTGCGGTGGAAGTTCCATGTGTTATGCCACGTTGCCAGTCCTCCTAAGTATCATTAATGGTTCGATAATCCTCAGTGAGTGCTTGCTGTCTCGGTCATATAATTATAGTCCCCATCAAGGGGAAACTCAAAAGAATATCTGGTCCACCTGTTGGAACCCCAGTGGTCTATGTTGCCTATCATCATGGGACTTATGTTGTCTCTGTGCAGTCATTATCACTTCTTGGATGACCATCCCCTTCTCAATGGTAGCATTACTGTCTTTGGGCCCACAAGTTCTATCACTCCTAGATCTTTCCACCACACGATAAATCTGCACATTCATCCATAAAATTCCTCAAAAGGGCCATACCAATGGAGGAGTGATAGATGTTGTTGTACGCAAACTCCACCAAGGTTAGTTGGTCCTCCCAACTGTGACCAAAATCAAGGACACATGCACGAAGCATGTCCTCCGTGGTCTGGATGGTCTGCTCAGTCAGACTATCTGTCTGCAGGTTAAAACCTGTGCTCAAGTGAAGCTATGTACTGGAAGCCTCATACAATCATTTCCACAACTGCGATGTGAATCATGCATCATGGTGTGAGACTATCATCAAAGTCACCCCATGAAGTCGCATGATCCTCTGAACATAGAGACCTGCCAAGATCTCTACCAAACCCTTCTCTCAAATAGCAAAAAAGTGGGCCGGCTTGGGGAGTGGTCCATGATCAACCATATGGTATAGTTCCCCCTAGATGTACATGGTAACACTGTCATGATGTCCATCGATATCCCTTCCCACTTCCACTCTGGTATCTCGAGGGGTGGGTTCAAGCCTGCTGGTACCGGATAATCGGCCTTCACTTACTGGTAAGTGAGGCATCTAGAAACATAGCCCGCTAAATCTTTATTCATCCCTGGGCATGAGTAATTACACTGGAGGTCCTAATACATCCTCATCAATATTGGATATACTACGAAGGGGGATGTATGGAACTCCCTCTCCACCTCCTCTCGTAGTGGCACTGGTACAAATATACATCCTCTGAAAAGGATAGTGTTCTCCCCAAATTCAGAGTATCCATCAGGTGCATGGCGTGAGGATATCTGAGCAGGTGTTGTTTCACAGCTGCTATCTCCGAGTTGTGTCTCCCTGACTCGCTGATGGAGTGGAAGGGAAACTACCATCGACTAGAGGTATACTATCTCATCTCTATCCACATAGGATATCTATTTAGAGGCTAACTGCTCTGAAGCCTCATTTCGTAGCTGCGAACTCAATCTCCAAATAAGTTCATATGCCACTATGTTCCCCTTCCCAAGATTATAGATTATCTCAATGTCATAGTCCTAGCGGAACTCTAGCCAACGTCACTATCTCAGATTCAGATCATTCTGTTTGAAGATATATCTGAGACTGTTGTAGTCTGAGTAAACAATGAACGGTTATCCCATCAAGTAGGGTCACCACAACTTCATTATGAAAACTACTGCAACCAAATCCAATTCATGAGTTGAATAATTATTGTAACACCCCATGCTTCCGTATTACGTTTCCCTTTCAATAATGTTATAGATTTCATTGTACGCAACATCAAGATTCTAACACATCACGACCTATCAATCTAGCCGTTATGAATAGTAATACACACTTTCTGAAATTTTATAAATTTTATCATTCAAAATGGTCTTTATTTATGGATTCTAAATATTTAAATTAGATTTGGTTGAATTTTTCGTATTTTTTTAAAAACATTCAATTTTTGATGAATAGTGAAACACACTGAGTTATTGTTTAAAACAGACTTTTAATTTAAATAATTATTTATTTTATTTAAATTTATTTTTGGTCAAAATAGATACATGTTACCTATATATGTTCAATGTAATTCATTGGAGTCAGTTTATAATAATTTTAGATATATTAAAATTTTATTGAACTTTTTATTGTCTTTTACCCTCCTCCTAGAAGCATTTTCAAATTTACATAAAACTTAATTTTACAGCTTCTGTGAGTTGAAATTTAAAAATCTGAGAGACACGGTTGGTATCATTAAGTAAAATTTGGTTCAATAAGATGAAAATAATTTTTGATGAATAATAACATTTTAATTTTCTTTACCAATGTTAAAAGTAAATAGGGTAATTAAGGGTGAAAATGTTATTATTATTACCCTAAAACATGTGCTAATTCTACTGGATAAGTGTAATTAGAAGAAAAACATCCTTAGGAATAATATATGATCCTTTATATCCACCTGTATTAGATTAGTACATTTATTATTATTTTATTTAAAGAAGGCTTAAAAGAGTTAAAATCGATGTTTAATAACTAAAAATTTTAATATAAGATTATATATAAGATAAATTAGACTATAGATATTCATTAGAAATATAAAAATATTTCCTAAATAATGGTATTTTATTTATAATTTTTAGGCATTAAATAATTAAAATTATTTATGACACAATAATAATGTAGTAATTACCTAATTAATGAAATATTAAAATAATTGATATTATAAATATCCAAATAAATTTTATTTAAGTATTTTTATGAATTAAACTAATTTTCTAGGATAATATGACTTGTTAAGTTTGGTTAGATGAATATTATTCTATGTAAAAATGTTGTTATGAATTTAGGAAAAACAAAATACCAAATAGTGTCAAAATTCACATAAAAGAGTTTAAAAAACTGATATTATATTATTTATTGATATTCTATGCCTAAAAATCTATGTTTTGGCCAATGGTCTTAAATAATGTTATATATGTCACTAATTAACCACTTGAGGTTATCTTGGAAGTTTATATAAATTTTATTTTCCATATAATATAAAAATACAAAGAGACATGGTAAATGTCAAACTATTTAACAAAGAGTTAAATCTAGAAGTTAAAGTTAATATATTGACCCAAACTTTTCTAAAACCTATTGGTTATTTTTTTAGACCCATCCATACATTAGACGTTAAAAAAATCATTTTGGAGCCATTAGAAACCACAAATTATTTTATTATAGAATAATATTTCTAGCTTTTCCCAAGGTGCCCCTCGCCCCTCTTAAAAAAGGGCACACCCCGTTCTCTCTAATTGACACCTTCAAAGACATTTGGATCGGCTAAAATCTGACCAAATACCCTCTTAATTTTCCTCCCTTCATCCTAAAGGCCTTCCTTTAGTCAGAATGTCATCCTAAGGATCCCTTTTGATCAAATCAAAAATAACGCGAAGAAGGGGTAAATATTTCATCACCTCTTTCAAGTTCTTTTCTTCTTCCACTTCATATTCTGTTGTTGTTTCCATTCTAAAATTATAACTCCAGTATATTTTATATGCTATGATTTTATTATAAAAATGGTATAACCATATTCATTATTTTATCCATCCTTTGAATGACATGTCACCATATGTTCGTACGTACGACTTACCGTCTCCACGTCGTGGTGTAGTTTGTCATTCAAACACTTCGTCATTTGGATGGGTATAATAATGAGTATAAATGGTTTAAATAATAAATATAACATTTTAATGATTCTGTATATATGATATAACATCCAATTATATATTATTTTTTAAAATAATGATATTGTCGCTCGTGCGTACGTATGGATTACCGTCTCCACGAATGCGATGAGATTCATTCCTTATCATATCCATTCAAGATTAATTTTCATTAGATAATTAAAAATAATTTTTAAATACTTAATATAATTCATAATGTGAATAAGATACATCATATCCATAAAAAACATTACTTACATAACAAATCATATAAAGGAAAACAAATCAGTTAACACCCGAAACGATGATACTACAAAAATATCATTAACAAAACAATATTAGACAATCATATATGATATAATATTTATGTATATGGTTCTTTTATAATTTAATAACAATTATTTCACCATTATACATAAGGTTAACATACCCTCGACCAAGGAAAAGAACAAGGTAACAGTTAATTTTACAATCTCTTTATTATCCAAGGTTGTTTTTACGTAAGTACCTACTAAGACCTCTTTATCATCCACATCCATGTTTTTTAAAACTGTATTTCAAAAAAATTTCTATTTACTATAAAATGGGGTAAATTTATTTATAACCTTATTTTACCTTATATGTTTTGAAAGTAATCTTTCCATCATTTTCCAAACAAGGTACTTTATGAACCTTTTCGAAAAAAATAAGGTAAGAATGTTTTTTTAACTTATACGGTGGGTGGAGCTATTTTCCACCGTTATAACATCGTCGAAGATTCCCTTTCAAGTTTATAAGGATATTTTCAAAATAAATGTCTTATTAATAATTATGTGACTCCTAAATTATTTCAAAATAGAAAGTTATATTTTTCAAAAAAAGGGTTTGATTTCATCTTTGTCAACATCCTTTGATGGATTTTATGCTTTTTTGAAGTTGATATATTATGATTCAAAACACCCATATTGTATTGAAGGTTTTGTGATATGTTTGACTATGGATGTGATATTTTTACACTATTCATGGTTAGGGATAATGTATTGACATTTCGTATGATAGTTTCAATACGAATGTTTATGTTATGTTTAAGCCTTTTCATATGAGGAAGGCATTGGACTTTGTAAGTGACAGGTGGACCCCGATATAGCTCCTTGATGCATCGGTAGGTCTCATGAGACAAACTAGTATCTTGGCAGAAGGCCTTAACAAAATCTTATTTGTAGTCTTGGCACAAGGCCTTGACTATGTGGTGATGAAAGTCTAGCATTATGCATTCCATCATTATGAAAGTGGTTGTCGATATTGCATGTGATTATTTGACTAGTAGAATATCTATTTGAATAAGTAAATGGAATTATTTGATTTTATATTTTACATATTATGATGATGTTAATGTTTAAAAGGTTTTTGAGTCTTGTACATTGCCTTAAATGATTATGATTATTTATGAATGTTTACGCTATATTCTTATCCTTAGTGAGCATCTGAGCTCACCCCTTTTTATGTTTTATTTTTCCCAGGATGCAAAGAAGTATATTATAACTGACCTACAAGGAAAGTCTATGGGATCTCAGGGTTTTCTATAGAAACAAAGTCGCTGTAGTTTTTCATTTTATGATGTAATGTAAACCTTATGAATGTATCTAGTACTTCCAAGGATACTAAACTAATCAGTCTTCTGAGACGTGATCTTTTGTGATCATGCTAATGATACATAATAATGAAATGACTCTAGGCTTCTGGGGTCATGTCGTTTCAATTCATCCCATGAGCCATCAGCTGTCATAATCCATATACAATCACTACATCATCCGGCATTAGGATGCAACTGAGTCTAGTCCCTGACGATTCATTGTAAACCATGTAGTCAGTGCCCTCCTCCAGAAAGCTTAGTATGGGGGCATGGATCATGCTCTACCTCAGCTATTGAATGCTCTGCTAGCATGTCTCTGACTATAAGAAGGGTTTCCACTTCTTTTTCAAGATAGTAATATGTTCTTCTATTGTAGGTAAATCGGGTACAAACCTCCAATTGTGGCATACTAATCCTTGGAATCTCTACACCTCAGTAACAAATCTGGTTGGTTCCCAAGCATGTACTACCCCGATATTCCTTGGATCAACTGCAACTCCATCAACTGAGATGATGTTTCCCAAGAAGTGGACATTCCATATCTATAACTCACACTTCGAGAGCTTCCCATATAATGGGTGCTCCCGAAGTGTGTCAAGAAGTATCCTCAATAGTACAGCATGATGTTCCATAGATGCTGAGTACAACATGATGTCATCGATGAAGACCCCTACAAAGATATTGAGGTATGGCTGAAATATCTTATTCATGATCCCCATGAACAATGTTGGAGTGTTGATCATGCAGAAATACATCACCAATAACTCATAATGGCCATACAAAAATATTAAGGTTGTCTTCGGTATGTCCTCATCCCGTACCCAGAGCTGATGATAGCCTGACCTGAGGTCTATCTTTGAGAACCAATTCTCTCCCTTAAACTGATCAAAAAGTTCATCAATCCTTGGCAGTGGATACTTGTTCTTCACGGTCACCTGGTTTAGGTACCGAAAGACCATTTCTAGCCTCAAACTTCTGTCTTCCTTCTTGGGAAACTACACCAGGGGTGTGTATGGAGAAAAAATGGGCCTTACTAATGTCTTCCCCTTTAAGTCCTCCAAATATACCCTGATCTCCCAGATCTCCACATCGGAGATCCGATATGCTGGTGTAGATATCGGTGTTGTTCCTAGGAACAAGTCAATGCAGATCTCTACCTCTATACGAGGAGGTGGTCCTAGGACATCATCTAGAAATATTTCCTCACACTCGTCCACCACCACTGGGAACTTTGGACTCTCCTCATCTATCCTGTCGAAGGTCATGGAAGCCCGTTGATATGTATTCAATTGCACCCTCCTAAGGAAAATTCTATCTCATGATGCTCTATTTTCCTTCTCTACAATAAAGGAAATATGTCCTCCATCTCTGCTCATACATCATACTATACATCTCACGAAGTCAATCTATTCATGAACAGCTGATAGTGAGTCCATGTCAATGATGATGTCGTTGGGCATCAGTGTTGTTACTAGATGATCCTATCTGAAACTCTCTCATCTGAGAGTAAGATCTCACAGTCAGAACCCGTGTCTGATTTCTAAATCGCCTCCTGTAAGACTATCGAAATGCCAAGGTTTATCTAAAAGCTCAATAAGAATCTTAGAGTCTGGAACTAAGTCCAAAGTAATAAAAAAATGGATAACACTCATGTCGATATGCAGTACCACTAAAGTATAGAAGATACAGATCATACCTCGTATAATCTCAGGGACATTAGGATTGTGAGCCTCTAATGCATGTAGTTGGTCATATCCTTGTCCACCTACTCACTAAGCTCATGGTGGACCACCTGGGGGAGGTGGTTGTTGTGCCTGGTGACCCCGACCACCTCCCACTATAGGTCCTCCTCCCCTACCTCATCTTCTACCTCGTTGATAGTCATGCTCCTGCCACTACCTCAGTGGCCCCTCCATAGTCTGTTGATCATCTGGGTGGGGAGTTAGATAGTCACGAGCTATGTGACCATATACCTTATAGGAAAAATGGATCAAGCCTCTCTGGTGGCTCCCTTGTCCTCTCGATCCTCATACCTCTGACCCTACATCCTCGGGTTGACCTCCGGAAGCTCTAGCCCACTTGGGCTTCTGCGTTGTCTGTATACTGCCAGTTGCAGATGACTCTGCTACGTGTTGTCTGGTAAGGGCTCTCACTATCGGTTCTTTATTTTCTAGGAAACTATCCACCAGAAAATCTCACTCTAGCACCCCAACCTGCATCGAGATGCTAATAGAAACTGTCACATCTCTAATCTCTCGATGGAGAACATGATCAATGGTCTGGGTCCTAATGTAAAGATCTTGTACCATGTCTGTGGAGTATTTGGAGAGGTTAGTAAATAGTGTTTAATTCTGATCTACATTCTGGTAGCCTAGCTACAGATGCAGCAGCTCCTAAATATTCATAGAGTATTCTGTCGCGGGCACAGACTCTGCCCTGAAAAGGCTCTCATTATCCATCTAGGTGAGGGTCGTCTACTCATGCACCTGGAGTATTGAGCTCCATCATCGTCCTTCGGATCCTTGAAGATGTCTAGCAGCCAAGATTACCATCTACATGATAGGTGTCTCTACTATGAGAAAGACTCACAAAACCTCCTCAATCTATTCCTCTCCTTCCTACGGGTCCATCTCACATCGAATCCTTAGAAGCCTCTATCTCTGTAACTCATTCAACATGCTCAGTTGGTGCACATGATCCACTGGTAGTATTTTCTTCTCAATAGGTGGTGGTGATAATGGTACACCACCTAAAGGTTCCATCACTATTGGTGGTCCCCGTACTAATGCTCCTTACTCGGTGGTCCACTGTCATGATCTCTAACCAGTATCCTATATGGATGTATTTGTGGATTCATCTTGTATGAAATAGATTTTCCAAGGTCAATCAGTTATACCAGGTGAGCTGACTCAAGAAAGATCAAGAAAACCTTTCAAAACATAATAAACTGCTGTTTTCATGTACAAAGTTGGAAAATATAATTTGTGGTCTTGGTGTATGGATGCGTCGGCCGCCAAACTAACACTGGACATCCCGAATAAAAAACCCAAATCTAGACACATTAAACCATTGCCTCATTAAAATTTTACTCTTAGTTCTTCTGGTAGAACCAACCGCCCTCTATCACCACTTTGTCACGACATATCCCACGGCGCCCAGATGTGACTACCCCAAGCCCGCTTTCCTTTGGCCAGGGGTTGGTGAATAGCACCTGAAAGATTTTCTAAAACAGGGAAGGCATCAGGTTATATATCTGTACACAGTCAAAAAAGAAAAATAAATTAAACAACTAACAAAATTAAGGTATAACCACGAGAGTAAAGTACAATGACAATTACAACTATTAACTTAAAACTGTGGGTCGAAATTCATTCCCTAGAAACTGAAAAGAAAGTAAAAAAGATATTGCATCTACCCTGGATCTCTACCTAGAGTGTAGTTGCTGTATGTTTGATGTTGAAGAAGATGATCTTGACTACTCCCATCACACCCAGCTCCATGATGTCGCGTACCTCCAAAGTCTTCCTTGGCAGTTTAGTAGTCAGCACTAGACATAGTAAGGTGTGGGATAAAACTATGTAGGAGTGAGTATAAAAATACCCAATAGGGACTCCGAGATCCCAGATGGGCTCTCAGTAATCCACGAGGAAAAAATTACAAGAAATACCACAATGGTAATATCACAATACTGATCTTGATCAAGAATCACAAATCAAAAGAGATAGCTCACTCTAATGGTATAACGTCATTGATATTGGTATAGGAATGACTAGTTGTAATTCCATATCATCCTATCCATTGTAACTCTACAGTTATCCCGTATAGGTCACTGTATGTTGACCTGCATTGGTCACTTGATTCAGACCCGTATAGGTCACTAGATGATGAACCATATTGGTCACTTGTACTGATACGTATTGGTCCCTGGTGTTGATCTATCTTGTTCGATGATGCTGATCTATCTTGGTCATTGATGCATAGGTAGGAATGATTAGTCATTCATATAGATCATCCAACACTAGTGTTTCTGATGCTAACCCGTATTTGTCTTCCTTCTTCTTCATGCCACAACCGGCCACTGGGTTCCCACACTAAGCATTACAGATCTCCAAAAGACTCTAATCCTCAAGACATTAGATCTTTTTGAACCGATATTAATTACTGCAAATGTCATTCCAAAGGGACCTCCCAGTGATTGGGTTCCAAACGTGACAGATGACGCGTCGTTCGGACACTCGGTCTGTGGGATATGGGCACTTTTGTAAAAAGGGCTTGGTTAGATTCAAGTATGCTCTTACACTGGTTTCACACTGACTCTGTCAAAACTCACATAGTGTATCTCCAATGTACCACCTTTTCACAAAGGTGCTTATGCCACGGATGGCACGTCGATCAGACGCTCGGTCTCTTAGTTACACCTCTTTCCATGAAATGGGGGTTGTCACACCTTGGTCCGGCCCGACATGGTCAGGCATGCAGAAATATACCAAAGGGACGACTTCCCAATAGGGGGTCCCAATGACACTGAAGACATGTAAAATAGAAAACTGGTTTGTTAGTTATGGGTGCTTCTTTATTCGGGGGCCGATTGGGTCTAGGTCCAGTCTGACTCGGTGTAGCTGTCCTAACGAAATGTGTCTCGGGGACTACCTGACCCCACCTGGGTCCGTCCTGTCAGGGGTCGGCCCAGTTCACTAGGTTCATCACATCGAGGTCGGCCCGGATGGTCCACAAGCCTGGGCTGCGGTTGGCCCGGCCCGCCGGGTGGGGTTCGGCCCACCCGCCAGGCCAGCATTATTGCAGGTCAGGCCCGTTTGACCACCCTGCATCTGTCCCGGTGTACCTGACGGGGGAATTCTCCTCCTACTTGTCCCTATGGATTAGATGTAATTTTTTATGACGAGAAGTGGTGAGGTGGGAGGACTACGTCGTCACCTCTTTCCACATTACACTTTCTGCGGCTGAAGCCGTCGGCGGTGCCTGCGGGTGACGCCCTTCTACCGCACGACCGGCTCAGGTCGGCCGCCTCTAACCACCATGGTGCGCGATGACACACCGCCTTCCCACCATCTGTGACTGGATGTCGTGGGAATCCTCCGGCCGCAGTTGGCATGGCACTCTGGCAATTGTTTTTTTGGGCCACTAAAAATGATCTTGTGGTCCATTTTTGGTGCCTCTAGGGTCTATGGGCCTCTTGGATCACTGCCGCAATAGTGTGACCTTTTTTCATGCACTTCCATCAAATTGTGAAATTTGTCTCTAATGAATGAAAAAAAGAAGCAAGTGGATAAGGGTCAGGTCCCAGTTTTTTTGGCTCGTTCCCTCCATATTATCGTTAATACAAGAGGGAGTTAATTATTCATCAAATTTCAATAATAATTAACCCATTTCCAAACCCTCGCAAGAACCTCCTGCAAATTCAAGAGAGAGGAATAGAATCGACAGAAAAATCATGAATTAATAGACAACCCCATCATCTTGATTCGTTGGGGGACATCATGGATAGTGGTGCTTCCACATTCAATGGTATTTCAGAAAAAGGGGAAGTCTCATGTGTGTTGGAATTCGTTGTCCATCGACCTTCGGATCGATCCTACCAAGGGTGTCATCAATCCTCTATCCTCTATTGGTGGATGGTGTGGAATCACTTAATTAAGAGATACTTACTTGATGAAATCGTTCCAAAACCCCACCCCAAGCCCAATTTAAATTGGAGGGGGAATGGTGAGGAACGCCTAGAAAAATTAATGAGGTTCATTAATTGACATAATAAATGTGTGTCACTAATTGACTTAATTAATGCACCTCATTAATTAAAGTAATTAAACTGTCTCATTAATTATGCGAGGGTTGGATACACAACCAACGTGTAACCAAGCAATTAACACCCCATAATTAATGGAATAACCACCTCTATGGTCCCCACCACCACCTATCAATAGGTGGTAGGTAAAAGAAAAAGAAATAAAATAACAATTTCTGTTATTTTTTTATTTCATTAAAAGTCTCAAAAAATATATTTTTTTCCAGACCAAGGGTGGTCAAAGTAAAGAATCCCATATGAAAATCCTGACACTACAGATTCGACGGTGCTCTCAGATTTCAATTTTGAGCACCAGATCAAAAGATAGTAAATTCCATCAACGGTATTACTGAAATTACCTAAATAAATGTTCAAAAATTCATTCTGGGCACACCAGGCCTCAAATTTATGCACAATCAATTTTCAAAGACTCGTAAGAATACAAAATAATTTTAAAAAATCACCTAAAATTTTCCGGGTCTATATAGCTGTCTTGGAGGGATCCGTATATATTCCATTGTTTTGGATGACATGACCCAAGAATGAGACCTAATTCAACTGGATATCACACTTTCTATAATTTTAATTGAGATTTGTTTCTTCACAAGGTCTCTAGTGTGGTTCTTAGATGCTTCTCATGCTCCTCCTTATCTTTGAAGTATATTGGAATATCGTCTATAAAGACTACCAAAAATTTGTATAGGTAATATCTAAAGACTCTATTCATCAATACCATGAAGATTACTAAAGAATTAGTGAGTCTTAAAGGAATCACTATGAATTCATAGTGCCTGTACCTTGTACGAAAAGAAGTCTTGGGGATGTCCTCCTTCTTCACCATTACATGGTAATATCCTGACCGCATATCCACTTTGGAAAAGTATTGTTCTCCATGTAGCTAATCGAACAAGCCATAAATTTGTGGAAGAGGATTCTTAATCATTATTGTGATTTTTTTGAGCTCACAATAATCTAGGAAAAGGTGCATTGACCCATCCTTTTTCTTAATGAAGAGGAATGGTCCACCCCATGGTGATTCATTTGGGTGTATAAACCCTTTATCCAGATTCTCCTATAGTTATTTATTCACCTCCTCAAGATCCACAACATACATTCTATATGGAGTCTTGGATATTGTTAAAACACTAGGTATAAGAATAATTTATAATTCAACGTCTTTTCTAGGAGGAAATCCAGGAAATTCCTCAGGAAAGACTTCAGTGAATTCCCTCAAAATAGACTTGTCTTCAAGGATGGTTTCTTCCTTAGAATCAATCATCTGATCTCGATACATGTTATCATGAGGAAGTAATATTGAATCTTGTGATGATGGTGCTAAAAAAGATTCATCTTCCACCTTGAACTTTTATATAACTGGGGATCGATTCACCATATGGAGAGTGATTTCCATCTCACAGCAATTTATGTTGGATTTATATAAGGAAATAAAATCCATGCTGAAAATTGCATCAAATTCCACCATATTGAGTATGACGAGGTTCACCTGGATGATAAATCTTCATATTGTGATAGGGGAGGAGTTATACTCATTGGATGCAATGATTTCCCCATTTTCCATACTCACCGACATATTTACTTACATGATTTTTGTTGGTGTTTAGATTGTTCTACTAAACATTCTAAATATAATATATTGCATAACACCTGAATCAAAAAGTATATTTTCTATTATTGAGTGAATAATTATCGTACATACCACTAAATCATTTTTGAGGTTCACTACATTGGTAATTATAGAAAAAGATCACCCTTTCTTCCTTGGAGGCTGTTGGTTGCCTCTGAAAACCCATGGCTTAGGGAACTGATTTACAAGGATCACTGGTTCATTGTAGTTCATGAAATGAACAACACGTTGAGAGTAGAATGGAGTGTTACTCTCCTCTGCCAATGTTACAATTTTTATTTTCACTAGTAAATTTCTTGGTGTCCTTCTCTTCTACACCTAAATAATTTCATTATCCCTTTTAGGCAATTTCCAGGGTGCTTCTTTCAGCACATTTGGCAAGTGGGGTGATAGATTTTCTTATCACCAATGGATTTATCCATAGGACCTCTAGAACTGAATCCCACATTGTGAATCATATCCCCATGATACCCCTGAGATTTGTTGATCTCCAATTAAATCTTGATGGAACATCAGACAATTTCCTCATAGCAATCAAAGTCACAGATCACCATGGCTTTGCGTAGACTTTATTTTATCCCACCAAAGAAGTTGTCAACCTTGAATTTTGGGGTAACGACTATGCCAGAACCATATTGTGGAATCATTTTATATTTTTTCACATATACCTTGATGAATTCATCTTCTTTTTCTATTGTGCATAAGGAAGTCCCCATCCATCTGAAGTTGGAGTTTTAGAGGAATTTTTTTTTTGAAAATAATTTTTGGGAAATCCTTCTATTCTAATGCCCCAATCTCCTCCTCATGCATTGTATTTTTGACCAATTTCCTCCATTTATTAGCATCACCTTCTATATGATAAGAATCCAAAAGATCCTTATATTGTTCAGAACATTAAATGATGGAGAACAACTTTTCAATGGTGTTGATCCCTTGTTTGGCAGTTGAGGGATCAGATGACCCATTAAAAGTAGAAGTCCTTTGTATCATGAAGCTCTAGATTGTGACTTGTTCTTTCGTGGGGGGATTTGATGTTCATCTTGACCCATGTTTCTATTAAAATCATGAGTTATCTAAGTGATTATTGTGACAATGTTAGCAATTCCTGCTCTCATTGGATTGGAAATCTCATTAGAACAATCATTACATTGATCTTCACATTAGTTGTTAGCCCGAGTCCTCCTATTACCGGTCATTGGTTGGAATAATAGGGAACATAGGGGTAATGCCTAAAAGGTAATCCAAGTAAAAACAGAATATTTATAAATATATTTTATTTCTTTATCTTATGAATCTATAGGCTTCAATCTTCATTATCCATGATCTATATCCCAACATATATTTTTAGGGGAATTTATTTTATTCCCATAACAATCGTTTATAATAATATTGTGAATTTACCAAATTATACCCCCTTGAGTGTCATAACCGAGAGTGTAACAAGGCATGTTGTTGTGTTTCAGGAAACCTAGGGTCATGACTAAAACTCCTTGTGAGAGTTTTCACTCCTAGGTACATATGTGCCAGAGTCACCTCTACCTACTCGTATCGAGACATGGATGTATTTCATTGATAATAAACTTACTCAATACTCACCAAGATTTAAGGATGTTTTTATTATACTTATTCTTATCACTAAGACTTCACTAGTGTTTTCTTATCCTCATCCCAAAAATATCTAACCCTATCCTCTGATACGATCTATGAAAACCATTTATTTATTTCACACTTAAACATGATTTATTAAAAAAATCATCACATCATACGACATATGATATAAAGAGGTATAGTATATTTGGGGATTGAGAATATTACATAACAACTTATAATTTGAAACACAACATCCTTGTTGGAAGCATCCTGTACATGACCACTACATTTTCTTGTACTTAGCATTGCATGGGATAACCTGAGGACATGCATAAGAGAAGGGTGAGATATAAATCCCAATAAAATAGTAAAAAATGAATAACATGAATAATATAATAAATGGTAGGAAATAGGAATATCATGGAAGTATAAAAGAAACATGAACATAAAGTCATGATATATCATGATTATCAAATCACAGAAATGTGGCAACAACACATAACATGGTATTAGCATGATCCAAGGCTCATTACACATAGAGCATGACTAAACCCTAATTGAACGTGAATTATCATGTTTAAACCCACATTGAACGTGAATTAGCTTTAGTAAACCCTAATTGAACTTGAAGTATCATGACACTAATATTTATTAAATTCATTTGAGTGCTATCAGGGTGCACCCTTCTTAAACATTTCATTTCATTCATAAGTTTTCCATAAGGATCATACAACATAGAGTCCTTGAACTTCTTCATTTATTCCACATTAATTCATGGTGGAATAAATACAATAAACTCTATAAAAAATATATAAATGTGTTTAAAGGTGAATACCCTTGATAGAGAAATGGGCATGGTATTCTCTACACAATGACTTCTGCTTGGAAAATCACGATGCAATTTTGGTAGCGTAACAGCGTGACATTAAAATTTATAAAAATGTTTGATGAGAGATAAAGGGATGTCTCATCATGTTTATAGGAATTTTACATTAAAGGTTTATATAGATTCATGTCCCAACAATGGTAATGGAATTAATATTCATAATATAATATAATTGTGTGAATGTAAATGGGAAAAGAGAAATTCATTTCCGAATATTGGCATGGTAACAGGTGTTCATGAGAGGAATATGTGAAAGATAAAGGGGTCTCTAATCATTCAATCATAAATAGGGTAGTATAGGGGAGGTTATAAACCATAACCCAACCATTAAAATTGAAAATAAAATGGCATAACAATATTAAGAAACTTGGATAAAATGTAAAAAGAAAAAAATCCCTTAGTTGGAAGTGTGTTCCCAATGGTTTGGGAGGGGATTGAGAGAGATTATTAAGAACTTGGGGTGACTTGAGAGGATTTTTGATAGAGTAGGTAAGGGTTTGGTCGAGTTCCAGAGGATTTTATTGGAGATGAAGTGGGAACTTGGGTGTGTTTATATAGGAATGGAGATGGAATTCATTATTATTGAGGTTTGGGTCACCACTCATTAAAGTAATCCAAACCACAAACCAGCCAATAGTTTTACCCTGTTTTTTTGGAAAAGGGTATTGGAAAAAATATTTTATAAGTCCAATTTCCTAACTTTATAAAATATTAGGATTTTTTATGTGGTGGTGATTCACACTCTCAAATAAATCATTTTAAAAAGATAAATTTTTTTATGTCTTGGAGGGCCCACTAAGGCTCTATAAACTATAAATAATAACACTAAAATCCAATTATTTTAATGGAAAAACATATATTGGCAGAAAATAATGTTTATTGTATTTTATTATATCACTATTGGGTCACTATTATATCAAAAAACACATTATATATTAAAAAGGTAATCAATTTTTACTCAAAAATTTGACTGTCTCATAAAATATTGAAAAATTAACCATTGGATAATTTCAATGTCCTGATTCCAAAAATAATATTCATTTTATCTAACTAATATTATAAATATGTGAATTTTTAATTTTAAAATAAAATTCCACATATATAAAAAATTCAAGGGTTTTGATAAAAATGGATTTCAAAACATAATAAAAATCACTATTTTATTCATAAAAGGTATATAGTAATTTATATTTAATAAAAATTAATTCAGTAATAATATTTTATAAAAGTATTATTTAATTCAAAAAAAATCCCCTAATTCATAAAAATAGATTTATCAATTGAATATTAACTAAAAATGTTATTTTTTAATAAATTTTTTTTACCAAGTAATAATATTATAAATTAATTTATATTATCTATAAAAATAATATACCTAATCATAGTGCTAGGGTCTTGTTACATAAACGTTTATAACTCCCGCATAAGACCAAAGGGTATGGTTTTTTATGGTGAATAACTCTTGAGGTGGCTTAGATAACATCACTCAGGTGGTAATCTCTGTCAACATGTACTTATCCTGTAGCTGGTTTTGCTCGAGCTTAACTTTTTCAATCTCGGCTCGTGCTTGGTCAACAGCGCAGCCCAATAATGCCTCCACCTTTATGAGCTTTGATAAATGGGATTCATAAGAAAAAATTCTACTATATGAGGCTATCACTTCCTTTGTGTGAGTAAATTAGATTTGTTAAGGAAATATATTTTTACTAATCAACTGATCAGTGTTAAAAAACTATATTTTCTATTCTAACAAATCATAAAGGTATTTTAAAATTCATAAAATAAAACCAAAGAAGTGAATATATTTTATCTAACCATTCTACATAATATTAAATTTTAATATATCAATCAGAATTTTTGTTAATAAAATTTTGATTCACTATATGCTGAATGAGAACATTTCTACCTTAGAGGGTGTCATCTCATCACTAATAATATTATCTGGGATAATTTGTACCTAAAAAACACCTCACATCCAAAACTCTCCAAACGCATTTTGTAATGATTTAATTTTATAAAGGTTCTACCTCTACCAAAAGAACTCATCACATACACAAGGCATCAACACTACTAGTTTTTCACATATAAAATAGTTAAAACGCCATACTACCTCACCTATAGTATCATTATAAGATTTGATGAATTCATCTGCGGTCCATGAAAACACACATGTTATGTTCAAGGTAACTCTCAAGAAACATTTAAAACTAACCCTTCATGGGTCATTAATAATGAATATAAAAAATAATTCTTTTAAATGAATTTAATCAATTCTCATACATTCCAAATTTCTATTTAGATCATATATAAGATATTTCAGGTACCATTTAAAATAAAGAACTATACTAATCACTTTATAGAGATTAATCCATGAATAATTAGGTAAATTATATTATAATTCCCTCTTTAACCATCACTTATTTATACAAATGTATTCACAATAGGGATTAGTTAATGAATATTTCAATTCAATGCTATAGAGAAAACCTCCATTATTTTGTAATTTTTATTTTATGTTACTGGACCCTCGTACTAAATAATTGTCATGAAATTGTATTGGTTTTTTATAATTTTAAACCGAATAAGTTTAGTATGATGGAACCTTGTATTTATATATAATACAGATAAGCCAAAGATAATAGTTTCAATATCCATGAATATTTATCTCTAGAATAACCCCATGGAGTATTATACTATGGAATATTATTATAAAGATGACATATGTGTGTATTGTCATTCAATCATTGGTTCAACCCAATGACATTTGATTTTTTTTAACAATTTCAGATCTCCCTAAGTGGGTAACCCACATAGGCATAAGATACTTAAACTCACCTACAGGGGTTGAGGGAAGCATATAAGGATCTAGTTATACCTTTCATCATTCCCATGTTATGATGGTACATCCCATTAACAGTTTCAACTAACACAGTTTCAAACAACATCCATAAGCAATGGTTTGAATTTATATAATAAGGTGATTTTCCTTGAAATTTAAATTTAGAAATTTAATTTATATTTCTATATCATGGTTTAGTTTGATTAATTAACAATACAAAAATATAAAGTTACATTCCATTGTAAACAAAAATTGGAATTCTTGTTAATTCAGTTAGGATTTAACCTTCAATCATAGAATATTAAAAGTCCATTTATGATGGTTCAATTATATGGGTCAATAATTCTAATTTATAAATCAAAATACATTTTATAAATTATTATAGGAACCCATTTATTCAAAACCACTGATGATTGAGCCCATAAAATCAATGGACCATGGCTCATTCATGTCTGAATTGGTTAATATCAGTGCCCCCAACCAATTTTATTAGAAAACCCCATTTAGTATGTAGCAGAAACATTGATGAAAAATCATATATCATAATATAAAAAGGATTCAATCATTGAGACAGAAATACATGCTTGTGAATAAGAAGGCACAAAAGCTAGATTTTTATACAGGTATGATAAATGTATTATGAATCTTATGTTTCGGAAATGATTCATGAATTCAAACCCCTATATTTCTATATTATGCCCATATGAAAATCCCATAAATCATAGGTAAATACCATATGTTAGAAAATATTATAATGTACCACAATACATCAATGTAGAATAATAATTAACTAAAATAACAAAATAATAAACAATAATATCCATAGAAGCATGATTTATACCATATAAATGGGTTTTTGGGAGCAATACACAATCTATTTAGAATGCAAAAAAAATTGCATTTAATTTCTACTATCCCAATTATATAATAAAAAATAATAAGAATATTCTGATAGCACTTTTAAAACCCTTTGTATAGTTCACTAATAAGTAATAGAAGCTTAACACCACCTTCACTCAAGAATGCCTCCCCATATACTAGATCAATTCAACTCGTGGTGAGGGTTCAAATTAGTTATTATGTAGAGACAATGCTCTATAGATTAGAAATAAAGAAATAATAATAATAATATAATGAATGAAGAGGAATTAAATCATCATACTAACAGTAAATGGAAAAAATATTTTACCACTAATATATACAAGTGATTTTTATAAGATGTTGTATAAGATGGGAAACCTTAAAAAAATAAATTACATGACATAAAAAATATAAAAGATTCCAAAATGTAAACTCTAGGTGAATTACAAGTTCTATCAACATCCCATGATCCTTTACTACATCCTAGGACATATGTTCATTCATCCAAATATACTCACAAGACAAATTCCATACCTCCATGAATAAAATATCCCAGGGTACCAAAAATTTCCCTAAAAATGTTGTCAGTAAAACGTAGTTATCCTCCACCAATTGTGTAAAATTAAATTCATCTCACAAATATAAAATAATGTAGTTTTTAGGTATAATAAACAATTAGTAAAGAAACTAAATAAAACCTATTAAGAAAATTTTTCCCCATGGGATCCCTAACCAACCAAATGTTTTATAGCATAAATTAGAAATCTCTAAACCTGTGTCTGCATACAAGTGCATAATAATTACTTTCTATGACTATACATATTTTAAAAATGAATCCCTGTATAATAAAAAAATAATCCATGGATGAACCATCAAATCTAAGACCTTAAATGGTAAAACCCTCTCTTGTAGGTCAATAAATATATTAGGCTAAGGGAAAATATGTGTAGAAATAAATTCATATAGCAATAAAGCATAATATTAATATCATTTCCCCAACAATCCCGTATATTTCATTCCAACATGGGAATCCAAGTGTCTCTCAAGGTATATCATTATTAATTTTTCTTCCAGATCAATACATTGAATTGTTAAATTTAAATCCAGATATTTCATATGGAATAAATTAGTTCATCTTTAATATGTTCCTGTATGAGGTATTCTTAAATGGTAACCCTTATATCACTTAAGGAATACTCACTACTGGAAATTCGGGCTATAGCCATGGTTTTAAACATGACTATAGGTCTTGAAACCGTGGCTATATCTAATAGACACGGTTTGAGGAACCATGGCTATGTTTGGTGTGGATACAGGCCTAGACCTATAGCAACGGTTCCAAACTATGGCTCTAGATCTATAGCCACGATTTGAACCGTGGCTATAGGTATAAAACCTTGGTTCAAACCGTAGTAATGTCAATATAGCCACCGTTAAGAACTGTGGATATATAAGAGGACAAACACACTTTATTACCACAGTTTTAAACTGTGGCATTATACCTATAGCCACGGTTAAATGCCGTGGAAATTAACCAATAGCCACGGTTTAAAACTGTGGCTATAGGGTCTGAAAATCCATAAAAAAATACCCCCAACCCCACTACACGGCCCCCACCCCCACTCCCCTTGCAGCCCCCTCCCCCATGCATCCCCCACCCCATGGACAGCCCCCCCCCCCACTCCCCTGGAAGTATACAACCCCCTGCAACCCCCCTACAAAGCCCCCCTAGGACAACCCCGTCCCCCTATAAAGCCCTTCCTAGATAGCCCCCCTGCTTCCTGGACAGCCCCCTCCCCCCCAAAAATAGCACCCACCCTCCCCCCTACACAGCCCACCCCCCTGAAGCCCCCTCCCACATGCAAAGCCTCCCCTGGAAAGCCCCCCTCCCCCTGTAAACCCTCCCCTGGATAGCCCTCCCCCTTGCAAGCCCTCCCCTGGACAGCCCCCCTCCCCCTACAAAGCCCCCTCTCGACAGCCCCCCCCCCCAATTTAATAATAGTTTAATCATGTTATTCCAACATGGGAGATTAATGAGTGGTTGTACAAAGTTCAATTCATAATGATATTTAAGTTACAGTGGAGCTGAATAGAACTATGCTTCCCAAAAATTGTTATGTACTGATTGATGTCGAATGAAGAGATATATGATGTCATTACAACAATAACAATCAATATGTGTCGTTAAGAAGTTATTCTGAATGTAATGAATAAATCATCTAATGTGGTAGCCCACCACCCTAAATCACCCCCACCCTCCTGGACACCTCCCCCCTGCATAGATAACCCCCTCCCTCCTGGACACCTCTCCACCCTGGACACCCCCTACCTGGACAGTACCCCCTCCCCCCTACTAGATACCTCTCCCCCTGTCTAAATAGCACCCCCCTGCTGGACACCCCTCCCCCCTGCCTGGACAGCTCGCCCTCCCTCCTGGACACCTCTCCCCCTCTATGGACAGCACCCCCTACCCCCTTCCTAGACAGCACCCCCATCCCTCCTTCCTGGACACCCATCCCCCATGTCTGGACATCACCACCCCTACTGGACACCCCTCCCCCTACCTGTACAACACCCCCCTGCATGGACAACCTCCCTCCCTCCCTCCTAGACACCTCTCCCCCCTTCCTGAAAAACACCCCCTCCCTCCATCCTAGACACCTCTCCCCCTTCCTAGACAGCACCCCCTTCCTCCTGGACACCCCTCCCCCCTGCCTCGACAGAACCACCCATGCTGGACACCCCTCCCCCATACCTGGATAGCACCCACCCTCCCTCCCTCCTGGACACCTCTCCCCCCCTGCCTGGACAGCACCACCCCAACTGGACACCCCTCCCCTACCTGGACATCCCCCCCCGTCTGGACAGCCCCCTTCCTCCCTCCAGGACACCTCTCCCCCTCCCTCCTGTGCACCCCTCCCCCCTGGCTAGACAACACTACCACTACTAGAAACCCCCCTGCTTGGACAGCCCCCTCCTAGAAACCCACCTGGACAGACCCCCCCCCCCCCCCCCAGGAAAACCCCACCCGGACACCCCCCCTTCTGGACAACCCTTGCACCACCCTGTAAAGACACCCCCTCCTGGACACCCCCTCCCTCCTGGAAACCCCCCTCCCTCCTGGAAACCCCCTTGGACCACCCCACCCAGACAGTAGCCCCCCCCCCCCCACCCTCCTGGAAACCCTATATTGTTGTGATGCCATTTGGCCCATTATAGGTTTTTGGTGGTGGATTTATCCATTGGACAGGGATAGGAATGTTGATTGGATTTTTTGGCTGGTTCACAGCTTGTGTGGGTCATGCAGGAGATCTTCTTTTGGGGGTTCTTGTTGCTATTATGTTGTAGGGTGGGTGCAGGATGTTTATAGTTCAAGGATCTTGTGCAGAGGATGCCTGATTATAGTGTGTGGGGATGATTCTAGAGGGGCTTCTAGTGAGTTGCGGATAAGGGAACATGTTATTTTTCTAAGTATGGTCTTAGAGGATAGGGTTCATGATGTTGGTGATTCAAGTGGGGATTTCTAGTTTTTGGTTGATTGGTTTCTTTTTGGGTTGGGGTTTTCCTGCTACTTGGCTACATATAGGGGATTTGTTGTGGATGGTTGTGGTTGAGTTTGTGGTTGATTGGTTGGGTGTTCCTTTGGTGGCTGGTCTTTTTCATATGGTGATGTTAGGATATTTTTTTCTTGAGTCTTTGAGTGGTTTAATGTGGTGGTCTGGTGCCATGATATTTTAGAATGTTTCCTTGGCTTCAAGGTTCATGAAGTAGTAGGTGGTTCACATTGCGTATGGACTAGTGATGTTGTTCCTAGAATAAGGTTTTCTTTATTAGATGGGTTCTTTCCAGCAGCCTTTTGGCTTGCAGTAGCTATTCTGGTGTGAATGGTTTGGAGGGTTGGGTTTTGTTTGGTGTTGGGTGGGATGACAGCAATTATTGGTGTTTAGGGGAGCGGTGTTGTGTTTGGGTGGTAGGTGGATGGTTTGTGGTTTTTTAAGGGTACAGAAAGGTGGGTTTGATTTATGGTGATTATTATAGGCGAGTTGATTGGTTTGAAGTAGGGATTATGTGATTCTGAAACTATTAACTTTTGGTGAACAATACCAAAAAATATTGGGTCATATTTCATAGGAGGGGTGAGGGATTTTAGGATCTACACATTCAGTGCATATTCAAGAAGAAGATAATTCAATGTCAATAATAGATTGCAGAGTTCAAGAAAAGAGAAAAAGAATTAGATACAACATCTCTAATATAGAACCTGAAATATATTACCTCAATCTATAGAATAACATTTGGGGTAAACATAGTTTGTGGCCCTTGTAATATGGCATAGCCAGAGGAACAAACCTACAGTTGTTTGATCATTTATGGAGAGCCTAGTGGTTTTACCAGATTGATATTCATTTAGGCTACCACCGGATATAGGTTAGAGAGGTGGATATTCTCAAGATAAATTTTAAGAGAAGATATGAACTGTGTGAGTATATTTTCATGCATTTTGGGTCAAAAAATGATTCATTAGTGTTTCTGGATCTCTTGAATATGATTTTCCATCTATAACATAACTCCTTCATCATTATATCCATGGATTATATCATGATATATTCAAGGACATCAAATATGAAATCTAGGCACCTTAAGATTTTATTGAGTACACTTTGAGCATATAGGGTTTATTCGAAAATATCAAAGTATCGATTTTAGATTTAG
This sequence comes from Viscum album, assembly GCA_963277665.1. NCBI lineage: Eukaryota > Viridiplantae > Streptophyta > Magnoliopsida > Santalales > Viscaceae > Viscum > Viscum album. The sequence goes on from OY728152.1 coordinate 1,431,456,810, forward strand.
GAGGTGTGGTTCCTCATACATGTTATTCGAAGCCATGAATTTTAGAGGCCCTAGAGAAGTTACAAACTATGATGTCTTGTGATCTTCCCAAAAATGTGTTTATGATCATGAGTTTCCTTGGTTGTATAGGGTACTATCAATGTTTCATCTAGGAATTATACTATTTGGAAGTGATGATGATAGAGTTGACCAAAAAGGGGGCAAATGTTTAGTGGTATAATCAGTGTGCAGGTTCATTCCTAGATTTGAAAATGATATTGATAAAAACTAAAATTCCTATTTTTCCAAATCATGGGATTGGATACATGGTATACCATGACACCTTAGGTTCTAGGTAGGGAGTTCTGTTAATGTTGAGGGATCAAGTAGTTTCTTATGGATTAAGTCATCTACAGCTCCATGAGTGGAACCACCTAACACCCAACACTAAGTTGGCAGTTGAGGTTTATGCTCTAAAGTGTTGTAAATATTATCTCTTTGGATAGAGGTTTAACATTTAAATGAATAATAAGATCTTAAAACACATCATCAATAAGAATGATTTTAATATGAGGAGGAGGTGTTGGGTGGGTTATTTTTAGACATTAATCCTTGAGATGACAAATGCTATAGGGAAGGGTAATGTCATTGTAGATGTGTTGGGTCATAGAAATTCCAAATTAAAGAGGAAGAAAATTTCATCAAAATCAAAAAAGGGTAGAAATAAATTCAAAGAGGGTTTGAGGAAGAAATGTTTCAAAGGGATGAAACCACGAATGGTGGACTGATTCGGTGAAGGATACATCACTTCATGGACCGCTGCTTCACATGGTGTTCTGCCATTCCCACAATGAATCTTGTGAATGAAATAGTTCACCGAAGAAGGTGACACCTCCATCATCTGAAATCTAAACAAAATTGATTGTAGGGATGTGGTGGTGATATCTGCCCCAAAAAATGATACTTCCTGTGAACTAAAATGGTTCATGGGATGAGGCAGAACCGTAGGTTCCAGAAGATGAATTCAAATCATTTGAAAGGTTGAGGCTATGATTTCATCCCCCAATAGAGATTTATACCCCCCACGAATGACTCCTCTCTATTGACTAATTCATTCAGGGGATTTGTATTCTTCTTAGGCTCCCACAAAATAATCCGTGTAGCCCGCCATGGGTGACTAAAAATGCTATTACCTAGTGCTTCCACTCATCTATAAAAGGACCCCAAGGGTAACCAAAAACACAAACTGAGAACCAAGAACGAAAGAGATCTAAAGAAAATTAATGATGTGGAAGGGAAAAATCTAGATAATTTCCATTAATTTAGAGTAGATAATGAACCTATGATTAGAAATAAGGAAGAAATAATAAAACACTTGGAATATTGTGAACTTAAAACCTTTATGGAAACCACTTCATCAGGCATAATCTGATGGCTCCTTTGTGGATGGACATCCTGCATAGAAAAATGTTATATGGGAAGAACCATACTCCATAGAGTAATAAGATACATGGAATGAACTTGACCCAACATAGAAAAATACTATATAGGAAGAACTTGGATCGGTGTAGTAACATGCTATGCAGTTGGAATCCAGACTTGGAATGCGTAATTCTATAAAGATGATAGCCTCACCTGTATAGAAACCTACTATGTGGAGGGAACCCTATCCCACTTAAGAAACTCATATGTGGAATAGGGAATCCTTGGATAGTCCACGGTCTAACTCCTATCACTCCTCCTCATGTCATCACCCTTCATGATGGTGCCTCTACAAACTAGTCTAATGGTATCAGGTTATGGCCTCTTCCAATGCCACCCCACATGTATGATAAGACCATTGATCACATCAAAATTTCATATCATGTCTACATATCTATAGTAATAGGGGTTTCATGGGTAACCATCACAAAAGGGAAGACCCCCAAAATACCCTCATGATTACATTCTTGTGGTAATGTGGGTTCCAAACTTGCGGTACTCGCATGAACCTCCCCATTTAGGGAGGGGAGGTTAAGGATCACTCTTGCCTATCCCTTTGATGGGAAATGAGATCCTTCCCCTCAAAACAAATTTTCGGGTAGGGAATCCCTCTTGGAGTAAGCCTATGACCTTTCTTATGTGGTACATGACATTTTTCTCCTCTTTTATCCATCCAAGGATGTAGTCATGTGGATAAAAATATCTGACCATCCTATATATGAAAATTAAAGAGGATACATGCACACTCAAGACACCTACCTCTCTCTTTGGGATTTTTCTCCATGTATACCAATCAACAAAGAAGATTGTGCGATATTTAGATCCACTGATTCTTCTTGTTTCTCACACCGAGCATGACTCATGTGGTCTTAGAGGATAGTGTTAATCATGACATTTGCACAATCCCAAAATCTCAAATGGGTAGCTTCCACACATAATATCCAACCTCAAATGGACCTCCGACATGGTGTAAGCCTCAAAACCATATCTAAACCTTAAAAGGGATATATTCCTGATGAAGAAACAACGTACATGCATCCCTTGAGTCTAATCCCCACTCTTCAGAGCTCTCTTTAGCCCAATGGTATCTCAATAGTTTTCGCAAGTACGCGCGTCAACCACCTTACATGCGGTCAGGTCCTCCACTAAATTGAGGATACTGTCTCCCACCCAGCATCTTCAAGGTTGGGATTCAAATTAACTGGAAAGGGAGTACCACAAGAAGGGTACTCTCCCAACCCTGGAGGTAGCTAGACATGTCCTCTAGTCTACGAAGCCCTGCCAACCATCTACCCAGTAATGATCGGCGATCCGAAATCAGGTGGCTCCACTAGCCACCTCAAACTATTTCATGATCCTGTCCTCGAAACATGATAACGAGTTACTCTATTATTTTAAGGAGGATAATAAATTAATCCCCAATTAATTAGTCCCAACAACATACGAGTCCCTCACAAGGGCCCCTGCTAAAAATCATAATTGCTAATGTCGTGTGGCCTAGCCTCCTCAACACGAAGATGATACTACCCCAGGGGCCCTAGCTAAATTCATACAGACCTGTGCAACCAAGATGGTTCACAAAATGTGACCATCATTTAGTTAGAAACATTCCATCATCCTTATTCCTACTGATGACGCTCTCCATGTGAATACGGTGTCACACTACTAGTAGATGAATAAACCTGATAACTCTTACGAAGCATGTCAGTCAAATATCATGGAAAATTATGAACAAACACAGATTCCTACTACCACTCTTCAACCCCATCACGAAAATATTGAATTAAATTAGCAGTAGATGAAAAGACATACTGATGCACACAAATTCTATCAGCCAAATAGGAAGACAACGAAAAATGAGCCAAAACAAATTCCTTCTTACAAATATGAAGCTTGCCAACAAAATATGGTGTAAAAAAACTATAAGTAGAAAAAAAATACATATGGATTCATATCAAGACCAAAAATCAAATATAAAGGAATCCTATGAGTAAACACATATTCTTGCTTACAAATATGATTCCCACCAGTCAAATACGATGTTAATTGGAGAATATAGTCGATGTATCTTAGATAAAAATTAGGGTCATCCTTAAAAACCTACCTCGACATTGGAATGGGAATATATTCCCATTCTCATGAAGTACATATATCAAAAAATCATATCAATGATAGAGGATCATACATTAATGTTATCTGTATATTTTCATCTTATCAAGAGAAACTGAACCTGGTGGACACACCGCAGATTCACCCAGGTTCTAGAAAAAAACTGGAAAAACATTCTGGTACATCACATGACAACCTGCTACAAATATTTCAGGTACATATTATCCCCTTTTTGTAAATCATACTATTAGTATTTATCAGACTTCAGATAACACTAATATGCCTACTAAATCTGAGATGGAACATACAACAATGCCTTTTAATGGCCTCTGAGAGTGTCAACCTCATGCGAAGGATATCAAAGGAATTGAACTTTTCTCTTAAGATTGAAATCTCTGAGGCTTTTGATACCCATAAATGGAGTTTTCTTATTGAGATACTTTGCATGCCTGGGTTATGGAAAAGATTTCTGAACCTGGTTAACACTATTCTTGGATCCTCATGGATGTCAATTCTTGTGAACGGTGCACCGAGAGGGTTCTTCTCTTGCTCATGGGGTGTACAAAAAGGTGACCCCTTATTGGGTATACTGTTTTCAATTGCAGAGGATTACATAAGACGATGCATCAATGAGCTTGCTCATCTAGGAATTTATAAGAGGATTAGAGCTGGTTTTAATGATCATGCCCCACCCCATATTCTCTATGATGATGACATTGTATTGCTGGGGCATGCTTCAAAGAGAACCATATCCTATATAAATTATCTTTTCATTCACTATGAGGATGTGGCTGGACAGGACATTATTTGGGACAAATCATCAATTGTTTTTGGAAATGGAATTCCTGTTGGAAAAAAGAACAGGATCACTTGATACCTTGGGGTGACGTGGGGAACATGCCCTTTCAATATCGTGGGGTGAAGAGGGGATCCTTTCCCATTCACTTGATAAAAATGGTCGTGAGGGCTTATTAAGGAACATAAAAGCCTGGTGAGAAACTTTATATGGACAAGATCAATCTTTGAAAGGTAGTTGGTCACAGTGAAGTGGAAGGAATGCATAAAACCTGTGGAAATGGGAGGATTAGGGGTCAAGGATCTTTGTACCATTAATGATGGTCTGAATGGAAAATTCACTTGGAGGTTGATCTCAAATGATGTTGATGATGAGTTTTTGTCTAGAAGGTTCACAAAACGGCTATATAATGGATATAAATACTTCCTTGAATCCTCGGTATGCGCTTCCCTTAAGCAGGCATATGTAATGATAATGCAGGATACTAAATGGTTGGTCAGTAGAGACTCCACTCATAGTTTTTGGAACACCTTCTAGTAGGATCATCCCTTGCATTCTATGAATGTCCTATATGATGTTTCTTCACTATCCGTCATGGGTTTTCTATCATATCATATTTCACATGATTCGAATATTTGTAACAATTTATTGTCTCAAGTTAATAATTATAAATTTATGGATTGTGAAAAAATGATTTGGATTCATTGCAGGATTGGGATTTTTGACCCCAAATAGTTTTACATGATTGCATGTGGCAGTACTGACCACGCCCCAACATGGATTATGAAGTTCAGGGCTCCATTCATTCGGCCATCCTGATTTCTCCTTCTTTAAATAATCTGGAAAAATAGACTTCCTACCTCTGAAAATTTTAAGTGAGTTGGATTTTCGATGGCCTACAGGTGTGCCTTATGTAGGGTTGCAGAAGGCACCAAAAATCATGTGTTTATGGAGTGTGTCCATGCCCGACTACTCTGGAATTATCTGGGAATGTTGTTTGGGCTTGCGGTGGACTCTGCCATTATGCTTACCGATCTGATGCCTGGTCGAATGCATATGCGCTGCAGTGAGTAGTTGGGAAACCTCCTCATTGCTGCTATTGTGGTGGTCATTATGTCCTTGTCAGATTCAAGAATCATGGATTTATTTAATGGTGCGCATGACGCTGTCCACAAGGGAATGATCTCCATCCACAGGGACGTGTACGCTGTGTTAGTGGTCCAGGATGGTGAGACGTCTAACACCATTTATAACCTGAAAACTCTTATGTTTCTTGGAGTTTCGGGCTGACCACGCAGACCTCGGATTCTTAAGTATATCAGATGGATACCACCGATTACCATAAAGGACTCCACATGGTCGCACCGCGAGGCCGATGGCCGCTGCCCTTGTATCTGCACAGCAGATCCGTTTTCTATAAAACAATATCCCCCCTTTATTATTTCCCCTTCCAAACAACATCTCACAGCAGCGTAGAGACATGTCAACTAGGTTAGCTATGAAGTTATAAATGTAAGAAAGGTTCCCCTAGAGCCCCCTCAATTCTTTAAGAATTTGAGGAAGTGAAATTGATAAAACTGAACATGTTTTTTTTAGATTCAAACTCATTTTCATGGTATCACACCACAAATCTATATAATTTCCCTAGCGTTACCCTGAAAACACATTTTACCAAATTCATGTTTAGGTTGTGTTACTAAAACTTATTAAATATTGTTTAAATATCATTGAAATAATCACATATCTGTTGATATTTGATAACCATTTCATTAACAAAATCATTCATCTATTTTTTCGAAGAAGGTATTAATGATATAATGTTTGTAATGTTGGTATGTAGTGTCATCATTATTTAATCCAAATGGCATGACCTAAATGGTGCGTGCTGGATTGCAGGTGGTTGGTGGCTGGTGCGGGCTCGAATGCATGTGTAAGGGGGCAGGAATGCTGGTGGAAGGGGGCTGGTTGCAGGTGCTGGGGGGATGGTGCGGGCTGATTCGAAGGTGGTAGGGGGGCTGTTGCAGGCTGGAATGCGGGTGGCAGTGGGTTGAAATGAAGGAAGAAGGGGCTAGTGTGGGCTGTATGTGGCTGGAGCAGGGCCAAATCATGGCATTACCGCGGTGTGACAGTGGCGTGACTGTGGCGTGATCTTGGCGTGATCGCGGCATGACCGCGACATGACTGTGGCGGGGCCGCGACGTGACCACGGTGTGACCGCGGCGTGGCCGCGACGTGACCGCGGCTTGACCGCGACATGACAGCAGCATGACCGTGGCATGTTGGCCCTGTCTAGCGAAATTCGTGGGGCATCATCTTCCATCCATGAGTGAAGGGAAATAGAGGAGGGGGAAAACATTCCTGTCATCGCCCCACTAAAGAAAATTGTGATTATTCAGTCTCAACATTGATAACAGGACTCATGGAATACAATCACTGCGAAATGCCATAGGATGTTGTTCTAGAGAAGGGCCAAATCATGGCGTGACCATGACGTGACCACGGAGGGACCGCGGCATGACCACGGCGTGACCACAACATGATGGCCCGGTCCAGCGACATCCACGGGGCAGCATCTTCCACTTAGTTTCAAATAGGATGATATGGATGGCATGAGAGGATGTTTTCTCAAAATATTTAATGAAATTAATGCTAATCTGTGATTACGAGGGGATTGGATGACCCCTGATATACCTAATTTGGCGAGGGCTCGAATGCAGGTGGAAGGGGGCTGGAATGCTAGTGGAAGGGGGCTAGTTGCAGGTGCTGGGGGGATCGTGCGAACTGATTCGAAGGTGGAAGGGGGGCTGTTGCGAGCTAGAATTCTTGTGGCAGCGGGCTAAAATGAAGTTGGAAGGGGCTGGTGTGGGCTGGATGTGGCTGAAGTAGGGCCAAATCACGGCATTACCGCGATGTGACCGCGGCATGATTGCGGCGTGACCGCGGCATGACCGCAGCGTGTTGGCCCGGTCCAGCGACATCCGCGGGACAGCTTCTTCCACATAGTTTCAAATAGGATGATATGGATGGCATGAGGGTATTTTTTTCTCAGAATATTTAAAGAAATGAATTCTAATCTGTGATAACTATAGGATTGTATTACCCTTGATATACCTAATTCGGCGAGGTTTCCGGATCTAGCAATGTGTGGGAATACCTATGAAGAATACCCCATGGGATCAAGAAAATCACAGGTTACATAACATGTAATCTGACATTACTGGTACTGTTGGACCCCTGGGCTGTGGAACTGGGCTTTTGGTTGGATTTAAATATCACATGCCATGTGACATGGTCACACAACATGGGACCCATCTTAAAAGTCTAACGACACTTAAAGAGTGTCTTGGTTCAAAAAACTATTTTAATAAAAAGAGGGAAACCCCCTACAAGGATATAAAAAGGGTCAAGTACGATGTGTGCTTTATGAATCACAATTACATCAATTATAAGTAAAACATCAATGCAATAATGTTAAGAAAAGTATACCACTGTGAGTTTTCGCAGACAGCGCACCTCCGTTAGAGGGGTTTTATTACAAAACCATGACTTATTTTTCAAACGAAACAATTATCTTAACTAACACTTATTCAAGAATTTCAATTTAATATAAACATGGAAAATTAAGAATCCAACTAAATTCAATTTAAAACATTCTTTAATTAAATAGGCTAGTAGAGGGACCCTACGTCAACCTCAAGGCACGTTTGCTTTTGACGACGACAACTCAAATCTTCCTTTTTTTTCGCTTGCATGCATATGCAACTTAACATATATATAAGTACACCTATCCCCTATGTCCATATTTTCATGGCCAAATATGCACAAGGGGGTTCTTAGATATATTTTTATACTTGCATATACCCCTTTACACTTACACGTTTATGCATTTTTCATATCTATATATAATCACACCTAGCCCCAATATATATATTCATACTGACATGAGTGAATATATATCAAGTGGAACTTATATATGAATATGTCGTACACATGTAATCATTCATCAACGGTGACTCGAATCCACCTCAATGAAATCCCATACTCACAACAAAAATATAAGGAACCCAAAAATCAAGAAAGTACTAAATAAAATTGGGCCAAAGAATAAAAACAGAATTAACCTGACCCAAATAGTGAACTCATTGTATTCGATGGTGGTGGATATAACTGGTCTTATCATAAGAAACCACCTATAAGAAAATAGTGGAAAAATAACTGAGATATAACAACTTCTTATATATATGTGTGATCAATGTCTCAATTGTACATGATAAATGATACATGAATCCTTAACCAATAATGAACAAATAATATTGAAATTGAAATGTAAATCCCAATACTAAATAACATGATCATTAATAAAACTCTTTATTTTTAAAACATCACCTTAAATTTCCTATTCAAAAATAAAATATCACCAAAATATGATAAAAAAGTAAACCTCCATCATCACATAAAAACAATAAATAGGGGTTAGACATTGTTCTTAACCTAGAAATTCTATTCCATGAATGTATAACATACCTAAAACTCTTCATGCCTATATCCTTTTTAATTTTCTTGATTGAAACCTGATTTTTTATCATGTTCTTCGTCTGGAATTCACCATTATTCTTAGTTTATAAAGGTTTATCAACTTTATAAAGTAGATAATTTTCCTTCTTTTATTTTTACTCAATCCACTAGGATTTTTCAAACCAGTTTTCTAAAATGATTAGACAAAATTTTATAAAAAATTTCAAAACTCTAGATAGTCATTGTAATTATGAAGAATAAAGTGGAAAATAATGAACATTATGGAAGGATTCCAATTTAAGATACAAAGGATGAAAACGTGTAATTTAATTGACACATCAATTTAACACCTAAAAATATCATAAAATCATCATATGTTATGGTCCCTAATCATGATATTTTAGATGCCTCTCTAAAAGTAATGGTGGGGTGGGAATGAAACTTTTTTCTTGAAGGAAAGAATTATGTGGGGTTGATGATCTATTACACTCATAGTCCATGGAAAGAAAATAAAAAGCACCATAGTATTTTTCATCTACATTACAAATGTAATTCATTCTTTAAAAAAATTATGATGGTCTATTATCACTTTCCATGAGTTATTAGTGGTGTTTCCACTATATAACTACAATTATATTCTCTCAAGAATCTAACAAGTCAATTACAAGGTATAAAATTCACAAATTTATTTGATTCATGTGATGAATAATTAAGGATAAAAAATATAGTAAATTAGAAGATTATAATAGTGGTAATATGGCATGTATATTCATTTTTTCCAATATATGTGTTCAAGGTGAAAATTAGCAGACACTGAGTAAAAGATAACAATAAGCCAAAATAAAACAATACAGATAATGATCGAATTGAAAACTAATATGAATGGTATAATTTAAAAGAGGTAAAACCTATAGAAAGGAGAATAGAGAGACTTCATGAATGTTCTTCTCACTCTCTTCTTCCCCTGTTCTCTATCTTCCTCCTCCTGCAATTCAGATTCTTCACAACTGTTGTATAAAAATATAAAAAGTCGCCATTATCTAGTTTATAACTTAAGAATGACAATTCATATTGGTTTTGTGTTATTTTTTATATAACCTCACACACAGACCACTGAATTTGGAGACACTAATGAGAAGATCATTTTTAAAACTCTTCACCGGTCACATTATATGAGGTTCATGTGGTCAAGACCCAAATTAGTGGTTACTGTGTGGTAAATTGACGGGTTATAGCAGTGCATATCAGTGTGGAAATGGGAGTAAGTGCAATATAATATTTAAAATACTTATGTTTTAAAAAAGTCAAAAAGAATGGTGGATGGGGATGAAGGAAGAGATAGGGGATTACCTCTGGTGTTGAGGGTTGTGGGGGAGAACAGTCAGGAATAGAGGAGGAGGGGAGGCAGCTCGGAGAAGCTTCACTGGAGGAGCGTCATGGCAAGGATGGGTCGAGGGTTTTGAGGGTTGCTGGTGAAAAGGTGTTGGGGAGGGCGATGGGGGTGTCGACCATGGCATTGGAAGAGAGGCATTGGGGAGGAGGCATCGGGGAGGAGGGTTGCGGTGAGAGGAGGGTTGCGGCGTGGAGGCATCAGAAGAGCGGCGTCGAGGAGGAGGGTCATGACAAGGAGGCATTGGGGAGGAGGGTCGTGGCGATGAGGAGGGCATGAAGAGGAGGCATCGGGAAGGAGGGTCGCGATGATGAGGAGGGCGCAGTGAGGAGTAGTCATGGAGGAGGAGGGCATGGCGAGGAGGAGGTCGTGGTGAGGAGGAGGGCGCTGCGAGGAGGAGATCGTAGGGGGGGCAGGGGGAGGAATCACAAGGGCGGGAGGGGTTCGTCAGAGAATGGGAGGGTTTGAGGATCAGTTAGAATGAAGGGTTTCCAAGAAATAGCCACGGTCATCCTATTAAATCGTGTATATAAACAAGCTACATACACAGACCAATAGAACGGTGGCTATAGGTCTCTGGCTATAGCCTGAATTTCTAGTAGTGACAATAATTCATTTAAACTACTATCCCATCACTGTTATTCGTATTTGGGATACATTGATCACCCATAATGTATGTAATCTTCCTATGATCCATTGAATTAATTCCGTATAAAAAATTCATATATCACATATGAAGTCATATTGTTTCAATCAACCAATGAGCCCATCCAAGACTTTCCATATAAGGAACAACAATATTACTCACTTGGGATATATGAATTTAGAACCTATAATTAATAATAAATTCTAAGCCATGAGAAATATTCATGCGATATAAGAACTCATCATAATTTAATTCATTTAAGAGTCCCCATCAAGAGGATAAAAGAAAATGTTTATACACATGGCATGAATAAAATCCACGAAAGGAAAAAAGACATTTTCTTACCACTCATTTTCATTTTAAATATTTTAAATAACATCCTAGACTTTAAATATTTATCCCACCTTAGAAGGTTGTACGATAAAAAAATAATGGTGAATAAATAATGTATACAAGCCATATCACACTCCAAATATCCTTATTTAATGAACCAATTTTAATAGATATGAAAGAACACCTAAAAGGTGGAATTATAATAAAATGTAGGAATGGTTGTCATAACATATTATTTAACTCAATTTAAGCCTTTGTCTCTATATAATCATTTAGTAATGACTTAATTTTATAAAGGTTCCACCTCTACCAAAACAACCCATCACATACACAAGTGATAAACACTAATAGTAGTTAACATATAAAATAGTTAAAAGGTCTTAATGCCTCACCTCTATGATCATAAAAAAATTTCATGAAGTCATCATTGGTCCATGAAAACACTCATGTTTTTTTCATGGTAACTCTCTAGAAACCTTTAAAACTAACCCTTCCTGGGTCATTTCTAATGAATATCTAAAATTATTCCTTTAAATTTATTTAACAAATTCTAAAACATTCCAAATTTCTATGTAGATTATATATAAGAGATTTCAAGTCCAATTTAAAATAAAAACTATACAAATCACATTATCGAGATGAAGCAATGAATAATTAGGTAAATTATATTATAATTTCACTCTTAACCCATCACTTATTTTTCCAAATGTAGTCACACTAGGGATTAGTTAATGAAAATTTATATTCAATGATATAGATAAAACCTTCTTTATGTTTTAATTTTAATTTTAATTAACTGGACCCTCATATTAAATAATTTTCAAGAACATGTAATGGTATTTTATAATTTTAATGGGAATGAATTTAGTATGATGGCACCATGTATTTATATATATTATTGATAAGTGGAAGATAAAAATTTCAACATCCTTGCATATTTATCATAAGCATAATCCCATGGAGTTATGTACTAAGGTATGTTTTGATAAATATTACCTATATGGGTATTGTCATTCAATCATTGGATCAACCCAATGAAAAAATATTTTTTAACAATTTCAGATATCCCTATTTGGGTTTACCTCATAGTCATAAGATGATTAAACTCACCTAAAAGGGTCGTGTGTAGGTTATAAGGATCTAGTTTTACCAATAATAATTCCGATTTTATGAAATTACATTCCCTTAAAAGATTCAACTAACACACATTTAAACAACATCCATATGAAATGGTGTTCATTTATATAATAAGATGAATTTCTTTGAAATAATAATTTAGAGGTTTAATGAATATATCTATATCATGGTTAACATAGATAAATTAACAATAGAAAAATATAAAGGTTCCTTCCCTAGTAAATTATAATTTGAATTCATGTTAATAAAACATGGATATATCCTTCTTTCATGGAATATTAAATGTACATATGTGATGGTTCAATTATATGGGTCAGTCATCCCAATTTATAAATCCAAAATAATTTTATAAATTATTATCTGAAACCATTTATTAAAAACCACTCATGATTGATCACATAAAATCAATGGAACACGGCTCATTCATGCCTTAATTGGTTATTAACGTTGCCACCATCAAATTATATTGGGAAACCCCATTTAGCATGGTGCAGAATCACTAATTACAAATCATATATCATACTATAACAAGGATTTAATCCATGACCAAGGAATACATGCTTTCAAATAGGAACACACAAAATCTATATATCTATATATATATATATATATATTGGTGTGATAAATGTATTGTGAATCCTATGTTCCTAAAATGATTCATGAATACAAACCCATATATTTCTTTACTAGGCCAAGATATAAATCCCATAAATCAGTGGTAAATACCATTTATCATAAAATAGTATAATGCACACCAATACATCAATTTTGAATAAAAATGAACTATAATAACAAAAACAAAAACAATCTTATCTATGGAAACATGATTTATACCATATAAAGGAGTTTTCTGGGCCAATTCACAAGCTATTGGGAATGTGAAAAATTTTCATGTTTAATTTATACTATCCCAAAACTATAACAAAAATAAATAAGAATGTTTTATTATCACTTTTGATATCAAAATTTTGGATCACAAAAAAGTAATTGAACTTTAACACTAACATGGCTCAGGCATGCTTCCCCATGTTCTAGAGGTTTTCGACTTATGGTGAGGGTAAAAATTAGGTATTCTATGGAGACTATACACTATGGATTTGAAATATATAAAGAAGAAGAATAAATGAATAAAAGGAAGTGTAATTATAACATCCTACTAATAATAAATGAATAAAACCTTAGACCACTACTATATATAAGTGATTATTATTAGATGTTGTACAAGATTGGAAACAATAAAATAATAAAATAGAAGACATAAGAGATATAAAAAAATGGGAAAACATATACTCCACAAGAAATAAAAGCACTATCATAGTCCTCTAATCTTGTAATACATCATAGTACATATGTTCAGTCATCCAAATATAGTCACATACCAAAATCCATACAGTCATGCATAAATTATCCATGGCTACCAAAAATCACCCCAAAAATAATGTCAGTAAAACATTATTGGCTACCACCAACTGTGTAAAATGAAATTAATCCTATGAATATAAAATAAATTAGTGTGAGGGTATAATAAACAAGTTGTAAGGTAACTAAATAAAACCTAGTACAAACATTATTTCCCCGTTGGATACCCAACCTACTATACATTTTATTGCATAAATCAGAATGTCTCCAAATATGTGACTATATACATGTACACAATAATTATTTTATATAACTTGATTTATATTTAAAATGAATCTTTTATAATAGGTAAAATAATCCAAGGATGAACCAACGAATCCATGACCTTAAATGGTCAAACCCACTCTCGTAGGTCATCATATATATTAGTCTGAGGGAAAATACGTTCATAGCGAAATTAATATAAAAAAAGAATAATATTAATATAATTTCCCCTTTGATCCCATATATTTCATTTGTACTTGGGAATCCTGGTGTCTCCCAAGGTATATCAGTATTCATTTTCTATCCAGACCTATTCATGGAATTCATTCTTTTAAATATTGGTATCATAAAAGGAATAAAATAATTAATCTTTAATATGTTCTTGTATGAGGTATCCTTACATGGTTACCATTATATCATTCAAGGAATACTATAATTCATTTTCCTACTATCCCATCCCTATTATTCATACTTGGTGATCTATGTAAAACCCATACTGTATATATTCTTTTTATGATCCATCCAATTCCTTCCATATAAGGAATCCATGTGTGACATAAGAAGTAATATTATTTCAATAAGCCAATGAGACCATACAAGTCATTCCATATATGGAACGAAAATATCATTCAATGTAGAGATATGAAGTTGGAACATCTATTTAATAATAAATTTTAGTCCATGATAAATATCCATGCAATGTAACAACTCATCATAATTTATTTCATTTCAAAATCCCTATCAAGATTATTGAAGTAAATGTTTATAAATAAGAAATTTAAACAATCTAAGAAGGGCTAAAAGACATTTTCTTACCACTCATTTTCCCTTTAAATATTTTAAATAACAACATGCCTTTTGAAAAATAATCCCACCATAGAAAGTGGAATTGTAAACAAAAAATGATGAATAAATGATGTATTCAAGCCATATCAATTTCCAAATAACCTTATTTAATGAACCCATTTTTAATAGATATTAAAGAAAAAATAAATCGAGGAATTATAATAAAAAAGAACACATGGTTTTCATACCATATTATTTAACTCAATTTAAAAATCTTTCATTACATAAACTTTTATTAATAATTTAATTTTATAAAGGTTATAACTCTACCAAAATAACCCATCACATATACAAGGCATCAATACTAATATTAGTTCAAAAATAAATTAGTTAAAAATTTCTACTACCTCACCTCTAGGATCATCAAAACATTTCCTGATGTCATCTGTGGTCCATGAAAACATTCATGTTATGTTCAAGGTAACTCTCAAGAAACATTTAAAACTAACCCTTCATGGGACTCTGATGAAGAAAATATAAAATGATTCTTTTAAATGCATTTAATAAATTATCATACATTCCATATTTCTATTTAGATAATATATAAGACATTTTAATTACCAGTTAAAATAACAAACTATACTAATCACATTATCAAGATAAATCCATGAATAATTAGGTAAATTATATTATATTTTCCTCTTTAACAATCACTTATTTATCCAAATATACTCACAATAGGGATTAGTTAATGAATATTTCTATTCAATGCTATAGAGAATACCTCATTTATGTTTTAATTTCAATTTTAATTACCTAGACCCTCATAATAAATAATTGTCAAGAACATGTTATAGTATTTTATAATTTTAAAGGGAATCAGTTCAGTATGATGTCACCTTGTATTTATAAATAATGTAAATAAGCGTAAGATGGCAGTTTCAATTTCCCTGCATCTTTATCACAAACATAACCCCATGCGGTTATATACTAAGGAATTTTTTTTGATAATGATGACCTATGTGGGTGTTTTCGTTCAATCATTGGTTCAGCCCAATGATTGTTGATTTTTTAATGATTTTAGACTACCATAGCTGGGTTTACTTATTTATCCAAATATACTCACAATAGGGATTAGTTAATGAATATTTCTATTCAATGCTATAGAGAATACCTCATTTATGTTTTAATTTCAATTTTAATTACCTAGACCCTCATACTAAATAATTTTCAAGAACATGTTATAGTATTTTATAATTTTAAAGGGAATCAGTTCAGTATAATGTCACCTTGTATTTATAAATAATGTAAATAAGTGTAAGATGATAGTTTCAATTTCCATGCATCATTATCACAAAAATAACCCCATGAGGATATATACTAAGGCATTTTTTTTGATAATGATGACCTATGTGGGTGTTTTCGTTCTATCATTGGTTCAGCCCAATGATTGTTGATTTTTTAATGATTTTAGACTACCCTAACTAGGTATACTTCATATGCATAAGATAATTAAACTCTCCAAGAAGGGGTGAGTGAAGCATATAAGGATCCAGTTACACTAGTCATCATTCCCATGTTATGAAGGTACGTTACATTAAAAGATTCAACTGACACACATTTAATCATAATCCATAAACAATGGATTGATTTATATATTAAGATGAATTTTCCTGAAATTTTAATTAAGCAATTTAATGTATATATCAATATCGTGCTTCAGTAAGATTAATTAACAATACCAAAATATAAAGGTACTTTCCCTAGTATATTATAATAGGAATTCATGTTAATACATCAAGGATTTAACCTTAAATCGTAGAATATTTAAAGTCCACACGTGATGGTTCAATTATATAGGCCACTCATCTCAATTTATAAATCCCAACACATTTTATAAATTATTACTTGAACCCAGTTATTTAAAACCACCTATGCTTGAGCCCATAAAATCAATTTCCCATGGCTCATTCACATCTAAATTGGTTAATAATTATTCCACCATCAAATTATATTGTAAAATCCCATTTATCATGGTGCAGAAACATTAATGAAAAATCATATATCATACTATAACAAGGATAAATCATTGAGGAAGGAATACATGATTGAGAATAGGCTAGAAAAAATGCTAGATATATATATATATAGGTATGATAAATGTATTTTGAATCCTATGATCATGAAATGATTCATGTATTCAAAACTATATATTTCTATACTCGGCCAAGATGTAAATCCCATAAATCAGAAGTAAATACCATATATCAAAAAATAGTATAATGTACACCAATACATCGATTTGTAATAATACTTAACTATAATAACAAAAACATAAACAATACTATCCATGGAAACAATATTTATACCATATAAATGGGGTTTCTGGACCAATACACAAGCTATTTATAATTTGAAAAAATTGAAAGTTTCTTTTCTACTATCCCAAAACTATAAGAAAAAGGAATAAGAAAGTTCTAATAGCACATATAACATCCTAAGTCTATTTCACTAATTTGTAATTAAACCTTAACACCAACTTGGCTCAAGTTTTCCACATAATATTCTTGAGGTTTTCCACTTGTTTTGAGGGTCTAAATTAGGTATTATGTGGAGACAATAATTTCTAGACTAGAAATAAAAAAATAAGATGAATAAATGAATGAAAGGAAGTGTAATTAAATCATCCTACTAATATTAAATGGATAAAATCTATGAACACTATTATATAAATGTGATTATTATAAGATGTTTTACAAGATGGGAAACATGTAAATAATAAAATTCATGACATAAAATATATATTAAATTACCAAAAATAAAATCCACCTTAATTACAAGATCTTTCATTATCCCCTAATCATATACTACAACTAAGTACATATGTTCAGTCATCCAAATATAGTCACATGCCCAAATACATAACATCATTAATAATGTATCCCTGTCTACCAAAAATAAACCAAAAAAATGTGGTTAGTAAAACATAGTAGTCCACCACCAATGTTGTAAATTGAAATTCATCCAACGAATATAAAATAATTTAGTGTTCAGGTAAAATAAATTATAGCAATGTAACTAAATTCAACATACAAGGAAATTTATTTCCCCATGGGATACCCAACCAACCAAACATTTTATAGCATAAATTAGAAAGTCTCCAAACCTGTGTCTGCATAAAAGTGCATAATAATTACATTCCATGACTAGATGTATATTTAAAATGAATCCTTATATAATAAAAAAATAATACATGGATGAACCATCCAATCCATGACCTTAAATGGTCAATCACACTCTCGTAGATTATCAAATATATTAGGATGAGGAAAAATATGTGTATAACTAATTTCGTATACCAATCAAGAATAATATTAATATCATTTCCCATATGATCCCATGTATTTAATTCCTACTTGGGATTATTGGTCTCTCTCAAGGTATATCTTTATTCGTTTTCCATCGAGACCTATCCATGTAATTCTTCCTTTTAAATACAGGTACCACCTAAAGAATAAAATAATTCATCATTAATATGTGCCTGTATGAGGTATTCCTACATAGTAACCCTTATATCACTCAATGAATACTATAATTAATTTAACCTACTATCCCATCCCAATTATTCCTACATGGTGATCCATGTATCAGCCATACTTTATGTAATCATTTTATGAGCCATCTAATTCATTCCGTATAATGAATCTAGGTATCATATATGAAGTAATATTATTTCAATCATCCAATGATCCCTTCCAAGATGTTCTGTATAAGGAACCACAATATCACTCAATACAGATATATGAAGTTGGAAAATGTATGTAATAATAAATTCTAGGCCATGAGAAATATCCTTGCGATGTAAGAACTCATCATAATTTATTTAATTTAACAATCCCTATAAGGAGGGTAAAAGAAAATTTATATACAAATGGAATGTAAATAATATATGAAGGGAAAAAATACATTTTATTACCACTCACTTTCTCTTCAAATATTTTAAATACCATCATGGAGTTTAAAAAATCTATCTACCATAGAAGGTGGTATGGTAAACAATGAATGATGAATAAATGACTTATTAAAGATATATCACATTCCAAATAACCATATTTAATGATCCTATTTTTAAAAGATATGAAAGAACACCTACAAGGTGGAATTATAATAAAATGGGTGCATGGTTGTCATATAAGTTTATTTAAAACAATTTAAATGTCTATCTTGTGGTGGATTATTCTACACCCCCCCCCTCCAATGACGATTTAAAGTGTATGTATACCAATATAATTTTATAATTTTAAATAAACATACAATATAGAGACTTTTATGTCATGGTAGACATCCTCTATGATTGATTTAAGTCACAAGGAACAACTCCACAATGGAATTATAAGTTTATTTAATCAATTTCACATTTTGGATTTGACTCATAGAAAATACAACACTTAACATAAAGGATAATTTTAAAAGTACCAAGGAATTATGGGAATGGAATATTTCCAACCAATATTATACCATTCTTGGTCCACTCCTCCAATATTGGGCATTGAATCAGTCCACAATGGGTGGGATAAAATAATAGAAAAACACCATAAAAATAGGGAATATTTGGCCACACAATGATAATATTATAGGGGATAGGTAAAAATAAAGAGAACAATAGGAGTTTTAGCTTCACTATTAGGAAACCAACTCTTCTGGTGGTGGTCGTTTTAGAATGAGATTTAAAGAGATCCACTCTTAGGGAGAGGATAAAGTGAGTGAGTACATGGGGAGATTCTAGCATGAAACAAGTAGAGAAAAGTGGTTTAAATCCTTTTATGTTTTGTAGAGGAAATAAAAATTTATACTTTTTTAAAAGGTACATAGTTAGGAATACTACGTGATTTCATTGTACAAATGACCCTAAAGTCACATGATTTTCTTGTATAGTTTACAAAAAGCACTCCAACTATATGGAGCTACAATCAAGTTCCACTATTACCCTATATGAATGTAGTGAATGGTTGAACAACCTATTCTCTAAATGTGTGATTTTCTCATCATGATTTCACTATTTTGATATGGTTTTCTGGGGCATCTCACAGAGTAACCAAAATCATGTACCTATACAATATATGCCACATGTTTTTGAACTAGAGTAAGTACTAATGATGTGCCAATTGTAACCCTAAACCATCTTCTTTGATATCTCCATTTCGTGAAACACCCCATGATTTTGAAAAAAAATATTGAATGAATTTTATAATCAATCCACTAAACACATCATTTCCTCTAATGTGTTTGGAATTTTGAATAACGATCATCAACAGTTATGACCAGTAAGTGATTTAGAGTCTGTTAGAACAAACTTGTTTTTTGGTGAATGTTAACATAGCCTTATGAATATTAGTATGAATAGTAATATTCCCCTTATGAATATTAAATAATGATATTATTTTATATTCCTAATATGATAAGATAACGATATCTTAATTGAATTTTCAATGTGATATAAAAGTAATTATACCTTAAAATTGTTATTTTTTGAAATAAATATGATTTTATTTAAAAAATCAATTAATATTATTTAGAAAATTATTTTTGAAAAATGAATTTCATTTTTTAATTCTACATGTTGAAAAATGATAGGGGTGAATTTCTGAGATTTTTCTTAAATACTTGAATTTTCGTGAATAGTAAAAAATACAATTCTGAGTTTTCCATAGTTTAATGACATTATAATGACATAGTAATTACAATAAAAGGCTGGACGACTTTTTCATAGTAAAATATAACATGAGGTGTCCCAAGTGGCTAAAAACATGGGAAAATACCATGAGAAAGCACATGGTTTGGAAAAAATCACTAATGAGATGTCCCTTTGAAATTATTAAAAAAACTCTCTTTTTTTCTATAAATACCCACTCGTCCATTCGTTTTCATTCATTCCAAAAACCTCATACTAGAATTTCGGTTGGTTTTACCTCTCTAGGAGTCCTCCCAAGGTGTCCTTAATTCCCCAAGGTCTCAACCTTAACTTTTTAGGAGTTACTCTAAAAATTAAGGGAATCCTTCACCCTCCTCTTTTAGTCAACACTTATTTTATGTTATCAAATTTAATTTCGATTATAATATATTGGGGAATGATTTTATGTATTGTATTTATATTTTTCTTTAAATATGATTATGTACCCTTTTTCATCATTTTATTTTATGAAATTTTATGCGCCGTCGTTAGGCGGCCGAATTTTCATAAGGGATCTCTCACCTTTTATCTTATTTTCATGATCTTTTCTTTTCTTTTTATCTCCTCACATCCTTTGTCCAAAAGACAATGATAAACTATATTATCATCTATATAATATAATTATGTCATGTTAATGGACGAACCATCATCAATATTCTTACTCCCTAAATTTTATTTTTATAGATGAAATCAACGTCCATGCTGTTTCAATTTATAACCTTCGCGGACAACGAAGTTTCATTCATCAATTTCCCCTTCATTACTGGTCATGAAACAATTTTAATGACTAAACCAGAGTATAATAAATGTATTATAACCTAATTAATATTCATGAACCATTATATATACATATTATCTAATCATATGAAAAAACTAGTTCATAATAATCCAAATACCGTCAAATAATCTAATTGGTTGTCATCTAATGATTCATCCTCATTCCATGTAACAAAATGATGGAAATGATCAATAACAATTCTGTATGTTCATAAATAATATTTTATTCCAATTATGGATATTTAGAACCACTCAAAATGAACATCATTACTTAAAAAAAGTGAACTGATTATGAAAATCAAGAAAACAAATCACTCTAGAATGATAGAATTCAATATAATAACTTCTAAATAATATCATAAATGAACTAAACAGAATTAAGATAAACTAAATACATATATATTATTATCTTAAATAAGTTATTGATATGTATAATTTCATATTCCAGGACCTTTTGTTCAAGAGGGGAACACATTCGGACTTTAGGTAATGGTTTTCCACCCAAACATCCATTTTCATACGGATTACTTTCAATGTCTAATTACCTCAATGAAAATCTTATATATTTTTACGTACTCCTATTAAATTATGTTTGTGTATTATATATATGTAAAACAACCAGAATCATTCCCCATTTTATGGATATTTACATTTTTTTAAAAGGAACTTTCAAAATTATTTCCAAAATACAAGCTCGATTCTAGGGGATTTCTCAAATTCTTATCTATTTTCAAGGCAATTTCTCAAATTCAAATCTATTTTCAAGGGAACTATATAATCTATTTTAAAAAAACATTATATTTATAAAATCACTTATTTTATTATGAATATACTATATTACTTCACTCTTGGTTTTATATAAATATTTTTCCAAAAGAACTCTTCTTTTCAAAGTAAAAGAGTATTTATCTCAAGATTTACTCAATGATTTTTTAAGAGTATCATCATCTATTTCAACAATATTTTTGATTATTTTTTAATATTTGTATTATTATTCCATGTTATCTACTACAAATTTTAATTTTAATTTTTATGATTTTTTTCGCTATTTTTGTGTTATCTTAAAACCATTCATCGGTTTACTTCGAATGGTTAGTGTTTTTGCTTAATATTTGGGAAAGGAAACTTACATTTCATATATTAGTTTCAATATGAATGTGTATGTTGTTTATGATTATCCTCATTTATATAAGGAATGCATTAAACATAGTAAGTGTCCGGTGGGGCCTGCTATAGCCCCTCGGTGCATTGGTAGGTTTCGTTAGACAGACTACGGTCTTGGCACAGGGCCTTGAAAAAACAATTATTTATGGTCTTGGCACGAGTCCTTGATGGTATGGTTATATTTTCCAGCATTAAGAATTAACTCTTTATGAGTATAGTATTGATGGTTTATGTGGTTATTAGACTAGTAGAAAACCCATGATTATGTTATGTTATGGAAAATTTACTCTACACATATTTCTACCAAATAATGTTTCGGTTTATTTCTAAAGGCATGTGTTTTCAGTTATTCACCATTTCTAAATTTCATGTAATCTTTAATGATATTTCATACCGTTACGGAAATTTTTAACTCACTCCTTTATTATTATTCATTTCCATGTGTCAAGAAGAATTATATTTTGAATGACATTCTGAAATAACCTAGGAGTTCTGGATTTTTTCTAAAGAGTATCTATGTTGTTTTTCTTTTCAAGTTGTAATGATAAACATATATATGTATCTTTTTTCAAATAATACTAATCAATTTTGTCATTTGGGATTCTTATTCCTTGTTTGTATTCCAATGTAACCAATAAGGCACCAGCTCTAGGCAACTGGGTTTGGTTCCTTACAGTTGGTATCAGAGGAAGTGTAGTATAATACTTGGAAACTTTATTTAGAAAACATAGAATTAAGGAAGAGTCCCTAAGTTAGTCTTTGAGGATATACATACAAAAATTTCTTGGTATTTTCGTAACGAATAGATTATGGGAATGTTTCAAACAATACATCTCTGTCTAGATACGAGCATATAGAGGCAGCTCTGGCACAAACGTATCTAGGTGTAAAACCCGAAAACACCGCTTTGAGGTACACTCGAATAGGAACTACTACAAAAAAACAGGCCTTACTGCACTCTGGGTTACGACACTCTCAAAGGATATTCTTAGGATAATTCACTTTTCATTACAATCCACTATGAAAGATTGAAATGTAAAATTTTCCTCGAAGAAACCATTTCCGTGAATATGGGATTATCCATGTGTAGGATCTCAATTTTTGAAAAGAATTTTTTTATGTTAAGATTATACACAATGATTCATAACCTAATATAGTGTATGTTATTATCTATATATGGCACCTAGTGGAAGGAATGGACACCGCACGAATGCACATATCCCCTTTAGGTATTTCCCTCTGATGCATGATAATGATGTTGGATCTAGTGCTAACCAACTCATAACTATTCTGGGACAACATACTCAAGCTATGAATAATAACCTTACTCGTATAGAGAATCCAAATACACCACATGGTGGAGCTATGTTAGATCGCTTTATGCGATAACAACCTTCATCATTCAATGTGACTACAAACCTATTTGTAGAAGAGCAGTGGATATGTTCCCTTGAGAAGATATTTCTCACCTTTGGATGTAAAGGAGAGAGGGTTGTCATGGTAGTTTATCATCCTAAGGGTGATGCAGGTCAGTGGTCGTATTTAATCCAAAACACAATGGAGGAGGAAGTAATATAAGAGATATACTGGTGGGATTTTATGGAAACCTTCTTAGAAAAATATTTCCCTCATGAATAACGATCAGATATGGAGAGGCAATTCATGAATCTAAGGCAGGAGGAGGATGAAAATGTTTCCAAGTATGAATCTATATTTAAAAGGCTGGAAAGGCATGCTACGGACTGCCTACGTAATCCAAGAACCAAAATTGATAGATTCAATGATGGTTTAAAACAATTCCTTCGAAGGTCTCTAGTCTCCCAACGATTTTAAACATATGAACATATAGTCTAAACTGCAATCAAGATTGAAAATTAATTCTCTATGTCTTATGTCTTATATGGAATGGTAGAGAAGAAGAGGATTTCTGAAAACTCTGGTAAAGGAAATAATGAAATGTGTAAGAAGGGAAGAGTTGAATTTCCATCATGCAATAATTTTGGAAGAAACACCATGACACTTGCCTGAAGGGAATGAGATTCTATTACATGTCAAGAGAAAAAGGCCACCTATCTCGGGATTGTAAGGGAACAAAAGAAGCTACCAATGTTCTGTGTTACAATTGTAGGGATATGGGACATTATTCACATGAATGTCCTAAGAGTCAAGGAAATGTTCTCTAAATAAGGCCAAGGGTGCAAGGCCAAGATTATGCGGTCACAACTGTGGAGGTTGAATTTCCCAATGAAGTGGTGGCATGTACATGATTGTTTCATCCAAATTATGCAATAATTTATTTGATTCTAGATAGTTACATTCATTTATATCTTCCCAATTTTCCCAGAAAATTAGATATGTCCAATTTGATTTAATAAAGGAGTTATCTGTAAAAACTCATATTGGATGTATCATTGAAACAAAGGCACATAGATTAGTCCCCCTTGTAAAACCGAAACATGCTTTTGTTGCTATCTATATCATCATACCAATGGATCAATATGATATAATTCTGGGTCTGTATTAGCTATCAAATAAGGATTCAAAGATCTATTCCATGATGAAGGAAGTTACAATTTTTGAGAATGTTGTAAAATCCCTTATTTTTAGAGAAGAAACCTCACCATGTGATTCTCATTTAGAACCACCCCTAGTAGCTCAACTGAATTCAATTATTGGGGAGGAAGGGAATGAAATATATATGGGTTAAGAAAAGAATGTAGAGATAGATGATGTACCTATTGTGAAAAAATATGATGAAGTATTTCCATAGGATTTACCTGGACATCCTCCATAGAGGGAAATTGAGTTTTCCATTGACTTAATTCCTGGTTCGAGATCCATATCAAAGACCCCTTATAGAATGGACACTATGATGTTAGTGAAACTAAAGAAACAACTATAGGAATTGAGTGATAATGGATTTATTTTCCCTAGCGTTTCTCTACGGGGTGCCCCTATCCTCTTTGTCAAGAAGAAAAAAAAGGATCCATGACGTTTTGCATTGATTATAGAGAAATCAATGTTATTTAAATAAAGAATATGTATCGTCTACCACAAATTGATGATTTATTTGGTCAACTTCATAGAGCCCAATATTTTTCTTAGATTGATCATTGATATGGATATCATCAGTTTCTGAGGAGGAAGGAATAAATTACAAAAATAGAATTTCGATCTAGTTATGGGAATTATGAGTTTACAGTAATTCCATTTGGACTACTTAATTCACCAACTGTCTTTATGGATCTAATGAATAGAGTTTTAAAGGATTATCTTTATTACTTTTTATTAGTGTTTATTGATGATATCCTGGTATACTATAAAATCTATCAAGATCATGGAAATCACTTGCACACTATTCTAAAGACACTTAGAAGAAAAAAATTATATGGGAAGTTTAGACAATGTGATTTTTGGATCCAATCAGTCGCCTTCCTAGGACAGATTGTCTCTAAGGATGGATTATTTGTATATTATGTGAAGACAAAGGCTGTGCAAGAATGGCCTACTCCAACAAATGTAACTGAGGTACGTAGTTTTATCAGTTTAGCAGGTTATTATCAGCATTTCATTTATAACTTTGCTCGTTTATCCAACCCAATGAACAAGCTCACATGAAAATGGTTTAACTTCGTATGGATAGAGGAATGTGAATAATGTTTTGAAGAATTGATGAGGAGGTTAGTTAATGCTCTGATCTTAACCCTACCATCGGGTAATGATGGGTTTGTTATCTATATAGATGCATCAAACAAAGGATGTTGTTGTGTCCTTATGCATACTGATCGAGTGATTTCCTATGCATCTAGATAGCTAAAAATTCATGAAAAATACTATCCAACTCATGATCTTGATTTAGCAGTGGTAATCATTGCTCTGAAAATTTTGAGACATTACCTCTATGGTGAAAATTTGAGATATGTACGGATCATAAGATTTTGAAATATATATTCTCATAGAAAGAACACTACATGAGATAAAGGATATGGATTGAGCTACTCAAATACAATGATTGCACAATACACTACCACCCAGGGAAGGAAAATAAGGTAGTAGATGCTTTGATTAGAAATGATCATTGAGTTATGAACCATAAGAGAGTTTAAAGGGATCCATTGTGAATGGATCTATTAAAGATTGATATGTGAATTATCATCGAACTTAACACATCACTAATTTTTTAGATAGTTTCCAAAAATTCTTTACTGGAGAGGATAAAAAGTTCTCAGCCTACTGTTGAGGAATTTCAAAAGAAAATTAATGGTGTAAATGATTGGATGTTGACTGACTTCGTATGTAAAGGTGGCATTTTGAAATTCGGGAAGAGGCTTTTTGTTCCCTCTATTCCTAAGCTAAAGAGGGAACTATTGGATGATGCACATAGCATTAATTTTTCTATACACCATTGTATCACAAAGATGTATCGAGATCTCTGAGAATACTTTTTGTGGGACAATATGAAAGGGGAGATTGTCGAATATACATCAAAGTGCCTGGTATGTCAACAAGTAAAGGATGAGAGGCCAATGTCTGAGGTGATGATGCTACCACTACCCATGCCAACAAGGATGTGGAAGAACATTACCATGGACTTTGTCATTGGTCTTCTAAGGACATCTAGAGGAATCAATGCTATATGGTTCATTGTGGACCATCTTACAAGGACAACTCAATTCATCACGATTTGAGAGTACTTCTCATTAGATCAACTTGCACATATTTACATCAAAGAAGTGATAAGGATTCATGGAGTACCACTATCTATGGTATCTGACCATGATCCTAGATTCACCTCAAAGATCTGGAAAAGACTCCAACATGATCTAAGCACTGAACTGAACTTCAGAATGACATATCATCCTAAAACTAATGGAAAATCTGAGAATACTATTTAGAAACTAGAATTCATGTTGAGATCATGTTCTATGGATTTTGAAGGGTGGTGGGACCAATATATTTCACTAGTTGAATTCTCCTACAACAACTGTTTCCACTCGAGCATCTGAATAAAACCATATGAATCCTTTTATTGGAAAAGGTGCAGAACACTGGTTTGTTGAGATGAATTTGGTGAGGGTAAGCTTCTAGGACCTGAAATGGTTGAAGAAATGGTGGAGAAGGTGAAAACAATTCAGCAGCATATCAAGGTAGCCCAAAGTCGACAAAAGAGTTATGCAGATAACCATCGATGAGACTTTGAATTCAAATTTTGAGACCTGATATTTCTACACATATCACCATTGAAGGAGTTCATGAGGTTTGGGATGAAAGGAAATCTAAGTCCCAGGTATATCAGCCCCTTCGATATCCTTGATAGAGTTAGAGATGTGGCTTATCGACTGGCACATCCACCAATCATGTTGAAAGTACATGATATATTTCATGCATCCCTCTTCATGAAGTACATACCAGATGTAACATCCTAGGTAAATAAAGAATATTACATTTTCATATTTATCCATATTTTTGAATAAAATTATGATATTAATTTAAAGGGAATCCTATGCTCGATGGCGTACCGAATACAGAATAATGAGTTTCTTTGAAATCGTATGTTGCACTCTAATAATAAAATAATATTATTTTAAATGGTAGTTGAATCCTAGTCGTTGTAATGGAGGAAATGAACAGAACTAACTAAAAAAATTTAATATATGTTTGTCAAATATTTTTACTTTTTTCCAATAAATTTTAGAGGCATAAAATGCGAATGAATCCAATTTTAAGAAAAAATCTTCTAATATTCTTTTAAAGGTCGATTAAATGCCTTTTGATGGAGAAACCTTTTTAAATATACTTTTTATGATTTTATATATTATATTTTACAAAATAAAATCCTTCTTTAGAATCTGGACATCAAAATTTACTTTGTGTAAATTTTTCTTATTTTTCCGATAAAGATCAGTTTTAGTGAAAATATTGTATTATAATTCACAAACTCTTTTTAATCTAATTTATTTATATGATTATATAACCTTTTGAATTGATTTTAAAGTGAAATTATATTAACTTTTTACCATTAAAACCAATTGTGTTCTTTGTAATTAATTTAACTTTGAAATTAGACTTAAACTAGTGTCAATCCTTTAATAGATATTGTTTCTTAAAAACACGTTATTTGTTTTGATAATAGGAATTAATTATTAAATTAATTAATAAAATTTTTATGTTTTGAATTTTGTAAAATAGATATCATTTTTGAATTCGGAATATCAGATATAGCTTTGGGTGAATTTTTGGTATTTTTCTGAAAAACTACAATTTTTGATAAATTGTGAAACAACTAAGTGGTAGTTAAAAAACTGATTTTTCGTTTAAATGAATCATTACCACTTCTGTGATTTGAATTTCAAAATTCCAACAAACATGGTTGTCATTATGATGTAAAATGAGGTTCAATGGGCTTAAAATAATTTTTTGGTGAATAGTAACTGTTATGTTTTATTAATCGAGATTAAAGGTAATTAGTGTAATTTAAGGTAAAGATAATGTTATAATAATATGAAATGACCTTGAAACATGTCCTACCCTTATTGGATGAGTCATGTCCAACCAATAAAATCCATGGGTCAAATTGGAGACCCCATGGAGCCACATTGGTAGGAAAATGACATTAATAACATTTTATTTAAAGTTAAAATGAAAATGTAACAAACATGTATTTTTTTTAAAACAATTTTTACATGTGGTTGTACAAGTCATATTTTTGACTATAAATTACCCTTCAGAAGATAAAAATATTTCCTACATCATAGTATTTTTTTATAATTTTTAGACATTAAATAAATTAATTTATTTATGACACCATGATGATGCAACGATTACCCCATTAATAAACAATTTAAATAAATGAGAAGATAAAGTAAAATCTAAGACTTACACTTGTCAAAAACATATTTTATGGGTGGATTTAGAACCCTTATCACCTTATCCTAGAAATATATAATTTTGGGACCATTAATATCCGAAAATCATTTTATAAGAAAGTAAATGTTCAATACATTCCAAGAGTGCCCCTCCTCCAACTTATAAAAGGTCCCCACCTCTACCCCCTTTCCCACACCTCTCAAGCCTTTGGCTCGACCAAAATCTGCTCATTTTATCTCTCCACATCCCTCTATTCATCCTAGGAGCCTTACCTTTGTCAGAAATCTCTTCAAGAAACCCTTTTGGTTCAAACTAGGAGTTCCCCGATTTAAAGGTAATGTCTTCACTTTTGTTATTTTGTTTTATTTTGATTATCCAACCCCATAAACTAATTTTATTCCTTTATTTTTAACAAAAACAATATCTTATATATACTACAATGTTATTATGTGAAGAATTAGTGCTTCACTTACACACACCTCCGTCTACTAGCTAATGAACAAACTGTGTCTGTGGATAGTGAATTACTGCCTCACGAAACGATAATTGTTCAATCTTCTTTTAACAACTTTCATGGTGGCCATTATGATATCAATGTATTTTATATATGATATATATGGTATTTATGTTTTCTATATGCTTCTGTATTTTATATTTACAACATAACTTTATGCTTTTCATGTTGTGAAAATGCGATAATTTCATACGAGGAAGTGTGGACTACCACCCCCTCAAGTAATGTGACTCATTCATGCAATACATGGAATTTATAAAGAATGAAATTAATTAACATATCTGACTTATATAAAATATATATTATACTGGAATTAATATATATATATATATCTCTCATTTAGTTTTAATTCAATTAATATGCCAAAGAAATGAAAGTAGTATTCATGCGTACGTACGGCATACCGTCTCCAAGAACGGTTCATTTCATTTTTTTAATCTCAAAATATTATTGAATAAGTATAAAAAGAATATATACTAGATATATATGATATTTAAATCATTAATACTATTCTGTATATGATGTACATACAACTACATTGACAATTCTTTTCAAACAGGATCATTTTTGACCCATGTACCGAACATCGACAAAACGTATGATATGAACTCACATAATTAACTAATTATTATAACATGATAATATATGAAATTAATTGAATAATAAACTTTAATTTATTTCCTTAAGAAATTATAAATTGACCAATGTTTGTTATTCAGGAATATAAAGATATGAACAAGACAAGTTGGACTTGAGTTATGGGATCCTACCTCTCTCTTTCTTTTTAAGTACTCTTTTTTATGTAAATAACATTATGCTCCTATTTATTATGTTCGGGGATGATATTTTATATTCCTATTTCTGTAAATTTTATGTTAATCTGATTAGATACCATATTTGATCTCATCAATCCATTTTTGAATGTTTTATGTGGTGCTGTTAGGCTACTGAATTTTCATAAGCGGATTTTCTTATCACTTTTTATTCCAGTGAGATTCATGCTACATTTGCCACTGTTTACTTTTTTGTGGTGTATGTACTGCCCAATATTTTACTATTTTTATAATATAATCTCATTTATGTGTATTTACATCTTCATTGTATTACCCTTCTTTCATGGGTTGTACGTTTCGAAAGTTTCCCAAATCGGTAAGGGAACCTTTCACACTCCTCTTTTTAAAAGACTTATTTTTTTTATGTCTATTAATTTACATTTTTTATGTTGGGATATGTTCTTATATATCATTATTGATGTAAATTTTATGTCCAAGTTAGGAGATACCATTTTTTCTCTCATCAACTAATTTTATGAATTTTAATGTGACGCAGTTAGGCTGTCGAATTTTGCCAAGGGAACTTCTTAACCCAATTTCGATTTCGTTGGGTTTAACATGTAGTTATTGAAAATATCATCCTTTTAATATGTGAGAATGATATTTGATTGTTTTACACTTAATATCCAATTATATTATGTGAATTTATATTTTTCACCCATAATTATGTGATTGATTTATCCTTAATTTAAGGACACCTTCTTTATAAGGGATTTCATCTCATTTTACATTTCTATTGAGACTTCGTTGTTGTTATGCACCAATTAACTCTTATATGGTGTATATACTGTCCTTTGGAATATTATATCATGAATCCTTTTATTCTCATGATATTATAAAGTTTTGATTAAATGTTATTCCTCAATTGTTGTATTCAAGTGTCTCTCATTTTGTTAAAAACCCATTAACTAAAATATCATTTTAAATGTTTTAATTATTTATTCTTATAAATATTTCTCATTAATATCCATGTTTTTAAAATGAATTTACGGATTTATTTATATGGATAAAAGTGGTTTAAAATGTTAAAAGCTTCAATGTGGTATGGGACACTTTGATTCAAAAATATTTTTATTAAATGTTTTAAATGGTTTTGAAAATGGTTTTTACAATGGATTCATTATTTCAATATCTTAAAATGTTAAATTGTTAATGCAATATGGGAATGTTATCTTTCCTTTATGATTATGTTATGTGATATTATTATGTTATGGTTCTTGGGAATATTTTATGAAGATGTGTGGTTCCGAGATAAACTAAGGGCGGGTGAGCCCGATATAGCTCTCTAATGCATTGGGTAACACAAATGGGTTAAACGTTATGGTTTCTATGAATAGATTTAGGGAATATGTAGTGATGGGTATTCCAAACGTAACCATGAGGGTTACTCCATACGTAAGAATGTTATGAATTCCTCAAGTTACCTTTATGTCTTATTATTTCTATTAGTTATTCATAAATCTTATGATTTCATGAGGTATGTTAACGTGCATATGTTTTATGAGTAATGTATGATTTCATTGATTCTTATGTATACATGTACTAATGTTTCTTTTCTATATTTATATATCCCTTACTGAGCTTTTTATGTTCATCCAATGTTTTTGAAATGTTTTTCATAGGTCAAGGGAAAGGTACATGATATGATGATAGTGTCAAGGAAGTGTCAAAAAAGAACCCATGTGTTATTTTAAATATGTTTCCGTTGATGGGAAAAAATGAATACTACCTTTTATGTAACCACTTTGTTTAAATGTGGAATGTAATGCATGATTTATGATCTAATTCTCTAAAACTATAACCCTGAAAAGATCCTCAATGTGTATTCTTGAAATGACTCATGATTAAGAAAGGTTTAAGGTAGGGTCCTAATAGTTGGTATCAGAGGTCGGTTTAGATAACTTTAGAGGTTAGAGTGTTGTTTAAGCATAAGTGACAAGTTTTTTATAACCACAATGGTTATTATATTAGATAGAGTCATTGTTATTTTTGAATGGTGGAATGCGTTTGAGATAACATGGATAAGTATATCTTAGTGTTTATCTTTCTCTTTAGTACATTATGATTTTGTTGATATACTCACACTGAACTTTTTGGTTTTAGTAAATGGATGGATCTAGAAGGCACCAAAGTGACAATGGGTTTGAAAGAAATTGTGGTGGCTGTCTGATTAAGAGACTGGATGAAATGGGGGATTCAATGAGAAATCTCATGGTTATTCTAAACCATCTACCAGGAGTCATGATCAACCACTTGAACCTTGGTGAGTTCTCTAATGCATCATATATGAGAGAACCAACTTGATGTGGAAGTTCAGGTGA
Source organism: Viscum album (assembly GCA_963277665.1). NCBI lineage: Eukaryota > Viridiplantae > Streptophyta > Magnoliopsida > Santalales > Viscaceae > Viscum > Viscum album. The sequence continues at coordinate 1,431,489,813 of OY728152.1, forward strand.
TAATTATAAAGGTAACCATTAGGGTTTATATGATCCTTACTTTTGAGGTAATTATGGGTTATTAGATGATATAATGGAAAATGAAAGGCATGAGATAAACATGAGGTTAAAATATGTTATGATTATTTTTGAAGATTTTATCTCTTTTTAAGGAATTTATTAAGAATTATATAGTTTTAGAAAAAGGACAACACACAGTCCGTGTGACAACCCATCGCGTCGGACAAAGCTGAGGGAATCGAACCCACAACAAAAGTTAGACTGGTATTTTTCACCTACCACTAGACTACGTGAAGTCCTTGATTAGTTTGACTAATTCTATATAGTTAGATGATTATATGACTCAAGTTTAAGTTGATTTTGGGTTATTTATGGAAACTATTAACCTATCATGGAGGATATGTGATTAGGTTAATTACTTTTAAATATGAGACTTTAAGAGAAACTGATGTTATTTGGAGATAAATGCTAATTTGTACATTGGAAGACTATGTGATTAAATCCTTAAAATATTGGGGTTTCAATCTTAGTTTGGTTTTCTTTGAAAAATTTTATGGACAAATTTTTTATTGAATGGTCTTCGTTTAACTTTTGGTTTTGTTGGACAAATTTTGGACATTAAGAATAGATTTTCTTTTTTATAAAGGATTATCCGTTGGTGGATTATCTAATCTTGTTCTAAAAATTGTGGTTTTGGTTAAGGTATAAAGACATGGGAAATATATAGTTCTCTTTTATGGATTTGTTGACTCTATAGAAGTTGGTTATAGCTCTCTTAATGTGAGAAAGTCATCCTAAATACTCGTCTTTTGGAGTAAATATGAGTTTGTTTAAGAAATCTATTAGGAGATGAGAGTCTACATGAAAGGTAAGTATGTTTACTTATGATTTAGTTAGTCTCATAAATAAATTCCTCAATGAAAAGTATCTTAAAAACAAAATGTTTTCTGTTAACTTTTTCTACTAGGGAATCAAATACCGTTTAACCCATCACTAGTTTGTGATTTTATGGTGGATAACATTCTCCTAAACATGTTTTCAATCACTCTCCCTTAGAACATGACCCTTTTTTCTTTCATATCCATGTTTTCCTACATGGAATCCTAGTCTTGGTTAACTCGGGTGACCGTTGTACTTCCCTCTCTTTCTTTTAAAGTGACGGTTTAATTTACTCCATTTCTGATGTGGGGCTTTCAATGATTTTTCCAATCCCAATTTTAAAAATAGAGAGGACGTAATTTCCAAAATGGGGGAAGGATGTAACATCCCAGGTAAATAAAGAATATTACTTTTTCAAATTTATCCATATTTGGGAATAAAGTGTTAATATTAATTTAAAGGGAACACTATGCTCGATGGCGTACCCAATACGCAAAAATGAGTTTCATTGAAATCTTACGTTGCACTCTAATAATAAAATAATATTATTTTAAATGGTTGTTAAAGCCTAGCCGTTGTAATGGTGGGAATGAACAGATCTTACTACAAAATTATTATCTATGTTTGTCAAATATTTTTACTTTTTTCCAATAAATGCTAGAGGTTTAAAATCCAAATGAATACAATTTTAAGCACAAATCTTCTAATATTCATTAAAAGGTCGATTAATAGCCTTTTGATGGAGAACACTTTTTAAATATACTTTTGATGATTTTATATGTTATATTTTACAAAATGAAATCCTTCTTTAGAATCTGGACATCAAAATTTTCTTTGTGTAAATTTTTGTTATTTTTTCGATAAAGATAAGTTTTAGTGAAAATATTGTATTTTAATTCAAAACCACTTTTTAATATAATATATTTATATGATTATATCATCTTTTGAATTGGTTTTATAGTGCAATTAGAATATATTTTTACCATTTAATCCAATGGTTGTCATTGGAATTAATTTCACTTTGAAATTGTAATTAAACTAGTGTCAATCTTTTAATAGATATTGTTTCTTAAAAACACGCTATTTGTTTAGACAGTGAGAATTAATTAATAAATTAATTAATGAAATTTTTATGTTTTGAAGTTTTTAAAATAGACATTATTTTTGGATTCTGAATATCAAATATATCTTCGGCTGAATTTTTTGTATTTTTCTGAAAAACTTCAATTTTTGATGAATAGGGATACCACTAAGTGGTAGTTAAAAAACTGATTTTTCATTTAAATTAAACTTTATAACTTCTTTTATTTGAATTTAAAAAATCTTACATGCATGGTTTTCATTAGGATGTAAAATTTTGTTCAATGGGATTAAAATTATTTTTTGGTGAATAGTATCTTTTAAGTTTTATTAATCATGATTAATGGTAATTTGTGTGATTTAAGGTAAATATAATGTTATAATAATATGAAATCACCTTTACACATGTCCTACCCTTATATAATGACTCTTGGCCGACCAAGACAGTCCATGGGTCAATCTGGTGACCCCATGGAGCCACTTTGGTAGGAAAATGACATTAAAAACTTTTTATTTATAATTAAAATAAAAATATCACAAACATGTAATGTTTTACTAAAAAAAAATTTACATGGGGTTATATAAGTCATATTTTTGACTATAAATAACAATTATAAATATAAAAATATTTCCTACATCATAGTATTTTTTTTATAATTTTTACACATTAAATAAATTCATTTATTTATGACGCCATGATGATGCAACGATTACCTCATTAATAAATGATTTAAATAAAATGAGAAGATATGGTAAAATATAAGACATACACATGTAAAAAACCTATTGGATGGGTGGATTTAGAATACTTATCACTGTATCCTCAAAATATATAATTGTGGGGCCTTTAATATCCTAAAATCATTTTATAATAAAGTAACTTTTCAAAACATTCAAAGAGTGCCCCTCCTCCCTCTTATAAAAGGCCCCCATCTCTACCCCCTTACCCACACCTCTCAAGCCTTTGGCTTGACCTAAGTCTGCTCATTTTATCTCTCCACATCCCTCTCTTCATCCTAGGGGCCTTTCCATTGGCAGAAAGCTCATCAAGAAACCATTTCTGTTCAAACCAAGAGGAGTTAACCGATTTAAAGGTAATGTCTTCACTTGTGTTATTTTGTTTTATTTTGCTTCTTCAACCCCCTAAACACATTTTATTCCTTTATTTTGTAACAAAAAAAGAATATTCAATGTATTAGTATGTTGTTATATGATGTATTTGTGTTAAAATTCCTCACACCTCCGTCTAATGGCTAAAGAACATACTCTTTCTGTGGGTGGCGAATTACTGCCTCACGAAATGATGATTTTTCAATCTTCTCTTAACACCTTTCATGGTGGCCATTATGATGTTACTGTATTTTATATATGATATATATGGTATTTATGTTTTATATATTCTTTTGTATTTTATATTTAAAACATACCTTCATGCGGGGTATGTTTTGCAAATGCGATCATTTAATACGAGGAAGTGTGGAATACCACCCCCTCACGTGATGTGACTCGTTCATGAAATACATGTAATGTATTAAGAATTAAATTAATTGTCATATGTGACCTATATAACATATATATTATACTGGAATTATAATATATATATATATATATCTCAATTAGTTTTAATTCCATTAATGTGTCAAAGAAATGAAAGTAGCGTTCACGCGTAAATACGGCCTACCATCTCCATGAACCATGAATTTCATTTCTTTTTATCTCCAAATATTATGGAATATGTATAGAACTAATATATAATGTATATATATTATATTTACATCATTAATACTATTCTTGATATTATGTACATACAACTACATTGACAATGCTTTTCAAACAAGATCATTTTTGACTCATGTACCGAACATCGATAAAAAGTATGATATGAACTCACATAATTAACTAATTATTATAACATGATAATATATGATATTAATTGAATAATAAAATTTAAATTATTTCCTTAAGAGATTATAAATTTACCAAAGTTTATTATTCAGGAATATAACGAAATGAACAAGACAAGTGAGACTTGAGGTATGGGATCCTACCTCTCTCTTTCTTTTTAAGTACTCTTTTTATGTAACTTACTTTAAGTTCCTATTTATTTTGTTGGGGGTTGTTATTTTATATTCCTCTTGCTGTAAATTTTATGTTAATAATATTAGAGACCTTATTTGATCTCATCAATCAATTTTTGGATGTTTTATGTGGCACCGTTAGGCTACCGAATTTTCATAAGAGGATCTTCATCTCACTTTTTTATTCTAGTGAGATTCATGCTACATTTTCCACTATTTCCTTTTGTGTGGTCTATGTACAGACCAATATTTTACTATTTGTATAATATACTCTCATTTATGGGTATTTACATCTTCATTGTATGACCCTTCTTTCATGGGTTGTACGTTTCGAATGTTTCCCAAATCGGTAAGGGAACCTTTCACAATCCACTTTTTAAAAGACTTATTTTGTAATGCCTTCTAATTTAAATCTTTTTATGTTGGGATATGTTATTCTATATCTTTATTGATGTAAATTTTATGTCAATGTGATGAGATACCATTTTTTCTCTCATCAACTAATTTTATGAATTTTAACGCGACGTCGTTAGGCTGTCGAATTTTTCCAAGGGAACTTCTTATCCCAATTTCGATTTTTTGGGTTCAACATGTAGTTATTGAATATGTCATCCTTTTAATATGTGTGAATTAATTTTTTGTTGTTTTACACTTAATATCTAGTTATATTGGGTGTATTTATATTTTTCACACATAATTATGAGATTGATTTATCCCTAATTTAAGGATACCTTATTTATAAGGGATTTCATCTCATTTTACATTTCTATTGAGACTTCATTGTTGTTATGGACCAATTCACTCTTATATGGTGTATATACAATCCTTTGGAATATTATATAATGAATCCCTTTATTCTCATGATATTATAAAGTTCTGATTATATGTTATTCCTCAATTATTGTATTCAAGTGTCTCTAATTTTGTTAAAAACCCTTTAACTAAAATATCGTTTTAAATGTTTTAATGATTTTTCTTATAAATATTTCTCATTAATAACCATTTTTTCAAAATGGTTTTAATGATTTATTTATATGTATATTAATGGTTTAAAATGTTAAAATCTTCAAAGTAGTATGGGACACTTTGATTCAAAAATCTCTTTATTAAATATTTTAAATGGTTTTGAAATTGGTTTTTGGAATGGATTCATTATTTCAATATCTTAAATTGTTATATTGTTATTGCAATATGGGAATGTTATCTTTATTTTATGCTTAAGTTATGTGCTATGATTATGTGATGGTTCTTGGGCATTGTTTATGAAGATGGGTGGTTTCGTGATAAACTAAGGGCGGGTGAGCCCGATATAGCTCTCCAATGCATTGGGTAACGCAAAGGGGTTAAACGTTAAGGTTTCTCCAAAGAGATTTAGGTAATATACAGTGATGGGTATTCCAAACACAAACATGAGGGTTACTCCCTACGTAATAATGTTATGAATTCCTCAAGTTACCTTTATGTCTTGTTATTTCTATTAGTTATTCATAAATATTATGATTTCATGAGGTATGTTAACGTGATTATGTTTTATGAGTAATGTATGATTTCATTGATTCTTATGTATACATGTAGTAATGTCTCCTTTCCGTATTTCTATATCCCTTACAGAGCTTTTTATGCTTATCCCATGTTTTTGAAATGTTTTTCATAGGTCAAGGGAAAGGTAAAAGATATGATGTTACTGTCAAGGATGTGTCATAAAAGAACCCATGTTTTATTTTAAATATGTTTCCGTTGATGGGAAAAAGTGAATACTATATTTTATGTAACCACATTGTTTAAATGTGGAATGTAATGCATGATTTATGATATAATTCTCTAAAACTCTAAACCTGAAAAGATCCTCAATGCGTATTATTGAAATAACTCATGATTAAGTAAGGTTTAACGTCGGATCCTTATAACAGACCCTTCAGATGTACTCTATTAAGAGGAGGTATAGTCGGAGGATGATCTTCCATATGAGAAGAATCTAGTGAGAATATTCGATCATAGAGAAAAAGTTCTACTCAACAAGCCTATTCATCTAGTCAAGTTACTATAGTGAAACCATATGTACGAAGAGGCAACATGGGAACTGGAGGAAGTAATGTAGGAAAAGTACCCCCACCTATTTTTGGCCTATATTATAAAATGAAATTTTGAGGATTGACTTTTTGTCAGGAGAGGAGAATGTAACACCCCAATATTTTGTAAATAAATTTTTAATACATTTTATAATCTATCCAATAAACAAAACATGGCCTCTATAGTGCTTGGAATTTCGAATTACGATAATCTAGAGTTGTGATCAGTAAGTCATTTGGAGTCTATTAGAACAAACATGATTTTTTTTGTGAATAGTAACATACAAATATGAATAATAATACGAATAGGAATATGACCCTTATGAATAGTAAATAATTATTTTATTTTATTTTCTTAAGATAATACGATAACGAGATCTTAATTGATTTTTCAATGTGATATAAAACAAATTATACCCTAAAATTTTTATTTTCCAAATTAACTATGATTTTATTTAAAAATTAAATTATCAATATTTAGAAAATTATTTTTTAATAATGGATTCATTTTTTTAATTCTACATGTCAAAAAATTGAAGGGTTGTGTTTTTGGGATTTTTCTAAAATACTTGAATTGTTTGGGAATAGTTAAAAATACAGTTTTTAATTTTCAGTACTTTAATGATATCATAATGACATAATAATTAAAATTAAAGGCTGGTTGACTTCTGTACAGTAACATATGACATGACGTGTCCCATGTGGCAAAAACCTAGGGAAAATACCATGTGCAAGCCCATGGTTTGGCAAAAACCACTATTGAGGTGTCCCTTTGGAATTATTAAAAAACTCCCTCTCCTTTTCAATAAATACCCACTCATCAATTCATTTTATTTCATTCCAAATATTTCATTATAGAAGATATAGTGGTTTTCCCTCTCCTTGAGTCCTCCAAATGTGTACATAATCCACCAAGGTCCCACCATTTACGTTCTATGAGTTACTCTACAAGGTAAAATAATCATTCACCCTCCTCTTTTAGTCGACACTTATTTTATATTATCTATTTATATTTCCATTATAATATGTTGGGTTTTAATTTTATGTATTCTTATTAATATCCATTTTATTTCAATATTATTATGTAACCTTTTTATCTCATCATTTCATTTTATAAAATTTTAGGCGACACCGTTAGGCTGCCAAATTTGCATAAGGGATCTCTCATCTTTTCTCTAATTTTCAAGATAATCTCTTTTATTTTTATCTCCTCACATTATCTATCCAAATGACCATGATAAACTCAATTATCAATTTTATACTATAATAATATCATATAAATGGAATAACCATCATCAATATTCATACTCCCTCCATTTTATTTTTATACACATAATCAACCTCCATTTGGTTCCAATTTATAACCATCGTGGACGTCAATGTTTCGTTCTTCAATTTCTCCTTCATTACTGGTGATGAAACAATTTTAATGGTTTAACTATACTATAATACATGTTTCATAACCAAATTAATATTTATCAACAATTATATTTACATATTATTAAATCATATGACAAAACTAGTTCATAATAATCCGAATACTCCCAAATAATCGAAGTTGTTGTAATCTAATGACTCATCCTCATTCCATGTAAAAAAATGATGGAAATAGCCATTAACATATCTGGATGTTAATAAATAATATCTAGTTTCAATTTTGGATGTTTACAACCATTCCACAAAAATTCCATTACTTAAAAACAAGTGAATCGATTTTGAAAATCAAGAAAACAATAACTCTCGAATGATGAAATTCAATATAATAACTTATAAATAATAACATAAATAAACTAAACAGACTTATCATAAAATAAATAAATTTATATTTTGTTCTTAAATAATTTATTGATATATATGAATTCATATTCTAGGACCTTATCTTCAATAGAGTAATACATTCGAACTTAAGGTAAGGGTTTTCCACCCGAACCTCCATTTTCATTTGGGTTACTTTCATTGCCGAATTACCTCAATGAAAATATTATTTATTTTTTTATAATCCTAGTAAATTATGTGTGAGTTTTATATATATGAACACAAACCAGAATCATTAAATATTTTATGGAGAGTTACATGTTTTAATTGAAACATTCAAAACTATTTCCCAAATACAAGCTCATTTCAAGGGAATTTCTCAAATTCTTATCTATTTTCAAGGGAACTATATAATATATTTTTGGAACAAATTATCATTATAAACTCAAATATTTTATTAAAATAATAATATATTACTTCACTTCTGGTTTTATACAAGTATTGTTTCTTACGAACTCTTCTTTTCAAAGTAAAAGTGTATTTATCACAAGATTTACTTGAAATTTTTATAAGAGTATCTTCACCTATTTTAACACTCTTGTTGATTCTTATGTATTATTTGGATTAGTATTACATTTTATCATATACCATATTTAATTTAATGCTTTATTATTATTTTGGATATTTATGTGCTATCTTAAAACCATTCATCAATTTAATTTGAATGGTTAGAGTTTTTGCTTAATGTTCGGGGAAAGCTATTTGCATTTCTTATATTAGTTTAAATATGAATGTATATGTTGTTTATGTTTATCCTAATTCATATTAGGAATGAATTGGACATATTAAGTGTCAGTTGGGGTCTGTTATAGCCCCTTGGTGTATCGGTAGGTCTAATGAGACAAACTTATATCTTGGTACAAGGCCTTGAAAAAACGATTATTTATGGTCTTTGCACGAGGCCTGGAAGGTATGGTTATATTGTCCCACATTATTTATTCCATAATTATGAATATATTATTTATATTTCATATGGATATTCAACTAGTATAATACCGATTATTATTTAATGTTATGGAAATATTTACTCAGCTCATATTTTGACCATATTATGTTCTGTTTTATTTCTAAAGGCATGTGTTTTCAATTATTCACCATGTGTAATGTTAATGTTATATTTCCATGTATTTATTACCCTTACTAATCGTTTGATCTCATCCCTTTATTATGTTTCATTTCCATAAGGCAAGAATAATTCTATTATGAATGACATGCTGAAATAATCTAGGAGTTATGGAAGTTGACTGAGGAGTTTCTATGTTGTTTTTCATTTCAAGTTGTAATGATGAACTTATGTTTGTATCTTTTTTCTAATAATAATAAACTACTAGGTCCTTTGGGATGGTTATTCCTTGTTTGTATTCCAATGTAACCAATAAGGCACTGACTCCATGAAACTGGGGTCGGGTCCTTACATTTATTGTCCCAAAAACATGGGGCACTCTATATAATCCTAAGCCATATATTTTGCCTCATTTTACATATTAGAACAACAACATAAATTGTTCCAACATTCGTCATTATATTTTGAGATTCAGTTTCCAATTAAACCTATCCACAAAATAAAAAATTTAAATTTTCCATGGACATCAACCCCGACTAATACATTGGATGATACAAATTGATCATAACATCGAAAAATGTGACATTAATTTTTTTTGTAAAAAAAATTATTTTTTCTGAAAACAATTAATGAGACTTGATTGTATTTTATGTAAATTTAAAATCATAGATACTCCAAAAAAATAACAATTTAGATATATAAATGAACATATTATCTTTTATTTTACTAAATCTGTCTTAAATCTCACACAACCATATCCACATCCTTTTATTGCATTATTTTTAGTTTCATAAAAAATATTTTAATTTTTATTGTTTTAGAATTTATGATTTTGAAAATATATTTTCCAAATATTAATTGAATATGATAAAAATTGTTTCTTAAAATATTCTCTTTATTAGATTCTTTATAATTCAACCACAACATTATTTAGTAGGTTATATAATTTTAATATGAACCTTTGTACCTGCATATACAATTAAATGTGGTAAAATGGAATTGGAATTGAACAATTAAATGGTCCACAATGGACTATGCAACCATATCTGAATGTTTCATTCAATGGAAACCAAATTAGGTCACTATTTTTAGTTTCTATTATGGGATGACTGTTCCTAATTTCATAAATTATTCATGGTGAGTTGTAAATATTCTTTTTGGATTGTAAAATTAATATTTTATTTTATATATTATGATTTATATTATAATGTGTGGTGCACATTGAAGAAATATTTTTCGTTTTATGTTAGTCTTGAAAATTGAAAACCCTAATTAGGGGATCAAATATTTTTGTTTCAACACTTTTTTATAAAGTAATTGGGAAATGAATTTTTAAATATTATTTTTACTTAGTTATCCTTTTGGTTTTTGTAGTCTTATTTATAAAAATGTGAGTGGGTAAATTTGTTATTCTAATGGTGTAAAAATGTTTTTTAATATTTTTTTTGAAATCACTGGTTTCAAAAGATTTGAATTTATGTTGGTATCTTATGAAAATTAAGATAATTCTAATATATTGAACCCATTATCTGTAGTCTATAATTAGACAAATTCTTCATATTTTATTTTTTGATTACTCAATTTCAAAAAATGTTTTGCAAACACATTTTTTAGAAAAAAAATGTTTGAGTGATTTAGTAAATAGTGATTAAGAGGAATTATAAAAAGATAAAAGTATTTTATACTGGATTAATATATTTTTTAGTTGATCGATGTTAAAAAATAACATTCATTTTGAAGTATTAGTAAAAACCAATATCATGATATTAATTGTCTATCAATATATTTTAAAATATCAGTTTCATTAGAAAGAATTTTTGTAATCCATAAATATTGGAAGGAATATTTCAAGGAATAAAGCTTGATTTTTTTTAAAAACAAGATATTATTTAAATAAATAATGGAAGGGTTTTACAATGGATATTTTGATCAAATAGTGAATTTCAAATTTTCTAAAAAAATTATTGTGATTTTTTCAGACATATTTGTTTTAAATGTTAATGATTATGAAAATAATGGGAAATTAGTTTATACTTAGTTCATTTTTGGAAATATTTAATGTATTCCTATAAAAATTATGGGAATTCATGATTCACAATGATTCATTAATGAAATTATTGTATTTTAATGATCAATCCATTTATATTATTTTTTTATATTGGTAATTTGTGTTATATCCCATGGTGGAGCATTCATTCATCTATTTTATATTTTGGTAATGGGTATGTTATCCTAAGGTGAAGCTGGTTATCTTTTGGAATTATTGGTATTCCTCTTATAAATATTAATTTGAATGATTGTGTGGTAATAAACCCGATTTATTAAAGATGAATACTCCATGGGAGATGGATATGAGTTTCTATATAATTGTGGGAAATAACTTGGTTCTGGATTATAGATAGCATAAAAAATCATAGGTTTATTGGTTTTCGATTTCTTTATTCCATTTATCAGTTTATTCATGAAATTTATTACAAATTGTGTTATGTTGATTTAATATATTATTCATTATAACAATACAAATTTTGGTTACTTTTATAGTGTCTCGCACATATCATGTTTAGTTTTGGGAATATTGCATGATGGTTTTTTATTATATTATTTTACTACATATGACATAATAAAATTAATAAAACATGTTTCATTGTTGTTTGTTTTGAATTCATGTGGGTTTTAATGTAAATAAGAAACTTATTAATTTATTTTCTTTTGGTTTTCATGCTATGGTGTTGTCATAGTCTAGTTCCATCAGGTAAAAAATTTGGATTTTCATGTAAATTAAAATGTGAGTAGAAACCCTAGAAAAATATGGTGAGGTATATAAATACATATTGGTATGTGTTATTTTATGATCAAAATATGAGTGTTTTAATTGATAAAATAATTATTAAATAGGAATAATATTAAAAGTGGTAGATAATTTACTTCCGAATAATTTGTAATGGTTTTTGTTGGTATGTGAATTTTTATATCATTTATTAGTAGAAACATTATATTTCCATTTTTTTGATTTTCATCAAACAATATGAAGTGAAATTTTTTATTGGGGGGTTTTTAGTTGATCATAGTATTTACATGGTGTTGTTAATTTTTCATACTGTGATGGAAATTCATGATGTTTTTAGATATTTTTTGAGAGAATTCAATGGTGTGGAGAAAGCCCGTGAATATTGTTTCCAAACCAATAAAAGTTTTATTTGGTATTTTCATTATGAGAGAATTATTTTCTTAGAACCTTTTAATGGGTGGATGGTTATCTGGATCAATTTATTTATACATTAGTTAAGGGTCCATCTTCATAAATTCAATGTTTCATTATGGTGGAAATGGTTACCATTTGAAAAAATGTTCTTTATAAAAGTATTTTATGAGGTTATTCCTAAATATAAAAATAATTTTGACCATGTTTTGAGAAAGGGTATTAGATATGAGTGTCATATAAAGGGGTTGTGATGAGTAATTTGAATTAATTATTTGATGTTTTAGTAGAAATATTAGTGGTCTCTATATGGAGAGAAATTTTTGTGGATGTAGACTGTAGATTCATTTTAGTATTAGATAATTGAGAATAATTTAGTGAGACATTAGTATGTAGGTGTCCAAGGGTTTTTAAAAATGTGATGTTAAGGGGGAATTTGTTTTTTATTCTATTTTTTATGTTTCCATCATTAGTGTTCAATCAGTTAAGGTGAATGTAATTTGTTGACAGATGCATTTGTGTTAGATTTAATATGGTATCCTTTGGCATGTAAATATATATATATGGGATATATTGGATTTAGGTGAATATTAGGGGTGATAATAATAAAATAATTCATATTGTAGTTTTTTGGTTATTTGTTATCTATTTAGGATGAGAACAATCCATAAGTAAATGGGTAATTTTAGTGAAGGGTAATTCTTGATTCTGGGTGTTTAATGATGGTTATCATTTTTGGTATTTGAACTATCATCTAATTATACGAAGAGAAGATATGCACTAAAATTTTCTAGGTGGAAAAACGTATCAGTAAAATCATATAATATTGTGATTGAAACTAAAAATAAAACACAGATAAATCACCACATAATAATAATTTTATCATAAAAAGAAATCACATAATAATTTCAAAAGAAAAAAATTGATTCCATGAAAAATAAAAATCAAAACAATTTATGTGTTTCCGATATGAGTCTTACTCCATGGGGAAATGTTGTTTTATATTTTATTTAAGGAAGTAATATAGGATTAAAATTCAAAAATTATACACAATATTACTATTTGGTACTGCTTTAACCCTTATCTCTATGGATATATGAAATTTTGATAAAAAAATAAACTTCTTCAACTAACACTAATGGTACACAATGCCAATATCTGAAACCATTATGATATTTATCTCATATCCCATGATTTGTTTCCTTATATTATTGTAACACCCCGAGATTTTATGAAAAATATTCTTTTAATTTCATTAATGTCTAGTGTTGTATGCTACACCAAGATTACCTTGCGCTATACACAACACCGTATTAGCTTGCAGTATACGCAACACTATTCTTGGATCGTGTTACACACAATTTTGATAATAGTTATTCTACGCAACATTGAGTATATATATATATATATTCAATGTATAAATGAAATATGGTTGGATTATGTTATCCAAAACAACGAATGATTCTAGCACAACACGCACCCCTGACTTGGCTTGCATTACACGCAATCACGACCTTCCTCGATAGCGTGTGTTGTATGCAATATCGGGTGTTACTAAACAACGATATATTACTATATCATTATTATGAACTAGACATTATGAATATTATTAACTAAATGTTGAATTTTATAACATTATTATTTATCTTACACATTTTCTAGAACATGGTATAAGAACAAATTAAAATTTTCAGGTAAAATATGTATTTTTCAATAAATGCAGTTTTTCCGCCTTTTGATGGTGCACCCACATTAAATCTAGTTTTTGAAATTTTTATAAGTTAAATTTGAAAAAATAAAATTCTTCTTTGGAATCATGAATTAAAAATTTACTTTGGATAAATGTTTCATATTATTCGGGCAACTTTCATATTTTGATGAATAGTAAAAACACGCTATATTTTAATTAAAAACAACTTTTTTCATCGCAATAATTTATACGGTTAAATTATAATATTTAATGGTATTAAATTATAAATAGAATATATTTTTACCATTTAATATAATTTATGTCATTATCCTTGATTTTACATTGAATTTGTAGGTTAAATAAATTCAATCTTTTGCAATGTTTTAAACAAAAAAACCGTTTTCTTTCGACAACGGGAATAATTTTAATTTAATTTCTGAAACTTTTGTGTATTGAATTTGGAAAAATGGATTCAATATTTGGAATCAGTGGGTCCAAATTATATTAATAACCTACTTTTTATTTTTGGGCATTATGAATAGTAACTATGGTAAATTTTATTTACTATAGTTAAAGGTAAATCTGGTAATTAAAGGTAAATATAAGATTATAAAATTACCCTAAAACTTGGAAAAATCCTATTGGATGACTAAAAGTCGACCCATATCACCAAAGGGTCGGATTAGATTCATTTAATGGACTTTTGTTCATGAAAATAATTTAATTATTATTAAAACCAAAGAAAGTGACAACATGTCACTCTCTTAAATACTATAAGCATAATAATTTTATGTTTGTGATAAATTTCATGAAACTTAGAAATTTAATAGTATACAGAAATCTAACAAAATTATCTACATCATGAGAATTTATTTAGAATTTTTTGGGATTAAATAATTATCATTAATTGTGATACAATAGTGATGCAGAAATTATTTATCTAGTGAAAAATCAAGAATATAGTTTTTATTAAACTAATAGTGACCATAAAAGGAACAAAACCCTGACCAAAACTTATTTGTCATGTAAATTTAAACTATAATCATCCAATGGTCCAATATTTGACCATTTGAAGTCTTATACAAGCAATTATGTCAATTATATTATTTTATTTTAAATGATGCCAAAGTTGTCACCTTCATAATTTAATAAATATAACAATTTAAATATTGTGATTTTTAGATGAAAAATTAGAGTAAAATAATTATTATAAATTTTAACAAATTTGTCTTAATCATAGGATTTTATTTTAAATTTTTATGCAACAAATCGGTATATTAAATAATTATACAAAAATTTTGTAGTAATTATTTTATTAAGAGATAAACCAAATAAATGGTTTTAAAAATAATAAAATAACTATTATATGAACTATTTAATGTGATCAAATAATTTTATAGATACATATGACCTTTTATGAATCTATTAAAACTTTTAGTTAGAACATATCTACTGTATATTTTTTATTTAAATTCAAATAAATGAACAGTGTCAAAATTGACACTATTGTTATTTTATATATATAACATATTAATGATTAAAAATCACAAAAATATTTAAAAATTATAAATTTAAATTTATATGGTCAATAATTTTATAAAGTAAACAATTATGGAAAATTCACAACAAATAAGTAATTATTTGTTTTAATTTAAAATTTAGAATTTTATTACCACAAATAAACATAATAGATTACCTAAGGATAAATCAAAATGATAAGGTTTAAAATAAAATCCAAAAATGTCCAAATTTTATTGGGTGATTAGATTACAACCCTATCTCATATAATCTCCGAATATGAGTCATTTTTGGAGGTTTTTAAGTGGGGTTAGATTTATTATAAATTAATATTTCTAATAATTCCAAAGGTGCCCCTCTCCTCCCTTATAAAAGGGCACCTCCTCCCTCTCCTCCTCACACAAATTTGAGAATTCAAACTCGGCCAACCCCTGCAAAAATCTCTTCTCCACTTCCCTAGTATCATCCTAGTGGTCATGTTCCTCTTCAAAGACCATCCTTAGTTCTTTATGTGGAGGTTAAGTGAAGGCGCGTCAAAAAGAGGTAATATCCATTACCGATCTTTTTCAATTTCTTTCTTCTTCAACTTCTACTTATTTTGTTTTTTCATGATAATGTAATAACATCAGTATTTATTATATACTGATATTTTATTATAAATATGAAACAACTCTTATTAAACTTCTATCCATCCTACGGAAAAAGGAAATCACTGCGCGTGCGTACGTACGGAATACCGTCTCCACGCCGTGGTGTAATCTGTTTTCCGCCACCACCTTAATTGGATGGGTATAATGGTGTAATGAGTAACTATATATGATTATTATAAAGTGATATTTATACTTAAATATTATACATACACTTCAACACAATTCCACGACCATGGGAACAATATCCTCGCTCGTGCGTACTTACGGACTACCGTCTCCACGATGCGATGAGATTCATTATCCATGTTAACCATTCCAGAATGATTATAAAGTATATATATTGAATAATAATGAAATATATGACATGGTAAATCTAATGGATTTATGTATATATATATTTCATCTACTTACTTCCATTCAAGACAATAAGGAATGGAAAACAGCGTTCATGCGTACGTACGGACTACCGTCTCCATGAACGGTGTGTTTCATTTCATTTATCTATCTATTATATATATATATACTGAATATATATGATATATAAATCATATTTTATATTCTGGAAGTAAGTAAATCATGATATAAGTAATAATAATGTCAAGAACAATAAGTCCAAACACCTACGATAAATGAAACGATTTTACCCAAAACGCTTCTTTAACATGGAATTTACAAAAGAACGGGTAATATAAAGTAATAAGTGAACCATATATTATATCATAACAATGAATATGATTCTATAATAAGTTAATGACATTATTTAAATCATTATACTGGAGGTTCGGATACATACAAAGCATATCGGACATAAGGTAAGGAAAATATCACAATCGCCTTTTTATCCGAGATTGTTTATACTTTGGTATTTACTAGGGTGTATTTTATCATCCACATCCATGTTTCCTCAATATTTAATATTATTTCCATCCACCTACATTTTTTTAAATCCATTTTTTCCCTTTGGTGAGTTTATAGTAAAAGATATGTAATTAATCTTTTGTCGTTTTTCGTACGAGGTACTTTTTGACTTTTTCGAAAAAAGTACAAGAAGAATTTTTTTTCCTTATACGACATGAATGGGTTTTTAAAACATTTTTTCCAAGAAGATTCCTTTACATTTTTTCATGTTTATTTTTAATCAACTTCATTTATTTTATAATTTTATGACATGTTAAGAATGGAAAAGTGTTTTTAAAGTAGAAATGATATTTTCCTCAAGAATGGAGTTCAAGTGTTTTATCAAAATTATTTTCCATCTAAGATAATAAAGGGTTCTGTTTATATCCCTATTATTACATTGATTTGATTATGTTGTGATAGAATTATTTTTATGAATTCCTTTATCTTATATGAATTGTTTTATGACGTCACGATGTTTAAGATTCCCATTTTTATTACATGGGTTATGCTATAATGTATGGTTTATGATTTTGTGGCACACACAAGAATGGTATCATTATGAGATGGGTGGGACCTATATATCCCTCCAATGCATTGGGTAAAAATTATATATCTAATGAGATAGACATGGCTGGAACGGCAGGTTAAACCGGTTCAGTGAAACATGACTGAAACGAGGAGTGAACTCGGTTTAGAAATGGACTTTGTCCACTAAGATAGTCTTGTCAATGAGTCTTGACTAATAAGAAATGATTCTCTATGATTATGTGTGTATTCCACAAAGTTTCATGTTTTAATTTATGATTATTGGGATTTCATTTCACTACTATGATTTATCCCATGTTATGAAATTATGCTCTCTTTTGCAGGTTAAGGTTTCCAAAATGTTATGTTCTTATGAAAATGATGTGATTGACATCTCTTTTGTTTACCCTTACTGAGCATTTGAGCTCAACCTTTTATGTTTTCTTTTCCCCAGGATATAAATAAAGGTTTTAGGTAGGAAAAAAAGAATATCTTTTTGGAAGATGTTGAAGATATTTCACCACGATTAGAAGATTATATTCCGAGTTTCAAAAGACACTAAAATATTACGGTCATTGTGTGTGTGTTTTTGTTATGTACTAAGTATTCCGCAAAAGTAATGTAATGTCCATGTACGTCAGGATTCGGGTCTCTACAATTATTCCACTTCTATAAAATCACCATTGGAATCCTTCAGAATGACTCCTGTGTATTCTATAGTTACATTCATATAAGCAATTTTCACACAACCTTCATATTATGATAATAATTAAAATCATATTTAATAATCTTATTATATGATCAAATTATCATAATTTCTTGTATTTTAGGCCTCATAGTTTTTACCCCTCCTCTTTTATAGTTTTATATTTTATTCTAAAAAAATTCCTCCTTTCATTATTCTATGTTCTATAGTCTAAAAATTGGTTCCATAGTTGATCGAAACCAATAAATCTCCCCCATGAAATTTTTTTTATAGGTATCCCTACTAATTCTTCTAATATATTCAATGAAATATTTATTATCCTAAAATATCCATTGGAGTTGTATGTTCATTTATGGAACAACCATTCAACCCACCCCAACTAAAAAAACAACACCTCAAGAGATCCCAAAATATTTCCCCAATCCACATATGATCTTAATTATTGCCCCCATATATCTTTTATATATACATAACTTCATCATCTATAAACATTTTGATGTAGGGGAACTTCAAAAAAAATATGGGGTTTCATTGACTGAAACATTGTAATTTTGGCCACGTGAATCATACTATATGATTCACAAAATAAAATACCATCATATTTCCTACCTCTATTATCTTCCAAAAATTTCTTCATCTAGTTTATATTTTTCCCAGATTGCATTAATGAAATTTACTATACATCCATTATGTAGGGTGTAACTATTGATTAATTCATATAAATATATTTTACATCCTTCCCCTTAAATGTAAACACATAACTGGTGGTGCTCTTTTAATTTTCTAAATCTCCAACAAAGTTATAGTAAAAAATCCATTTAGAGAATCGTTAATTCTAAATTAATTTTCATGGATTCTACAACCATTTACATGCTAGAGAAACCAATTCATATCCTCCTAATTTTAACATTCATGATTCAAAATGTAATTTCTAACACACACTGGTTGTCCATTGATATATTGAGTAAAATCCATGGAAATAATCATTATTCAAACTATGGATTCATTGGGAACCCTTTATATGTACTCGACTTCCAGTTCTATTATCAGTTCCTCAAAATTATTCAATTTGAAATATAATTATTGTTCTGTTTCTAGTTTTTATTAAATCTGGATAAATAATTATGTCCCCATCATGATGTAATCTAGGGATTGAAGTATATATTCTCAAAAAATACATCTCTAAAAATTATTTTCCTTGTATATGTTTGTCCATAACAAGATACTTCATATATAAACTTCTATACAATTAAATATTTATCTCATCATACATTCCAATACTAAACTATTAATAATAATATCATTAACATAGAAAATTATGCTGACAAAAATAACTTTATCAAACACCTTCTTGTAATACTAATGGTCAAAAATTCACTATATAAACATTCACTTAACCATAAAAAAATACAATTTATTATTCCATTTCTTGGAACCAACATCCAACAACATAGGATATAAGTTTTCCTAAATACAAGGTCTGGGTTCTAATTGTCCATAAACACATCAGGTTGTTCCACATATATTTCCTCATCTAAGTCCCAATGAATGAATATTGTCATTACATAAAAATTTTCCATATGGAAACCATACTTAGTAACATCTAGATATTATTATTTTTGATGGTCAATGAAAAGGTATCAATTATATTCACACCTTCTATTTTTGAAAACCCTTGAAAAAATATATTTATCTTATACCAATCTCTTATATCCATTAACTCTATTAAAAAAACATTCCCATTTTTTTATAAATTAACTTCTTTTGAAAATCCCTTTATAATTCCTGTCATGTTTAAGATACCTTAGAGAGAATCAATCTCATACGTCATGAAACAATATTTCAATATCAATTCCTTCAAATTTAAACACTATTCATGGATCATGTGATATATATATAGCCATGATATAAAAATGGAGTAGATCACTCCCATACCTCCACACATGGAAACTTACTTTGGTTTATCCCTTAACTCTATATACTTCATATCTCTATCTCTCTAATAATATGTATTCTAGGGATATATCGTTAATATATATTTATATTAACATAATAAGACTAAATTTAATTATAATCATGATTTTTCTTACAATATCCTCAACAAAACCATTGTATCATGACTCTCATCCCATGTCACATTCATAAAGTTCAATGTTACTATTGCTGACATAGTTCTTGAATTCTATCAAACATCTATAAATTTGGACATCTTTTTCATTATCCATTTTCCTATTATGATTCTTTTTTTCAAATTAATATACTATTCTATGTTTTGATCGTTTTTTTGGATCTCTTCACTGATGATAAATTTTTTACATCTAATAACATTATAAGAGTTATTATCCCATATTCTTAAACCAAAATCTTCATCACTATAACCTAATAAGTATAAATCTTGATAATCAACATCAATATTTTTCCTCTAATTTGTAGTAGAAATTATACAGTAAATTTTACTAAGTACATTGATATTTATGAAATGACCATTTTTTCTAGAAAAATAGAGTTTCATAAGATTCTAACCCAAAAAATGAAAGGGGCCTATATTGATCATGTATGGTGTGAAAAATACTATCCCTCCCAAAAAATGGGGAAACCCATGTGAATAATAATATTAATTTAATTTTTAAATATATTCTCATTCATTCACATTAATAATCCATTATGTCATTGAGTAGTGAGTATATTTTTATCAAAATTCATTATAATTCTTATATAGTACTTCTTGAAGTCCCAACTTCCATACTCCCCAATATTATCAGATCTAAAAAAATTAATCATTTTAGTTGATATCTATTTCACCCATGCTTATCAACAATAAGGTTTTTTTAAGAACCTATGACATGTTCTAGTTAAATGAAACCCACCCATTCTATATAAAATAATCGATCAATGTAATATAGAATAATGATAGTTCATGAAAATATGTTATAGATAGTTCCCATAAATTTTTTCAAATTATATCTAGCTTCTTTTTCATTAGTAAATTACTTATGTTTAGTAGAGATCCTTCAGAAAATTTTAAATTATAAAATGTTTTTGTGTCCCATACCTCATGCATCTAATTATAATCATACTATTATAGGTGAGTATCTTCATCCATTTCTCACTCCAGTGTCCCAAATAGTATTTCACAACTTTTAAAAGTTATTATCCAACATAAATTTCACCTTCATATATTTTTATGAGATAAATATTCTTTCCATCACCCCTTTAGTCACAATTATTGAACCATGTGAAATTTTACTTGCACTATCCATTAATGTTTTACAAAAACACTAATTGTATAACATTTAAATGGAAATTATGCTTTCTTATAAAATTTATTATACATCATATTCCCTTCAACATTAAAATTAAATTATTCCTTGTTTGGATAGAAATTTCACCCTTTCCTTAATGATGAGATATTAATAATTCAAAATATTGACCTAGTTATATTATCCATTAGTATATTCCCTTATACATAATGTCTCATATTTTTACCAAAATGAATCACAAAATTAAATAATCCATGACTCATAAAAATTACTAACACTAGAAAATAAACTTCCCATATCGTATAACACATGTTCTAAAAATACACATCAAGAATAATAAATTTTATTCTTTACACATCACTTATTGAAATCACACATCAAGTGATCTTCTTTCCCACAATGCTAAAACATAGGACCACATTTTTTCTAAACAACTATAGCTAAAGATCCTCATTACATTTCACATTCTTTAAGTCTTTTGGGATGTAAGTAATCATATCACGTCTATTATAGTGTAATTTTATGATGACTCATTGATCCCATTATGATTAATCTCTTTATTCATGATCAAACCACTAATATCAATAAACACCAAGTTATTGTTTTCAGATGAATTTATCACCACCATGAGTATCTTATCCAAAGATACAAGGAATGATGATTGAAAAAATACCTCCCACTCTAGATCTCTAAAGTACACCATTTGTAACTCTGACTGTAATTGAATTATATTTAATTAATTGATGTGACATTACCCTAATTGACCTTATAAAATAATAAGGTCAAAAAACCTCCATAAAATTAATATATTTTTCAATGCTAATTCATTATCATACATTTTAATAAGAGACTTAATTTGTTTTTTCTGAATTTGTTAATTTTCATTTTTAACACATATAATGATATAATAACATCCAAATCAATCACAATAATTTCTTCTCTACCCTATAATATTTATTCTTATTCATCACTTCCTGCATCTAAATAATTAACAGAAGATCATGGATCTTCTATAGTAGATAATCCTCCAAATATATTCTTTCAAACCAATAAAAAAACTATGTTGTAAAACCTCCCCAATAGGTCCTTATCCTCATGAAATACCATAAATTACGATGATTCTAAACTACTATGAAATTATTGAACAAATAAGGGTGATTAGGAACTATATACCATGACTTCCTTAAAACAAAAGAGTAGAATAATACGAATGAACCAAACTCTTAAAGTCCTTTACCATGTTATAGTATTATGAAATTCTTCATCTAAATAAATTACACAACATTTTTTATTCAAATTAAAATTTTAAATTTACAACCAAATGATATCCATTAAAACATACTGTATTTAAAATTGTATTGGTAAATTTTTATGCTATGGTGTTTACATCATAGAAGTAAAAGGAACATAAATCTATACACTATATTTCAATCTATTGAATGAAACCATTTAATAAAAATAGAAACAAATTATTTAAGGAGTGACAATGTAAATAACATAAAAAATTATATTAGTCGTACATGAGTTCTACTCCATGATGGAACACTACTATTGAAATACAAGACTTTTAGTCAATTTATTACATGTTTCTTAATTTAATCATCATTTAATTATGACCCAATGATCATAATACCTGGTATATATTGAATGCTAGGATCATAATATATCTAACAAAGACTAAAAAATCATATATTGTATTTTATTCTCTATAACATACTCTAAAATACCACTGAGCTCCTAAACAAAAATTGATATCCTATGGAATACATAGAAAAAAGGGTAGAGCTCCAAATTCTAGTAATGTAATAAAGAATATATGGAAACTAAACATCTGTGTCAATGTTATAAAATGATTACATATAACCAAAGGATTAGGATTAACATCATTTTCACATAACAAAATGGATATGGAAAAATATGATCATTTTAACATAGTAAATATACAGTAAAAATATAACGTTACATAAAATGGAGTAGAATATAAAAGCCTAGATAATATTGGAGGCTGCAAAAATCCCCATAATGGATAATGTTTACTCCCTAATACCATACATAATGTATCATGATACAATAACACTACCAAATACATTAGATTTCTATTTGAAATTACAAATAAAAAAGGTATATAGGGATAAACCTTTGATATATGGGAACACAAATCCTAACATGTTCATTTTTAGTCTAAAAATGAAAACCAATAACGATTCATAATACAAAAATTACACATCAAATAAAAATAGGTTTTATAAATGACTCTCATATCATTATCAAAAGAATTTTCTTTATAAAAGAAATTGATAGATGGATAGAAGTCATTTATTATTTAATTAAAGAATATGATAATAATATAGGTATATACATTAGTTACTTGTATAAAAAATTTAGAAGCAACACATAACATAAAATTTTTTCATTGTCGAGGAAAATGTCTTTAGAAGATTGAGTGGAATATTTGTTAATAAAAATATACTTTTAACAATGAATATTTACTTTAAATTTTTTAAAATTTCCAGAATATTAAGAAGATTTTTTTCAGTGAAACAAACCATAAATACTATAATCGAATCTGTTAAGTAATGATTGGTCATGATGGTAGGAAATATATTTCATGTTTTTCATGTAAATTTTTTTATTATTTTAACATTTTTGTAAGATATATCAAAAAGAAAATCATTCACAAAACAAATGCTTCATTCCTCTTATAAAAATTGTAAATGTAAAAGTGTGTCAAATTTTATTTGAAAAAATCATTTTATAACACTTAAAAAAATATTTAAAAAATATGAAAAACAAAATTATATGGATAAAATAGGATTTTTTAACTATTAGACTAATAAATATGAAATTTATTAAATGTATTTATTAATAATTTTGAGTACCAATGTTGGAAAAATGGATATATTAATTGAAAAATTCCTGAATAACTAGAGAATAATAATGGTAAACGGTTTAATTCTAAAATTATTAAAAAATTTAATTCAATGTTAAATGAACTATAAATAACCCCAATTAAAATGAGATTGAAGCATAAAACATTACGGCCTTAGTAACAATTGATTCATAACTCCAAAAAATTAGGTTAACTAATTTCGACATAAAATACCATGAATTATGGACTATTAATGATATAATTTTTTATGGGGATGTATATGAATCATTTAAAATAAATTTGATTCATAAAAGAACATGTGTCTAAAAGAAGGAAGATTAGTTTTAAAAACACGTACCTCATGTTCTAACTTTTCCATGTATGTATTTAGTCACCTTTATAATAAACTCATATAAATTATTATTTTTATTAATATACATTTATAGGAATAATCTCTTATGAAAAAACCCTTAAATACATTTATGTTAATTAAATATTTAATTACATAATAATTTATGTCTGTGTTGTGTGTTTTGAGGTGCTTGGTTCATAATTTCAAAAAATATTCGGTTTGTTGATAGTGTTCAAAGGTGTGATTTTTCAAACATCACCTAAACAATAATCATTATTAAAGTTATATTTTTAAAAATAAATTATACTTTTAAAAATATCCATGAATTATGGTTATGAAATATTTATTATATTACAATCACAGAGACAGTATGTCGTATGTATGCATGGGTAACATTTCCATTTTTCAACAATCAAGATTGAATGAAGGCAAGTGTTATTTTATCATAAAAATGATTATTTAATGATAAATATCATATTATTTATTTATGTACATGTATATATACCATCCCTGGTATGTAATAATAAAAATTTAATCACTTCGCTTCGTGAAGCGGTAGTTCACCATACACATGAACGATGTTATCATTTTCAATGGATGGTAAGATAATAAAGGATATGGTTATTAATGATATATGACTATTATTATTTCATCAATATAATATATGAACATTACATATTTCATCATCATTTTTGTATGAGAATCATTGATGGAAAACAAATTGCATCGGTTCGTGAGGCGGTAGTCTGATGTAAATATGACTTATGGTTACATTTCCCAATTAATGGAAGTAGATTTGTATTTACGGTGTGATATTAAAATAATAAAATCATATTATATGTTACATATAGATGTTATGGAATTGTAATTATTCAGTGATATTTGGAGGAGGTGTAGGAAGTAATAGAATAAATATGCTCGATTGAGAATGTTACCTCTTATTCAGACCACCAATTTATGATTATACCTAAAGGCTCTATAGATTAGATTTATAGTAAAAATAATTCCTATTAGAAGATGGGAAGGTTTTTTTAATGTTATTTGGGTATTTATTTTTTGAAATAATTGGTGTTTGAAGTTTTTAATGGAGAAGAAAGGGGTTACCTTTTATATGGGAGGAGTGGAATTAATGTAAATACATGAAACTATTCAATAATGAGATGTCACACTCAATATAACTTCATAGAAATTCAAAAGATAAAGTAGTTTATAATACCTATGTATACTAAAACCATCAATCAGTTATAATAACATGTTATCCTATTTACCTCTAAGGTTACCTACTTTAATAATTTTAATTTTTCTGTGATGATACATCTGTTTTCTATTTTTACTATTCATTGTAAACAGAAACTCATTTGAACTTATTATATAATATATATTATAATACATTTAATTATGGATTACACTTCATCAAATTAAATTCAGACACTGGGTAGAAATAAATTTTAAATAAAACCATATACTGTATGCTACTATAAGAATATCACACTTACTCATGTAGAAAATGATTCCATGATCATTCATAAATTTGTACTTGGAGTAGCCTACACTCCCTAATATATAGAATAAATATTCATAATATGAAGATCTATCCCCTATAAAAACATTCAGGTGTTCCATTCATTTCAACAAGGAAATAGGGTGGAAGATCATCTTGATTCCATAGATGTGGCGGATTAGGGTTCCAGCATAACATGCTTTCAAGAACCCATTTCCTCTAACTATAGGAGGTTAACTTCATTATTATGTATAAAAATGGCCTACATTTATTTAAATCCCCCTATGTAATTTTTTGGTTCCCATACCTATTCTCTTTGTATAAATTTATTTATTTTAAATATATAATGATCATGAAGATGACGAAAATGTAGTTTTCAAATAATATATTTTTGAAGGAAAAAGATTATCTTATTTGATATTTGTGATTATAAGCATCATTATATGTATTCAAATTAAACAATATATTTCGGTCACATATAAATATCATTTAAATATTTAACCAATATGTTTTATTTTAATTAAATAAAACGGAGAAACATTATGCACATTTAAAGGGTTTTTAGAAAAAATGTGTTTTTTAAGTTAAAGAAATAATCTTATAAAAAATCTATTATACAGGTGATTTAAATATAATTAATTTGATTATATATATATATTTAAATAATAATTTTTATTATTTTTATTTATATTAATGGAATAATGTTACATTTAAATAACTAAATTTATTGAAAATAAATTACAGTTTTATATAAATTAGTATTTTTCACTATTCACTGAAAAATCAATCTTTTCTACCAAATCACAAAATTTCATAAGAATTGAAAATAATATTAATGATTTAAAAAATTATCTTATTTTTATAAAAATATATATTTTTAAATTATTTGAAAAATTATTTTAATATTTTTCCGCAAAAAATAGAACACATTTATGAGAAAATGTTTTTTATACACTAAAATGTCTTTAATAATGTTTAGTACATACTAATAAAAATTTCATAAATAAATTTATATTCATTAGGGAATATATATATATATTCCTAATATAATTAAATACTATTCATATTCTTCTATAAAATGGAAAGGTTATAATGGCAATTTTTAAATTAAAACAATGAAATATGAAATCACTCTTCGTTTAAGATCAACATTTTATGTTGAATATTATATCTAACCAGTGTTATTTTAAAATCATGGGGTATTATATTATACCCTCATTAAATAAATTATGTCATAAAAACTTTATTTTGATCCTTGTAATCTTTTTTTTAAATTTGAAAAATTCTTTTTGGGATAACCCACTTCGTCAAAAGAGTTAATTAAACATCCTATCAAAAGGGGGAAAGAGAAATGAGAAGGTTATATATAATATCACATAACTATGTCTCTTGGTATGATACCATTTCTGGAATGAGAAAATATTTATGTCGATGAAAAACATTTATAATTATAGAGAGAAATATTGAATAGTGATTAAACAAATGTGAATCATCAAGATAAATTTAGAAACCACAAAACCCTAAATTCATGACCAGTTAAAAGATCTCTAATTCATCATATATGAATGTAATAATATATTATTAATTCAATGTAATTTTCTTATATTTTAGGTATTATGTTAATATTATGATAGAGTGTACCAAATAAAATGCTTTACTAATATCTTCTTATTTCAGAAACACTAATTTATTCATTTTTTGTGCTTCGATTACATTTTATATCACCCAATACTATATGGAATAAATAAAAAATATGATTTTTTTTGTTCTGAAAGAAAAAAAATCTTTTCACAGATTATTACATCTATAAAATTATAAAAACATAATCCCTTTATCATTATTAAAACAAAAGCGGTCAGCACAAATTAAGATATTATTACATCCTGTGATTTTGTGAAATATTTTTTCAATTGAATTTATAATTATTGATATTTTTTTAAACAAAAAACACTAATTATTTCATTCATTACATGAAACGGAAATTTTATATTTCATTACACTGAATATTTTTTCATCTAAAGTGTATATGACATGCGACACCGCGCGTCAGTTAACCATGATATAATACTAGTTCAAATACATGCATTATAAAATTGTCATTAAAAAGGTTGTTGCAAATAGTATTAACTACTTTATGAAAAATAGAAATGAATTTCATTCTAAATATAGATGTATTTATATACTCTTATAAAATAATCAAATGATTTTATGTAACATAATTTTAATGATAAAAAATATGTTTTAATTAAATGATTACTTTTTAAATTTATGAGAAAATATTATAATTAATTTACTTATATTGAAAAAAAACATTGGTATATTTAACTAATTATTTTAGACAAAAATATCTAAATTTATTTACGGAAAAATTTTGGTATTTCTTTTAAAAATGTTGATTTTTAGTTAATATAGAAAAATAATTATTTTGGTAAAAGGACTATTTATTTTCAATAAATTATTTAATTTAAACTACCACTTTTTAAATTGCAATGTCTAATATTTTTAAATATTTAATCAATATAAATAAAATTGAATCAAATTAAAATTTGATTTCAATTTTTGTTTACTTTTGGGATTAAAATTTAATTTTTTTGAAAATAAATTTCAATGTGTATAATGTTTCACCTTTATAAAAATTTACAATAATAAATAATTATGAATGTTTTAAAAGAAATTTATTAATAATATATCATAAAATAATAATTTATATTCATACAATAATTTTTATTATTCATATATTAAATATTAGATATTTTGGTGCCCGAAAGATATATTTTCCAAAAAAACATCTTTTTTGTCATGTTTGTGTGTTTTGATTAAAATAATATATTTACACTTTTATAAAATTATTATAAAAATAAAATAAAATTTTTAAATAATCAAGAAAGAAATCTATTAGGGTTAGTTTTTGACAATTTTCTAAAAAGTTACTTTTTGAGGAATAGTGATGAATTCTAAATTTTAATTCAGGAGTCCATTTTGATTTTAATTTTTTATAATGATAAATTATATTTATAATTTTAGGAAATAAAAAATTGTAATATTATTCAATAATTAATAAAACTTATTTCATTAAAATAAATTTCATATTTAATTTCTATACAAAACCATTGTCAACATTTTTACATTTTCTCTTAAAAACCAAATTTTTGATCGGGTTTGCAGGATTTTAATAAATTTAATATTTTCGACATCTAAAAATGAAATTTATAAAAATGGATTCCAAATTTTTTATATAATAAACATATTATCTGATTGGTTCAGAAAATGTTTTACTAATATTTTTATTAAAATTTTTAAAAATTAATTATTATCGTATTGTAAAAATGGGTTTACAATGGGATGACATAAAATTATAAGGATTATAAATTAAAAAAACAATTAAAAGAACCAATTATATGGACATATATAGACATTATACCGCCTATTATCTATAATTTTACATTATTTGAGCCTTGTGACATGAAAAAAAATGGTTGTAATTCTTTCTTTCAAAAAAATAACAATTATTCCACTCAACTCACTTATAAAAGGCTACTAATTATCCTCTCTGTATCACACCAAAAAAACATTTTCTTTTGGAAATCCCTATATAAAGCACTTCCAAACTTCCTTTTCTAATTCTTTGAGCCATAGTTTTGACATAAATCCATCCAATGAATAACTGTTGTCAAAGCCTAAAGATTATAGCCAAATAAAAGGCACCATTAATTGATAAACATTTCCATTTTATTTATTCCACCACCTCTATAAATTCCTATTATAACATTATGATATAAAAAAATATTAATATTAAACATACATAACTGTTTTATGTAAATTCCATGTCCTACAACCACCTCCACATCAATCAAATCGGTTAGGTAATCATCATTTAATTGTACGAAGGACTACCACCTCGTTAACCAATGTCATTCACACTAGTAGAATACTAACCTATACCAACGGTTTGGAACCGTTGGTATAGGCCTCCAAACCATTGGTATAGCCTATACCAACGGTTTGGAGAACCGTTGCGAAGTAAGCCGTTGGGATAGGTCTATACCAATGGTTTTCCCAAAACCGTTGGTATAGACCTATCCCAACGGTTTTTAAAACTGTTGGTATAAGTAATATGAAAATCTATTCCAACGGTTATAAAACCGTTGGTAAATGTATTTAAAAAAAACATCCGCTGGGATTTGATCCCAGGACCCCTCGTTTATAATCGAACGACTTAACCACTAAGCTAACATCACTTTTGTAAACATAATTTCATAAATATATATATTTATTATCATAATTATTTAAAATTAAGATTTATATAATGTTCTCAGGTAGCAGACCTGGAAGAAATGAAAGAATCTATCCCAACGGTTCTCAAAACCGTTGGGATAGGTGGTGTATGTTGGATTTGGGAGAACCGTTGGGAAAGGGGCCTCAAAAACACCCCTTTCCCAACGGTTCTCACAAACCGTTGGGAAAGGGGGTTCTTTCCCAACGGTTTGGGAGAACCGTTGGGAAAGACCCCCCCTTTCCCAACGGTTTGGAAGAACCGTTGGGAAAGGGTGTATATAAGTGTTGGGAAAGATCTGATTTCCAGTAGTGTCATTTTTCTAGTACCAATTATATCTACTGGTTATATTTATGTGTTTATAGTTAATATATTATATTTTGATATATTAATAATTTTTTTCTTATTATAATCCAAAAAATTTCATTCTTTTAATTTTTTTATTAAGATAATGTCACTCATGTGTACAGTAGACAAATGTGTCATGAAGGGATGTGATTCGTTCAGAATTAACATTAAAAGTAACAAGGATTGTTTAAGTAATGAAATTTGATATATTTAACATAAAATGACTCTATAAATATAATATATAATTTACCTTTATTTCATTCAATATTACAAGAAAAAGGAAATGATATTCAGTAGTTTGTATAACCTTCATTCTCCAAGAACTATATATTTGATTTTTTATCACTAAATTTTATAGATTAATATTAATAAAATCATAATTAATATATATCATATTTATGAAAATTTTAACATTATATAGATTATTAAATTGTTATAAATATATTAGTACCAAAAATAACTTATGAAAAATTTCATGAAAAACAATGTTTCAGTTCCTGAAACATGACATCAATAATGAATTAATAGTCAATTGTTAATAAAAGGTCAAACTTTTATCATATATTTTATTTTATATGTTTATATATATAGTTATATAATATAACTATAATATACTTATATATATTATAAAATTATTTTGAATGTGTATGATTAACATCAAGACATAAAGTAAGGGATTTTCATATCATTTTTACATTCTATTAGACACATGCCATATCAACCACCTATTTATTTTATATAGTGTATAAAATTCCTATGAAATTATTTTTTGATTCATATAATGAATTTTTTTCAATTAAATATCCATTTACTATCTATCATTCATGGTTTTTACGATTGAAAAGATATAAATCGGTAAGGTATTTTTGTCTCAATATTCCATATTTGATACATATGATTATGTTATGAGCCTATATACGTTTTTTAAGTTTTATATACATCCCCATTCACATTTAATATTATGAATTTATTTCTCCAAATTATATTTAATGTTTCATTTAATGATATTCCTTTATGGTTCTTATGTTTCAATTCTGTAAATGAAGTAAATATTTTATGTTACAATCGCATCATTTATCCGGATTTTTCCTGATTATGATTCTGATGATAAAATTTTATTATCTACCTCTCAGTAGACTAATAAAATTTATTATAATTTTATTATTATTCTTGAGGATAAGGTTTTTCTTCATTATTTTCTATTTATGGTTTGAAAAGTTTAAAAATAATTTTTTTTATGAAAACCCTCTTTTTTAGAGGAGAATAGTTTCTTCATATAAAACAAGGTTTTCAAATAATATTCTCCAATTTGTATTTAGAATTCATAAAATTATTCATTAAATAAAATTTTATGATTTTTTTAATTTTGATAGTTTTTTTTAAATTATTCATCATGTCATTTCCCAAAAAATTTACATTTTATTTTACAATTTTTTGGAAATAATCATAATTTTTTACATGCAAGACATGAACAATTTTTACCTTAGTTATGAAAAATAAATGATTTTGTATTTTTTCATTAATATTAGATAAATTATTATATTTTTTGTGAATTATTTATATGTTAATAATATTTTTAATGAAAATTAGGGTTTTAAAATATATTTT
The DNA here is from genome assembly GCA_963277665.1 of Viscum album. Lineage (NCBI taxonomy): Eukaryota > Viridiplantae > Streptophyta > Magnoliopsida > Santalales > Viscaceae > Viscum > Viscum album. The sequence continues at coordinate 1,431,522,196 of OY728152.1, forward strand.
CTTATGGTAGAGGGGATATTTTCATAAAGAAATGTTTTAAATGATTTCTAATGATTATTTATAAGTTATAAATTTCAATTGCAATGAAAAGGATTTCAAAAAACATTATGTCATAAAGTGTGATCTTAAAAAAAATTGTCTTCCTCAAAAAACATTCCTTATGATCATTCAATATAATTATCCATTTAAGATGAAATCCTTTAATGTTGCTTTTGATTTACATTAAAAATTATCCAATGATACCACGATTATTCATTTTTGGAATGGTTTATTGTTAGGATTGCACCATATTTATGAATCCCATTTCTCTTCCAGGGGTTATACCATGATAAAACTATCATTAAACTGTTTTATTTTCGATGGGTTATGATGGAATGAAATGATAAAATGATTATGAAACCTATCTCTCATCTAACAGTTATTATATGATTAATTTTTTTTAAAAATAATCAATTGAATGGGTTGTGGTACGATATATGTTATATGATCTGGTTTCAAATAGATGGATTAGTTTCATTATGTTATTTGTGGATCTATATCTCCCTCCAATTAATTGGTTATTGATAAATATTATATGAGATACTAAGGTTTATTTATTGTTTCTATAAGCTGAAAATAGAGGGTACATGGGTGGTTATCCTATCCCAAAAAAATAGGTTACACAAGTGGTTAGCCAAATCCTCAAGTAGGTACAAGGGTGGTAAGACCATTCCAAATAATTTATAATTATTTTGGTTGGTATCCTTGACATAATATTTTCTATACTTATGTGTATGCCACAATTCCATGTCTTATGTAAATTCCTTCTTTATAAGATCATGTTATTTAAATTACATACGATTCAAGTCTTATGATATATTAATATTTTCATCATTACTTAAGATTATGATATTTGAGATGAATGTTATGGTTTTCAAATGATGAGTTTTTGTATCTATACCTTAAGTTCATGTTATACTTATGTATCTAAATTGTTTACTATTATTGGGCATATAATATCACCTTTTATTAGGATTCAATTCCCCATGTTATAAAAAGCATTATATTTAGGGTATGTATGGGAAGAGATCTCAATCAGACGCTCATTATGGGAAATTTTGATGATCTTTCACCAAATAAGATAATTTTGTACGTAGTATCCAAGGAAACCAAACTATTAATGTTAGTAGTATTTTTTGTGTAATGTAAGGAATATTCATCCAAAATTATGTAATATCTATGTATGATAAGACTAGGTCATTATAGGTGGTTTCATATGAGTGGTTTAGTTAACCTTTAGAAATTATGATGATAATATTTTGTGATATCCCTAGGATATTTCTATCTCTATGGTATGGGATGTCTAAGGATACATATAAGGATGATTAAATGTGTAAGAAAATGTTTTGGAGAATTATTTAAGCATTTAGTGGGTCGTTTACAAAACATTACATCAATATATATATACTGAATGTTTATGTGGCTCTAATATAATGGTAACTAGGGGTAATAACATTAAAATGGTAGCATTGAGCAAGACTCAATAGACACCTAGTGCATAACATTGGGACTTTCTTCACAGATAGTTGGACACTCCCTAGTGATATAGTTATGAAAATTCCCAAATTCTATAATAAACACAATGAATTATTTTGAATATATAGTGACTAGAAATGACCAAAAAGAAACCTAAGGTGTTATAGATTGAAAAAATGTGTCATTATTTAGAAATCACATTTGATATTTTTTATTATTATGTAGTTTCCATTATTAATATTGTTACTCAAAATATGATTTTTAGTTTAAGTCAATGAATCGAACAAGATGAAATAATTTTAATACTGAATTTCATAGAAAATTAAGTTATTACGAGAAAAAATCAGATGATAACTTAATAAATAGATATTGTGAGTATTCCTTATCAACTATGATGATATATCTATAAAAATGTAGACTTTATTGAGATTCCTAAAGGATAAAATAAGATGAAGATGAATATTAATAAATATCATGTGGTAATGAACACAAGGGAATGAATATTCATCTTACTACATGTCAATAATGTTGGGAGAAGAACCTATAAGAATATCTAAAATGGAGGAGAAAATGTTTTCTGTTTGGAAAAGAATGTTATAGAGTTAAAATATTTTCAATAAGTTTATTGGATTATCAATGGGGAAATGGGAATTATCCAACTTTATTCCATAGGATAATAATGAACTTCTATACCACATAATCTCCTTTTCAATGTCGATCATTGAATTAGATGGGCTTATGTATCTACATATTGGAATTCATGGATTTTGTTATATGAATCATGAAATATATAAACATTGTTCAGTGTATGTTTTTCATTTAGGATTTTTAAAAATATGTTAAATGGTATTGATGGACTACCAGAAAAGCTCAGTCAGAGGCAAAGCCTCAGACCATTTATTAAGAACGGAAAAGTCTAGGGAATAGGCAAACAAAAAAGAGGTACCAATTACATGTCATAATAGTTATACTCGTGTCTGAACCCATGAAAATACTCCACAATGGCTAATTCCCATTCCAAGCTATCATACTGCTTCAAGATATTCACGTACTTCCTTATGAGATTCAGTATCTCCTAAGATATCAATTCTCGAGAGAATTGCTTGATAGAGGACCTAGTTGACACCGGCATTGGTAGATCAGAATAATCCTTACTTGGCCTTCTCTTAACTGGATGAGGTTCCTACTTTCTAGATTTCTTCTTCCCATCCTCAAAAACATCACTATAAGAGGGATTGACCATACAACAATGATTTCTTTCACTCTCTGACATGTCCCCCCATTTTCTAGTGATAAGTACTGATTGGAAATCAACATGGACATACTCATAACGTCCATTACAGTCAATCATAACCAAACACTGTGGGGGCTCCCCAAAAGCATGACCAGCATCCACCTCCTTCCTCAATCCATCCTCCAAGGAAACGTGCATGTTGTTGTTCTTCATTGGAGGGATCCCCTCTACACCATCATGATGTAATTCCAAGAAATAGTTACATGTGACAATTGTGATCTGAAAACAACCATCAGATTCTGGCTGTAAATTCTCCTGAATAGCTGGACAAAGAGGAAGTCCATCATGTATTGGCCCTTCACCGGCTGAACACAATGGAAACTCTCCCTCCTTCTTCTAAGCATCACTAGAATTTAACAGCCCATTGTCTTTGTCTGCAGCACCATGACTAAGTCGATTCCGAGGATGCATTGAAACCCCTAAGGAATCAATCACTTTTGAACTGCATCCAAATCCATTACCAGGACAACGACTAGTCACACCATTACTCCGGAGAAGATCTTGCTTCAACCTATCAAATACCATAGTCACAGACGGGTTATTAGGTGTCCTCACCTATTTTCCCAAACATGAACCACCTAGCTCATCAGCATTGCCATGCTTTCCTACTTATGGGCGTATCAGCCCCTGACCAGATATCCAACCAGGATTCTTTATCATAGCATCCGACCTTCTGCTCCTTGCTCCGCAAAGATAATGACCACCCATATGACCTAGGAGACAACATATCAAGTAGTAGTCAACCCAATCTTTAAAAATAACAGCTTGCCTCCATCAGAACTCCTCTCCAATAGTAATCCAAATCCAATCGATCGGTGGCTTCGAAGCATCCACCTCAACAAAAAGATAAGGATTCGCCGGGTGGCTCACAGAGGATGTGCGAGCATCAGAACATAAAAATCAACCAACTAGGTTACCTATCATTCAGATTATTGATGGATTTTGAAAGGGAAAAGGAATATGCCTCAGACATACCCATGTCGCTACCGCAGGAGGATCCTGATTCATGCAAAGTTCAAACGACCATCGAAGAAGGAAAAATTTGCATCCATTACATCTGTGAGGAGGTCTAGACCATGAAAAAATTAAGTCCTCCTCTGAAGCAAATCATATCATCAGGTGACGATTATCAATCTACCCTATTACAATGTGGTCCTGTAGATCCCATTTGTTGAACACAAAGCGGTCAACATCATCAAATGAAGGTCATCGATGAAAAAAGTGGGCAACCAAGGTTAGATCCAGGAAGCTCAAGGCCATAGAGAATTCTGATAACGGGATCGAGAGCTGAGGTTCCCCAAGATGAAGATCTAGAGATTTTGGGCTTAGAGAAATTGACGAGAATTCAATGAGGTACCTCAGGTTCGAGAAAGGAACAAAGGACCCACGCGACACCGGATGAGGTGGAGCCAAAACGTCCTCCCCCCTCCGACCACCAGGAAGGGTGGAATCCACCATCGGTCATCAGCTAGGGCATCACCTCACTATTGCCCGTGAGGTTCTTCCCCATATTGATGGACTAGAAAGTGATTTTATTGTAAGGAGTTATTTTGACTTATGTAAGAAAACCCATAATATATTCATAATGCAGAGATAATGATATTGGAATAAAGAGATGTTGAATATTAATTAGGAAATAGCATAATAATAATTACATTGGAATTGATTACTGATTTGTTGGAAATATTGTTTATGCTATAAAAACTAGAGTTTAAAAAAAAATTGATTTAAGAAATATATCCAATAATATCTATTCTACATATGGAATGGGAATGAATGTATGTTTTAAATAAGTTTTTATTGTAATCCTAGTCATTCCCATGTTCTAAAAGATTACATTATGATGTTATTCACACATTAGGTATGTGACATTTGAAAGATACCTTGTTTTGTTTTAGGGATTAATGCAAGGATTATAGTGATTTGTTTAGTAACATAATATATAAATATTTAATTTTTTATTGGTTTTATGGTTATCCATTTATGGAATGAATTATGTTAAATATCATATGAGGTTTTAGTGATAAAGACATTATTTTACCATATGAAAATTTTTGCATAATATTGTTGTGAAGAAAGAAAATATAGACTTAATTAATTATCGTTCTATGTTAGAATCTTATGATCCATTAGTGATTCAAGAATAGAAAATTAAGAATCATTTTTTATTTTAATGAGATACAGTGAATAATGATCAATGAAAATCTCTATGATGAATTGTTTCCTATGAAAAAAAATATTTCATGTAAGAAAATTTTCTAATGATCTCAATATTTATGGCAAAGGAATTTCCCAGCATTAGGTAAATGATATTGAAGTGAAATTTTTCCCAATTGGCATATTTTTTTAATATCAATCACATTTTTCATACCACTTTGGTTTATCATTTCTTATTCATCTAGCATCATTAGATCACCCACTTTATTTTGATCAAGGATCTCAATCACTCAATGTAAATATATTATATTTTATTCCATACCCAAATCGTCGCATCCCACCTATTTTATCCTATGGTGAAACTTGGATATGAGTTTCTTTTAATACACATTATGCTTCCAATATTCCATCTTAAAATTATGTTTCATTATTCATTTGTACGATGTGGGTTTCTATGAAGAAATTTTCAAATGTTGAACATTTGAGCTCCGAAATGAATTTTGAGGGAATTTTTTATTTTAATAAGGATTGAATATAACATTATGGAAAAAACAACCTTTTGCAAGGGGAAATAATCATGTCACAAAATAGTCTAGTCTAGAGATTATTTGCGACAGGGGACCCCCACCCCGCCACCGTCGTAAATAACTTGTTATTTTCTATGGGATTTGCTGGCTCGTCGCAAAAAGTAAAGCACGGTTTGGTGTGTTTTGCGCGCCAAACCGCTTGAAGGATATTTGCTATTGGAAGAATATTCCCCTCGCAAATACCAAGTGGCGGTAAATGGGTTGTTGTGACAGGATGTGGCCCCATCGCAAAACATGTGTCAGCAAATACCTCTTGCGAAGAGGCCCGTCGCAAATACCTTTTTAACCGCCGACAACAATTAATGCGTGAAAAGGTATTTGTGACAGGCTCATCGCAAAAGGTCCAGTCGCATCCAATCTAACCTATATACCCCCCATCTGTTTTTTCAAGTCATTCTTTCAATTCCCATGTTCTCTCTCTCCACCCTATTTTCAGAGTGAAAATTTGTTTGAGTTAGTTTCTTTTACGAAAAAGTTTTGAAGCCCTCTACATCAATAGAAGATTAAGTTTAGAGGTATTTATATTTTATTTAATTTAATATTTATTTTTTATGTTGATTTTAATCATTTTTGATTAGTTTTAACATAATTAGATTTAAATTGTTTTGTTAATAGTATTTATTTGTAACAATAAATTCTAATTATTAGTACTCATTTTTAATAAAAGCAAATAATTAGTAATAAATATGAATAATTAATAATAAATAGGAATAATTAGTAATAAATAGGAATAATTAATTATAAATAAAAATAATTAGCAATAAATAGGAGTAAATTGGAATAATTAGTAATAAATATGAATAATTAGTAATAAATAGGAATAATTTGTAGTAAATATGAATAATTAGAAATAAATAGGAATAATTAGCAATATTTATAAATAAATAGAAATAATTAGAAATAAATTAGTATAATTAACAATAAATAGGAATAATTTGTAAAAATTAGTAATAATTAGAAATAATTAGAAATAAATAGTAATAATTAAAATTAATATAGAAATAAATAGTAATAAATACGAATAATTAGAAATAATTAGTAATAAATAATAATAAATAGCAATAAATTGTACTAAATAGGAATAAATAGTAATAAATAAGAATAATTAACAATAAATAGGAGTTATTAGTAATAAATAGTAATAATTAGTAATAATTAGGAATAATTAATAATAAATAAAAATAAATAATAATAAGTTGGAATGAATAATAATAAATACTAATAAATATAAAAAATTAGTAATAAATATGAATAATTAGTAATAAATAGTAATAAATATGAATGGATAGTATTAAATATTAATAATTTGTAATAATTAGTAATAATTAGGAATAATTATTAATAAATAGTAATAAATAGTAATAAATAGTAATAATTAGGAATAATTAGAAATAATTAGGAATAATTAGTAATAAATAGTAACAACTTGGAATAATTAGGAATAATTAGGAATAATTAGTAATAATTAGTAATAATGATTAGTAATTATTAGTATTTAGTAATAATTAGTAGTAATTAGTAGTAATTAGTACTAATTAAGAGTAATTCGAATAAATTGGGACTAAATAGTAATAAATAAGAATATTTAGTAATAAATAAGAATAAATAGAAATAAACAAGAATAATTAATAATAAATAGAAATAATGAATAATAAATAAGAACAATTAATAATAATAAAGAATATTTAACAATAATTAGTAATAAATAGGAATAATTAGTAATAAATAGGAATAATTGGTAATAAATAGCAATAATTAGTAATAAATGGCAATAATTTGTAATAAATAAGAATAATTAGTAATAAATAAGAATAATTAGTAATAAATAGAATGATTAGTAATAAATAAGAATAATTAATAATAAATAGGAATAATTAGTAATAAATAGGAATAATTACTAATAAATAGGAATAATTAGTAATAAATAGGAATAATTAGTAATAAATTGGAATAATATGTAATAAATAAGAATAATTAATAATAAGTAGGAATAATTAGTAATAAATATGAATAATTAGTAAAAAATAGGAATAATTAGTAATAAATAGGAATACTTAGTAATAAATAACAATAATTAGGTTATTGAGTAATAATTAGGAATAATTAGAAATAAATATAAATAATTAGAAATAATTAGTAATAATTAGAAATAAATAGGAATAACTATAAATAAATAGAAATAAATAGAAATAAAAAGGAATAAATAGGAGTAAATAGGATTAATAGCAATAAATAAGAAGAAATAGAAATAAATATGAATAATTACTAATAAATGGGAATAAATAGAAATAAATATAATTAATTACTAATAAATAGGTATAATTAGCATTAATTAGAAATTATTAGAATTAATTAAGAATAATTATTATTAATTAAGAATAATTTGGAATAACTTGGAATAATTGTCATTAATTAGGAATAATTAATAATAAATAGAAATAATTAGTCATAAATAGGAATAATTTCTAATAAATAAGAATAATTAGTAACAAAAAGGAATAATTAGTAATAAATAGGAATAGTTAGTAACAAATAGTAATAAATTGTAATAAATAGGAATAATTAGTAATAAATTAGAATAATTAGTATTAAATAGGAATAACTAGTAATAAATAGAAATAATTAGTAATAAATAGATATAATTAGTAATAATTAGGAATAATAAGTAATAAATAAGAATAATTTGAAATATATAGGAATAATTAGTAATAAATAAGAATAATTAGGAATAAATATGAATAATTAGGAATGAATAACAATAATTAGGAATAAATAGCAAAACCTAGGAAAAATTAATAATAACTTTGAATAATTAGTAATAAATATGAGTAATTAGAAAAAAATAGGAATTTTTAGAAATAAATAGAAATAAATTGGAATATTTACTATTAAATATGAATAATTACTAATAAATATTAATAAATAGCCATAAATATGAATAAATAGAAATAAATAGGATTAAATAGAAATAAATTGTATTAATTAGCTTTAATTAATAATAATTAGCATTAATTAGGAATAATTAGAATTAATTAGGAATAATGAGCATTAATTAGGAATAATTAGCAGTAAATTGGAATAATTAGTACTAAATATTAATAATTAGTATTAAATAGTAATAATTAGTAGTAATTAGAAATAAATAAGAATAATTAGCAATAAATAGTAATAAATAATAATAAATAGTAATAAATAGAAATAAATAGAAATAAATAAGATTTATTTGAAATAACATGAATAATTAGGACTAAATAGAAATAAATAGTAATAAATAACAATAAACAGAAATAAATAACAATAAATAGAAATAAATACTAATAAATAGAAAAAATTACTAATAAATTGAAATAATTACAAATAAATAGGAATAAATAGCAATAAATAGGAATAAATAGCATTAATTATGAATAATTAGCATTATTTAGGAATAAATGGCATTGATTAAGAATAATTAGAATTAATTAAAAATAACTAGCATTAATTAGGAATAATTAGCATTAATTGGGTCAATTATCATTAATTAGGAATAATTAGTAGTAAATAGGAATAATTAGCCATAATTATGAATAAAATTGAATAATTAGTACTAAATTGGAATAAATAGTATTAAATAGGAATAAATAGGAATAAATAGACATGAATAGGAATATATAATAATTAATAGTAATAAATAGTTAAAAATTGGAATTAATCGGAGTAAATAGGAATAAATAGCAATAAATAGAAATAAATAGCAATAAATAGGAATAATTACGAACAAATAGGAATAATTACTAATAAATAGGATTAATAACTAATAAATAGGAATAACTAGAAACAAATACGAATAAATAGCAATAATTAGGAAAAATAGTAATAATTAGGACTAATTAGCAATAATTATGAACAATGAGCAATAATTAGAAATAATTAGTACTAAATAGCAATAATTAGTAGTAAATATGAATAATTAGTAATAATTAGGAATAATTAGTAATAATTAGTAATAATTAGTAATAAATTGGAATAATATGTAATAAATATAAATAAATAGTAGTAAATTGGTCTAATTAGAAGTAAACCAGAATAATTATGAGTAAAGAAGAGTAAATAACAGTAAACAAGAGTAATTAGTAGAAAACAGGAGTAATTAATAGTTAACATGAGTAATTAAGAGTTAATAAGAGTAAAAAAAGAGTAATTAAGAGTCAATAGGAGTAATTAACAGTTAACAAGAGTAATTAAGAATCAACATGAGTAATTAGGAATAAATAGGACTGAATAAGATTAAATAGGAATGTATAGTAATAAATAGGGATAAATTCTAATAACTTGTAATAACTATGCACAATTTCCAGTGAATTGACGACACACCTTTTACTCGTTGACTCTTCTGCTTTAAACTTTCACCGACTCAAAAAATTAATAAATGTATGCTTCTAGGTACACATATCCAATCTCGTATGCATGAGTTTGAATATACATTAATAGTACCACAATTTTTTAATTTTTTCAAGCAGTGATAGTTTCATGAAGTTGATTCGTCGATTAAAAGGGGGCTCTTTTGTCCGATGACTAATTTACTAGCATCTTTCTCAAACTGAAATCAGTATGAAGAATCAGCTCGGATGTAGGCTTATATATTCTTGTATGCACAAGAATGAATAACCGTACCTCCGAGCATGTTCTTCATTTTGATTTCAGTGAGAGAAAGATGAAAGTAAATGAGCCTTCAGACAAAATATTAGTTTTCAATCCACTTGAAATTGTGTCGTATAAATTTAATGGTATTTATTAAGAATTTTTTGTAATTAACTATCTTATTTTTTCAAATAGTGTATTTATAATTTCAAATTATTCAAAAATAGTGATGATTTATATTTTGTAGAAAAATATGGAACAAGAAAGCCGACATCAGTCATTATTATATGATCGCACTTGGATAAGTTAGCGCAGAAATACAAATGGTTCTAGTTTTAATCCTATATATATTTAGGGTGCTGAAGCTTTCCAATCATTTGCATCATCAAAACTAGAATATGTTTCAGAAGGCCTAATTAAGTGTCCATGTAAACAATGTGCTCTAAGAATGTTTCAAACATTTGAAAAGGTTGGGGGACATCACTTGTGGTTTGGTTTTCAACCAGATTATGTTTTTTGGTATCAACATGGTGGATGAAGTGATATTGAAGATACTAATAACTTGATTCCGGATCCATCATGATTTCAAAATATATTACATGATGTCGCACGTCCATCTGTTCAACAAACTGACACTCAAGATGATAGTGATTTATCTCATGAGTTGGAACCATCCAAATTTTATGAGTAGTTGAGGTCTGTTGAGGATGCATTTTATCCTAGTTGTAAGATAGGAAAATTAGAAGCGGTTGAAAAATGTATTTCTATTAAATCCGATAATGCAATGTCAAACAACTATTTTATCAGATAATTTCATTGTTTAAAACATTGTTAACTGATGTAAATTTGTTTCCTGTAAATTACTATGAGAGAAAATGGTTGGTTCATAATCCTGTCTTTAATTATCAAAAGATTCATGCATATCCAAATGATTTCATCTTATATTCGATTGAAAATGAGTCATTGGATAGTTTCCCCAAATGTGGACAATCAAGGTATAAAAAAGCTTAACCAGGGAAGTCTAGATCGATTCCAGTAAAATAATTGAGATATTTTCCCCTTACATTTAGGTTGAATTGTTTATTTATGTCTCAGAACACATCATCAATGATTTCATGGCACAAAACCAAGTTCTCCTCTGATAAAAGCATGAATCATCTATCTAATGGTCATTCATGGAAACACTTTGACCGTCTGCATCCTTCTTTTGCTTTAGAAGCCCAAAATATGTGATTGGGTTTTTCTACTGATGGTTTATGTTTGTTTGGTTCTTATGGTATTCAGTATTCATGTTGTCCTATCTTTATAACTCCGTAAAATTTACCTCCATGGATGTTGATTAAGGAGCCCAATATATTTTCGACTCTATTAATTCCAGGACATCCAAAAAAGAATATTGATGTTTATTTGGAGCCATTGATTGATGAGTTAAATACATTGTGGAGTGATGGTGTTAGTACTTATGATGTTGCTGCGAAAAAATATTTCAAATTAATAGCTGCATTGATGTGGACGATTAGTGACTTTCTGACATGTGGCATGTTATCTAGATTGAGTACACACGGTCTGAAATCATGTCCTTACTGTATGAAAGACAATAATGAATTGCTACTCAAAAATTGAAAAAAAGCTTGCTATTATGATTATCACTGTAGATTTATTCCAACCGATCATCTATTTCGAAGGAACAAATCACATTTCAGAAAAGGTACAATTGTAAGGGATGAACATCCAAAGGTGATCTAAGGTACATAGTTAAAATCAGTTGTATTTTCATTATCTCCCATCACATTTAGGCCGAAAATTTACCAACAGAAAATTGATGGCTTTGGGAAAGAACATAATCGGGTAAAATGAAGCATTTTTTGGGATCATCCATATTGGTCGAATTTTTTGGTCCGCCACATGTTGGATGTCATGAATATTGAGAATAACTATATTGATAATTTATTTCATATAGTTTTGGATACACTAGTAATGACCAATGATACTGTAAAGGCACCATTATATCATTCCCAAATTCGGAAGTGACCGGAACTTGAATTATTTTAAAATGTTAAGTCATAGAGGTTAATGAAGCTAGAAGCATCTTATACACTTTCCAAAGAGAGTCACTTATTATTTTGTTAGTGGATTACAGATTTGAGACTTCCATATGGTCGTGTTTCCAATTTGGGCAGATGTGTTAAGAATTGTTATATTACCTGATTAAAAAGTTATGATTGTCATGTTATAATGGAAAGAATTATGCCGAATGGATTTATAGGTTTGTTGAATTCTATGATTTGGGATTCGATAACAGAGATAGAATATTTTTTTGAGACATTAGTTCAGCGACAACAGACTACGATGCCCTAAGAAATCTGAAAGACTATGTTGCTATAAATATATGTAAACTGGCAGAAATCTTTCTGCCAGCTTTCTTTGACTCAATGGAACATCTGATATTACATTTTCCAAATAAAGCTAAATGTGGATTTCCCATACAATTTTGATGGATGTACCCTTTCAAGATATGCCTTCAAAATTGAAGAAAAAAGCACATAACAAAGCATCAGTTGAAGGCTCAAATGCTGAATCTTATATTCAAGAAGAAATTCCTTTTTTCTGATCTCATTATTTTTAATCCCAATATCCCTCAAAACATAATCACATGGGAAGAAATGAGAGGAATTTTAATGATGAAATGGATAATCAATTATTAGTTTTTAATCAGCTAAATCTTGGTTTTGGTGGAGTTTATGAACGATGGATTTAAGATGATGAACACCACAGATTACATAAATATGTTCTACTAAACGTTGAATAAATGACATAAATTGTTTTATGAGTGCTTATATCACTTATTCTATAATTTATGTTGCATTTTGTAAACTTATTTTATTCGTAGGTTATATGATAATCATATCAGGAAACAACTTCCACAAATTACAACAGCTTCTCTTGAAGAACAAAAAAAAATTCTCAATGGTTTCAATAACAGCTAACACAAATTATTGATGGTTTAATATCTATTCCGTTTATTATTTATCATATTGATAATTGTTTTACAAATTTTCAGGTTTCTCAACATGCTGATAACATTGATAAGCTACTGTGTATGTGAGTAACCCACCATCCAAAATGGTTAAATCTTATAATGCATATGTGGTGAATGGTTTTTGATTTCATAAATGTGCATGTGGGTTGTCAAAAAAACAATGAACATTGGAGTTTTCTTGAGAGGATCACATCATAGAGAAACTAAAGATGAATTTTATGGCATTATGAATGAAATTATTGAGCTTTTTTATATAGGACAGAATTACATAATAATTTTTAAATGTCAGTGGTTGCATACTGAGAGAGTCTTGGGTGTTCATCCGACTCCTGGAATCTTCGATATTAAATATAAAAGTCATCCTATAGTAGATAAACCATTTTTACTGGATCAATAGGCACATAAAATTTATTACGCAATGTATTGTGCTACTTCAAGAGACTTGAGTGATTGGTGGAGCATAATAAAAATGAAATCTCAAGAAAATCAGTTTACTCAAACTGAATGTGATTCTATTGAAGTGAAAGGAAGTTAGATTTTTCAAGAGACTGTTCAAAATCCATATTTTTCACAATGATACATGAATATCGATGGTGAAACTCTACAATTAAGGATCGATTAGGATGAAGATGTTAATGATGTTACAATTGAATTTGAAATGACAAGAGACGATGAAACTGAAACTCATATGGATATTGAAGATGCTGGTGAGGAAGATGAAGAAATTTACATAGACAGATATGGGGATGATGATGAAGATGGAAATTGACACAATTAAATGATGGTTATAATCAAAACAAATATATATCTATGTATAATAGTTATTTTCAACTATCTGTTTACAACAATTATTTTGTGTTTCAGATGGATCCTGATCTATTTCGCGAGTTTCAGGAGGTTGATCTACCTTTGGATGTGGGGTATTGTGGACCATCTGACCCTCAGCCTACTGAGAGTTTAGGGGGAACGCGGTGGGGGCGCGGTCTGGTGCGATTGATGACTCTTGAACCTATCCCCGAGCGATATCCACAACTTGGTTTCGATCCACACACACAGAGGTATGGTAACCTATATATTTTAGATATCTTTCATTAATTTATTTATATAAATATTAATTGTTTGATTATTTATTTACTTTTAATAGTTTTGCGCTTGTATGTATTGGACATGGGTGTGTTATCTTGCACAATTATTTTTCTCAGCCATGAATCACTAGGGAACATATTCCCATTGATGTTAGGCACAACGTGTTGGATCATTTTCTGGTACATAAATAAAGAATATTTATTTTGAAATTTATTTTATTAATAACATGATATTATAAATTATTTGTAGGGTTTACGGTATCCCATTGATGATATCATTTGGGACGCTATCCACATAGTATGGCAGGTTTCTATGCATGACCATTTCTGTCCGTTTTTTCAAAATTTGAGAAGAACAGCCATTAAGAAATAAGGAGTGATATAATTTGATGAGTTCTGTAGAGCCCACTGACTAGTGTACAGTTCATCTCATGTTTGGGATGGTTTATGTTTACATTGGTTGGGTGGTGGATTTCACAGTAGATGATCATTGGGATGGCAGAACTAGGGGAGACAAGAGGTGACACATCGAGCAGGTATCCATACAATTAGAATGCATAGAGAGACTCTGGTAAGTATATTTTTTAAATATTTTATATAACATTAAATATAAAAAGGCTATTTTATATTTCTGTATGCAGTCGAACATCCCGATATTATGGAGTTCGACGTTTATCAGAGTATGGACAATGATCAAGCCACTGGAGAGAATAGAGGTGATCACCAATGTCAGATGGTGTTTAGTATTATTTTTTTTCAGTTTGACAAATAAATTTATCTAATATTTTCACCATATTAATTTCAAATAGGAATTGAAGGAGTCATATGAGGTTGTGACCTCTTAGAAACAAGCTGAGAGTCAGGACGAGACGACTGATTAGACCAGTGTCGACCATTTTGATGAGGTGGCATAGATGCAGGCGACATAGTACACATTTGAGAAGGGATGAGTAGTGGGTATGGGATCTCATTTGACTCCTGGTACTTACTATGGTACTGCTGCGATGTTAGCGTCTAACTCGAGAGGTGCTTGACGAGAGCCATCAACTTTACCTCATAGTATTAAGACCAGTTGTGAACTCAGACTAAGCTTATAGAGAGTTTTGTAGAAGAAACATGAAGAGATGTGTCGGTGGCTGCAGCAGTAGCAACAAGAGGAGATGTGTCGATTGGAGGAGCAGCGGCATCAACAGCATCACAAGCAGATGAAGTACATGCACCGTCTGACTCGTAGTTTAGGGACAGAGTTTCCTCCACCATCTCGTCCACCACCACATCCTCCGGAAGACGACCGCACTAATGATTTGTTTTTATGTTAAAAACATTTGAATAATATGAACTGTTTACAGTTTCGGTCTTTTATATTGGTGCAAATATTGCATAATTTTTTTAATACTTTATTATTTATTATTACAATTATATTTTTTAATGTTTCTCTATTTTACTAATAATATTATTATTTTATGGTTTTTTATATTTTTTTTGTAAATATTGAGAATTTTAATAATTTTTATTTTTTTATTATTTTAATAATATTAATATAATTTTTTTATTAATCATAATTTTATTAAATATATTTTTTATGTATTATATTTTTTAATGCTTTCTTATTTTACTAATATTAATATTTTTTTATTTTTTTTATTTTAATAATAATAATATATTATTTTCATTAAAAATAATTTTATTATTATTTTCATAATGATTAGTATTTGCGACGGGACCTTTTGCGATGGGATATCATCACAAATAATATAAGTATAATTTTTTATTATTAGTATTTGCGACGGGATGACGGTTTGTCCCAAAATGATTATATATATATATAATGTATATAATCGGACAGTTATTTGCGATGGATAGGTTTCCCATCGCAAAAGGTTGATTGATATATATTGTATATAATCGGCTGATTATTTACTACATGAAACATTCTAGTAACAAAAAATAATATTTGCGATGAGCCCGTCCCAAAAAAATGTATTTTCAACGTCATTTTCTGCAACAGACTATTTGCGATAGGATCCCGTCGCAAATAGGTCGTCGCAAATATCTATAATTCAAGTAGTGTAACTATAAGGACCCAACCACAATGTATTAATTAAGTTAATAATTCATATTGATGTTCTATTTAGCTTTAGATCATTAGAGAATTAGGTTATAACTTATACATGACAAATTAAATATTACAGGTTGACACATTAACTCACTATCCATTATTTTCATAATAAAAAATCTCTTTAAAAAAAGAGACATGTTTAGTTCCATGATTTAACCAGTATGAATTTTCCATAATCCCATCCTTTACCATATTCATCATTACGTCTTATGAAAAACATTTCAAATCATCATATGAGCATAAAAAGATTGGTATGGGTTACAAAAAGAAGGAAAACAGTTTTGTTATCAAAATAATAATTAAACCATGAATACTTTATCATAAATAAATGCCTTTCATCTTTAAGAAGTATCAAAAACAATTCAATGAATATAAGATGATTGCTTACCCTTTTTGTAACCAAAGGATTACCATAAATCCCATAGAAAGAAACATATAACACATAAATTTAACTTTAGAGATAAAAATACTTAAATTGAATAATCATACAGTCAACGTCCACACATATCACTAAATGTAATATCCATATGACTGATTACATACCCAATACATTGGAGGTTATAACATAACGACCCATCCTTGGTTTGTCATAGAACCACCAGTTAGTGGGTTTATCATGTAACCACCTATCAAATTTCCAAGTGCCATTACATAATCATTACACATAAAAAATTCAAAATATCAACATTTCAATCAGAATAAATAATTTCAAAATACATAAATAGTAAATACAATTACAAAACTATTTTCAATGCCGAAAAATATAAAAAGGGTTTGTGGTTTTATATTAAATTTGAAAACATAAGACCTTTTTAAGGAACAAAATATGAAATAATGTCCAAGGTGGTGGAAAGGTCGTTGTCACTGCATACATTAAAAACAAAACTTTTTTCATTTATTAAAGTGATACATAGAAAAAAAATTCCCTTTGAATGAATATAAATTTCAAATGGGTCTATTATACACCATCAAAAAAAAGGAGGTGTATATTATCAAAACATGCCTCAACAAAAGGAGATTGAGATGAAGTCTCTTACCTTGAGTTTGAATCGTGATTTATTTTCCTTTTTATTCTAGAATAATAAAAATAATTTAATTTCTACTTTCTTCCGAACCTTATTCAAGATTATTATTCCTCTTATATCACTTATTACTATAATGACCCACCCTTAAAACATTACTTAATCTATAATTTTACACAAGACCATACATTAATACACAATATGGATCTTTTTTGGTTTAGGGTTTTTAAGAATTAATATATCATATATACATGTCATTACACATTCATACAAGAGGATACTACTAAAACAGTATCAATTCTTACAAAATATAAAACAGTACAACTTCAAACATGATTTCTCTAACAACACTCCATATCAAACATCATGAATCCATTATTTCTCTAATACATCCTTATATCTTGTGGAAATTTTTTTTAAAACATGGGTTGAGTATAAAATGCAGTAAGGGATATAAAGAAGGAATGTTTTAGTCAATTGATTACATAAAAACCAATAAAACAAAAAATCATAAAAACTCAAATGAATAGAACATCATGTAGTTTCCTTGGGACATATTTACATTATAACACTTACATTCAAACTTACACATGGAAAAACATTTCATTCAACATCCATATTCGTAGTACCCAATGTATTGGAGAGCTGTAATGGGGATCACACATCATATCTTGAGCAATAATGGGCTCAATAGAACATATCTTGAGCTATAATGGGATGAACCCAACATATCGTGAGATATAATGGGATAAAACCACCATATATTGAACTATATTGGTCTCAAAAAACATTAATAATTTCCAAGTAACATGTCATGGTAATTAGGTATGTTAAAATAAGAAAAACCCACTCATTCCTTAAAAATGATAATTTTGAAATTTATTAAAGTTTGTTTTAAAAGATTTTTAAATTGAAAATACATTAAAATATAATTAGAGTGAGAATTAATATAAGGGAATGAATATGCATATACATTGATGATACACATAGTTCAACATAATATATACAAAAATTCATCACCCAAATAATCATAATAAAATATAATGAATAAATTAAATGGTTAACCTAGAGAGTGGAAATTGGGTTGGGAATTCAATTACCTCAGGTTATTCATACCTAAAATGTTTTTAGAACTCCTGTATAATTGTTAAAAGTTAATTAATAATATCTTATAGAAACATATTCTTGTTTATAACACCGTATATGATCATTTCATGAAAATATTTCACCATTTAATTATTAGTATTATGCCCTTTACATTGTTTTGGGTGCTTTCTTTACATGTTTTCCATGATCGTTTCATGATGGATTCACTTGTCGATTGGAAGTAAAACTCTAGAATTGGAATGGAAGATTAGTTATATATTTAAGAAACTAGAAATTATTCCACTTATCATTTTTAATTCTGAAATGAGAATGATTCACAATTTAAAACATTAATGATGTTCGTTTAGATCATTTTTGTGGTTCTTCAATAACCAAGATCTCATTTTGTTTTATAAATTAAAACCATTTATAAAAAATAATTCCAATACCATTGATGATAAATAATAATGATATTATAACCTGGTAAAAAAAATCATTCATGACCATACATGAAAGAATTTATGCAAATTGAAACTAATCATCCATGATGTCGGTAATTCAACACATCATAGAAAATGATTTTAATTCCTCGAATAAGTGGGGGAGGAGAGGAATAATGATGATTAATTTTCCATGAACATGAGAACATTTAGAATACACATGATTATTAAGAATTCATTCCTCTTGGATAAGAGGATGTGTGTAAAGAAGAAGAAAAGATATAAACTCAAAATAAAATAAAAATTGAGAAATCTCTCATGAAAATTCTGCAGCCTAACAATGTAAATTAAAATTTCATAAAATAGTTTGATTAGAGAAAGGAAATATCTCATCACCCTTAAATAAAATGGGAAATAATGGGGATATGTAATGACATATCCCAACCTAATCCAATGAAAAATAAAAATAATAACATAAAATTAACGAAAGGAAAGAAAACAAAAGAGGAGGTTTACCTCATGATCTATTCTCATTAAGATCCTTCTTAAGACCTTTGGTATTGGACTTTTGGTGAGACCAACAGATCTAGAACGTGGGGAAGGGCCTTGGGACGTGTTTTGGGTGTAAAATAAGTAAGGATCAAGAATTGAGAGGTGTGGAAGGAAGTGGAAAATGACGGTGGAATTTATAGTGCAGGAGAGAAGGTATTTAACATTATCTTAATTGTTATTATAATATTGTTTCTCAATAATATAAATAGTCAAAAATCTAGTGACCCCAAATAGTAATAATGAAATGTGAGTTCGAAAAAGGTGTCCTTACATCACTTATTATGTCATTTATTGTGTATTTTACTCATAATTTGATTATAGGGTATTTTACCGTATTTCAGGATTCAAAAAAAATTCATGAATTTCATAAAAATCCCAAAAATTCACCCATGCCATTTTTCAACATGTTGAATTAAAAAATTATGTCCTTTTTTTATAATATTTTTCAATATATCATTAATTTAATTATTAAATAAAATCATACTTAATTAAAAAATAACAATTTTAATTTTATAACTACATTTAATTCACATTGAAAAATTAACCAAGATTTTTTTATATTAACGCATTATGAAAATAAAATAATAATAACATTTAATATTCCTTATATTCATATTACGATTCTTATTACTATTCATATGGGTATGTTACAATTCACCAAAAAAAAATTTCATCAGACTCCGAATAACTTACTGAACACAATTGTAGATTATTGTTTTTAGAAATTCAAAACATAGAAGTAGTAAATTTATTTTTCAAGGATAGTTATAAATGTAAAAATAAAACAAACATTCTTTCATTCCAATTTATTTTTAGAAAACCTTGGGGTGTTATATTGTCCACACCTTCTATGAATTGCATCCTCACCATTTTATTAACTTATTAAACAAGTGAGGGTATTGATCCCTCATGAATTTTCAAACTCCCTTGTTTCTTCTTCAACCATGTGGTTTCTCCATAAAACCTTTTCTTAGAGGATTACCTTATTCTGCAGTAAATATTCCCTTTGATCAAAAATCTGAACTGGTTCCTCTTCATATGAAAGGTTCTGTTCTTTCTAAACTGGTTCCATGCTCAGGCATGTGATGAATCTGGCACGTACTTTCTCAACATTGAAACATGAAAAACATTGTGTACATGAGGCAAACATGGAGAAAAAGAATGTGAATTTTCCACTGGTACAACATTCAGTATGATTTCAAAAGGACTGATAAACTCCAAACATAACTTCCCTTTCCTTTAGAAATGCATCAAAATTTTCCAAGGACTGAGTTTGAGGGTATAATACTCAACTACTTCGAAAGAGAAGTCTTTCCTTCTATTGACTGTATAACATTTTGACTTGATCTGATCTGTCCTCATGTGTTGCCAGATCAGCTTCACTTTCTCAGCCACTTCCTCTACTAATTTAACCGCATCATCTTTCTTTCATTGACATCATCCCAAAACGGTGGATTCCGACACCACTTCCCATACTATTCCTCAAAAGTTTCCATATGTATACTGGAATGAAAACTTTTATTATAAGAAAACTCATCTAAAGAAATACGATGATATCAACTTCCCTGGTAGTCCATTAAATAAGAACAAAGCATATCCTCCATGGTCTGAATCATTTTTTCTAACTTCCCATCTGATTGAGGTTGAAAAGATGTAATAAAATATAGTTCTATGATAAAATACTTTTCAAGGCCCTTAAAAAATATAGAAGTGAACCTGGGATAAATGTTAGATATAATTGAAAGAGGAACTCCACGTTACTAGAATATCTATTTGAGGTATTGTTAACAATTCTAATCAAACGACATTGTATCTTGAATATAAAGGAAATGTGAAGATTTTTTTATCCGATCAACAATAACCCAAAGAGAATTATTACCTTGAGAAGTATTAGGTAGCCCCCCCAGAATGTCCATGGATATATTCTCACACATCCACTCTGGGACTGGTAAAGGTTAAAGCATTCCCATTAGTAACTTCCGCTCTTCTTTAACATGTTCACATGTCAAACATATCACATTATATTCTACAATATCTCTTTTCATTTCATCCCACCAGTAATACTCCCGAATGTCTTTGTACACCTTATTACCACCATGATGTACTAAAAATAGAGAACTATGATCTTCACACAACAACTCTTTCTTCAACTGTGAATCATAAGGCACACACATACTTTTTACAAATCATAAAATACAATCTTCATCAAGGTTAACTTCTGGAAACATACCCATTTCGATAAATTATAGCTTTTTTTATAGCTCATGGACTTCCTTTTGTGCTCGCATAATTTTGTCTAATAGCAATGACTGCACTGAAACCGGAAACAAAACAGATGTATTCCATGTACCAACAACTTCTAAGCCAAGATTCCTTAAATCATTAATCAAGGTATCATTTTCCAAACATAACATAGTTAATGATGCATGATGTTTTCAACTCAAGTCGTCCACCACATTGTTTGATTTTCCCGGTTGGCAACTGATCGTGCAATCATAATCCTTTATCAGTTCATGACATCTTCTCTTCCTTGTGTTTTATTTTAATCTGAGTGAATATATACTTTATAGTTTTTTGGTCAATACATATTTGAAAATTGGATTCATATAAATTATGCCTCCAAACATTCCAATAAAAAACCACAGTTACTAATTAAAAGTCATGTGTGGGATAATTTAACTCATGGAGTTTTGGTTGTCTTGAAGAATAAGCAATTACCTAATCATTCTTCATCAAAATAAAAACAATTCCCTTCAAAGAAGTATCATTGTAGATGAAAAACTCACCATTTTGGGAAGTGAAGGACAAAAATAGAGCATTCAAAAATCTCTTCATTAATTCCTCAAAAGAAATATCACATTCTTCTACCCAAATAAATTTAACCCTTTTTCTTATTAACTTATTAAGCAGGCTAGATAACTGTGACATTTTTTTACAAACTCTCAATAATAACATATTAATCCATGAAAACGATGAACATCTATAACATTTATATATTTTGGCCATTCATAATCCACTTTTGTTTTTGCAGGATCAACCATTATTCTATTAATATTTACAATGATCCCATGAAAAGAAATTTGTTGCAACCAAAAATCACACATGCTGAATTTTCCATATAATTTATTTTCTTTTACGGTTTGAAAAAAAAAACCCTTTATGTTTTTCATGATCCTCTATACTTCTTGAATATACCAGAATTTCATCAAAAAAAACAACCACAATCTTATCCAAGAACTCATGAAATATTTTATTCATAAGATCCAGGAATACATCAGGTGCATTAGTAAACCCAAAAGGATTAACTAATAATTTATAATGAACATATCTAGTATGAAACATAGTCTTTAGGATGTCTTCATCCCATACATTCAAATGATGGTACCCCAGCCTCATGTTAACCTTCAAAAAATACAGTGCTCCCATGATCTGATCAATCAAATCATCGATATGTGTCAAAGGATTTTATTTTAATATTAATGTCATTAAAGGCTCTATAATAGATAAATAGTCTCATTGACCCGTCTTTATTCTTAACAAAAAATATATCTATTCCCCATAGTGAAGTACTAGGCAGGACGAATCATTTTTCTAGTAATTATTGCAACATATTTTTTATCTCTAATCATTCCATTTGGCCCATTTGATAAGATGGTTTCGTAATTGGATTAGCATTAAGAATTAAGTGAATAGAAAACTCAACCTCTTGATTAGGAATAATAGTAGGAAAATCATCAGGAAAAACATCCAAGTATTCATTTACCACTAGTACATCATTAATTTGGATGATTCCCATATCATCAAAAATATGAGATATATAACATTCATTTCCATCCATTGTCAATTTTTTAGAATCCTAAAATGTAATTAATGGTATGGGTTCATTCTCATTCACAAACTGAAATTATTTCTAGAAAGTGACTTCTTTTTCTCTTCAATCTATCTTATCGTGATAAAAACAAATCCATTCCATACCCATAATGACATCAAACTATACATGAGGTAAAACATCAAGGTTTATTGGAAAAATATTTCCATAGAAAAGGATATTAAGATTATTATAATTTCTTTTTTCCACAATATTTCCTTCAGGTGTTTTTACCATGAGATTTGGTTTCATTTAATGAGGTTGAATTCCTAATTATTCAGAAATTTTTTCAGATATTAAGGAATTTGTAGAACCCAAAAGAACCTTTTTTAAATCCATAAAAACAATAAATGTACCCAAAACCACCTCATTTTTTTGATCAACATCTACTGGAGTGGTTGAGAATTCCAAACCCTTCTACTTCCAATCTTATTGACTCCCTTCTGGAGTAACTACCTTTGGAAAAAAAATATAAAAATGACTCAATTATTTACAGATAAATAATCTCACCATTGGATTCTCATTAGTTTCTATATAATTTTATATGCAATCATGATAAATGTGTCCAAACATCCCATATTTGTATCATTTCCTAGAATTTACAAGACATTCCCCAGGATTCCTTTTACCACACTTTTCACAAGAAGGGAAATTCATTTTCTAACCTATAGACTTCATTTATGAGTTATTCTACACTTCTTTCCAATGTGACCACTTTTTATTCTTGTCATCATGATGTACATAAGTGTCACAAAACACCATCTCAACGTTTTCAGCACAACGAACAAGCTTCTCATAGATTTTAAAATCTCTTGAGGCCAAAGCTCTTCGCAAAAACAGTTTCAGTCTAGAGTGAAATCTTTTAATTTTACATTCAAATGCCCATGTAAAATCTATTATAGACCTGGATATCCTTTTAAAATTGGCATCATATTCTTCCATAGAATCATTACCCTTTCTGCTTCAGTTCCATGAATTGTTTCTCTAATCTGAGTTGAACAGTTTTGGGAAAATATTTTTCCAGAAAAGGTCTCTTAAAATCAGCACATTCTAGACTATCAATATCATATCTTTCTATTGAATTCTTAACTAGTGACCACCTTTGATCAGATTCACCTTCCAAATGATAAATTAATATAATTAATATTTAACATTCCAAACATCCCTTGACATCAAATATCATTTCCACTGAATGCTGGAGGATGTTCCCTTATCAAATACTCCACAAAATACATGTTTTTTCATGGTTGATCATGTTCCTATCTAGCATGGATACCACCCATTTTTATTTCTTGATTCAACTTATCCATATCTATCTAAATGTGCTCGGTTCCAATTCCCACCATTTCAGGCTACAGATTCAGAATGAAATCAACCACTTCGTGCCTTCCAACTTCAGCTTCCCTATTTTTTTGTGGGAAAATATTTTGAAAAAAATATATTAGAGGAAGTAACATGTAAATATTTAAATTCTATATCATTTCAAATTTACCATAGAGTAAAAAAACAATCATTGTAAAATACTAACATCATCTTAACCCAAACATTTATCTAAACCATCATTTGATACTAACTATAACAACCCGACCTTAAAACATTACTTAATCATGAATTTTACAAGTGACCATAAATTAACACACATTGAGGATATTTTGGGTTTATCAATTTAAATAATTATGATATCATACATACATGTCATACCACTTTCATACAATAGGATACTATTAAAATAGTATCCATTTTTTCAAAATATAATACATTATAACATAAAACAAGATTTCTTTAATAGCATTGCGTATCAAACATCATGAATCAATTATTTCTCTTACACATTCGTATATTCAGTGGAAAACATTTTTAAGACATGGGATGAGTATAAAACTCAGTACGGGATTTAAATAAAGAATGAATTAGTCAAGTGATAACCTAAAATCCAATAAAACCCATAATAAAAAAACTCAGATGCTTAGAAATATCTTGTAGTTTCCTTGGGGAAAATTTACGAAATCACCCTTACATTCACTCTTACACATGTAATAACCTTTTGGTAAATGTCCATCTATATATTACCCAATGCATTAAAGATCTACAATGGGGATCACCCATTCTATCTTCAGCTATAATTGGCTCAACCCAATATATCTTGAGCTATAATGGTATCCACTATACATTTATTGAGAAATAATTTTCTGAAATCATCATAAATAATGTCCAAGAAACATGTCATGTTAATAATGTAAATCTAAATCAGAAGAAACAACTCATGCATTAAAAACAATCCTTTTGAAATTTATAAAAGAGAGTTTTAAAAGGATTTTAAAAATAAAATCCCACAAAATATAATCAGAGTGAGAATTAATAGAATGGAATAGATATGTGTATACACTGTAAATAAAAATATTTCATCCAATTGTATACCAAAATTCATCACACCAATAATATTAATACCATATAATGAATAAATAATCAGGCTAACCCAAAGAATAGAAATCAGGTTCTGAATTTTCATACCTCAGGTTATTCTTACAAAAAATGTGTTTAAAACGCATGTAAAATTATTAAAAGAGTTTATATAATATCTTAAAGAAACATATTCAAATTTATATCAACTTATATGATTATTTCATAACATCATTTCATTCTTTATATTGGTCTTTTTTCCTTCCATTGTCATGGGTGCTTTCTTTACATGTTTTCCATGATCGGTTCATGATAGATTATCTTGTCGATTGGATGTGAATATCTAGAATTGGAATGGAATGGTTGTAAAATATTTTAAAAACCCTAAATTATTCCATTCATTATTTTGAATTCTTAAATTTCTATGATTCATAATTTAAAATATTAATGATGTTCATTTAGATCATTTTAGTGGTTCTTTGATAACAACGACCTCATTTTTTATTATAAATTAAAAACATTTTTACAAAAAAATTACAGAACCATGGATGAGACATAATTCATATATTATAATCTAATTTATCTATAAAAATTGTTTTATGACTAGACATGAAATAATTCAAAAAAATTGAAATCACATCGTTTATGATGTCGGTAATTTGACCCACCATAGACAATGATTTTAACTCCTTGAATAAGTGGGGGAGGAGAAGAAGATTGATGATGAATTTTCATTGAACATGAAAAAATCCAGAATATAAATGAGTTTGGATCATTCATCTTTATTGGATAAGATGATGTGAGGAAAGATGAAGAAAAAAATGAACTCAAAATAAAAGAAAAATTTACAAATCTCTCACTAAAATTTGGCAGCCTAAGAGCGTCACATAAAATTTCATAAAATAGTTTGATGATAGAGGGGTTATATCTCATAAATCATACTTTATATGGGAAGTACGTGAGACATGGAATGATAGATCCCAAAATAATCCAAATAAAATTAAAAATAATAACATACTATGAAAGAAAGGAATAAAAAGAAAAGAGGATGTTTGAATTTTGATTTCTTCTCTCTGGGATCCTTCTTTAGGCCCTTGGTTTTGGCCTTTTGGAGATAACAATAGCTCTAAGACGTGGGGAAGGGCCTAGGGAGGAGTTTCTGGTAGAATATAGGTTATTATCAAGGCTTTAGAGGTGTGGAGGGAAGAGGGGAATGAGGATGGAATTTATAGTGGAAGAGAGGAGGTATTTAACATTATTTTAATCATTATTATAATTTTTTTTTCAAGATGATGAATAGTCTAAATTAATGTGACCCAAAATATAAATAATTGCATGTGAGTTCTAACCATGTATCCTTACTTCACTTATGATGTCATAAATTGTTTATTTTATTTATAATTTGAATATACGGTATTTTACCGTATTTCACAATTCATCAAAAATTCAAGAATCTCAGAATAATCCCAAAAATTCACTCTTACAAATTTTCAATGTGTATAATTTAAAAATGAAACTCAATTTTTTAAAATAATTTTATAAATAAAATTAAAATAATTTTTAAATAAATTCATACTTAATTAAAAAATAACAATTTTAAATCTTTAAATTCTTTTATATCACATTAAAAAATTAATCAAGATTTCATTGTCTTAAATCCTTATGAAAATAAAATAATAAAAATTTTAATATTCATTAGTGTCATATTAATATTAATAAGGGTATGTTACTATTCAGTAAAAAACATGGTGGTTCCATCAGACTCCAAATAATATACTGAACACATTTGTAGATGATCATTTTTCAAAATTCAAAACAAAGATGCAGTAAAATTTTGTTTCAAAGAAAAGTTATAAATTTCTACATAAAAAACATTTAGGCAATTAAATTTATTTTTATAAAACCTTGGGGTGTTAAATTTACTTTCATATAAAAATAATATAATTATTCATGTTCATATTGGTCGTTTTGTCGATGCTCGGTACTTGAGTCAAAAATGAACTTTTTGTAATTAAAAATTGTACATGTGGTCAAAAATACATTTTATACAGAATTATATTCATGATTTAGATGTCATATATATAATATTTATCCAGTATATATTTATTTTAAATAGTCCATGGAATTTGGATATAAAAAATGAAGTGCACTGTTTATTGAGACGGTAAGCTTTAAGTACACATGAATGCTACATTCATTTTTTTCATATTTAAAGGAATGAAAACTAAATGATACATTGGAATATTATAACTCTAGTATAATATCTATCTTATGAACTTTACATATATTCAATAGTTTTATTCTTTATACTCTCCTCATATAGCATGAATGAGCCACATCACTTGGAGGGTGTGGTAGTCTGCACTTTCTCAAATGAAATTTTCGTATTTATACAACATGAAATGCATAAAGGTATGTTATAAATCATAATTAACGAAGCATGTAGATAAAATAAATACCATATATATCATAAATAAATGTACTTCCATAATAATGGTAACCATAAGAGTTTTTTTGAGTATCCAAGGGGGCTTAAGAGAAGTGAGTAAGGGTTATAGGTGGTAACCATTTATAAGAGGGAGAAGGGGGACTTTAGGAATGTTTGAATGTATTAATTTATAATTTATTTATTTTAGAATTATAATAACAAAAAATGATATATTTTAAAAATTAGATGTGTATGGGTCTAAATCCCTTAATGCAATGAGTTTTAGACAAGTTTAGTTCATAACATTAACCTTATCATTTAGCTTTAACCCTTAGTTAAATAAATTAACTCCTAGTGTGTCTTCCTTTATTTTAATAATATATGGTTACTATAGTTAATATAAAATTCTGAGAGACTCAAAAATTGATCATTAATGAGATTTTTAACATCAATTATGTGATTTGTCTAAATATTATTTTTTAGGACTATTATATGATTTAATAAAATAGTATTTGTTTTAAAACCTCATTTCTGTCAATTTATAGACTATTTATATCGTGAAATTTAAAAAATCGCTAACAAAAGGATTCATTCAAAAAAACATCATGGATTAAATGATAACAAGTAATAATCATTCATAAAAATTTCAGGATTTCATAAAAATTTCCAAAATAAATTTATTTTAATTTTTAAAGTCTCAAATATTGAAAACATTTATTAATAAGGTAATCACTACATTATTATTGTGTCACAAATAAATTTATCTATATGATGCCTAAAAATTATATATAAAAAAACCATGATGTAGGAAATCTTGTTATCTTTCTAACTATTATTTATAATCCAAATGATAACTTATATAACCCCATATAAAAATTGTTTTATTAAAAGATATGTGTTTAGCTTATATTTTCCTTAACATTAAATTTAAAGTAATTAAATGTACTTTTCTCACATTAGTTGCTCCATAGTATCCTATAAAAGTCCCATGATTTCAATGTTCATACCCATCTCAAACAATATGGGTAGTAAATGTGGTATAGTAATTCAATATTATTATAATATTATTTTTTACCATTATTTACAATATTTATCCTTTAACCATAGTAAATAAAATATTTTTTGAAGTAACTATTGATAATGTCTAAATATAAAAGATACATATTTACAAAATTTGGACCTCCTATTTCAAAATATAGAATCCATTTTTCCAAATTCGAAATATATATGTTTTATAAATTAATTTAAAATTAATTCTCGTTGTCAAAACCAAAAGCGTGTTTTTTAGAAATAATAACTATCAAAAGATTGACATGTGTTTATGTCTAATTAAAAATTGAAATTAATTCCAATGACCAAAATATTATTTAAGAATAAAAATATTATCCAATTACACTTTGAAACCAATTAAAAGAACAATCTAACTATATAAATAAATTAGATTAAAGTATAATTTTGACTTAAAATGCAGCATTCTTTACTATTCATAAAAAATGAACTTTATTAGAAAAATGCCAACAAAATTACCCAAATTAAAATTTTATGTTCCTTTTCAAATGAAGATGTTTATTTTTTCAAATAAAACATATAATCATTTCAATAAATATATTTATAAAAGGCTTCACCGTCAAAAGGTGGTAAAACTATGTTTTTAGAAATATACATCTTTTATTTGAAAAAATGAATTTAATCATATATATATATATATCATATACATTGAATGTAAAATAGTAAATTTAATATATATATATATATTATATTTTTCATTAAATAAAAATCCATAAATACTGATATGAAAAAATAATTATTCTCTATAAAATATGTTTTCATAAAAACACATCTATTATATTAAATGGGTTTTTATTCCCATTTATAATAAATTTGGTAATCAATTAATCATTATTTTAACATGTTGAAACCATATTTAAAAATTCAGTTCATACTATTATTTCCCATCATTCTATCAGAGATATTTTAACTACCATAATGATAATATTATTGTATTAATTTTTAGTATAAATCAATGTTGTTTGCAATGTAATATTTTCAAAGAAGCTTGTTGTTTCGTGTCAAGTATGATATCAGAAAAAGTGTCCCCTTTAACATAAAATTTAATTCTTATTCACAAGTATTAAATGAAATAAAAATAAATTATTCTAAAAATACCTGGGTCGTTACATCCTTCCCCCTTTTGGAAATCGTGTCCTCACAATATTAAAATTTGGCTCTGAAACTTCATTGAAAGTCCCACATCGGAAAAAGGGTCCATAAAACTATCAATTTAAAATAAATAACGTGAAGTACAACAGTAAACTGAGATAAGCCATACTAGGATCCCATATAAAAAACAAGGATATAGTAGAGAAACTAACCATCATGTTCTAATAGTGATTGATAGAAAACATGACCAGGAAAAAGTTAACAACCAAAAAACCACAAAATTGTGATATGTTAAATAGACATTGATTCCTCAGTAGGAAATGTAATCATAAAATATTTACTATTTTTTGTTAACTTTTATAATGTTGTATAATTTATTTATGATTTTAAAAAAGAACATAAGAAATATACTTAATTTTTATTTAGAGTTTCATGCTGTTTAAATTTCTACCAAAAAATCATCTTTTCTCTAATCAATGAGTATTCAATATGACTTGGTCAAACCTGAAGCACTCAAATAAACTTCTCGATAATAACATGATCCAAAAAAGTTGAACCATATATTTCCCCTACCGTAAGTCATTAACCAAAACCAAAATTGTTATTAAAAGATCAGATAATCCCTAAAAAGTATAACATTTAAAAAAATAAATACTACTCTAAATCTCTAAAATTGAACAAATAATACCCACTGATAAAAGAAGTCCATTAAATATTCAATTACCTTTAAAATTATTCAAAATAATCCTAACTAATATTGAAACCCAAAACTCAAAAGAATTTAATCACATCGTCTTCCCCAAAAATCAAAACATTTATCTCTAAATAACATCGGCTACTCATAATGTCTCATACTGAAAAGTATTTAACCTATTTATATATTCACAATGATAGGTCAATCATTTCCATAAATAACCCAGATCACCATATTTCCACAATAAAAACATAGGTTCTTCAAAAATAAAATTTCAACAATTATCCACAAATGAAATCACATGGTATTCTATTTTCCTTAAACATATAGTCTTCCCAAAAAAGAGAACATCTTCCAAAAAAAAATTTATCACTTAATAACCAAATCATATTAACATACTAAAGTTATCCATTTGATAAAACATATCTTTCAACAATCAACTTATTCTTGATCCATAAAATCATTTAACTAAAAATAATAAGTCATAATAAAGATATATTTCATGTAGTCTAGTGGTAGGTGAATAAATCCCTATCACACTTTGGTTGTGGGTTTGATTCCCGATGCTTTTCTCGACACGATGGTTTTTCACATGGTCTGTTTGTTTTCATTTTTCAAAATCTATATAATTTTATAACATTCCAAAAGATGAGATAGGTTCCTCAAAAAAACCATAACTTATTTTAACCACAAATGTTATCTCACACCTCAAATTTACATCCCAACTCACAATGACCTCAATATCTCAATTCATGAAGTCTTTTATATATTTATAGAATTTTACCTCCATATGATAAAATAGCAATATTCCCAAAGAAAGAAAATCATACCTTGATCATGGTGTTCACTTGGTTTCTTCGTCATCTTGATCATGTAGATAGATTGTCTATGCATTTTAATAATGATTTATAGATCCTTCAAAATCATTTACTTCTTTTATCCAAATACACCTCGTACACCTTGGGTCATATGGGTGTTAACAAAAAAATAGTATCGGAAAATAATCATGTCTGACATATAATTTTAAGACATCAGATCAAAATTTCTTTTTTTATAATAGTGAGACTGAGTTTTAGTTGAAACTTTCAATCAATGATCCTTGTAAAATACCATAAGTATATGCTGAAAGAATATAATTTAAAATAAAATATAAATAGTTCGCATAAGGGTGTCCTTCTTCAACACCTTTTTCAATATAATAATATGATTCAAAATCTTGTGAAATGATAAAAAAATTTAAAATGCCTTGAAAATATTTAACCTTCTTGAAAATAATAGAATATTGAGAAAATATGAATTTATTAAATACAACCCAAGATCCATGATGGTATTGTGGTATATTGGTGGTTTTTGATATATCAAAAAATTTATTACAACTGAGTTATATGTTAGAAAATGATTCAGAGTTGTCTATACATGACATTGAAATAATTATTTAAAACAAGTCATCAGGAATAGATATGAATTTCATTTGAGACACTCCTCTTTAGATTTTTACCAGACATTCCTATATCTGAACAAGTTATAAAGTAAGTATTTAACATAAAGAGTCGAAAAAGATACTAACCATGTGTCCAAAAAAACTCATAATCCCTAAGGTTGTCTAAACCGACCATTGATACCAACTGTAAGGCCCCAGCCTTACACCATACGTAATCATTAATTAATTTAATAATTCAAATGGAGGATCATTTAAGGTTTAGTGCATTATATAATTAGGTCATAAAATATACATACCAACATGAATATTACATGTAGACAATTCTATCACTATCCATTATTTTAATAATACAACAACTATTTAAAAAAGTTACATGTTTAGTTCCAAAATTTAAACAGCATGACTTTTCCTTGATCTCATCCTTGACCATATTCATCTTTAAGACCTATGAAAAACATTTCAAAACTTGGGATGAACATTAAAATTATAGAAAAGGTTACATAAAGAAGCAAAACAGATTGTTTTTCAAAACAACATGTAAACCATGAATACTTTATCATAAAATAATTCCTTTCACCCTTATGAAGTAGTAAAAAAAATTAATGAATACAAGCACATTTCTCACAATTTTTGTGACCAATGGATTACCATAAATCCCATATAAATCAACATGTAACATATAAAGGTAACGTTGGAAAAACAAATTCAAAAATGTAATAATAATACGGTATAATTCCTCACACACAACTAAATGGAATAGCCATACGGGCGACTTCTATACCCAATCCATTAGAGGTTATAACATAACCACCCATCCTTGGATTATCATGGAACCACCCATACTTTGGTTTATCATGTTACCACCCATCAAATGTCTAGGTACCATTATATGATCATCACACATAAAATATTGAAAATATCAACTTTTCAATCATAAAATTTCATTTTAAATCAAAAGAAATAATTTCAAGATATTCAAATAGTATATAAACATTTAAAACCATTTTCAATTCTAAATTATGTAAAAATCATATATGGTATTTATTTTCCATTTGAAAACATATCACCTTGTCAAGGAAGCCAAATATCAAATAATGCTTGTAGTGGTAGAAAGGTCATTGTCGCCCCATATTTTAAAAACACTAATTTTTTTATTTAGTAAAACAATTCGTAGAAAAAAGATCCCCTTTGAATGATTGTAAAATTAAAATGGTTCTATTATACACCTATTAAATGTAGGAGGTGTTCATTATCAAAATAAGCCTTGATGAAAGGAGATTGAGACAATGTCCCTTACCTTGAGTCTAAATCATCATGTATGTTCCATTATCATCCGGAAAAATAAGATTATATTAATTTATACATGTATAATAGCTTTTTTCATGTTTATTATTTTTTTATATCACTTATTACCCTTTTATAACAATCACATAATTATTCATGTTCATATCAGTTGTTTTGTCGATTCTTTATACTTGAGTCCAAAACTGAACTTGTTAAAATAAAAAATTTCCCATGTGATCTAAAGTACATTAACACCATAATTATATTCATGATTTAGATATCATATATGTCACATATATCTAGTATATATGTACTTATAATAGTCCATATCATTTGGACATAATAAATGAAATTCCACGTTCATAGAGATGATAAGTCATACGTACGCATGAACACTACTTTTATTTCATTTTAATAATTTCAAAAATAAAAACTAAATAATAAATTGGTATATTATTACTCAAGTATAGTATCTATGTAATTTATGTTACATATGATCATTAATTCCATTTTTTACGCATTCTATTTATAGCATGAATGAGTTATATCACATTTATGGGCGGTAATCCGCACTTCCACAAATGAAATTATCGTATTTATACAATATGAAAAGAATAACGGTATATTCATAATGAGAATTAAATAATAATAGATATAAATGAGATATCATATATATCTTATATAATTACAGTTCCATCATAAGGGCCACAATAAGAGGTTGTATGGGAAGATGGATCAATCATTGTTTTGTGAGGTAGTAGTTCGCCCACCACAAAAATAATTTTTTCTATACCCATTAGATGGATGTGTGTGTATGTTTATTTAGAATAGTACTCATAATAAAAAAATATTATTTTAAATGTACATGGGTTTTTATGAAATAATTTAATAAATACAGTTTAGTTGTTTGGAGAAGGAAAATAAATGAAAGAATCTTGAGAGAAGACGTTACCTCTAATTGGGTACCTCCTTTTGATTTAAGCCAAAAGGCCATATTTAATTGTAATATTTCCAATAAAAGTATTTTAAGAGGAATATAATTATGTTAAAATATTATTTGGGAAGATTTTGGATGAGCCAAGGGGTCTTGAAATGTGTGATTAAGGGTTAGAGGTGGTGTCCTTTTATAAGAGGGAGGACAGGCACATTAGGAATGATTGAAATTATTATTTTATTATTAATTGATTTTCAAATTATAATAACACCAATGTGAAATATTTCAACGATAACATGAGTATGGGTCTAATTTATCTAATAAATAGGGTTTTAGTCATGTTTAGGTTATAACATTAACTATATCTTTTAGCATTAACCCTTAGTTAAATAAAATAACTCTTACCATATCTTCTTTTATTTTCATAATATATGGTTACTATAGTTACTATAAAATTCCAAGAGACCCAAAAATGGATCCTTAATGACATTTTTAACATTATATAAGTCAGTTGGACAATATTATATTTTTAGAACTATTATATCATATAATAAAATAGTATTTGTTTTAAAAACTCATTTCTATCAATTTATATACTCT
Organism: Viscum album; assembly: GCA_963277665.1. Classification (NCBI taxonomy): domain Eukaryota; kingdom Viridiplantae; phylum Streptophyta; class Magnoliopsida; order Santalales; family Viscaceae; genus Viscum; species Viscum album. The sequence goes on from OY728152.1 coordinate 1,431,557,522, forward strand.
TCTTATGTGGAATTTTAAAAAATCCATAAAAAATGATTATTTAGAAAAAAAATCATTAATTAAAAAACAAAAATTAATAATCAACGATAAAGTTCTGGGATGTAATAAAAAGATTAAAAATAAATTTATTTTAATTTTTATAATCTCATTTATTTAAAACATTAATTAATAATTTAATCACTATAACATCATTGTGACATAAATATATTTATTTATGTGATGTCTGAAAATTACAAGTAAAATACCATAATGTAAGAAAACGTTTTTAATTTTTAATGACAATTTATAATTGAAATTATAACTTATATAACCCATATAAATATTGTTTTAGTAAAAGATACATGGTTAGAATATATTTTCATTAATATTAAATTAAATGTAATTAAATTCCATTTTCACACTCAAGTGGCTCCATGGGGTCCTAAAATAGACTGAAGGATTTCCATGGTTGGATATATCATTTACAATAGAGTTGGTACATGTCTTAGGATAATATAATATTATTATAAAATTATTGTTTACCCTTATTTACATTATTTACCCTCTAACCATTATAAATAAAAATTTAATTGAAGTTACTATTATTAATGTGTAAAAATAAATGATTCCTATTTAAACAATATGAAAATAATTATTCCAAATATGGAATCCATTTTTAATAATAAAAAATACCAAATTTTTATAAATGAATTTAAAATTAATTCTTGTTGTCAAAACCAAAAAGTTCGTTTTTAAAAAATAATAACTATCAAAAGATTGACATGTGTTTATGTCTAATTATAAATTAAAATTACATTAAATAAAAAAATTGTATTAAATGGTAAAAATATTATCCAATTAAACTTTAAAACCACTTAAAAGTACAATATAATTATATAAGAAATCATATGAAAAGATAATTTTGATTTAAAATGCAGTATTTTTCATTATTCATTAAAAATGATCTTTATGAAAAAAATAAAAAAAAATTTACCCAAAGTAAATTTTGATGTCATGACTCTAAATAAGAAGATTAGTTTTTCAAATAAAACATTTAAAAGTGTAAGAGATATATTTAGAAATTGGTCTCCATCAAAATGCGGTAAAACTCTACTTTTTTAAAAATGCTTATTTTAACTGAAAAATGAATTTATTATATATATATATAGAAATCATATAAGATGAATTTAAAACATTAAATTTAATATATATATATTTCATCTATTTGTAGTTAAATAAAAATCCTTAATGAGTGATATGAAAACACATTTATTCTCTTTTAAATATGTTTTCATAAAAACACATCCATTATATTCAATTGATTTGTATTTTAATTTCTACAAATTTTGGTAATTTGTGAATCATCATTTAAAAATTTGTAAACATTATTTCAAAATTCAGTTGATTATATTCATTCCCTCCATTCCAACAGATAATTGTTACCGAAAAAAATTATAATAATATTGTATTATTTTTCAGTATAACACAATGTTGTGTGCAATGCATTATTTTCAGAGAAGCCTGTTGTTGTGTTTCGATAATTCTATCATAAAAAGAATACCCTTTAACTTAAAATTAATATATTATTCATATGTATTAATCTAAATGAAAATTATTATTCTATAAATACCTGGGTCATTGGGGTAACACCTCAAGGTTTTGTGAATTTATTTAAAATGAAATTAATATTTTTTATATTTTTTATTACACAAAAAAATTAATACATATTCTGTTATACTGAACAACATGTTTTTCTTGTGTTACACATAGTAATGAGTTTCTTTGAATGCTTTCATGAAACACAACATGGAGGTATACTGATAATGAAATTATATTTTCTAAAATATTTCCATTTTATCCTTTCCATTTTAATAAGAGGTTATGAATCGAATTAACTACATATTGGAAGGTAAATATAAATACCCTACTCAATATAATATTATTTATAAAATATCACTAAATAATCTTTCAATTTATCATAAAGAAATTATAGTCATCTTAAATATGATTTCATACAGAATATTTTTTTATTATATTATAGAATATTATAATTAATATTATTATTTTAGAATATTAATTAGATAAAATAAAAATAATTTTTTGAACCATCATATCAAAATTGACTAGTGATGACAATTTGTGATTTTTTTGGAAAATATTTACTTTTCAGTTAATAGTGACAAAATAGATTTTTGTAAAACTATCATTTCGTTTATAAATATTCTGTAACACACATTCCAAATATAATTAAAAAAACAAGTATTATTTATCAAAATATAATCCACATAAGTAATTTTTAATCATCTTTATTATTTATTTTAGTTTTTCTTTTTTCGGGTTTAAAAACATTATTCCTTAAAATTATTTAAATGTTCTTAATATTTCTCAATTTTCATAAACTAATATATTACCTAATGAAGAATTTTTAAATTAAATATATTTAATACATATTAATATTTTATATTTTTTTTAATATGGTTATTATTATTAGAAATATAATTAATATAATACTATATTATGCATGAAATGTACATTTCTCGAAAACCGTCCTTCTCATCCCCTCAAGAGGTTTTTATAAAATTATATTTTCCCTAAAAATATAAAAATAATTTTAAATAGTAAACAAAAATTTATCAATCATAATTTCAAAATTATATCGGGGTGATTTTTTGAGAATATTATGAGAAGTTATTTTAAATTATGAGAATTTAAAAATATTATAATATAATTGAAAACTCCCAATAATTTTAAATTATTTATATAGGAAAAATACATTTATAGTGGTATTTAAAGTAAATTTAGTTAAATTGAGTATCTATTAATCCAATTTAGTTCATTTAAAATATTTTCATATTGAATTTTGATATAAAAACTTTGTAATATTTTGAACATTTTCTCTATAAAAACATAATTTCTCATCATGTATACACGGTTAATTTAAAATTTTAAAAAATTAATTTTGTTAATAAAATTTTGAAAATTTTGAAAAAAAAATTCTTTTTGGGAATTCATTATTTCAAAAAAAATATAATTGGCCACTCACATCACTTATTAATGGCCACAATTATCCCCTCTTCTTCTAACCATAAAAGAATTTTATTACGACCATTACCTTCAAAAATAACTTCAAAAATTAAATACCATAATATTTGAAGCATTATATTGGAAATAATTCTACCCTAGGAATTCTTTAGGTGCAAACATCCAGAATATACCTGAAGAAGTGGAAACATTGATCAGTAAAATTTTTTATTATTATTTCTTCCTACACCTTATTCAATTATTATAAAATAATTATGATATAAAAAACATTGTATCTTCCATATATTGATTTCTTTATTTAATGTAAATTTATTAAAACAATCTCCACTTCTAATAAAATTTTTACAATATCATTATTCAAGTTTACGATAGACTACCGCCTCATGAACCGATATCATTCATTTTTCCGTTAGCACCTCTCAGGGATAGAAATAATTACTTATTTATTTCTTATATATTATTTAAATACATAATTATAGTTATATAAATATTATATCACACATACCTTCATGATTTTATTTTTGTGGGGATACGATAACATCACTCATGTGTACGACATACTACTATCTGATGAGGCAATGTTATTTGTTCACACTTAACATGGAAGGTAATTAGGTTGGGTTTAATAAAAACATGTGATATATATGAAAAAAAATTCTTGTTTTATAATATTTAACTAATATTTTTCTTCATTCAATATGACACGAAATGTAATCCACTTTCATGGGTTAGTACAACTTACCATCTCTAAGAATGATGTATTTCAATTTTTTCCACTAAATAAAATGTATTAAATTAAATAAAAATATAATGGATATATTATATATATATAATATTTAAAATTATTTATATTATGAAAAAATATCAATATAAGAGTTATGAAAATAATAATCCTATACTTACATGAAAGAGATGCATTTGTTTCCTGAATGTTGACTTTAACATGGAATTGATTAGCAACATGTAATAAATGGTCATATGTAAATAATATATGTTATTAGATAAATATGTATATTTATGGTTAATTGATTTATTTATAATAAAATAATATTTTTTATAAAATATTTTTTAATATCGATAATGGACGTCATGTACTAAAGTAAGAAAATTATGTCTCTATTTTACTTTATGTGAGACACATGACATTTTCACAACATAATTTTTTGTGGTGTATATACTGAACATAAATTTTTTAAATGAATATTATACTAAATATTATTGTTATAAAAAAACCCATTTGATTATCTATCTTTCAACAGGTTTACAATTCAAAATCTAGCACTGTAGTAAGGGGTTTTTGTCACAATTTTCCTTCTTTGATATATAAGATAATATTATATACCAATACACTTTTACATCATGTATATATATACCTATTTAATTGTAATATAAATATTTTATTATTTACTAATGATATTATAATTTTTATTTAATAAAATTCTTTCATGGGGATTGTGGTTTACTGTTACAATTATTGTAATGATTTTATGTTACAATATCATCATTTATCTGGATTATCTATGAATATGATTTTAATAATAAAATATTATGATCTATTTATCATGAAATACATTTAAATTATTATCATATATATATTTCATTACTATACATCTTTTCTTTTAATTATCCTTTAATTTTCTTATCAATGTTTCTAATATAATTTGTTTAAAAAATCTCGTGTTTTTAATTGAAATCCAAATTTATTGGGAAACTATGTTATTTAAAAATGGATTCAAAAATGTTTTAATCATTCCTAAAATTATTTATTAATGAAATTTTTACTCATGTTTAACATTTTAATAAAACATAAAAGGAATATTCATATATTTTTCAAAACAATACCAGTTTATCATTTAACAAAAATTTGAAATGAGTCCATGTTTTTATCATGAACTACATTAAATATATTTTGTGTTCCTATAAAAACTAAATGATTTCAATATTCCAATACATGTATTTAATTTTAATATAAATTAAAAATTTATTTTGAATATTTGTGAAATACATATAATGTAAAAAAATATTTTGAGGATGAAAGTATTTTGAATGTGTTTTATGTTTTCAAAACAGTAAATCAAAGAAGAACGAATATTTTATTCCATAAATATTTTTTCAATTGTTTCCCAAAATTCGTTTATAGATTATTTGATTTATTTTAAATGAGACATATTTCCAAACTATTTTATGTTCTTAAAAGTTTGTTTTAAGGAAAAGTTAACTTCCATAAGAAATATTCCAAGTAGTCTTTTAAAATAATTCTCCATGTAGTATGGCATCTATTGATGTTAATTTGAATTTACAACAGATATGATCCAAGTATTCAATTATAATTAATTCATGGATGGTTTTCTGAGTATGATGACATAATGTTTATGAAATCGTTTTCTCTTTAATTGATTATATCATAATTTTTTTTATTAATCTCATATCTACTTCTATAAGTTATGATGTGATGAAATGATAAAATGATTTTGTAACCAGTCTTTTTTCTATAGGTTTTGATGTGATAAAAAAAATTAATCCTAGTTCATTACTTGGGATACAGAATGATGAATGTTTTATGATGTTTTTCCAAGCATTAGTATTATTTTCATTATATAAATAATGGTAACTTCATATCCTTAAAAATAATTATGTAATGATAAATGTTCTACAATATAATAGGGGACATGGGTAGTAATCCAAATCCCAAAAAGGTGGTTACATGGGTGGATAGAAAAAACAATAAAAATAGGATACAATGGTTCTTAGGATAAGTTGAAAGTAGGTACATGGGTGCATATTCCAAGACTAATATGTTATGAATATCTTGGTGGGTATCCTTGACATATGGTTTTCTATGCTAATGTGTTTGTCATAATTCCATGTGTTATGAAAATTTAATTCTCTCTTGCATCATGTTATATTATATTTTTATGATTCACTTGTTATGAAATCCATATATTTATTTCATGACTCATGATTATGGTTTTTGAGAGAGTTTTCATTTTTTACAATATTTATCCTCATGTCTCATACCCTAATTTCCATATAATGATCATCTATCCAAATTTTTACCCTTTTAAAGATTTTATGATCTCCATTTATAAGTATTACATTCCCTAGGTTTTGAAGAATGGTTTTATGTAGGGTATGAATGAGAAGAGTAATGAAGGTTAAGTTTATTATTGTATATTTTGAGGATCATTCAATAAATTAAAATAGTGTGTAACTAGTCTCTAATTAAAATAAACTATTATTATCCTTAGGTGTGTGTTTTGGTAATGTAATGAATAATCATAAATTTTTTTATAATATTTAATGATAATAATAAAATGTAATTGTAGATATTAGAAAAATTTATATAAAAATATTAATCTCGACAATTCAACAATAAAACTAAAGGTTTCTTAGAGGACATCCTTAAATAAATAACCAAATATTCTAAATAACTTCAACAACCTCAAAATTAATTAAGGATATAAACACAATTTTTTCTTATAAATTTCAAATTAAAAATATTAAAAAAATATACTTCATCTCAAATATTCCTTTATGATAATCCTAAATGTTATACATATATCTCAAAATAATAAAACAATTCTCCTAATATAATTAATCATCTCAAAATACTAAAAATAAAAATAGATTTGATACTATAATATTTTATGAAAAACAACATAAAATCAATACACCAAATAGTTTTAGTAGAAATAATATCATAGTAACAAATACATTACATTTTTCAGTTGTAGTAACTAAAATGATATCATCTTTCATATGTGGGTTGATGCCCCAAAACCCTACTGGATGTGATGAATTGACTTCCAGTAATCTATTTTCTCTTTTTTTGAACCATATTTATAAAATTCAAATAACATTATAAAAATATGATTAAAATACATATAATATAATTCATCATAAAACTAGTTTTTAACCACTAAAGTATTTAAATCAACCTTTTTTAAAAAAATTAAAAAATTTATTTTACAATAAATGCCTTCTCATCAAGATAATATCAATGATGTTCCTATCCTCAATCATGTTTCCTCCATAAAATAGCACCATAAAAATAAAAAAAATTTCATGTTTAATTTTACCATTCAAAAAATTATGGGAAACCCATAATGACAATCTACTGAAAAACCATCCTTAGAAATTTAATGATACAATTAAAAAAAACACACCAAAACCATGATTCATGAATTTAAAATTCAAAACATTTCAATCATTCCACTTCAATGATTATTATAAATTATAAATTTAGGAATTAATAATTTGATTATTAAATTGTCTTGGATAAAAATCAAGTTCCCCACATCTCTAACAAAGAACTATTACGACTTCCTTAGGTTTCCTTTTTTTGTAGAGTCTTGTTAACAAGGCTATTAATTTTCATTGATAATTTTACACTTTTAGCCTTGCATCACACACAAAAATAATCTTTGAGTTACATTTATAAATTTTTTATGTTTTCTCTTCCCATTTTTTTGACCTTTGTGAAATTTAATATTCCTTTATATACCATCATTAACAATAGAACATACATGATACTCCATACTAATCTTCTTTGATACCCATATATATTCAACTATATTCCAGTTGTATCAATTAATTCTATATACTTCACTTTTCATCATCACAATATATCTAAAAAAATTTCCCATTAATTTTTTCATCTCATTAAGTAAATCATTATAGCTCCCATAAAATTTATTGATTTAATTATTTATCATATTTCATGTCATTAAATAAAAATAATAAAATGATAAAATGATATTGAAATAACATCCAAAAGATTAACATTAGAAACCTCATAAATATAACTTATAAATTATATGTATGTATAAAATTATGAGTCTCAATAAATCAGTAAAGTTTATCCAAGTTAATTTTTCCTATCGGGTTCTCTAAAATAACACTTTGTTCAAGTCCTTCATATTTCAATATAAAGTATTTTAAAATTTCCAAATCATATCTTCTTGGAGTTTCAAACATGGTGTGATTTGTTGACCATTTTGTTTCCCCAAGTCAAGACCTCGGTTATCTCATTATTCCCTATTTAGATTTATTTTCAAATGGTATAACTATAATAAAGCCACATGCACTAGCGGTATCCATACATGGATTTAAATTTATATAACCCACACATTAAATACATCACAAATAACTCCTGATATTAATTTTATTGTACTTAGCCTTATCATTATATTTATTCTTAGACATAGTCATAGGCTTCCAATTAATGTTTTTGAATCTATGTCTCCAAAGGTAAATTATACCTGGTTGTGATAATAAATATAGTGACCCAAGCCTTCTACATTTTTATTTACATGATTTTTAAAATAAAAATCCATTAATTATGACAAAAATACCATGAGTAATGGTGTATTTGGAAGACTAGGTTCCTAATACATTAAATTGAGACTAAAACATACCAATTTTTATTTTATTTTCAATATTGTGCTCTTAAATCCTTATGATCCCATAAACGGAATGGGATAACAAGGAGAATACATATAAAAATGTTTTGATCTCAAAATCCCTATAAGGGAATAAAGATTATGAGGAATCATAACATTCAAGTGAAATGTATTACATGATATCATAAAAATATATGACTCATGTGTAATCTCATACAATCTTAACATAAGGAACATAGTATCGTAAGATCATTAAAATATAGAAAATGTGGAAGAAAAATATTACATGACATAAACATGTGTCAAGTCTAATTTCCTAAACAATATGAAAAGGTGAAAAATTCCTCATACTAAATTTGTATTACTCCCAAAAACCATTTGTGATGTCTTCTAAGCCTATAAAATTATCCATTATATTAGAGAGATATTTGGATGCACCCATGGTATTAGTTATTTCGAGCTGTCCTGAGGTTATATGGGTGTATCTATTAAAAAATTATGTATTTATGTGTTTAAAAAACATAATCAATAATAATGAATAACATAAAAATTACACAAGAAAAAATGTGGATTTCTTAATCTTTTCCCGTATCATAATCAATGGAAGTTTCATGATTGATGAATTTAGAGATGAAAATAAGACATGTATTACCCAAATAATGTGAGGAATAATAATAAAGGGATCTATGTTATATGCATATATAAATAATTTAAAAACAATCCAAAAAATAATTTATATTGTTGATGAAAAAATCATTAAAATATTAGATGGAATATTTCTTGAGAAAAATAACATATTCAAATTGAAAAACTGATTTTTATAAAACATGAATTTTGAAAATATTGGGGAAAATTTTCCTTTAAAATGGTCATTGTAAATATTTTAAGGAATATTCAATTAAATGAGTTTTCATTATGATACTCAATATACTTCATTCTGTAAATATTAAAATGAAGATATCATTTACTTTTATTAGGAAAATTTAAAACCTAAATCTTTTGGAAAACAACGTGTAAATTCATTTTAAATAATTTATTAAAATTAAAATATTCTTCAAAATTTATTTAATAAATATTTTTTTTATATTTAATAAAATACATTAAATTTATTTTAGACAAGTTTTTTTTGAAAAAAAATCGATTTTCGACCGAATCGAGAAATAAATTCGGATTTCCTAAAAATAATTTTTTAATCATTTTAATTACCAAATATAGGAAAATGAAACTATAATAGAAATATTTTGGAATAATAAAAGTTGAATAAAATTAAATGTTATTATTATAATATTATCAAATAACATCCTTTAATGGAAATTCATGTATATACAATCCCAATTAAATTGAGGTTGAATCATTAACCCATACAACCATGGTATGTTTTTAATCACAACCCATAAGAATGATGTGAATGAATTATAACATAAAATATCATTAATTATGAAGGAATCATGATATAATCTGTAAATTAAAATTTTATTCACAATATAAAATAATTTAGGTGCAAAAAAGAACATGTGCGTCTATGTATGGTGTTTTGAGATAAAAACCAGTACTAAATTACGTAATTTGTCAGGTATGTATTATAGATCATGTATAATAAAGTTATTTAAATTTTTTTTTCTGAATCATTATCATGTTCAATACCTTCTAATTTAACCATTTTCAATATTTATTTTAATGTAATGTCTAATTACTTAATCAGTTATGCTCGTGTTGGGTGTTTTGAGAAATCGTGGTTCATAATCTCAAAATAGAATCGGTGTGACCATATTAAAATGGGTCATTGTTCGATGATATAAAGAATAATAATAATTAAATAATTATAGTTCTTATACATAAATTATATGTTTATAAATAACCATGAATTATAGTAAGGAAAAATGAATTATGTTGTAATTATAGAGATAATAATTTGTATATACAGATGTGTTACATTTCCATTTTTCAACAATCATGATGTAAATAATGTATGTTTTATTTTCTAATTTATTATTTATAATTATATTTTAAAAAAATATTACTTTTTTCAATATAATTACATATATATTCCATGTTTTGTAATAAAAAATGCATCACGTCACTTTGTGAGGTGGTAGTCTATCATACACATGAACAACATTTTCATTTTCAACAGTTGGTATGGTATGAAATAAATGTTTTATTACTTTTACTGAATTATTAATATGTAATCATTATAATATATAAAAATTAAATCCAAAAAACATCAAAATACTTGATAGGATATGATGGAATACTAATTAAATCATATTTTATTATTGTAGACATCATTACACACAATCGATGGTTTTGTTTCCAAATTGATGGAATTGGTGATGGATTTATGATATTTCTTTAAATAATAACATCATATGATATGGGAGATAATTTTTTTATTATATGATCATTATTTTGTATGATTTTTAGTATTAGGAATATAAATTAAAAAATGATCAGTGGTTAAGAATGTTACCTCCAATTCGGACAACCTCTTTAAGATTATACACCAAGCCTCCGTATATTTTCATTCCGATCAAATAACAGCCTATTGAACATGGGGAGCTAAGTAATGAATGAAAATTTTAGGTATGTAATGATCATCTTTTTAAAGTGTGTAATTTAGAGGATAGGGGTTCCCTTTTATAAGGCAGGGGAGTGTCCATATTGTAAATACACAAAACTATTCAGTTAGGGGAAGTCACTCTCAATCCATGTCTAACTAAAATTGTAAAATATATTATGAAAATATATATATGTCCAAGAAAATACTAAAACACTAAAATAATTTTTTATTATTATCACCTATTAACCTCTATGGTTACTCAATTTTACCATTTTTTGGGGTTATTTTATTTAGTTAATATAGTTAAACATTATGCACATTGAAACAATTTTCAGAAAAAAACGTATTTTTAAGCTAAAGAATGAATTTAGTATTGAAGTAATGTATAAAAGTGATTTGGATTTAATCAATTCGAATATATATATATATAAATAAATAATATTTAATATGAAATTTAATTAATATAATAATTATAATTTTAAATTACCTCATTTATTAAAAATAAATGATTGATTCACAGAAATAATAATTTTTCACTATTCATTAAAAACATAGTATTTTCTAGAGTCCCAAAATATCACCCAAGCATAATATCTAGAATCTGAATATATAAATAATTTTAATTTAAAAAAATTATAAATGTTACAATTATCAATTATAATATTTTCTCACAAAATCAATAAAAACATATTTTATGAAAACAATTTTTTATAGAATAAAATAATGTTATTAAAGTTGAGTTCTTATTAATTAAGAATTTATAAATTAATTTATATTCTGTAGTACCTTTATTTTTATTTTATCGAGAATTTTATACTATTAATACCAAAAAAATTAATGGATTTATTATAATAATAATGTCAAAATACTAAAATTTTAATATAATATCATTGTTTTTTACGATCATTTTTACATGGTGATTACAATTTAAAAAATTGTATTATTGTAAATTATGATTTTTTAAAAACTACATTAATTTTTATTCAAGGAATAAAAACCTTATTACTATTCATAATTTCACCACTATATCACAATTGATTCACCCAAGTTATTACATTTGAGTCTAGCCTGTGTAACCATCTGTCGTATCATCAGATATTCATAGTGATTTCTTCTATATAACACAAATCCTTGCATGCATGTCTTAGTTTTATCAAAGGATCACACAACATTAACTCCCACTTATAGTATAATTTTTCTGCATGTGCTAATATTTTTAATTTACTATAGCCTTTCATGAATGTTACTCTTATATTATAACATTATCAAAAAAACACTAGGGAAATATTTCAATTGGACTCTTAAGTGTTCTAGAGTTAATTTCACAAAAGTACTATACACATCACTTTATTCTTGATTCATGGGGGAAATATTAAATTTCTTATTCCAGCTATTCTATCTTTTTTTATCTTCTAATATTTCAGGTTTCATTGAAGTGGTCACTCAATCACTATTAGAGTTCCTGAAACTAATCATCCCAAATTTAACCATCAATTAATATTTTATATATTCTAAATATGGGTAGCACAAATGGATAAAACCTAAAAATCATCCCCAAGAAAACATTTTGTAGCTCGTTATTTCCATGAATGTTTCAAGGGTGGAAGGTGTGATGGTAGTGATATTTTAGTGCTTTTATTTTTATTAAGGATTGGATGGATTGTATTGTGCCAATTTTTATTGTACGAAAAACATTATAGGGGGTATAATTATATGTCTTGGTATTTAGATAAAGATTAAAGTGAATATTTCTTATTTGGTTTTGTTAGCTGGGGGAGTTGGTTTAGTGTTTGTTTGTTTGTTTTGAGAAATATGACTAATTATATGTGGGATTTCAATGAATAATTTTCTTATTTGTGGGGATTCTGGAAAGGTTATTTATCTATTAATTTTAAAAGGGAACATTACTAGTAGAAATAAAAATAAATAAATGGGTTATGTGGCAGTTTTTGGTATAAGAAGTTTTGATGCAATGACTCCCAAGACCATGAAATAAAGTCAATCATGTATAATATTTTTCAAGTCAAAGAATTTTTGTGGTTAAGGCTTGGTCACATAATATTTTGTTATCATGTTGCTCATCCATAAATCTCAAAATAATAGGACTGAACGTTTGATGAACAGTCCCTATTACCATGTTTCTAGGTTGCATATCCTATAAAATGTTCCCCAACAGTTGTTTTTTTAAAATCAAAACCAACCTAATCACCCTTATTTTATCCCTCATGGGGGATATATTGTGATTTCAAAGGTTTGGGGGGGATTATATTCCCCTCCAAGACATATAAATCTATATTTAGGCAACCCCATCATTGGTTTCTTCTTTAATTGGATTTCAATCAGATTTGTTATATATTCAATGGTGAATTTCACATGAGTTTTGTACCCTAGAGAGGGGGTTGAATCAAAGGTATTCATTTCATAATTTCCTTTAAACTAAAGTTATCATCAATTTTGTTTATAATATCTATATTATTAATTTTAAACTTGCCACCACTCATATGCATCATAATTATGAATGAACATATGTCCCGAAAAATTATTATTTTTTGACACCAATATGGGAACCTACTCCCAATTTAATTTTTTTCATATCATTAGATAAATATTTTGCACTAGTATCCATCACATATTAGATAAATGGGTGGATATAGAATAATAATTTACCCATTTGAATGTGAGGGAAGTAATATCAATTGATGAAATGAAAGTGTGGGAATGAACCAATACTAACCCAATTATGTTTTTATATTTGTTTTTCTTAGTTAAAATGTTCCCCAAATTGACGACCTAAGTCAGATTAATTTTAATACTGGATTCTTAAATAAAAAATATGATCTTATTGTGAGCCTTTTGAATAGAAAAACGTCACATATTCTCATAAACCCAGTTTATATAATTTATAGTTGAGAATTTAAACTTCTGAAACCTTAATGTTTTATCCCTCAACAGAATAATCTATAAGAAATTAAACACATTCACTATAGCTAAAAAAATATTCTTGAAATAAATATATCCTTTTTCGACCACATAATTGTTTTGAACATACTGGATGGAATTGATATACCCTAATAACTCAATTTATTAAGGATATGTTCTAAATAAACTCATCATATAAAAAATTGAACTAATTATAATAAATTTAGGGTTAGAAATCTCTTATCTCATATTATTCTAATTCATTGAATTATTTGAATTCCATTTAAGCCTCTAAAGTTATTAGGGACTAAGATATTTGTAAAAGATTCCAAAATCTCATTGGTAACCATTTATAAGGATCCAACAATTATCAAGTTGAATCTTGAACTTATGTTCATGAAGTTTGAAAAATTAATATCTAGTTCCATATTTTTTAATTTTTTTTAACATTGGAAACACAATATGAAGAATAACTGTATATTAAGATGATATAACTTCTGATACTTTTGTCTCAAGATAATTTGTTTCTTTAATCTTATATAAAACTCCCATAAAAACGGAGACTTTAAAAAATTAGGACACTACACTGAGAACTTGGTGTTCATATTACAAATACAAAATAAATTGTTTCAAATATATCTTTTCGTATTCCATATTTTTTTAATATTATTAAATATACTTATAATCTCCTTATCACCTGATTTCACAAAAATTATAAACCTATTATTTTGACTATAAAATGTCATGATCCTGATATGATTCAATCATCAAATAACTAACTCATGCTCTTATTAATTTATTACCATCATCTTATATAGATCTCAACTTGTATGTCTCTAACCGTTTGGGATTTAATTTAAACAATGTGGATAGAATTATAATATATCTCTGGTTCTGATCTCTACAAAAAAATTGACATTTATTTCATTGATTCCAGAATTAGTTTTTGATCATGGTGACTAAAAATCACTTACATGATCTTTTTCTTTAACTTCCATCTACGTCTCCAAATATTATTCCATATTGAGTCTATAGACATATCAAAATATTGGACTTCTATTATTTAGACTTTTTCAGTTTCTAGTTTCATCAATATTTATATATTGATTAATCTTATTTAAACTCAAATAATGAAGGGGTTATATGCGATAATGAATCATGATAGCTTTTAATCGCTCAAGTATCCTCATTATCTAGAGAGGATATACTTCATGTTCATTCTGTAGGAATTCATTGATGCTTAACTTCTACCTTTATAACAATTGTTTCATGTTCATTTTTCAAATTCATCTTATCATTAATCTAAATATCCTATTGAATTACCATGAAATTTCCTCCCATGAATGACATTTATAGAATCATCTTGACATAATTTCTAGAATATCACCTAGAAAACATCATCCGCCCAAATTATCTTTAGTTTAAACCCCACATAGTACATAATATTTATGATTCTCTTCAATAACTCCTATATCAATGTAATATTTGGAAATAGGTTACTCCATTGGAAATGTAATATCTAATGATGCAACTATCATCCATGGTATCACCTATTGATTACTGAAACATATGATGCTTTTATAAATGATGTGAAACTCATAAATGGATAGTTTACATATATTGATAGATGATCATTAATATAAACTCTAAAAAACTATATAATACATATTTGGAAACAAATAAATCACAATAAAAAATTCCATAGGTTTTTTAATAGACACACTGTATTTTTCATCAACACCAATAACTCTCAAATTTCCAAAAAACCACATATTTTCATCGATAGACGTTTCATAACACCATATTACTAGTTTATGATTTTTTTGATAACATTATCCCATAATGATAATTAATTCTATGGATATTATTTTTATTGTCTCCCCCTCTAATATCAACCCTTTTAATGTAATTAAATATAAACATCATGATTTTAACTTCTGGAAAATATTATCCCCTTTTCGTAATGATACCAGCATCAAATTCATTAATATAGAGTAAATATTTAGGTATTTCTACACCATTGATAATAGAATCTAAATAAAATTGGCGTATCTACCCATAAAATTATTTAAGTGATATGGTAAGGTTGAAAAAGATATTTCTACCTCAATTTTTCAAACATATTCCTCGGAATAAGAATGCATAACAAGTATGTAATTTGATCATTCATTAAAATATACTCCAACAACATATCCCAATTTTAAACTTCATCCTTGATAATGTGATTCTAGATATTTATTTATTTTATCTTTTGTGTTATATGTTGTTATTTTAATGATCTATTTAACATTGATTAGAAAATGTTATTATCAATGGTTTTTCAAAAATTACATTTAAAACATCTAAAAAACATACATCCACATTAGTGAATACATGCGTGACCGCAATATACTCTTCTTTAGTTGTACATAATGTAACTGAACTTTGTTTCATACTATTCCAACTTATATAACATTCAATTGAAAAATGTTCCATCTAATGATTATTTTTGTCCATTGTAATTCAAAACCCAATATTCATCCATAAAACTAAGTAAATTCAATTAATTAACATTTATATACATCAATCAATAAATTCATGTTATTTTAACATAACTTTTTATTATTTTATACTTAAACATGTTTAATTCATTAATATCTCAATAATATAGCAAAATTAAATTGACACTATATTAATTTTTTGGACACGATATAGAAATATAATGTAAAAAAATTGATTAACGACTTATTGTATTTCTAATTCACAATTATCTCAACATTATATTTTCTAAGATTTATAGAAATAGTAATGGGGGTGGATAAATCCTTTAAATCTTCAATTTTGAAATTTATCTATTAGTCATTGGAATATTTTTATTATAAATGTAATATGTAACTTACATTTCAATTAATTGTTAGTCTATAAACAAATTTCATCTCACTAAGAATGGATATTACATTTTTTGTCTTCATTTATTGGGAAAATTTATCATAAAATTTCACAGAGTCAACATAAAAATATATTTCATCAATATAGACATTGATAATATGGTTCTATGTTCCATCTTACTTGAAAAAAATTTCTTAAACCATTACATATGAGAAAGTAAAAATTCTACAGAAATTAAAACACATGGAATAATATTCCTCTTTTTATTTATTAAACACATTCAATTAATTATTAAATTTTTATTTTGTGGTTCCATTTTTATAATGAAGGAATTCCAAGATTTGTTTAACATAAAATTATTCATCAAAATCACCATTTTAAAAAATAATTTTACATATTTTTTTATAATATATAATTTTTATACGGAATGTACAAAACCCTTTTGGGGGCTTCAATCCTAGACACATTGTAAAAAATTATTTTCCAAATAATAACCTACTAAAAATGAGTAAAATTTTATAGTTAACCATGATTTATATCATAAAACCACACAATTATCATTTATATTATTCTATAAGACTCATTTTTATCAAATAATAGTATTTATATCAGGTCAAAGAATTTTCTATCTCATATCATTTTATTCAATTTGATATAACTCTTCATTCAATACATTTAACCATTCAGTATTCTCTTAGCTTATGAAAATGACTAAGGTTTATATATAGATATATGTTTAAATTTTATTCTTGGAATAAAACATTTTTTAATTTAATATTGACATATATATGTAATGATTACATATTTTCTACTTTAACCAACTTCTATAACATCTAAATCATTTTCCATTCACTTTCAGAATCTTTAATGAAATCAATATTCACACCATTTCATTCAACATCACATCAATTTTTTGTGATACTACAGACCCACACTACCATTAACCAGTGATCATAAAAACAAACTTTACATACTATATATTAATGTAATTAATGTAACCCAATTTTAAATATCGATAATTATATTATCAGAAACACGTATTGAGTCACTTATATTTGAATATCATTTTAGATTTACAAGTTTACTGTGTTAAGAAAAAATTTAATCATTAAACCCCATGGCATTATCATTTAATATATAAATTTTTAATAATATAGAACGCATCTTTATCTCTAATATGAGTTTAACATATTCAACAAAATTCTCCCCATATACTAATCTTCGAGACAAATCATATTTAGAACATTTTTTATAAGATGAATAATGGGATCATTAATAATGGTTACTCAAATTCCCATCATTGGAAATATAATATAAGAATCTATCAATTCAAAAACCTTGAATGGATAACATATCTTATAAAATGATAAAAAAAATTATTCCATATAATAGATCACATGATCTTGAAAAAATAAATTTATTTCATACCAATATTTATAATTATATATGAATGGATCATAATAAATAAGTTTATAGTTATTGAAATCATACACTTATACATGTTGATATTTCCCATCCGGGAATCCACCAAGACCATAAAATTCCAATAAAGGCCATAATTATGATAACATTCATTATTAACAGAACACATCCAAGACATTATTCATGTCTTTGATATAAAAAAAAGATATTCCGAATAATTTTTTCTCATGGAACCAACTAATTCATTGATGTTCAATATAACACTATGTCCCACCCATAACATATTTGTGTCCATTGAATTATCTATACGAAGGGTATGAATATATATAAAATATGTTATCTAATATCCCTAGGAATAAATATGTATTTATATTTGGATATGACTGTATATAATTTCAATATTTTCTCAATCAATAAGAGAATATAATCCATCTTGGGAAATAAGGAAGATGGTTAATCAATACATAATCATCTAGACTACATAATCAATAAGAAACCTACTTGTATTGATAATTATATAGATATTATATATTTCCATAATTAATTAAAGAAAAAAATCTAGGTTAATGCTCTAGAATAAAATAAGGTAAACATATAGTGATTTTAAATAAATTTAATGGGATAAAAATATATTCATTTAATATAGGTGTATATGGAATGATAATGGTAGTGTTGCGTTACAATGAGTTAAATCCACCTAAATAATATATTTTGTAAGGAAATATAAATAAATACATAAAAAACTTATACTCCACAAAAGGGAAACAATTTCTAAATAAAAATCATATCTCAATGACAAAAAAATAGAGATGCAAAAACCATCACGGTAATAGTAACATAAGAATCAAAAGAACATGACAAAAATACCCCAAAATTAAAATATGATAAAATGAAAAATATTTGTTATAGATTATGGAAATATGGTATTGAATACACTATATAAAATAAAATTTGGTGAATAATATAAAATATACCTCACGGAATGGAAAATGATGACAAATAAAACTTAAGACATTATAAAATATAGAATGAAACCCACATGAAGGATATAATTTCAAATGAAAAAATAAATAAGATTTATAAATGGATGATCACAATAAAAATTATTAATGTGGTTTTACATACATCATTAAAAATTAATCATTGTATATAATAAAAAATTTGCCTAAATAGGTGTAAAATAAGACAACAAACACTTAAAGTGGTCCAAATAAACTCTATGAAAGCTCAAAACGTCCTATATAATCATATAATGTTTATAAGATACCTTATTAGAAACCTTATACATTTAAAATAAATTTAAAAAGATAAAACTAATTTCAAAGTATATTTATTTATTATATATTTATTTCTTATGTTTGTTATTTTGTGTGAAAATAGAATCATTGTCGTCATGTTTCATTAAATTAATGATCATATATTGAATATTACTAAAAATTTAATTTATTAAAATAATTTTAGTATAATAATAAT
Organism: Viscum album; assembly: GCA_963277665.1. Classification (NCBI taxonomy): domain Eukaryota; kingdom Viridiplantae; phylum Streptophyta; class Magnoliopsida; order Santalales; family Viscaceae; genus Viscum; species Viscum album. The sequence continues at coordinate 1,431,577,187 of OY728152.1, forward strand.
AAATCATTATTTTCTTACTATTATATTTTAATATTAGATTTTAATTTCTTACAGTCATCAATGAATTATTTTTATGTCAATTTTCAAGATGGTGGTTCGAACAATGCAAATAAGAATATGGTATATCACAATGTGTGTGTATGGTTAAGGAAAGAATATAGTCATTATTAAAAAATAGTATGAATATTCTCTATAATTTTATATTTTTTAAATTTTATTTTTGTGGTTTTGTTAGATAATGAAAATAAATATGAAAAACAAATAAAATGTTACACCATGGAGGTGGTAGTATAAACAACACATGATTGATGTAATTTTGAATATCTATGTGGTTTTTAGGAATAATAAATATTTTATTCACTAAAATATTTACATTTCATTATAAATGTTATAATTAATTCATTATAATAATAATTATTTGGTAGGGTTAGAGGAGAGTGATTAAGAAGAATAGAATATGTATTATGTAATACAGATGTTGGGACCTTGGTCTTTATCTTGATAGTATCTTAGGTAATTAATGGATTAGGATAAAATATTTATAAATGATTCATAATAATCTGACAGATGTTTCTTGGAGGATAAAACATTATAGTATTAGGAAAAACTATTACTGAATAGGTGTGGAAGGAAGAGGCCAAAGTGTCCCATTTTATTTGTGAATGGAATTGAAATTTTGTGAACACAAATTTTTTATTATTATTGGAGTGACACAATTTATGGGTAATTGGTTCACAATGTATTAAATAATTCATTTAGGTGTGATATTGGGTCGATAAATCCTAAAAAACAATTTACACACATGTTTTAATCATGTTTGAAGTCATTTACTCTTATATATTAGCTTTTACATTTTTTATGTTTTTATAGGGGCATCTTTTTCATGCATGAAATAATTTTTTTATTAATAAAGTAATATAAATCATATTACAAAATTTTTATTTTATAAACCTAAATATAATACCCATTTAATCAAGTTCATTTTATAAAATATTTATAATTCAAATTAAAATAGAATCATTTAATATATGGAAACTATTATGTAGAAATATTATTTTTTATACATTATGATTAATTTTTATTATTTAACATAGATTAAATATTAAATTGAGGATAATATAATTATGCCTTTGATTTTAAATAAATGTATAGTCATTATCCAAAAAAATTAACTTAATTTACTAAATAAAAATTATACAACATTAATAAAATAATTCATTGAAAATAACCCATTAACTATTATCATTGTAAATAAAATTAATATTAGTAGTCCATTTTTTTATAATCGAAAATTAAATTTGTCACGACCCATCCTCGAGGCTCGTGCCGTGACTACCCCGAGACTGCCTTCCATAGGCCAAGGGCTGACGACTAGCACCCATGGCATAATCTTGATTAAAAGGGAAGGTATTCCCTTTAATAAGTAAACAAAAAGAATAGATTACGCAATTGGATGTAAATACTAGGTAAAACTATATACAATAGAAGGTGCTGAAAAGATAGGGGCCGGAAATACAAGACCAACAGTAAAGTACAAACAAATAAAAAGATAGTACAATTGTAGAAAGGTAAAGCAGCAATTACTGAGTCATCCTCCATAATTCCCACCTAAAGTGTGGGTACAGACGACCTCCTCAACACCCAATGTCTGTCCGTCAGCTCCGTGTACATCTCACAAATTGGTCCACCTCCAGGTACCATCCAGCTATACAACTCTGTACCTCAATCAGTGTTTTCTGTCGTCTGCAACCAACACAACAATGTGTGGGCATAGCTCATGCCGGGGTGAGTATAACGATACTCTGTAGGGGACCCCAAGACCCACGAAGGACTTCCAGAATTCACAAAGGATAAACCACAGAAGTAAGATACAATCAAAAAATGTCAACCAACCCTACATAGTTATAAGCCCATATATATACCTAAGTTACCAGTCACAGTCCACCTTCAACTCTCGAGCCCAAGAACAACCCAGTCAAAACATGAAGTAAAGTCAATCACCTTGAAGATAAATGATCGAAAGTAAAGACTCAGCTAACAAAGGTATACATCGTTCATAGAGTGATAGATATGATCAGTTGTAGTCACTAATTCATCTAAGTTATCGGACCCACATAGGATACATGACCATCTAAGCTATCAGACCCACACAAGATACAGGACCAACTATTCGGTTGGACCCACACAGGATACAAGAACAGAAGTCAGAACTGTCAGACCCACGAAGGATCCTGGTTCAGCAGTCATCACTGTTGAACCCTGGATGATTCTGGTATAGAAGTCATCGATGTTGAACCCACATAGGATTCTGATACAGTAGTCATCGCTGTCGAACCCATGGAGGATTCTGGTACAATAGTCGTCGCAGCCAGCTATAGGGTTCCCATACAAAGCACTCTTGATTCTGGGAGGTTCTGCTCCTTGAGCCAAGTGTCGATACATCAAATATCAAAAATTCCTGAGTTGATGTATCTCATAGTTCCATCTCATAATAAGGAACCCAATGCGACAGACGGTGCGTCAATTGGACGCATAGTCTGAGAGTAATTGGCATTTCTGTTTGAGGGGCCCGGTTGGATTTATGCTCAATCCAAACCCGACTATTTTTTAAATTTTTCCAAACCTCACTTAGAGTATCCTAAAGGGAATGCCTCGTTTCAAGGTTCCAAATGCCACAGACGACATGTCGATCGAAAGTACGGTCTAGAAGTTATTTGCATTTAAGCAATGACGGGCCCGACCCTTCAAACCCAATGGGCTTGTGGGTCTGCCCGACAGGTCCGACCTGGCTGGAGGTCGGCCAGCCTCGGTGAGGAACGACCCACCTGCGGACCCGACCCACATTTTGGGCCTGTGTGGTTCACCCTGCGGTGCCAAGAGGCACTGCCTTATCCTCTGCACGACCTATTTGGCCCGGCGCATGCGGCCCACGCTGCGGTCCGCGGTTCTCCATCCCAGCCAGCACAGATCCGGCCTATTCACCCAGCTGAGTGGTCTGCGGATGCGGGCCACATACTCCTCCACGTAGCACATGCGGGATCCGCGGTTCTCTAGCCCCCACGGATGTGGGCAGCAGTCTACCTCTATAAAGCGCCTTCGTGCACCGCAGCTCCTACACACAGACCGACCAGATTGGCCGGCCAATTGTCCTGTGGACCGGGTGGCCCGAGCGGCTGCTGGTCCCTCCACGCGGCCGGAGCGCGGCCGCCGCTGTTGCCGCTGCCTCTGGTCGCTAGCACCACTACCTCTTCCATCCATCGTGGCCTGCATGGTCGCGACCCCCCTTTCGTCCCCCGCGGTTCTTCATCGGCACGATGTGACAGCACCATGCCCTTTTCACTCTGCCTCCAACGTCAACACAATGAGAAAAAAACAAAAATGGGTGGGGGGGTAGACTGTGTTCGTGCGATCCAAACCCTCCTCATTATGTTGCTAACATTCAGTATCAAGAGCTCGACACATGATAAGGAAAGAAGTGTATAACTCATACGTAAAAACAATCCAATTTTCCCCTACCTTGTATTTGTCATTTTACGATGACGAGTCGTGGAAGATGGACATCTTAGAACACGGACATTGTTTCATCCACCTTGGAGGAGGTAGATCTCGGTGAAGACTAGTCGCGATGATGCCCTTGATGTACTTCATGGGCGGCGGTGCTTCCCTTCCTTTCTCCGGTTGAAGAAGGTGTAAGATGTTGCTTCACGTTCTTCGGAGACATGGAGAATTCTTTGTTGAGAGGATGGTGTTCATCCAAGAGTTCTCCCAAGCTCTCCAGGGATAACGCCAAACCAAAATAAAATAATAATTTCACATATTTTAATTTTGGCATAATGAATTCAAAATAATTCAAACACTCCAATTAATTAATTGTGTTGGCACCATTAAAGAGAATTCCCAGAGTTCCCCAATTAATGGTGAGGTCAAGGGGTTCAAAAGGGGGGTTTAAGGGGGTTAAGATTATGTGGGCCCCACCACATAATATCCTCCCATGGTAGGTTATGTGCGGGTGGGCCCCAACTCAAACATCCCTTTGGATAAATTTACTACCACCTACATAAAATTATGTTATTCATATTTTTATTTAAATTATTTAGAAAACCCCCAAAATTAACTTCTGTTCTCGACAAAATGCAACTGCGGTAATTTTCTCCTTAAATGAATACTGGTGTTGCGAGTTTATCAGTGTCCTCAGATTTTAATTTTGGGCACCGGTTCAACAGATATAAGATTCTGCATCTACATTTACTGAATGTACCCAAACAGAACATCAGAAATTGATTCCGGGCACACCGGGCCCCAGAATCATGGGCCATCAGAACTGCAGTCTCATAAAATTCCTTTGTATTTAAGAAACAAAATCCACTGTATTTCTGGGACTTTACATTCTCCCAACCTTAGGGATTTACATCCCCATAAGCTACAATACACACTAGGAAAACAAATTGGGATACTAAGCATGCATTTGAGCCTCCCTCTCCCATGTGCTCTCCTGGAGGTTCCCGTGATGCCAGTGAACACACACCAGAGGAATCGACCATCCTTGAAAGACCTGCTCATGCTGATCCTTAATCTACACTAGAACTCCAAGAATGTCACCCTGTCATCGATGTCCATCTCCCCATGGACGATGATGTGCGACGGGTCATGCATGTATCTCCTTAGCTGAGAATCGTGGAAGAAATCGTGCAGCCTGTGCAACTGAGGTGGGAGAGTAAAGTGGTATGCCACCTCACCTACCCAACTGAGGACCTGAAATATTCCGATGAATTGTCGAGAAAACATGCCGCCTTGGCCAAATATTCATAGACCTCATTGAGCTGAGACCCGTAGAAAGACGTGGTCGCCATCCTCGAAATCCAGTGGTCTCCGTCTCCTATCAGCGTAGTACTTCTGTCTTCTCTGTACTGCCTTAATCCGCTCCTGGATGATATGCACCTTCTATGTCGTATCCTGCACCATCTCTAGTCCTATAAGGGCTGACTCCCCCAAGTCATTCTATCACATAGGCGATCTACAAGGTCGGCCGTACATGGCCTCGTAAGGTGCCATCCCGATGGTACAGTGGTAGCTGTTGTTATACACAAACTCTACCAAGGGAAAGTGGTTCTCCCAACTATGACCAAACTTGAGGAAGATTTCATGATGCATGCCCTCGAGAGTCTGAATGGTCTTCTCGGTTTGGCCATCCATCTGAGGATGGAAGATGGCGCTCAAGCGAAGTTGCATCCCAAAAGCCTCCTGCAACCCCTTCCATAGCCGAGAAGTGAAACGAGCATCTCAATCGGAGATGATCATCGATGGCACACCATGAAGCCATATGATCTTCTTTATGTGGAGGCGTCCCATGATCTCTACCGAGCTCTGCTCTCTGATCTATAGGATGTGGGCTGACTTGGTGAGTCGGTTGACAATCACCCTGATAGAGTCGTGTCAAATAGTTGTACATGGAATTCCCGTCACAAAATCCATGGATATCCCATCCCACTTCCACTCTGGGACCTCTAAGGGATGAACTAAGCCTACTGGAACCTAGTGTTCCACCTTCACTTGATGAAAAGTGAGGCATCATGAGACAAAATCTGTCACCACCTTCATCATACCCATCTACCAGTGCTGTCGTCTGAGGTTTCGAGACATCTTCACCAAACCTATATGTACCACTAGAGGGGAAGTGTGGAACTCCCTCAGCACCTCCTCCTATAGTTCAACTGGTACCATGGTATGTCCCCTGAAGTGTTTGACGTGCTCCCCACCTTCAGAAAACCCATCAGGTGCCTGCCCTAAGGATATCTGAGCACGTCATGTCTCACAGTCAACATCTCCACGTTGTGCCTCCATGACTCAATGTAGAAGTGGAGGAGTGACTGTGAGAGACTACAAAAAGGATGCTCCATCTCTATCTACAAAGGATATCTGCAATGCATCCAGCTGCTCTTTCGCCTCTTCTAGCAGCTTAATGCCTGATCTTTTGCGCATAGCATCTACTACAACGTTCCCCTTCCTAGGAGTATAGACTATATGAATTTCATAGTCCTGGAGGAACCTGAGCCATCGCCAATGTCTCAGGTTCAAGTCCTTTATCGAGAAGATGTACCTGAGACTCTGGTGGTCAGAGAAGACTGGAAAATGCTCGCTCATCAGATAGTGCTGCCACATATTCAAGGCGAAGACCACTACTGCTAATTTCAGATCATGGGTAGCATATTTCTACTTATCCTATCTCAACTGTTTGGAACCATAAGCGATCATTGATCTATCCTGCATCAGGAAAAACCCATGTCCAGTCCATGATTCGTTGCATTAAACAACGTACCCTACAACCTCCTTTGGTAGCCTCAAGATGGGTGCACTGGTCAACCTCTGCCTCAGCTCCTGAAATCTCTGATGGCTCCAATCTGACCACATGAAGAGTTTCCCCTTCATCTTCAATGATGAATGTGGTGCTGAAACTCTGGAGAAGTTTGGCACAAATCTCTAATAGTACCCAGCCAGTCCCAAGAAACTCTGCACCTCCATCACACTCTTGGGTGGCTCCCAAGCAAGTACTGCCTCGATCTTCACTGGATCCACTGCAACTCTAGCCTCCGAGATGATGTGTTCCAAAAATTTAACCTCCTGAATCCAAAACTGTCACTTCATGATATTTCCATAAATCTTGTTCTCTCAATGTGTGTCCAGTACTAACCGAAAATGGTAGCCATGCTCCTCCTCAGCAGTCGAGTAAATCAGTATGTCGTCGATGAAGACTACGAAAAAGTGATCGAGGTAAGGCTAGAAGATCATGTTCATGCGACTCATGAATATTGCTGGATCATTGGTCATGCCGAAGGGCATAACAAAGAAATTTAAATGGCCATATCGACACCTGATGTCCGTCTTCTTCACATCCTCATCTCGAACTCTGAGCTGGTGATAGCATGATCTAAGGTCTATTTTCAAGAACCATTGTGCTATCTTGATCAGATCAAAAAGGTCTTCAATCCTCGGGAGTGTGTACTTGTTATTCACGGTCACCTGATTCAAGCGACGTTAGTAAACACACAGTATCTTGATCCCATCTATCTTTGTGGTGAACAAAATCAGAGATTCCCAGGGTGAAACACTGGGTTGGATAAATACCTTCCCCTTCAAGTCCTCCTACTGTACCCAAGCTCATGAAACTCAGCGGGCGCCATCCGATATGCTGGAGTAGATATCAGTTTCATCCCAGGGTACATGTCAATGTAGAAGTATACCTCTCTATGAGGAGGTTTCCCTGGAACATCGTCAGGGAATACATCCTTGTACTGATCCACCACAATAGGAAAACTTGGACTCTGCACATCAACCGGTTCGAGGATGAGCCTATCCAGCTGATGTGTGATTGACTGCCCCCTCCTATGTGCAAGTCTATCTAGCACTAAAAAGTCTCCATTCTATTCAGTGAAGGTGAACCTAGTCCCATCCATGCAGATACACCACACATTGTGCCTAATACAGTCAATCTGAGCATAAAATGTGGATTACCAGTCCATTCCCAAGATGACGCTGTAAAGCCTCGACGCTGCTACAAGAAGATCCCAGCCAAAGCTCACACTTCCTAGAGTAATCTCACACTACCGGCACCAGTGTGTAATCATCGATTTTTCTCCCGTAGGAGTCTCTAGATTTAAGGATCAGGCCAACAGCTCCATCGGAATCTTCGAGCTCTAGATGATGGTAGAGGAAATAAAATAATGACTCGCAGATGTGTCTATAAGTACTGCCTCAAGGGTTGATTAGACACAGATAGTACCTCGAATCATCTCAGGTGCACCATGGTTGTAGTCCTTGACATCCAGGAGCTGAGCCTACCATTGTGCGCCAGCTCCCTATTGTCGGGGTGAACCTCCTAGTGGTGGTGGTGGTAGAGGCTCGAAACGTCGTCCACCACCCGTTGCACGACCACTTCCTATGCCCCATCCGCCTGCTCCCAGCAGTCCTCCATGGTCAAACCTATGCCTCTCTTTGGGAGGTCCCTCAACTATCTGCTGCTCATCGACATGGAGGGTCGGGTAGTCACGAGCCATGTGACCCTTCCCGCCACATGCATAGCACTACCTGCTCCTTATATAGTTGGCTCTGTATCATGTGCCCAGCACAACCGAACCTGTATCCTGGGGTCGCCCACCTGATATTCGGCTCTGCTGGGACCTCTGTATCATCTGTATAGTTCCGACTGTTGAAGACTCCGCTACATGTCACCCTGTGGTGGGTCTCGTCACTTGTGACTGCTCAGCGAGAAAACTCTCTACTAAAAGGGCTTGCTCAAGCACCCCTGCCTGTGTCAGGATGTTGAGGGGAATCATCGAAGACCTGATCTCATGGCTGAGTCCCTACTCGAAATTATGGGCCATGAAGAACAGGTCTCGTACCATATACATGGAGTAGCATGAGAATTCGATGAACCTCACTAAAAACTGAACTATTGTCATGATGCCCTGCTAGAGAAGAAGTAACTCCTAAATCCGCACCACATGAAGGGTGGATGGAACAAACTCTGAGTGAATGAGACTCTCTAAGTCCATCTAGAGTAATGATGCCTTGTCATGCACCTAGAGCATCAGGATCCTCCATTTTCCTACCATTGCATGCAGGAGACTCATGAAAAGGATCACTATGAGGTCGGCTGGTGTCCTTACCAATCTGCAAACTCCCACGATAGCCTCCAGAAAATCCTCAGATATATGTGGGTCTGTCACTCCCTAGAACATGGGTGGCCTCTGACATTGGAACTCTTGCAACACACTCAGATGGCGTGCAATCTCTACTGCTGGAGCTAGTTGTATCGGTGGCCCAGTGGGTAGTGGTACCGCTGGTACCTCCACTGTGATGGGGCCCTACACCGAGGTTGTAACGAACCAAAGTTTCATTATTGAAAATCCCTCTTTATCTAATTACATGTATCTATATGTTTATATAATATGTCAAATTCCTGGGTTTTTTGTTAAGATTTGTGACCATAGCTAATATAGTCATTGAATAGTGATCACATGATTAGTATAAATATAGGAATTTAACATATCCAATTTACTCAGAAAAAAGAAGCGATGGCCTCATCATGTAGAATTTCCCCATACGATGCTCATTCATTGGAGCTCGGAAAAGTGGTGGCGTCCTTGGGCTTCGCTCTTGACCAAGCCCAAGTTGAGCTTCATCATGTCAAGCTCAAACGGGACTGTCTACGGGAAAAGTGGAAGTTGATTAAAATTACCACTCGAGCGATGTTATCCGAGCCACCCCAATAGTCTGTTACCATCGCACACCTTTCCCTTAGGTCTTATGCAGCTATTTTAAGGGGTTATGTAACAAATAAGTAGTAATATGTTCATATACATTATTTTTTTATATAATAATGAATATAATTTCTAGTCATTATTGGCACATTGTAAATAGTTTTTAAAGTAAAAATAGTGTTTTTAGTTATTATTTAATTAAGAATTATATTTTATTAAATTAAGGGATTTTATTGAATTAAATAATATTTTAATAAAATATTATTATTATTATTAATTTAATTTTTATTAAATATAAATGATCTTATAATTTTATGAATGCAATTATAATTTTTATTAAGGTTTGAAAGCCATTTCTGTCAAAACCCGTGAATTTTGTATAAATGTCACTTTTTTATTTTAAAAGTGAAAATTAACATATTTAGAAATTATTTAGATAAAATAAAAGTTTTTTTTAGGAATCAGGACATCGAAATTATCCAACGATGAATTTTTCATAATTTTCCGAGACAGTCAAATTTTTGGGCAAAAATTAAATACCGTTTAAATATATAATGTGTTTTATGACATCATAATGACCCAATAGTGATGTAATAAAATACTATAATCTTTATGTTCTGACAATATATTTTTTAACATTAAAATAATGTGATTTTGGGTTTGTTTGTCTTACTTTTCAAAGCATTAATGGACCCCTCATGACTTATTAAACACCTTGTCTGTTTAAATTAATTTCTATTGGAGTGTGACTCACCTCCACCTAAGAAACCCTGATATTTTAAGGAGTTCTGACTTTGGCTTTATAAAATATTGTTTTCCTCTTCTATTTTCCAAAAACCATTGGAAAAAACCATGGGATGGTTTGTGGTTTGGATTAATTTAATGTAAGGGGTCCCAAACCTAAATAATAAAAAATTCCCTCACCTTTCCTATATAAACCTACCCAAGCTCCCACTTACTCCGCACTCAAAGCCTTTGGAGTTCGTCCATCCTCTTCCCTACTCTCTCTAGAATCCTTACAAGGTGCCCCAAGATCCCAAGAAGCCTCTCACAAGCCTCTCTCTTTCCTTTGGAAGCACACTTCCAAGTAAGGGATTATTCTTCCTTTCTCTTTTTTGTTCAATTTTCTTTAAGTTTTGTCCCTTTTAATTTCAATTATGAATGTTGGGGTATGGTTTCGCACCTCCCACATACTGCACTCTTTATGATTGAATGATTGGAGACCCATTTCTCTCTCATTAAATTCCTCCCATGTAAACCTGTTACTATGCTGAAATTCTGAAAAGAACTTCCCTCTCCTCATTTACATTCAAGTAATACTTTTGTATCATAAATCTAAATTCCATTAAAATTGTTGGGACAAGTATCCATATGATATCATAATGTCTATTACATGTAAATATGAAGAGGAACCCCTTTCTCCCTCATCAAACATTTTTATGAATTCTTATGTCACGTCGTTATGCTGTCGAAATCACACTGATTTTCTAAGCCAATGCCATTGTGTAGTGAATACCATGCCCATTTCTCCATCAAGGGTATTAACCTTTATGCACATTTACTTATTGATTATAATGTTTCATGTATGAATTCCACATTCCTTTATAGTGGAATAAATGATTATGTTTTATGAATCCATGTTTTATGATCCATGTGGCACACTTATGCATGAAAGAAATGTTTAAGAAGGGTGCACCCTTATAGCGCTCCAATGCATTGGGTAAAGTATAGTATCATGATACGTCATGTGCAATGAGTGTTGAATCATGATAATTCAAGTGCAACTAGTTTTTAATCATGCTTCAAGTGCAATGAGGATTTACTCATGCTCTATGTGCAATGAGCCTTGGCTCATGCTAAATCCATGTTAAGTGTTGTGGCCACATTTCCATGTTATGATTATCATGCTTTATCATGCCTTTATGCTCATGTTTTTATGATATATTGATTTGCCTATTGTTTATCATGTATTGAACTACTCATATTATTCCATGTGTACTCCCTTACTGGGCTTTATAGCTAACCCTTTTCTTATGCATGTCCTCAGGTTATCCCATGCAATGCTAAGTACAAGGGAATGTAGTGGTCATGTAAAGGAAGTATTCAATAAAGATGTTTTATTTCAGGTTTCAAGTTTTTATGTAATTATACTAAGCCCCAAAGACACTAAACCTCTCAATCTTATTTGTTGTATCAAGTGATGTTTTATGTAATAAATCATATTTATGTTTGTAATAAAAGAAGGGTTGTCATAGAGGGCTCATCACTCGGTAGGCTACTATCTCGTACGAAACTCAGAACCCTAGTTGGCTACCTTCGTGGGGCCATCCTGAAAAGAAACAGGTGTGCCACAGTTAAAACAATATACCCAGTGAGCAGACATAATGTAATAAAGAAGAAAACTTTTTCAATGGAAACACACAAGAAATCTGTGTTTTCGTGCACTGAGTCAGAGATCATAAGTTAGAGTCCTAGTGTAGGGATACGTCGGCCGCCGCCCCAACACTGGTATCCCCAAACTGAAAACTACACCCAAAAAACATAACACTATTGCTGTTAAAGAATCAGAGTCTATGTTCTACGGTAGAACCGACTGCTCTGATACTAATTTGTCATGACCCGTCCTCGGGGCCCGTGTCGTGACAACCCCAAAACTGCCTTCCATAGTCCAAGGGCTGGCGACAAGAACCAAAGGCGTAATCCCAATAAAAAGAGAGGAAATTTCCTTTAATTAAGTAAACAAAAACAATATAGTACACAACTGGAAGTAAATACTAGTTTAAAATGTATACAATAGAAGGTGATGAAAGAAATGTGGCCAGAAATACAAGCCCAACAGTAAAGTACAAACAACTAAAAAGCTAGTACAGCTGTAGAAATGTAAAATATAAAATACTGAGTCATCCTTCGGAATTCCCACATGAATGGTGGGTACATATGGCTTTCTCGACACCCCAAGTCTGTCTGTCTGCTACATGTACGTCTCACCAAGTGGTCCACCTCTGGGTACCGTCTAGCTCTACAAATATCTACATCAATCAGTGTTGTCTGTCGTCTGCAACCAACACAACGATGTGCGGGCATAGCCCATATAGGGGTGAGTATAACGATACCCAATAGGGGACCCTGAGCCCCCAAATGTCTCCTAGAATCCAAAAAGGATAAACCACATAAGTAAGATACAATCACGAAGTTTAAACCATCCCTACTTAGGTATATTCCCATACATATACCTAAGTTACCATTCACAGTCATTCTCCAACTCTCGAGCCCAAGCACTACCCAATCCACGCAGGAAGAAAAATTAATCACCTCGAGGATAAATTATTGAAAGTAAAGACTCAGCTCACACAGGTATACATCTTTTGTAGAGTGATAGAGATGATCAGATATTGTAACATATTCATGTAAGTTGTAGGACCCACACATGATACAGGAACAGCTATCTGTCGGACCCACACAGGATACAGGACCATCTATTCTATCGGACCCACACAGGATACATGAAGAGAAGTTAGAACTGTCAGACCCACGGAGGATCCCAGATCAGAATTCATCGCTGCCGAACCAACATAGGTTTCGGGTACTGTAGTAATTTCTATCGATCCCATAGAGGATTCAGGTACATTAGTCATCACTGTCGAACCCACGGAGGATTCCGGTATAGTAGTCGTCGTAGCCAGCCCTAGGGTTCCCGCACGCAGCATGATCGATTATGGGAGGGTCCACTCCTCGAGCCGAGAGTCGATACATAAACAATAACAATGTCTTGAGTTGATGTATCCCATAAATCCATCTCATCATAAGGTTCCCAATGAGATAGACGGTGCATCAATCAGACGCCCTGTTTGAGAGTGATTGGCATTTTCGTTCTAGAGGCCCGGTTGGATTTACGCATGATCCAAACCCATCCATTTTTCAGATTTCCCCAAAAATGACATAGAGTATTCCAAAAGGAATACCTTGTTGCGAGGGTCCTAGTGTCGCAGACGGCGTGTCGATCAAACACACGATCTAGAAGTTATTCACATTTAAGCGAAGATGGGCTCAACACGTCAAGCCCAGTGGGCTGGTTGGTCAGCCCGACACAGCTCGGCGGGTCTGACCCGGCTATGGGTCAACCCGGTCTGGTGGCGTGTAGCCCACCTGCGGACCCGACCCACATTTTGGGCCAGTCTGGTTGGCTCGATGGTGCCGCCTCTTCCTCTGCAAGGCTGGCCATAGCTGGCCCGTTTGGCCCGGTGCACGCGGCCCATGCTGTGGACCGCATTTCTTCCCAAACAGTGCCTGTGGATGCAGAGGTTCTCCAGCCCTGCCGGTACGCAGCTGGCCAGTTCTCCCAACCGAGCGACTCATGGACAAGGGTCACATCCTCCTCCACATGGCGCTTGCGGGTGCCGATGTTCTCCAGCCTGGCTGGTAAGCAGTTGCAAGTTCATCCAACCGAGTGGCCCGAGGATGCCGGTCGCGGTCTCCCTCCATGCGGCACCTTCATGCACCACGACTCCTACACACGGACCGGCCGGATCGGCCGGCTCGTTGTCACATGGACCGGGTGGCCCGAGCGGTCGCCGATCCCTCCACTAGGTGTTTTCCACCTCTGGTCGCCAGCACCGCCACCTCTTCCATCCACCGTGGCCCACATGGCCGTGACCCCCCTTTCGTCTATCGCGGTTCTTATTCGGCGCAGTGCAACGAAACGATGCTCTTTTGACTCCGCCTCTGACATCAAGACAATGAGAACACCCACAAATGGGGGGGACCATGTTCGTGTGGTCTGAACCCTCCTCGTTACATTGTTAAAATTCGGCATCAAGAGAACAACACACGATGAGGAAAGAAGAGTATAACTCATTAGTAAAAACAATCCAATTTTCCCCTACCTCGTATTTGTTGTTGTACGATGATGAGTTCTGGAAGACGGACGTCGCAGAAGAGGGACGTTATTCCGTCAACGTCGGAGGAGGTAGAACTCGGTGATGACGAGTCACAACGATGCCCTCAATGTACTTCGTGGGAAGTGGTGCTTTCCTTCCTTGCTCCGGTTGAAGAAGGTAGAAGATGTTTCTTCAAGTTCTTCAGAGACGTTGAGCATTCTTCGTCGAGAGGATGGTTTTCATCCAATTGATCTCCCAAGCTCTCCAATGATTATTCCAACCCAAAATAAAAGAATAAGTTCAATTATTTTAATGTTGGCATAATGAATTCAACGGAATTCAAACACTCCAATTAATTAATTAAGTCATTAATTAATTGTGTTGGCACCATTAAGGGGAAGTCAAAGAGTTTCCCCTATTAATGTGGAGCTCAAGGGGTTCGAAAGGGGGGTTTAGGGGTGTTAAGCCCATGTGGGCCCACCACATAATATCCTTCCATTGGAGGTTATGTTGGGGTGGGCCCCACATCCAACTTCTCTTTGGAGAAAATAACCACCCCTACATAAAATTATGTTAGTCATATTTTTATTTAAATTATTTAGAAAACACTCAAAATTAACTTCAGTTCTTGAAAAAATGCAACTACGGTAAAGGTCGCCTTAAGTGAATACCAGCACTCCGAGTTCATCAGTGTCCTTGGATTTCAATTCTGATCACCTGTTCAAAAGATATAATATCCCGCATGTACGTTTACTAAATGTACCCGAAAAAACATCAGAAATTTATTCCGGGCACACCGGGCCTCAAAATCATGTGCCATAAGAAACCGCCGACTCGTAAAATTCCCATGTATTTAAGAAAGAAAAATTTCCACAGGATTTAATGGTCTTTAAAAAATTAATATTATACAGTAATGTAGTTATGTTAATGTAATATATTAAATCCATTGTTTATATTTAATTTCTAAAATTGATAAAAAATAAAATTTTAATGTAAGTCCATAAAAACAGTTTTTAATATGAAAATTTATAAGTCTCAAAAATGTTAAAAATGGGTTTTATATAATCAAAATTTTATTCAGAAGTAATATATTCAAAATTTTAAATATATATATTTTGATAGAAATTATGTTTTCAACATATTTTATTTCATGCTTGTATTATGAATTTATCATAAATGTCATGTTATTAACCAAATTTCTTTTTCTTTAGTATTCACCTACAAGTCCATTATTTTTTAAAAATATCAGAAATTCATCATAAGAAAATATTGTTATTATAAATATAAAAAAATTATTCTTCAAAATAAAATTATAATATCTTACAATGTAAAATTTAAATAAATTCCTAAATATATAATTAAAATCAATTTCATAAGAGAATATATTTTTAAAATATTATATTATTTTATTATTATTTAATATCACTTATTAATATTATTTATTGTTAAATTATTATTATTAAAAAAAACATTTTATCCATAATATGTTAATCATCTTAAGATTAATCACATAAATGCCTATTTATAGAATGCTCACAATTTCAAGTATAAATTGGACCTTTAGTTATTCAACCACTATAATTGACTTTTATAAATTCCTTGTATTTAATAAGGAACATTATATATATATATATATATATATATATATTTCATAATTAAGTCACCTCTATTTTTACCCTATAATTCTATATCTACATTTTATTGATTATATAGACTTCTTGGGTTCATTATGGGTTGATGTTGTTTGTGAATGAAACTATTGAAAAAATTATGTTTTTAGGAAAATATAATTTAAAATATTATAGTATTACATCCTCCAAAAATTTAATAACTTATTCCCCCCAAATTTCTATTATCACACACTAATAATAATAAATAAGGGTATCTAATAGATGTGAATAACTTATGTTATAATATCAAATAAGGTTTCTACATTTTTTAATAGATGAGAAACATATCTTTTTTCCTAATCATGTTATTAGATTAATTCATATTTAATGTTCATAAAATTTCACTATACACCCCATTAACATACATGATAAATCTTTTAATTCATTTGATTCATTCCACTAATTCTTTCTTAACTCAATTTTTACCTGTGAGAAATTGAGACTTCATTACATCATCAAAATTTTCACATGAACATCAGTGAGACATCATACTTCTCTCGACTATTATTTTTGGGATTTAAACTACATTGAAATTCTAAATCATAATTTTCAATTGATGGTTTGGAATAAGCACATTATCTCTACCTCTAATTATAAACCCATTTTTCTTCTCAATAGTAATTATTTAGGTTGGCCATGAAATTAATTGTTATCTTGGTTCCTTCTAGCATAACTCATTACTAAAATAAAAAGAACCTAATCATGAGTGATGAAAAATTAGAAATATAAGGGAAATATTATACATAAATTTAAACCTTAAATCCATTAATTATTGAAATTATTAAATTATATATCAGTTTAACCTAAACCACTCTCAGTTCAATCTTTGTTTTTGTTGCTTTAGTTACCCTGTATTCCATAACTTAATTCATTGACAAAATAAATCCCCCATATTTCATTATAAAAATAATGTGAGAAAATAAATAATATAAACATGGAGTGTATATCTTGATGTGTAGTCTTACGCCAACTCATCATTCCAGAATGGTATTAGCTATAAGAATATGCTTTTGATAACGATGTAGAATAAATTTATATTTATTCTTAGGTCAAAATAAAAACATATTTGGCATTAGTTATAAGAATATAATTTTTAAAAATATGTATAATAAATTTTTATTTATTATATAGGTGGTTTTAACAAGGATGATGAGATTCAATTCACATGGTAACGAGATTCACCTCACTTTTTATTTCTGTGAGATGCTTACTATGTTCATTACTATCTACTTTTTTGTGGTGTATGTAAATCCCATGATTTTATTCTATGTAACTTTTAAATAAATATTTGGGTATTCACATATCCATTTTTTGATCTTTGTTTAAGGGGGTTTAGGTTTCAAAAGATTCCAAATCAATAAAATTATGTTCTGTCAATTTTGCATCTTTGAGGATCATGTTTTGACGTGCAGCTAAATTCTTTTTATGGTGTGTATAATACCATTTTACATGATATATCATTAATATCCATATTTTAATGATATTTTACGATTTATTTAATTGAATTTTCTTACATGGAGATCATGATCCCAAGTTACCAAGTGTTGAGTGTTTATTGAAAAAATCTCGTCACATTTCAATAATGTTTTTAATCATGATTCCTTTAATGAAATTGTATGATATATATCTCATGAAATTCATGAATTTCCATACCTTATGGTTATTTTAGAAATATTCACCAGTCTTTCCCATATTTCCACTCTTCGTTATATAACATATTTTATAATGTGTTTTTAAGAAGGTATGACATTACCCTCTCTAAGGTCAGAAATTTATGTTTTCTAAAAATGGATCCAAGTATATTGTACCATTATCCTATAATCATTAATATATATTTTCAAAAAAAAATTATTTTACCAATATGTTCAAGCCAATAATCTTTTTTAATTACAAAAAAGTAATTTTTTAAACCCTTATATTTTTCAAAAAAATTGTTATTTTACCTTGTACAGCATATACGGATTTACCAGTACACTTTTAATTGATGTTTCTTCTATATTATTAAAAGTATAATTTGTAAGAAAAGTTGTTTTTAGTTTATTTTAATATAACTTGGTTCCAAAAAAATTACTAACGTCATTCAAATATTTTCAAGTAAAATGGTTTTCCAAAACAAATTCAGGCTTTATTTATATGTTTTCAAATTATTTTCATTGGAAATTGATTTCAAAAAAGATTTATTCCATAGAATGGAATATTAAAATAAGAAAGGATATTTTTCTAATGAATTTTTTTCCAAAATATTCTTCTATGTTATTTTTCATCTATCATGACATCTGTTGATATTAATAAATCCATTATATGAAATTAAATAGAGGTTCCATTCGTATTATTTCTTGAATAGTTTATGTTTTGATGGAAAAATAATTATGACATATATTTCTCTTATAGGTGTTTTATGATTTTGATACCCACCTATTTTCATCGGGTATGCTTTGATAAAATGGTTTTGATACCTATATTTTTTTCAATAGGTTGTGATGTGATGTGATTTTAATGATACCCATTTCATTTCATGGGTTTTGATTTTCTATTATAAAACCTATTTCTTTTTATGGTTCATGGTATGATGAATTTTTTAATATATTTCAAAGACTATATGAATGGTTTAATTAATATATGGTTTATACATATATCTACCTCCAATACATTGGGTAACGATAACATGTATAAGAGCTAAAAGGGTACATGGTTCATAGCCCAAACCAGAAAATAATAAGTTACATGGGTTGTATCCCAAGTCTAACTGAAATAGGGAATATGGATTGTAGGCCATGCACAAAAACAAAAAGGTACATGGGTTGTATCTGAAGCCTAAAATACAGATGGTATAAGAATTTCTTGCCCAAGGCCGATGTAGTTACACTAGCTATTTCCCAACCCTAACATGTTATAACGGAATTCATAGGTAACCTTGACATAAAATTTTATATTCTTATACGTATGCAACAAATCCCATGCCTTCTTCCATAGTTATTATTTCATGTCTCATGATTATTATTTCCTTATAATTCTTGTCCTATGAGCTTCCATGAGTTATCCCATAACTCATGTTTATGATATTTGGTATTCATTTTGTGATCTCTATAAGTTACAATCATGTTATCATATCCATATGTTCATGTGTATGCATACATTTCTCCCTTTTTTACCCATATTGATCATCTGATCTTGCCCCTTTTTATGTTTCCTTTCCATAGGTTATGGAAAATGGTTTTCCTTAGAAGTACTAAAGTTGGACTTATTTATGGGAGATTTTGATGATCATTCACATGGATAGAAGATTTTTTTCTATGATTGAAAAGACATTGAACTATTACAGTCCTCAGGGTTGTATTTTAATAATGTACAGAATAATCTTCTAAAACGATATAATATCCATGTATGCTAATACTAGGTCAATATATATGGAATCAAATTAAAGGTTTATTCAACCATTAGAAACTAGTTTGATAAATCATTAGTGGGATCCCTAAGTATATTTTTAAAGATATTTCTAGGTGAGTCTATATGGATAAGTATAAGGATGAGGAAACATTTTGGAAAATATCCTAGAGTTTGGGGAAAGGATAGAGTATGTTTTCTTCTAGAAATAAATCATTGTATGAATATTACAAGTCAATGTGAATATTGGAAAGATTTACCTAGGAGTAACAACTCTGATTATATGTTCCCAGCTTGACTCGGCCATGTGGTACATGACAATGAGCCTTACAACACACATAGTTTGACACTCTCGGGGGATATGCTTTTGAAATTAACAAAGTATTCATGAAACATTATATAGTATTTGAATAGTATATAACATTGAATAGCCTAGGATATACCTATGGTTTCATATATTAAAAATTGTTTCATAATATAGATATCATAATATTTACTTTTCACGATTATGTGGTTCCTTCCTTTGATAATTGTTTCTTGCTCTATATTTTTGATTTTGTTAATAGATAAAACCAAAATAAACAAAATTAATTATTATTATGTGAAAAAATGCAATGATTTCTCTCATAAAGAACCAAATTATTTATTATCTTGAATAAAAAACCTCATTGAAATTATCACAAAGATATCTCAATATATTAATCATGATGATCTTCCAAACGATCAACGTATTAAACAACGTTATATTGATTCCTTTATAAGGTAATGTACACCATCATTCAGCAGAATAAATTTTATTATCATTCTTGGTTTAATAAATATTCGTGTTTGGTCGATCAAAAATATTCATTTACTAGTTATTCAAGGGATTATATATGAGTTTAATATTTAATAAATATTTATACACTTTTTTAGTGAATATAATGTTTATTAATTTATCATCAAATAATGATGTGATATTTATTCATTTATATAATATTTATTAATAAATGCATGATAAATACTAAAGAGTAATGATTAGTGGAGTTAATGGTATTGTAGGAAATGATATATTAAATATTATTTCAATAAATTTTAATTTATATATTCAGTAATTAATGATTATTTATCTTCATGCATAGA
The DNA here is from genome assembly GCA_963277665.1 of Viscum album. Classification (NCBI taxonomy): domain Eukaryota; kingdom Viridiplantae; phylum Streptophyta; class Magnoliopsida; order Santalales; family Viscaceae; genus Viscum; species Viscum album. Next base: position 1,431,597,497 of record OY728152.1, read on the forward strand.
AGAAGTCAAGTAAATAATAAAGTAATATTATTTATTCATCGATTCACCATAGAATAATGTTGGTATCAAGCACATACCAGATGCATGAAATTGGAGGTAATTTAACTTTTTTTCAATTTGATCAACCTCATGAATTCAACTCCACTATAACCAAACTGTAGTAACCATGTGAGGATCTCTTTGATTTAAATAATGTATAAATTAAAATTTAAATCATAAATAAAAATGAAAACTAAACCCTTTTTAATATTGATAGAAAACATGCTTTTCTCATATTGAGATATGGTTACATGAAGGAATTAAATCAGAAGACCTATATGGTATACTGATCCACTTGTTTATAAACAATCGATCAGTACCAGTGAAAATATATTCTCTATTTTCTAGTGTTCAGATCATGAGAAAGTAATTTTATCTGTTAATAAATTTGAAGGTGATATAGACAAGTGGTGGAATATAATCATGAATATGAATAATCAATATGAAATTGAATCCATTGACTGGGAGGACATCAGGATGTTATTATTCAATAAGTACTTTATTCGTGATCATTATACGAAGATAGAAACCGTGTTCCTTGAGTTGATGAAAAAGGATGATGAGTTTATCGGTACCAATGAGGATAATTTCCCAAAACATGTGAGGTAATCTTCTAGAATTATAATACAAAATGAAATTAATATTGATTGTTTCATTAATGGATTAATTCCAAGTATCAGAAGGGTGTTTTCCATAACAGAATTTGGTAGATACGGAGAGATTTTGCACTGTGAAATCAACGTTGAAATGAAGGATGGTTTTGGTATCAATCTAATGGTCTTAATAATTAGGGTAAGTTTATGTTCAAGGTAAATCCCAAAACCATGGAGATAAGAAGATACTCATTCCATTATTCTCAATGTGTGGAAATAATAATGGTGTGATTTTTCATATTGGGACTTTTAAATGTTTTATGAGTGGAATGGAAGGACATTGAGCATCTAAATGCTAATGTGATAGGAAGGAAGGTATATAATGATGAAAATAATGAGTAAACTACTCAAGTTGTACCTCCAAAACATTAGTGATTCAATTTATAAGAGTTTGTTAAATTCACTAAGAGGTTCCAAATTCTAAGGATTTAAAATGGCGATCAACAACAACAACCTCTAAAGAAGTAATAAAAATGAGAAATGATGTGTAACCACACTTCAATATGTGAGCCATTATAATTAGGGAACTAAATAGAGGGGAATTTCCTAGATTATTTTATAAAAATATGATCTATAAATTGTTTTTTGATCCATTAGTGGAACTTTTTGTGATTATATGAATTGATTATCTTTCCCCACATGACTTTTTGATTAATAATTGCATGTTGATTTTATAGATTTATAAGGATGAATAAAATATTTGAATAAAAATTTATTTTCATAAAAACATCCTATTTAGAGAATAAGGTGTGGATAATATTTTTGATGGATGTATGTTTCCAATAAGGATTAATGAAAATTATGATTATGAACATGTTTTAAAGAGAGTACCTTATGAAGTTATTCACATGTTGGTATATGATTACACATGGGGTATCAATGTTAAGATGATTTCATGACTATATTTTTGATGTTTTAGATTTTAATCATTTAGAAGGTTTATAAAGTTAACCATTTATTGGATGTTGAATTTAAACATTTGAGTAAGTTAGTATGATTAAAATATTATATCTACATATAAGGATATATTACTAATGTATATCCTATTAAAAAAACTTTGAGAAGATGAAAACTGATGACATATGAGATGGAATATCATGGATGTCATCATCAGTTAGTACTTCTGCAATGAAAAATTCACCTTCCTTTATAGATAGGTAGTTTAAGTGGATCAACAAAAAACAAAGGGTTATATTTTCATAAAGTCAGGCGAGAATATATTTTCATAAAAAATATTCATTTTTAAAAAAAATATCATGAAACGAAAAATGTTATCTTATTACCCCCATTTTTTGATGAATCATATTGTCCCTTAGTTCACCACATATTTATGGATTTTTTATTTTTAACATTCTCTTGACCTTGTTTTATATCACTCTTTATCAAAAAATAGTGGTAAAATTTCTCTTCCATGTCCTATTTCTCACTACCCACCAATATTCTACAATGTGGAAATCACGTTATGTGTTACATGGGGTAACAGTTATTGTTCCTAATTTCCCATTTTAAGGAATGTTTTAGTGTTCATATTTATAGTTTCGGTTTCTATTAATGAAACACTCAAGTATTAAACCATTGATAAGCCATATTAATTTCAATGGAGAAATTCATTTGAAGGGGGTATAATTTAATACCTTGAGATTTTTTGAATTTTTTTTCAAATTAACGTATCTTTTTGATATTCTTCATTTCATGTTACACTAGAAATATGTATTTATATATATATATATATATAATATTAAACCACTAAGTCAATAATTCCTTTAATACGATATCAACTTGTCTTGAACTATATGAAATATAGACTTGGATTGTGCTAGATGCAATACCGACTTGTCTTATGCTTTCTACAACACTGATATGGCATACATTACATGAAATATAGATGTTTCAAAGAAAAAACATTTTATTATTATAATTATTTAAAAGATATAATTATAACCTATCTATTAGGCATAGTTATATTATTATTAATAAATAAGTTTCACATATTATTTATAATTGTTTTAAATAGATAAGTCATATTGATAATGAATGATATGATTTTCGGTAAAGTCATTTTATGTTTAAAAATACTGTTTTCTTAAATAAATATCTTTTAATAATGAAATTAATTATTGGAAAAAATGGAAAATTAATTTTATATAATAAATTACATTTTTTTATTTAGAATAATGAAATTAGCTTATGGTGAATTTTTGGGAATACTCTGAGAAACATCACTTATTGACGAATAGTGAAAATACGACTTTTTAGTTATTGATGTTAATTTTCATCGTAAAGTTGTTTTAGGACATATTTGTTCAACTATACATCTATTAGTACAATGTAGGTAATTATAATCAATTTCACATTGTAATTGAATATAAAAACATGAAACTCTTTCAAACTTCTTTCTATTTGAAAAATCCATAATTTTGTCCCATTTATGGGATTAGCATTAATAATATTTTTAATGTTTCAGTGAATTTAATTTTTAAAAAATAACATAAAAAATTTATAATCAGTATAATATTTATATTATAATAATATCATATTAATTTTTGACCAAAAATATTTGTAAATGTGATTAAAATTTATCACAACAATTAAGGTAAAATTAAGATTAATTAGGGACTAAATCTTAATCATAGGGGCCCAAATGACATATAAACATGAAAAAACAATTTTTTTCCACATTTAGTCTATAAACATTATATTAATGGATTTCAATTCGTTGGTTTGACTTTAGTTAGGTAATAGCATGTGTACACCATACTTCTTTTCTCATATTCGATGTGAGTCCCTTTCCATCCCTATAAAAGTCCACCACCTCTCCCACATCCTCACACATCTAAACCCACTACGGATAATGGTAGATATTCCAAATACACTTCTAAGCACACCTTATTTCTTTATAGAATCCATTAATTTAGAATAAGTAATTCCATGGTAGCCATTTCCGAAAAACTAAAAAGATTTACCTGATTAAGAGGAAGCCTCTTCTCTCAAACTCCTTTCTTTTATTTTCCTTATCTGCCACTACACACTATTCATTACCCGATTTTATAAAAACACCAGTATCCTAAATATAATATAATTTTCTTATTCTTAGGATTCAACCCACTCTTACATAGACCACCATATAATGAATAACAAACACACTATTATACTGCATGATGAACTACCGCCTCACTAAATGACGATTATTCAATTTTCCTTACTACCTCTCCTAATGGGAATTATGATAGACTCTCTATTTATCTATTTTATATATTATATTTAGTATTTAATTATGCTTCTATTTTACTTTGAAAAATATTTATTTTTTTACATTTTATTTGTTGTTAATGTGATAATTTCTTTTTAGAAAAGGTAGAATGACGGACCCTTAAAATGATATGATTCATTCATACACTACCTAGATTATATTAATGAAGGGTCAAGTGAAAATATAAGATACGTATTATATTATAAATATAATATAATAATGATATATATATACATATATGTACATATATATTAATATTACTTTCATTCTTTCAACACGAAAATTAATTGGAAATAGCGTTAATGTGTACGTATAACCAACCGTCTCCTTGAATGGTGTATTACTTTTCATAATTATATATTATTTTGAGTATTATAATACACATATAATTTATATAAATTATATTTTTATCTTGATTTACATTTTATAAATCATGATATAATTTATAAATACCAATGATATAACAAATTTAGACACATGCAAAAATTAAAGCGAATATTACCTGAAGTGAAACCATTACATGTGATTGTTAACATGTCGGTAATATGTGGTAATAATAAAACCATTTATGTTATTAGATATAATAATATGGTTTGTAATGTAATGACCCAGAAATTTGAATGAAATTTTTTTTCTTATATTTTTTGGAATTTTACGAGTCTGTAGTTTCTGACAGCACCTGAATCCGACGCCCGGTGTGCCCGGAATAATTTTCTGATGTTTTTATTTAGGTATGTTCAGTAAATGTATTTACATGTTTTTCTATATTTTGAACTGGTGCTCATAATTGAAATCTGAGGACACCGATGGACTCACTGCACAAGTATTCGTTTAAGGGGACCTTTACCAAAGGTGCGTTTTATACAGGATGGAAGTTATAAATTGGGGTTACTATTTAAAATTCTAAATTAAATAAAAATGAGTGTGAAACACATTTTTATTTGAAAAGTGGTTAATGTCTCTAGGTGGGTATTCAGGGTGGGGCCCACTACACCCTAACCTCCCTTGGGAGGATATAACTAGGGGTGGGGCCCACACGAACACAAACCCCTCAAATCTCCTTGAAACCCCCCTTCAAAACTCATGGAATTCCCTTTGAATTAATGAAGCCACATCTCTCCTCTTTAATTTTAGAATACTCTCCACCTCCCACCTTCTCTCATTAATTTTCTAACACCATTTAATTACTTAATTGAGCTCCACAATTTATTAATTAATTTTAGTGTTTGAGTTTTGAATTTAATTTCCCAACATTAAATAAAGAGAATGCATTCTTTTAATTGGGTTGGAATAATCTTCCTTTGGGGTGATAGAGAGAATTGGGAGGATAATACTCTCTAGATAAAGAACGGTGGCGCCCACAAAGAATGCTCATATTCCTTCTTCTTACTCCGCATCAAGGGAGAAGACGTCATCCTCTATGAGCGCCACCAACGACAACGTCTTCCCCTCCGACGTTGATGGAATGACGTCCGTCTTCCACGAAAACTATCTTCTACAACTTTTCAATGTTCGACAACGAAATTCGAGGTAGGGGGTTGTTTTGAGTTGTTTATATTTCCGAACTTTGTTGTTATAATTGCAGAATATAAATTACCAACTGTTAACATCGAAACGAGGAGGGTTCGGGCCGCATGACCTTGGCCTAATCCTCCCCCATACTTGTTGGTTTTATTGGTGATGGAGGTGGAGTTTGAAGGGCGCGTTGTTGTCGCACCACGTGGGAGAAAGGTGGCCACGACCATGTATGCCGCAGTGGTCAGAAGAGGGGGCAGGGATCAAAGGCGGTGGCGACCGAAGGCTACGGTGACCGAAGGCCAAGGCCAGGCCGGGCCACAGCAGTGGAGGACTGGCGTCGCCGCGCCGGCCGCATGGAGGAAACTGCAGCCCGCATCCGCGGACTGCTCGGAAAAACCGAAACGGCTGGCCGTAGCCGGTTGGGCTGGACGACCGCGGCGCCCACTTATCACCAGGCTACGGAGAAGACTGCGGCCCACTGTGCAGGCCTCTCTCCTAGGAAAACTAACCGGTCCCCTGTTGGCCGGGCTGGAAGACCACGGAGCCGCTTGGCACCACTCAGAGGAAGACCATGACATGCTGTGCGGGCCGCCCACGCCAGACAGAACTAGCCAGCTTTGGCCATCTGGGTAGGGAGTGGCTGTGCCGCTCGGCGCCGCCGGACGAACTTTTCCGGCCCCCTCTACGGGCTGGCTCCGCAGGTGGGCCATCCCCCATCGGGCCGGGCCGACCCCCCAGCCGGTTCAGACCCACCAAACCGGGTCATGCCAACCCCCAGCCGGGTCGGAACCGCCGAGTCGGGTCGGGCAGACCCGCCAGCCCACTAGGCATGATAGGCCAGGTCTGACATAGCGTAAATGAGAATATCTCCAAGGCCGCACGTCCGAACGATTCTCCATCTGTGGCACTGGGACCCTCGTGATGAGGCAGTTCTTTTGTGATACTCTATGTGAGTTTTGGACGACATTAGAAAACGGCCGGGTTTGGATCATGGGAAAATACAACCGGGCCCCTGGAACAGAAAATCCAATAACTCTCAGACTGGATGTCTGATTGACGTGTCTTCTATCACATTGAGATTCTTTTGATGAGATGGAACATAAGGATACATCATATCATGACTTCATGATAGTTTATGTACCGACCCCTTTCCTCAAGGAGCGGACCCTCCCGGAATCGAGCGTGTTGTGTGCGGGAACCCTAGAGATGGTCGCGAATATGACAACTACTGTACAGGAATCCTCTATGGGTTCGAAGACGATGACTACTATACCAGAATCCTATGTGGGTTTGATAGTTCTGACTTATGTTCTTTTATCCTATGTTGGTCTGATAGAATAAATGGCATGTATCATGTGTGGGTCTGACAGCTTAGCTGGCCTATATCCTGTGTGGGACTGACAGCTTAGACGAGATAGCTGGCCTGTATCCTCTGTGGGTCTAAAAGCTTAGATGAGATAACTGGCCCGTATCCTGTGTGGGTCTGACAGCTTAGCTAGTCCTATATACTGTGTGGGTCCGACAACTTAGATGATCCAGTGGCTACATCTGATCATCTATATCTCTCTACTTTTGTGGCATACCTGTGTGAGATGATTCATGTATTTCAACCATTATCACCATGATGATTGACTTACTTCCTTTATGGAATTGGTTTATTCATGGGCTCAAGAGTAGGAGCCGAGCTGAGATTGTTAACTTAGGTATATGTATGGGCATATTCCAATGTAGGGTTGGTTCATACTTCGTGATTGTATCTTTCTTCATTTGTTTATCCTTAGTGGATATTGTGAGACCTTGAGGGTCGCATGGTCCCTACTGAGTATCGTTATACTCACCCCTACACGAGCTATGCCCGTACCTCGTTGTGTTGGATGCAGATGATGGACAACGCTGACCGAGGAAGAGTGTATGAGGACTGGATGGTACTCGGAGGTGGACCTCACAACGAGTCGGTACCCAGAGGAGACGGACGGACGTGGAACACTGAGGAGGCTATATGTACCTACCCTTTAGGTAGGATCTATGGTGGATGATCCAAGAGGTTCTAGGCACCTTCCAGCTGTTTGTCTTTTTCGTTATACCTGTTTGTCCTTTCCTTGTACTTTACTATTGGGTTTGTATACTATCCCATTTACGTTCGAGCACACTCTTTTGTATTCTATTTTACTTATTGTTTACTTCCTGTAGCATACTCTGTTGTGTTTGTTTAATTTTATAAAGGAAATTCCTTCCCAGCATAGGGATTTATGCCTTTGGTGGTAGTCACCAGCCCCTGGACTTAGGAAGGCGGGCTTGGGGTAGTCACAACATGGGTCCCGAGGACGGGTCATGACAAATTGGTATCAGAGGAGTCAGTTCGACAGTAGAACTAAGACTCTTATTATTTAAACGAAAATGTTGTTAAGGGTTTTGGGTTTGGTTATCTGTTTATGGAAACCAGTGTTAGTGTGGTCGCCGATATATCCATACACTAGGAATCTAACTTCTGATCTCCGACTCACTACACGAAAACACTGATTGCACGAGTGTTTCCTTTGAAAAAGTTTTCTTTGTGATTATTTTGTGTCAGCTCACCACGTATACTATTTTGACCATGGAGAACCTGTTTCTTTTCAGGATGGCCCCATGAAGGCATCAAGTTAGGGTTCCGTGTTACGTATGAGATGGTAGCCCACCGAGCGATGCGGCATCGATGCAAGGCCCAATCACAGCAAAGGAACCAAAGGTACCACTACCAGCTGGGCAATCGATACCAGCAGCTCTAGTAGAAAAGAGATCATGCCTCTTATATGCGTTGCATGAGTTCCAGTACTAGAGGCCTCCCACGTTCCAGGGAGAGACAAACCCACATTTAGTTGAGGATTGGATGGAGGTTTTCGTGAGAGTGTTCAGATTGGTAGGGACACCAGCCGACCTTATGGTGATCCTTTCTACGAGTCTTCTACACGCAGCAGTAGGTAGATGGTGTAGCCTGATGCTCCTGATGCATGATGAGGCATCACTACTCTGGGCAGACTTCGAGCACCTGTTCCAGACGGAGTATGTTCAAAACACCCTTCGGGCAGTGCGGATTCAGGAGTTACTTCATCTGCAGTAGGGCTGCATGACAGTAGCTCAGTACTCAGCAAGGTTCACCAACCTCTCATACTACTCCACTGATATGGTATGAGACCCATTCTTTAGGGCCTAGACCTTCGATCAGGGAATCATGCATGAAATAATGGTTTCGAAAATTTCTCTCGTCATTCCAACGTAGGTGGGGGTAATGGAGCAAGCCCTTCTAGTGGGAGTTTTCTCACTGAGCAGTCACCGGTGGCGAGACCCACCACAGGGCGACCTGTAGCAGATTCTTCTGCAGCCGGAAGTAGATAGATGAATCAGATGTCCAAGAGGACCAGGCTATCAGATGGGTGACCCCATGATATGGTTTTGGTTGTGCGGGGCACACGAGACAGAGTCAAGTATATGAGGAGCTGGCAGTGCTATGCATGCGACGGGCAGGGCCACATGGCTCGTGACTGCCCTACCCTCCATGCAGATGAACATCATATGGTAGAGGGACCTCCCAGGAAGAGGAAGATGTTCGACTCTGGTGGTCCACCCGGAGCAAGCGGACGATGCAGAGGAGCTGACCGAGTAGCGGGTGGTGGACGACGTTTCATGGCACTACAACCACCACCACCAAGAGGTCCACCCCGACAACAGGGATCTGGCAGATAGAGGCGGGCTCAGCTCCAAGTAGTCGAGACCTATAACCACGGTGCACCTGAGATGATTTGACGTACTATTTGTGTCTACTCCACCCTTGTTGTAGTACTTATAGACACAGGGGCGAGTCATTCTTTTATTTTCACTGCCCTTTTTTGGAGCTTAGAGATTCCGATAGAGCCGTTGGCTCGATCGTTATAAGTAGAGACTCTTATGGGTGAAGACTCGATGATTACCCAAGTGTAATCTTACTCTAGGAGGCTAGAGCTTCGGTTGGGATCTTCTTGTAGTAGCATCGAGGCCTTATGACGTCATCATACCTATGGACTGGTTATCCATAGTTCATGCTCAGATTGACTGTATTAGATGTAAAGTGTGGTGTATCCACATGGATGGGACCAGGTTCACCTTCACCAGCGAGAAGGGAGCCATAACAGTGCCGGATGTACTTACACAGAGGAGGGGGTTTCCGATCACACATCAGTTGGCTATTATCATCCTCAGAGTGGTTGATGTGCGAAGACCATGTTTTCTTGTTGTGGTGGATCAGTATGCAGATGTTTTCCCTGACGAAGTTCCAAGACTACCTTCTCGTAGAGAGGTAGAATTATATATTGATCTGTACCCCGAGATAACAATGATATCTACTCCAACATATCGGATGGCCACTGCCGAGCTTCATGAGTTGTGGGTATAGCTAGAGGACTTGCAAGGGAAGGGATTTATCCGACCCAATGATTCACCCTTGGCATCCCTAATTTTGTTAGCCGAGAAGGCGGATGGGAGCTTGTGACTATGTGTCGACTATCATCACCTGAATCAGGTGACCGAGAAGAACAGGTACACACTCCCAAGGATTGATAACCTCTTTGATCAGCTCAAGATAACACGGTGGTTCTCGAAGATAGACCTCAGTCAGGCTATCACCATCTTAGATTCCGAGATGAGGATGTGCAGAAGACGGTCCTTAGGTGTCGTTATAGCCACTACAAGTTCATGGTTATACCCTTAGGTGTCTCCAACGCACCAATAGGGTTCATGAGTCTCATGAACTGGATCTTCCAGCCATACCTCGATTGATTTTTCATAGTCTTCATCGACAATATACTAATTTACTCGACTACTGAGGAGGATCACACCTACCATTTGTGTGTAGTACTACATACACTCCGAGAGCACCAACTTTATAGTAAACTCTCGAAGTGCCAGTTATGGATTCGAGATCTTCATTTCTCAGGACACATCATCTCGGAGGCTGTAGTTGTAGTGGATCCAGGGAATATTGAGGCAATACTTATTTGAGAGCCACCTAGGAGTGTGACAGAGGTTCAGAGTTTCCTGGGACTGGCTGGGTACTATCGGATATTTGTGGTAGACTTCCTTAGAGTTGCAACACCTCTTTTATAATTGATGATGAAGGGCAAACCCTTCGTGTTGTCAGAGAAGTGCTAGCAGAGCATTTAGAAGTTGAGTCCATGGTTGACTAGTGCGCCCATCTCGAGGCTACCGGAGGAGGACATATGGTACGTGGTTTACTACGATGCATTAGGGACTGGACTCGAGTGTGTTCTGATGCAGGAGCGAGAAGTGATCGTGTATGGTTCATGACTGTTGAGACAGCATGGGTAGAACTACACTACCAATGGCATAGAGTTAGCAGCAGTGGTATTCTCCATGAATATGTGGTGGAAATATTTGATGGGAGAGCATTTTACAATATACTCTGACCACTAGAGTGTCAGGTACATCTTCTCACAGAAGGACCTAAACCTAAGATAGTGGCGATGGCTCGAGTTCCCCCAGGACTATGGAATCGAGATAGTATATACTCATTGGATGGGGAACATTATAGCGGATGCTATGAGTAGAAGATCGATCATTTAGCTGCTAGAATAGGTGACAAAGCAGCTAGCTATGTTACATATATGCTTTGTGGATATAGATGGAGTAGCCTTTCTTTAGTCTCTCATAGTCACTCCGCCACTTCTTCAGCGAGTCGGAGAGGCATAGCATGGGGATGTTGACTATGTGACACGATGTTCTCAGATATCCTTAGGGAATAATCCTGATGGATTTTCTAAAGGTGGGGAGCACATCATTCTTTTCAGAGGACATACCATGGAACCAGTTGCACTACAGGAGGTCGTGTGGAAGGAGTTCCACACTTCCCCTCTAGCGGTTGATCCAGGAGTGGTGAAGATGTATCAAGATCCCAGAAGGCAGCACTGGTAGCCATGAATGAAGAAATAAGTAGTAGAGTTTGTTTCACAGTGCCTTACTTGTCAGAAGGTGAAGGCAGAGCACCAGGTACTAGCAGGCTTGGTTCATCCCTTAAATGTTCCAGAGTGGAAGTGGGACAGGATATCCATGGATTTCTTGATGGGACTTCCATGTACATCCAGAGGGCATGAATCTATCTGGGTGATCATAGACTAACTCACCATGTCGTCCCACTTCCTACCAATCAGGGAGAAAGGCTCAGTAGTGAGATTGTGATGCCTCTACATTCAAGAGATCTTACGGCTTCACGGCGTTCCATAGAAGATTATCTCTGACCGTGACACATGCTTTACTTCCCAGTTTTGGAAGGGGTTTTAGGATTAATTTGGGATGTAGCTTCTCTTGAGCACAACCTTCCATTATCAGAAAGATGGTTAGACTAAGAGTACCATTCAGACCCTCGAGGACATTCTCCATGCATGTGTCCTTGATATTGGTCATAGCTAGGAGGATGTTTTACCCCTAGTGGAGTTTTTGTACTACAACAGCTACCACTCCACCATCAGGATGGAACAATACGAGGAACTATACGGTCGACCTTGCATATCACCTCTATGCTGGACTGACCCAGGGGAGTCAGCACTTGTAGGACCAGAGATGCTGCAGGATACGACATAGAAGGTGCAGATCATCCATGAGTGAATGAAGACTACATAGAGCAGATAGAAGTCATATTTTGATAGGAGACGAAGACCATTGGAGTTCTAGGATGGTGACCACGTCTTTCTAAGGGTCTCATCGTGATGAGATCTACATAGATTTGGTCGAGGCGGCATGTTGTCCCCATGATTCATTGGAAATTTTAAGTTCCTCAGTAGTGTTGGCAAGGTGGCTTGCCACCTCTCCCTTCCACCTCTGTTGCACCGGGTGTACGTCGTCTTCCACATATCTCAGCTGAGGAGATACGTGCACAACCCATACCACATCATCGACCATGGGGAGATATACATCGATGACAGGGTGACATTCATGGAGGTTCTAGTGGAGATTGATGATCAAAAATAGCGGGTCCTACGTGGATGGTCGATTCCTCTAGTGCACGTTCGCTGGAAACACGAGAGACTCCAAGAGAGCACACGAGAGAGGGAGGCTCAGATGCGTGCTCAGTAACCTCATTTGTTTCCCTAGTGTGTGTTGTAGCTTTACGGGGATGTAAATCCTTGAGGTGGGGGTAATGTAAAGACACAGAAATTTCAAGTAAATATTTTTCATAAATTCTTTGGGATTTTACGAGTCTGCAGTTTCTGACTGCACATGATTTCAAGGCCTAGTGTGCCCAAAAAAATTTTATGAAGTTTTTATTCGGGTACGTTTAGTAAATGTACGTGTGGGTTTTTCTTTCTTTTGAACCAGTGCTCAGAATTGAAATATGAGGACACCAAAGAACTCACACTACCGGTATTTTCTTAAGGGGACCTTTACTGCAGTTGTGTTTTATACAGGATGGATGTTATAAATTGGGGTTACTATTTAAAATTTGAAAATAAATAAAAATGTGTGTGATACTCATTTTTTTTTGAAAAGTGGTTAAAGTCTCTATGTGGAGGATAGGGGTACAAACCACCAAACACTAACCTCCCCTGGGGGGATATAACTAGGGGTGGCGCCCACACGAACACAAACCCCTCAACTCCCCTTGAAACCCCCCATTGAAACTCATTGACTTCTCTTTGAATTAATGAAGCCACTTCTCTCCGCTTTAATTTTTGAAAACTCCCCACCTCCCACCTTCTCTCATTAATTTTCCAACCCCATTTAATTAATTAATTTAGTTCCACAATTTTTTAATTAATTTTACTGTTTGAGTTTTGAATTTATTTTTCCAACATTAAAAGAAGAGAATGCATTCTTTTAATTGGGTTGGCATAATCTTGCTTTGGGGAGCTTGAGAGAATTGGGAGGATAATACCCTATCGACGAAGAATGGCAGCGCCCCCGAAGAACACTCATCTTCTTTCCTATTCCTCTGCATCAAGGGAGAAGACGTCGTCCACTAAGGGCACCGCCAACGACAACGTCTTCCCCTCCAACATTGACAGAATGCTGTCCGTCTTCCGCAGCAACTATCTTCCTCGACTCGTCAACGTTCGACAATGAAATATGAGGTTGGGGGTTGTTTTGAGTTGTTTATATTTCCGAACTAAATCGTTCTAATTGAGGAATATAAATTTAAAATGGTTAAAGTTGTATCGAGGAGGGTTCAAGACTCAAAAACATAGCCTGAACCTCCCCCATACTTGTTGGTTTTATTGGCGATGGAGGCGGAGTCAGAAGGGCGCGGTGTCGTCGCACTGCACCGACGAAAGGAGGCCACGACCATGTAGGCCGTGACGGTTGGAAGAGGCGGCGACGATTGAAGGTGGCGCTGACCGAAGGCCGCGGCCAGGCTAGGCCACAGTGGTGGTGGACCGGAGTCTTCTCGCCGGCCGCATGGAGGAAACTGTGGCCCACATCTGTGGGCCTCTCCAATGAACTGACCAGCTGGCTGTAGCTAACCGGCTGGAGGACCACTGTTCTCACTTGTTGTCGCGCTACAGAGAAGACTGCGGACCACTGTACGGGCCGATTTGCTGTGCGAATCGACCAGATGCCTGCCGACCGGGTTGGAAGACCGCAGTGCGGCCCGGAGGAAGTTCGCGGCACACTATGTGGGCCGCTCACTCCAGAATGAATCGGCTGGGCAGGAGGAGGGGGCGCTGCTCGGTGCCGCCAGGTGAACCATAACAGCCCGCTCTGCACGATGGTTCCACAGGTTACCCATGCCCCACTGGGCTGGGCCAACCCCCAGTCGGGTCAGACTAGCTAAACTGGGCTGGGCCAACCCCCAGTCAGGTCAGACCTGCCGAGTTGGGTCTGGCCGACACGCCAGCCCACTGGGTTTGATGGGCTGGGTACGACATCACCTAAATGGGAATATCTCCAAGACCACACGTCTGAACGACGTGACGTCTACGACACTGGGTCCCTCATGACGAGGCGGTCCTTTTGCGATACTATATGTGAGTTTTGGGAAACATTGGAAAGTTCTCGGGTTTGGATCAAGCGAAAATCAAACTAGGCCCCTGGAACAGAAAAGCCAATAACTCTCAGACCGGCTGTCCGATTTGCGCACCGTCTATCACGTTGTGTTTCTTGTGATGAGACGAAACATCAGGATACATCAACTCAGGACATCATGATAGTTTATGTATCATCCCCTTTGCTCGAGGAGCAGAACCTCCCATAATTGAGCATGCAGTGTGTGGAAACCTTAGAGATGGCTGCAACTACGACAACTACTGTACTAGAATCCTCCGTGGGATCGATGATGACGACTACTGTACCATAATCCTGTGTGGGTTTGACAGTTCTGGAATCTGTTCCTTTTTCCTATGTGGGTCCAACAGAATAGATGTCATGTATCCTATGTGGGTCCGACAGCTTAGTTGGCTTGTATCCTGTGTGGGTCTGATAGCTTAGACGAGATAGCTGGCATGTATCCTGTGTGGGTCCGACAGTTTAGCTAGTCCATTATTTTGTGGGGGTCTAACAACATAGATGATCCAATGGCTACATATGATCATCTATATCTCTCTAATTTTTTGGCTTACCTGTGTGAGATGAGTCATGTCTTTCAACCATTTTCAGCGTGGTGATTGACTTTACTTCATTTGTGGAATTGGTTTGTGCTTGGGATCGTGAGTTGGATCTAGACTTAGATTCGTAACTTAGGTATATGTATGGGCATATACCTATGTATGGTTGTTTGATACATAGTGATTGTATATTTATTATTTTTTAATCCTTAGTGGATATTGTGAGACCTTGTAGGTCTCGAGTTCCCTACATAGTTTTTTTATACTCACCCCTGCACGGGCTATGCCCACACCTCATTGTGTTGGATACAGACGATGGACAGTGCTGACCGAGGCGGACTGTACGAGGATTGGGCAGTACCCGGAGGTGGACCTCACTATGAGTCGGTACGTGGAGGAGACGGATGAACATGGAACACTGAGTAGGCTATCTATACCTACCCTTCACGTAGGATCTGTGGTGGACGATCTAGGGGCTGCTAGGCACCTTCGAGTTGTTTGTCTTTTTAGTTGTACCAATTTGTCCTTTCCATTTACATTACTATTGGGTTTGTATAATGGCCCATTTATTTTCCAGCACACTCTTTTGTATTCAGTTTTACTTAGTGTTTACTTCCTATATCGTACTATCTTGTGTTTGTTTACTTTTATAATGGTAATTCATTCCCAGCCTAGGGATTTACGACTTTGGTGCTAGTCACTAGCCCCTGGCCTAATGACAGCAGGCATGGGGTAGTCACGGCATGGGCCCTGAGGATGGGTCCTGACATTTAAAATATGTATAATAAATGTAAATTTATAATATAAGTGGTTTGAATGGGCATGTTGAGATTTAAGACACAAGGTAAGGGGATATCATCTCACTTTTTATTTTTATGAGATACATTCTATTTTCATAACTCTATCGTTTTGTGTGGTGTATATAATTCCAATGATTTTATTCTATATATATTATATATACATTTATGTCTATTCACATATCCAGTTATTTACCTTTCTTTCACGGGGTTTATGTCTCAAAACATACACAACCGGTAAAATAGTTTGGTCTCAATATTCCATCATTGAAAGACATTTTTTATGTGCATAAAATCATTTACAGGCATTTATTCTTATATTTGACATTATATATCATGAATATACTCATTTTAATGATATTATAAGCTTCATGTAACTTCCTTTTATTACATGTAGATCATGATCCATTATTACCACATGATAAGAGCTTGTGAAAAAAATATCATAGCTTTTCAAGATTGTTTTCATTTATGATTCATTTGCAGAAATATTATAACACATTTCTCTATAAATTCATGAAATTTCTTACCCACTAGTTATTAATTATATATTCATGTTTTGGTACCATATTTATTCTTTTTGGTACATATAATAGTTATGATTGTGTTTTTCAGAAGGTTCAAATTTACCCTCTCTTCAGTTAGGAATCTATATTTTATAAAATGGGTTCTTTGTATATTGTAAAATTATTCAATAATAAATTTCACGAAATTAACCATTTTTTCTTTTAAATTTTTTTTTAAGAGGAATATTATTATCTCTTTCCCAAAAAGAAATTTTTTATCCTTTATACCGTGTAAAATTAATTTTCTTTTTCCTTGTATTACATGTATGGATTTACCCACGATAATTTCATTGAAGCATCTTTTCATTTTTAATGTAATAATTTTAAGAAAATGTTTTTAATATATTTTTATAGAAGTGGTTATGAAAAAAAAATTAAATATTATTTACTATATTTTATAATAATAAATGTTTTTCAAAACATTTTCAGGATTTCTTAAATGTGGTGAAATTATTTTCCAAGAAAATTCATTTCAAAATGGTATTATGATTTAAAAATACATCCTCAATGAATAAATGATATTTTCCTCAATAAGTGTTTTCAAAATAATTTCCCGAGTTTTTTTCATCTAAGAGGACATCATTTTATTTTAAGCAATACCATATACTAAATTAATCAAAGGTTACATTCCTATTATTTCACACTATTTATATTTTGAATGAATTATTATTACAAAACTTGTTTCTCTTACACGGAGTATATGATTTTGAAACATGCATATTTTCATGGATTATGATTCATTTAAATGGTTATGAAATCTATCTATTATACATAGGTTATTTTTTGATGAAATTTTAACGAAACCAATTTCATGTCATGGGTTAAGATTTGATTTTATGAAACATTTTTCTTTTTATTGGGCACGATATGTTGAATGTTTTATTTTCATGTGAGATGGCTAGGACCTATATCTCCCTCCAATGAATTGGGTAATTATAAGTTGAATATGAGCTCAGTTTATATGTGGGCTGTACCCAATCTAAAAATAATATGTTACATGGGTTGTAGCCTGAGCCAAAAGGAAAGATGTTATACAGGTTGTATACCTAGACCGAAAACAATAATTCACATGGGTTGTAGCCCAATCATAAAAGAAATAGGGTTCATGGATTTATAGTCCAATACCAAATCAGATACATGTGATGGAGCCCATACCTAACATGTTATAATGTAATTGGTAGTTATCCATGACATAAAATTTCATATTCTAATATGTATCCCACAAATCCAATTTCTTATTCCTCAGTTACAATTTCATGGATCAGAGCATTTATTTCCTTATGACTAGTGTCTTATAAACTGCGAATATTTATTCCATAACTCATGTTTTTGATCTTGGATATGTTGGATGTGATCTCTTAATGTTACGATCATGTTCTCATATACTAATGTTTATGTTTATGCTGACATGTATCCCTTGTTTACCATTATTGAGCATATTAGATCACCCCATTTTATGTTTATTTTTTCTAGGTTATAAATAAAGGATTTAAGAAGAAGTAATAAATTTGGAGATCTTTATGGGGGATGTTGAAGATCTTCCACTAGGAAAGAAGATTATTTTTCCATGTTTCCAAAGACACTAAACTATTATGGTCATCGGGCATGTATTTTGATAATATTCTTAATATTCATAAAAATTGATGTAATATCCATGTCTGATAAGCCTATGTCAATATATATATATTCTAATTTAATGTGTGATTATGAGGTAATACCATCATGAAAAAAATTAGTCATGTTTTGGTGTAATTTTAAACCTTATCATTTTGAATAACCCCTAGTTAACCTATTTTAGTTTTAACTACGACAACAATGTTTCCAATATTAAAAGGTATATTTTTTTACATATAAGGTGTAAATTGGACCATAATTTGACAATGTATAATATTGTATAACATTATATATCATATTTTTTCTTTATTTAGTGTTTTTATGATTTTTAATTTATATAATATAATATTATTTTCATAAAATATCATTTGTGTCTCTTTTTTCACTATCCATTAAATTGAATAAGGAAATCAATATAGTAAGTTCTCTTTGGAAAAATTATTATAAAATTACTATAATATGTCATATTCACCTATAAAATTCATATATTTTCTTATTTAATTGAAATTATATTTCTTTTATTACTTTTAATATCACTTAATTAAATTTTTCATTAATTGAATAATTATTGCATCATTATTGTGTAAATATAAATGATTGTTAGTTTTACACCAAAATTAAAAATAAACTACCCTGATGTATATAAATATTTTATCTATAAAAATATTACTTATTGTCTATTTTATCTACTATTTAATAATCTTTTAATAATGTTATAATTTTTAAAATAAATTGTTTGGCATTTTTTTAACTCTATATGATTATAATAATATCAAAGTTATATTCATGAATATGTGTCCAAAAATATTATATTTTGAAACATAGGTGCTAGGGGTATACTTAAATTAATCCAATAACATATGGGAATGTGATTGAGTATTTTTATTATATTTATAATATTAAATTTACCCTTAAGAACATTATTTACCCTTAGTTATGGTAATAAAATTTACTAATTTAATATTCATATTATATAGAAATAAAGGGGACCTATTTACTAATGTTTAACCCTATGATTCAAAATATTGAATCTACTTTTTTAAGAAAATTAAATAACTTTAAAAAATTACTTTAAAATTAATCTCATTGACAGAGTGAGAGAACATGTTTCTAAATAAAAAAATCTCAAAATATTGATATGGTATTATATCGATATTCAAAGAGAAAAATATACAAATAAACTTAATTAGATCTATAGATTTATTTTTTAAATAATTTTTTTAAAACCAATTTAAAATCAAATTTATCATTATATATTATTTGGCTGAATATTCAGTTTTCAATTAAAATTTAGTATTTATTAATATTCATAAAAAACAATACATAACGAAAAAATAAAAAAAAATAGTATGATTGTATATTATATGTTTATTTTTTCAAATACAATTTATAAAAGTTTCAAATATATATATATATAATAAGTGTAAAATAAAATGGTGGAGAATTTTTTTTTTTGAAAAATATATCTTTTATGAGTAAAATTGGGTTTATGCTTATATAATCTAGAAAAAAATAGGATGAATATTTAAAATTATACTATATATATTTTATATATATCATTTATATATTCCAAAAAAAGTTATTTTTTTATTTAAAAAAACAAATATTTTCACTATTTAGTATATTTTAGAAAAAAAAAATTCTTTTATTTCAAATGGGTATTTATATGAATTTATATTTAATTATTTAATAAGGAATTAATTATATATAAATTAGCAAACTATATTTTTCAAAATACAGTTTATCCTATTTACATGCACAATTCTGATGGCGATGTCATAATTTCCCTGTATAAATAATTACAATGAGAAAATATTGTTTTGAAGAAACTCAATGTTGTGTGTAAAACTATCTAAGCCAGTGTTGCATGTTTTACAAGCATAAATTTGGGTAGCATATAACATAAACAAAAAATTAAATTAAATTTATTTAAATAAACATCAAAAAAATGGTGTTTGTTACATTATACACCCTTAAAATAAATTTCTCCCTCATAATTCATCATTCTGATACCAATAGATGTTTACACCAATTCCTCATCACATCCTTAAGTTTCCATGTCGCTTCATCAAATTGGTGGTTTCACCACAAACAATTATCCCATTGACTAGCCTTGTTTTGTGGCACATTATCTATACAATCCAAAATATCAATCAATAGCTCCACATAAAAAAGATCTTATTCTACAGGAATTACCAATGAGATTAGTACATATGAAGAATCAGTTATGTACATCCTTAAAGGAGATACGTGAAAAAAATCTTAAACTTGAGACATATTCAGTTGAAAATCTAATTAATAAGATGAAATCCTAACATAATCAAGAATTTCAAAAGGACTGATATACCTAGGGCTTATCTTGACTTTCTTTCAATATATAAGTACTCCCTTTCAAAGGGATATTCGTAGAAAAACTTTTTCAACCACCTCAAAATCCCTATCATTAAGATGATTTTTAGAGTATTTTTATTGACTATGACATTTTTAATGTTTTTAAACTGATGAATACTTTTTTCATATCTATATCTATATTGGCCCCCACTATCATTCGTTCCCTAAAATAATTATCACACATTAGTGTTATGCACTTCTTACCATATAGTGCTTTGTAAGGAGTCATCTGAATGCTATAATGAAAACTGTTCTGATATGAAATTTTAACAAAAGGATGGTGTTGTTCCCCACCAGCATTGAAATCCATAGAGTAATCACTCATCAGGTTTTCGAGAGATTTAATTTTCCTCTCAAATTGACAATCTATTTGTGTATGTTATATAGTGATAAAACATAACTATGTATGTAGAGGCTACAAAAGATTTTGTTATAACATCGAGGTAAACCTTAGATCCATATCATATAAAATAGAATTTTGTAGTCCATGAAATACTATAACATTTGTAATATATATTCTCAAATATTAATCTATAGAGAAATTTTCTATAGTTTAAATGATGTGGTAAGACATTGAATGGTGATGGAATATAACCTATATATAATCAAGGCATGTAGAGGTTTTGGGATGTTTGATGAAATAATTAGTGATGTTGTTTTCCCATTTCCATTTGGTTATGGTTAATGGTTGTAACATCATGTAAAAATTCTGTTTCTAAGACTCAACTGTATCACAAACTATGCATCTAGGAACATACTCTATAATATCAAAATTCATTTTATCCCACTTGAAAATATCATTTTATGTCTCTATACATGGTTTTACTTCTAGGATAAATATAGAAAGATAAACTATGAGCCTCATAAATAGTTCGTTCCTAAAATATCGTATTGGAGGAACACAAACATTGTTCATGAACCTTATTATTCCATCACAGTGATGGTTGAAATCGGGAATAGTTTGGACCTTTTTTGAAGCTTCACATCTTCCTTCTATGCCTCTTTAATCATTACTTGGAATGATGGTTGAACATTCATTTAGGCCAATTAAGATTTATCACATTCTTTTATGATTTTCAAATATATATTTTGTAAACATTTAAATATTGATTCATTTCTATCCTCATCATTGAAAATTTCTTATGGCTCTTTCGGTACGATGCAGGTTCCAGTATTTTCTCTTTCCCATGGTGATAATTTATTAAGAAATAATAATCTTTAATTCGGCCCAACCATCTTCTTTGGCACCTATTAAACTCCTTAAATGTGAATATGTACATTATGATTTTTTGATTATTATAAATATCAATATTTTCTCCATAATAATAATTCCGCCATATATTTAATGCGAAGATTTCCCGAGGTAACTCAAAATCATGATTTGGGTAATTTTTATCATGATACATTACTTCTCATGAGGAATAATAAAAAACCAATCCATTTTTCATAAAAACCCATCCTAATCCTTCCAAGGAAGAATCACTATAAATTAAAAACCCCATGCCAACATAGTTTAATTTACAAACAAGGGAACTAATGAATCTTACCTTTATTTCAATAGAATTTTATACACATTCATTCATCAAGAGTAGCATGGAACCCATCTTGATTAACATGTTGGGTGGATTATAAATTTGTTAGAAATTATCCACAATGTGCGATAATATCCATCCAGACCAAGAAAAAAGCATTTTTTAATTATCTTTTTTGGTGTATGTAATTTCTCAGTAACATATTTTATATAAAAATTTAATGATTTACACTCACTTGAGAATATATTTCCATGAAATGAAACATTATAAATCCAAAATTCAAAATTACTAAATTCTTCATAATAATTCTCTTTTCATGGGGTCTTCATCACAATACTCAAATGATTATCATGTTAATTATTTATCTTTTAATATAAATGAATATCGACTCCAAAGTATACCACAAAATTATCAAGATAGTCCCTAAAGAGTCTATTAATTAAGTCGATGAAGATAGATTGAGCATTAATAAGAGAAAAATGTGTCACTATAAATTCATATTATCCATACGTTGTTCATAATTCTATATTGGAAATATAGTTATTCCTAACCATTCATTGATAATATCCCAAATGAAGGTCAATTATAGAAATGTATTGATATCCATATAGCTGATCAATTTAGTCATCAATATGGGGAAGATGTAACTTGTTATTTAAATTAGTTTTTTAATCTATCGATAATAAATTAAAAGACGCACTGACCCAAAGTTATTCTTTATGAATAAAACATGTGCACCCTAAGGTGAATTCCCAGGGAGTATGTATATATTATAACGATTCTAATATGTTTTCTTCTTTAATTCAGGCTACTAAATTATGTTCATTCTATATGTTTGCTTCAAAATATAAATATCACCATGTATTATTTCTATCAAAAAAATTTATGATTTAGTGGAAGAAATACCATATCTTATGAAAAAACATAAATAAACTCCCATACAATAGTCATATTATTAATGTGGTGTTTCACCATAACTATTTGAGATAGATAACCATCATGTACACTAATTATTACCCACAAGATGAAAGAAACTTCTATTGGATGTTTAGATTCCTCATTGCATTGAAAAATGATTATAGTATCATTGTCAATATAAAATATGAAATCCCTTCATTGGTTATTAATGGGAGACCCATATACAGAAATCCAATCGGTACCAGTATTCAAATCGAATTCAACAGCAGGGAGAATCATGAGATTCATGGGAAGTACATTACCATAAAAACCAATTGAATAACAATTTTAACAATGAGATGCAACCGTTTTGTTTTTAAGAGTCCTCACAAAAAATCAAAATTTAAATGTTGAAGTGATATTGTGATACCAATAGAAAATTAATTCAAAATTAAAGTGTGGGGGATCCAGAATAAAATAATACATTTTCTTTTTTATAGTGGAAGATTACTGTAAATTTCACCAATTTATTTTTATAACCCACTTTTGTAGTCGTGATTTCCACAGATTTCCCTATTTTTTTGTAATTTAGAGGATTCTATCATTGATCATGAATGAACATATGATTCATGCACCGATTGTAGTAATCTCCATACTCCATTCAATTACATAATTTATGTGTGGGTGGTTTATTTTTTGTCATATACTTTTCCACATTTTCATTTACTAGAATATTCATTACCTTTTGACATTAATTGGTTTTATAAAACCACATACCACATTTAATTCACCTAAAAGCATCATTTAAACACTTATATTGATGTTTCTTCCCACATTTCTTCCATGTAGGTGGATGGAATTTCATTCCAGCATTTAATTTTTTTATGTTTTTATCAAAACCATGGGAATGGTAGGTATCTCCAATTTCCATTTCTAACTTAAGAGCACATTGAAAAAACTCACCATTTTTATTGAGGTATCATATGGATAACATCCATATGATAGATTATTTTAATATAAGTATGAATAGGTAAATATAATATTTATTTTTGATAATAATACCATATGTTTACCTCACAAGTCATGTAAAATTTTCCTCATAGGTAGCAATGTATAATACATTTTCATTAGCTCAAAAAACTTGTTCTCCATATCATTATGAAAAATATGGGGACATTAATTATTGAAAAATATGTTTTTGAACTCCTCTCATAACATGGATTCAATTTAATCATCTTGACTTTTATTCTAGAAATGATTCCCCCATATATTTCATTCTCCTTATAGATGATTAACAAGCAACCTAAATGTTTCATGTCCTGAGCATTGAAGAAAAAAATAATTTTTTCAAATGTGTTGATCCACATCTCATAAACTACTAGATTAGAAGATCCTCGAAAATAATGTGTATTTTTCCTCATGAAACATTCAGTAGTATATTTTCCCCTGCATCGATCATTTGGAAAATAATTATGATATACAACATGATAATGTTGTGTTAGCTTGGGGGAATGGGTTTGATTTCCATATCTAATATATTATTGTTGATCTAGTGGAAAATTATAGGGTTTTCCATAACATTTATCATTAACATGATTCTTTTGTGTTTAATCCATCAACTAAAACCAGAATGATTATTGCAAGGACTAACATCCTTATCGGGGAATCATAAAACAATATATAGAAAATAAATTAAATTATGAGACCATATATGAAACCATATGACTATCTTAGTGAATTTATAATAATTAAAAAAATATATTATTCTATCACATAAGAAGACTTTCCCTTTTGGTTCTTATTATGGTTTTCTTAATTAGATTCTAATGTTCAACTAATCCTTGTTTTGATACCAACTATAATGACTCCTGATTTTCACAAATAGTTATTAAATCTTTATTGATGAAAATTTATATCTTTATATAAATACTATTCTTGGGATTATAAATGTCTCGTTTGTTTCTATACAAGGAAACATAAACAACTAGTTCATAAAAAATCTACATTTTTTCCCTTATATTCCATCATAATTATGCCGGTTTTATTATAACTCACGTAACAACTTTCCCAATATCATGTGGTAAGGAAACATTAAAAAGGGAAATTTAAGATTTTCAATAAGGGTAGAAATAGAATATATAAATTAATTATCTTATGAAAGCATAATATATGAAATATGGCTATGCGATCATGAGAATAATGTAAAGAGTTCATACCAAACATGTCATAGATCATAAATAAGATTGATGGAATAAAACATTTACATTTCAAAAGACATGAATCATATGAGGGAAATATAATCATAAATCAATCATAGCCCATATTAACTAGTGGAAATTGTTTTTTTAATCAGCATAAGTATAGAAAAAAAATTACATATGTCAAGTATATCTACCAAGAATCTCGTTTCAATATTTTCTACTATTTCCCATAAAATATCAAACACATTGACTTGTTTCCCATCATAGATCAATCCCATTAACATGAATCCCATAATATCCCATGTGATTTAATTCATTACCCAATTAATTGAAGGGATATATTGGTAACACACTTCACTTAATCTTAAATATATATTTGTGTACCAAATGACCATTAATCATTAACCATGTCAAAACCCCTGTATATAATGAGCTTTATAAAAACATTTTTCACAACATAACTCAAGGAAAATAAATATGTTTAAAAAGAATTATTTCATCTTAAAAATTAACCATTAAAATAAATAATTATATATTTATACATGGTCTATATCCATAGTAACGAATAAGTAACATAGAATAATGTTATATTAGATAGAAATGATTTTTTTAAAGATCACATGAAATATTTCATGAGAAAAGTTTCATATCATTTGTGAAGTAATTTGTTTTAGGGAGATGCGAAATTAAAATGGAAAAATTTCATTGTAATAAAACAAGTAATATTTTAATTTAAATTTATAATCATTATGGATTAAGAATGATTGAATATTTCTTTCATTTAATGTATTTTATTAAACCTTCATTTTGTATATTTTTTTCACTACAGTCACAAAGATCCTTGTTAAGAAAATGACAACAATATTCTTTCAAAAACATTTTATCAATAGTAAAACATAGTTAAAAATAAAATTAAATATTCCAATTATAATAGTATAAAACATTTTCTAATTTTTTTAGAAAACATGGATGTGGATTATAAATATTACCCAACAGAGAGTTAAGATGAAATAATCTCGAATATTGATATGATTTTTAAATAGTCCCTTACCACTTTAGATTTCGTTGTATCATATTCCCCATGAAAGAAATAAAATTATATGGATATAAGAATAACATCATCTTTAGGATAGGAATCAAAAATATAAATCATGGGCAGTATATACACCATGAAGAAGAATCAAGTTGTGTATAAGGCTTGTGTCCCACATTAATAAAACTGAGACAAAATCTTTTTCCTCATGTATCTTATTTATATGTTGACTTTAAAACCTAGTTTATATTAAATATGGATTTATTAGTCATGTATTCCATAACCTCAAAAAAATTATAACCTATATAATTATTTATAACATCATATAACCCATTTTATAATAATTAATATCATGGTTCTTGGTTATATATTCTTCGTTATCCAAGGATGTTTCGGTTTGGATGTCCCAGTCCTCATACATTGATCATGGTATAATTATTTAAAGAATAATTATTATGTTATATGTATAAGATATATTCATAAAATTCATCCATAATATCAGTAATGTTAAATGAATAAGAAAAATGAATCGCATCATGGTGACGGTAGGCCATACGTATACACAAGTGATGTTATCATTTCCAAGAATATAAGGTGGTAAAAATATATATATGAAATTATCATTAAAGGAGAATAAAAATGTCATTAATATAATATATAATCATAAAAGGCATTATAATTATCACTCATGAAATATGGTAGTGTAAAATGAATTGTATGGATATGTGGAGATGAAAATCTGTATGAAAGAAAGGGCAATACATTCACTTCTTGTTCGATGGGAAAGGGGATGTGTAGTGGTGTGTTCATAAACCTATTAAAATATAAGAATATTGAGTATGATTAATTTATCATTTTATGATATATATAAAATATTTATATTAGGTTTATAAGAGTATAAAAATAGAGTGATTGGTTAGAGTGATTTCCTCTCCTTCGAAACGACTCCTTTATATATTCTCTAAATGATTCTAAAATCATTCCATTAATAACAATAGAACCTCTTGAACATTGATAGAGATGTGAAGAATGTAATTTTAGAGGGGATGATTAATACATAAGAATCAAAGTTGTGTAATGAGATTAAAGATGAGGTTTCCAATTATAATCAAGGTAGGGGCACTTTTGGAATTTCAAAAAATATTAAGTTAAAATATGTTATATCTGAATCCAAATACCTCAAAATTGAATGGAATTAAAAAATAATGTTGGATAAGGTGTTAATGTGATATACCAATACATTTTAGTCATGTTTTTGTGTAATTTTAAAACATATCATTTTGATTATCCCTTATTAACCAATTTCAATTTTAACGACGGTAATGGAATGTTCAAAATTAAGAGGTGCATATATGAACTTATAAGTTAAAAATTGAACTAAAAATGGTAAATTTATAATATTATTTACCATATTTTTTCCCTTTGTTCTTATTTTCGTTATTTATGATATATATATAATTTAATAAAATATTTTCTTTTTGAAATATCATTACTCTCAACTTTAACACTATTGATTATATTAACTTTAACAAAATACATAACAGAAGATAAATTCAAAATAATCATATAATACAATCATAATATTCCATATTCTGCAATATAATTCTTGTATAAACATAAGAAATTCAAATTTTATTTATTCAATATGATTAATATCACTTAACTGAGCTATTCATTAATGTTCTAATTATTATAGCATAATTGTGTAATTATTAATGATTATTATTTCTTCCCAAGAAATATAAAACAACCAAGAAATAGATTAACCATATAAATTTAATAATAACATTTAGAGTTGATTTTATCTACTCTTTTACGCCATAATAATTATATTATACTTATTAAAAAAAGAGGGGCATTTTGTCACTCCCTTGGATTTTTATAATAGTTTTGTCATTTTAATGGAAATTTGTCCCTTAAAAACATTAATGCCTAAAATTAGGTGTTAAGAGTGGAATTAAAATATTCTAATAAAATTTGGACAAATTTTATGGTATTTTTTTAATATTTATAATATTCTTTCTTCCATTAATTACCAGTTTTTCCCTTAACTATACTATTAAATATTACTAAAAATTATTTTTCATGTTGTCTATAAATAAATGGTACATATTAAAAAAAATATGGAAGTGATTATTCAATATATGGAAGGAATTTGTTTAAATTAAAAATAAATTTTTGGTTAAAACTAATTTAAAAGTAATCCTACTAATGGAATGAAAAAATGAGGTTTTAATGAGAAATCCGTCAAAAGATTGAAATGTTTTTATATACAAAATCAAAGTGAAAATGTTACAAATGACCTTAATTGGTTTTTTATGATTTATTGATCTATTTTTACATCAAACCCAATATAATATATAATTTTACAATTTTAATTATTTAGACGAAAAGTTTGTTTTCAATTAAATTGTTGTCTTTTTTACAACTCATTAAAAAAAACCTTATCATAAAAATATCCAAAACTCAACCAAAGTAATATTTTATATTCTAATTTCATATATTAATTTTATTTTTCATATATAATTTTTTAATGATTCAAAAACTGTATCTAAAACAACTATATTATCAAAATGTGGAGAAATTGGTTTTTAGAGAAACACATTTTTATTAGTAAAACTACATTTCATTTTATATAATAACCAATACATACAAACAAAGACTGTTCAAAATTATATATAATATTATATATATACATATTTCATTCACATAATGCAAAATGTTTGATCTATTTTTTTATTTTTATAAAATACATGATCACAAGTATATAGTTTTCCAGAAAAAATGATTTTATTTAATATTCAAAAGGGTTTTTATTTTCTTTAATAATTTATTTGTAACTAAATAATTAATTATATATTAATTTTTAAACCATATTTAATAAAAAAATTAATCTTGGTCATACATTCCATTCGAATGGCTAGGTTGTAATGGTCTTGTTTAAATAAATATAATAATAAAATTATGTTTCATAGACACTCATTGTTTCTTTTAATGAAATATAACATTGTGTTGCGTGACTAATGAGATAATATTTTTTTAGAGTAAAACAAAATATAAAAATTTAATTTAATTTATTTACAAAATGTTCATAAGAACATAGGGTGTAAGAAATATGTTTCCTATAGAAAGCATGTTTATGGTTAAATAATACACAATTTGTGTGCCTGAATAATCCATAAACATTTTTATTAGAATATTAACTATATTAATATTAAATAATTCCATAATGAATAAATGTTCTATATCTTAGTGAAACCCCTAAAATATTTGGAAGAATGTAATTATTATTGGTAGGGGAAATTATTTATAAGAACTGCTTTTTGTAAAAAGATATGAATTTTGAGAGATAAAGGAAGGGATATATTTCAATAGGTTTAATATTATATGTGAAATTAATTTGATATAGCATTTATGGAATTACATGACTAATATATACATCCCAAAATGGAAACAATTTTTCTATAAGAATCTTTTCATAATGAAAAATAATAATAATGTAATGCCCCTTATGGTAAATGTAATATATGAATAATAAAAACATAATAGGGATAACACAAAATTTAAATGTAATTAAATTAATTTTATTCATTATCAATATAATAAAAAGGGTTGTGAGTGCACCATTTAAAATAAAATTTGGTGTATAATAGAAAAAAAGTCTGTTGTAATTCAAAAAATGAGTCAAATAAAACATATATCTACAGAAACATTTGAAAAAAAACTCCTTTGAATAGTATAACAGAAAATGAGACATATATATAGCTTAATGAGAGAATAATGATATAAAAAATTTAAGGGTAATTATATTCACCATAAAAATGATAAAATGGTGTATAATAAGAATTCTGTCTTAAGGGGTGAAAATTGAGATAAGAAACTCTTATTGTGGTCCTGATTTTCTCATCACATACATCTGACAACCTGAATAACCAATTTTTTATTAGATTCCTAATTAATAATATTAATAATTTACATGTCTTTTAGTAAGGTATTTTTATTATAATATTTAATTTATTTATTATATAGGTTTTTCTTATGACTATTAATTTGTGTGAAAATTCAATTGGTGACGGTTTATTTAGTTTAATAATGAAACCATTTATTATATTAAATAAAAAATTTAAATACTTAATAAGAACATTATTGAAAATAAAACAATCATTATTTACTTATTATCATATTATAATACTATAATTTAATTTTCAATAGTTATCCATGATGGATTTTTATAGCATTATTCAACTAAGTGGTTATACAAACCCAAACATGAACACCCTGCATCACATTGGTTGAGTATTGTTACAAAACTGTGTAATATAATTACACAATATTAATATTTATTTAAAATATATTTTTAATTTTGTGGAAAACTTTCTTTTTTGGTTTGGATAGATAATGAATCTCAAGTTGACAAAAAAATATTACAGCATGAGGATGACACTCTCCAAAAAGCACGATGGACATTCTTTTTTTTCAAATACGATACGATGGAATAAATAAAACAATTTACATTATTAAAATAAGACGTCAATATAAAAATTATAATGAGTTAATTATATTAATATTTCTATAGTACTTTTAAAATACAATGATTGTGAAGGAAATAATAATGGTTAAGTAATTCTAATGGAGGACATTGATCTTTATCTAGAAATACTCCATAGAAATGAAGGGATGCATTTAAATATTTGATACTAAAATTTTAATATCAGGATTGAGGACTGTAGTAGGGGGAGAGTTATTAGTGATTTGGGAGGAAATTGGAAGGAATATGTGTTACATGTAGGCATGAAATCATCTCGTTTTATATATGAATAAAATACAACATGGGTGAACATCCAAAATTTTTCTATAATGGAACTAATGAATTCTATTTATAATGGTTCAATAAAGGAGAAATAATTTATTTTTAGGTGATATTAGGTTGAACAATCCTCCGTAATTTATTTCTAAACATGTTTTAAACATGTTTTAAATCATTTCCTCTTATAATTTTATTTTTTTTCATTCTTTTAAATGGTAGATAATATTTACCTCTATATCATATGTTCAAAAATTTATAATATAACCACTTCTACCAAATAAAGTATTGATGAAACTGAATTTAATCAAAATTTAATATAATTGTGTTTCTAAATAAAGAAAAAAAAAATTTAAAATGAAACATTTTATATATGGAAGAATTGTTTTTATTAAAGCATTGTATTAACCGTTATGACTTATAAATATTATTTAGAATTGATTAAAACATAAAAATGTGATAATATAATTATTCTTCTGATTAATAACAATATTATAGTTGTTATTTAAAATATTTTAGTTTATATTATTATATAAATAATATAAAACATTAATAAAACAATTCTTTGAAAATAAATCAATAACTATTATGAAGGTAAATAATTTTAATTTTAGTAATATTATATTTATGATCAAAATTGAAATTTAAATTATTAACTAATATCAGTATTTTATCAATAATATGTATCACTTTTTCATATATTTACATTCAATATGTTATAAAAATCCAATTTTTAATGTTAGTGAATGAAAACAACTTTTAGTGTGAAATAATAGTTGAGTTTCCAAAAATTTATAAATGGGATTTTTAAATTAATCATATGAATTTTAAAGGATTATTTTATTTTATTAATATATTTTTTTAAAATATTGTTGGACAGAAAATTACGTAATTCTTGTACAACGAAAATTTCATTAAAGTGCTGGTAATAGAAAAATCTGTATTTCATTACAATTATCCTGAAAAATCTATTTATAAAAATGTTAAAAAAACCAAATATAATAATTTTTTTCTAAATAATTGAATTAGGTTCCTTTTTTCAAATAAATGTTCCAATATTTTAGAAGTAATATTTTAAATAAAAACATAAATATATAATGGAAACTTTTTTATCCGAAAACACCTCTTAAAACTATTTTATATAATTATTCATATTTCATATAAATTAGTAATCAAATTCCACCTTATCAAATTATTCATATCAATAATGTCATTTATTGATATAATATGTAGTCTTTTAATAATTCGAGTGAAAAATAAAACTTCTAGAAAGGTTAAATTTTTTATCCTAATAAAATTTTATTATTTTTTTAGATACCCTAATTGTCTTTAATCAATGTATTGGTATTAATAATTAACATTATTTTTATTTACATATATATTTCATAATTTAGATATTTTTATTTTTTACTTACAAATTATACTCCATTTTGAAGGTTATATAATGTTTCACTGTTCATTGTCGATTAGTGTACAACATGATAAAATCTATTGAAGACATATTGTTTCAATTGAAAATATAATTTAAAATCATAAGGTGTTATAATTTACTTTTAAGTAAAAGTTTCACATGATAAAATGTTATATTCTATTACATTATCATTTTTATAGGAAATGGTGTTTTCATTCATTTTATCATCAAAATTTCTTTCTTTTTCGCCTTTTAAGTATAGCTTCTTTTTAATAATTTATAAAATCATAGATTTCAACCATTTTTTGGAACTATTTGTTCAAATGTGGATAACTCATTCCATTGTATGAATATTCCATTTAGGTTATCTCATAATCCTTTTAATCAAAATTTATTAAATAAATATTTTTATTCTTCAACAACCATGTATTCCCAAAAACAATGAAGTGTTTCAAAATGGGGTTCTTCTTATATTAAATCTCATAAGAAGTCTTGATTGAATCTAACCTTAGAAAACTTCTGTTTAGAACATGTATTATTGTACATATAATTCCACATATATAAATTTATTGGGATTATACTATCAAATAATTTCTCTCCACATCCCAATAATTTTTTCCTTTTAATATACCAATAATTATTTTTTATAATCACAATCCCCATGGGAGTTTTTAAACTTTTTTAAAGAGTTATTCTGGTTTACAGTTTTAAAAAATTATATTTACGAATCAATCAGAAAAAGTGATGTTTTTATACTATGTTTTTTGTTCACATTAATGAAGAAGGACTTCACCATGTCATATAGAATGCTATAATGAATTCATCCAAGGAATATTAAAGATGATTACAACTAGATTTTATGAACATGCCCATAGAAGTGGGTTTTTTATCTTGAATGTCACCTATGTGAGATAGATAATTGAAATACATTACACTTATAACACCCTTATATTTAAAAGGAATAATATGTTTGATATCCTATAGAACCCACAACAATATGATTATGTGAAATATGATAAAATATTAATATTTTAATATTTTCATATGACCCTTCGAACCTAAATTTTAAATTTATTCGTATGAATAGGAATAAAATTTTTGAAAATTTTATATGAAGGATAACTAAAACATATTTATAAACAAGTACATAATTTTTTAAAAAGTTATTATTTTCATCAAAAATATCACCTTCACAATGAAATGACTTTTAACAATTTTACTGATCAAATAATAAAATTAATTTTTTCACCTTTAGAAAAATTCTTTAAAAAATAGGTTCATTTTCAGAATTAACATGTCAAAATTTTCTTCAAATGGTTTTTTTGTATTGTTCTGAAAAGGTAATTTTTTTAATCAGTAGTGAAAATTATTTACTTTTATTGAAAACTTTATTTTTTATTTAAATTATTTTAAAAGATATATTTTAAAAAAAATGGTTCAAAATTAATATTAATGTAATTGTATTTATTTATACTATTTTTTCTTTATATTCAATTTCAATTTGAATATTTAACTGAAAACGTTTTTTTACTTATGAAAAAATTTTCTTTGGAATACTGTTTTTTGATAACGTATACAAGTTTAAGTAGAAATTAAATTCAAAAAAAAATTATTAATCAAATTTTAAAAAATAACATATTAAATAGTTTTAATCATCATAATTATTATTATATAATAATGAAAAATTAAATTATTTCATAAATGGCTAGTAAAAATAATAAAAATAATAATTGTAGTTAAGGTTAAAACTGGATTATAAGGGGTTAAAGTAAAATGATAATGGTTAAGTGAAATAAATACTTTTACATAGCCAATTTTATGGTCATATTTCACCCAAATATCATTTATATTTAATTAATAGTCCATTTAATATTCCTTTTTCATGTTCAAAATATATATGAATCTTTATATTTTCAAAAACATCCATTTCTGTCCTCTCCTCACATCTAAAAGGGTTCTCGGTCTCCTTTAATGTTTTCACCCCCAATGCATTTTTTAAATAAATAAATTCAAAAAAATTATTTATTTCATTACTACCATCCTAGAGGTTATGTATTGATAATAATTTCTTTACTTGGTGGCAATGGGTATAATCCTAAATAGGTGTTCAAAAGAGGATGTAACGTTTTTCCGAGAGAATTTTTATTTTGTTTCGTTATTAACCTCTTTCAAATCTTATAGAAAAATTATGATATAATAAAATCTATATATATAATACATCTTTATGTTATAATGTTAATGTAATAACCTATATCAATCTCCTTTTCAATTAAATTAGAAACAAAACCATCATTTTTGTGAATAACGGACAGCTGTGTCGCAAACCGATTTAGTTTTTTATCATCATCTCTCACAGGTATTCAAGATGATGTATTTATTTTATTTATGTTACATTGACAAAATATTAATTATTCTATAAAATTATTGTATAAAATACTTTATTAACTTATCATCCATAAAAAATTTATAATTTTGTTCATTTATATGGCAGACTACCACCGCATTATGCGATGTGGTTCATTTTTTGTTATCACATTACATGGATGTATATGTAAGGGTACATAATGAAATAATTTTATATTTATGGAATTATTATAAACATGGAATGATAAAATAACACATACCGTCTTTCAATTAGGTCTATTGAAAATTATGATGTTACACATGCGTACGCACGACCTACATTCTCTATGATTTTACCATAATTCATTTTTCATATTCATAATTCAGTTTAATTTTTAAAATTATAATTAATTTATAAAAATTATACTAATTTAATTATTTTTATCATTGATTTTATGGAATAATAACTTATTTGACAGTGGCTAGCACACGGTTGCCATTTTTAAATTATAAACATAACCAATTCAAAACACATGATGTCGAGACAACTGATTATGTAATTAAATACATCATCAAAACAAATGATTTAAATTACATGAGTATAAGGGGATAAGAATGGAAAATCATTCTATGGAAAAAATAATTAATGCAAATCCTGAAAATTCTAAAAGAGTAACATTAAATTCAATATAGTATGTGACACAAAACCAAAAGATTATAAGACAATATAACATCCCAATATGTTAAAATATATTTCTTTTAGAATAATTTTAATTTTTTATAGCTTAGAATATATATGATAGTGAATATCTTTTGTTGCTTATGATACATGCATGGATGAGTTTTAATGAAAAACAATATATCATTAATAATATTATTTAATATAATAGTTATCACCTAGTCATTCTAATGGAAGGCATGAATAGTATTAACTATCATATTATAGAATATATTTTACAAAAAATTATTAGATATCTGTTGATGAGAAATTAAATAAGAATCATTTAAAAGAAAAAATCAAATGTTTTCTGAAAAATTGTATTTTTTCTATATGATGGCTAGTTATGCCTTGCAGATTTAAATTAAAATTTGTTTTTACCAATTTGTAAAATTTTATTTTAATCAATTAATATCCTTTTGAAATCAGAATAAGAACATTATCTTATGGTGTATTTGTGGTATTTTTCTTTGAAGTTTTACTTTTTAGAATCTTCGTGAAAAATAAATAATTTACAAAAAAACACCTTTTTATTTAAATTTATTTATTGTTAAATTATTGATTTAAATTATTTTAGAATCCTAATAGTTCCATTTAATATCATTTATTCCAATCTAATAAATTTTAATCAATTTCATTTTTAATTTAGTTATAAAATCTATCTTAACATTTGACCGTTTTCACTTTAAAACCTTACATTCTCATCATATATAATGGAATAATTATAAATTAAAATTTTAAACATATATGAATTTAATATTAAAAAATCAGCTCCATATATTTAATATTTTTTTTATAATAAGAATGATATTACTTTTTTCATAAATAAATATAGAAAATAGAAAACAAATTATTTAAAGTAGTTAAGGTAAAACCATATTTACCGGTGTTAAACATTGAATATAAGGGTTAGAAAAATTCCAACATGTGAACCACTAATTTTATGGAAATATTTCAACCATATATCATCCATGTTCTGTAATGTCCTATTTCAGAGTCTTTCTACAAGATAATAACATAGTTTTGGATGAATCTTTTAAAAAATTTACAATTGTTCCCCTCCCCACACTTATAAAAGGAAACCAAATAACCTCTCCTATTCACTCCATATGTCCTCATTTATTCCACAAAAACATTCCAATATTAATTTTAATAATTTTTACTCTCCTATTAGAAGCCTTATCTTTATCATAAAACTAACATAGCACTGCTTTAGTGCAAACATATGAAGGATACCTGAGGAATATGTAGCGTTCTTCAAAAAGAATTTTCATTTTATTTCTTTCTCCACATCATTAAATTATTATTAAAACCTTATTTTTAAAGAAATCAGTATATTCCATATATTTTTATCTTTTATTAAAAATTAAATAATCTAAAACCACCTCCACTTCTATATAATGGATTATTAAATCATTGTTCATGTGTATGGCGGACGACCGCTTCATGAAGTAATGACATTCATTTTTTCAACACCACCATTCATGGTTGGGTATGGTGAAAGATTTCTGGTGCATATGTTATATTTTTTAAATCATTATACCTCTTTATTCATTATATGACTAAAAAAAATTAGTTTATGTTCCATTGGGGACATGATAACGATGCTCGTGTGCACAATGGACTATATCCACATGAATCGTTGTGATTAGTATTTCACTAATTCATTACACGAAAGGTGATAAGGATACATTTAATTATATTATGTGATATATATTAAATATTTATGATATTTAAGAAATAATTATCATTATATAATTATAATATATATTTTTACCTTTTCACTGACATAAATATGAATACCTGCTACGTGTAGGTGGGGATTACTACCTTCACGAAGCGATGAGACTCTCTTTTCATCACCGAACCACATAGATGATATATATAAGTTTATTAAAAATATAAAATTCATTATTTGTTATTAATATCCTTATTTAAATATAAAATATTACACAAATCCATTATATAATGATCATTGAAAAAAATGGAAATGTTACCCATGCGTGTGTATGACATACCGTCTCAATGATTGTAAAAAAATCAATTTTTCAAAACCATCATTAAAAAAGGGTTTTTAAAATATATTTGATTTAAAATTATGATATTTATAAAAATGTTACTTCGATTTATAGGATAATTATATCTAATATTTAAATAAAACAGATCATTCATAATGAAACATGCATGTAAATACTAGATAATAAACACCTGAAACAATGAAAATAAGGAATGATTATTAAGGAATGGATCATAAAATGTTATAAAAGGATAATATATGATATTATAAATATAAATATAGTCATTTTATAAGTTAATAAAATGTTTAAACATAATATACATGAGGTTAAATCTTGTTCAACCAAAATCAAGCATGACGTATGGGATTTATTCTCAGTTTCATTACATTGAGTCTTATTGAAATGTTATGAACATAATTTCTTTTATATGTGCATATACTCCCCTTTAATTTATAATATAATTAAGAAATAACTATTGATGGTAATTTATTTTTATTTTTGAATTATTTCAACTAATGTGTTTTCAATCAAATATCATAAAGTGGTAAATAAACTCTTAACTCAATTTATGTTCATTAGGTTTAACATCAATTTCATTGATTGGGATATTAGAATATTATTTATATAATTAATTTTATTTATCTTATGTTTTATTTTTTCTTGTTTTTTTATTTATATTTTATTGACAAAATATATTGATTGATAAATTATCATATCAATGTTATAGTCATTGTGTTGGATTTCATATCCAATTAATTTCATTGAGACATATTGTAATGTTAGGAAATAAATTTCATTAAATTGTTGTCTACACATCACATTAACATGTAATATATTTTATTATTAATTATTAATGGTATTTAACATTTTATTTTTATTTATTTCATCAATGAGGCTTGAATAAAAAGATTCCAAGTGGAAAATAATTTCTTAACTCAATTTCCATTTATGGTTTTAAACATCAATATAATTGATTGTGATAATATAATAATATGTGAATAAATAATTTTAATTATTGTAACAACCCAAAGTTTCATTAATGGAAAATCCCTCTTGATCTTATTAAATGTCTCTTTATATAAAATGTTTTTAGAAGATGTCAACTTCTTTGGTTTTATGTTATGATTTTTGACCGTTGTTAATATAGTCGTTGAATAGCGATCACATGATTAGTATAAATATATGAGCGTAACAAATCCAATTTACATAGACAAAAGATGTGATGGCCTCATCCAGTAGAACTGCCCCATACAAAGCCCATTTTTCGGAGCTCAGAAAAGAGGTGGCATCCTTGGGCTTCACCCTTGACCAAACCCAAGCTGAGCTTCACCATGTCAAGCTCGAACGGGACCGTCTACTGGAAAAGTGGAAGTTGATAGAGATTACCACTCGAGTGATGTTATCCAAGCCACCCTAAGAGTTTGTCACCATCATACACCTTACCCTTAGGTCTTATGCGGCTATTTTAAGGGGTTATGTATCAAATAAGCCGTACTATGTTCGAGTACATTATTTTTTTGTATATAATAATGAATATAATTTCTATTCATTTTCGATACGTTGTAAATAGTTTTTAAAGTACAAATGGTGTTTTTAGTTATTATTTAATTAAGAAAACTATTTTATTAAATTAAGGGATTTTTGAATTAAATAATATTTTAATAAAATAATAATATTATTATTAAAATACTTTTTATTATATATAAATGATCTTATAATTTTATGAATGCAATTAATATTTTTATTAAGGTTTGATAGCCATTTTTTTCAAAACCCATGAATTTCTGATAAATGTCGGTTTTTATTTTAAAAGTGATAATTAACATATTTAGAAAATTAACTAGATAAAATAAATATCATTTCTGTATTCAGGATGTTGAAATTATCCAACGGTGAATTTTTCATAATTTTCTGAGACAATCAAATTTTTGGGTAAAAAATAAATACCGTTTAAATGTATAATGTGTTTTATGACATCATAATGACCCAATGGTGATGTAATAAAATACCATAATCCTAATGTTCGGCCAATATATGTTTTATCATTAAAATAAAGTGATTTTGGGTTTGTTTGACTTACTTTTCAATGCATTAATGGACCCCTCAAGACTTATTCAACACTTTGCCTTTTTAAATTAATTTCCATGGGAGTGTGACTCACCTCCACATAAGAACCATATTATTTTAAGAATTTCGGACTTTGGCCTTATAAAATATTTTTTTCCTCTTCCCTTTCCCAATAACCATGGGCAGAAACCATGGTATTGTTTGTGGTTTGGACTAATTGAATGTTACGGGACCCAAACCTAAATAATAAAAATTTCCCTCACCTTTCCTATATAAACCCACCCAAGCTCCCACTTCCTCCTCACTAAAATCCCTTGGAGTTCGTCCAACCTCTTCCCTACTCTCTCTAGAATCCTCCAAAGGTTCCCCAAGCTCCCAAGAAGCCTCTCACAAGCCTCTCTCTAGACTTTGGAAGCACACTTCCAAGTAAGGGTTTTTTCTTCCTTTCTCATTTTGTCCAATTTTATTTAAGTTGTTTTTCCCTTTTAATTTCAATTATGAATGTTGGTGTATGGTTTAGCACCTCCCTAATACTGCCCTATTTATTTTTTAATGATGGGAGACCCTTTCTCATTCACTAAATTCCTCCCATGTACAACCGTTGCTATGTCGAAATTCTAAAAGGAACTTCTCTCTCCTCTTTTACATTCAAGCAATACTTTTGTATCATGAATCTAAATTTCATTACAATTGTTGGGACATGTATCTATATGACCTCCTTACTGTACATTACATGTAAATATTCTGAGTAACCCCTTTCTATCTCATCGACCATTTTTATGAATTCTTATGTCACGCCGTTACGCTGCCGAAATTGCAACGATTTTCTAAGCCAATGTCATTGTGTAGTGAATACCATGCCCATTTCTCCATCAAGGGTATTCACCTTTGTGCACATTTACATATTGATTTTAAAGTTTCATTATGAATTCCACATTCCTTTATCATGGAATAAATTATTATGTTTTATGAATCCATGTTTTATGATCCATGTGGCACACTTATGCATGAAATGAAATGTTTAAGAAGGGTGCACCCTTATTGCACTCCAATGCATTGGGTAAAGTATAGTATCATGATACATCATGTGCAATGAGTGTTGACTCATGGTAATTAAAGTGCAACGAGGTTTTACTTGTGCTTCATGTGCAATGATGGTTTACTCATGCTTTATGTGCAATGAGCCTTAGCTCATGCTAATTCCATGTTAAGTGTTGTTGCCACATTTCCATGTTATGATTATCATGCTTTATCATGCCTTTATGTTCATGATTCTTTTATGATCTACTGATATGCCTATTTTCTAACATTTATTGTACTCCTCATTTTATTCCATGTGTACTCCCTTACTGGGCTTTATATCTCACCCTTTTATTATGCATGTCCTCAGGTTATCCCATGCAATGCTAAGTACTAGGGAATGTAGTGGTCATGTAAAGGAAGATTTCAATAAAGATGTTGTATTTCATGTTTTAAGTTTTTATGTAATGTTCCTAATCCCCAAATACACTAGACCCCTTGATCTTATTTGTTGAATCAAGTGATGTTTTATTTAATAAATCATGTTTAAGTTGTAATAAAAAGAATGGTTGTCATAATTATATTATGTTTTATTTACAATTATTTTATTTTGATATAAAATAGAGGCACATAATCAATTCATTGATTTATTCTCTCTATAGAATTATGGTCTCTATACTGGATTTCATCTCTGTATCATTTTATTAAAGCATATTGTAATGTTATATACCTAATTATTTTATATAATGTTTATGATTTTCTAAGAAATATAATATCATCAATAACTCATTATTATTGTTATTTTTGGGATCCTTTTGAAATATTTGTTATAAGGGGAATTGAATTAAATTTTATCAAGTCATAATAAAATTCATTACTTAATTTTCATTCATTGGGTTAAACTTCTACTTAATTGATTATGATATTATAAGATTTTGTGCATATTTACATTTAATTATATTATGTTTTATTTATACTTTATTTGTGTTTATTTAATGTTTATATACATAATCTATTCATCTATAATTCTCACTTCAACATTACTGACATTGTAGTGGATTTCGTCTCAAATTGATTTTATTTTGGAATATTATAATTTTATGAACAGAAATTATCTTTTATGGTTTATATAATTGCCTCTAGAGTATAATAAAAATTTTACATCATTATTAATGGTATTTTATGTTTCATTTTTATTTATTTCATCTAATTAGGTTTGAATTAGAATTTACCAAGTGGTAAATAATTTCTGAACTCGATTTCTATTCATTGAGTTAAACATTTATTTCATTGATTATGATATTATAAGATTATGTATATAATTAATTTTCATTATATTATGTTTTATTTACACATATTTTATTGGTAATTATATTTTATATACACAATCGATTCATTTATTA
Organism: Viscum album; assembly: GCA_963277665.1. Classification (NCBI taxonomy): domain Eukaryota; kingdom Viridiplantae; phylum Streptophyta; class Magnoliopsida; order Santalales; family Viscaceae; genus Viscum; species Viscum album. The sequence continues at coordinate 1,431,639,338 of OY728152.1, forward strand.
ATTCTCACTGTAATGTTATTGTCATTATTTTCCATTTCATGACAATTTCATTTCATTGTAGAATATTTTAATGTTATGCACATAATTTAATTTATATATCATTTATAATACCAATTTACTTTTAATACCATGAATAATTCATTTTTTATGGTATTTTATTTTTTATTTTCAATTATTTCATCATAGCGGGTTTGAATTAAAAGTTACAAAGTGTTAAGGAACATCATAACTCAATTTTTTCATCAGTTTAAAATTCTACATAATCAGTTATAATATAATAATATTATGTATATATTGACATTAAATTAACATATGTTATATTTAAAATTATTTTTTTATTATTTATATTTGATACACAAAATCTATTCATTTGTTAATTCTTGCTTCAACATTATGTTCAGTGTAATGGATTTCTTCTCAACTTCATTTCATTGTGGAATATTGTAACTTTATGATCATAATGTATTTTATATGGTGTATATAATTTAATATGACATGTAATATCATGCATAATATATTCTTCAAGGTAATGTAATTATTATTCAGAATTATTTCACTTAAATGAATTTCAATTAAATGTTACATAGTGGTAACTAATTTCTTAAATCAATTTACATTCATTTGGTTACACTTCTACTTAATTTATTATGATATTATAATATTATGTGTATAATTAATTTTAATTTTCTAATATTTTATTTCCAGTTATTTTACTTTTATTTATTATTGATACATGTAATTTATTTATGGTAAATTTCACTTCAACATTATGATCATTGTAATGTATTTTTCTCAACTTCATTACATTGAGGCATACTTAAAACATAAGAACTTATATTATTTTATGTAGTCTATATAATCCCCTATAACATTTAATTTCATGAATATTTAATTATTCTTGGTATTTTATGTGTTTTTTATTATTTCATCTAATGGTATTTGAATTAAAATTTACAGAGTTGTAAATGATTTCTTTACTCAATTACTATAAATTGGGTTAAAATTCTATTTCATTGAAAATGATATTCTTTGATTATGTTTATAACTTTTTTTAAGGAAATTATGTTTTATTTCAACTTTTCTTGTTTTTATTTATAGTTAATACACATAATAAATTCATTGATTAATTCGAACTTCAACATTATGGTCCTTGTAAGGTATTTCGTCTAAATTTTATTTCATTGTGGCATATTATATTGTAATGAACATAATTTCTTTTATATGAAGTGTATACAACCCTTTGATATGGAATATCATGAATGATTCATTTTTCATTGTATTTTATATTTTATTTTGAATTATTTTATCTAAGGGGATTTAAATTAAATGTTACCAAGTGGTAAAGAATTTCAAAACACAATTTCAATTCATTGGGTAAAAATTATATTTCATTGATTATAACATTATGTTTATAACAACTTTTAATTCCAATTATATTTTATTTCCACTTTTTTTTATTTACATTTGATACACATAATATATTCATTGATTAAATCTCACTTCTATGTTATGATCATTGTAATGCATTTCATCACAACAACATTTCATAGAGATATAGTGTAATGTTATGCATCAAATTTTTTAAATATTGTTTATATACTTAAATCCAAAATTTAATATTATGAATAATTCATTAATCATGGTATTATATATTACATTATTCAATATATAATATAAGGGGGTTATAATTTAATGTTATAGAGTGGTACATAATTATTTAACTCAATTTCTTTTCATTCAGTTAAACCCATACATTAATAATTATGAAATTATAATATAGTATATAAAATTAAGTTTAATTATTTTCTATTCTATTTCAAAATTTTTATGTGTATTTACTATTGACACCCATATCAAATTCAATTATCAATATTAACATAAAAATTATGGTCTTTGAATGTGATTTCGTCTCAATTTTATTTCATTGAGGAATATTGTAAATTTATACACCATGTTAGCTTTATATGTTGTATATACATTTATTTTTACATGTAATATCATGATTAATTCATATTTCTCTTTATTTTATGTTTCTCTGGGAATTTACTCATCCAAGGGTACATGATGTGAAAGCTTCCAGGGGTAAAATATTTTCTTAAATATCACATTCTTTTAAGATTGTTAACTGGAATCATTATACATTGGTCATTTCATTTCACTAAAATATCTATATTTTTGTTGGATCAATATGATTATTTCATAAATTTTATACCATATTATAGTACAACATATTCATGGAAGTTACTGATTAATTGGAACATATAGATAATTTCATATATTTTACAAAATATAAAAATTTGATGTTAAGGAAATATGATTCACTAATTAAATTGATTATTCAATATATATGTAATACTTTTGATACTGAGTGATGGGTGTTTTGTCCAATTTATATATCCCCTCGATATATCAACATGTCTGATTAGAAAAATTTCTTATGTAAAATTAAATAGAATTGTACATATAGTATTAAACTATCATGAAGTTAAATCATGACAAAATATACTTTCATGTTCCTTATAATTGACGTCCAATAATAAATATGTTTTATCATTAAGAGTGTAGTTACTATTATCCATGTTATTTTCACTATGATATTGTCAATTGATTCATTTCATTCTATGTTACTTATTAAGTAGTATATGTTTTCAGTTTTATATTATGTAATAATGATTATGCCTTGTTTTACAATAGAAGTTAATTAAATTAAATGGAAGGTGTGTTCTTTTATTTAACATTCTGTATTGATAATGATTAATTATTCATGATATATTCTTCTATACTTATCCATTAATGTGGATTTTAGCTCCCCCTTAATTTTCTTCCATTCCCTAGGTTATGAATATGATTCTTTCGAATGGGTTTTCAAGGATGATAATAAATTTAATTTTTTATATATTTTTGTTTATTTTATATTAAAAATATAAAATGCATTTCATGTATGTATCTTGTTCTCTGAAACATCTAAACTAATTGGTATTCTTTTATTTTATTCCTTATATCTTTACCAATGTAAAAATTCCAGAACTATCTCCATTCTACTGTGGTTGGACTCATTACTATTAGTATCAAAGAAATGGTAGTAGAAACAATGATAACTAGATTAAGGAAAACAACAATTAGGGAACATAACCATATGATATACATTGATTATTGTAAAGAAAAACATCCAAATGTTTTTGTAAGGACGTTATTATATGGTTTTTACTAGAAATATATCCTTTTCTGTATAATACTAGTGGACATGTTCCTGGCACCATGGTTCCTTGGGGTAATAACATCCCAATTGGTGAATTATACTAGACCCAATCATCACCGGGTGAACAAATATGATCCTGACTACAAACCTCGATTTTCAATCCATGGGTATATATTTGGATAATTCACATTTTTATTTTTAATGATTAAGAAGTATTTTTGAATTTGGTGATCCCTATAGAAATCATGATTATTTCTATATGATTTTATATGGATAAAACATTGAATTTATGTAATGAATTTCACCAGTTTTAGGGATATACATTATGTTTCATCATAATATGATAAAATTCGTTTTATTGCATAATTTAGAAATAGATCCTAGTATGGGGATGAGAATAATACCAAGGAACATAAACAGAAGAGTAAGAATTCTCATTTCATCGAGGGGATTAATAAAATATTCTTAATGTAATTGGTATCCCATAAATTCTCATCATATGATTACAAAGTATCACATAGTCAAAGTATATAGAAATAATCTTCCATATATAAAGTATTTAGAGATATTTAAGAGAATAAGTGGAGAGTATAGAAAAAGTTGTTAAATGGAAAGATAGATAGAACAATTTTCTATATTGAGATAATTGTGTAAAGAGTCTCTTTGGTAGATGCTTAAAAGGAATTGGAGTTCTCTACAATATTGGAGATAAAGGAATCAGTGATTTTTATTACAAGGGTATGAAATTTTTTCCCAATCCATAATTCTTTAAATGAAAGGATATGTGGACTTATGGAAATCAATATCCCACATGTTATGTGACTATAACGTAGAAGAAGATAATGGGTCATGGTTATGTTTATTCTACTATTATAGATAGAGATGATTTATTAATATACTTGTGTTTAGATTCATAAATTATTCCATTTACTTATATTATCAATTATATCCTAATTACATGAATTATGAAATGTATAGAGATTTTACTATATTACCTTTTCATTAAATATTTGACAGAATATGTCAAAGGGATCTAATGAAAAAATCAAATAATTTTGTGGCATATTGAACTTCATTTAAATTACATGATTTTGGTAAAGATAAGTATTAGTATATTCATAATTTTGAGATAATCATGTTATAATAAAATAGTAGATTGATATGGATAATGTTAATTAGAAAATATTATAATTCTTAGAACTAATTAATGATTTATTGAATTGTGGTTTATATAGTCATTAAATGATTTAAATGTAACGTATCATGTTATGGACTAGGTTGGAAATTCCTAGTGTTTTTTGAATTTTTGTTTGGTGGATAGACTGAATCTTGTTAAGAGCATTAGATTGTGATTACAAAAATTTTATCACTTGTATGTGATTTTTTTGGAATTGTATTAACTATTTAAATGATTAAAAGGTATTCAGTTGAGTTTTAGAAGCGTCGGGCTCTAAAATCATCAGTTTTTTTGGAGAAATAGAGTGAGGCGCACAGTTGTCACACAGTTAGAAAAATTGATGGCGTCAATTGTGCAGCCCCATTACATAGTGGGAATAGATTTTTAAAATGTTAAATATCCTAGGGTTATTCATGTGGCATGTTTCAGTTGTTAGAGGATACCAACGTGGGATGTACACCAGTTTACCAAGCCATATGCCTAGCCCACACCCTTAGTTTTATTTAACCAATAATGATGCATGGTTTAGGTGCATAGTTTTATTAACGATGAATCCCAATTTTCTGTAATATGGATTCAATGTAGTGAAGATCACATAGTTGGTAAACAATTAGAAAAATAACTTTCCAAACTGGGTGGCTCATTAATGAGCTAGAAAATGACATTTTTTCCCTCTGACTAATTTTATTCCCCCACTCCCTCCTTTTTCCTCATTCGTGTGCACCAGGGGAGCCACATGAGAGTTCCCACCCCTTCGTAGAATAGTGTTTGAATATATATTATCATATTTTATCAATTTATCTTCACATAAATTGTATTGTAACCACTTTAGCAAGCTCTTTACTCCTTAAGGTTCACTATTAATTTACCTCTTCCTATAGAATGCTAAATCCTTGGGAGATCATTTTCCATCTCTCCATCGAATTTGTTCATTCTTATATTTTATTTCATTATAGATCAAATAAATTAATGATACCAAATTTGTTTATTATTTGATGCTTGAGGTAGGTTTTCTACATACGTGTCTCCAAAGTTACATTGTTTATATTGTTTTCAAATTTTGTCTTGCACAATACCTTTAATGGTGTCTCTCTAAATTCATTAAATACAGTGAATTAAATTTTTAGACCATATCAAAACTACTTATTACCACCATACATTGTAAGAGGTGTCAAACTAAACATGAATCTTCCCATTAAGTTAATTTCAAAACAATTTCCTAGATGTTTAATTGTCTTATTTTTATTGATCCACCCCTTAGACTGTGTTATTTATTTATAATAACCTAAATGTTTGGGTTTCCTACTAACATTCCCATTCATGGTGCATTGAATTATTCCCTCTTGAATGAGTTGATTAATTTTTATTGAATGAAATATGTTATGAGATATAATGATTCCTAATAAAACCCCTCGTTTGAGATGAATTTTCTTATGAATTGAAAATATAATTCATTAATGAATTTGTAATATCATGCTTTTATTTCCTTTAATTTTTAACTGAAGAGTTATATGGGCATGTTCCTCTTGAATTGATCTTTCATGTGTTATGGAATATTGTTTGCATGGCCTTCCTTATTCAAAATTGTTACATACTAGAAGCAGATGTTAATATATGGTTCGATATAAATAACAAGTGAATAATAATTAATTGTATCCAATGCACCTTGAGCAATTTAGTTTTATTTTCATGACACATAGAGAAATGGGATCAAAGGTAAAATGGAATACCTTTAGTGATTTATGACTTAGGGACCTCAATTAGTGTTACTGGTCATGATTTGTCACACCCCCTTGGTTGAGAATGGTTGGAATTTCATCCGCATCACCAGGGTTTCTCGGAATTACATTCCACGCCCATTTGTGTAGGAGGATGGTTATGGGCCACCTCAATAATGGCCATTATACATGTCAAGGTGTCCTATATTGATTATGATGATTATAAATTTACCTTCTCCTTGTATATACATTCTCCTCATCCATGAGATCACTTCCTCGTTTATATGAGACAATTACTATTATCATTATGTGTGGATGTTTGTGTTTTGTAATGGGTCCTCAATAATACAACGTATCCATATATATAGATAAATGTAAATAAACCTAGACTAAGTATATTTTTAAAAATATATCTATTTATATTATATATGTACGTAACTCAGAGGTATTTATGGCTTAGGCTAAACCATGTGTGGTCAGCTAGGTGTTCCTGTTGAAGATTTGCCTAACATGTTACTTTTACTTATTTATTTACTATATTTTCTTTTACAAATGCATATAAGTATTCATTATATTCATACAAATGGATATTCATTACAAAAAATGTTATTGGGGGACTACTAAGAATGTCTCATTCAAGGTTAGAGCAACTATTCCAATGGGGTACCTAAACAGATCTCACGTTTTCCAGATTATGACCCTGGATTGTGCTTTTTTTATTTTCCTTTTATACTAGGATATATGGTAGGGGAAGAGGACTGATATGGTTCTTGTGATTCTAATAGAGATAGTTGTAGTATCTTTTTCTTACTTATTTCCATTATTATTCATTCCATGTATTTTACACTTATTATATTTTTATTATATATTGTAACATGTTCTTGGATGATTCATTCATTCATTTACTATTACATTTCTGTTTATTGTATTACACTATATTTGTTTATTATTTATTATACAATATTTATTATATGTATAAATATTAATGTCTCTCCATTGTACCTCCTATATTCCCTCTCTACTATTCAGTAGCCTCTTGCATACAATTATCCATGCTTGAGTCCTAGTTTCCCACCAGTTAGGGGAACCATTTAAGTGGAATCAATTCAGGATGATAAAAAAGGTATTAGGGATGTATTTTACCTTTTTTTACATCATATATGGGACAATTTTGAAGATATTTGGAACATGAAGGAAACTGATAAATAGCTTCTTTCTAGGAATGACCAACCCATGCATGAGGGAGAGATCTGGTGACCCGTGAATGGGATTGTTGTTCTATATTACATTTGATTAATATTTCCCCTTTGTCGACCGTTTTACATCCATTAGTTAGTGATTTATAGTGTTGATCGATTCTTACTTATTTTCAAGATATAGAAAGGGAAGCTAGGTTTATTCATTTATCATTCTAGGAATGTATAGAATTCGCATTCCATGCATATTCCATGCTATGTTGGATGAATTATAGGTTTCTTGGTCTTTATGATTAAATATTATCGTTTGTATTCAATGCTTCTTTGACAAGGTTCCTTAATTATTAGTACACCATAAAATTGTGATTTAATCTAGTATTTTATTATATTTACAACTTGTAATATCTTTTTTAGGGATAATCATGAGATATTATCAATTAACTAAAACACCAGTATCATTGTAAATGGTGTTTTCCCACATAAGATGACAGTGAAATTCTATTCAATCAACCGATTGTTATATTTTTGTGCAGTAAACCATTTTTTTCATTGGTTGTAACATTAATGGTCATGATTATATGTTTTCTATAATAGAATTTTATAAGGATTATGTGCTCCTTATAAATTGGAGAATAGAAAACCATATAATAGAACCATCTCATATTTTATTTCTATATATATATATATATATTGGATCGAATATGTGGTAATGTAGGGAAAAATCCCCCGTTGTATCATTTTAGAATGTTTTAGGTGTGGTTGTTTTTGTTCAAAAATCCAGATAACCGAAAATGAAAATGGTTAGTATTTTCGGAATAAAATCAGCAAGGGGTGAGAACCACATACTTTAATTCATGGGTCACATACCATGTAATGGGAACTATATGCAGAGCAGAAGGAATGGTATGCAAATGCTGTTTGTGAAAAAAAAAATCCAATATGAGTGGCGGTGCAGTATGTGGATGAATTGATGTTGGTGGAGTAAATAGGACATCTAAGAGGAAAGGAAGTATGTAGATGACATGAAAAAAGGTTCGCAGGTGGATTGTGGTTTGCGACGGAAGAAGAATTGGTAATCGGTGGAGGCTAGGTTGAAGATTTGGTAAATCTGGGAGTATCAGATTTTTCAGATATCATTTCCTATATAAGAATCTCTAATACCAATTATTATTTTGGAGATTAACAATCATTAGAGAATATATTTTTCTCTAGTAATTCGTAAAAGTTATAAAGTTGTTTGCGATGATGGTGTTTGTGGGGATTCGTAACCCACAAATGATTTTTTGTATGTAGAAGGAGTAGTCTTGGTATGTGGAGGAAACATAACTGGTACGCAAGAGGATTAATTCTGCAAGTGTTAAACAAAGGGGGATCTTTGGTATACGGAAGCAAAGACAGTCCATAAATAGAGTATAGTTTGCATGTTGAGGGTAATTCGTGGAGACGGGGTGAAGGCAGTCCATGAACAGAGAATAGTTCACAGACAGAGGGTTATATTCAGCGGAGGTTCACGGAATCATTACGCAGTAGCGGTATGTGATAGAAGTGATGGAGGTAGTCTGCGGATATAGGAGGTTTGCAGAAGAGCCAGTAGCACTCAGATTAGGCTGTTCATATACCAAACCTTGTACATAGTACATGAGAGTGGAAGGTTCTTATCAATTTGCACAATAAAATTTTCTAAAGCTTAAATTTTGTATGCGAAACTATTTTTTTCTTCCTAACGGTACTCGAGAAGCTGGAATTCATCTGTGGGTGAAAAAAGGAACTTTAAAACAGTATCTACTTGCAATTGAGGTTGTAGGAATTCATGAAAACAAAGGGACATACATGTCCATAAATTGTGTTTGACCTACAAGTAGATAAACAGTGAGTGTATTCCATTCAAGGAGCAGTGATATAAGGAAAATGAAGAAGATGATCCTTTCCACTGGTAGTGTTCCAGAGAAAGAGGCATAGGGAAATGACCATTCAAAATTCAATGAGCATACCATAATTTTTGTAATGCTAGTGAGCCTGGGAATAAATTTTCTAGCCCAAACATTGTACTTATTATTGTTTGTGAGCCTTTGTGAATTTGGTACATCGGAACATTGTCGTTTTATGATCCTTAGACATATCCCAGTGATGGTGAACCAAGTAAAAATTATTGTTTCATGTGAATGATTTCATATATGTTCATATATATCTACGGGAGGAAGAGATAATTGAGTTTTCTCTAATAAAAAAACAAGATGCAAAAGGGATAAAGTATTAATCTACCATACCCTAATTCAACCCTCGCCCCTCTTAGGGTATTCGACCAAGTGGACCCAATATGTAATCTATTTTCAACTAAATTAGAATCAATGGTCCAATTTAAATGGTTTATGGGCGCTTATATATTGGAAAAAATGGTGATCCATCTACATAGACCATTATATATAATATGAAACACGAAGTTTATCCTTAATAATTATTGGTTAATGATATATCCTATTAGGACCTTAAATTGTAATGAACCTATATTTCCAAAAAAAATTAGAACATCATAATTCTAGGTGAACAATTAATAAATTCTAAATTTAGATTGCTTCCACATTTTTCAATCTGGGCAAGATGAACCATATAGAAAAATTCACGAAATCCATAAATAGACACAAATTTGTTAGTTTGGGAATGTTTTTAATGAGATAAATTGGACTTAACCCATTTTCGATGGTTTGATATGACATGTAAATTCACTATACACATTAAGGATGTTTGAAATATGGGAATACAATTATTAAAAAGAATTTTTTTTAAAGGAACCCAAATTTTATTTAATGGAACCTATGTAGGTCACCCTATCTTTTTTCATTCCTAGTGAATAACCCCACAGTGGTGACTCTATGAAATATGGGATAGTTATTTTAATGTTTCCATCTCCACTTTTACTATTATTTGTAATTGATTGGTGGATTCTTACATGACCACTTTCCTAATTTAATCAGATCCATATTATCAGCTTATGAGCATTATTATTATGAGGCCATAGTTAATTAAAAATCAATTTACAAACTAATTACCTTTTTTCTTCATTAGGATAGAAATTGAAAGTTTCTTTATCTAAGCTAGCTATGAAATTATTGAATTCAATAAATGGTTAAAAAAGGGAATTTTGATGTTATTTTCCATAGGTTGTGTGAAGTTGGATAAATAAAATGATTAGTACATTTATTTAATAAATTAGTACACGACGTCCCTTATGTTAGATGTTTAATTGTTTAATTTATGAGTATCAATTTTTTTCCTAAATGTGAACCGAGTATAGGTCTTATAACAAGGACCCTCATGTATGGTTACTTTTTTTATGTTTCATTGGAATTAGAACATAGACATTGCTCTTAGACACTAGTTGGCTTCTTCCTAGGCTGTAATTAGCCAACTGGTTTTAGAGGTAACAAATAGTGATCCTTTTAGTCATTGAATATATTAGTGTTAATGCATTGTTTATATAAGGATCTATCCTTGTAATGGTAGTGTCTTCTGACCATATAACATTGGTTAATTATTCTTTTTAGCTTCCAAATGGGAGGTTTTGTACAGGTTTTGTTTGTTCAATGTATGACCCTTTCTAATAAAAAATCTCCCCAAGTTAATGGTCCATCATTGGGTGATTTAAGAAATTTTAATGGTATGATCATTAGGTATTGATCTAGAGTAGCATGATAGAAGTTCCTCTGCCATGATCGTCCACCTTGTATGTCATGTGATCTTTCTCATCATTTAGTGGGATATCACATACTTGGAATACGTAGCACATGAGATGTTTTTTCTTACATTAAAGGAAATGCTGCTATGTTAGGTGCATCCAAATTTTATAGGTGAAGAATTAACTCTTTTTTATTCGAGACGCAAGGTCATATGATAGCACAATATGTATGATTACCTTACCACTTAGATAAAGGGTCACATGCCTTTAATGGATATGTTTACAATTCATCTCCTATGTACAGTGATGATATCATTACAAGCCCTTTATGGGTGTTTTACCTCTCAGGCATAAATAAAAAATTTTGTTCTTCTAATTATTTTGGATTATGTAATTCAAAGGATCATGTTCTAGGTTATGGCCAATTTGGATTAGTTTTTCTTCAATGCATGATGCTAATGATGAATGTGGACTTGACTCAGTAGAAGCATCGTGTGTACGTAAAAAAGGTGGAATATAATGTAGTACGCTTATGAGAAGATATGGTATTAAACTTCTTCATGTGTTCGACTTTCAAAAATCATTTTCCCCTATCCATTAACCAGATTAAGTGGTGAAGAAATGTATGTTTTTGGATACTATCTTTTTTTTTGTAAGGAAACGACTAGGAAACTCCTAAGGTGGGGGTGTCCTGTACATTGTGAAAAGTGTGTCCTTCCAAATATAAGTAACTCGATCATAAAGTACTATTAAAATAGTTAGTTTAGGATTGGACATAGAATAAAACATTTGGATGCATGTTTCTAAGGAGATTTTAAATGATATACTTCCCAATAAGACTGATGTTATGTATACCATGATCCGCTTGAGCATAGTGAAGAAAGACTTGTAGGAGTGTGAGTTGGGTTTGGAATTGGGTTAAATGGGTGTCCACACACACTACATATGGATATTATAGTACACACTAGTTATGTGCGGTACCTTATGGATAATCAGTTGGATGGTGGTCTTGTAAAATTTGAGGACTAATGGGTTATTCTTGATTCTTTCTAGCATGGTAACTCGAAGGATGAATAAATTAATGGTCATGTTTCCATGTTGGATGTCATAAAATTAAATTTGAATTCATGATATGGTTTACCCATGTCTGAACCAGGATATTCATGGTCAGAATACAATATGTCACAGGTTCGATACGGCTTTTATATCATGTTTAAAATTGAGCATGTATAATAAAGAGAAATATATTTCTTTGATGGAATCTTGATGTACTTGTGGTTTAGTGGGGTGCAGGACCCCTATCTTGAATTCAACCTCTATTCACTGAGAAAGAGACGACTATATGATGAGATAATATTATATTTAAATTTACTTATTTTTAATGGAAGGACTCCTTGGGTGTTTTCTCAATGAGAGATTTAATGGATGATTTTTGTCGTGGATGCCAACATAGACTATTGATGGTGACACTCATGATAGAGGGGTCATGGATCGTGAAATTGGTTAATAGAGGGACATCATGGAACTTTTATTTGTCTTGATTGAAGAACTAGAGATGGATTAGGTAATATAAAATTTTGTAAGTCAGTTACTTGATTAAGTGACATTTTGATTTGAATTTGAGATGCCTTTAATTAAATGATTTTGGATCTATGTATTAAAGGGTATTAGATATTTAAGAAGAGAGGTTTTGAGAGTATTCAATTAGAGGAGGTTTGACTATATTCTCGTTTGATAGGATTAGTACGATCATTGTAAAACCATTTTGTTCATTCCATGGGTTTAGGTAGTTATTGTAGAAAGAATCATTTAGGATATTCAATGAAAGACAATGTGACTAGTTTTGAGTTGGGTCCATGGAGTTGACTGTTGAGAATATAATAAGGACTAGAAGTAGTGTTCTCACCTTTGATCAGGTGTATTGTTTTTCGAATCATACTAGGAGTGTTCTTATTTTGTGACATATTTTCTTTGTTAATCCATTCAGATGGTTCAAATGTTGTTACTCAAAATTTGTCATTCAAGGTTAAAACCTATGTTTGGGAATTACGCATGATTAATTCTTTAGGAAATGATGTTATGAAATTTTAATAGGTTATATGGGACTATGTAATCTTATCCTTGATGTATCAGTTCAATTTGTGAGCATTAGATTATGTTTTAACATTTCATGTACTGTATGTTCAAGGTGGATCATGATGTTATGTTGAGAAATATGAGATGCAACAAAGTTGTTTTAGTTTGTGTTATCAAACGTAGTATTTCATGGGATTATTTCTACATTTATCCAAGGATTATTGGGTGTGATACATTCAATTTTTTAGAGATTTAAATATCCCGTATTTTTGGATCGGGATTAAAATCCATGAGTTTTAGTAATTTTCATCTGTTGGATGGGTTGAATCTATTTTGAGTTTCAGAATGTGATTTCATTAATTTGGTTACATGGAAGTGATGTTTTGGGGGGGATTATAAAATATTTGTAGGTTTTATGGGTTTTTGGTTGATTTTCAGATGCATTAGGATCTGAAATCACCAGTATTTGGAGAAGTAAATTGAGGTGCATGGTAGTTTCACGGTTAGTTTAACTATGATGGTCAACCATGTGATGACTTTAGATAATGGGCATGGTTTTAAAACTATGAAACCATTGAGGGTAGTCATGCACCATATTTACATTCTTAGTGGAGACTCACATTGTATGCACATGGGTTTTCCAAACCATGTTCCTATCTTGCAATCATAATGCCACATAACAAGTTGTGATTTTCAGTTTTGGTTAATGGTTCTAATAAAGCTACATCATAAACATGTGGGTTGTTTCTTATGAGAATAAAAGCCACCATATCTAGTGCATGGATAGCAATACTAGGTGGTCAAAACATGTGGGACATTAATGAACTGGGAAAAGAAGGTTTTTCTCTCCTTGTTATTTCTTTTTCACCACTCACTCCTCATTTTTCCACACATAGGGAACCAAGTGGGAACTCATACTTCATTGTCACCTAGAATTTGAATTAATATTCTCATTAGGTCTATTTTTCTATCATCGTAGGCAGTGTTGGAAATAGATCAATAATCCCTAGACTCCTCATAATTATTTTATTCATTTACATTATCTTACAGAGCACTAAATCAATGCAAGATATTTTTCTCTATCTCTAGGGAATTTTTAGATTCTTCCACTTTCTTCCATTCCATCTTGAATCAAAGATCAATACGAATTTTTTTTACCATTTTAACAATTACTTAGGTGGTGTAGTTTATTTTCACCAATTTTTTTGGTTATATGGTTATGTCATTGTGGCATGTGCCAAAAATTTCTAGGAGTAGTTCATAATTTATTAAACTTCATGAATTAAATTTCTATAAAAAATATTGACTAGATTAGACTCCATTACATGGTTGGAGGTGATAAAATCAAACAGAATCAACCCATTAGGGTGATTTAAACAAGTTTTCCTAGATTTTTAATTGTCTTCGTTATGTTGAGCCACCCCTTATAGTGTTAAATTTATTTAAAATGATCTAAATATTAGGATTGATTACTAACATTTCAGTTGGGGGCGCATTGAATTGTTCAATCATTAATGAAAAGATTAAATTGAATTAAATTAATTTTTTTATGACACATCATGTATTCTAATAAAACCCCCTTATTTTTGTGCATTGTATTATGATTCAAAAAGTCATTTCATTAATGAATTTTATGTATAATTATTCGGTTTATTTTCATTGATAATTTAAAGGTTATTGTAAAATGGTCATATCATTGTAATATTACATGTTTTATTGAATGTTGTACACATGGACATACTTATTCACAATGGGTCTATTTGAGTCCCTCGAGTTAATTCATTTATTGATGTAAATGTTAAATAATTTATAATTAAATTGATCCAACGCACCTTGGAAGATTCTATTTCTTCCATAAAGAATGACAGTCTATGGGATCGTAGGGAAAATGGAACAGTTATATTGATATAAGACTAGAGGACCCTGAGTTTGATTTTTTTTCAAGAAAGTTTCACACCACATGGGATGAAGATGTTTTTTATGGGATCCACATCACATGGGTTTCTAGACATGATTTCCCTCAACTCGTCTTGTTGGAGGTTGGAAATGGACCACCTCAATACTTACTATGATACTAGGCATTAAATCATATATTAATTATGAAAATAGAGCATGACCCTTCCCCTTGTATATACATGATATTTAGGCATGATAACCCATATACATTAATATGACACTAATACTATTATTAGTGGTAGTATCATGCATCGACTCATGTGTTATGCCCCAGGTCATGGATTATACTATGTATCTGTATATATGGATATATGATTCACTATTCCTATAATGTATATATCTTTATACACATAGATATATATATATATATATATTATATATGTATGTTACTTATAGGTATTGATGGATTAGGATAAAGTAGGTATGGTTGGCCAATTTTCCTTGTGGAACCTAATCTATTCATGTTGTGTTTATTTATTTATTACTACATTACCCGGTATACATAAACATGACTATAATTTATATTCAAAGACTACGTTATGCATTATATAGTTTTTTTCATAGCCTACTGAATATATCTATCACCATTTTCCACCCACCATTATAATAGTGTACATGAAAACATCTCAGTCCATAGTATTAGAAACTTGGATTGTACTTTCTTGTAGTTTTCATTTTTGTCTAGGATGTTGTGCAGTAGAATAGGGTCGAGATAGTTCTTTTAATGCTACTAGAAATAGATTTATTGTATTTTACTTATTTATTCCCATGGTTAGTCATTCCAAGTATTGTATACACGTTGTTTTCTTATTTAACATTGTCTCGTGTTCATACATTATTCATTCATTAATTTACTATTACCTTTCAGTTTATTATATTAAATTTCCATTTTTTATTTTAACTTTTTCTATACTTATTACTGATCCTGATGGTATTTTCTCCCTATTGTACCTCCTTGACACCCTCAGTGCTAGTCCAAATCCTATAGTGTATTGGGAGATATGGTTGAGTTTTAGTTTCCATCATGCTCAGGGAATCGTTAAAGAGGAATCAGGGTCGAGACACTACATTTATAACATTAGTGGATTTGAGGAATATATCCCTTAATATGTATTAAATATAATTAATAAGAAATCATTAGTGTTTCCAATAAGTTTTTAAAGTAAGTTGGGTTATTAAAATGTTTCAAGAAAATACATGATTATGGTATTTTTCATGTTTAGTATGTGATGATTACAAGCTAATTCATGTTCTTTAGATGATAAATGTCAAGATCATTTTGAAAATTCAGTAACTTTCATTCTAATGTTTTGGATATTAATATTTTCAAAGGGTCATATGGTTACCCATTTATAAAATAGTAAATGATAAAAATTTATTAAGGTTTTAAAGATAAAATTTTTATATTTTATTATATGTGCTCACCATACATGTTTTAGAAAGTAGTTAGTTATTTATGTATGTAATTTTCACTCATTTATGGTTCTCACTATCTATTAAATGTGAATTATAGTACTTTAGGAATAAAAAAATTATTTTATAATATTCATTTTTTAAAGTAAGTGATGAATTAGAAATTGTTCAAATAATAATAAAAGGTAAAATTATTCCGATGAAATTGAATATTATCATGTAAGTATATATTCATATATTTGTAGACTAGATGGGAAATGAATTCTTCATATCAATTATAATTTTACTGAAAAAAATTTATCCTTAATTACATAATTTTTGTTGATACAATGGTCTTTTGAATCATTACAGATTTTTGGGATTTGACGCCCTTAACATTCCATGGATCATTCAACTTCTTATAAACAATGACCTTTATCACACTATATAATTACTTATCATTTTTTTTAATTTCGATAACATCACATCCCCCAATGTAATCCTATAATGAAACCATGATATTTTGTTATTCTATATGGACTTTATACTTCGTTTTCTATCTTATTAATAGAATATTTTATTTACTCTTTTTTACTCTATGGTTTTTTAGACGAATAAAAATGAAATTTCAAACCCCTGATTATTGATATAATGTTTAAATTTCAAGGATTCAATTTATTTATGGTGGGGATAATGTATCACCATAAATTCTAATGGAATGAAAATTTATTCAATAATATAAGTGATAGACAACAATAAAATTAGAAGATAATATAACACCATATAAATTTACAATGTATTTATTTTAAAATAAAAATAACTTCATTGATAGATTACAATATAATCATAAATTAGTTCTTTCATTAGCATATGTTACATGCAATACCAAGGGTTACAGAACAATAACATACTATTTATAATATTATTTAATATGATAGTTAATGGAAATATATTGGAATATATATTATGAATATGAGTAATGAATTTATGAAAATTTAAATTTTAATCATTTTTATTTGATATATATTGATTATAAATAAAATTAAAATCATTTTAATGGAAAAAGGAAAATATTTATGAAAAAATTGGTTTTCTTCTAAAATATTGTTTGGGCACGCCAGGAGAACTCAATTTTAAATTAATTTTTTCAAATTTTAGAAACCTTAATTTAAAAATATACTTCAATTTTTAATTCAGAGTACCTAAAATGGATTATAGTGAATTTTTGGGATTTTTCTATGAATTTTCATTTTTTATTAATATTTTAAAACTCTGAATTTTATTTTAAAACATACATTCTATTTAAATAAATATTAATGTCAAATTATAGTTTAAATTGGTGTAAAATTAATATTAGTTAAAATATATATAAATTAACACAATTTAGGTCATTTTAATCATTTTCATATTGATTTTTGATATATAAATATCCTAAAATATTGATCATGATCACTTTAAAACCCTACTTTCTCATCATTTATGTGAGACTAATTTTAAAATAAAATATTCCACCTATGATAATTTCATTTTTCAAAATGTTTTAAATATTTGGAATCAGAATAATTTTATTTTTTAGCGTGGATAATTTTGTTTTTTACTAAAATTAATAGTTAAAATATAAAAACATATTTACCATGGTTAAGGTAAAAACACATTAACTAGTGGTTAAACTATAAATATATGGTTTAAAAATGACCTCCCAACTTCTAAAACACCCATTTTTGGGACATATGTAGATTTTATATCTTATATAATTGTTAATGGACCATTTTTGTGTCTTTGGCATGATAAAAACATGTTTAGGATAGAATATTTTCAAAACAATTACAAGTGTATCACTCACCTCACTTCTTAATAGACTTACCCTATCCAAACTTTGTCACACATTAAAAGCACTTTAATCTAGACAATATATGCGAAAATAACATACCAACATATATAACATCATCCCGTGATCCTTCTCATCATTATAAATACAAATTATAAAGGATTTATTTTAAACATAATGCAGATACTCTAATAAGAGGTAATGTTCCTTATTGAGTGTTTTTATTTTATATTATTCTCCACATAATTCAATTCTTATTAATACTTGAAGATGTAAGAAAATATGTATATTTAATATATATGATTTATATAATTGCAATAACCTCCTCACCTGAACCCCCATCAAATGGATTTTGAAATCATCGTTTGTGTGATCGATAGACTATCGCCTCATAAGCCAATGTCTTTCTCTTTTTTATTACCACCTTTCACGTTCATGTATAATGATATATATAATATATATATGATATATATAATATAATTATATCATAAAAGTATTATGTGATATAAAATAAATAATTATGAAATTCATTAAATATTTATAATTTATTAATGATAATATATCATTTTACCTTTTCACTAACTTAAAGAAGATAATGTCGTTTATGTATGTGTGGACTACTACCTTCACGAAGTGATGTGACTATAATTTTATCACAACACCCCAAGGATTATATTTATAAGTATATATAAATAAATAATATGTTTTAAATGATTTTATGGTCCTTCATGAAAAATAAAATTCAACTCACATACTTTCATTAATGAATAACGAAAAATAGAAACAATACTCAAGCATACGTATGACCTACCATTTTCATGATTTTAATAAAATCAATTTTCAATTATTGTTTTAAAAATATAATTAATTTATATATAAGATAATTATTTCATGATTACAATTATTTAGATAATAAAGATATATAATATATGGAATAAATGTATCTTGATGAAGAATCATGAATGTTAAAATAAGGAAATTAAAAACAAAAAAAATAAAAATAAAAAAATATTATTAAATAATGGGTGATAAAATATTATAATAGTTTAATATATGATATTATAAATATTTATATGTTTTTGGTATTAGTTAATATCATTTTTAAAACACAATATTTTAGTATAATGCACATTCATCCAAAATTAAGTGTGATGTACGTGATTTCATCTCAATTTCATTTCATTGAGGCATATTGTTGTGTTATACTAATAATTTATTTTATATTGTGTATATAATACCAATTTACATGTAATATCATTAATAAATTTTTTTCAACTTATTTAATTTTCCATTATGATTTATTTACTCTATGGGTATTTTAATAAAAATTTATCAAGTGGTAATGAATTTCTTAACTAATTTTTTTTCGTTGGGTTAAATTCTAATTTATTTATTATATTATCTAATAATTATATGTATAACGAATTTTAATTATATTATGTTTTGTTTCAACATTATTATGTTGATTTATAGTTGATACACATAATTGATTCATTGATTTATTGTCACTTCAACATTGTGGTAATTGTAAGAGATTCCATGTGATTATCATTTCATTGAGAAATATTATAAATTTATGCACCTAATCACATTTGTATGGTGAATATACAACCCATTAAAATTTATTGGAATTAATAATTCATTCTTCATGGTATTGATTTTTTAATATTAAATTATTTCATCTAAGGGTATTTGAATTAAAAGTTATGAGGTGGTAAATAATTTTGATATATATTTTTCATTTGGATAATATTATAATCTATTTATTATAATATTTTATGATCAGGTATAAAATGAAAATTACTTATATTACATTTCGCTTCATTTTTATGTGTATTTCACCTGATAAAATTAATCTATCAATTGATAAATTATCACTTCCACGTAATGGCCTTTGCAATGGATTTCATCTCAATTTCATTTCAGTAAAAATTATTGTAATGTTGTGAACCTAATTTCCTTTATAAATAGTATATACTACCCTTTAACAGGTGATATCATAAATATTTCATTATTCATGGTATTTTATGTTTCATTTTAAATTATTTCATCTAAGAGGATGTGAATTAAAAAATCTTATGTGGTATAAAATTTCATGAGACAATTTCTATTCGTTGGGTTAAACAACAACTTATTTGATTATGATATTTTAAGATTGAATGTATTTTGACTTTTATTTATATAATTTTTTATTTATAATTATTTTATGTAATTTTATTTTTTATACACATAATCAATTCATTTTTTAATATTCATCTCAACATTTTTCACTTATAATGGATTTCATTTCAAATTCACTTTGTTGAGGCATATTGTATTGTTATGCACTAATATTTCTTTATTTAGTGTATATGCATCCTATTTGACATTTAATATCATGACTAATTCATCATTCCTTGTATCTTAAGTTTCAAATTGAAATATATCATCAGAGGATATTTTAATTGTTAATTACAATGGGATAAAAGTTATTGGAAAATATCAATTATTTGGGCATATTAACCTTTACATAAAATAATCACAATCCTATAAGGAATACTAATTAGTCATTATATTTCTCATAAATATACATTATTTTTTATGATGTTTATAATTATTTCCTAATTTATATATCGTTTTTAAGTGTGCTCTGAACATTTAATGTTATTTTATTATATGTGGTAATATTGATAAAACCTTATCTTTTATAGAATACATATATTGGATGATAAGGAACAATGATTCCTAAATTAATTAAATTATTTTATATATTAGGAATTCATTGGTAATTTTGTGACAGGTGGGGTTTAAATAATATATAACCCCTCGACACATTCACAGGTCACTATTGACAAATTAGTAGGCCTAAATTAAACTGGTTTCTACCTATAGCTTCAAAATATCTATAGGAATGATCTTGATAGTAGATTTTTTCATGTACCATATAAATTACATAAAATAATTATAAATTTTCTTCATTAAGAAACTAGTTATTATTATACAGGATATTTTCACTATGATATTATCTATGGATGTATTTCATTCTTGGGTAATAATTAAATTTAATGTGTTTTTAGTTATTTAACTTTTCATATTGATTCTACATTATCATAACATGATAATAATGTTAATTAAATGTAACATGCTTTCGATTATTTATATATCCATATCTATTATGCTTATTAATTCATTATAGCTTCTATAGTATTTAACCATTACCGATCATTGGAGCTCATACTGATTCTATATTATTTTCCTAGGTTATGAAGATGAAAACATGGAATGATTTTTCAAGGATTCTAGGAATATTATTCTATTATTTACAATGAATAATTTTATATTCCCAAAAATATTTTTATCTTGTATGTATCTGGTAATATAAAACTACTATAAATATAGGTCCTTTGGGATTTGAGCAATGTACATATGAAAATATACAAAATAAGACACCTTCCCAGGTATACTAGGTTTAGTGTCCTTAAATTTGTTATACATTTATTATACTGGACATAAAAAACATAACAAAAATGTAAATACTTATGGTAGGATTTTATAAAAAAACATCCATCATTGAGAAATATGTTATTTTATGCACCAAATTTTAGTTAATTGTGTATATTTTTCCCCTTTACATATCATGTCATGATTCATTCATAAATTATAAAATTTTATGTTCCAATTCATAAACATCATTCATGGAATTTTTGATTCAAATATTACCAAAGTGATTAGGATTTCTGTTTCAATCTTATTTTATTTAAGATCATTCACGATTGAATTTTCATTGTAATGAATTTTCTAATAAATTTATAATAAAATCCATTAATTTTTTTCTCCTGTAGCTATTTATGAATTTTTTGTCTTATAGTAAAAATTTACTCTTATTTTTTACATCAAATATTTAAGAAAATGTTTATAAGAAAATAAAACATCATTTATTACTTCATCCAATAATCCCTTTTCTTATGTATCCATTTTTATAAAACAATTTTCCTTAATTTTTTTTAACATTCTCCAATTTGTTTTTAAAAGTTATATTTGACCATCTTTTGAATTTTAATAAAATGGTTTGAAATGAATAATCTTGTGGTTTTTGAAATTATATAATTTTAATCCTTTGTAAATATTGTTCGATGTAATTTATTTTAATGTATACAGAATGAAAGAAACAACCTTCAAAATTTCCTACATAAATCAATGTAGAATCCTTTATAATGTTCCATGGTTTTTTAAAATTAATATTTTTCTATAATTTTTTTAAAATTGTTAAATTTTTAATAATTGATTTCAAAGATAAAAGGGTATTTCTATCAAAAAATATTCCAAGTGATATTTCAAAAACATATTCATCAATGATAAAAACTATGATTTTATTGATTTATTTTAATTTTTTTATATATTTCATTAACTTATATACATAAAGTATTCTTATTTAATATTACAGGGTAATATAAGTCTTATTTTCATCATTCAAATACATTCATTGTGAAATATCTTTTGAATATGATATAATGAAACATTATGATACTCGATTTTATTCAATGGGTAATTTTTATCTTAATACATATGATTGAATTTATTTATGTGGTAGAAATAAATCATGATAATCTTATGATTGGTTCATCCAAGTAATAGTTCAATACATTGGGCATATCATTAGTCTAATGAGACGTCTTATATGGGATTAGTGACTAATCCAAATACAATATGGTTCATTATCCACCATTTGATTTTTTCTAGATAGATATACATGGATCAACATTATATCATGTTTTATGTATCTAACAGTTTACTTTGTTACCATGATCATATAATCCCTTTTTCATTATGTTATATTTTGATAGGATTACTTATGAGTCCAAGGAAACAGCCATATAACGTTACATAATCTTGAGATTTAGTTAATAATATGTATTATTACACATTGATGATCATTTTAGGTTTACATTATTAGAGAATTTGTACATAAAACCAAAATAACATCCCATAATCATACACGAGGATACTACTAAAAGAGTATCCACATTTTCCAAAATATAAAACATTTAAAATAAAACATAAATTATTAGACAATTATTCATAACATTTAAATTTTATTCATTCCCACTCTTACCCATAATTATAACATGTGGAAATAATTTGAAAATGTGGGATGAGCACAAAAAGATCAGTAAGGTATATAATAAATGAAATCATCAGTGAAATGATAACATAAATAATAATAAAAGCCATTTCATAAAACTCATTAGAATGCATCAAAACAACATGTAATGTTCTTGGGAAATATTTACCATATCACACATACAATCACCCATACACATGTAATAACCATTTGAACAACTTTCACCTCTGTATTACCCAATGAATTGCAGAGCTATAATGGGGCTCAATCGTCATATCTTAAGCTATAATAGGCTCAACGAATCATTTCATGAGCTATAATGGGGCTCAACCCATCATATCGTGATATATAATGGGATATATCCAACATAAATGAGTCCAAGGAACATATCATAGTAATAAAAAATTGTGATAATATGAGAAACTATCCATTAAACATAAATATATAACTCAATATTTGAATTTCATTAAATAGATTTTAAAAAAGACTTCAAAAGGAAAATCCCATACAAATATAATTGGAGTGAGAATTAATATAAAATAATTGATATGTATAAACACTATAAATACAAATAATAAAACATAATATCAACAAAAATTCATCAAAAAAATATTACTTCCACCTAATTAAAAAAGAATAAGGTTAACCAAAGAATGGGAATTGTCTTAAGAATAACTTATGAAATTTAGGCATTGTAACCGGTGTAGATCGGAGGGATTAATGACAGAGGAAGGCATGTATCATCATTTATATATTATATAGTTAGTATGTGGGAGGTGTGAAAACACACCCCATAATTAGGAATTAAAAATAAAAGGGCATATAATAGAGGAGATTCTTGAATAAAAGTAGGGAAGATAAGATCCCTTACCTTAGATTAAACTTCCATAAAATGTATCTAAACCTCTTGTATAATGGTTAAAATAGAGTTATTAATTGTTTATAGAATCAGATTAATTATTATAACAAATTAAATGATCATTTTATAACCTCATTCAACCAATTAATTAGTAATATTTTGTTCTTTACATTATTTTGGGTGCATTCTTTACAAGCTTTCCATGGTGGGTTTGTAATGGATTTTAATGTCTAATGAAAGAGAAACTACAAAAGTGTAAATATTTTATATTTTCATGTTTAAAAAAATTTAAATTTTATCAATTATCAATTTGATTTTCAGAAATGTGTATGATTTACTAGTTAAAAAGTAATGTTATTTGTTTATATCACTTTGGCAGTTCTTTGATTATCATAAACTTGTTTAATCACATACCATTAATATTATGGATATAAATTAATACATAAACAAAATATAGGTCATATAATAATGTTTACAATATGCTCACACCATTAAATTATTTTGAAAACTATCTTTTATGTTTTTAAGTGAAATAGAAAACACATCATCCACGATGTCAGTAAATCGACATGTCATAGATGTTGTTTTTATTTTTATAATAATAGGATCTTGAGAGGATGAATGATAATGAATTTTTCCATAAACATGATAAAAATACATAATATATATAATACCATATCTTTAATACCTCTTGGATAATGGGAGGTAATGTTAGTATAAGAAAAAAATAATTGAAAAGAAAAATAAAGATGATCTTTACCTCTTGATCTCTTCTCTTTGAGATCCTCCTTATGGCCTTTCATATGGACCCTTTGGTGAGACCAGTGGTTCTTGAATGTGGGGATGATCTTTGGAATGAGGGTTGGGAATAATATAGACAATTCACAGAGCTTGAGAGGTGTTTGAAGAAGATGAGGCTGAGGGAAGTATTTATATTGGAGGAGAAGAGGGGTTTAAAATTTTTCTAATCAGTAGTTTATTATTTTTTCTCAAGAATAAAAATAGTATTAATTATTGTTGTAAAAAAAGTAATTTTTGAAATTTATTTAAATACATTGGTTCTTTCCTCATCATAACATCATAAATGACTCTATAAATAATGTATTTATCTTATTTCGTAAATTATCATATTTTACTATTCAAAAATAATCCATGTATTTCAGAAAAATATAAAATATTCACCCAAACCATTTTTCTGAATGTATAATTATAAAAATTAACTCCATTTTATCAATATAATTTTCTAAATATGAGAAAAATTTTGTTTAATTAAAATCATATTCTTTTCCAATAAACACAATTTGAAAACTATGACCTATTTTATTACACCATGAAAATTTAATCAAGATCTCGTAATTTTTAGAAATACAATCATTGGTGAGGATACTATTCATTTGGATGGATTACTATTCATATATATCAATTTAATATTAATAATGGTATGGTATTATTCCCCCAAAATTAGGTTTTTCATATTAGAATCCGAATAATATACTCATCACAATCATGTATATCATATATTCAAAATTCAAAACATAGAAGAAGAAAATTTTTGTTTAACAACTAGTTAATAACTATATCCTTAAAAAAAGTTTCATTACATAGAGATTTAGTGTTTCATTCCTTAAATTAACTGTATTTGTAAAACCTTGGGGGTGTTATATTCTCCCTACCATCTTGAAATTATATCCTCAAAATTTTGATTTACATATTAAACAATTGAGGTTACCTTTCCGTCATATAATTTTCATATTCCCATGTTGGTTCTTCAACCATGTGGTTTTTCAAAAAAACCATTAATTGGTGGATTAACTTATTCCTAAATAATTTTTCTTTATGATCAAAAATCTAAACATGTCCCTATTCATAAGAAATTTTCTTTTCCATCTGACCAATATATGGGGTCAAAACATGATATGAATATGGAATATAATTTCCCAACATCAAAACATGAAAAATATTATGCACCTGATATATACTTGGAGGAAAATCTACTTGATATGCACTAGTCTAATTTTTTCTATGATTTCATAATGACCAATGAATTATGGTCATCACTATCCCTTTTTACAAAAATGCATAACACTTTTTAAAATAAATAT
Source organism: Viscum album (assembly GCA_963277665.1). Lineage (NCBI taxonomy): Eukaryota > Viridiplantae > Streptophyta > Magnoliopsida > Santalales > Viscaceae > Viscum > Viscum album. The sequence continues at coordinate 1,431,665,615 of OY728152.1, forward strand.
TTTAATGAAAAGATGATCACCCAGCTTGAAATAAATTTATTTCATCTTGTTATCTACATAAATTTCCCGCCAACTCTGAGTTTTCCTCATGTGATGCTGAATTAATTATACTTTATCTTCCAATTACTCCACTAATTCTAGTCCCAACATCTTCCATTCCCTAACATCATCAAAAAAAGATATAGTTTTACATTGATTCCCATATAATTCTTGAAAAGGTACCAACTATATACTTGGATGAAAATTGATATTATAAGAAAAATCCACTAAATAATTGTGTTGATCCCTACTTCCCTAATAATATATTTTACAATCTCGAAGCATATCATCAAATTTCTAAATCCATTTTTCTAACTTCCCATATGGTTAAGGATGAATTTTTTTACTGAAATTTAATTATATTCAAAGGTAATTTAGAAGACCCTTCTAAGAGAAAGAATTAGTCCTAGTATCATAGTCAGATATACTGAAAATAAGACCTCATTTAATCCTGAAAATCTATTTGAGGTACAATTGTGAAATTTGATCCAAATACATAGTATCTTTAATAAGAAGGAAATTTACAGATTTAGTCAAATGATCAAAAATATCCCATATTTTATTGTTACCTTGAGATTTCTCTGTTAGTCCCACAATGAAGCCCATGGAAATATTTTCCCATTTCTACTCCAACACTAGTAATGGTTGAAGCATGTCTTTTAGTAACAACCTCTATACTTTATCATGTTTAAGTGTAAAATATTTCCATATAAAATCTACAATATATTTTTTCATTCCATTCCATAAGTAATACTCTTAAAGATCTATGTACATCATTGTGATACTAGGATTAAATGAAAATGGAGAACTTTGAGGTTCGCACAATAATTAATTTTTCAGCTAAGAATCACAAGTCACACATAATCTCTTTCCCAATCATAGAAATTTTTTATCAAGGATAAATTCTATCCACTTACCCATTTCAACCAATTATACCCTTGTCTATTGATAAAGATATTCTTTATGTTCTTGTTTAATTCTATTTGATAGAGACAACATTCCTGGAACTTGAAACAAAATAGAGGAATTTATTGCACCAACAACTTCCAAGAAAAAACTCCACTAATAATTAACTGAAGGGTAATGTTCTAAATGTATCATGGTTAATGTATCATCATTCTTTAAATTCAACGAATCATCCACTCTGCTTTCTTTTCCATGATTGTAATGGATTTTTCAATCATAATCCTTGATTATTTCCATTTATCTTTTTTGTCTCATATTAAATTTCATCTGTGTAAATATACACTTCTAGAATTTATGATTAGTATATATTTCAAATTTAACTCCAGAAAAATGATTCCTTCAATTTTTTATTGAATAAATAACAACATATATTTAAAAATAATCTAGAGGGTAATTAACTCTTGAGGTTTCAACTAATGTAAATTATATGAAATTACTTGATAAATCTGCATGACAACAAAAGAAAGTCCCTTCAATGAAGCATAAATGTAGAAGAAAAATTCACCACTAATAGAAGATAGGGTCATTATTGGATCATTCACCTATCTCTATTTTAATTCCTTAAATCCATCATCACATTCATTTTCCCAAACAAATTTGAACCTTTTCGAGTAAACATAGTAAGTGGGATAGATAATTGTGCAATCTTTTCAACAAACCTATGGAAATATCCACCCAAACCAAGAAGAATATGAATATCTGTTATATTTTTGGGTCTTTGACATTCTTCAAAAACATTATTTTTAGCATGATCGGTAGTTATTCCATCTTTAGAAACAATGTGTCCAAGGAAATAAAATTTTTAATCTAGAATTCAACCTTGGTGAATTTTCCAGGCAGTTTCTTCACTTTCAAGGTTTTTGAAACAACCCTTAGATGTTTATCATTCTCCACATTACTTTTAGAATTCAATATAATGAAATTAATAAAAACAAATACAATATTATCCAATAACTCATGAAATGTTCTATTCATAAGACCCATGAATACATAAGTCTCATTAGTTTACCCAAAAATTATAACAACAAATTCATAATGCCCATATCTAGTATGGAACACAATATTTTGGATGTCTGTATCCTTTACATTCATCTGAAGGTTCCCCAACCTCAGGTAAAGATTAAAAAAATTATATACTTCGTGGAGCTGATCAAACAAATCATAAATATCAGAAAAATGATACATGTTTGTAAGAGTGAAGTATCTATAATCAATGAAATGTATCCTTGAACCATCATTGATTTTAGCAAACATGATATAAGAACCCCACTATGATTTGTAAGGTCAGATGAAGCCTTTATATAGTAATTCATGAACCTTTTTTTTGTATTCTCAGAGTTACATTTGAGCCCTTTGATAAGGGGTTTTTATAAATTATCAATCCATTGTAAAATCAACCTCTGGATCATGAATAACACTAGGATAATCATTATAAAATACATCAAGAACTGCATCTATGATTGGCACACCATAAATCAGAACAGTTCCCTTGTTTCCAACAATGTGTGCAATATAACATTCATTTTCATCATTTAACTATTTCTTATCATCCTAATATGTTATAAATGGAATGGATTCACTCCTATACCCAAAGTGAAACACTTTATAAAAAAAACTTCATTTTCTCTAAAATATATCATGGCATGATAAAAAGAATTCCAATCTATACCCAAAATAACATAAAACTCTACTATATGAAATAAAACAAGGTTTAAAGGTAATAACTTTCCACATAAAAAGATAGGTAAATTCTTATAATATATTTTTTCAATAATATTTCATCCAGGTGTTTTTACCATGAGTTATTGTTTCATTTCATGAAGAGGAATTACAAATTTCATAGAAAAGTACAATGAAATGAAGGAATGTGTAAACCCTAAATCAAAAAAAATATTTGGAATATCTATTAACATAAGAAATATACCTAATACTACCTCGTATTATTGATCAACATCTTTTGAGGTGGTTTAAAAGGATTTTTCACACACATATGCTTCCAATCATGGTGATTTCTAACTTGGGTAACTAGCTTTAGACACATGTTAGAAAAATGACCCAATTCCTTGCAATTAAAGCATACCACATTATCATGTCATAAATTTTCTTTTTATTTTTGTTGCACTCATAGGACATGTTCCCAAAAATTCTACATTGATATAATTTTCCAGAATTTACAAGACATTAACCAAACTTATTTTTGCCACACTTTTCAGAAGAAGGGAAATTGATATTCTTACATCTATATTTCATGATGATTTCTTCCCAAAATCTAGAAAACCTGAATGATTCTTATTCATATCATCACAAGGAAAAACATTTTAGAAAACTCCATCTCAACTTTTTCTACACAAAGAACACATTTCTCATGGCATTTAAACTCTCATAAAGCCAAATCTCATCATGAAAATTGTTTCAAAGGAGTGTAAAATGTATTAATTGTAATATCTAAATCACATGTATAATCCTGAACATAGGTATAATTTCTTGTAAAATTGGATTCATATCCATCCATAGAACCATAATCATTCTTCATATGTTCCAATAATTTTTTCTCCATTATGAATAGAAGGGTTTTAGGAAAATAATTTTCTAGAAAAAGTTTCTTAAAATCATCTCATTCCAAACTATCAATATCTTCTCTTTCTATATATTTCTTATCTAGAGACTACCATTGATTGGATTCACTAACAAAATGATAAATGTATAATATTACCATTGGACATTTTGAGCATCCCATGACATAAAATATATTTTCTACAACATTGATCCATCCTTCATCTATCATAGGATTTATGGTTCTACGGATTGTTGGAGAATGGTTCCTCATAAAATTATCCACAACAGACATGGTTCTTCATGGAAAATAATGTTTTTCTCTATAAATTATACCACCACCACTTATCACCTAATTCAAGTGATCCATTCCTATCACAAACTACTCAGTTTTGATTCCCACCATTCCTAGGCTATAGATTAGGATAGATATCAGCCTATTGGTGCCTTCAAACCTCAACATCACTATTTATTCTAAACAAATTCTAAATAAAAATATATTAAGTGAAGCAAGATGGTAATATTTAAATTCTCTATCATTTTAAATTAAACTTAATGCGAAAATAATTTATGGTATTCAGTTTGCATTATCTGAATCCCTCCTGTTATCTAAACCATCCTATAATTAAAAATACAAAGAATCATCCTTAAAATATAACATAATCTTCAATTTTAGACAAAAACAATCATTATTGAAATTTTAGTGTCTTTTTTTTGTTTAGTTATTTATATAATTAAGATATTAAACATACTTAACATCGCCTAATAATAGACTATGATACAACTAAAATAATATCCACTTTTTAAAAAATATATAACATTTCAAATAAAAAATAAATCCATTGATAAATATATGTAGAATTTAAATTTTCTTCCTTCCTTCTCTTACAAATCCTTATAACATGTTATAAACAACAAAAATCTTCGTATGCACACAAAAAATCATATTAAGGGATATAAAGAAAGAAATTTTTAGTCAAATGATAACCTAAAAACCCATAAAACTTATTTCATAAAACTCATTATAATGAATATAAACATAATATAGTTTCCTTTAGGCATATTAACCATATCAATCTTACAATAACCCTTACACATGTTATAACCATTTTATCATCTTCAACTTCTGGATTTCCCAATGCATCGGGAAGCTATAATGGGGCTAACCTATCATATCTTGAGCTATAATTGGGTCAACCCAACATATCTTGAGCTATAATGGTTATAAATGCATCATATCATGATCTATAATGGGAACAAACTAGCAGATATAATTTTTAGGAACATATCATACTAATAAAAAATCATGAAATTAGGAGAAAATACTCATGCCATATGTATATAATGAAAATCTTTTTAATTTCATTAAAGAGTCTTTAAAAAATATTTCCAAAGGAAAACCCCTACCAATATAAGTAGAGTGAGAATCAATAGATTGAAATTGATATGTTTATACAATGTAATCAAATATTATAAAACATAATATAAACAAACAAATTGCACAAATAATCTTAATACCACATAATTAATAAAGTAGAATGAAAACCCAAACAATGAAAATTGGGTTAAGAATTCACTTACGAAATTTAGGCCTGGTAACAAGTGTACTTAGGATGGATTATTCAGAGATAACATGGTCTATAATCATTTATATATCATAATTTTAGTACAATTCAGGTTATAAAACATAACTAATAATTATGAATTAAAAATAAAAAGGCATAACATAGAGGATATTCTTAAATAAAAGAGGGAAAGGGAGGATCCCTTACCTCAGATTCGACTTCATTAAAATGTGTTTGACCATTTTGTATAATAGTTAATATATTGTGATGAATAGTTTATAGATTTGTATTATTTTTTATAAAAACTTGTATGATCATTTTATAACAACATTCAAACCATTAATTAGTAATAATTTGTAATTTATATTGTTTCGGGAGCGTTCGTTACATTGTTTCCATGGTGGGTTCATAATGGATTTTATTGTTGAATGAAATCCAAACTATAGAAGAGGAAATAGATGGTTTTTTTATATTTATAGAACCATAAATTATACCATTTAACATTTTTATATTCTGATTTGAGGATGATTTATCAGTTTAAGTAGTAAATATATTTGTTTAGATCAATTTTGTTGTTCTTCAATAATTAAGAACTTTTCATTATATATATTTAATATTTTGAATTTATTTTAATTCCGAAACATTATACAGGTCATATCAAACACCATAAAATATGTTCCAAACATTAAATTGTTTTACCACTAATTTTGAAGGATGCAATGGAAATTGAAGACATGTCACACACGATGTCGGTAAATTGTCCCATCATAGATGTTGTGTTTCTATTTAGAATAAGGGAAATAGGAGAAAAAGAATTATGATAAATTTTTCTATAAACATAATAATAATAAATAATATATATTATACTATAGCTTTCATGACTCTTAGATAAATTGAGGGGAATAGAGTATATGAAAATAAATGAATTGAAAATAAAACACAAGAAGAAGAAAGAGGATCTTTACCTCCTTATATCTTCCCCTTGAGATCCATCGTGAGAACATTGGTATTACCTTTATGATTATACCAGTAGGTCTCAGACAAGGAAATGAGACATCAGAAATTATTTGGGTATAATTTATACAATTCACAATGTTTGATAGGTGTGAGAGGAACATGGTGCGAGGTTGGTATTTATAGTGGAGGAGAGGAGGGGTTTAAAATTATTTTAATCATTAGTTAATTATTTTCCTCTAGAATATGAATAGAATTAATTATTTTTAAATAAATAGTATGGTGTCCGTTTGATTTCTAACCAAGGGTGCATACCTAATAAGTTCATCATCAGTGAATTAATATATAATGTATTTATCTAATGTTTTAAATTATCGTATTTTACTATTCCACTAAAATACCTGTATTTCAAAAAATTACCAAAAACTCACCCATCAATTGTTTTTTGTGTATAATTCAATAATAAATTCCATTTTATAAAAATAATTTTTCCATATGATAAAATTAATTTGTAAATGAAATTGTAATTTATTTCATAAATAAAAATTTGGAAACTATAACTCATTTTATAACACCTTCAGAAATTAATCAATGTCCCATAAATTATTATAAATTCATTCATCAGTGAGGTAACAATTCGTTTTTTCATATTTTTATTTATAAGAGTAATTTTAGTATTCCAAAAGGTTGGTTTATACTCACCAAAAATTTAGTTTTCCCACTCAGAATCCAACTAAATTTCTAATCGCAGCTGTGTATGTAAATTTTTTGAAATTCATAACAGAGAAATGAATAAATTATGGTTAATAGCTATTTTATAACCATATCCTAAAAGAAAGTGTCATTATGTAGAGGCGTAGTGTTTTATGTGTTAAATGAAATTTATTTTTAAAACTGTGGGTTGTTATAATGAGTCATATTTTTTATGGTATCATAAAATAGATTTGATTCAGAATCTATATTTCTTTATCATTTTTATTCCCATACTCAGATTTTATGCTCACATATTTATTTAAAGTAATACCTAGTATTCCATTTTGGGTTTTTGTAGGTCATATGGATTTAGAATATCATTATGTAGATTAAAATAGTAATTTCATGTTCTATTTTTTTGAATCATGAATATAGTCTTCAAAATACAGTATGCCTCGGTATATATGGGTTGTAATTAATGGTTTTTTATGTTTTGAATCATGAAAAAATATCTGTAAAAGGATGGTGTCACTATTGTTTCTATCACATAAACGTCTATTTATTTTGGGGATGAATATAAGAAAAATTTATTGAGAAACATGGGGATAAGTACATGTAGAAAACTAAGAATAAAAAAATATATAATAATTTTGGTAAAGCATAGAGTGTGTGGGTTCTAAGAAGTATCATATTAGACTATATACTAGAAGTGGATTTTTCTCAAGAACAATTTTACATAGGGGTAATAAATAGGTAAATGTCACATTGGGATTGAATTAGTCTTCCAATAGTGCATGAAAAAAACATTTCATCATAACTGGTTTGACATGCCCATTGGATATGCTATGCGAATTCAAAAACTCTTTTTGAACCACAATGCTGGACTTGAAAAAGTTATTCATATATTAAATATAAAAGGAAATATTACCATGGTTATCCAAGACTAAAATATAGAGACTCATTATATAAAATATATTTATCATTTAAATGTTACTGCTTCAAATATTCTACATCTCCCTTTTTGAACATTTTTTCATTTTCATCCTCTTTTGTTAATTATTTTTAGTTAATGTTTAGAAATAGTAGAAAACATGTTAATAACCATTTTGATGGAAAATTTAATGGTTTCCCTAAAAATATTATTATCCAAATGGGAATGGAAGATATACATATTATGATCATACAAAATGAGATATCTCTAATTATAATTTCCAACTGGATCATATTTAAATTTCCAAACACATCAATTAAGATAAGGATGTAACTTCCTACAACATGATGAGTTAAATATAATAAATAAATAAATATTAAATTTCAAAAATATCAATAATAAAGATGTATAACTATGTAAAAATCATTAAATGAAATAAATGATGCACTATGTTTTGAAACATTAGGACATAGTGCATCTAATTGATGATAAAAAATGAAGAATATTCTTAAGAAGATATAGGAAAATAATGTTCAATAAAAGAGACAATGGGATGTTAAATGTAATATTTATGGGTACCATGGTAATTAATTTAGTCTAATTCATAATCTAATAATTAATTCCTAGAGATATATTTCATAATAATTCAAATATAATGATTGATGATTTTATTTATTGGAATATAGGAATAATGTTACTGACGTTTTTTTAGAAATTTTATTCTGGTTATAAGAATCATGAAACAAAAAAAAGATTTTTTTGTAGTTTTACATTAAGGATTTGAAATAACATGTTTAATGGTACTAATTAACAAGAAATTCAATTTAATTGTGAGGTGATATTTTATGAAAAAACACATTATTTAGGATTTGAATGCCTTTATTATTAGCTGGATGTTGAGGTAATTTTATTCAATTAAAATTATAATATTTTGTTAAAAATATTATTTTTTTATAGAAAAATATAGAGTATAAGAAAATAACTTTTGAGTAATTATATTTTTGAATATATTCATCATATTCATGATAATATTATAGCATAAAGGTTAAATATGTATAATAATATAAAAAAATTCCACAGTTTTTTAAAAAGGAAAACCTACATGTTAAGAGATAACATGTTACTCTTGACAAGGTAGTGGATCTTGTCACCACAGCCATTGGGGGATAGGGGTAAAATTTCTACCAATGTCTTATGTGACATACTAGTTATTTTAAATTTTTGAAAATAATCTAAAAAATAAATATTATGTTTATTTTGGGGATCATACATTAGGATTAATATTTTTAATTTTTTAGATTTGGAGAAAATTGAATACATTTTTTTAAATTGACCATTAGGTTGAGGAATATGAAATCATTAGGTCTATCGTGTGATTAAACATGAATGATTATTTTGGAAAAACAAAATTATATCCTATAATGTTGAGGTTATTATGGATTTTGTGTTATTTAGTTATGAAATTATTTTAGTTGAACATTAAATTTTTTTATTTATATGATGTTGTATTCATTTTTGGGATTTTTATAACCTATAAAAACCATTCCAATTTTAGTTCATGTATAAAGAATAGAGGTATATATTGATATCAATTTTTTGACTCATTTCATCGATTATAAGTTAATTTTTGTGCTTAGACAATATTAATTTCATCTTTAAATTTCATTATATAGAGAAATATATTATATTTTTGTGAAATGTTATAAAGGAATGAAATTATATTCATCATGTCAGCATATATTCTTATGTTCATAACCTATAAGGTAAAATAATCCCTCAACATTAGGGTAGGATCTCAAAATAAAATTTTTATTCATTTTTGATAAATTTCTTGTATTTTATCTCGTAAAAAGGGTATAATATTATCATATAATTGGTTATCTATTCCAAATACATGTTTTTTACTTCCCAACAATGATATACTTATGTGGTAACATAGTTTTATATTATTGTATATGTATTTTTTATTTTTTTTACCTCATTTAAATAGGATGTTTTATTAATCCTTTTTATGATAGAGGTCTTCTAAAAAGAAATTATTTAATGTAAACGCATTGATTACTAATAACATGTCCAAAATTTGGGGACTAAATTTATTTAAAGGGATTAGAATGTAACATCATGTGGATTTAGAAGAGAAATATATACAATTATACACACTACATGAAAAACTAAATTTTGATAAACATTGATATAGTATTCAAATATTATTATTTAACAATGGCCTATATAACTTATCCTTTAGATTTGGAGTGATGAGTAGCAATGAAAATATTTTTAAAATTATGTACGAAATATTGAAAAAATATATTTATTAGTAAGTACATAATGGTTGGTAATGACTCTATAGGTTACGAAATAAATTTGTCTCTAAAAAATTAAATTTCATAGTTTTTCCAATAAATATATAATAAATTGTTTCCTCAATTTAAGAATGTATTTTAAATAATGACCTCCATAGTATTAATAAACTCATCCAAATTAGATTTTGATGAATTTTTGGGATTTTTATGAAGAGATTAATTTTTAATGAATAATTAAAAATAAGTGGTTTTATTTAAAACTACCTTTAATTTAAATCACATAAAATTATATATTTTGTTTTAAACGTTATAAAAAGTAATATTTGTTCAATTCAGTTATTATTAACCCAATTTATTTCATTGGAATCAATTTTAGGTTGAATTTTGATATAAAATCATTTTATACTTTTGAAACATTTATCTTTTCAAAACATTTTGCATGATGTATGAAGGATTAATAATAAATTATAGTATATATCATATGTGAATTGAATAATATCCCAAATCCCACATACTTAGATTTGGGGCTAAATTCATAAACATTACATTTTTTTCTTTGATACCGAATAAGGTGAACCAATTTTAACTATTCAAATCATAAAACATCAAAAAAGAAATGCTAGATCACATACATAAATTTAGACCTTTTAGAGTTTATAGTTATAGAGAATTAGGACCAGAACCTACAAATGTGGAAACATAAATAACTAGATCATTAAGATAAAATCATATCCTGTTATACCCAACCATTCATATTTCAAATTAGGTAATCAACATCATCCATATAAAACCACTTTTAGACATAAATTTCTCATCCTCATTATTTTTATCCTGGGGAAATTGAAACATAATAAGGGTGAGTTAAAATTAAAAGTAAGGGTAGACATAATAATTTGTAGTTGAATTGAATCAATGAGAATAAAAATTGAATTAGGGTATGGTGACATAATTTGATTGAATGATTGAGTCATAAAATAACTCATACCCATAAATACATATGTCATCATATATCAAAACATGGAAAATGGAAGAGCCATCATAGAACAAGAAAATCACAGTGTAGTGGTGATTTTGTTTAATATGGAAGCTATTTAAACCGATGCCATATGCTTCAATATGGGTTTCATTAAACCTCAGTTAAATTGGGTGAAAATATCCAAAAAGTTGTGGTTTCTTCAATTTAGTGGTGATTTCTATAAAGTGTCCTTGTAAATATTTTTTTTGTAGTTTTGTTGGTTTTGGATGCAGTTTCATGTGAAAATAATTTAATTCATTTAGCGACTATTTAAACCACTCCTAATTTTTTTATTTTTTACCTTAAATCCATCATTAAAACCACCCAAACTCCCAATAAATAATAATGTGAATTTATTTATTAGTGGTTTCATCCTCTGCTCATATGAAAACATAAACCTCTAGAGTCAGTTTAAATCACAACTACATATGGTCTATTTCCTTAGCAGTGGTTTAATCCGCCAAAAAATGTAGATGTATGAATAAAAAAATACTGTAGATTCTACAGTCCATATACCAGTTCCATGAAATAAATCATGTGTAGATAACATATAATAGAATAATATAAACCATCTAACAATTTTCATTAGGAAATAATCTAATAATTTTTCATAAAAACCATGTACAGAGAACATATAATAGAATAATATAAACCATAGCATCTCATTCATCAAACAATGTTTCGTAGATCTAAATCTAATAATTTAAACTGTATAGAACCAAGGTCTAATCTATAATCCCTCAAACTACGTAAAACAAACTTATCCTCTACAAGAAGTTAAACTACTTAACCTAACATTAACCATCTTGGACTGGTATATAACAAGCATGATATTCTAGCCAATTTTTGACATGGATTTCTATTCTATTGATGGTAATCTATCACAATAATTTTAAAAACAATATAATGAAGGATTATAATATCATGGTACACAAAGAGATGAATAAATATCATATCATCACCTCGTCTCAAATAATGAGAATCCTCAAGGCCTTACCAAAGATAATGGGGTTTAATTCTCTTTTATATATAGGATAACTCAATATGATCAAGCACATAGTGGTGTAGATCTCATAGCATTGAAATATACCCCAAAATCACATAATTTTCACTTCCACAATTTAGGCCTCCTTTAATTTGGACCCCCTTCTCCTCCTATTATTATTATCTCCTATAGTGATGGTGTGTGACCAAAATAAGCATGCCTTCCATCTACAGAACACACCTTAAATAATATCTTGGGAGTAGTGATCATTACCATGTTTCGAATATGGTCAATGTTTGGACAAACATTTATGGGACCCATACATAAAAGACATAGCTTTGGGTATTGTTTCTCTAAAAAGAACAAAATGAATAAAATAAACACCATAATAGTTAGTCAAAAATACTAATATAAAAATCATAACATATCTCAAATGAAAATATTAACAATTTTTATCTTCCATATGAAACATTTATTACTTTATACTCCACCAGCTCTATACTAAACGAATTCTAAACTCTCTACCTTACTAAATAATCAATCTATACCAAATTATAATTCCTTTATCAATCCTGGGAAATCATGAAAATGACTAGTCATGAAAATGGAGGTGACTACTCTCTTCCACATATTATACACGAAAAAACCCTATGTTTCCCTATTTATCCAACATATCAACAAGACAACTAATCACTATTTGATGATGAACACTAATTTCCAACCTCTCTACCTCCATCTCTAATTCATGTTACGGGAAACTATAAGACAATTATATTTAATATTAAATATGGTTGTATATTTGTATTTAAAATTTAATCTAATAAATATATTCACAATAAATGATTTTTAATTTGTGTGATTTACCCACTCACCACTTGTCATCAATTTATTATCACAAGCAAGAGATCCAGTCACCTTCTGATATAAATAAACAAACACATTCTACAAAGCAGATGTTTAAGCCACCTATTCTGGAATTTTGTTTTTCATAAAACATAATATCTCTTTGAATATTGACTAAAACTAGGAGTATATTAAGCTTAAATCCCTGAAGTTCTACTAAAGGCATTAGATGGTAAGGGTCCCAAACCCATACCATGCACTCGACTAGGATGTGCCTTCCCATGCACTTTACAAATAAGTTCATATAGCGATACTGAGTTGGACTATGTGGGATTTTTGGCTGATAGTTCTTTAATTTTTACCTATAAATATAATATTATTCATATTAGAAGAAATATATATTGACGTAGTTATGACTGATAATAAGTAATTATAATGAAAAATGAAATCATTCCCAATCTTCTTTGTAATGATCATTAACAAATCTCCCAATAGATTTTCCGTGAACATCCAAACACACTTCTGTTTGGGATGCTCGATTCTATAACCCTATGACTACAATAAAGAAAGACAAATATAAAATTTAATATATTGAACATATAATATTTTCTTATAAATATTTTAACAAATGAAAATATTACCAGAGATGATTTAGTTCTAGAAAAACTCATTGACCCTATAATTTGAGGGATGATTATTTTAGCCAGGATCGATATATTCTTCATTTAATGATCCTAAAATAAATAAAATATAACTTAATATTAATTTGTAAAATCTCGTCCCCTTTTCATATACATGTATAAATGTAAAATTATATTAATATAATAATATATATTTAACTACCATGTGATTCTCATCACGATGTCTATCAATAATAAATTTCCATGCTCTCTAGGAACACCATTGAGTACCTTGTCATACATCAATTAGGCTCTCAACTAAGTATCATTGACATATCTCAATTATCTATATTTAATGACTTTACATTTTTTTCCTAGATTTTTTAATATCAACATTCATGCAAGCATATCAGAAACTATAATGTATAAAAACATCTTTACATTGAAAATCATTTTTAAAATATTATAATTTAAAAACCTAATGACATTTAATTACACCAAAATGTATTTAAATTTCAATTATTTGTGAATCAAAAATATTATTTTTCCAGGATTAAGGCATATGCCTCCTATCAACATATGTAATTGGAAAGGAAAATAGATATGTGGCTAGCTGGCCTAGAATCTGGCCAAGTAAACCTACAACCACATTCATAGGGACCCTATAGGAATAAAATGGGACAACTATCTTAAGTTCTATTAGATTCTATACATATGGACTTTTCATATTATTTTCCAAAACTATATTGTTTCCATTTTTTATGAATTAACAGTTAGTATAAAAAGTGAAATAAATTTATTTATATTAAAATTTTACCAATAAAAGTAACCTTCCCATATCCCTATTAAGAACTACAAGTGGAGCCCCGCTCCCTCACTACGAAGGCAGCTAAATCAGAAGGCGTCAACTGTGCTGCTGATGGGATGCTCACAGAGGTTTTGAGAGATGGTGTTGGGGGCAAGTAGATGGGGTCTCAGATTTTGTAGGGAGGGAGATAGATGGATTTTCATTTGTTGGTGTGATCGATGGAATAATATAACGCTTCCATATTGTCATTCCATTCATTTAATGAGATAAAATTAAATTTAGAACATATATTTCAAAAAAATAACTAGAATAAAATTATAAATGATAAAAGATACATAGTACAAACCAACATAATATACATAAAAATGATAAATAATGAATCATTTTATATAATGTTTCCTATTACATTCTTACTACAACCAATTATATAGAATTATCTTCATGATTCCATTCAAATATTTTTTGTATCTATTAAATACCTACAATTGACCTAAATTTTATTTTGTGTCTAAAATGAAGCATCAAATAAGGTTGTGTTCAACATGTTGATATATAGTTGAAAAAAAAGGCATGACACTAATGGTAAATGATGAAATGGTTGATAATTGGAGTATCATATAAAAATGGTCAATTCCAAATGAACTATGCCAATGGTGTGAGGAACTTTTAAGGATTAATATTCAACTAGGATATATAGTGTAAACATAATGAGAGGTAGTTTACATAAAAACATAACTATATTTGACTATGAGACAATAATGAATAAAATATTTCATATTCCATATTTTGATGTGGTTAGATTATGATGTTATATAAATAAACGAATTATATATACAATGGTATATATTGAAACAATTTTTTTCACATTTCATAATGAATATAAAACTATATAGGATAGTCTGTTGATCTATAGTGTAAATATGAATTTTGGTGTCTTTATGTGATAATTAATGTGTTTTTTAATAGGATGAACCGAGATTCAATGGTTTTAGAAATGTATACATGTCAATGCCCACGTAATAGAGTAATAATTTTTATGAGTAAATGTTTTTTAGTCATACATGTCATCATTCCCATGTAATTAAGTATGGTTTTTTATGGGAAAATGGTTTCCCCCTTTTTGTTCACGATCATTAGAACATTAATTAATCAGTTCATAATGTCCTAACATAAATTTATTTATTCCATAACCCTATATTCTTTTGATTAGTGTTGGGCCTCCTAAGAAGACAATTTCTATTGGTTTTAAAACCTCCAGTGTCATAAAATCCACTCTTATGGAGATCAACATAGGTCTTGGGATTATGAAAAAAACGTTTTATAGCACCATAGTCCATGGTCTATGACATTACACTAGGATTTATATTTAGAGCTATATGACCAAGACTATTTCAAACCATGTCACCCATGTATTTTGAAACTATACTATATTCAACTTCCTAGATTGAGTTTTATGATTATAAACTACAAAAAGGCTGATGAAAAAATGTATGGGAGGTTGAAAAACAATATTGGAAACCTGATCCAAAGTCAGAACCCCACGTTAGGTCACTCCGATTACTTACGAAATAATAAATCTATAGAAGAATGATATACAAATCCAATAGGGACCCACTAGGTACACCAATAACATTCTGGCTATTTTATTAAATAATTATTATAAGAAACTAAGAATGAGGGAATAATAAATGAATAATTAAAAAATATTAAAAAACATTCCCCATTTATAGAGTAAATGGAAAAAAAACTATGATCATATGTACCAACACTTTTGGTACATCCCAGCGTACCTCCTCTTGTTCGCCCACACCAGAAATATCCCGCACCTTCTGGTTCACTACAGGATCACCCTACACCTCAAACCCCTTGGTTGTATTTATCAGAGCTTGCATATCCCTATGTTTGTGATGATAGATATAGACCACATGGCCTAACCTATGACATCCCGTATAGGACACATTCCAAGATTCAAAGATGTAGAGTTTTTGGTAGTGGATATATTTACCCATTTATAATATGATTTCTGACTAAATAAACAAGATAATGATGATCCCTTAGCTGTGGATACATTGGTTCATCATGGTATAACTGGATCTATCGAGGAAGGTGAGGTGAGCTTGATAGGGAATGATGGAAAATGTCTCAGTGTCTCCCATGCTCGAGGCTGAGAGGACACAAACATGCACCCCCCAGTTTATGGGATGTGGATATGAGAAGCCCGCATGATTGGAAATGGTGCAAGGGAAGTCCTTGTTGTTGGTAAAAAAAGTCTCATTATGGGCAGGGGAGGCTGGATGAAGTGTATTTCTTAGGGACCTTATATCTAAACAACCTCAGTTCCAACATCAATGTTTATATGAAGGCTGGGAATGGGGGAAGAAAAATGTAGTGGTGAATAAAACAATTAAGAGGGAGTCTATATGTAAGCAGAGGCACCTCAAGGATGGATTGAGGATAAAGAGGGGGAACCGTTTTGAGGTTATGGATGTCTAAGATCAAAAACTACCTCAAGAGGGGGATTCTTTATGAGATAAAAGCTATTGTCATCCATTAGTGGATATTATGCACAGAATTCAAGTGAAAGGTCATTTTAGACCTTGACGAAAGAAATGGAAAGGGGGATTTTGAGACTCAGGTAAATGTATTATGGTTCAAGGGAGAAAATAAAAGGTATGAAATGATTACTCCCACTTACCAAAAACAATGGAGACTAAGTAGGCCAAGAATGATATAAATAAAGAAGGTAAAGCTATACAGAATAGGGAAAGTGAAGAATATAGTAGGAATAAAAGAGTCCGGGAAGAAGAGGATGGGGGTTCGTGAAACTAATCCTACACTCCAAGGAAGAAATGATTGAAAACGATATTCGGACCAAAGTCTCAGAAGAGGATATTAAAATAATTTATGAACTATGGTTGCAAGTTGAGGCCAATGAGGAGAAAGAAGTGTGTATAGTTAAAAAATAACAAATATAGGCTTGAGGCTTCAAAAAGTGAAATATCAACACAAATAAATTTATTCAGGCAATGGAAAAGATGATCATTAACATTGAATAGATCATCAAAGAGGATCTTGATACATAGGTTAGTACATTGCACTGGGATCTTTATAGAGAAGTTGAGCCAAGTACTTTTAGTCTGGTGTTTAATCATTTGGCGGGTTTTTTATCATGTAGTGGTACCATGTTTCTGAACTATGGTTTTCCATTTTCCCTCAAATTTGTTTAATGAAATTTAAATTTCGATCAAATTATGTTAATCATATATCGATTTGTGTTCTAATAAAATAGTAAATAAATTGATACCGGTGTAATAAAAATTGTTCTCAGTGTCAACCCTGATTTTTCTCTTCACACTCTTCTTATAAACATTCTTATGTATCCATAATTCATCATTTGGACCTTTCCCTAATGTGATCTATGAAATATATTGTTTAGAAAGACATTTATTTTTTACATGTTGGGGGTTGGTATAAAATACTCGACCGATTTTCACTGATATCTCATTAAAATATTTAGTAGTACAATAATATATGCATATGTATGTGTTTTTAGTGTTTCATACCCTTCATAATATGTAATGATAGAAAAAAAATCAATTTCATACATGTTTATGGAAATAATATGTTTAAAACCACTATAATGCATCAATTTTTTCAATAGGAACCATATAACTCATACTTACATGCATCAAGTCACTCTAGGTTATTCATATAGACCAAATAGAATTTTATAAGATATCATTTTCTCAAAGTCCACCAAGGTGGAAAAATAAAAAAACCAGTAAATTAATGAAACATACTTTCATATTTAGGAAAGTATAGTATTTTAAATATCATATAATACATAGGTACCCACCCTCAATAACTGTGATATAATGGTAAAGTACCTTATATTCAAAACAGGTGTATCTTCCATTCTAGAGAATTACATAATATTAAATGATTGACATGTGGTTTTTATTATAAATAGATGTAACCACAAAATCATAAATCATAGAATCGTAAAACATAGAATCATATTAGGCCATATAATCATATAATCATGTAAAAATAACATTTCTCTTTCATATTAGTCCATAAAACATAGAATCCTGATGTAAACTTAAGCATACTAATGATGGGAATTGATAGGCAGTGAGGCAAGTGACGTCGAGGGATGGAGAGGCGAGGCGTGGTGAGGTCCGACGAGGAAAGGTGTTGTGAGGCATGAAGAGGTGAGGCACGATAAGGGTCGGGGAGTGAAAGTGATGGTTGAAGATGAGACGATATGGAAGGTAAGAGATAGTGACAAGGTGAGTGCTTCGGGGAGTCAGCAGGGTGGGGGCTTGGCATGGTGGGGGTCGGGTGTTAAGGGAGGAGGAATGTTCTGTGTTTGTAAAATAGTATATATGTTTGGGGAATATTAATAAGAAAACCAAAAATTTATTTTAAATAAAATTATTTGTGGTGTAGTAAACTACTTCTGAAATCGACCGGTAAAAATTCAGTTTATTGTATTGTCAGAATAAATAATAACAAGCCATGTGATATCAATTATAATCATAAGAAACATTATAAACCCATAAAAATACATTAATAACTTTTGTGGTAACTTCGAAAATCATATACATAAAACCCTTCAAACCAAATTTAATTGGAATAAGCATATAGATAACTTCGAAAATAATCATTACCTACTGCATTGAAGCACTATCATGACTCACCCATCCAATAAGTTGTAATAAGATCACAAGGTGCAACCTTTTCCACCCATAGTATAAGTTGTAATAGGCTCACTCAGAGCAATATTAGAAGCCATAAAATATAAGTTGTATTTAGGTCACCCTATTCTATCTGCGAGGACCCATGATATGTGATTTCCATGAACCACAACTATAATGGAGTATATTTATATTTAATCATATAAATTAGAAAAATAATAATTTATTTGTTTATAGATTTATTTACCCAAGGTATGTAAATGAGTTTAATGTAAATCTCATTGAGACATGATTATGCCCTGGATGAAATGGTTTATATAAAAATCTCATTGAACATAATTAACACATGTAATGGATGGGTTCAATAATAGTTTATTAGATATAATATTAATCCATATAGATAAAAAATGAATATAGTATCATAAAAAATATCACCATTGGAGAAAAACTAAAAAATGGTTTTGGAAATTGATGGATGGAAATAGAATTAAAATAAAATTAAAAATCATTCTTCAGGAAAATGTCCATTTTTCTTTGAAAATTTCTTTTTGACATATATGAAATATTTAAAACCTTTTACTTTTAAAATATCTTCATAATCATATAAAGGAATCATTGAAATTAATTAAAAACACTTCTTAATAATATACATTATTGAAATAAATTTCATTTAAATGAGCTTAAAATATCATTTAAAACATTTTTTGAAACAGTTTTAGAAGACATGGTTTCAAAAGAAAATAGAATTTGATTAAAATGAAGGTTTTAAATAAAAACATTCTTTCAAAATCATGAGTAAATTAATAGAGATAAAATTAAAGTGAAATATGTATTCTAATTTTAAAAATATAATGGAATAATATTAATAAGTTTATTCAGTTATATATCATAATTTTATATCAGTGAGAGCATAATCGCAAACAATCCTGACAAACAATTAGATTTTATCATAAAACACTAACGATGTTGGTAAATTTGAATTTTAATACCCCTTAAAAAAATAAAATTAAATGAAACATAGAATATATTGAAAATAATTATATACATCATATAAAATTACATATTTTATTTTTATGCACATTATAAAATAAGATATGATTATAACTAAATATACATCTCAAAGAAGGAAAATTGAGACAAAAATAACAGACCGCTTTGGTAACATTGAAACTGTAAACCCATTAAGGATATGCCATAAAATAGAGATTAAAAACTCCATAAATTTAGGGATAAGAATCATAAAATAAATTCATCTGAATTATATTCACTGTACCATAAAAAACATAGGTGAATATGTCAAATATCTCATAGAAATAAAAGTTTTATTAGAAAACCCATACATTAGCTCTTATTCTGCACACTAGTTATTTATCATCTCAAATAATAAGTATATGTTAATTTCTTACATGATTGAGAAAAAAGTTCAGGAATATTATTTCTGTTAGATCACTTACTATCATTTGATAAGAATAATTTATGTGGTGGAGAATGAAATAAATAAAAAACTTATTGAAGAACGTTGCCTCTTCTTTAGGTATCTCATTTTAGTTTCCCCAAAGGCCTTCCATGGATATATTTCTGACCATGGTAATGATTTAAGGGGATATATTATTGGAGTATGTAATTAATTTAGATAGGAATTTTTTAAACCAATTGGTTCTGAAGGTGTGAAGAGAGGAGGTGAGGGGTGGCCTTTTATAAGTTAGGTGAGTGGAACACCTATAATTGATTGAAAGTGTGAATTCCAACAAATATTTTTCCAATTCACTGAAACCCAATAATGAACCAAACAAGATAAAATAAGTTATAAGGAAGAAATAATTCCATAAAATTGGTTTTGGACATATTTATAAGTCATTTTACCCATTAAAATTAAAGATTAACAACTACGTAAACATATTTTTACATTAATCATTGTAATTAATTTTATCTGTTTTCACTAATCAATTTTGTCAAAAAATATGTTTGGATTGCCAGAAATTGTAAATAATGACGAATAAAATCATGGAATCCATCTTCCCAAATTTAATTCACATAAGTGTGAAATTTTAATTTAATATTAATCTCATAGAAGTCGTGAGATAGTGGGATTTTAATACGTTTATTTTTAGATAAAGATGAATATATATTAACTCGATGACAAATAATAATAATTTTATGAAAATTGAATAATATTTACTTATATATAGTCTATAAATTTCATTAAAAACATTACCAATTATGGCATATTTTATGTAATTAAAATGGAGAAACATTATGCATTTTAAAACAGTTTTTAGAAAAACATCTCCTTATACCTAATAAAAACATATATTAAAAGCCAATAATTTGTTGATTTAAAGTAATTATTGTGATGAAATATGACTTTTAAGACTTGAAAATATATTAAAAACATATTATAATATATAAATTAACAAATTTATTTAAAATAAAATACATTTTTATAAAAACGTTATTTTCACTTGTCATCAAAAAATTAATATTTTCCTAATAATCAGAAAATTATCCTAAAATAATTTGTGATATTACGATTAAAAAATTGTTATAAATATTTTTAAAAAAACTTATAATATTTAAAAAAAATCAAAATAAGTGCACTAAAGTTAGATGATAAATTTTTCAATATACATTTTTAAGAATCAAATTAGATTAATTTTTATACTTTGTATAGGAAGCACAGAGAATGATTATTAGGAATTAGATTGAATATATTTTAGAAAGATTTAAATAATATAAAAAAATGAGTGATTTATATAAATTATTGGTATAAAACTCACTTGTGGGCATAAAACTAGTTTTCCAAAAAAAAAGAAATTTCACTAAATTTTGAAAAGGGTTTTATTTTCATTTCTAATTTATATGTCACTGATGAATTCAATATATATACATGTGAAAACAATATTTTAATAATTACATTAATCATGTTCATACCCATCATTCATAAAACTTTGTTATAATTATAATATATATCACGGGTCTATAGGTTTGTGCCGCATGTTGAATACTCTATCAAACATAAAAATCCTTAGTTTATGTATAATATAAGATAAACTATGTTTTGGGTGTAATTCAAGATAAATGTAGTGTTTCATGACCATTATGCAATCCAAAATAATTTAATTATTTTAAAATCATGGGGTATTAAAAATTGAATCTATAAAAATGTAAAGAAATATATAGAATCATCATAATTAATATTTTATAATATGACTAAATTAAATTTTGTTCATATTTAATATTAAAAATAGTAAATGTAATTTCCTCGTTTATGGTTAAATCAATTTTTCCATGTGTTTAAACATAAAAGATAAGTGTCGAATTTTCATAAAACATTCCAACTATTATTAGATGGATATATATCAACCTTATATCATATAAGGTTCTAGAATTATCTATTTTAGACCTTTTTGGAATTATAAAACCCAGGTTTACTTTTTATTTAAAAAAAATCAAGAATATTTTTTCCCCAATTATAAAAAATAATCCTCTATATTATCCTCATTACACATAAAAAATTCATGTTGTTGTGATAAGGACTTTAAAAATAACATCATTTCCTTACACCCCTCTTTTCTTAGAGGTCGTGGTGTGATCTGATAGCCAATCATTTGAATCTTTAGGTATAATTCTAAGGAGGTTATCCAAAGAAGTGGTAACATTATTAACTGTATTTTTTACCACTTTTAGCTCGATAAAATATTAATAAAATTATATGATATAATAAATTCAGTACCTATCATGTAATTAGATGTTGTTATATAAGAGGAATGAACTATATCTATCCTATCCTCCGTCAAATGGTAAATGAAATCGTCATTTATGTGTACGATGGATTACCGACTCAAAAACCAATGTAATACATTTTCTATAATTTCCTCTCATGACTGTTCATGGTTATGGATTTAGAATTTATATATAATATTTTTGAAATATTAATAAATTGTAAAAAATAATGTATCATATACATTCCTACCTTAATATACATTTGAAAATGATAACATTTTCTCTGTGTACGGTAGACAGCCACCTCACGAATAGATAAAAATCATTTTTTATTTTTACATCACATTGATTATATATGTATGATCATTTAAATATAGAATATGATATTTATAAGTTTATTATTATTCTGTAAAGGTAAAATCACACAAACCTTCTTTCCATCTTGAAATGTAACACCCCCATTTTTGTGAACTATATTGTACCTTTAAATTTAAATTTTATTCTTTTATTTTATCCTAATTTAAGACCCTAAAGAGTTCAATGTTGTTTTTAGTGGTTCAAGGTATTTTTTGAAGCTCGTAACCCAATAATATTGATGTAACAGTTGGGCCACAAGGTCTGTTAAAACCATGTTTTGTAGGTCATATTATTTTTCAGACTGTGTGGGGTGCTAAAACAAACTATATAAGGTTATATAGAGTGATATTACTATGCACCCATCTGCATTGTTAATTCATCATAACCATTGGTTCTTCATGTTTTAGGTTAATAGTTTACAAAACTATAAACCTCTTTAATGATGGGATAAAATTCATTTATGACCCCCACTCTTATTTTT
This sequence comes from Viscum album, assembly GCA_963277665.1. Classification (NCBI taxonomy): domain Eukaryota; kingdom Viridiplantae; phylum Streptophyta; class Magnoliopsida; order Santalales; family Viscaceae; genus Viscum; species Viscum album. The sequence goes on from OY728152.1 coordinate 1,431,689,151, forward strand.
AACTCTCACCATCATTTTCTCTTCTTGTCCATGAAAAACCCATCCTCTCATGTTTCATGTTCCACCACTACACCAATCTAAGAATTTCATTTTCCCACTAATAGGATCTCTCATCAAACCATTGTTCATCACAGTCTATTAAAATCAGTAAACTATTCAATCTTTTGCATTCATTCTAGGTTTATCTCTCCACATTCAATGTTATATTCATCTAATATAATATGTCTTATATATAGTGTAATCAACTATTTATATTATATCATACATTATTGTCCAAATAAATAGTAAATTATAGAAGAGGGTTAAATAAAAACTATATAGTTGGTGGTATATACATTTTTCCAAATATTCATGTATTTGGATAAATATCTTCCATTTTACTGCATGACCAAGATTTTAGAAATTATCCTTAAGTTGAATAATTACATGAATCAATTATTAAACATGATATTGAATCTCTTATAGAACCTTGCCTTTGTAGGTTGTAATTCACCTCAACCCTGACCACCATTGATGTGGGTTTTACTTATCTTCCCCCAAAATAAAATCCATCCCTATTGGTGTGTGTGATATTGACACATGTTAGGGGCATCCCAATGTATACTAAATTGTTTGGTGAAGTGTAGTTTTAATCCCAATAATAACATAAAATGTGAAAAATTTGGTTATATCAATGGTTTAAAATATTAAATTGTAAATATACTAAAGAACAATAGTATTATATCTTTTTATATGAACATTTTTACATGAGAATAGATAGTAACAGTGCATTATGATATTTTGTATTACATATTTGGCATTTGAAATTGTGGTATGAAATAGTCTAAGGGTAATTATGTATGGATCTTACATCCATTACCGATGTGGAATCGATAAGGGGGTCAAGGTATGAAACTTATGAAACCCATATTTATATCTTCAAATATTAGGATGCCCCATCCATGTTCCATCGCCACTTATCCCATGTTTGTCTTCATTATTCTCAGCTCACCTTGTATGGGTTTATTGGTCTCAAGAAGGATTCCTTGGTCATTCTAATTGGGTCTTAGCCTATATAGGCCTAACACATAATATGTTTGTGGATCATGCTAAAGATAGTATTAACCAGCTTATTTAACATTTTTTATTGACATCCATATTTATTATCCTTCTCATAGTAACATGTTATATTCTACTACCTATTTATATCAGACATAAATTTCATTGCCATACATATTATACATGTATAAGGTTATATATTTTATACACAAGCAATATTTTTTATTAACATTGTTGTTGATTTCTTATTTATTATATCTCACACACTATTCATTCCACAATTGGGTTCCCTGAGAGACTTCATGGATTCAGGTAGGGACAAGGTCAACTGCCCAGTCATGGATGCTAGATTTTTATATAGTAAGGGAGTTTAAAGGCATATGATCATTCTTGGTATCATTATGCTTAAGGATTGATTTTTTCATTTTTCCCATACATGTACTATATTGGAATCATACATCCTTGTGTGTTGGTTTCTTTTTTTATAATCATGACAATATAGTAATTGTGTATAAGACTATGGTTATTACTTCAGTTTGTTTATTATATACATATATTACACATAAATTTGTGGTCCTATATTATGTTTTCATTTTTTTATTCATTATACCACAATGTAATACTATGATCATGAATTTATTATCTCCACATCATAACTTTTTTCCACATGAGTGAACTAGGTTTGGGATATTAAAAATTTAATGTAGTTTTTTCTTTTACAATTTTAATTACTATTTAGGATTTGTAGAAAATAAATTTGAAAAGTGTAAGAATTTGGTAATGCACCAATTCCTGGTGGTGGTTCCCATTTATTGGGAGAAGAAAAAATTACTTTTAATGGGACATTATGTTGTGGATTATTCATATTATTCTTGTTTTAATTTCACCATTTGGAGACACACTTAATGTGTGGTGGTTATCATTATTGTTATATAATTTAATCCTTGTCTTCAAATTTTAAGGAAGAAATATTCATGAATCATTATATTCATGTTGAAATTCACAAGACCTGCATATCACATGCCATGTAGGATTGATTGTATCATTTTATGATATTTTGTTACATGACTTGAGTGAAATATGTGTCATAAAACTAACATTTATAAAGAAAAAAAAATTAAATAATTGGTTCATATTGTGTCTACATCAACAAAAATGGTATTTTATTATATAGATTAATATTGACACCTTCAATAACCTATTTTAACTTGATTGTTATGTGTATCTTAATTTTAATAGATTGAAATTTTTTTTAGTTAGAATATGTGAATTTAAATTTTAAATGATCATGTTCATGTACCTCAAAAAAATATGAATGGTGATTCATATAGTCAAGTCATCTTATGTGACCTATTACATTCTATCAAGGGATGTAAAGGTCTTGATATAGTTACATGAAATTTCAATTGAAATTTATAATAAATGTACTACTTTAGATATGGAATGATACCAATTTCATATAAAAGTTAGTGAAACCCTTTAGCATGCGACTAGCATAACTTATACTAGGATGTTTACCATGGGATAGGGAACCAGACCCCAGCCTAACATTAGTAGTGGGAATTATGGAGTGTCTCTTAGGACCTTTATTATCATAAAAATTTCACCTACTTCTATCTTGAGATATAGTTAAATAGGATTTCTCTCTTGTATAAGAATGAATTTACAATCCCTTTTCTTATATATGTAGTATTTTGGTTATCAAAACCTAATCTGTTGCATGTATCTAGTAATTGTAAGTGTTTCTCACTTAGTGGGCCTCAATTGTTCACTATGTGGGTCGAAATGACCATCCACCAGAGGAGGTGGACGCTAATCCAACAAAATTACCTTCTATAGTTCCACATGTGGCACCCCCACCCAATCCTGATTTGGGAACCATTTCTTAGTTTTGATAGGAATTCATACAACTAGAATGATCTATATATGAAGCTCTGTGACCTTCTCTTTCTATATAATGGTAGATGTTGGAGCTTTATCTATATCATCCACCTAAAATTTTGGGGTTGGTCACCCCCACGATGTATAGTTATGTACGGAGATTGTTTTTTCTTTCTTTGGGAATTTCAAGACACATATGGAAAGGAGGGTCAATCCCGCAATGTATATGATTCATGGATCCGCTAAACATTGGGGGGATGTCATGAGCAGGATATATCATCCTTGGGAAATGATTTATTATAATTTCTGATCATGCTTCAATGAAATTATTTTTCCAGATACATTGACGGTAAATCAGTCCAATGAATTTTTGAATGTGGAACATGGTAATATGTCTGTTATGAATTATTCATATTGTTTCATAGAGATTTAGTTCTTTGATCCTATCTAATGTAGTGATAAGCTATCCATGGAAAGACACTTTTAGGGTGGTCTCATAATTATATTTGATCTCAAGTTACCACCTTTTGAGATTACAATGTCTGAGAAAATAAATTAGAAACTTATTAATAAACATAATCCAAGGGAAGATGGAGGTATGGAATAGGGTGTTCATGAATCATGATCATGTTGTATTATGTTTAGTGGAAGAAAGAATTTTTTAAAGGAATCTCACAATGGTTGTACCAGTTTTTGTATACTGACTGAAATTTATAAAGTTTATCGCCATTGTGGAGTTAAGGGGCACAAGAATCCACATTTTTATAGAACCTTGATTGAGTGTTGAACCTATGTAATAATGGTCCATTTACTACATTTTTCTAGAATTATTCCTCTAGGGAATAGTGATAGAGTATCTACACATACCCTATGTCCTAGAGTATGATCAGAAGCTCTGCGTCGAAGAGGAAGCTGGATCTCTACTTGGTGATAGTTGAAGGGGGTAGTCATTTCCAAGAGAGCCAATCATCAGTTATACAATTCCAGTATATCAAGACTACTCTATATAGTTAGGATGTATCCCAAGGTTGTAGATCTAGACAAATATTTTTAGTAAAAATGATACATGAGGATCCGAGTGCATATGCATCAAGAATTTGAGGTAAAATTATAGTAAATTACAACTTGGTGTCATTTTTATTTGATATGGGTACTTATTATACCTTAATTTCCACAAAATATAGAGAACGTTTTAAGCTAAAAATTCAATTTTTCAATGCAGTGATGATTCTAGATACTTCATTGGGAGTATGGAAACAAAAAATACTCTCATGAAAAGATTTAAACATTGAGTTAGGAAGTTATCTTTTAATTTTTATCCTCTTCTTCTTAATTATGCCAGGATTTGTAATCATTATCATGATAGAATAGTCCGTCCCTTACCACAACCATATTGATTTCTATAATCGAAGGGAATCCTTTATGTAACAATAGGACGATAGTTATAATCACAATGGTGAATGAGATATATGGGAATGTGGAGATAGACATGGGCATTATGGGCTTGGTGTATTGACTACACTGATTCCTAACATTTATATAGATAGTCAAGGAATACATTAGTATTATTTTCCTCTTATGGTAAATCGTTTTAGGGATGTTTTCTATATATATTTGTCTATATGAAAAACGGAAATAGAGATAGATGTCATGATTGAGGTAGTTCTAGTAGGAGCACTGATATCTATTACTCGTTACTTAATTTATACAAATCGGATGTAGGAGCTCAAGAGGCATGTAGATGACATGGAAGCTTAGGATTTTATATTGTTCAACACTTCCCCATTTAGTTTAGTAGTACTTTTTTTCTATAAAGTAAGGTACTACCCTAAGTATTTCATGGATAATTTTATTGATAGATCTAGCAATAAATTAATAATCATTATTTAATTCCACATATTGAGGTCCAATTCTACTATATCTAAAGATATAAGGTTTTATCAAAGATTGATTTGAGGTTGTTCTACCATCAGGTTCAGGATAGATGATATGATATTCCAGATACATCATTTTTTAGATGTTATGTATAATATGAGAATTGGTTCATGCCAATCAGACATATGAATAAGCCATCTATTTTCATGGACATAATGAATTAGGTTTTCCTCCTATTTTTTGATTCCTTTTTTGTAGTCTTCTTATATTACATCTTGGTGGACACATATACTCAAAAAAAATATACCCAACATCTTGATCTAATTTATAAGAATAGACATAGATCTTTTTGTATGATAAAATCTCAAAATGAAACTTTTATATCAATTTAGTCCACTTCCTATGACACACTATCTTGAAAAAAATATTTTCAGTCAACCCAGATAATATGAGAGTCACCGTTTCTTGAGAACATCCTAATAAAATATATAATATAAATATATTATTGAGGATGGATAGTTATTACTGATATTTAACTCATGATTACTCGTGTCTTATAGTAAAACTAATAGGATTCAGTAAGAATGTTGTAAAATTTTCATGGGTGAAGTGTGTGATAAGGAATTTTAGGTGTTGAAATGTAGATTAACAATTATGTCAATTCTTCTATTAACATAACCTATTAAAATCAACATATAATATCCTGATGCATTAAGAATCATGATATGATTAGTTATAATTCTTTTAGAAAAGGTCATGGAAGAGAGGGGTCATCAATTTAGGAAACCATATATGAATTAATCTATTAACTATCTCAATCTAATATTTTTATATCAATATTATATTTATAATTTCATCAGTTATTTGGAGAGTGGTTTGTGGTGTTTACAAACCAAAAAAATACTAAAATATATTTTGACACATTGTGACAAAAATAGTAGTATGAGAATTTGGTTTTAATATCTATAGTCCTTCAACATTTATCATTCCAATATTCATGGAAATGGAAATGTGGTAGCTTATTCATTGAGATGAAATAATTAGAAACATATATTTGGATAAATTAGTTATGAGTGGATTCTTATGGATTTTTTTCTAAGATGCATTAGAGGTGTATAGAAATCATTATGGAGAATTTAATAGAATCAGTATTAGTGTCCTCCGCAATTCATGATAGTATGAAGTTGATACATCATTCAAATCCTAAAGGCCTTGTATGAAGTAAAACATTTCCGGAAGAGACCCACTTTCAAGTTGGATAATAGATTATGATGAGACACTGATCATTCATAAGCAAACCTGGGTTCTGACCTACATACATGGATAGATGTAGTCTGTGTCTAAAGCCGCTTCTTGTCTTCTACATCTCGGTATTATGTAGATGTATCATGACATACACTTCCAGTACTACTTGTTAGGGATGAAAATGGAGATATTATGTTTTTTACATGGTGTTTATCTTGTCTGTAGGTGAAGGTAGACCCCCATTTGGTTACAATCTTATTATAGCATTTTCCAATACCAAAGTGTAAATGTAAGTCTTTAAAATTGATATTTTTTACTATATTTTCAAGATCTCATTGATTTAATGACATATAATTGGTGACAAATTACAGGATAATGAAGGTCACACACTTTTTATTAATCAAGGAGTCCTTTTAGTGAATGATCATGGAATGATATATGTCTGAAAAAATATCTAACTTCATAGAGTAACACATACTATTGTATCAAACATGAATACTCATTTCCCTTATTGGTTTTGGAAAGATTTGTATTTTAAAAAAGTTATACATGTACTTTGAGTACACCATACCACTCTCTGACCAATGGGTAGTCTGAGTACACAGTACAGGTGTATGAAGACTTGCATAATGTATCTCTACATTATTTTGGAGGATTTTGTGAAAATTATATACCTCACAATGATCTATATTAAAATTACATTTTTAGGATATAATACATATAGATCATTATGATACCTTTTACAGTAGCACATGGTGAGCTCCTCTGTGTGGGTTAGAGGAATGGGAGACAACATCACATTTACCTTATCACGTTCACGAGACCATCGATCATATTCAAATTATTATGGAACAAATTTATATGAATAATTTTATGATGAAATAATATGCTCAATTATACCAATTACCTCTATAATTCAAGGTTTTGGATCAATAATTATTGTTTTTTTATTGCATTAGGGAATTACTGGTCTATTTGAAAAACGCATGTTTTCACTTCATTTTGTTCAAACTTTTGAGGTTCTCAATAGGATTAAATTGGTGACCTATTAACTTTTACATACTCATGTGTATAGGTATATTCATGAAATGTTTTATGGTTCAAAACTACATCATTACTATTTAAAATCATCCCACATAATTCAGTGAGATGAAATTGAGTTGGAGGTCGATGCTTCTTTTAAAGAGAAACTTATTTGTATCGTGGACCGAAGCACAAAGGGTCTATGATGAAGGATATTTAATTTTTTTATGAGTTATATAGAAGATAAACCATGTAAATTTAAATACCTAAGAGTGAGAGGCTTATTTACATCACTAGTGGGAAGAGTTTTTTTAGTTGATATTCTACAACCCTCAAAAGGGAAACTCTGGGAAGAGTTTCTTCAAGAAGGGGAGGCTGTAACACCATATTTTTTCTTTATCATATGTTAAATTTCAATTTCAATTTTATTTTTTCTATAATAATATAAACTCCTAATGATATCATGATGGTTTAATGTGTTTATTGGGCATGTTCGGAGCTCAGTGGCCTGAAATTTAGATGAAATTAGTGGGCTGCATGTTCATCTAAAACCATTCCCATGAGGCTACATGATTATTTAGACCCTATGGGGTATTTTAGAAAAAATAAATGGTACATATAGCATTAAAATAAAATTCACCTATACACATGGTCAGTTCCACATAACTAGTGGTGTCGCACAGTATTGGCACATAGTTTGGAAAACCTTACAGACAAGTTATACTCCTCTTTAGTTCTTGGAAAATATAAATATGAAACTTTATTCGTATGAATCTAATTATGAAGAAAGTAGTTGCATTCTTCTTTTATTTTTTGAAATAACTATTATATTTTTTATCCTTCTCATAGTTACTGATTTTATTCAAAGACATTATTATATTTGATATTCATTTTACATCAAAATCAATTTTTCTACGCATTGTTTTAATTTATATGCATAGGTTGGATTTTTTATAGGAACAGTTGGTGGTGGAATATCATGTATATATCACACCCCATTTGAGATTTTCATTTGAACCTATAAAAACATCATTGATGCATTTTGGGTCAATTGGAATTTATTGATCATGTATTCTTGATTATCACATAGTCTAGGAGCCTAATATCACTAAATTGAGCGTTGTATCTTGATGCATAGAGATCACTTTTGGATTTTGTTATTTTTTATACAAGTATCATATTAGGTGGAATATGACATGTATTTCAGGTTTTTATTATGTGTTATACTGAAATTATAATTATTTTGTATATGAATCTAGTTATTGGCTCTTCTTGGTTATTATATCTTTATGTTACACTTCAACTATTGGTTATTTGTTATGATTATGTTGTTACAATTTGTAATACGAACATGTTAAACACTAATATTACCAGTATAGTATCCCCATTAACCATAATTGACCCTAAGTACAAGCCAAAAATATCTATAATTAAGGGGGACATTCTTCATCCCATTTTTCCATTGAGGTTTATTTACTCGTGTGTGAACTTGTTCATGTACATTAAGTTATTATTGATAATGGAAATGTTACACCTACGTACATATGAGCTACCATATCCATTAGTTTTATATAGATCATATTTAATGTCTATAAATTTTTGTTATATATAGAAGTAATTTTTTATAAAAATCATAATTATGAGATTATGGAATAATAAAAATTTTTACCATAGTAAAAATATCTAATTCATTTTGAAATTCTGTGTCGAGCAACCTAAAAAAATTGATTTAAACATAACTAATTAGGTAATTAAATTCAATATTAAAATATATTCAGTAAATGGTTAAGGTATAAGTGATTAAACAAGGAAAATGTACTTAAGAATAACAATAATTGATAAATGTTTATTGAACAGGAGATTAAATACATACATGACAATGTATGGACTCAAAATAAGGGTTTTGTCTCTAAAATTCATCCTTTGAGACACATGTTCTTTTATGAACCTAATTTATTTTAATGGAATATATATTTACCCATTAAATATTATATCATGAATCTTTCATACATCATTATATTATTTATTATAATTCATTTACATACTTTATGGAGTTATGAATCAAACATTACCCAAGATGTAAGGGTTTATGTATGAATTTCTTTTAAATTAGAATTGTTCATGATTGAATTTATTTTATTGGAAACTATTTATCTTTTTCTGATAAAACAATTTAATTTTATTCTCCCTTATTTAATCATCAAATTTTAATGTGGTGGTACCATTAACCCCTCTTGGGTAGTTAATATGATCAATAACAATAATTAATGAAAATTTGACTTTATTTATATCTTCAGTATAAATTTTTTTCCCCCAATATTTTCTTTTGAATAAATATATTAAATATTGTTTCTATAATTATCAAAATTATTTTTCAACCAAATTTCACTCATTTTTTAGTTTTTATGTTTTTTTAAAATAATTTTTTATTTAATATTCTGAATGATGAAGTTATTAACATTTTTACAAAAGTTAGAATGGTATGTTTTTTAAACTTATACAATATATAATAAAATACAAAAAATTTGGCCAAATCAATTCTATGAATATTATTTTAAATGTTTAAATTGTTTTATTAAAATAATTAAATAATATTTTATAATTTTCAATATTTTGAAGACGTGATTTCAAATTGAATTTTTTATTTTCCACAATAAATATTACATATGATATATTAAAGAAATTTTGATCAATGATGACTATATTTTATTTTATATATTTATTCGAAATTATGTATATATTTCACTCATATATAAACCTATCATATTCTAACTTAATAAAATGTTGTAATGCATGGCCTATGTATATATCGCAAATTTTCTTAATTATGAAATTTAATTTTCTTAAGTTATGAGAAATAGTTATACACCCTATTTTGTTTCCATGGATTTTTATAATGTTATTAATTATGATTGATTCAATTTATGATTTACCCATAAATCATGAATATGTTTTTATTGGTGTACTTAGATTGAGATCTAAATAATTGGGAAAATACTTTGTCTAATGAGATTTCATTTATGGGAATAGGGTGTATAACTAATCAATTATGGGACTTTATTCAATTTTTGATATTGTTTAGGCAATTATCATTAAATTATTATTATTTAATGTTATATATTATTTCCAAATCTTTTATGTTACCATGATATTTTAATATTTTTTTGTCTATGGTATTCTACCATGTTATTACTAATGAGTGTTTACATTTATGATATCATGTTATTCTATTGACTGGCATGTTATACATCCATATCAATTTTAATCCACTACTAGGTTTTTTAGCTCACCCATTTATTTATGTATTCCCTAAGTTATCTTGTGCTATTATAGGATCTCCAATGGATTTATGATCTATTTAATAGGATAAAATGACACTTTTCAGGTATTAATTTAGTTTTATTTATCATGTACCTTCTCCTCTAATGAAACTAGGCCTCATTATCTTTAGGTAGTAATTAATGTATTTTTATGTTAAAAATAAGGTAATAATATATGTAAAAGTATTTTATGGATAAGAAACCATTGCATTAGTTGTGGTATCTAGGGGGTGTACATATGAAACAAGGGGTACTGACCATTGGCATGGAAAAGACTACTGTGGAACTAGATTAGCTGGATTCTTCCAATAAAAAATGACCAACTGAAGGAGGCTATAGTCATGGCGTTCTATATGATGATATCAAAATGGGAATGAATTTTTTATGATGTCATGTTTCAAATCATTTCAAATATTGAGTTAGAAATTATAAAAAAATAAAATGTTCATCATTTATGTGTCAATAAATTATTTTCTTATGGGAATTAACATGGTTTATTAATGGCTTGGAGGGACCTAGAAGACCTCTAAAACCTATAAAGGCAATAAATAGAGACCTTGGAGGCTTGAATAATCATGATTTATAGAAAAGAAATGGTGTTCCCAAAACAAATTCCCTCTTTATCATAAACTTCTAAAAGTGATATTGTTTTTCTCAATATCATAGGCTCTCTCCTGAAGTTACCTCTATATTACTTATCTCATATTTCATTATCCTTCATGAGAGATATGAAGAATCATTATAATATTTTCTCAAAAATTAAATTGATCTTCTCATCACATCTTCTACAAAGGGTTCAGACTAATGAAAAGTGAGGTACATGTGCTCACAACCAATAAAGTGAGGGTCCTCATCCATGAGTTCTTACAAATGATAATGTAAGAGAGATAATGTTTTTCGTTAACCATGAAATGTAAAGGGAGGAATTGGTTACATGATATCCATTAAAATCATTGGAGAAATGTAGAAAACTCACACTCTAAAAGGATGTGATGTTGGCGTTCACACTGAGCTATTTTTAAGCTCCATTATCGAATCATTTAATCTATCCTTTATTTATTTCATTATTTCATATTCACATCAAATAAATAAATTATATAACATTGATATTCATTATTATGCTACATGAATCCATTTATATTCTATCAAATTATCTTTTTTAAATAAAATAGAAATTATCTTCATCTCATTTTTTTGTAATATCAATAATTGATAATCATATCTTCATTGTTATCATAATTATTATTTAATTATAGAGTGTATTTATTATTTGAATTCTTTCATTACATACAATTTACATAATATTATATTTCTATTTCACTTACCAAAATTTCACTAGGTAATATTTTACATTATAATTTCCATCATTCACTATATTAAATTTTTTTACAAAGACAATTACCCCACCCCTCTCCTCATTTTTGTCTAATCTACAACCTATATTTTGTAACTTCATGGTTATTTATGGTTTCAAAAATTTATTATATTTCATCAAATATTAACCAATTTCAATGTTCAATCATTTTAATATGGAATATTTTTTCAATCACCCATGGTGGTTCTAATGGATAGTTTGTCCCATGTTCTTACATAAGTCATAGGTCAGCCCGCAACTACTTGAAGGCCACATCCATCAACCCGAGGCTAGTAATAAACAAAGAATAAATAACTAATGCATGGATGAATTTTCTTATGTACTTGTATGTACAAACATAGACATATCGATACAGAAGTGTGGAGGAACACTAGAGAAAAATGAAAAAATATGCAAACAACGATACATGTAAAATCATTAGAGAGTACGATATTGTAGTAGTGTAAACTCAAATATAAAGGAGAAAAACGCATTTCCAACTAGAAATATGTCCTAAACTAATAAATAAAAAAGAAAAACATTGAGATAACATATCCCCTAATCTCTAAGCACTAAATACTATACACAGTCAAAAGTTTTAGTTTTCTATATTGTCTTTTATAGTCAGTTTCCACCTATATTTCTTCTACATAAGGCATGAAATGTGTAGGAACTTTATATGAAGATAAGAGTATAAACATACCATGAATGATACTTTAAAATCTGATGTGGTATGTGTATAACATAAAAGAAGAATAAAATGATAGTAGGTAGTAAAGATGATTAAGTGTAAGATAACATCCAAACCCAAAAAAGAGAAATCATAACCTAATCTAAAATTAGGTGGATCGGTATGGTTAGTAGATAAAATGAAAATCAAGGACTTTCTACAAATAGTAGGAGAATAAACTCATACAAACAAAAGAATATAAACACAGAAAGCTTGTGGATTACCCCATAAGTCTCTGTGTCTCATGGAAAGAGAGTGTCTATGTAACGCCCGAGACTTTTATAAGAAATATTCTATTTATATCAATGGAATATTTCATTACACACAACACTATCTTGGCTTTCTTTACACGCAACTGTGGCCTTCCTCAATAGCTTGTGTCGTACGCAATACCGAGATTCACTAAACAATGATATGCTATTGAAATATTATTAAAACTAGCCATTATGAATAGTAATAACCACTTTTTGAAATTTTATAAATTTTATTTTTCAAAGTGGACTTCATTTTTGGATTCGTAATATCGAAATTAGCCTAGGGTGAAATATTGGTATTTTTATGAAAACTTTCAATTTTTGATGAATAGTGAAACCACTAAGTGGTAGTTAAAAAACTGAATTTTTCATAAAACTTAATTTCACCGCTTATATGAGTGGAATTTCGAAAATCTGAGAGACACGGTTAATATCAAGGACTAAAATTTGGTTCAATGAGATGAAAATATTTTTTGGTGAATAATAACTTTTTACTTTATTTACCACGGTTAAAAGTAAATAGGGTAATTAAGGGTAAAAGTGTTATTATTATTATCCTAACACATGTCATAATTCTTTTGGATAAATTTAATTCGACCAAAAACAACCTTAGTAATAAAATATGACCATTTAGGCCCACTTGGATTAGATTAGGACATTTATTATTAATTTATTTAAAGAAGGGTTAAAATAGTTAAAATCAATGTTTAATAAGAAAAGCATTTTTAATATAGGGTTATACATAAGATAAATTCTATTGTAAATATTAATTAGAAATATAATAATATTTAATATATAATTAAATTTTATTTATAATTTTTAGACATTAAATAATTTAATTTATTTATGACACAATGATGATGCAGTAATTACCATAATAGTGAAAAATTAGAATTATTGATATTATAAATATACAAATAAATATAATTTGAGACTTTTTATGAATTAAACTAATTTTATAGGTTAATAGGACATGTTATTATTGATTTAATTAGCTTTTCTAGAACTAATCATTCTGTTATGATTTTCAGAAAAATCAATTACTAAATAGTGTCAAAATTGACATAAAATTGTTTTTAAAACAAATATTATATTATTAATTGTTATATTATTCATCAAAATCTATGGTTCGGAAACATGACTTAGATAAGGTTATATATAATAATAATAAACAACTTGGGGTTCTTTTGGCTTGATATAGTATGTTTATTAACCTTATAGTGTAAGAAAACAAGAAGACACAGTAAAAGGTAAATTATCTAACTTAAAGTTATATCTAAATGATATGGTTAAAATTGATACCTAAACTTGTCTAAATTCTATTGAATGAGAGGATTTCGACCTATACCCACCTTATCTTAGAAATATATCAATTTGTATCTATTAAAAACCGAATTGGACTTTATAAAAAAATATTATTTTTAGTTATTCCAAAGGTGCCCCTCTCCTCCCTTATAAAAGGGCACATCCTCCCCCTCTTCCTCACACCACGTTGAGCCTTCATGATCGTCCAACCCCTGAAAATTTCTTCTCTCCACTTCCCTAGAGACATCCTAGAGGTCATGGTCTTCTTTAAAGACCAATTTTAGTGCCCTAAAAGGAGGTCTCAAAGATGCGCTTCAAAGAAGAGGTAATGTCCATTACCGATTCTTTCATCGTTATTTCTTCTTCCACTTCTTCTTCTTTAGTTGTTTCATTTTGAAGTAATAACATAAGTATCACTCATATACTGATATGTTATTATATGTATGAAACAACCCTATTTTTTCATCTATCCATCCTACAGAAAACGAAATCACCGTGCGTGCATATGTACGGAATACCGTCTCCACGCCGTGGTGTAATCTATTTTCCACCACCACCTTACTTGGATAGGTATAATGGTGTAAATAATTACTATATATAATTATTATAAAGTGATATTGATTATTAAATAGTATACATACACTCCAATACAATTACACGATCATGGGAATGATATCATCGCTCATGCGTACGTACCGAATACCATCTCCACGATGTGATTTGATTCGTTCTACATGATCTTCATTGCATAATGATTATATAAATGAATTTAATGAATAAATATGATATATGGAACATTAATACCATTCTGGAAATGATGTATCTATAACCTAAAGAGAAGAATAAGAATTTATTCGACAAAACACGCATAAGAACAAAAAGTTATAAACACCTGAATAACAAGTGGAAATGAAATATTACTACAAAGAAGCTAGGAATATGACCATATATGATATCATAAGAATTATTATGATTCTGGAATAAGTAAATAACATTATTTAAATCATTATACTGGAGGTTCAGACACTTTCGAATCAAATCGGACCTATGGTAAGCGAAATATCACAATCTCATTTTTATCAGAGATTGTTTATACTTTGGTATTTACTGGGATGTATTTTATCATCCACATCCATGTTTCCTCAATATGTAATATTATTTCCATCCACATAAAATTTTTTAAATCCTTTTTTACCCTTTGATGAGTTTATAGTAAAAGATATGAAAGGAATCTTTTGTCGTTTTTCATACGAGGTACTTTTTGACTTTTCCGACAAAAGAACGAGAAGAATGTTTTCTAAATTATATGGCATGAATGGATTTTTTAAAAATTATTTCCAAGAAGATTCCTTTACAAGTTTCAAGTTTATTTTTAATCAACTTATTTTAGTTTATAATTGTACAACATGTTAAGAAAGGAAAAGTGTTTTTAAAGTAGAAGGGATATTTTCCTCAAGAATGGAGTTCAAGTGTTTTATCAAAATTATTTTCCATCTAAGATAATAAAGGGTTCTGTTTCTATCCCTATTATAACATTTATTAGATTATTTTGTGATGGAATTATATTTTTATTAATTCCTTTATCTTATATAAATTGTTTTATGATGTCATGTTGTTTAAGAATCCCATTTTTAATACATGGGTTATGCTACGATGTATGGTTTATGATTTTGTGGCACACATAAGAATGGTATTATTATGAGTTGGGTGGGACCTATATCTCCCTCCAATGCATTGGGTAAAGATTTTTTATCTCATGAGATAGACATGGCTGGAACGACAGGATAAACCGGTTCAGTGAAACATGACTGAAACGAGGAGTGAACTCGGTTCAGAGATGGACATTGTCCACTAAGATAGTCTTGGAAATGAGTCTTGACTAATAAGAAATGATTCTCTATTATTATGTGTGTATGCCACAACGCTTCATGTTTTAAGTTATGATTATTGTGATTACATTTCACTACTATGATTTATCCCATGAAATTATGATCTCTTTTGCAGGTTAAGATTTCCAAAAGTTATGTTCTTATGAATATGATGTGATTGATATTTATTTTGTTTACCCTTACTGAGCATTTGATCTCACCCTTTTGTATGTTTTCATTCCCCAGTTCAGGAAGAATGTTATTAAGTAAGATATGCCAAAAGGGACTATAGATATGATGAAATAAATGGGAGACAGTGTAGACGCTTTATGAACCAGTTATTTATGTTTCCCAGTTTCTAAAGACATTATACCTATACGGTCCTTTCCATGGTTTTGTTATATGTTTTAATAAGTATGCTTAAATTTTGAAGTATTAAAAATGTATGTAAAGTATGGGTCGTTATAGTTGGTATCAGAGGAAAGGTAAGTCAACCTTTGGAAACTAGGATGTGAAAGCCTTAGTAAGAACCCTAAGGATAATTCTAAGCATAGAACAAAATCTCAGTGTTTTAGAAATAGCCATGAATAACCCAGGATAATACCTTAAGTGTGAAATTTTATTCTTTATTATGTGGTTTTCCTATTAAAATTTGTGTTGCTCGCACTATTCTTCTTGATTTTAGTCAATGGCTGGAACCCGAAGGAACCGTGTTAATGCGGAATGCAACAGGCAATGCAATGATTGTCCCCCTGAGCAACCAAACCTTACGGGAGCAGGAATGAAAAATCTTGTAGCCATGATCACACAACTTTATCAAGCTATGAATCATACAGGACTTACAAACGAGCAATGGAAAGAGCAACATTCTGTTGAATCCTTCATGAGTCAGCGTCCACCCTCATTCAGCGGGTCTACTGATCCATTAGTTGCTGAACAATGGATCAGTACTACTGAAAGGATATTTTCAGTTCATCAATGTTCTGAACATGAAAAAGTCATCCTAGCAGTGTATCGGTTAGAAGGAGATGCTGATCAATGGTGGAATCTTATTATGAATATGAGGAAAAGGGATGAAATTGAGTCCATGGAATGGGACGAGTTCAAGAACTTATTTTTCAATAAGTATTTTCCTCGTATTCTTTGAAAAAAGATGGAGAAGGAGTTTCTAGAACTAATGCAAAAGGATGATGAATCCGTTGGTACTTACGAATGAAATTTTACAAGACTTGCAAGGTACGCTTCTGGTATTATTATCCAACCTGAGAGTAGGATCGATCGATTCATTAGTGGCTTAAAACTAAGTCTTCGAAGGGTGTTAGCCATAAGGGACTTCAATAGCTACAAGGAAATCATTCTATGTGCTCTCAAAGTTGAGATGGATATTGGAGTAACCCATCAGTCATATGGGTTTGATAATAAGAGGAAAATAGAATTCAAAGGAAAATCTAAAGAGCACACTGAAAAGAATATGAGCTTTCCCTTATGCTCAAAGTGTGGAAAGAAACATGGAGGGAGTTGTCTTAAAGGGACAAGTAAATGTTTCAAATTTGGAAAGGAAGGTCATCGGGCATTTGAATGCCGCAATGACGGGAAGAAGATGTCTAATAATGCAAACAAAGGAAGGGATACACAGAATGAACCTAATACACTTCAATGTTTCATGTGCAAGGATATGGGGCATTTTTCCAATAAATGCCCTAATCCAAGGGTTGTTGAGGATGATCGACACCAAAAAAATCTTAAGGCTAAAGTCAAAGGAAAGTCACATGCAATTTCTATCAGCGATGTGAAGTACGATAACGATGTGGTGAAAGGTACACATACCATCCACTCTAATGTAGAAAATATTTTATTTGATTCTAGATCCACCCACTCTTTTATTTCTGAAGATTTTTCTAAGGATATCACCGTATTACCTCAACAATTAGATGTTGAGTTAGCTGTGACAACCCCTAATGGCTCAACAGTAGCATCAAAAGATTATAATTCTTCTCCGATTGAAGTTTGTGGGAAAGTGATTCCTGCAAATCTTGTGATCCTTCCTATAGTAGAATTTGATGTGATTCTTGGCATGGATTGGATTTCTTTATATGGATCTCATATCAATTTCCAAAGAAGGGAAGTCACATTTCATATTCCAGATCAATCTATGATCATCTATCAATGCAAGGATGAACATATCCTTCCAGTGGAAATTTCATCCATCTTATGGGTCTTCATTCCACTTCATGAAGGTTATTTATCTCAAATAGTTGCCGAGAATCTCACAATTAAAAATTTTCCCATTGTACGGGAGTATGATGATGTCTTTCCGGAGGAATTTTCGGGTCTTCCACTAAATTGTGAAGTTGAGTTTTCAATAGAACTCGTACCGGGTGCATTGACTATTTCAAACACTCCTTATAGAATGGCCCCAATTGAGTTGCAGGAATTGAAGAAGGAACTCCAAGAGAATCTGGATAAGGGATTCATACGCCCTAGTGTGTCACATTGGGGAGCACCTGTTCTATTTGTTAAGAAGAAATATGGATCAATGAGAATCTGCATTGATTATCAAGAACTTAACAAGATCACTATCAAGAACAATTATCCTCTCCCATTCATTGATGACTTATTTGATCAACTACGTGGAGCTCAATAATTTTCCAAGATTGATCTTCGTTCAGGGTATCATCAATTAAGGGTCAAAAGGGAGGATATAACAAAGACGGCCTTCCGTACAAGGTATGGACACTAAGAATTTATAGTGATGCCATTTGGTCTTACTAATGCCCCAGCTATATTCATGGATCTGATGAATAGAGTCTTTAGAGACTACCTTGATCAATTTGTGGTAGTCTTTATAGACGATATTATTGTCTATTAAAAGAGCAAGGAAGAACATGAAGATCACTTGAGAATTATATTGAAGACCATGAGAAAGGAGAAGCTTTATGCCAAATTTACCAAGTGTGAATTTTGTCTTCAAAAAGTTTCATTTTTGGGTCACATAATCTCAAAAGAGGGGATATCCGTGGATCCAGCAAAAACATAGGTTATCGAAAGATGGTCGAGACCAACAACAGTAACTGAGATCCGAAGTTTTCTCGGTTGGGCAGGATATTATTGACTTTTTGTGAAAGATTTTTCACAATTATCTAATCCACTCACCAAGTTGACTCAGAAAGGAGTTAAGTTTGTCTAGACGGAGGAATGTAAAGAGAATTTCAAGGGGTTGAAAAGAAGGTTATCCAGTGCACATGTGCTCACACTTCCTTGTAGTGGAGAAAGGTTTGTGATATATAGTGATTCATCCACGAACGGATTGGGGTGTGTTCTTATGCAAAATGATATGGTGATAGCTTATGCCTCATGATAGTTGAAAATCCATGAGAAATATTACCCAACTCATGATTTGGAGTTAGCTGTGGGAATCTTTGCATTAAAGATTTCGAGGCATTACCTTTATGGTGAAATGTGTGATGTTTATACTGATCATAAAAGTTTAAAGTATATTTTCACACAAAAGGAGATGAATATGCACCAAAGAAGATGGTTGGAGCTGATTAAGGATTACAACTGCTCAATCCATTACCATCTTGGGAAAGCAAAGAAGGTGGCAGATGCATTAAGTCCACAAGACCATTCCAGTTTATCCATGATGAGGATCACAAAAGATCCAATATTTATGGATTTACAAAGGATGGATCTTGGAATTATAATGAAAGGGGGGAAATAGTATCTTTCTCAAATGAATGTTCAACCAACTATACATGTGAAAATTAAAGAGGCGCAAAAAGAAGATGTAGAGTTACAAAAGAAGGTGAGAAATGTTCTTGAATTCAACCTTGATTGTGATGGGATAATAAAGTTCAGGAATCGGGTTTGTGTTCCTCCCATACCAAAATTAAAGAAGGAGCTGCTGGATGAGGCTCATAGTTCTTCATTCTCTATTCATCCTGGAAGCACGAAGATGTATAGGGACCTGAAAGAGTACTTCTGGTGGGATGGCATGAAAAGAGATGTTGCTGAATATGTCTCTCGATGCTTGGTTTGTCAGCAAGTTAAAGCTGAGAGACAGAAGTCCAAGGGGATGTTACAACCATTACCCATACCCGAATGGAAATGGGAAAACATCACTATGGACATTGCCATAGGACATCCTAAAACATCCAAAGGCAATAATGCTATATGGGTCATAGTTGATCATCATACAAAGTCCGCACACTTCATTTCTATTAGAGAGGATTTCTCTCTGGATCAGCTTGCCAGGATATATGTAAAGGAAGTTGTAAGTTGCAAGGAGTACCACTTTATATTATATCTGATCGGGATCTGAGGTTTACCTCAATGTTCTGGTGAAGTCTTCAGCATACTCTGGATACATAGTTGAGTTTCAGCACTGCTTATCATCCTCATACAGGCGGTCAGTCTGAGAGAACAATTAAAACTCTAGAAGATATGTTGAGAGCTTGATCTATGGATTTCAAAGGTGGTTGGTATCAACACCTACCTTTGGTGGAATTTTCTTATAATAATATCTTTCACTCCAGTATTCAGATGGCTCCTTATGAAGCTCTCTATGGAATGAAATGCAGGACTCCAACTTGTTGGGATGAAGTTGGGGAAAGAAAGCTAGTAGGACCTGATATTGTTAACGAGATGGTATAAAAGGTCCGATCTATTCAACAACACATAAGTGCAGCTCAGAGTCGACAGAAAAGATATGCCGACAACGGATGAAAAGACCTAGAGTTTGAAGTGGGTGATAAAGTTTTCTTACGAATATCTCCCTGGAAAAGGGTCATGAGATTTTGAAAGAAGGGGAATTTGAGCCCTAGATATATTGGTCCTTTCGAAATACTGGTTCATGTTGGGAAGGTAGCTTACCGATTGGAGCTTCCACCGAATCTCTCTCAAGTTCACAATGTGTTCCATGTATCTCTCCTAAGAAAGTACATACCTGATCCTTCACATGTACTCAGCTCAGAAGTTGTACCGATGGAGCAAGATCATTCTTATGAAGAACAGCTGATAGATATTCTGGATCGTAGCGAAAAAGTCCTACGAAACAAGACCACTCTATTGGTGAATGTTTTATGGAGGAACCACCAATTAGAATAAGCTAAATGGGAGCTTGAGGATATGACCAGGGAGAGGTATCCTCGTCTTTTTGTTACAAAGTGATGAATTTCGAGGGCGAAATTCATTTTAAGGTGGGTAGAATGTAACGCCCGAGACTTTTATAAGAAATATTTTGTTTTTATCAAAGGAATCTTTCACTACACTCAACACTAGCTTGGCTTGCTTTACACGCAACCGCGAACTTCCTCAATAGCTTGCGTCGTACGCAATACCTAGTTTCACTAAACAACGATATGCTATTGAAATATTATTAAAACTAGCCATTATGAATAGTAATAACCACTTTTTGAAATTTTATAAATTTTACTTTTCAAAATGGACTTCATTTTTGGATTTGGAATATCGAAATTATCCTAGGGTGAAATTTTGGTATTTTTCTGAAAACATTCAATTTTTGATGAATAGTGAAACCACTAAGTGGTAGTTAAAAAACTGAATTTTTCATAAAACCTAATTTTACCACTTTTGTGAGTCTAAATTCTAAAATCCGAGAGACACGGTTAATATCAAGGACTAAAATGTGGTTCAATGAGATGAAAATAATTTTTGGTGAATAGTAACTTTTTACTTTTTTTACCACGGTTAAAAGTAAATAGGGTAATTAAGGGTAAAAGGGTTATTATTATTACCCTAACACATGTCCTAATTCTATTGGATAAGTGTAATTCGACCAAAAACAACCTTAGGAATAAAATATGACCATTTAGGACCAGTTGGATTAGATTAGGACATTTATTATTAATTTATTTAAAGAAGGGTTAAAATAGTTAAAATCAAAGTTTAATAAGTAAATATTTTTTAATATACGGTTATACATAAAATAAATTCGATTGTAAATATTAATTAGAAATCTAATAATATTTCATACATAATGACATTTTATTTATAATTTTTAGACATTAAATAATATAATTTATTTATGACACAATGATGATGCTATAATTACTATAATGTAGAAAAATTAGAATTATTGATATTATAAATACCCAAATAAATATACTTTGAGACTTCTTATGAATTCAACTAATTTTCTAGGTTAATATGACATGTTGGTATTGATTTAATTAGCTTATCTCGAACTAATCATTCTATTATGATTTTCACAAAAATCAATTACTAAATAGTGTCAAAATTGACATAAAATACTTTTTAAAAAAATATTATATTATTAATTGTTATTTTATTCCTAAAAATCTGAGGTTCGGCCAAATGACTTTTATAAGGTTATATAAATTAATAATAAACAACATGGGGTTCTGTTGGCTTGATATAGTATGTTTATTAACATTATAGTGTAAGAAAACAAGAAGACACGGTAAAAGTTAAATTATCTAACTTAAAGTTAAATTTAAATGATAAGGTTACAATTGATACCTAAACTTGTCTAAATTCTATTGGATGAGAGTATTTCGACCTATACCCACCTTATCTTAGAAATATATCAATTTTGAGCTATTAAAAACTGAATTGGACTCTATAATAAAATAATATTTTTAGTTATTTCAAAGGTGCCCCTCTCCTCCCTTATAAAAGGGCACATACTCCCCCTCTTCCTCACACCACATTGAGCCTTCATTCTCGGCCAAACCATGCGAATTTCTTCTCTCCACTTCCCTAGAGACATCCTAGAGGTCCTGGAATTCTTCAATGACCAATTTTAGTGCCCTAAAAGGAGGCCTCAAAGAAGCGCTTCAAAGAAAAGGTAATGTCCATTACTGATTATTTCATCTTTATTTCTTCTTCCAATTATTCTTATTTAGTTGTTTTATTATGAAGTAATAAAATAAGTATCACTCATATACTGATATGTTATTATAAGTATGAAACAGCCCTATTTCTCTATCTATCCATCCTACGAAAAACGAAATCACCGTGCGTGCGCACGTACGGAATACCGTCTCCACGCCGTGGTGTAATCTATTTTCCACCACCTTAATTTGATGGGTATAATGGTGTAAATAATTACTATATAAGACTATTATAAATTGATATTGATTCTGAAATAGTATACATTCACTCCAATACAATTCCACGATCATGGGAATGATATCATCGCTCGTGCATACGTACGGAATACCGTCTCCACGATGTGATGTTATTCGTTCTACATGATCTTCATTGCATAATGATTTTATAAATGAATTTAATGAATAAATATGATATATAGTATATTAATACCATTATGGAAATGATGTATCTATAACATAAATAGAAGAATTAGAATTTATTTGACAAAACACGCATAAGAACAAAAAGTTATAAACACCCGAATAACAAGTGGAAATGAAATATTACTACTAAGAAGCTAAGAATATAACCATATATGATATCATAACAACAATTATGATTCTGGAATAAGTCAATAACATTATTTAAATCATTATACAGGTGTTTCAGACACTTTCGAAGCAAATCATACCTAAGGTAAGGGAAATATCACAATCTAATTTTTATCCGAGATAGTTTATACTTTGGTATTTACTGGGGTGTATTTTATCATCCACATCCATGTTTCCTCAATATGTAAAATTATTTCCATCCACCTAAAATTTTTTAAATCCATTTTTACCCTTTGGTGAGTTTATAGTAAAAGATATGAAAGGAATCTTTTGTCGTTTTTCATACGAGGTACTTTTTGACTTTTCCGACAAAAGTACGAGAAGAATGTCTTTTTAACTTATACGGCATGAATGGATTTTTAAAACATTATTCCCAAGAAGCTTCATTTAAATGTTTTCAAGTTTATTTTTAATCAAATTCTTTTAGTTTATAATTTTATGATATGTTAAGAAAGGAAATGTGTTTTTGAAGTAGAAAGGATATTTTCCTAAAGAATGGAGTTCAAGTGTTTTATCAAAATTATTTTCCATCTAAGATAATAAAGGGTTCTGTTTCTATACCTATTATTACATTTATTTGATTATGTTGTGATGGAATTTTATTTTTATGAATTCCTTTATCTTATATGAATTGTTTTATGATGTCATGTTGTTTAAAAATCCCATTTTTATTACATGGGTTATACTAGGATGTATGGTTTATGATTTTGTGGCACACATAAGAATGGTATCGTAATGAGATGGGTGGGACCTATATCTCAGTCCAATTCATTGGGTAAAGATTTTATATCTCATGATATAGACATGGCTGGAACTGCAGGTTAAACCTTTTCAGTGAAACAGGACTGAAACGGGGAGTGAACTCAGTTTAGAAATGGACTTTTTCCACTAAGATAGTCTTGGCCATGAGTCTTGACTAATAAGAAATGATTCTCTATGATTATGTGTGTATGCCACAAAGCTTCATGTTTTATGTTTTTATTATTGTGATTACATTTCACTACTATGATTTATCCCATGAAATTATGATCTCTTTTGTAGGTTAAGATTTCCAAAAGTTATGTTCTTATGAATATGATGTGATTGATATATCTTTTGTTTACCCTTACTGAGAATTTGAGCTCACCCTTTTGTATGTTTTCTTTCCCTAGGTCAGGAAGAATGTTATTAAGTATGATATGCCAAAAGGGACAATAGATATGATGAAATAAATGGGAGATAGTGTAGATGCTTTATGAACCCGTTGTTTATGTTTCCCAGTTTCTAAATACACTATACCTATACGGTACTTTCCATGGTTTTGTTATATGTTGTAATAAGTATGCATCAATTTTTATGTATTAACAATGTATGTAAAGTATGGGTCGTTATAGTCTAAATAAAACGGTATGGATAATGATGTATATATATATTTTCATACTCGTAAGAAACAAAAAATGAGGGAGAAAGGGGATTTCCACCTAATGGCTCATCCTTGGAAGAAGATTCTCCAATACTTCCAAATTTCATTCAATGATTCCCAGCATCTCATGCGCTTGTCCAGAAGTAACAATCCAAATGAAGACATCCTACATCACCCTACCTCTTAGTCATGGTATAAAAATATATAAGTAAATAACCCATTACCTCGTACGATAGTACAGTTCTACTCTGATAGTTGATGTAGAACTAATTCCACACCATGTAGGAGCGTTTCACAACTGTTATTGATGTCCCATGCCTAGCCCAGCTAGATGGTTCCTCTCAGATGTCTATTAAGGACCAATTCTATATGTCATTAAGATAGTTCTACTCTAAATGTTATCAAGGACCCATTCCAAGCCCATATAGAGGGATTAAATTGGAATTGTGTAGATGAAACATTTCACGAGAGGACAATAGTGTTTCACTGTAGAGTTGTATGACCCATGACCATATGAGATGGTGGGTACCACTCTATGAGTTGATGGAGGTATTGTTCAATTCTCTATAAGAGGATTCCACTATGGTTGTAGAGGACACATTCCCAACCTTAGTGTAAGATTCCACTCTAGGAGTCAATGCAGGACCCATGCCCTTCCTAATAAGAGGGTTCCAAACTTGTGGTAGAGGACCAGTTAAAATCCCATCTGGATAGTTCAACTCTAGGAGTAGGTAGAAGATATGTGTCTAGAATTTTCTAGAGGGTTACACTCTATAATTCATCATTAACCCATGCCCCGTCCATCTAAAGGGTTCCATTCAGGATGTCTCTAGTGATCCTGTAGGGTCACATCGGCTATCAAACATCTCTTAAAAAATCCACATGCTCGTAACATTTCCTATCATTTCCCAAAAATCCAAAACCAGGGGAAACATAAATTTCTATGCAGAACCTAAATTATGGTAGAATTCTCCCAGTCCAAAATTAGAGTACAAATGAAATAGATATGGAAGAATGAAGTTTCATAAAATGGAACCAAGGGGTACATGGTAAGTAGAAGACCCCAATGGGATATGGTCCCATGATTTATCATGGACTTATACTTGGAGGTTTATTTCTCACTAAGCGGTTAGGAGTACATAGAATCTGATGGAAATACATAATGTTCCTATGCCACTCTGGGTCTGACCAATGTGCTTGGTCATTTCCGTGTAACCACCCTATGCCTATATACTTTACTCCATGACTGTGTACATTAGTACACAACTTTGTTCCTTGCCCTGTAATCTCAATTAGGGTCTCTCATGTGTGCCGAACCACATAGCTTATCCACGTAGGGATGATCTACAGAATGTGTAAGAGATCTACTGGTTGTGGAATCCTTATAAAATCTAAAAAATCTAGCCACCATAGCTATTAGGATACATATAGTGGGTTCACAATTTTATATGACATATAGTCAAGATTTTCCTAGATTCTCATATCCATGATCTGTTCCCCAAATCTAGCCATTTATCTTCAATTATGGACTCGATTCCACCCAAAAATAATGGATAAGGTCATGGGTCATCATTTACAGCCATCCGGCTTCTAGAAATCTAATTCAGCCGATTCATAGAGATTTGTCGCATGCTTCATGTTCCCCCAAAACCTTCCTTCATAAAAACATTTATTTCTCATCATAAAAATAATTATACACATCCTATATACATGCCAAATATTTCTTTATATCACTGATCAATCAAATTTGCATTGATCTTTCATGATTTTAGAGGACTCAGTCATGGTATCTCTTGACAATATTGAGTCGATGCCACAGGGTCATACCAGTGATGAATGCAACGCAATTGAGAAATAACAAGAATATTCATAGATTTTTAACCATATATAGTTAAGAGTTATTATAAAACAATCAATAATGGGTATATCTATGAATTAAAATAGTTGAAAAAGCAATTTATCACAACTTGTGTGAATGAAATGGCCATAATTGGAATGGATTCTAGAAAGAGATAGATCTCATCAACAAATATAATCAAAATTTGTGTAATCCACAAATTGATGAGTGATACCAAGACATTGGGTCATTCATATTTGAAGAATTAACTGACCAATGACTAAAGGATATCTTTGTGTTCGTTAGATCCCAATATTCTATGATTTTTCACTACATTGTCGTCAGATACGATTCACCAATGGATTAAGGATGGAAATCATCTCGATGATCGTAGTATTATAAGGACTTATTTTGGAAAATTTCCATGGTAGTGTACTTATAGATATTTAAATTAGGTTAAATAATTAATTAATTATATTAATAAATAAATTTATCCATTGAATGAACCACCAACTTGTGTGATATTTGAATGCCTCGTGCGGACCTATTTTAGATCTCACCAATGGTAAAAAAACATTTATTCAACAATGATCTCATATTTCTACTTTGATATTTTTTTTATGATTTATCCTATTTTTTTAACAAACCATGAATGGGTAATAGATAAAATATTTAATATTTTTGTGAATTAATATTGAGAAAATCAGGCCTCAGAACCAGGTGTTGTCTTAGTTCCCGACTATGGAAATATATATAGAAATATTTCAATGTCTTACATAGAAATAATCGATATTCTACATCATTATCTCTGTAAATTTTTTTAGTCCTGAAAAACATAACTAAATAAATAAGTAATGAAACTAAGCCTGCCTCTGGCTCTCATAGTCCTATGAACTCTCCTACACATTCTTATGTTTTCAAAACACAAAAACCAAGGAGATGGTACTACCATGCATGGTCCTCTCCTATCGATCCTTGATCACCAATGGGTGCTCTGCAAAGTTGGCTCCATCCATGTTGTCCATCTCACCCTAGTCAATGATATATTTAGGGTCATGAACATATCTCCTAAATTTCGTCATGTGTAATACTTCTTTCACACACTCCAACTATGGGGGTAGGGCGAGGCGGTACGAAACCTCACATACCCGATGCACAATCATAAAAGACCTGATAGACCTTGGATATTTCTTTCCTCCCCAGAATAAACTCCACAATACTCACCATTCGAATATTATATAGAAACTTGGTCTTCCAACATGAATTCCATGGACCTATGATGATAGTCTACATAATATTTATTCATACTCTAAGCCATCCTCATCTTCTCAAATATGTCCTGGGGATTCTCCATCACCACCTACACCATCTATAGGTCCACATGAAATGTCTCGCTGATCTCGATCTAGCATAAGGGTTCCGTAATGGTTCCCTCGTATAGGGCCTCAAAAGGTGACAAGATAATGTTAATGTGGTTCTTGTTGTTTTACACAGACTTTACCTGGGGCAAGTGATCCCCCCTTCTTTAGATGAAGTCTAAAATGAAATCCCTCGTCATATCCTCCATCACCGGGATAATGTGATTAGTAATCCTATCTATATGTGTTTAAAAGATATAATCATACATATTTGGGTACCAGATTCCTCCTATATGTTTCTAGAAAATCATAAAGTAAAAAATGCATCATGATTGGTGACAATGGTCAGGGGAACCCCATGAAGGGGATTGATCATCTGTATGTAAAACAGTCACAAAATATCCACCGAAATATACTCTCGAATAAAAATATAGTGTCCTAAAATCATGAGTGTATAAAATATCACCTCTATGGTTTTGTTTCTCTTTATTTTTCATGTAATTCCTGCCTTAATGTCTAAGGATATACCATCCCACATCAACTTTAGGATTTGAAGGGGCAGAAAAAAAACCTACCAGATCATGGTTCTCATTCTTCACCTACTCAAAGGTGTGTAAGTGAGATAAAAACAAGGCTATTATCCATATCATTGTGGGAAAACAAAAATTTTGTTGAAGGTATCGATACATATTCACCCCACTAGGATGTAAATCAAGAGGAAAAGTGTTGAACTACTTCTTCACCCCACCCTATAACAGTACTAGAGACATCTTTTTTCCTTAGAAAAAGAATATTTCATTCGACCCTTTAGAATATCTATACAAAAAATCACTAGTGTATGGTTTTATGATGTTTCATAGGATAATTCCAACATCCATAGTTTTCTACACCAGCCCCTTCCAGGATACCCAATGGCATATGTTGGTTTTATATTCATCCCATATAATGTTTGAAATGATACTTTAAATCCACTATTTAGTTTATTTTGGTGTTTTAATTATTGGGAGCTAGTACCCAATGTTTATCATTGAAATTATAGATGATAAATAAACGATATTGTTCAGAAATATTTTACTCTCTACAGATCCTGATAGATGTGTTTTAACCAACTCCCCCTCAATAAATTCTAGTTGTCCTTTCTTCTGTGAAATGATAAATAAAAGAAATCAGAGAAAGGTGGTTGTATCAGGAATTTTTTTAAGGATATTCCTTCACAAATGAATTTCCTATTGTGCTCGGTGAGAAAAAAGGATTTTACCACAAATGATAATGTCCAAAAAGGTTTTTTTCTAGACTCTTGTTGCGCGTTCTACACTTCTCTAATGATTTAAATCACCTGTAATATTTAAATTATATCCAACTAATAATTATATAAATGGGAGTTACTCGAACAAGGAATTGTTATTTTTTTGATAGGGTAACTCTATGATGTACTAATTTGAATCCTAGTTCATGGTAGTAGACCATAATAATGTGGAGGATAACATTTGAAGCATAGGATTCGTAGTGATATGCTCGGTGATTTGGGAAGAAAAAAATTAAATATTTGGTAATCGTTTCTCATTCCTTTTCCCATAGGTCCATGTTAAATTGGTGATGGAGGAACTTGGGGTGATCATGAAAAATGTGGATTCATAAACATCTTTGTGTCACCTCATTCCAAGATTGTTTCTTCGTGATGAAAGAATAAGAAGTAGTAACGAAGGGGAATGATCTACTGGAGGCCAACAAGAGCAGGTCTCAAACTAAATTCTGATGCATCATATTCGAATGGAATTATGAAATAGTGGGGATCCTTTTCATGATAACAGATTGTCAATGCTATTTGTTTGTAGTAATCTCTGTAGAATAGGCCAATTCATTGTTGTGGAGGTGAGGGATATGTTTTTTGGTTTCATGACGTAGAGACTCCTCAACATTAGTTTTATGAAAGTGGAATCTGACTCAATAATGTTGATGAACTATATTGTTTAGAAGTCCAATCCTCACTGTCATCTTTTTTACATTATAAGGAAGTGTATAAGGATCATTGATTAGGACATGAATAAATCACATAAATGGGGGGAATGTATCAATACTACTGACATGTTGTCTTGAAAATGGGGACTTAGTGAGGGAATTATAATTTATTCTAATGCTGGTTCTATTCTACCTAAGTGTATAATCATTGTAAGGGGTGATTCACAAGGGCTTAATCATATTTTCCCTCCTTGATTTGTGTCTCCTGACTCTTTATGTCAATAAAAAATTAATATTTTGTCAGTCATCCAGTAACGTATTGATATCCTTTCATATATGATCTCTAAGTCTATGTATCCCTTCTAGGACACCGACACACACTCGAGAGGTTTAGGATTCAAAACCATCAATTGAAGAAATGTTTTACCCTTATGCACCAACAGGGTAAGCTATAGGGATGTCAAATTCTTCAAATCCGACTACACCACGTTTGAATGGGACATCCTTCTAAGATAATATTATAATATTTTTACCTTCTATGAATTATAAAATATTTCAAAGTCATAGTCTTGTCAGGACACCAACCAACACTATTTTCTCAAGTTTAATCCTCTCTATATTAATATATATCTAAGAATAAGATGGCTTGAGTAAAACAAAAATCACTCTTCCAAAAGGTAGGGTCTCAACATCCTCAGGGTGAAGATTGTAGCTTCTAGATCTAGGTCATGAGTAATATAGTTATGCTCCGAGGGTCTCAAATGCCTCAACCCATATACGATATCATTATGTAACTTCATCAACATGTAGCAAAGCCCATCTCAGGAGGCAACACAATATATGATGTACTACATTCCCCTAGTTGGTAGTCTCAATACAATAGAACTCTTCGGCCTCAACCTCAACTCTATAAAGGACCTCTAAAACAACCTAGTCATGGTTATCAGCTTCCCTTTACGTGTAAGGGTGGTCAAAGGGACAGAAATTTGTAGAATTATTCTACAAACCTTATATAGTACCCTACCAATGCATGAAATATCTACACATGTGACACATTCACGTGTTCCTCCCAAGTAAGAACTAAATCAATCTTCACTGGTTCTATAGCTAAACCATTCTCAGAAAGGACACAACCTAAAATGTTAAACTCGTGAATTTGGAACTTGCACTTCATGTTCTTTGCATAATGACATTGTTCTAATAATAAACATTGTAACACCCAATGAATTTACAATATTAATATTTTTAAATAAATTTAATATATTCAATTGATTTTATTGCATGAAATACTATATTATTGTTTTTACATGCAAGAGATACTTTCTTCAATTTCTTGTATTATAGGCAAGACTTAGTTTTACCAAACAACAATACATTATTAAAGTTTTATTGAATGATATAACCTAGTCATTAAATTTGTAGTTATGAATATTATTAACCAAATTATGAAATTAATATATATTACATATATTTTTTACATTCATCTTATGAATTTTCTATCAATTTTCTAAGAACAAATCCATTTTTCATATAAATGTTGTATTTTTCAAAAATGTTGATTTTATTACATTTTAATGGAGAACCCATTTTTAATGTCAATTTCGGCACTTTTTTCATTTTTAAATGGAAAAATAATCTAAGTATATAAATTTTTAATGTCAAAAATATATTAGGCTGAATTTTGGTATTTTTTAAGATATTTCACCTTTTGATGAATAGTGGAAAACACTACACTGTAGTTAAAAAGTACCTTTTTATTTAAATAATTAATATATCATAAATTTATTATTAATGTCATAATTGTTCAATTATATATATTAATAATATTTACCTTAGTTAAATAATTTTTAAATCGAAATTTTATAAACAAATCTATTGATATTTTGAACAATTTATTTTACCAACTTTCTCACCACGCTTGCAAGATTAGCATTAAACTTGATTTCTCCACTTTTGCGAATTGGAGATAGAAAAAAATGACATGAATTATAGAAATAATTATTATATTTGGAGACAATTAGTTTCATCATAATTTCTAGATATTATAATTAGCAACTATATTAAATTTTGAATATCCACGTTTAAGGGTAAATCGAGTATTTAAATATAAAAATAACGTTATAAAATTAAAAAATAACTATAAAAGTTTTCCGAATTTCATTGGATAAGTGTTTTTTAACATAAAACAACTTTAAAACTAAATTATATCTATTTAATACCACTTTTTATGAATATGAAATTTATAGTATTTTATTTAGAGATATTTTGAAAATGACATACTCATGATTTAAACAAGTATTGCGTTTTTAATACATGGAAATATGGAATATATATTTGAATATAAATAGTAATTTGAAATATAATAAAATTTTCTTAATCATGATAATTTAGTTTTAATTTTTATGGAATAAATAATTTAATTAAGTGCATGCACAATAATGATGTAGTAATTGTTTAATTACTGGAAATATCAAATAAATTATATCAAAAATATTAAAACAAATATAATTAGTTTTAATTGATAACATCCAGGAATTATATAGATATTTTATACATTTTATTGATATAATTCATATTTTTTGCTGTCATCATGTTTCAATAATATTTTTAAAAAACAAAAATTGAATATTATCAAAATTTAACTAATTTATTCTTTAAAATAAATAATACTTTATTAACCGATATAATGATAATAAAAATAAAACATTAGTCGTAATTAAAAGAATAAGTTTAATTATTTTATAAATGATCCATTTTGATTTATTTGTCATTTTATAGTAACAATATTAACCCTATGGAGTAAAACATCCATGTTGTCATGGTATGAGGTAAAGAGTTTATCAAAGGCCTAAAGTCAAATGGTATGGTTAATATTTTGACCTAAACCTGAATAAAATTATTTTGTTAAGAGTATTCTAATCCATACTCATATTATCGTCAAAATAACTCACTTTTCATCTTTTTGAAATTAAAAATCAATTTAAATCAATTTAATATTTTAATAGATTCAAAGAGTGCCCCTCCCCTATTTTATAAAAATCACCTCCTACCTCAATTACTAACAACACATTTAGTCTTTTATATAGACCATAAAAATCCCATTTATCCTCCAATAATAATTATATAAGTTATCGAGGTCTTTATCTTATAAAAATTCCTACCGTAGTGTCCCTAAGAGGAGATCCAATGTAGGTTTCCTTAAGAAGAGTTAATCATCTTTATTGACCCCATGATTAATTCTTATTTTACAGCCTGTTCTTATTTTGTTTCCATTATAAAGTAATAAATCAATTATCTCAAATATTATGATATCTTATTATGTTTATATAACATCCATATTCAACCATTTATCCATCCAATGTTAATTGAAATCACCATGTGTGCGTACGTACGACCTACCGTCTCCACACTGTGGTGTAATATCTTTTTCTTCAACAGTTTATTTATATGGTTATAATGGTGGATAATATATATATATATATATGAAATTATATTTGTTATATAAAATTAAAATACATTTAACTCCTTACCCTTTTTTCATTAATGTAATGACATTGTTGCTCGTGCATACCTACGACCTACCGTATCCATGATGTGATTAGATTCATCTTCCATGATTACCATTCATGAATTATTATGAAAATTTATATAATGAATAAATATAAAATATAATATATTATAATTAAAATTTCATAACATATATATATATATATTTACATATATCCAATTTTCCTTCTTCTATTCACTACTGTATGAAAACGGAAATATCGTTCATGGATATATACAACTTATTATCTCCGTGAACAATGAATTCAATTTCACATATCAATATTATATATATATATATACTTATATACAAAATATATATAATATATAAATAGTTATTTTCATTATATAATTATGAAAATCATTATCTATGTAATAGTATCTGGAATAAAAAGTCAATACACGTATGATAAACTATGCTATTATTTCATGAAACATTTCATTAACATGGAATTGTTAATAAATGGGTAATATAACATCATAAATGAATCATATAATATATCATAAATATTATTATGATTCATTAATTTTTTAATAATATGTTTAAATCCACTATATTTGAGTTTCATACATGTACATAGGGAATCAGACCTAAGGTAAGGGTTAATATTTCAATCTCATTATTATCTAGGATTCTTTATACGCAAGAATTTTCTAGAACATATTTATCATCCATGTAAATGTTTTTTGAAAACGTATTTCAAAATATTCTTACTATTCATATATAAATTTTTTAATGTCATTTTCCTATTTTTATAATTTTAGAAAATATTTGTAAGGGTTTTTTTGTCTTCCAAACGACGTACTTTATAAACTTTTTTACAAAATATGGGATGTAATGTAATGTTTTTTAACTTATATTTTCTTGAGAGAAACAACCTTTACAATATTACAAGATTATTTTCAATGAAAATGTTTTATTTTATAAAATTTCACCCGTTTAAAATATTTTCATTATAAAAAGTGGTGTTGCATTCAAGAATATTTTAATGATTTTATTATATTATTTTCATCTATGTCGACATCAACTATAAAATATTATGCTTAATTTATATAGATTTATTATTAAATAATATAAATTTTTTTATTTAATGTTTTTTGATATGTTTTATTGTGTATGTTATATTTTAATTCCATTTATTGTTTAATGTTAATATATTTACATTTTGTATTCCAGTTTTAATATGAATGTTTATGTTGGTAATGTTTCCCAAATTTTTATATGAGGAATGAAATGGACTTAGTATATGATGGGTGTGGCCTATAATATCCTATAGATAAATATGTAGGTCTGAAAAGACAATCTTTTGGGGGTTTTACCCATTTCTGTATGGTGTCATAGCTGAATCCTTGATGTAATTTTTATAATGTTCAGTATTTTATATTCCCTCATTCTTCAAATATATGTTACTATTAACTGAGATTATTATACTAGTATAATATCCATGTTAATGATTATATGAAATTATTTGATTTATTCTTTCCATATTATTCTAAATATTATGTTTTATTGGATTATGATTCAATTATACACATTTATTTAAGGATTAATCTAATTTAATCGTAA
This sequence comes from Viscum album, assembly GCA_963277665.1. Taxonomy (NCBI): domain Eukaryota; kingdom Viridiplantae; phylum Streptophyta; class Magnoliopsida; order Santalales; family Viscaceae; genus Viscum; species Viscum album. The sequence goes on from OY728152.1 coordinate 1,431,724,179, forward strand.
TCACATCCATTGTACACTTACCCTAACTAGGAATCTACAATCACCTATTTCTTATATTATATATTCTTTGTATTCTAGGAAATGTATTATGAATGATACGAAGGTTTAATATAGGATATTAATTGAATTACCAAATTATTATCTATGTTTTATTTTATTTTTTGAATTGTAATGAATGGTTCATGTATGTAATCAATTTTCCCAGACTACTAAACTGATCAGTGCTTTGGGATTCAACACATTTTTTAATTCTGATGTAATATAGTAAGGCACTAGAATTAGATAATGGGGTTTGAGTGTTATAGTTGGTATTAGAAAACTTTTAAAATAAACCATTGAAACAATTTATTAGAAAAAATATATTATAGAACATTAACCTAAGATAGAATCATGGATAAGTATTAAAAAACTCCCTAAAATTTTTCTAAGGTAGATATTGTGTGAGAAATCCTATAAATACATCCATTTTTTGGATACAATATGTGGACATGGTTCTGGTATTGATTTACCTTGGTGTAATAAAACTAACAAGGTGCACTGGACCTAACTCATCGCACCCTAGAACATGAAAAAGGGTATTACGACACTCTTGGTTTAACACTCCTAATAGATATTGTTAGAATAATCCATATTTTCATTAAAAATATTTATGATAGATTTTAATGTAAATGTATACCTAAGGAAAGGATTTTTATGATTATGAGATTATATGTGCTTAAATTCTTAAATTTATGTTATGTATTTTCCTAATTATTGGATTATGCCTAGTGATATGATCGAAACTTGTGTATGTCGTCATTTAGAAAGGGCACCAAGTCGATGAAATCTGAACCTCATCGATTCACATGATCCAATGTGTAAGAAGAATCATATATTTCAGGGTATTAATTCAATATTTCAAAGGTACATAGTCTCTTAATAATTCTCACCATTTGAGTACATAGAATCATGAGATAATGGGATGGGTAAATAATTCTCCATGTCATATGTCCTTGAAGGAAATCGTGAAAATAGGAGGATGGTAGCTAAAAATCTTTATTAAGGTATAGTTGAATATTAATCTCTATATTGTATATTCGAATGGTATCAGGATAATAAAAATAAATCTTGGAAAATATGAATAATGGTATGAAGGGAATGAATTATTTTCCCACAGGTAATAATTGTGTAATGATACACCCTTGGTACTTTCTTAAAAGAAGTGGGAGTTTTTTAAAATGTGGATAAAAATGACACCATTATTATGATTTTAAGGATAAAAAAATGTATTCTAATGTACAATACTTTAACTGAAATGATATGAGACGCTATGAAAATTAATATCCAAATAATCAAGGGAATATAACTCAAAAGTGATCAAGGTATCAAATCCATGAATATATTATTGATAATGATGAAGAGGAATGATTAATTTGATTATATTTTGCATCCAAAATTATGTTATTTTTGTATTTATCAATAATTTTTTTGTTAAAAGAATTATGTGATATATATGGATTATATTGTACTAGTTTTTCTTTAAGTATATTATATGGTGTTGTACTAAGAACATTGACACACTAATAAGTCAAACTTATTGGAAAACATATGGTCGATGGATTGATAACCCTTAATATGTTTCTAATACTGAGATAAGGATTTTATAATAAAGAGATAATTGGTTTGGATAAATTAATTTGGATAGAACTGACAACATAGGAACTTATTAATTGTTCTTTGAAAAAGTGGTTTATTCCATCATTGATGGAGTTTAAAACAATATTTTATTTAAGAAGTATATCCAATAACCTATTTTCTATTTAAATAATAAGGAACCGTGCATGTTTTCTATTATGTTTTCTTGTAATTAAGATTAATACCATGCTGCAAGGGAATACATTATGAAGTTATTCACATGTTTGTAATGTGACAAATAAGAGTTGATTCATGTTGTGAAAAGGTTCATGATAAGTTCATTTTGGAAAAGTCAACCATTTATGATATAGTTTATTTTTATCTTTGGATACATTTGTATAGGTTAACATATTACTTCACCCTATGGTGAAACTTGTTCTGTGAAATAAATTATACATATATAAAGATAAAACCAAAGGATGATATTTTCTATAGAAATGCATCACTTTGTCATATTTCCATAAATTCTAATAGATTTAAATAATTCCTCAACATTAGAAAAATAATATAATGAAAAAAATTTAATTTTTGATGAACTACTAGTATTTAAAATCGTCATAAATTTTTGGTATTGATTCCCATAATTTTACATTGACCATTTGCTTATTTTTTATTTAGTACCATATTCACTCTATACATATATTTATATTTTTCCTCGGTGAAAAAATAACTACTTTCCACAAAATTTTTTCATACTAGAAAGACTATTTTTGTGTTGAAATTCCCATTTCCATTTCCTTATTATAAATAATAAGTGTTATTAAACCTATTTATGTTAGGGGTTCTTCAATAATAGTATAATCAAATATGAAACTCTTGATTACTGAAATCAATTTACATTGTGAGGATGAAATTTAATTAAGGTGTGAGAAATGTAACACCCAAATAATTTAATAATATTGCTCATTTCAAATAGCTTTAATATATTTTATATCCAGTATAGATTGAAACATTGATTTATCTGATTTATCTTGTGTTACACGCAAGAGTTACTTTCTTCGATATCTTAGGTTATACAAAAGACACCATTTTACCAAACAATTGTATATTTTTAAATTATTATTATAAGATATAACCTAGAAATTAAAATTTGAGGTTATGAATAGTATTAACCACAATATTGAATATATATATTTTATATAATTTTAATATTTATCTTTTAGTCTATAAATACATGATATAAGAGAAAATCCAATTTTTTCATGTAACAGATGTATTTTTCAAAAATGGTAATTTAACCACCATTTAATGGAAGACCAATTTATATAATTAATTATACACATTATTTATATTTATATTATAAAATAATATTCTTCTATGCATTTTAAATTGTGAAGTTAGATTTGGGTAATTTGTTTTATTTTTCTAAGAAGATTAATTTCTTGACGAATGGAGAAAAATACTGCATTATAGATAAAAACTGCCTTTTCATTTTAATAATTATTATATTTTTATATTATTTTTAATGATACACTAGATCAATTATATAAATATATATATTAAACCAATGGGGGAACATGATATTATTTTTATATTGAGATTGGATCAGAAACCTATTGACCTTTTGAATGTTTTCTTTTACATGCTTTCTCACCACACTTGCATGATTAACGTGAAAATTAATTAAAAATTATCTTTGAATTGAATTCAGAAAAATATAAACACAAAATTTTTATTGGTATGATTTTTATAGTTTGGTTGGGTAAACATAAATTTTGTATATAAATAATTGTAACTTTATTAAAATTTTATTTTCCACAACTAAGGGGGAATCAAATTATTAATGGTATATATAATATTGTAATGCTATAAAATTACCCTAATAGTTTTCCTAATTTCATTGGATAAGTGTATTTTTAACAAAATCAACCTTATTCTGAAATTATATTCTTTTAGGCCACATGAGTAAGAATATGAAATTTATAATATTTTATTTAATGATAAGTTAAAAATGGAATAGTAATGTTTTTAATAATAACTAAATTTAAAATACATGGTCATATTGAAGATAAATTAGACTATAAAAATTTATTTTAAATACAATAAATATAACTTTAATATGATAATTTTTTTCAAAATTTTAGAGATGAAATAATTTAATTAAATTCTTTTATAATAATGGTGAAATAATAGATTATATAATGGAAATATCAAATAAATTATATTAAAAAGAAAAAAATATTTTAATTTGAGATAAATAATGAAATCCCTTTATTTCATAGATAAAATAGATATTTTAGTGATATATTTGAAGTTTTTTCTTTATAAATGATAATTTAATAAATAAATAATTAATAATATCAAAATTGTCCTAAATGATACATTAAAATAAATAATATTTTATTAAATGATAAAAAATTCATAAAGATATAAAACACTATAAAATTACTATAATGATGTTCATGATTTAATTAATTATCCATTTTTTGGTTCATTTAAAATTTTATAATAACTATATAAACCATAAATTATAAAAAATAAATTTTGTGGCAGTAAGAGCTAAAGGGATTAACTAAGGGTTAAAGCCGAAATATATGTTTAATATTCTAACATAATCATGTATAAAATAATTGGTTGAGATGATCTATAACAATCCTCATATTATATTATAAATATATTACATTGGTGGTATTTAAAATTTGAAAAGAATTTATATTAATTTTTTATTTTAAAACATTACAGGAGTTCCACTCCCCTCTCTTATTAAAAGGCACCTCCTCCCCCACTTCATCACACCACATTGAGACATCTAGTTCCAACCAAACCCTCCCATTTATCCTTGTAATATTCTTAGTTATTTTATGGAGGTAACGAGATTCCCAAAATACAAAACCTAATGTCCCCAATAGTGGATCGAAAGGATGTCTACTAAGAGGTAATTATCTTCACTAACTCCTTCATGATTATTTATTCTTCAACTTCCACTTATAATGTTTTTACATTAAAAAGTGAAAAATATAGTATTTACTATATTATAAGATGTTATTTGGATTATGAAACAACCATATTTCTCCCTTTATCCATTCAATGATAAATGGAATCAGCTTGTGTACGTACATAAGGTCCACCGTCTCCACACCATGGTGTAATATATTTTTTTCTTCAACACATTATTTGGATGTGTATAATGAAAAAATAATAGATATAAATAATATATATTACATGATATTTATTCTTTAAAATTTACATACCATTTAATTCGTTACTATTTTGTTTATTAAGGGAATGATCTCATCACTCTTGTGTATGTGCGTCCTACCATCTCTACGACGTGATGAGATTCATCTTCCACAGTTTCCATTAAAGAATGATTATTAATATATATATATATATATATATAATGAATAAATTTTAGTTATAAGATGTAATATTCTAATTAAAGAGTATATAAATACATATATTTCATTTACCTTCATCTATTTAGTTTGGAAAGAAAACAAAAACATTGTTCATGCGTATGTATAACATACTGTCTCCATGAATAGTATATTCAATGTCATTTATCTATATTTTATATATATTAATATTATAAATATATATGATATATAAATCATCTATTAAAAAATTAAAGTATGTAAAACATGATCTATGTAATATGATCAATAATAACAAGTCAACAAATTTACATCACACAAGACGTTTATTAGTTGAACTGTTGACTTAACATGGAATTATTAATAATAAGGTAATATAAATTCACCAATGAATCATATATGATATCATAAATATTACAATGATTCCATTTAAATTTAGTAATATTTTTAAAAACACTATACATTAAATTAAAAAATGTATGGAGGGAGTCATACCTAATGTAAGGGTTAATTTTTCTATCTAACTATTATATGTGATTATTTATAGGCAAGTATTTATTTCAACATATTTATCATTCATGTCCATGTTTCATAAAATTCATTTTAAAATATTATTTTTATTATTCTATAATTTTTTAATTTCATTTTTATCCATATTTTATTTTTTTTATAATTTTTTTTGAAATCAATCATATTGTCGTTTTCTAAATGGGGTAATTTATGAACATTCTGAAAAAATAAGGAAGAAATGTTATTTTTTCAACTTATATGGCATGAAAAAAATATAAATTGCAATATTAGAATATTGTTTCCTTTTAAAATTATTCCTTTTAAAATTTTACACCCCTTTTAAAATAATTTCAATATAAAAGGTTTATTTATCTCAAGAATTTTCTAATGATTTTATTGGATTAATTTCATCTTTGTCAACATCTATTTTAAATTTTTATGACTAATTTAGGGTGATTTAATATGATAAAATCTACAATATTCATTAAAAATGATGTGATATATTTTTCTATGGATGTTCTATTTTTATACCATTAATAGTCTATGGATAATTTATTTACATTTCATATGTAATTTTTAATATGAATGTTTATACTGGTTATGTTTCACCATTTTCATATTAAAATGCATTGGACTTATTATGTGATTTTTGGGGCCTGCTATTTCACCTTGGTGCATTAGTAGTTCTCCTAAGACAATCTAGATTTATTCTATACCCATTTATGTATGATGTCCTGGTAGAAGATTGAGTTATGTTTATGATGTCTGACATTATGAATTCCATCATTATGAAATTACATAGTGATATTACATGTGATTATTTGAAAAGTATAATATCCATGTCAATCATTATATTGATTTATTTTATTAATTATTTCCATATTATGATCCATATTATGATCCATATTAATTTTAAGAAAATTATATTTTTGTTATATACTTTCACTTATGGATCTGGAAAATTTACTCACAATAGACACCACTATATGCTTACCCTTACTAAGAAACTGAGAACAACCATTTCATAGGTTTTATTTTCCAAGGATACCAATATTTGAATTATAGATGATATTTATATTTATTCTAGGAGATTAATTGTAATCTAAAAATTATCCATGTTGTATGTTAAGTTTTAATTGTAATGCAAGGTTTATGTATGAAATATATTTTTCAAGATTGCTAAAATAATTTCTCCTTTTTTATTAGACACATGTATCTTTGTCAATGTATCTATGTAAGGAACTATCATTAGGATAATAGGGATAGGGTGTTACAAATCTTGAACCAACATCAAGTGCTCCAAATTTTCTTACACTAATATAGAGTAGATCAGTATGTCGTCAATAAAGACTTCCATGAACTAGTCCAAGTATGTCTATAAAACCATGTTCATCTATTTCATAAACATGGCAGGAGAAATATCTCATGGTAAAGGTCATCACTAGGAACTCATAGTGTTCATAGAAACATCTAATTTCCATCATTCAAATATAATCATCAGAAACCCTCAACTAGTTGTAGTAGGGCATTGGATCAATCTTTGAGAACCAGTTCACACCACAATACTTTTCATAGACATATTAAATCCTTTATAAGGGGTATATTTTCATTATTTTTTCTAGTTTAGGTATCGATAACACAGAAATATCTATAATGAAATGTCTTCCTTTTTAATTAACCGCACAAGAGTTGCCTAAGAGGACACACTGGGCCTAATGAAACCCTTCTATTGAAGGTCCTCCAACTACAACCACAAATCCAAGAGTATAGTAGGGGACATATGATATGTTATATAAGATATAAGATCGTTCCAATGATGTAATTCAATTCAATACTCCTCCTCCCTCTATTGAGGTTGTATTGGAACATCCTCGGGAAATAAATCCATATAATTCTCTATAACTAATGAAATCCATATTCTTGAATAGCATGTTGCACCAAGAAATGTTACTCAAAAATTGATGTTGGATTGGATGTATCCTCATAATTTTAGAACCCACTTATCCCACAATGAGATATCTCTCACCCAAAATGGTGAATATCTTTCGATCAGTGTGTATGCATCTGACCGGTCTGTGGTGACTGTTAATCTGGACATGGACTATTATCAACCAATCCATTCCAAATATGGTTTCATAGGGTTCCCTCATGATGAAAAAAAGGTCCCACATGAACCTATCTCCACCAATCTATAGTTCTCACTTACAGTTTATAAAAGATACCAAAGAAGTGTTCCATGTATGAATCTCAAGACAAACTTGTTGGGCTAACACCTCAACTGGGAGCTCCAGATCATTTAATAGTAGTATAGAGATTAATAATGTTCTTAAAGACATGTCTAGTTATAATAAATAATGAATATAAAAACACATATCATTCCCCTAATAATCTCATGTACTTCAGGGTCATAAGTCTTCAAATCCCAGAACATTCAGCGGCATTTACCACCAACTCCCTGAGCCTGATGTGGGATACCTGGTTGAGGTGGGGAATGGATTTTGTAGTATTTTATACAAACCATTTCTCATCATACTGCATTTTCATTTCATCCTCCCTATGGACTACCATTCCCTTACCTGGGAGATCAGTATTCATTATGTTTCCTCTACTGTGGTGGGTCTTCAGCTACCTTCATGAGCTCCTCGGCATGTTTTTTCACGTAGTCACTCGCACTATGATATCTCTTGTCATATGTGTTGCATCGGCCCTTTTTAGGCTACCTTGGTTCACTCCTTTATCCCTTTACTACACAATCTGACACATGATTCTGATTTGAAAGGATCACTTACATCAGGATACCATTGATTGAAACCTTCAAGATACTGTAGAAAACTATCAACCATGACACCCACTGTGTGCTACAACTTTCTAGAGACCCTCTGAAAAAAAAACTATATTTCACTAGTTTCCTCTTTATAACCCCATAATATATAGGGGTTGTAGAAGAGAAAAATAATGCAATAGATCTCTCTATGGAATCAATGTTAAAACTCATATACTCGAGAGTAGCCATCACATATCACATAAATGGTTTATTTGGTAAGGTATTTGAATGTTGTTGCATACTCATCCACCATCATCCCTCCCTTTTATATATCCATAAGAACTAAATATGAAATAATAAAAAATAGGAGTTATAGTAATCCTAATGAAATAGCTACTGGATGTTTTCCCATGAGAGTGTTGACTGATCATACATCTGGGTAAGCAGACTAGATGAGTATGAAGATATGGACCACCAACTCGAGGCAATCTTCTGCTACCAGATGAACTCTGTCATCACGAAACATCAGTGGCATATGGAACTAGAAATCACAAAGTATGGGAAGCCTATAAAAATAATCATCCATTTTAGTGGGGAATCTCTACTACTCGATAGGTGGAGGGGCTGCTAAAAGCCAACTTGGAGGAATAATCTCATATGTTGGACAATAAATAGTGGCTACATTAGTCATCATATCTTCTTCACAATCTGTAACTCGTATCCTTGTAGGCTAGCATCACAGAGGCGCCTCAAAAATTTAATTAAGTAATAACCTGGTAAGATGATCATATATATATATATAATAATTGGGATCCAACTGGAGAAGGGAATTCAAAGGACCAATATTATATGATTCATGTACCATTGATCCGTATAACTAATTTCTCAAAATTCATAGTTGACAAAATGGTAGTCAAGGTCTTGTTAAATGGATACATCCTTCACCCACACTATAACTAGATTTGTTATACTATTATTCACACATGAGACACTCTATCACTATTTATCGGATCCCATACAAATCTTTATAAAGAAAATACTCTAAAAACCATACAATATATCGAAGAGGCCTATGATACCAATCTGTCTTGACCTGACCCATGTTAGGGCTCAAGATGAAACTACCTAAGCCATCCTCCATAGGCCAGTTACTGGAGACCATCTCTAAAGAAATAAATAACATGAGGATTACATATCTAAATGAAATATACAAAAACACAATATAATAATCCTGATCTTCTTTTCATGTGTGGATCATTATTTTGGGATGTTTTTAGGAAAAAATAATATTTTTGAAATTTTCTAAGTACACGTCTTCTACTCTTGAGTACATTTCATGTATCTGGTAGTCGTGGGTAGCCATGTACTGGTCATTACATGTCTAGTACATGGACATGTAGGTGACCTGGAATACCACCTAAAGTGGGGGTCAGTTGAGGTAAATACACGGCGTGTACATTAAATGAATACGATGTGTACTTTTCTTTTTATTTGATTAGTCGGATTGGGCTCTTGTATCATATCTAGAACCACTTTATTCTACACTCATCTCAAATAGGAGAGTTACAAATGGATAAAGATCTTCTATATATACTTGTTCATCTATACAAACACCTATTAAGACGTCATTGGATGCATTGTATTCCCACCAGTGAGTTCCCTCTTTCCCTAGAGCCTATCATACTTATTTCTCTACTATATTGAGTTATCATTTGATGGTCATATTACTATTTTCATAGAACTGTGTCATTCTAGTCCGATTAATGGACCGATGTTCAAGAGTGTTCATATGAAGACATCGAGGTAGGTGGTTTGGTTATTTATTTGGTTGCCTTTGAATTATATATTCTAAAAGAGATGAATACCCTTTTTAGGGTACTTCATGTTTTTGAATTGAACCTTGATTAATTCCTGATATGTATGTTTCATTGAGAATGGGTTATTTATTGTGCATAAGGTTTAATACCATTTTATAGTGGTGTTTCCCATGTTTTTTTGTTATAGACGTTGGGTCTAGAAAGCATGTTATGATGCATTGTTTTCCATGCTTAGTGTTGTTAGGATGGAGTTGTTGTTTATATTAAATGCATGTGTTTTGAATTATGAATGTATGACCAAGGGGAATTGACTATGAGAGATTCCAAAAGTAGGATCTTTATATTATAAATTATTGTTATGATTGACCAGAGTTTTTAACTGTGAGAGAATATATGGTAATAGACCTGAGGGGTAAGATTGTGAGAGCTACCCTGAGGTTCGTTATTAAATAAATGTTGGACGATAGGGCATGGAGTGTGGCAACTGTGAGGTGGTCATTATAATGAAGACCAATGGGGTATTGATTGTTAGAGCTACCCTGGTTGTTGTTTGTGAATGATTATTTAATGTGAGACCAAAAGGGTTAGACTTGGTGATCTTTCCTATAAGACTTTATTTCTATTTATTGATTTGATGACATGTGAATCCATAGGGGTTCAGAATGTGATAACATTCCCAGAGCGTTGCTTGTGAATGATTGTATGATTATGATGAGTCTACCAAGCCCAATCACATATATGGACTTGGTCTCTATTGATTATTTTGAATGTCTTTGGAGACATCAATTTTTATTTTTGTACTAGGGGATATAATGATTAGTCTAGTTCCCAAGGTTACTTTATTCAATTGATTGAATAATTATTTAAGGTTAATGAATGTAATTTAAAACTATAGGATTACTTACTTTTGAGTACTTCTTAGTTTATTGCATCATTTCTTCATATTATCTTGTATATATATATTCACTGATAGGTATTCACAAATCATGTGGTGGGTTCCTACTAGGATTTGTCTCAAATCTAGTTTGGGTCATTATTTTCAACCCAATCAGATTATATATTTGTAGGTATAGATAAGGTAAAGCACCCTTCTTCATCAGGTACTCTATTATTGTTGGAGCTGGAGAGCATGGGATGAAGATGAGTCTTGCGATGCTTCTAGAGTTTCATTTTTTATTTTTTTAATTTGGTTTAGTATTGTATTAAGAGCATTGTGAGTTTTTTTGATGCTTTCCTAGTCATATGTGATGAAAATATTTTCTATATGTTCTCCAGTTGTTTATTTTCTAATAGTCTTCCACCATTTACTTGTTGTATCGTATTACTTATTCCAATTTTGTAATTATTTTTATTCTAATGTGTATACTCTACCAATGAGAGAATTTTTTCCCAACTATTAGTCATTGTACCTCTCTACTAGTCGGCAGCCTCTGGCGTTTATGGAAATGCGCTTTAGGTTATACGACCAACCGGGTCCAGGGGAATTCAGGATGACACACAGAACTAGGACGTTACAAAGTGGTACCAGATAAGGTTTTCTTATCTTTATTGTCATAATATTTAGAGCCTAAGTACATGGATATAACTTATTGGTTAGTTGGTAACAAGATGTTCCTAGGATTAGATATCCAATTTATAAGGGAAAGTCATGTTACCTCGAATATTGAAATTTTTCAGATTTTTCAATTATTAAAGTTTATTTAATTTCACTATTCAGTGATTCCCTTGTTTTGTGTTACTATCATTGTTATTATTGAGGTTTTATTTTTGATTCAACCCAATGAGATGAGGGTATTCCACCTCATGCGTTATATAAGAACTTGATAGATGTCACATGTCATGCATTATTTCAATGCCATTTAGGGTGTATTAATGATTTCTTGTTTTTGTGATAGATGTTGTTCTATATATTCATGATGTTGTGATAGAATAATTGTTATTTCTATAGGGTATTGGAATATGAAAATTATCATTAGGATGGATGCCAATCATTATACCCTGAGGTGTTGTGGGCCCTCTTGGATAGGAATTTGGTGGATGATGATTGAACATTTATATAATCTTTCTATTTTTTGAGATGAATAAGGAGGAAAAAATTTGATTTGGTGGTTTATGGGATATCACATGTCGGAATATTCTAGTCCATTGACAATATTTTATGTTTTTATGGGTTTCAGAGAAGTTTCAGATGCTTACTATCCAAACACCCAAACAATATGGTGTGTCGTGTCATGAAAACATGCTATGTGTACTTCTATTCAGGAAGAAAAACTTTTCTTATGTACTAGTCATGTTCGAGGAGCACACACATTGTAGTAATTGACCATGTGGCTGACTATGTGTGAAGAGACACAGGGTTGGGATACTTTTGGAAGAACACGTCCTGTTTATATTGTACACACCATGTGTAGAAAACCATGTATCCGGCCGTGTGGCCAACAACACTAGTGGATGAATCCTATGTCGTACATGTTGTGTCCAGCTAGTACACATCGTGTAGAGTTGGCAGTGTATCATATCTAGTGACTAATGACACAGGTAGAAGGAATTGAACTAGTATACATTGTGCCTATGGTGAACAGGCCATGTAGTGTCACCCAAGAGAGAACCGTGTATTTCAATCAATGTACAGGTACAAGGGAAAGAAGGATGATTTAAGTAAATACTATGTATTATGAGGAACACGTCATGTGTGTAAATGTTAAACAACTAGTTATGGAAGAGATTTGGGTGTTCCAGCAGTAGTAACATCCAACGTTTTCAGAGGATGGAGGACCATAGGTTGCAGAGTCATGGTTTGAGGCCATGCTTGCTATACTTGAGCATCTAGAGATGCCTTCAGAGAGGGGGTTGAATCTTTCTACGTACATGTTACATTATTCCTCCACGAGATGGTGGGATGTTATCTCATGAGAAGGATTCCACCAGGATATGGTTTGGGAATATTTTTAGAGGATCTTTTATGACTAATTTTACCCCATGACATTGAGTTGTGATCAAGCCCAAGAGTCCAGTTATCTAGAGTATGGAACACATTTGGTGATGGATTACTCTTCTCGTTTTACAGAGTTATAGCACTTCACCCCTGTTCTGGGAGGTAACCAGTTATCTTTGGAAAGGTGGTTTGAGTATGGTCTTAGGTATGACATCTGATCACATGTGAATGTCTTTAGGATCAATAAAGTGATAGCTATACTGAACCAAGTGCTAATTTTGGAGAATAATCTGAGGGATTTTGGAGCTATGAGCCTAGTTGGTTCAATATCCGGGGTAGGTACTCCTTCGATTGAAAGAAGGAAGGCCTTCATGGAGTCATCATGTGATGTTTCTTTAGGATGTCAGGTGGCATGCTTCTAGTGTGAGAAAAGTGGGTATACAAGACCCCATTTTTTGAAGGAACCAGTAAAGTATCAGTCTAACAGCAAGATGGTTAATCTTTAGCATTTTTGTAAGGTGTTATCACCAGAAGTGCGTGATAGGGATTTTTTTATGACTCCATATTCAAGGGTAGGACCACCCATTTCTCATTAAACAAGGAACTAGATTTCATCAAGTCATTCAGGCCAAGGAGGTGGTCGAAGCCATGGTAGTCAGGATACAGGTTCTCAGTGATAGCAGGTTGTATCAGCTTAGTGTAGTCAGGCATGGTCATAGGACCACAGTATATATCAAAATTTTGCATCAGAACAGACCCAATAAAAGAAGGATCTCGCAACCTCTATAGTTAGAGTTACAATTCATGATTCCTCGGTTTGAGCATTAAATATTATAAATATAGGTTATTCCCATTGTTTTATAATTTTTGTTGTTGTGGAGATCCTTGGGCTCTATATCTTTACTTCTGAGGATGTTATGATGCTAGACACACCATTGGGGATTTGGATGGCTAGTGTATGTCAGTACACGAAGTTCCCTCTTGAGTTTTGTGGGTGTCAATTATTATGGGACATGTATGTCTTAGATATGATTGGCTTTAATATCATTCTATGAATAGACTAGTTAGTTGCCTTTCAAGCCTTTTTTGGATACTATTGTCATAGGGTGATTTTCTCATCACATGAGGGCAAGAATTTTCTATACAATGGAGAGTGGGATGTTCTAGAGAATAGATACAAACCTGAGCATCATTATATGGGAGGAATTACAGCACATATTTCTAGTTTATATATGGATGACTAGGAGACATCATAGATAGGCTTTCATCCAGTGGTGGATCATTTTAGAGAATTATTTCCAGATGAAATTTTAGTCTCAACTCTATAGACATAGGTAGATTTATCTATTTCTCTTGTGCCAGGAGTGGCCCTAGTGTCTATTAATATTTATAGGATTGTTACACCAGAGTTATTAGAGTATAAGAAGTAGTAAGAGGATTTTTAGGGAAAGGGTTTCATCCGACCCGGTACATCTCATGGGGGTTGTCCTATTCTTTTTTTTAAGAAGGCAGATGGTACCCTTAGACTTTGACTGGATTATCAAAAACTGATCTAGATGATGGTCAAGAACTGATATCCCTTTCCAAGGATTGATGATTTATTTGTTCATATCTGATAATCCAGCTTGTTCTGGAATATCATCCTGATATCTGGGTATCACCAGTTGCACGTTAGACCACCAAAAATACCGCATATAGTCATTCAGGGAAGGAATGGTCTATATGAGTATGTAGCTATGTCATTCGATCTGATAAATGTGCATGTATTTTTCATGGAACTAATGAACCGAGTGTTCCATCTATACCTAAACTCTCTTGTAGCAGTTTTTTGTGGATGATATCTTGGTGTACTATCACTCTTGACACGACCATGCCACCCATCTTGTGATCATTTTGAGTACCCTGAGAGAGAATCATTTATATTCTATGTTCTCAAAATTACACTTTTGAGAAGACAAGATTCACTTCATGTGTCATGTTCTCTCAAATACACGAGTATTAGTAAACCCATAGATAGTGAGAGTATTAGTTTCCTAGTAGCATCTGAATAACATATTTGAGGTATGTAGTTTTTTGGTGCTAGATTGATACTACAGGTGCTTTATACAAGAATCTTCAATCATAGCAGCTCCACTGATGGGATTGACTAACAAGGTTGTGAATTAGTAGTGGACAGATCCATGAAATTCATCCTTCCAAGAGATGATATGGAGATTGACATCAGCACTGATAATGATTTTCTAGATCCGGGAATGATTTACACCAGTTACTATGATGCATCAGGTATCATGATAGGAGTTGTGCTTATGCAAGTGGAAGGATACATTGCATAGAGGTGTCAGCAATTGGGGACACATGGGATGAATTACCCGACACACGATCTTGAGTTAGCTGTTGTTGGCCATTCTTTGTGCTGTTGGTGACATTATGTTTCAGGAGAGAATTTTTTGGTAAACACTTACCACAAAATCCTTAAGTATATATTTACTCAACATGATCTGAATTGGAGACATCCAATGTGGGTTGAATACCATCAGTATTTTGACTTTAAGCATACCTACATTCCTGGGAAAGGCAACACAGTGGCTGATGCGTTGAAAAAGAGGACTCACATATAGGTAGTTCAAGAGGCTAGTAGTGAGTGGAAACATATTTCTCGGTTCTCTGAGATAAATTTTCAGGTTCAGGATAGACATGGGTAGACATTTCCTTCTTCTATATCTATTTCACCTACTCTTATAGATCGAGTGTAAATGAGACAACTATCAGATTTTGAAGGCCCATTCTTACGATAGATTGTGTCAGGAAAGAACCCTACTCCTAGGAATCCTATGTGGACTATAAGAGAGGATGAGATCATGCATTTTAATTGTCATGTATGGGTGTTAGTAGACATACATGACGAGATTATGTTGGATTTTAATACCACAATATGTGAATCTCATCCTGGTGTCACTAAGATATATCGAGATCTACACAATCAGTATTGGTGGCTCGGTATGAAGAGAGATATTTCTGGTTTTGTTACGAGATGTTCCACCAGTGAACTGGTGAAGGTAGATCATCAGAAACCACTAGGAATTTTACAATAGTTACCCATTCCTATGTGGAAGTGGAATAATGTGGAAATGGTTTTCATGATGGTTTTACCATGGTCTCCTCGAGGGAATGATGCATTTTGGGTTGTTTTTGGAAGACTCAAAAATGATGCACATTTCTTACAGATCAAGAAAACCATTAGTGTTGATGAGCATGAAAGGTTTTACATCCATGGAATTGTTCATACTCATGGAGTACCACACGCTATTGTTATAGATAGGGACACCTGGTTTACTTCTCATGTCTGTAAGGGACTATAAAGGGATTTGGGTACATGGGTACTTCTGATTACATCTTACCATCGCCAGATAGATGGCACGTCCAAGTGTACGATATAGGTGTAGTATGACATGATTCAAGAATGTGTCCTAGATTT
Organism: Viscum album; assembly: GCA_963277665.1. Classification (NCBI taxonomy): domain Eukaryota; kingdom Viridiplantae; phylum Streptophyta; class Magnoliopsida; order Santalales; family Viscaceae; genus Viscum; species Viscum album. The sequence goes on from OY728152.1 coordinate 1,431,740,668, forward strand.
ATGGGGCTCTTAGTAGAGACACTTTCCCCTAGTGGAGTCTTCCTATAATAATAGTTTTTGGTGATGATTCAGATGGAACCTTATGAAGCTTTGTATGTTAGTCCATGATGATCACCCCTATGTTGGATAGTTGTATGAGATGCAACTATACTGGGACCTCACCTTGTTCAGGGGACCAGTGAGAAGGTGGAATTGATTTAGTAAAAAATGTATATGGAACCGTATCAACATAAATCTTCTGCTTATTGATGGAGACTACCTCTAGATATTAACGTCGGAGATCAGGTTTTCATATTTTTCAAACATGGGTTAGCCCACTTAAAAATTAGAAGACTGGGAAAGCTTTCATTGAGGTACTTCAGACTATTTGAGGGTTTTAAGAGAATTGTACTGGTTGTATATTTTTTGCATTTACCTCAATGGTATCATACTATGCATGACATATTATATGTTTCTATTTTAAGAAGTTACTTTTCAGACCCATCTCATATTTTTCAACCCCTGCTGGATGAGTTGGATGGTAATATATCCTTTGAGGGGCACCATATCCTGATTGTGGATCGCCACACAAAGTTTCTCAATGGTAGGCATGTTCCTCTACTATAGGTGTTATGGCATCATAGGGGAGTACATGAAGAGACTTACATGAGGGAGGCCAATGTACAATCTTTGTGTCCAGATTTATTTGTTGTTTCTTCTTCACCATGCATGGAATGTCAATTTGGGGACGAATTGATTTTTGGGGGTTGTTTGTAAGAACCTGTATCATATTTTTGAGTCTATATTTATTTTGGTTTTTTTTGGGAAAAAGATTTTTTTCAAATTTTCTTATGTACACATCATGTATCCAATTACTGTGGGTATTTGTGTAATGGACAGTACATGGCCATGTAGGTGACATGGAAAACTGCCTAAATCGGGGCCCATTGGGGCTAGTACATACTATGTACATAAAATGAACATGTTATTTACTTTTATTTTTATTTGATTAATTAGAGCAGGGTCACATCTTATCTTCAGAACTCCTTTCTTCTACACATGGTTCATACAGGAGAGCGACAAACAGTCGATGATCTTGGAGGTCCTCTGGTTCCTCTGTATGAACTGTGATTGAGATTCCACCGGGTGCGTTGGATTCCCACCGATGAGTTCTATATTTCCATAGATCATATCTTCTAAATTTCTCCTCTCTCTTGAGTTATAAAGGGTTGATCAGTTTTACCCTTTTTCATAGATCTAAATCGTTTTAGGCCGATTCATGGGTTGACGTTGAAGAGTATTCTTCGTAAGACATCGAGGTAGGTGTTTTTGGCAATTATTTTGATTTATTTGGATTATATATGTTAAATGTTTTGAATACCATTGTATAGGGTATTACCTGTTTTTTAATTTCACCCTGTTTAATGGATTCTATGGTTTTTATTGATAAATTGTTATTGATTGTGTATAAGGTTTACTACCTTGTTTTTGAGGCTGTTTCCCATGTTTGTTTTGGTTATGGAAGTTGGGTCTAGAAATCATGTTAGGATTCTTTATTTTTCACCACATGTTTTCTTTGGATAGATTTTATATTTATAAAAATGAATGTGTTTTTCATTATGAATGTACGGTGAAGGGGAAATGAACTTGAGAGCTTCCAAAAGTAGGGTCTTTTGATAATGAATTGTTATTAGGATTGACCAGAGGTATTGACTGTGAGAGATTTTGTGGGTGATTGAACATAGGGGTTAGATTGTGAGAGATACCTAGGGGATCATTATTATATAATGTTTGGATCATATTCCATTGACTGTGAGAGCTTCCAGGGAGTCATTATAATGTAGACCATGGGGTATTGATCATGAGTGATACCTGAGTAGTTGTTTGTAAATGAATAGTGGTATGTGAGACTAAAGGGGTTAGCCCGTATGAGCTTTCCTTGAGGGTCTTTATTATTATTTATTTATTTGATGATATGTGAAACCATATGGGACTAGACTATGATAACTTTCACAGAGGGTTGCTTGTAAATGATTTTATGATTATGTTGATTCTTCCCTGCCAAAGAACAAGATTGGACTTAGTCTCTCTTGACTATTTATATGATATTTTGGGACTTATTTTGTTATTTTTATACAAGAGGATATAGTGATTAGGATTGATCCCGAGGATAAAATTTTCAAGGTATTGAATAATTATTAAATGTAAATGAATGTAGTTGTGAAATTTAGGATCTTTTACTTCTAAGTTCTTCTTTTTTTACTTTATTTCTGCATATTACCTGGTATATATATTCACTGATAGTTAAGAAAAGTTATTTTTGGGGTTTACTTCTAAGATTATTCTCACACCCTATTTGGATCATGTTTTTTGACCCAAATAGATTATATGGTTATAGGTAAAGAAAAGGCCATGCACCCATCTTCGTCAGGTAGATGATTGTTATTGGAGTTGGAGAGAATGGGACCATGCTGAAGCTTGTGATACTGCTGTAGTTTAATAGTTTTTTGTACATTAGTTTAGTATTGCATTTATAGTATTGTTGCCTATTTGTATTCCTTAATAAAAAAATGTTACATGAATCATTTATATATGTTCTCTAGTTTATTATTTTCTTTTAGTCTTCCACTTTTTACTTATGGTAAGGTATTACTGCTTCCACTTTTGTCATTATTATTATTCCATTTTGTATACTCTATCAATGAGGGAATAGTTTCCCCACTATCAAACCTTGGCCCTAACTACAAGTCGGTATCATATAGTTTTTGGGAAAATGCACTTGATGTTATGTGACCAACTGGATCCAAGGAAGTTCAGGGAGGCACTCGGAACTGGCATGTTACACACATGGCCATCTCTATACAGGAGTTTAGTGGAACAATAAAAAAATATGAAAAATTAGGGAAACAACAATACATTTACAACATGTAGGTTTTAAAGGATTATAATAGTTTAAACTAAAAAGTAATTGAAAAAATAGACACCTAACTTTAAATATGTTCCTTACAAAAAACATGAAAGTAAAATGCTGATAGATCTTATTTCATAATCAGCAAGCAGAAACAAACATACATGGTCCAATTTACCTGGTATCCTTAAGAACCAATGTAGTCACCATCTTCTTATTCTTCTTATAAATAAGATGCAAAATGTGGGGGAAACTACCATCTAGGGGTGAGTATATACATTCCGCGTATGATTCCCCAAAATTGGGGTATAAGTAAGAGATACGCCAACAATATAAAGATTGTATGTAGTTAATAAAATAAATTGAAAGAGAATATCTCAACCCCAGAAAGGGAAGCAGTAACCTCATCCTAGCATAGGGGGTTAACAAGGTGACTATATGAAGTACACATCATGTTTTTTCCACTCCTAAAAGGAGTGTAAACTCATCCAACCACATGAATCTAAACACAGAAAGCATGTGGAATACCTCACATGTATTTAAATCTCATGGAAAGATGTTAACCAAATAAAATTTTAAGATATAGATGTATATATATATATATAATCAACCAAAATAAACCCCAAATAGTGATAAATTAGATTCACATCTCTAGGATTAACCTAGGAAGAAGAGTCACTAATAGTTCCAAAAGTATATCAATGATGTCTAAGATCCCATGAAGCTTCCTATATGTAAACACACAAATAAATCAATTCATGTCTATTTTCTAGACAGTTGAGGAGACACAATCTAGAAGTATAGAAACCATTCCATGGAATAACAGTATATATGAACATTGATAGTCAATAGAGGATCCATTTTCTTCTTAGTAAGAGGGTTCCACTCTGATCATCAAGGACTCATACGTAACCCAGATGGAGTGTTCCACTCAGAAGCTTATAAAGGAACCATGCCCTACAATGATAAGAGGGTTATATACTAAAATTAATCAGGGAAACACGTCCATAACCATTGGAGGATACCAATCATATGTATGTAGGGAATCTATGCCCTATGTTGAGAGGAGTTTTCCACTCTAGCGGTAGAGGACCCATTCTTAGCCCGGTGGGAGGATACTACTCTGGGATTTGATGGATAGACCATTCCATACATAGCAGGAGGGTTCCACATTGGTGATAGATGACCCATCCTAGACAATCTAGAGTGGTCCACACTAGTAGTTGATGGATAACCCATTCCCTTAAAAAAGGTAGGTTTCCACTCAGATTGTAGAGGACACATACCCATCTCATTAGGAGGGTTCCACTCTGGAAGTTAATAGAGAACCCATGACCATACCAAGATGGAGGGTTCCAATCTAGAAGTCGGTGAGGACCCATGCCTATCATAAATGTATTATTCCACTTAAGAAAGCTTTGGTGATCTTTTGTGATAACTATCACCATCATGCTCCACCTAACCAAGTTTCATGTAGGGGAAATTCCACCTAGTTTCCCAAAAGCCTAATATAAGTGTACCATAAAATTAATTGTGAAAAAACACTCATGATATAATAATCACATAATGAAATTTTATTCAAAATGAATAAGATATGAAAGCTTGAATATTTCTAAAAATGAACCAATGGGTACACAGCATGAAGGGGATCCACATAGCGTGTGGTCACACTCTTTTTTCAAGTCATTTACCTGGAGGAACATAGCTCATTATGTGTATTGGATCACATAATGTTTGAGGGATATAAATGGTGTTCCCATTCCCCTGGGGTATTACCTGTGTGTTTGGTTGTGTCTATGTAAGCACCTCATGTTCATGTAGTTTGGTATACGACCATGTGTCTAACCATGTACTATAATATGGGGTCCTTTTAGTGTTCTCCACAACATGGTTCATCAACCTGGTGATGATGTACATGGAGTGTATGAGATGTACATGTCATTAAATCCTTATAATATTGCAAAACCCTAGCCTCCCTACCTAATGGGTTGCACGTCTTGTTTTTATCACGGTACACCACATGTTGTTTGTATTTTACCATATTATCATATATATGCTCTACATCTAATAATTAGTCATTTATATTATCTTTTAGCTGCAATTTCACCAAAAAATAGTGGTTCTTGTGGTGGTTCATCATTTTCTGCCATCTGGTGACCAAAAATATGATTCTGTCGATCATATTAGATGATTTGCACCTTCTGAATGCAACCAAACCACCCTCCATTGATAATTCAATCAATAATCATCAAAACAATCATCCATGTCACTCAAACATCCTATATCATTCCATGTTTCATGAATCCATTCCTAATGCATCAATCCATCAGGAATCAGGGGTACTGTCAAGCTCGGTACCACCCATCAATGTCGAACAATGACTACATGGTCCAACCGGTGAAGAACGTAAAGGAATTGACTAAGAAAGAGAATAACTATATAATTTTATGCATTGATCACCAATATTTCATATCCAAAATTCAATAAATATGATATTTATGTTTAAAAACAAATGAATAAATATTTTAATCAGGAACCGAATTAATGCCAATTACATAATTGAAACATTTTAGAGAAAATGATTGATCCCCTCAATCACATTAATCCAAATGGGCATAATCCAACAATTGGAAAATTATACTTGAAAATTGAATTGTTCTCTATTAGAGAACATACTCTTCAATAACTGAAGTATGTCATTGTGTTGGTTGCCTCATGATCAACTTTTATCCAGATTTCTTTTGTCATTCTATGTGATTTTCCAATGTAATGAGGCGTTAGAGGCTCTAAATGGTTCTACGTTTATGCATCTAACCCTAACCAATTTCCATGTCGGTATAATTATAGATATTTTTGATAAGTTAAATAAAACCATTAATTTATCCAATGAAGGTTACATAAACAATAGAGATATCAAATTTCCATGTGATGACCTTTTTTAGGTCCTGCCAAGGGTAAAAATTGCATTCTGCACTCAACCTTTGTCTCTGATAAATGATCTGTGAATATCTTTAGGATGTATCCCATTTTATTAAATAAAATTATTTTGAAATAAAACATATTTAGTGCTTTTATAAAATTAACTTCTACCACGTTAGGACTCTCTATCAGACCCCATCTCAATACATGGCTCTGGAAATATATGTAGAACAATTTCATAGTCTTACATGGAAAAAACTAGGTCTCTATAGTCTATGGGTCATAAACCTTATTTCTATATTTGTAATTATAATTAATGAATAAAACATATGTAATATTTTATGAGATATATTGGTTATCATTTTTGAATATTTTTATGCATGGTTATTCACCCAATACTAAAGAAAACGAAAATGTACTCATGAGGACATCTATACTTTTGAATTATATGGTTATACAATGAATTACATTCATTGTGGATTAGATTAAAATGAATTCAATCATATATCTATATGAAAAATAGATAAATAAATATGGAAACTCATAGAAATAACATATGATGTAATGAATAATGTAATGAATACAATACATCATAAGAAAAAAAAATGATGTTGAACGTTTAAATATACATCATAAAGAATATATTAATCACATGTTTATGGTTTTTTCTACCATTTTCATTTATCAAAAGTATATTTCTAGTACTCCTCATATATAATCATTATGAAACAAAATCCTTTGTGTTTCACCATGAAATTGACAACCCAAACTGAAGGAAATCAATAACATAAAAGACATCAAAAATATAATTATCTATGAGCTTATCATATCAACCATCATTAATGAGATAATTATGAAATGAGAATTTGAAAAGGATGATAAATACATAAATAAATTCAAAGATGAAGAAATAAAAATTAAATTCAATGTTATCGATGAAGTTCATCCTCCAGATGATGATACCATGATTGAACACTTTAACATCTAATTTAACAATGTTAAAAAAGAATAATAAATCAATATTTCATGATAAAAAAGAAAATAAAAAATAATAACAAAATGTTATGTTTTATAGGAGTTACAAGAAAGTGTATATTATTAGGTACTTCTTTATTTTCAGAAAAAAAATTAAAATGATGTAATTAGGTGTGAAAATTATAAAGGATTTGTCATGGAGTGATATTGATGACTCTCCTTACTCTAGTTTCTCAATCTCCTCTACCATTCAATATATAATAGCTTATCTGAACATAAAATATTAGTTTAATTCAACAAATTTTTCTAACACTACCTCTTTATTATCTTATTATTATTACACTTATTCTTTTTTTCTATTAAATTGAATAATGATGATTTTATAGAAAATTTCAGTAATTTAATTTTTAATTAAAATTAAATCCAGAAGTATTATAAGGAAATATTAATGTAAAAGATATATTTTTCATTGAGAAGGTATCATTTCTAAGTAAAAATGTTTTCAATTTTTTACATTACAATAACAACCAAATGTTGGGAAATTAGAATCTCATATCAAAGAGATTAAAAATACACTCAAAAAATTCACTTCTAGTGTTGAATATCATGATATGGCTTCGGAACTCGGTGTTTTTTTGAAATTAATTTTGAAGTTGGTTTATAAAATTCTAATTTTTTCTCAAACAAATTTCAAATGGATATTCCAAAAAAATAAATTATTTTTGCAAATTTTACCATTATATTTTCATGTATGATTGAAAAAATGATAGATATGAAAGAGGTAAATATATTTATCATTCATCAAATATTTCTAATGGAAAAAACAATTTATGAATGTTTTGGTACATATATATATTTATCTTAGATTTTATGGGTCATGCTTCATAAACAAAAATTCACAATAATTTAGAATCATGTTAATCTATGCCACTAAAATTCAACAACACATCATATTTTTTTCCTCTAATCAATTAACTCAATCACATATAATGTATTTTTTGGATGCCCAATCGTGATAAATTTTTTTTTTTCAATTTTTCAATTGAATGGTGAATACTAACTATTTTATATAAGGGTAATCTAATAGCAGTTTTATTTCATATATTAGTTGTTATATATTTAATACTAAAATTTATAACCTTTTACCAATATTGATTATATTTTAATAAAAAAAAGATGACATTCATTATTTTAAAATATTTTATTCTGAGAATTTATGTGAATGTATTACCTTATAGAATTGTTTAAACTTATTTTACATTAATTTTATTGAAACTGTTTTTATGAATTATCTCCCTAAATGTTTTTCCATAGTGGTAGTTCAACTTTTTCAAAAAAATTACCCACTTTGATTTAAATTTTAATGTGTTTTTTAGTGATTCAAAATTCCCTATTAAATATTTTTGAAATATTTTTTCATAAATATATTGAATTTTATTATTCTCTCATTGAAATTATATATTTTTATGATATATATATTGATATATTTTGGATAGTATTTTAATAAAATTTACTCTTCAATTAATGATATAGACTTACTTTTTTTCACGAAATCCATTATATTATTATTAATCCCATTTTATCATTTGTAAAATTTTCCATTTTTTGGGTAATTGCACAAATTAAGGGGAATAATTATCTTCTGAAGCTGTAAGAACTTAATTTTTTCAAGGGGAAATGTTACTAATGCATTCAAATTCACCGAAATTCTTCTTCTTCCACCTCAAAAATATCTCTCATATCTATATTTCTTTTATATAATTACTTATTTGATCATTATTTTTTTGAAGGAAAAGGCATGTATTCTTTTTTCAATGGTTTGTACTTAGTAAATAAGATAAGTTAGTTATTAAAATTTATAGTACTCACTTCTCTATTTTTTAGGAATTCCAAATCAATCCCTTCTTATCCTCCCCATTTCCTTGTAAAATATCATTTAAAAAACAATCATTATTTATGAAAATAAATTATTTTTTAAAAAATATATATTTTTCAAGGGTTTAATATCATTTTTTTATATTGAATTTATTATCTATTTCAAATTTTTTAATCTATAATACCCCTTTCATATATCAGTATTTTTGTTAATCAAAATGTGGGAGAATAAATTATTATTTATAAAGGAGATAAATTAAATGAATATAGGGAGAAAATATTAATATTAAGGGTGTCAAAATGCTATAAGTTTTAGAATGTAGGATGATCTCCAAGAAGAGGATATTGTTTTATAGGGGAGACTCATATGTTGATGTAAAAGGTATTTTGAAACCCATTATCCACTATATCTTATAAATATCCTCCTTCATATCTCTTACATTGTATTTTAATATTATATTTGTGTTAATGATCATTAATAGGGGAGATTACTGAACATTTAATATGCTTTTATAATCATATTCAATTAATATGTTTCTAACCTATTTTTTGAGAGCTTTACTGTAATATTTTTTAGATATTATTATAATAAATCAATTATAATTAGTGATTACATTATCTTGAGAGTCTTAATTAAATCAATAAATACGGACTTTACAGAAATGTAGAGAAAACAATTTTGAATTAATCCAAGCTATATGCAAGATTATTATAGATGGAGTTAGTGAATAGTCCTGTAATAATGGGTGTTTTGATCACATAATTAATCTATGGGTAATTGATAGTTTAAATGCACTAAAATATTTTATTAGGTGTGGTGGATAGGGATTCTACCTATGAAACATTATGTATCCCACCAAAGGTGTGAAAGATTCCATTGTGGAACTGGAATAGTGGGAGTCTACCTTTATAAACTATCTAATAGACTAAGACTAATAGAATTGTTATAAATATTTTTAGATCTAAAAGCGAATGAATATATCACTATGAAATGTTTCAAGACATTTTGGTGATTCAGTAATAAATTTTGAACAAAAAATATTCATCATTTCAGTGGAATTAAAATATTTTATTAAAGGCCTTAACTATTCCCATTAATGTTTTCCATAAAAAAAGATACAAACAAAAAAAATTTGTCCCTATATAGAGACAATTGTGCGGTGTAAAATCATTGTGTATTTAACAATGAAATTAAATTTTTTGATGATGAAAAATTTTAAAAATATCAAAACCCTCTCAATATCAAATTTATATTATTTATCTCTTTGCATCTCTCCCACCATTAAATATATATATCTTATCAAATAATACTCTCATTATTCAAAGATAAATAACCAGCTTTACAATATATTTTTTCCAATAAAACATCTCTTCTCATCACCTATTATAGAAAGGGTTCTCACAACCACAAAAGTGAGGGAATTTTCCTTAAAATTGGAGAAGTATTGAATCTTCATCAATGGGTTATTACAACAAATTATGAAAGATAGATACGTTTATTTCCATAAAATAAAAAATAAAATGAATGAATTGGTTATAATATAACCATTAATATCATAAGAGAAACAATAAAATCTCTCATAACAAAGGAGGAGATATAGGGGCACAACATGAACTTTTTCCCGACCCATTTATCAAATATCCCACGTTCTATTTCATTTATATACTCATATCATATTTATATTGAATAATATAATCATATAATTTTGATACAATTTATTCAATTGTGATCCTACATTAATTTAAATTAATATTACCTTTTTTAAATATTATCTTAACTATCATGATATCATTTCATTTTAAATATATTTAATTAATCATCATGTTCTCAAACATATCATAATGATGATATAATTATTAGTAACCTTGATCATATGGATTCTATCATGACTTTATCTATACGTAAAAATTTATTTTCATAGTAGTTTTCTCTATTTCATTTTCTAATGTTTTATTATTTAATTTTCATCACCCTATAAGTTTTAATTTTTATAATGTTAATTTCCCCCTATTTACATTTAATAATTTATATATCCTACACTTTTCTAATACTAAATTTTGTATAGGAGTGTTGGGATAATCATACTAATGCTTAATTCCATTTTTCTTAAGATATGATTCAAAATTTATTTACTAAACTATTTACCATTATTGATTCATAACATTAGAATATATATTACTTACTCATTCTTTAATTCAATTAAGTTTTTATTAATTATCATTTTGGGATTGGATTTATTATTCATAACCAGAACCTAGTCATACATGTAAAGTCCTCATTATAGTTATGAATTAGACACCGTCATTGGTGGATTTATGTCCTTCCAATGCATATATAGTAGAGTGAATAAGATCAATGAAAATTTTGGATTTATTTTTTATAATTTTATGAATTTTATTGACAGTTATTACCTTTTCAAAACTCTCAAAATAAATGTATCTTTGATTCATTAGGTGGGGCAGGTCTGATACCACTTCTTCATTTATGATCATTCTTAGATTTCCCTAACTGAGTTAAATAGTAATTTTTTTCTAAAACTAATATTCAATGTTATTATTTTGAATTAATCAGTAACTTAGAATTACAAATTTGGAGGAAATATCCACCAACTATACCTTCCAATGTGTGACCTTAACAACTATATTGTATTTCATGATGCATGATTATTTCTAAAATATAACACCATTCCCATCATAATAATGGTTTCTAACACTTGATAAGTTTTATTTAAGTCCATCATGAATGAAAAAACTCATGGATTTCCACTACTGACTCTCTATTTCATATTCTGTAATTCCATTAATTTTTATGAAACAGTGATTCCAAAAGATAAATTCTCCAGCACCATCTATATTAAACAATTGAAATATAATCATATCACTAATCATATGAAAAAATTGTCAGAATCACTAATCCATGGCTTACATTTTTCAACAAGATTTTAGTGTGGCCTCGAAAATAACACATTCTTTATCTATCTTATATGTATATATTTCCATTTATTCATAAGAATATGTTACTTTTCGAATAATTATTTCCATGGTATGTTCAATATATTGACTTTATAGGATTTATATTCATAAAACAACCTCTTGATAGTAAAATTAGTTCTACCATGAATGAATTTTTAACTTTGGTTTTTATCATTTATGAGTCATTACATAAAAATTTTTGTATATTCTTTTACTTATATTTTTTATCCCCTTAAATTATTATGTTGTCTAATGTGGAAAAATATGTACATTAATCCTATTTCACCATAATATCAATATATTCTTGATCTTCTATTGTGGTGTGACATATATTTGGGATCAAAACATTGATATCCAAGATATTTTACAACTTATGTATGTATTTGGAATTTGGAGTCATTATTATATAAGATACTATTATATTATATTTGATTCAATATATAATAACTTCTTATCCTTCAAATTACTACAACCCTTATTGGAATTATAGAATATTTTTTTCAACTTTTATTTGTCCATAAAATTCATCCTTTTATTTTAGGACCTTGATAGTTAGATGACACATCATTTTTAAACTCTGAATCATTAGGTTAGGATTGTACCTTTTCAATGATGCATGTTTCCATAGACATTTGTAATTATGTAGTTTTATCTATTTTCATTTTTTATGACCTAATTCAACTTTTTTATTGTTTTTTCAACCTCAAGACACATTTAATATTTACTTTTTAACTTATCATCATTATGAAATTTTTTCTCACCCTTATCATTCAAATTTATTCATTTCACTAAAACCTTAAACATGGGGGTCGTAATTTCATCAATATAACCATCTTAAATTTTTATGAAGTATGAATTTATATCACCATTTTAAATATCATGACAACCATTTTTATTTTGATGTTATATTTGAGAAAAAAATTGAGGTTTGATTTAAACATATATTTCATGTACAATTCATCACATTCTTGTTATTCATATCCTAAATATTCCCCAAGTTTTTTAACATTATCCATGAATTTTGTGACACTAATATGGGATTCATATTATTATGACATACTTCAACTAGTGTAAATCCATGAAAATTTTGTAAAAATAATAATAATTTGATGGATTTATAAACACATAACACTGAGCATTATGAAAATTTGGATATATTATAAACATATTGTTATAACAATGTAATTAAATTGGAGGGCATTTATATGAGAAAAAAATTATAATATATATATATATATATTATGGGATAACATAATTAATATTTTTAATTAATTATTTGTAAGTAAGAACACAATTATTATTAATGACATTTTTTGAGGGGAAGCATGGGTGGGGCTCTCTCTCTCTCTAGGTTTCAGGGATTAGGGTTTTTAAATAGAGGAAAAAATGGTTTATTCCTTCTTCCCATGAGGTAAGTTTGATTGTTACAACAATGATATTGTAAATGAGAGCATACCAGATTTGAGATTTATAGAATTAGTGAAACTTGATTCAGTTTTGGGGATGGTCGCTATTGGAACAAATGGCATAGACAAATTGTAGGCATATGTAGCATTCGTCATGAACTCATTAGCATCGGGTGCACCTGAAGCATGTGGAGAGGTGAGGTCTGATGTGGTTGGTACAATGCTTCTTTCATATCTGGCTCCTATTTTGGGAGGAATTAGCAACGCAGCTAGAGTGGTGGTGGATGATGCGGGTGGTGCGATGATGGAGACAAAATATGCAAGTAGTAAGGGAAAATCTATGAAGATCAATGCTTTCGATGTGAATACAAATGTTGTGGGGGACCTGATCAGCGTGGAGAGGTGATGGAATTTAGTGTGTTTGGTGTGATTAGTTTGACTATTTTGGATGGTGCATGCGGCGTTATGAGAAAAGTTTCAATGGTGGCCACCAGAAAGGGTGGAACAAGGGTGGTGGTGCTTGATGTGGGTGATGAAGTTCCCCAAGAGAGAGGTGGTGGTACTAAGAAGGTTATATAATCTAAACTCTAATTTTTGAATCTCAAAGGTGGTCTTGATTCTTCCATTTGATGAAAGGGAAACATAGCGCACATCCAAGCTGGTCCTGCTATAGTTTCAGAACATCTCAAAATGGTTAAATTTTCAATTATTGCTCGACATTTTCTTCATAAAGTTTCTCAACCTATAAAAATTCATGAAATCAATGAAATGATTTTTCTGACTTTGAGTTTCGCATCCGAGAGGTGTGTATCACTACGTCAAGGATACATCCATATGATTTTCCCCACTGAGGATTTGAAAATCTGAGAATGGGTTTTTGGTTCCATCAGTCTGAATCCTAGGATTATTCACCTATATGAATGGAATAAGAAATTAAATCTTTTGGAGGTTGGTAACAATATAACTCAAATTTTGGTAAGCGTTTATGGGTGAAATTGGATACTATGTGATCCCAAAATATTGTATGATATTTATTTATCCATCAGTATGCCAATTAAAATTGACAAGGAAACGGAGGTAGCTCGATTTGGTCACATTTCGTTGTTATTGGTAGAGGTTGACCTGGGATCGACTCTTATTGACATGGTAATGCATGAAAATAAATATGATATTATTTATTTGAAGATAGTTTATGAAAAAATTCCTAAATTATGTAAGGAATACAATTATATAGTTCATGAATCATCTTCTTGTCAGTGCTCCATGTTTTGAACCTTTTTTACTTTGTGTGGTCATAATGTGAATAATTTCCTTAAGAAGAGAAAGAATTCATCTTCTTGGAAAACTGATATTCTTCAGTTGCCACATGAGAATGTAAAAGACCATTGAAATAGAATGGATGGTCAGAGCATTTCTGTTAAATTAGTCGAGCTGAAGAAAGTGGCACATGATGTTTCTCTTGAGGAGATAAATAATAAATTGGTTGATGGAAAGAGTGGTCACCCAAGTGACTTACCTTATTTTGATGCCTCCAAATCTAAATATAAGATGTATTCTTGGGATAAAATTTGTTAGGATAGGGTGAATGTTCAAAATTTTGATCCTTCTATAAAAGGAAATTGTTTGGCATCACATCAATCTTGTTTGACTCCTAAATATGATGACTCCTCTGGAGAGAAAGTTAAGGAAGAAGAATTACAACATGAGGTGGACCAGTAACCTCATAAAAGGATGGTCACATTATGTAATCAAAAGGTAGTGGATGATTAAGGATTCCGACTTTTATCCTACAAGAAGAAATTGTCTTTGATTGTTACCCTAGCAGTGGTTGGGTTTTACATTTCATGTAATAATAATAATTCCTGTAATAAGAATATCCTTGATACCCGTGAGATTTTGGAATCAATTTTGATCTCTCCTCATGAGAAAACTCATCACGAGACTTTGGATTGGGCTAATGCACCAGAGGTAGAAGGAATGATGACTCCATTGACAAAAAATGACTCTCTTGACAATTGTAAATAAATAAAAGAGGATAGATCGGACTTTGAAAGCAATGATGCTGAGATGCAGTATGAAATGCTTCAATCTCTCCCAAGTAGGGGGACTTCAATGAGGGGGAGGTTGAGAGGCTGGGGTTGAGGTCATGGAAGAGAAGAGCTGAATGAACCTCAAGAAGAAGAAAATCAATGAATGAGTGACTTGAAAAAAGTTAAACAAATAGTTTTTGTTTTGTTGTTTCATCTTGTTTTCATATTTTCCCTCTCCTGTCACTTTATTTTAATAACTTTTAAAAAAGGGATAACCTCCATATTTTTAAAAAAAATCTTTAAAATGATTTTTATTTGGAAATCATAATAATTTTTGAAATGTATAGAAATATTGTTTTATAAAATGAAAATATTTTTTACAATTATAATACCATAATTATCATAATTTTATTTTTTGGTATTTTTCAGAAATGAATGAATTTTTCATGAATAATGAGTAACAAAATTATCAAATAATACAATTTCATTCAATAAATCAAAAAATTAAAAAATACTCATTATATTATATATATTTCCTTAATATAATATGGTATCCATTGGATAAATTTTAATATCATTGATTCCATTTTAATCATAAAGATTGATGATTTTGATATAAGTTAATTGTTATTCTTAAAATCACTTTCTTTATAAAAAACATTATCCATGAAATATTTGAATTTTTATTAAAATTTATTTCTAACACTTATAGAGATTAATATTGATAAATAGATAACATATTTTTTATAATGAGTATAAATCAGATATATATGTCAGTTTTATTTGTGTTTATTATGAATAGTAAATGTGGTAAATACCTGTCACTTCAAAAAGGGTAAAATGGGAAAACAGGTTAAAATAATGATGTAGGGTCACAAAATCAACCCAACCCATGAATTAAATTTAATAGATTTTATAAAATTTACCCTAGAAATACCAAATTCTAATGTATGTAATTTTCATTCAATTTTCCATTGGAAATGTCAATTAGATCGTTTTAAGTATAGAAAATACCAAATAATCACTATATTAACATTAATATCACTATTTTTTGACAATACAGAAATATAAAAATTTATGTTAGAAATACTTATTCTAGTTATGAATTATTTTTTCCAATGTATATTCTAATTATTTGTTATAATATAATTACATTATCAGCTTATTTAACACAAACACAATATTTTTTTAGTTAATATAAAAATAAAAGAAATTTTTTAAAAAATATTAAAATTATTCGTTTTATTGAATTGTTGATTTTAATAATTTTCATAGATAAATATGACATAATAGATATTTTAAAATTTATTATATTCTAATTTCACTTTTTTCGTTAATGGTAAATTAAATGACTAGTGTAAAAAATTAGTTTAATGATATTTTATGTTAAATAATGTTATGTTAAATTATTTTAAAATAATAAAACAGTTAAGATATGAAAATTAGAATTATAGATGTTCCAAAATTCCATCCCTTGGAGATTTTTTACCTAGTTTTTTCATTATAAGTAAAATTATGACCCTCATAGAGTGAAAATGTTGTTTTCGCGGTTAAGGTTAACGTTGATAAATTAAGGGCTTAAACCAAAATATTGTTGTACCTCTCGTTCCCCTCGTTGTTTGATTTTCATGATCATAATCACCTTATTATTTGTCTAACCTTGTTTTTAAGTGTTGTGGATGATAGGCAAAAGATTGCCAAAGGATTGGCCCAAGAATGGACAAGAAGTGGACTGAAATTCAGTCCACCGGCCAACCAGTGTGATAGCACCGGCCAGCCGGTGGACCTGGCAGAGGCATTGCCCACTGCCAGGTTCCACCGGTCAGCCGGTGGCAACCTGATGCAACAGTGTTTGCTACTGCCTCACCACCGGCCAGCCGGTGGCTCTGGCACCGGTCAGCCGGTGCTGCCTGGGCAGAAGGCCTTCTCAACATCCAAGGCACCGGCCAGCCGGTGGCCCTGCACCGGCCACCCGGTAGGCCAGTCAAACTAGCAGTTGGCTTTGACCAGTCAACCCTCTTTTGGCCTCCAACGGCTCCGAGGCCTTTTCCAACGGCTCCGAAGACTCCCCAAGGGTTCCATGCCTATAAATAAAGGCCAAGGAAGCCCCAGACACTTACCGGATCATATACCAAGCCACCGTACACATTTTCCATCTTTGGCGTACCTCCGGCGGACTTCCTTCAAGGAACCCACCTTGCTCCAACAACTTCCACATCCAAGGAGCTCCTTCAAAGAAGCTTGGAAGCGGCCTTCAACATCTCCAATCAATCAAAGGCACCCAAGGCTTCTCAACATACGGGTTTTATTGTTTTATTTATTTTGAGCATAAATTTGGGTTTGTGCCTACAAACCCCAAACTCTTTCTTCATCCCTCTTTATTTTGGGTTTCACATCACCACTAAGGTGTGAAGAGGTTGTCAAGCTTTCCTTTAAATAGCTTGAGACATAGGTGAGCTATCCTTCACCTGTAAGAAGGATAGTGGGTTCTTGCTAAACCATTAAAAGCAAGTGGGTTCTTGCTCAACCACCAAAAGCAAGCTGTAATAGGTCCTAGTGCTACCTCAAAGCCTAGTGGGTTTCTTGCTAAAACCATTGAAAAGCAAGCGGTAGGAATCTCTCAACGGTTGAGTTGGGAGCAGAGACGTAGGCCGGGTTTTTGGCCGAACTCCGTTAACAATTGCTTGTGTGATTGCCTCTTTATTTCCGCTGCATTATTTACTTTGATTTTAATTTGTTAATCTTTTTTTAAAAGGCAATTAACCCCCCCTCTTTCCATCCTTCCCGTTTTTCTCCGACCCAACAATTGGCATCAAAGGGAGTATTTGAATAATTCCCTAACCGGTTTCAAATTAAAGATCCTTTTTGATGGCATCCACTTCTTTCGCCCCCGAAGGCTTTTCTTTGGGTCGAGCTCCATTTTTTGATGGGACCGACTATAATTATTGGAAAACCCGCATGACCACTTTTTTAAGAAGCATAGGGTATCCTATTTAAAAAATTGTCATGCAAGGTTATTCTTTGTCTTCCCCCGACGAATTCAAATGGACCCCCGCCGATATTAAGAATTTCGAGCTTGATGGCAAAGCCATGAATGCTCTTCATTGTGGGTTAGATAGGAATGAATTCAATCGAGTGTCCACTTGCACCACTTCACATGAAATTTGGAAGCTTTTAGAAGTGACCCATAAAGGCACTAATAATGTCAAAGACACTAGATTAGATATGTATAGACAAGACTTTGAATCTTTTTCAATGCATCCAAATGAGTCTATTTCTGAAATGTTTACACGCTTCACTGACGTTTGCAATGGTATAAAATCTCTTGGTGATGATGTTTCAGCTGAAGCAATGGTCAAGAAGATTCTATGGGTCCTTCCGAGCTCATGGGCACCTAAAGTGACGGCAATCCAAGAAGCTAAGGATGTCAAAAACATGCCATTCGAGGAGCTCATTGGATCCCTAATGACGTACGAGATCACAATGAGGAGGCAATCTCAAAAGGAGGGCACACCAATCAAGACACCAAAGAACATCGCCCTCAAGGTACAAAAAGAAGTAAGCTCCTCCTCATCATCATCATCTTCATCTTCTTCATCATCAAGCGGCGACTCGGAAATGGAGAATCTCGCCCGCCAAATGCACAAATTTATGAAGAAGCACAAGAAGAAGAAGAAATCTCGCAAGGCGCGAAAGCAAGAACCCACCGCAAAATCCGAGCCCAAGGTGAAATGCTACGGGTGCGGCCAAAAAGGGCATTACAAGCCCGATTTCCCACTCAACAAGAAATGGGCCACGCAAAAGGAAAAAGGAAAGAAAAAGGTCCTCAAGGCGACATGGAGTGACACCTCCTCTTCCTCCTCCTCCTCCTCCTCGAGCGACCAAGGTACAAAATGCCTAATGGCGTTTCATGAGGTAACTTCTTCCAACTCTTCTTCCTCATCCTCTAGTTCTTCAAATTCTTTCAATCAGTTGTCTTATGAAGAACTCCAAAATGGTAGAGACCAATTAGAAAATGGTTTTCATGAACTTTCTTCTAAATTTGTTTCTTTGAAAAAGAATTTCAAAAAACTTCCCTCCGAAAAAGACCAACTTCTCAAAGAGAAGGAGGAACTCTCCCTAAAAATCCAAAATTTCCCAAATGTTGATTCTTTGGAATCAACCATCAAGGACCTTAGAGAATCCCTAGCCAAGTTCACCCAAGGTGAACAAAATTTGTCCAAACTCTTAGGTTCTAAACGAGTATCTAGAACCACCAATGGACTTGGCTACACCAATATAGCTTCCTCCTCCCATGCTCCAACTGTTTTTGTAAGGGGGAGCTCTAGTTTTAAATTTTGTAATTATTGTAAAAAACCCGGGCACCTCATTTATGAGTGTGATTGCAAAAATGCCCGGTACGGTCAACCCAAATCTATTTTTTATTCGGACGAGTTTTATAGGAGAAGACCCGCCATGAAACAAATTTGGATTGAAAAATACCTTTTGGCGAGTCTCTCCGGGCCTAAGATTGATTCGTTTCCCCGATGATCTTTTGGTTTATTTAGGGGGAGAAAATTTCGCTTTCAAATTTTAAATTTCAAAATTTCAATCAAACTTTCAATTCAAACTGTTATTCAATTTTCAATTCATTTTTCAATTCAATTTGTATTTACAATTTTCATTTCAAATTTTCATTTCAATTTCAAAAATATCAATTGATTTTTTAATTCTCATATCTAGTTTTTCAAACCCTTTCCCTCAATCAAATTTTTATGCCCCGTGCTATTTTGATAATCACAAAGGGGGAGAAATTTCTTGATTGATTGGGGGAGAAACCTTTTTGATCATGCTTTGCTTTACATTTCATTTTATTCATTAAAGCATGCCTTTAATTTAAGTTTTTACATTGATTGTTTTGGTGATTGTGATCATCAAAATAGGGGGAGATTGTTGTACCTCTCGTTCCCCTCGTTGTTTGATTTTCATGATCACAATCACCTTATTATTTGTCTAACCTTGTTTTTAAGTGTTGTGGATGATAGGCAAAAGATTGCCAAAGGATTGGCCCAAGAATGGACAAGAAGTGGACTGAAATTCAGTCCACCGGCCAACCGGTGTGATAGCACCGGCCAGCCGGTGGACCTGGCAGAGGCATTGCCCACTGCCAGGTTCCACCGGTCAGTCAGTGGCTCTGTCACCGGCCAGCTGGTGGCAACCTGATGCAACAGTGTTTGCTACTGCCTCACCACCGGCCATCCGGTGGCTCTGGCACCGGTCAGCCGGTGCTGCCTGGGCAGAAGGCCTTCTCAACATCCAAGGCACCGGCCAGCCGGTGGCCCTGCACCGGCCAGCCGGTAGCCCAGTCAAACTAGCCGTTGGCTTTGACCAGTCAACCTGCTTTTGGCCTCCAATGGCTCCGAGGCCTTTTCCAACGGCTCCGAAGACTCCCCAAGGGTTCCATGCCTATAAATAAAGGCCAAGGAAGCCCCAGACACTTACCGGATCATATACCAAGCCACCGTACACATTTTCCATCTTTGGCGTACCTCCGGCGGACTTCCTTCAAGGAACCCACCTTGCTCCAACAACTTCCACATCCAAGGAGCTCCTTCAATGAAGCTTGGAAGCGGCCTTCAACATCTACAATCAATCAAAGGCGCCCAAGGCTTCTCAACATACGGGTTTTATTGTTTTATTTATTTTGAGCTTAAATTTGGGTTTGTGCCTACAAACCCCAAACTCTTTCTTCATCCCTCTTTCTTTTGGGTTTCACATCACCACTAAGGTGTGAAGAGGTTGTCAAGCCTTCCTTTAAATAGCTTGAGACATAGGTGAGCTATCCTTCACCTGTAAGAAGGATAGTGGGTTCTTGCTAAACCATTAAAAGCAAGTGGGTTCTTGCTCAACCACCAAAAGCAAGCTGTAATAGGTCCTAGTGCTACCTCAAAGCCTAGTGGGTTTCTTGCTAAAACCATTGAAAAGCAAGCTGTAGGAATCTCTCAACGGTTGAGTTGGGAGCGGAGACGTAGGCCGGGTTTTTGGCCGAACTCCGTTAACAATTGCTTGTGTGATTGCCTCTTTATTTCCGCTGCATTCTTTACTTTGATTTTAATTTGTTAATCTTTTTTTAAAAGGCAATTCACCCCCCCTCTTGCCATCCTTCCCGTTTTTCTCCGACCCTTGTCACCGGCCAGCCGGTGGCAACCTGATGCAACAGTGTTTGCTACTGCCTCACCACCGGCCAGCCGGTGGCTCTGGCACCGGTCAGCCGGTGCTGCCTGGGCAGAAGGCCTTCTCAACATCCAAGGCACCGGCCATCCGGTGGCCCTGCACCGGCCAGCCGGTAGCCCAGTCAAACTAGTCGTTGGCTTTGACCAGTCAACCCTCTTTTGGCCTCCAACGGCTCCGAGGCCTTTTCCAACGGCTCCGAAGACTCCCCAAGGGTTCCATGCCTATAAATAAAGGCCAAGGAAGCCCCGGACACTTACCGGATCATATACCAAGCCACCGTACACATTTTCCATCTTTGGCGTACCTCCGGCGGACTTCCTTCAAGGAACCCACCTTGCTCCAACAACTTCCACATCCATGGAGCTCCTTCAAAGAAGCTTGGAAGCGGCCTTCAACATCTCCAATCAATCAAAGGCGCCCAAGGCTTCTCAACATACGGGTTTTATTGTTTTATTTATTTTGAGCTTAAATTTGGGTTTGTGCCTACAAACCCCAAACTCTTTCTTCATCCCTCTTTCTTTTGGGTTTCACATCACCACTAAGGTGTGAAGAGGTTTTCAAGCTTTCCTTGAAATAGCTTGAGACATAGGTGAGCTATCCTTCACCTGTAAGAAGGATAGTGGGTTCTTGCTAAACCATTAAAAGCAAGTGGGTTCTTGCTCAACCACCAAAAGCAAGCTGTAATAGGTCCTAGTGCTACCTCAAAGCCTAGTGGGTTTCTTGCTAAAACCATTGAAAAGCAAGCGGTAGGAATCTCTCAACGGTTGAGTTGGGAGCGGAGACGTAGGCCGGGTTTTTGGCCGAACTCCGTTAACAATTGCTTGTGTGATTGCCTCTTTATTTCCGCTGCATTCTTTACTTTGATTTTAATTTGTTAATCTTTTTTTAAAAGGAAATTCACCCCCCCTCTTGCCATCCTTCCCGTTTTTCTCCGACCCAACAAATATAAGGATTAAATAACAACTGATAACTATAAAAATATTATTGGTTGATTTTATTTAAACCAAATCCAATATTATCATTTATTATCAATCTAATTTGATGAAATTCTCTAAAGAATTACTTTTTTATATTTTAATCTGTCATCAATTCTATGTGTTTCCTCTCACCACCTATAAAAGAAAAAACCTCTTATCTCCTATTTACAACACATTGAACCTTATTTGTTTAATAAACCCTAAAAAATCATTTTTAAACATCCCAATACATAAATTATAGGTTTTGGGATTCTTAAAATACTATTTCAAAGATTTTTATGGAAGGATCTCGAGGAGGCCAATCAAAGTAAATGTAATCATCATAGCCTTACTATATAAATTTAGTTATTATACCTCCTAAAAATATATAGTAATTATAATTAAAAAAATAACTTTCGTGTACTAATTATAATGAGGTGTTTTTTTGTTATTGAACTACATTTCTCCATAGATTTTTCATTAAATGTGATGAAAAAGTGTCAATTGAGCATTTGTGTGGACTACAACCACCAAATTCAGATACTATTAACATTCCATCACCATCAATACTATTTTTTATTATAATGGGTTTAAATTTTATATATTATATGTAAGAAATAAAAATTTATTTTGCATTAAAATATCTAATTTATCTTCTTACTTTAAAATCCATTTTAAAACGTTAGTGTAGCTCATGTGTACATATAGACTACAACCTCCATGAAATGATGTCATTAATTTTTCATTTTTATTTTCAATGGATTTTAATGAATAAAATTTTAATTAATATATGGGAGATATATATATATATATTATAAGGGTGAATTATTATTAATTTATCTTTATTTGATCTATTCTAATGTGAAAAAAACATTCATGAATACTTACTGTAAGAACAAGGTATTTATTCAGCATAATGGTCTATTTAATTTGGGTATAATTCATTTTTATGGACCTAATGTTTATAACCTCTGCATTTAGGAAGGTTATGGGAGGTTTCCGAAGCATGATCGGAGCCTGGAACCCTAGCTAGGGCAAAAAACAGACTAGCCACATAGTTAGGAGAAACTTTGTGGGGCATGACGAATGGTCTTGTTAAACCATGTGGGGATGGAGAGGGGTGAATTAGGGTCAATGGTTCTCCATCATTGTGAGCTAGGGACCATAAACCCCTGTGATACCGCTACTATTTTTAGTAGAGGAATGTCGTATGGTTGGTGCATGGTTTGGTCAACCATGAAGCCAAACCATGTGCCTTTTTTTTCTTGACTAAAAATACAGAACTTCCCTTAATGAAATATTTAAATTACCTACTCCCTAATTTTCTCATTTCAAAAGACATTAGAGCTATCCCTCTCACATTTTGAGCTCCCATGTTCCTCCTTCATATGTTCTACTCCAGTTCACCTGTAAAAATACTGATATGATCCTTTATCATCACATTGGATACACATTAGTATGTACACTATTCCTTTTGCATCATTCACTATTTTTCATCCAGATGACAGATTTATTAAGGTGAGGGATTATATTATCTATTTTAATGGTATGGATATGTTCTTCTATTTTCTAAGGATCCAGACCAAATCAACCGTTGATAGTTGATGATGGGATTTTTACGAGAACTAGGTAGTTGGTCTATTAATTACCTCTCATTATATTTATATTTTGCAATATGTGTCATTTTTTCACATATTTATTTCACTATGTGTCTACATAAATTGAATTTTACTAAAATTGCATCTAGATTGAATTTTTTGACTTGTTAGGACTAAAATCATATCAAGGTCTTCAACATAAGAGTGAGCCATACCTTTTGATGTGCCTTCCTTTTACCTAATTTAATTTCACTATTTTACACCAAAAAAACTGAGGGTGTGGTTGGATTTAATTTAAAATAGTGATATCATATTTATAGGGAATAAATGTAGTGTTGTGGGTCTTCCATCACCCTTTACAATTATTATGAATTAAATATATTAGAGGTTAGTGGTTAGCCTATGTCACCTTATTAGACTAGAAATGGTTTCACCAAGGTAATTTTAAAATTTTAAATAAATTATGAATTATTCCTCATTTCATAATGGTGAAAATATATATTACGACTAAACATGATTGGTCTTGAAGACCTTATTTAATTTTGGAATTGAGGCATTATGAATTTTCTGCATGATAAATATAAATGTGCATTACATCCCACCTACTTAATACTAAATTCTAATTAACAAACATATTTTTGATAAATTTATTTCAGCATGAAGATGAACTATAAATTATACTTAAGCATGGAGACCCTTCTTATAAATATGTGATACAA
Source organism: Viscum album (assembly GCA_963277665.1). NCBI lineage: Eukaryota > Viridiplantae > Streptophyta > Magnoliopsida > Santalales > Viscaceae > Viscum > Viscum album. Next base: position 1,431,765,219 of record OY728152.1, read on the forward strand.
AGCATGGTGTCCCTTACTATGATATCATACTTGGAACCCCAAACATGATATATGGAATTCCATCCCTATTATGTGACAATATGAATGGAATCCACATTCTAGGATATTTAGAATGGATTCTGATTTATTAATGTGATACTAGGAATGATTCCCCATATAAGTATCATATTTTCCACTATGACTCTTGATTCTTCTACAAGGATATTCGAGAACCGGCCAAATCTAGTAGTGTCAGTGTAGTTTTCATTTGGAACAAAAGTCAACCTATTTATAGTTATTATTCATTCTTTAAAATATTATATCATCACAAATCTAGGTTATATACACATAGTAGGTTTTTATAGACATTTTTGGTAGTGTTTTTCTAGGATTTGTCTCACTCCATGTCTGTGAAACCTACGGTACCGAATTACACAACATGATTTTAAGTGTATATATGGGACATCATCCTATTTCATATGTGTGGCTTATTGTGTGACATAGGATGGTGTATTGGTAACAGATGACGTGGTAGGGTATCTGTATGATTGGACAAACATTTGACCTTTTGTAACTTTTTATCATATACACCATGTATTTCCTACATATTGTATCTATGTTTTCTCTTTTTGTAAACACATGACATTATCATCCATTATATATGATTAAGTTTACTATAATTGACTATTAGTATGTTCTTCCTTATTCATGTATATTAACATATTTTGTTCACTTTTATAGTAATTCATCTATTTATCTATTGAATTCACAACTATGCTTCTCTATTAATAAGGGAATAGTTTCCATATAGACACACTGAAGGCCCTTGCTTCTATTTGGAAGGATTTAGCATTCGACAAGATGAACATGAGGAAATGTGGCCCACCGGGCAATGGGTAGCCTTCAGTGGATCCTGGGTTTGGGACATCAAAAAAAGTATTAATGCTCTTTATTTTCTTAATTTAATGTTTTTATACAATAGATCGGAGATCATGAAGGTTATAGGGATTGGTAATAAGTTGTGGAAAGGAGTAGCTTACCCATGTACAAGGAAAAACGAAATTTCCTAGAATGGAAATTTTATTTTTTTTAATTATTTCATATTATGATTGATTTTATTCCACCATTGGGTAATGAATGTGAATTTTGATATTACTATTGTTTTAAGTGAGGTTTATCTTTTATTCTGATCGCAATGAGATGGGGGTAGGGAAGCATTGAAAATTCTTCCTATTAAGCACCATGAATAAAATTAAGGGTATTGTGAAAACATATTTGGTACATATAGTGTTTTCTATAACCTTGAAGTGTTTTATTGTATAGGATATATAAGATAAGATAATTAGTCAACGATTCCAGGTTGAGTCATGAACTATTAATCACAGGGAATAGAACATGTTAGCGTATTGATTATATAGATGACATGCTATAATTCATATGGTATATATCCCTTTATAGATCATAAGTGACAAATCATGCGCAAAATATCTTTAAATTAAAATGAAATTTAATATTGAATTTAAAATCCAATTAAAAATAATTGAAAAACACATATATTATCTTAATAAATACCTTACCCATGGGAAATAGGTGGCATCTATGATGTTCTATATAAATGTTTCCATCACACATACCTTACTCATTGATTTGGTATAGGTGTGTGACTTTTATATGAAAAGGCATTATACATGTTCTAGTTCTACATATAGAGATCAGTGCATTATAAATCCTTATATGAGGTTTTTTTTTAGAAAATGTTGACCAAATACACCATGATATACTCTAGTCGTATACCAGGAAGGCAATGATGACCGAAACTTGGAGTTAGTGGGCCCTATGCCACAATTTATACCTCCAGTAGTTCTTCTCATGGAATATAATCATATTCTAAAAATGGAAATGATACTCGGTTCCAAGGATATTTCATAGGCTTATGAAGACCTTAGATTCCCGAAGGTTCTGCCATATGCACTTGGAATAATTTGAATGAGGAGGGTCTATATCAAGAACTGACTTGGAGGGATTTTTTGTTTAGATTATTATTTATTTCTTCCTAGATTCCTTGAGGACCAATCATTTTGGATTATTATTTAATCTATATTAGCCTTCTATGATATTTATAGACTATTCAACACATTTGACAGAGCATTATCTCTTTGATTATATCAATACTAATGATTAGCCAGTGAAAGTGATATGCAGTGAGGATGGTATGTGGAATCCAATTAATCTCTCAGGTTAATATTTTCTGTTTGAATAACATATATGATATATTGGTCAAGGAGATTATCATCATGATTAAACTAAGTGAAGTATATAGTGTGATCGATTATGGTTCACAACCCAGATAGAGAAGTGGTTCTACTAGTGGTCGGAAGTGATGCTTTGAGACTACGTGTGTGATCAGTAGTAGCTAGATGTCCCCCACAGATAGGTAAGTGGTATATCACCTATGTGCATAGCCTGGGCATAAGATTAACTTGTTCCCTAGATACCCTATAGAGTTCTATTGTTTTGGGAGATTAGGGAATCTTCAGTTATTCTACAGGACCTTCTCATCTATTATGAGTGTGTTAGGATTCGTGCATGCCCCACCTTTAGGAGAGGGTATAGTATCACCATACCACGTTGGTAGCTGGAATACTATTGGATGTATATGATGAGTAGGAGCTTATATCCATTGAATATAGTCTTTGGATACATAGCACTAGTAGATAGGATCTGTTACATGTTTTTTTGTTTTAGTATAGGGCCATGGATAAATCCATTTAAATTCAGTGTAGACTATACCAAAAGTGATGTATGGTAGGCCGTTTACTATTTGTGGTACTATTCTAGTGGCCTATACTATCATTTTCCTTATTTGACAATGTTTCATCGTCTTTATTCAGATATATATATATATACCTATTATGGATATCCTCAGGCTTCATGTTGAGTATTGTTCTAGAGTTATAATACTTGATACACCAATGGTTATACAATCAGTGAGTGTATTCCAGTGAAAGGGAAACCCAATTTATTTAGGAACCATAATATCATATAGAACCTCATCATCCTATATAAGACCATATTTTATGTCATTATTTGGATGTACCATTCTGTTCCTTGTAATCCCAATGTGGGTTGTTATCATTAGAGGCTATTTTTTACCACACCAGAGGGTAGCACAAATAATCACTAGGGGACTGGGGTGTCTAGGACGATTGATTAGAAACATGGAATATAAAAATAGCTAGAGGGATCACTCAGATTAATACTCATTACATGGAGGATCAGGTACTAGATCAGACTGAGTTCACTCATGTAGTTAATCAATTATGAGATGTATTCCCTGATGAATTTTTAGGGCTACCACTAGAGAATGAGGTATAATTATTATCGAGCAAGTGATAGGTGATGAAAAAGTATTCATTCACCCTTAGAGGCTGGCTACTAATGATTTAGAAGATCTCAATAAGAAGATTAATTATTTTTATGCCAAGGGTTCTATATATCCTATTACTACATAATGGATTTTACAGTTCCTTTTCACTTAGAAGGTGTACAAAATGCTCAGGATTTTCATGGATTGCTAGAAGTTGAATCAGCTAAATGTGAAAAACCTGTATCCTTTTTTCCAGATTGATGATATCTTTGACCATATCAGATGATAAAGGGTATTCATAGAGATATACCTGATATCAATCTATCATTAGGTTCAATTTGGAATGTCAGATGTTCCATATATGGCTTCCCAAAATTGGAAAGCCCTAAATGTGTATCATATTATTTCAATATATCTTATGAAAAAACATTTCATATTCATGGATTTGATGAATATGTTATCCATCTGTATTTAAATTATGTTTTTTGGTCATTATAATTGACATCTCTTTATATTATCATACTCGAATCGGCCACTCTGGTAATCATGATATCATTTTAAATACAATGAGATAGAAATAGATGAATACTATGCTTAGTAAATGTGACTTTTGGACCGATAAGGTAGAGTAACTGGGTCACATTATATCATAGGATGGGGTATTAGTTGATCAAGATATGTTGAGAGCTATGGTTACCTAGGAATAAACTAATAATTTTTTTTACATACAGAGTTTATTAAGGCTAACTAGTTACTAATTTCATTTAATACAGAACTTCTAACACATAGTACCACCACTTTAGATGTTGAATAATAATTTTATAAATTTAATGTAGTCTAAATCCTTTGATACATCCTTTTAGGAGTTAAAAGGGAGAATGACATAAATGAGGATCTTGATTATTAAATATCCATCCTTGAGATATAAAGTACATTGTGACACATCAAGTACCGAGATATTATATGTTTTAATTTTTTATTATTGAGTCATTGAATATGGATCATTGTATTTGAGTCCACATTTGCGTAATTACCCGAGGAACAATCTTGATTTGGAATATATTTTACAATCCTTGTGATGTTGACAGAATTACCAACCGGGAGAGCGTTTTGTCGTGTTTTTGGGCCATAATATCCTTTTGTATATTTTTAAACTATGAGTATTAAATAAAATATTGTGGTGATTGTTTGAATATATATAGTCCTTTTACATTGAGAAAATGTATAAACCTGGGAAATGTAATGTTGTTATAGATGCTCAGAGCAGGAGGACTTGAATAAAGATGGTTTAGGAGGCCCTAGAAACTGAAAATTTATTAATCTATTTTCTGAGAAGAAAATAGATTATCAAGACCATCATGGATAGTTTTTAGTTGCATCACAATCAGTGACCACTTTATATCTACAGATTGTGAAGATGGATAATATTTCATATCCTGAGGGTTTGGTCCAATGAAAAAGTATTGTTGGTATGGTCCCACATGTGGATTGGACTATTAGTGATGATGACATCCAGCATATACATGGGTGTGTCTCGGTCCCCACTAATATGAGAGAGGAGATCATTTAGGGGTCACATACATCTCAATGGGAACATCAGCTCAATATCTCCCATATGTATTGTAATTTTTCACAGATATTATTGGTGGACATAGATGAAGCATTAGGTATCATTCTTTTTCACTAGGTTTTCCACCTTTTAGTAGGTAAATGAGGATCACCATTGGTCTCTTATCTTGTTACATACATTATCAGTCCCGGAATGGAAATGTTAGGTCTTTTAAATTTTTCTCAAGTTATCCAATAATTATTTCCTTCAGGAATCGGTAGAGTTTGGGTAGTCAGGTATCTAATTATGAATATACACCACTTTCATCTTATCCGGGGGAATTTATCATTTAATGAACTGGGAAGATTATATGTCCATTATTTTAATGGAATACATGGGGTCCCTCGATCAATAATTTTATATATGGACACATTCATTACATACATGTTTTTAAGGGGTTAGAGAAGGATATTCAGATGAAATAGCTTCTGAGAATAGCCTTTCACTATTGGATTGGTGATCAGTCGTAACAGGATATACAAGTTCTAGAGGTCATGGTCCGATCTTGATTCCATGATTTCGAAAGTTATTGGGAGAACAATATCCCATCCATCGAGATCTCCAAAAATAATACTTATAACGTGATGACTCACATGAACCCCTATGATACCTTGTATGGTATGTCATGTTGTTCACCCACATAGTTGTTAGAGGCAGGAGGGCGGTGCTACTTGGTTCTAATCTAATTCATGAGACTATGGAAATGTTTCAACATATTAGGAGACAAATGTTTATCACTCACTCTATATATAATTCTTATGATGATTACCATTAATGATATGTATATTTTTTGTTCAGGGATCAGATATTATTTGTGTATCTCCCAGATATGGGTATAGATGGATTAGAAGGAAAATAACGTTCACATCACACATTGTAGAGAGATTTGATATATTGGAGATGGACTTCTAGGTAGCCTTTTGGTTTCTATAACCATAGATGTTCCATTCAATGGATGATGTCTTCGATGTTTCATGGCATTAATGATATCATGATGATTTGGCCTCATTATTTTTATCCTAAGGAAATTGTGAAAGATCTTGATGTTTTTTTAGGAGTGTCATATAAAAATATTCGACTAGTGAAAATCTCTCGGTAAGAGAATTATACCACTTTAGAAGGGGTTTTGGGGTAGCACAATTAGGTAAAAGATGATTCATGAGAGCAGGAGGTATGCATACATGATCAGTAATTTGAATTATTCTTAGATGAAGTTTTTACATCCTTAGAAGGTGATCTCATATATAAATTTCTTTTAGGGGAAGAGTGTAAGAATCTAGAAAATATTTGTTGTACAGATCCTTTTAATTTTGATTTAATTCCTTTTATGGATCTATTGTGTATTCCCTTTGAGGTTAAGAATGATATAGGGGGTGTTTAGGACTTGGTCGGAGCCAAAAACAATGAAAAGTGGGAATTGAAGACTAGTAACATGGATAAGAGAAACTATGTGGGATAGGATGCACAGTTATCCCTAACCATAAATGGATATAAACGTTGGTGATGTTGGGAACACAGTTTTTCATAACGATGTGCTAGGGGTCACACACCCATGAAGACCTTCATAGTTTTTATCAATGGGAGATTGCATTGTTTGTTCCCGATTTGGACAAATGTGTGGCCATGCTATGAGCCTCTATATTCTTGGTTAAAAGTCCAATTCCCCCATAATGAAATTTTAAACATACCTTCCTCCTTTATTGATCATTCCAACAAACAAAAGATCTCTCTCCTTCTCCCCCATTTTTTTTACCAAGATCCTCCACTTATATTTTACTCTCGTTCTTCTATATGAAGCCATATTTGATCACTGATCATCACATTGGATGTGAATCAGTATGTTCTCTATTCCTTTAACTTTATTCTATATTGGCCACCCTCTCGACAAAGTTATCGAGATGAGGTCTCTTATTCCCTATTTTTAGGTATTTGATATGTTCTTCTGTTTTCTCTTAATCAATACCAAATTAATGATAGATACTAGTCGATAGTTTTAGAAAAAAAATTAGGTGGTCTATTAATTATCCCTCATATTTTGATGTTTTATTATATACTCTATTGTGTTTCATGTCCTCTTCACTGTGTGTAGCTGTATATTTTATTTTCCATAATTTTCAACTTTATTGAATTTGATGACTTGTTATAACCCAAATCATATCAAGGTATACAAACTTAGATTGAGCCATCTCATTGGATGTTACCTCCATATTCCTAATCATATTTCAAGCTTTCACACCCGATACACATAATGGTTTGTTTTTCCTTTCATCTAAATGAAGATATCGTATTGGTAATGAATAAATGTAGTGGAAGGGAATATCTAATTACCTTGATATTATAGTAAATTTAATTGATTATAGGTGATTGGTAAGCCCACATTATAAAATTAAATACACAATGTTTTCACCCTCATAATTATTAAATTAAAATAATTTATGAAATATGACATGGTCCATTCTAAATCCAACAGATGTTATTAGTAAAGATGTGTGGTAATAAATACCCTCAATAATTATATAAATTTGTCAAGATGAACCTTATGCAAGATAAATATAAATAGGAACTACATCCATTATCTTTAATACTAAGTGGCCAAGATGACCCTTTTATTTGTTACATCAATACATGAATTGTATCCCATTATATAAATGTAAAATTGGGATAGAAATCATTTCTATATATATGTCATACTATATATGATGTCGCTTATTTTTATACCAGGTATGGAGACCATATATGTGATATTGTGAATGACATCCCTTATTGAAATACTGGACACGGAGACCATATATGTGATAATATCTAAGGAATCCCTATTATGTGATACTAGTCATGTAATTCTAATTCTATGATATTGGGCATGATATAAAATTTACTACTATGAAACTTGGCAAGGTGTCCCATATAAATGTGAGACTGGTCGCCATGCCTCTTGATACTTCTATTTAGATATTGCAGCATGATCCAAAATAGGTATTTTCTTCCTTGTTTCCCTTAGGATCCTATAATGACCCATTTACATTTATTATTCATTATTTGATTTAGTCTTTAATCACACTACAATGTTATATAAAAAGACTTGATATTTAAAGACATCATTGGTGGAGGGATACTGAGATTTATTTCACACCCTATATTGGATGCCTAAGGTGCCATGGGAGACTACATGCTTGTAGGTGTAGATATGGGGATGTTTCCTCTTATTGTTGTGTTACATCTTACACGACAATGGATGTATGATTTCTAGTAGATGACTGTGAAGGATCTTGGGATGATTGGATACACTTTTTCCCCATTGTATGTTTTTTATCTTTTCAAACATGTATTGCATGTTGCTTGTATCCATGTTTTCAGATTTCATAAAAACAAGAAATTATCATCCATTTTATATTACATTCTTTACTACATTTTACTTTTATTCAGTGACTGGTTACTCGGGTACATTTGCATGACATATTCACTATTATACTGAATCATCTATTTATTTTTTTATTATTCCACTTTTGATCCTATGGTAATGAGGTCATAGATTCCTTCATAGGGACACCCAAGACCATCTCCAGTAGTTGGGTGCCTCTAGAATTCAAGGATATGTACATGAGGCCACAAGGACTACCAGGTTGGGGCTTCTCTAAGTGAAACTAGGGAAAGGGATATCACTAATTGAACTTTCTGTCTCCATGAATGGTGTAATTATTTTTCTATATATAAGTTTTATTAATGAATATAAATATATATTTAATGAATGTATATGATATTCTTATAATGAATAAATTTTTTTGATGATGGACCCATCGTCAAATTATATGGACCATAACTCACGAACCAATATTCTTAAGAAAATTAAAATAGTTAACTCCCAGAAACAATGTTCTTAATAAAAAATTATTAATAAATTGGTGTTAAAAATTATTTATGATCATGTATGATATTATAATTATGCAACTATTTATGTTATAGATCTTTAAAATTTTAAAATTTATTATATAAGAGGTTAGATCACTTTAAAAGTAAGCGTAACTCAAAGTACTGATTTCTCATTCCAAATTTTATTCTTTGGAACCTTTGGTATATTATGAACATAACATTATTTATGAGGTATTTATACAACCAATTTGACAAGTTATTTTTATAAATATCCATATTTTTATGAAATTAATTTTTTATTTTTATTTTATTCTTTACTAAGGATTATGATTCAAGTGTTTCTAACACTTTACGAGATTTATTTTACAGTTTCATTTATTTTCGAAATTATTTATGATCATGTTTTTTATGGTGATATTTTATGAAATAAATTTAAATATTCTGATAAATTTTATTATAATTTATTTAGTTCATTATATTTTATTTTTTACCCTCATTTTTATCTCATTATGATTTAAAGATATCAAAATATGTTTTAAAGGGAAATTAAATTTATCTCAATATTCTGTCAAAAATATTTTGTATTACCTGTCAATGATTTCATGAAAATGTTTTCAATAATGTATTAATTTTTATATAATATTTTAAAATATCAATTTTACCTTTTTTGTTTAAATTTAATTTAAATAAAATTTTTATCAATTTTTTAACATGTTAATTTTTAGTTTTTACAAAACAAATGTGAAGGTAATCATTGTTTTAACATATACTGGATGGAAAAAAAATTCCTATTACATTAACACTCAATGACTTGAACCTTAAATTATTTGTTTCCAAGGATATTTTCAACTAAAATTTTTTCCCTAATATTTTAGAAATATTATAATTTAAAATAATTTATTTCAATATAAAATTGGATATTTTCCCCATGAAATTTTCCGATGCTCTTTTAAAGAAATTTTCTATCAATGATAACAACCTTCATTATTTATATTTCTTTATTAGTGTTATGATCTAATGATATAGTCTAATTTCATTTATTCTACTTATTATTATTATTATTCAATAACGGTTCTAGGAAACCCATATATTTCCCACAATTAAATTAGGTTAAGGTGAGACCTTTATGAAAATTTTTTTTCCATGGGTTATGCTACTATGCTATGATAAAATGCATATAAACCCATTTAAATTCCATGAGTTATTAAATGACGTAATTTTAATGATCTTTTGGGAGAATTATTTATGATTTTAATTATTTTATTAGTTGTAATGGAATTATATATCCCTAAAGTGCATTGGGTAATCAGGGATATCTTGTAGAGAATAAGGATTGAATGTGGATTAGACCTAGTAAATTAATGGATAATGTAAAATATGATGATATTGGGAGTTAAAATTGAATTAGGATATGATGGTTTGGGGAGTGAACATAATCCACCGTAAAAGTCTTCTTAGCGATCCTAGAATATTAAGGAATATATATATCCTCTTATGTTTGTGACATAAATTTTTTTCTTACACTATTGTTATGATCTATTGAATTATGTTTTTGATTACATTATGATTCATGTCCCATAAACAGCCTCTATTTTTTCAATGACTCGATATTATTATTTATGGTTTCAAGGGTATGGTTTTGAAATGTTGAGATCATGTTTTATTCAATTATTCTCATTTTATGATTATGTGATCATTAATATTAAACAGGTTTACCTTTTCAAATTCTTTGATATTACACTTTAATTCTATTTCCTTTCCTTGGGTAATGAAGAAAGGGTTTATGTAATGTATCTCTATGAAGAGTACTATTTTGGAATATATTTATAGGGTACATTGATTCTTTTTGAATAAGTAAGATGATTGTGTATCGAGTCTCAGAAGTAATTAAATCATTATAATTATAGGATGGATCATATTATTATGTAATGAATATTATTATACTAAGATGTAATATTTATGAATGAAAAGTATGGGTCTCTATAGATGATATTAGAGTAGTGTTTAGTTAATATTTTGATATTATGATCAAATAAAATTATTGCAAAACCATAGGATAATTCTAAGTATATGATGACAACCCAGTGTTTTTGGGAAGATATTATATTTTATTTCTATAAATAAAACCTTATTAGGATACTAAAGTTTTATATAGTTTAATATATATATATCAAGGGGGATTAACCTCGAATAATTTATCATGATTATATCACAACCATCATTCTAGTGTTTAGTGTGTATTCCCTTACTGTGCACCTCGTTCAGCACTCATGAGGGATATTCTTGAGGTAATTCACATTTTTTATATACAATTATAATGTATTGTAATATGTGATGATCATTGATGACCAATGTTAAAAATATTTTTTCATATATTGAGAAGAATGTTTCATGACTAAGACAACATAAAAATGAATTTTTGGATGATTGTTTTAGTTCCCACTATAAATATTTTTCTTCACACTATTTTTTTGGTTTATTTAATGGATGGAATCATGTGTAATTTTGTTAACAGTAAATCTTATAGATAATGGAACTATTTTTGTTATGAAAAACTAACTAAATAATGATATAAAATGACAAACCCAACGTTTCCTCCTAATCAAATATCTTGTTATATGAATATAAGTCTCAATATGGGTCACTTTATTGAAACACATAACAAGAGACAAATGGAGTTTTCTGATGTACAAGGAGGGAAGATGATTTAATTTACAATATGTCATGTATTTTGAATGAAAAAAAACTAAATGTCTCAATTTAATGGTAATATGTTTTTGATGTGAATAGAATCACATAGAGCATGTTATTTTCATGGAAAAACGAAATGATTGGATAAAGAAATAGATTAAAATAATCATATCCATAAGGTATCATAAACTGTTGAATTTTATAAATATGTAAAATATGGGAACTAATGAAATAAATATACTATGGTAAAATCATAAAAATTGGATAAACAATGTTGTATGTGTAAATGATTTACAATTGATTACGAAGATACTATGGATAACATACATAAAGAATGAGGAATTAAGGAATAATCAAAAGAACCCTAAATAATTTTGTAAGAAGTATGTGAAATTATTGAAGCTTTTATGCATTTTAATTATATATTTAGGATGTATTAGTATATTTATCAGTGATATTATTGGGATAAGAATCACAAAACATTTAATGATTGTTTCACATAAATTTTTAATCAAAGATTTTCATGAATATGATTCATTTTACTAATGAAAATGAAAATTGAATGCATATTTTGAAAATATATTATGGGAAAAAATGATTCTTGGAATGATAATTGATAATTTGTTACCTCTGATTAAATAATAATTTTAGGTTGAGATAAATAGAATATTTATAAACTAACTGTTCTAGAATTTATAACATTGTCTATTATTACTACATTTATGAAAAAGTTGATTATATTATCAAAATATTAGAATTATATTTAATATTTACAATAATATGTTATTTTATTTAAGGAATTAGGATGGAGAAAAATTTTAAAATCATGTATTCAATCGTTTTGGTTTCATCACAAAAGGTTACCACCATGTTTTAGGAGAATATATTCTCAAGGAATTAAAATATTACATTTGTGAAATTTAGAGATACGTTATCTTGTTTGCAGGGGGGGTTATAGTTATGTTTATCATCAAATTTTAGTTATCTTATTTCTAATTTTTTGGATTTTTAATTTGTTAAGACTTGTTTTGTAAGGGTTTTAAATTTAACTAATATGGAATGGTTAGATTTTAACATTGGGTAGTATCATGTAAGGTTAATGTATGATTAATTATATTAGATTACCTCTGATAATCTTATTGTGTTTGGTAAATATATAAAGTTAGTTGGAATGAGTTTTCATTATATTATGGATGTTATGATCCACTAAAATGTAATTTTAGTTCTACATTTTTTTGAAGTTTATCTTGGATATTCAATTCTCGGGGTATGAGATGAAGTGGAAAAAAACCAAAGAACAACAAAAGGATGAAAATATGGTCATTATATGGAAATAAATAATGTATTTATATTATATTTTTTTCTCTATCTTGATAGTAAAATTGTTCATAAAATTTATGAAAATTATATTGAAATAAAATTTTATAGTTTTTCCTTCATTTCAAATTTATCAATGAACATTTCACCCATAATAGATTTATGGCTTTTTGATTGTTACCTTTATCATGAAAATGACATATATCACTATATATTTTTCCATGTGTATAATTTAACTTCCATTAAATTAATTCTTATCCTGGAACTGGATTATATGTTATTTTAGGTAAACATTATGTTTCACACTTCCTGTTTTCGATGGATGTTTTTTCATTCCTCTATATGATATGGGGTTTCAATAATGATATTTTATAATGTTCAAACATTTTAGATGGACAATAAATTGTGAAGGAAAATTTCATAAAAGGATGAAAAATTTGACACCCATATGATTTAGGCTAAATAATAATACGTTTGATAGATTTTTAAACATGGAACACAAATCTTTAAGAAAATTGTGATATATTGTAAAAATATTATTATATCCTTGCCATTTAACATGATTGTATAAATATGAGTAAACAATTTATGAAAATATTTTTCAATTTTAATAGTCAGTTTACATGTATTCATTAATTCTTATGAAATAAGTATAAAATTTTTAATTATGGTATTTTTATGCATCAAATTGTTTTCCCCAAAAAAAAGTTTATTAAAATTTATGTGTAAATATTATAAATTATTTCTAACACATTGTGAAATTTTATTTTATAAAATGAAAATTATTTTTGAAATAAATAAATTGCAAAATTAAATTAAGGATAAACAGTTTCATTTTTATGAAATAATTTATTTTTTACTATGAATAATGAGAAGTACAGATTATTCAAAAAAATTCACTTATTTTTACTAAATAAAAAAAATTTAAAGTCCCATTTTATGTTATATTTAATAATAATGTGAAATTCAATCCTTTTGATTTGGAGTAATAAAATTTATTCCATTTTATTATCAATATTAATGATTTTGATATAAGTAAATTTTTTTCTTATAAACTCATTTATCTAAAAACTTATTTTCATTATGTTTTAAAAATTTATATAAAAATTGATTTCTATACATTTGAGAGATTAAATCTTTTAAAATGGATACTACAATTGAGATCAATATGTTAAAATTTGGTAAATAGGTTGCCTTTGGTTTTTTTCATTTTAAATATTAACCATGATAAATATTTGACACATCAGTATCGGGTAAAATGTGTAAAAATGGTTTAAAAATTAAGTAAGGTCTCTTAATCAACCCAAAAAATTACTTTATTTCTTTGGATTTTAGAACATCATTCATATTCATCCCAAATTATAATATATATCATTTTGGTGAAATTTTTTCATTAAAATGACATTGATATTATTTTTTAAAATGAAAATTCCAAAACGTCACACTCTTGACTTTAATATCATTAATTTTATACATAAAGATAATATGTGGGTAATTTCAGTAATAGATTTTTTTAAATATGTATTATTTGTTTCATTGATTATTTTAATTATTTATTTTAGTGAAATAATAATTACCTTAAATTATTTCACAACCTATAAAAAATATTTATTAAATTAATATAATAATAAAGTGTTTGTTTTTACTAAAAATAAATGTAATAAAATTTGGTATAATGGTTGAGTTCCATGACTTTTTTAGATAAATATGATATATTAGGGTTGTGTGAATGTATTATATTCAAATTCAAAAAAAATTCTTGTTGTTATTAATTCCAAGATACTTTAATAGTTTCTAAACTAATATTAATAATAATTTATATTAAATAACTTTTTATTAAATTATCTAGATATAATAAAATCCTTTAAGTGTTAAATTATGCTGATAAATGGACTAAACATTAAAACCAAGTATTTTTATGATTAAAATTTCACGTTACAGTTATAATTAGAACCCTTTATGTGAAAAAAAGACATTACCACATTTAAGGTTATAGAACCCTATCCCGATTAGGATCCACTAAGAGGAAGGGTTAATCATTGGTGCCCTAGTTTTTTGAATTTTCTACTTTTAAATTAAACCTCTTGATCTTTTTATGGATAATTATTCAATCAATTGTTTCTCTCAAATAACATCATGTGTAGTCGTAAAATAAGATATGGACACACATAATATTTGGACGTTTCCGTAATGAATGTCCTAATCCATTCCGTATAAGACAAAGACCAAAACATGTATTCTATTCACTATCTCCACAAGTGAATAAAACTAGTTTGACACCCCTATTCCAAAATTGAGTAGACACCCTAATTGATCTTATTCTCAAATTAGTTAAGCACCCCAATCGCAAGCCTCTAGTAGGTGGTTAGACACCCCAGCTACGAGATTCCTCTTTAGTTGTCCTGTTGATATAAATATCTTCTTTACAAATTGTCTCCCCCCCATGAAAGATTGAAGTCCCTTCCTTATGCCAAATCCTCCAAGTCTTCAATGGATGAATTCATCAACCTTATTTGTCCCTGAAACTCCCATTATATTTGGAATGATTATAATTATCATTATAAAAATGTTTGTTACATGTAATCAGCTTCTACAATAATTTCTCAACTTCGGCTTACTCTCAGAATTCATCATTCATAATGGTTTAATGGAGTCTGAGAATGATATTACACATTGTTTCATATTTCACACTGATTAGTACCCATGTCTCATTAATAATTCATGAAATAACTCATGCATGAAACTCATATTCATGAACTAATTCACCCAATAAATGGGAAATCATTCTCCGTCACATATTCCCCCTATGATATTAGGAGTATCTCCCATCATTAAACACCATATTGACATGGGTATTATTTCTCTATATTTAGACTCACTTCCACCCTTCCTAAGTGCATGTAATTCATGCACCTCATCCACCCACAAGAAATAGTTTATTTATTACCTCTAACATGTCATTAAAATGAACTAAAACATTTCATCTTTAAAATCCCAATTGAAACGGGATTCCTCGTTAATCATTTCATAAAAGCTCGAAGACTCTAGAACATTAGGTTGTCCTATTATTTCTACATTAAGGGAATATTCAATAATGTTAAACTACAATAAAATTTATTTTGATATTTCCTATTCATAAATTCATATAATATACAATCATCCAAGTGATATTTATTAGTATACAATCACATCACTTGGGAACTTCAGTTCATGCATGGCCATGCATAGAAAATGTATCTAATTAAAAGCCCAGGTCTCACTAGGATATTAGGAAACTGTTAGGGCCAATAGTTTTGCTATTTGAAAATTGGTTATGATGTTAATGGCTTGATAATGGTGGATTTACCATGAATTGTAGAACCAGTGAGAGATGGACAATGAAGACAATTTTCCTCAGTCAATCAGACTATTGTGATCAGTCGAATCGGGTGGCTCCTAATATGTCCATATTTATTTTGATGGGTGAAAAATGTTCAACACTATTGTTTTAGGACCTCAGGACACCCTAAGAGGGGAGTGGTGAATTAGGGTGTCAAATGTTTCTTTTAAAGTGATGGATGTTGTTCCCACATTGGTAGGAACTTGTTAAACATGTATGATGGAAATGAACAGAAAGAAAACATTCACATGAAGAGATACGAAAAAACACATTTTACTTGGTTCACCACTAATGGATACGTCCAAGGAGCATACGCCGATAGGTTTTCGGTCATACCAAATTCCACCAAACTTCACTAGATATGGATTAAAAAGTTTTGGGAACAGTCACTCTGTTCCAGGCTCACTTCCTTTACAAAATTTTAGGGATAGCTCACTGCGTCCATCAGGTCACTCCCGTTGACTCCCCCAGGCTCACTACCCTTGGTAAAGTCACACTCAGTTTATAGACGTCAAGGTATGTTCATCATTGCAAAAGAATGCATCCTCTATTGAATATAGATGCTTTTTTGAAGTCCAACTTTCACTCGTTTACTAATCCCACTTTGCACCGAAGGTATCTGGAAATCTTCCAGTTTTTCATGCAGCGCCAAAAGGACCGGTGTACAACAACCTCACCTGGCGCACTTCTCCAAGACTGGAATGCACGTTTCAAGAACATCGTGCAATTCACTTTAACAGTACAAAATTCATGCGTAGGTGATAGCAACACACTTGCACGACACTGCCACCATCAACTCCAAACTTGCGCGACTCTGCACCTTTAACTCCCAACCCACCTTGTTCGCGCATCCAACAACTGGAGCGCATCATCTACTTGCGCGACCCGACTACCACTTGTGCAACTCAAACACTTGTGTGATGAGAGCTTGAAAATTCTCTATTTCTTGAACTTCGTTACAAATGAGGAGGGTGGTCCTCTATTTATAGGCAAACTGCACCCCCTATGCGGTGGCGCGCAAGTCCCGGCGCACAGCTCCAACTGCCCTAGCCTCTGTCGCACTATTCACTTGCGCGACCACACCAATACATGCGCGACCTACTTTCCTTTGTCATCTTTTGAAGTTATTATCATGAAGAAAAACTAGCGCACATGCTTCCAAACCTCCTAGGCTTCGGCACGGAAGTCATTTCACGGCGCGCAAGTCACTTGTGCAACCAGCCCAAAACTTGCGCGGCCCTTATCCCATTTCCATTTTTCCATGTTATGATCTTGAAAAACATATGGTGCACAAGTTTCCTCTCATTAAAGTACATGGCACGAAAGTATGCTTGAACTGTATGATCACTTTGCTAGTACACATTCTAAACTTCCATTGAGGATTGACAACAAACACAAACCATACTCCAATTCATGCATAGAATGCCATGGTTCCAACAATATACCCCTTTGGTTTTGTTGGAAATCAGAAAATAAATTCAATAGATCCCCATCCATGTGCAAACCAAAAACACAAGAATCAACTCAGCCAACACTCTTAGTCTACGTGAGCAATGCTCGGTGTAGAAAACAATATAGGAAGCGTGACTTGGGTTCCAATGTTTTGGAATTCTCAATCACACACAAGAAGCATTACATACCGATGTATTCCTTCTCATCCTTCTCATCCTATCACTAACACTGAATTCAAATCATGTCACAAGAGCATTACATGCCTGAACATGCCGGAATTTATTCCCTTATCCCCCATTGACAGTAAACCCAAAGACCAGTAACTTATTTAATGTTCTGCTCAAACCATACTCCCCCTGGATAGTATCTCCCCCACAAACCTGCATCAGTGCCATAAACAGATAAAAATAATTATCATAATTGGGGAGAGGGGTATTTTGAAACCTCCTTATGCACTGGGAGGTGGCTGAACACTGAGTTTTAACCAATGGTTCTCAAACATAGCCGCTGACAGTGACTTGGTCAGGATATCAGCCACTTTCTCATCAGTTCCCACATAATCAATTCTAATCACCCCTTGCTCAAATTTTTCTTTGATAAAGTGATACCTGATTTCAATATGTTTTGTACGATAATCCTGAACAAGATTCTTCGTTAGGTCAATTACACTATTTTTATCACAGTAAAATATTATTGGTTGATTCACCTCATCACCAATATCTGTTAGTTATTGCTTCATCCATAGTAGTTTAGTGCATGCCTTCGTGGTAGATATATACTCACCTTGAGCAGTACTAAGATAAGTTCATTCTTGTTTCTTTCTCAACCAGCCAACACCTTTCTGCCCAATATAGATGGCTCCACCACTGGTGGACTTTCTATCTACTACACCATCAACCCGGTACGCAACAGAAAATGCTTATAATTCACTATACCCACCTGCAGCAAAATATAACCGAAAGTTATGTTTACCTTGAATGTACCTCATGATTCTTTTTTCTTCCTCCATATGTTCCTCCTTTGGATTACTCTGAATTCAGGCCGCAAGACATGTGGAAAAGAAAATATTTGGTCCTGTCGCTTTCAGGTACAATAGTCTCCCAATGATCCTCCTGTACATGGTGGGATCAACAGAGGCCCCATCCTCATGCATTCCAAGTTTAGTTCCAACTAAAATCGGAGTTGACATTGGTTTGGAGTCTTTCATATTAAACTTCTTCAACAGCTTTCTTGAATACTTTTCTTGAGAAATGAAAGTGCAATCCTTCATTTGAATCACCTGTAGCGCCATGAAATATGTGAGCTCCCCAATCATAGACATTTCAAATTCTAATTTCATATGATTTTCAAATTCATCCACTGATTTTTGCCTGCTGCAACCAAATTTGATATCATTAACATAGACTAGAACAATGAATTGATCTTTTGGAGAATTATTCACATATTGATTTTGATCCACTCATCCTCTTTTTAACTCTAGTTTCTTGAGATACGATTCCAGGACAGAATACCATGCTCATGGTGCCAGCATCAAAACATGTAGGTCTTTCTTCAGTTTGCAGACCATTGTCACATCAGTACCAAGAATAAAACCCACTGGTTTTTAAATGTAGACATCTTCTTCGAGTACACCATTAAATAATGTTGTCTTGACATCCATTTTATATAATTTATATCCACTTTGGAGTGTTATGGAAAGGAAAAGTATGATTGACACTAGTATAGCCACTAGAGCAAAGGTTTCTTCAACATCAACACCTTCAAGCTGGGAATACCCCTTACATACCAGTCGAGCCTTGTTTTTTATAACACATGCATGCTCATCAAACATGTTCTTTATGATGCATTTTGTACCAATTACATTGTGACCTCCGTGTCTCTCGACAAGATCCCATGACTGATTCTTTTCAATCTGATCTAACTCTTCATTCATGGATTTCACCCATGATTCATCCTTTGCATATTCTTCAAATGAGGATGGCTCCACAACTGATAGAAATGCATATTGATTGTTATTTATCATCGTCCTTGTTTGAGTGGGTGCATTCATGTCCCCAATTATGTTAGATGGATCAATATCAGCTCTAATATTTCTCCTATGCGGTTCAGTTGCATTTTCTCTAGCCACAATTTCATCTTCAGATTCTTCTTCTGAGTCAACATCATGATGAGACTGTTGAGTGTTTTGAATAGATTTCTCTATTTCTGTAGTTGTATTTTCTCCACGTTCACTTTCTTCCTCACTTTCTATTACATCAGCATATGACGTATTTGAATCATTTTTTGTTTTCTCTTCAAATATCATAACATCACTGCTTACCACAATACTTCCTAATCGCTTGTTGAAACACTTGTAGGCTTTGTTGTTCATTGGATACCCAAGAAAAATTACTTCATCAGCATTGTCACCAATCTTCTCATGATTTTCTTCTTTGTTCCGGATGAAACATTTTCTTCTGAAAACCCAAAAGTATTTCAACGAAGGATTCCATCCATGACACAATTCATATGGTGTCTTCGTTTCTCCCATATAAATCCCTGTTCGATTCTGAATGTGCATTGTAGCTTCAATAGCTTCCTTCCAGTAATGGAGATAGATACCGCTCTCAATCAACATAGTCCTGTCCATATTGATAACATATCGATTTTTTTGCTCAACAACTCCATTTTGCTATGGGGTACTCATTGTAGCTACCTCATGTTATATCCCATGATTATCTAGGTAGTTTTAAAATTCAATGGATGTGTATTCCCCTCCATTGTCTGATCATAACACTTTGATTATTCATCCAGTATCATTCTCAGTGATTCGACGATACATTTTCATGCAGTCAAGCACTTGTTGTTTCCTTTGTATAACCATTACAAATTCCATTATGCTATAATCATCAATGAAAAGGATGAATTACCTTTCTCCAAGAGTTCCAGCAACATTTACCGAGCCACATAAGTCTGTATGAATGAGATCAAGAAGATGAGATAACTTTTCTTCTTTGGCCAATATGAACTACAGACCAACTTCCCACGAATGCAACCATGACAAGATTTTTCCCATTCACATTTCAGAATGGGGATATCCATGACTATCATCACCTTAGATATCATTTAAATGTATTTTTGGTTAATGTTCCCCAGCCTTCGATGCCACAAATTGTTTTCTTCTTCAATAGACAAAAAGAAAAAGTTCACTTTGATGTTGAACTGATATAAGTTTTCATCTGTTCTAAAGCCTTTCATAAGATAATTCCCTATTTTTTCCATTAAAGTGCATCCCTTTTGATTGAAAGTTACTATGATCCCTGAGTCATAGAGTTGACTCACACTGAGGAGATTGTGATGCAGACTGTCCACATAAAGAACTTCAATCTTCTTTAGCTATCTATTGGTGTGAGTAGTATTCCAACTGCCTTTTATCTTCAAAGAACCATCATTACCAAAACTAACTATTCCATCAACCTTCATTTTAATGTTCATCAAAAGGTCAACATTTCTCGTCATATAGGAAGAGCATCCACTCTCAAGAATCCAGGTGCTGCTGCTTTTTATAGCTTTGAGGTCCACCTCTGCAATGTTGGATTTCTCAATTTTCTTCATTTATTTCCATGATAAATTAGAATGAGTATAGAGCAGTAATGTCCTGTCAATTATCTCATCTGTGTACATTGGTTTTTCATAGTTGAAGTCTTCTTCGAGAGTAGAAAACATGTTTGAAATAGCAACACTATCTTGTCGACGAGATCTGACTTGTCTTCAATTCAGGTATGAGGTGTCCACGCCCCATCTCTGCCTACAATTAACAGCCTTATAACCAAAGTTAGAACAATGAAAATAGTATCAATTGAAACTATTTCTTCTATAAGATGGAGGATATGAAGTCAGTATATTTTGTTGATTTCCCATATCTTCCTCATTTATATAGCTCCTTTCCTCTTCGCAATATGACATGGCATGTCCCAGATAGCCACAGAACTGACACTTCATGAGAGGAAATTTCTTCTCACTTGAGTTTCTCCTCATACATTCTTCCTTGGGATAATATTAGGACTACTTGTCATTTCTGAATGTTTGAGGATAATTTTTAGTTCTCCTTTTAGTTTGGATTGAGGACTTCTTTTTCAGCCCTTTAGGAAACGTTCCAACAAGGCCAGCTTTCATCTTGTCTTTCTTTTTCCTCTCTTTACTTCCAGTAGTGGAAGTCTCCACTTCACATCCAATTCAACGCTCTTTCATGAAAGCAGGTCTTTGATCACTCAATATTTTTCCAACCCCATCTGAACCACTCTTGTCACTTGCCAGTAACTCTACATCTGAGAATCATCCAAAATGAATTTTCTTCTTACCCTCATATGTGTTGGATCAATATTCCAGTTTTCTTCTATGAATAAGAACTTCTTCCTCAAGACCCTCAACAGTTTTCGACTTCTCTTCCAGTGTAGTTGTAAGGTCATTTATGACCATTTCTTGTTCTTCAATTCTAAGCATCAATTCTGAAAAGTCGTATGTGATTTCAAATATTAAAAATTGAACTATCACTAGTTATTCTAGTCATTCAATTCCAGCTTCATGCTCATCCACATATTATGATGATGGTTTCACCATTTCTTTCCACTTAATACATTTCTTTCATTTTTTAACAAGCATTGAAAAAACATCCATATTTTTCAAAATGGGATCACAATTATGAGTCATATTATTGTCTCTGTCTTTATAGATATAGGGTTATAACTTTTCAATGGTAGCCATCATGGAATAATGGTTTCCACTTTTAAATTCGGGTTCTTCTTCTTCAATGAATTCAATATCATCCTCTTCCTCTTCATAGAAAAAACTCTTATTCTATATCTTATTTCAATATTTGAAGTCACCCATTTTGAAAAACCTTTTCTGAGGATTCTCAATGTCTTATGCTTCACTTTAATCTTTATTGAACTTTATGTGGCACTGAGAGGCAATGTGCCCAACTCATCAACAATGAAATCATGCTAGAGGTAACTTAACTTTAAATTTACCTTTTCCCTTATTCAGCCTCTTGGAAATAAGAGAATGAAATTATTTTTCCTTATCATCTTAATCACCACTATCTTCTAAAAGTTTCAGTTTGTCCATGGATTTGAATGAAATTTCCTTGCTAAAATGAGTTGTAGCTTCTTCGGGTTTGACTATCATCTCATATGCCACTAGACTACTTAGCAGATCATCCAAAGAAAGTTTAGATAGATCTCTTTCTTCAAGGGATGATACCTTTGCATTGTATATAGAAGGTATTCTTCGCAATATTTTCATTATAATATCAATGTCTTTGATTTCCTCTCCAAGACCTCGAATTTCTCCTACTACTTCAGGGATTTGGTTAAATAATGAATCTAAATTCTCATCAGGGTGCATCTTTAGATCATCAAACCTATTATGCAGAACTTGATGTTTTTCCTCTTTCACTTTTTTGTCTCCTTCATATATATTTTCATGTTTATCCCACATAGACTTTTCTGAGTTGAAACTCATCACCTTTAGATAAATTTTATCAAAAAGAGCTGCTGTGATAGCATTCTGAGCTTTAGCACCTGCATCAAGAACTTTCCTATTTGTATCAGTCATAGCAAGGCATGTTGGATAAGTAACATGTATTCTTTGCACAGTAGAAAAGAGGACTTCCATTCCGAGAGATCTTAAATGAGATCTCATTTTGTTCTTCTATAACTTGAAATTACTTCCATCGAAGAGAGGGACGCCCCTGAGATTGACTGCATTCTCTATGATTTCAAAGGCCAGATTCAACACCAACAACCTTTACCCTCTGACACCACTTGAAGAACCCCATGACACCCTGAGAGGGGATGGGTGAATCAGGGTGTCAACATTTTATTTTAAATTGATGTATCTTGTTCCAACATTGGTAGAAACTTGTTAACCCTATATGATGGAAATGAACAATAATAAAACATTCACATGCAGAGAGACGACACATCACTTTTTACATAGTTCAACATTAAGGGATACATCCAAGGATCATACGCTAACAGGTTTTTAGTAATACCAAATTACACTAAACATCACTACCTGTGGATTACAAAGGTTCAGGCACAGTCACTTTCTCCTAGGCTCACTGCCTTTATAAAAGTTCAAGGATTGCTCACTGCATCCCTCAGGTCACTCCCGTTGACTCCCCCAGGCTCACTGCCCTTGGTAAAGTCACACTCAGTTTATAGACGTGATGGTCACTTCATCATTGAAAAATAATGAATCCTCTGTTGAAATTAGATTCTCTGTTGAAGTCCAAATTTCACTCATTTACTAATCCCACTTTGCACCGAAGGTATCGGTCAATCTTGTAGTTTTTCGTGCAGCTCCAAAAGGACCGGTGTACAACAACCTCACCTAGCACACTTCTCCATGATTGGGGTGCATGTTTCTAGAATGTCGCGCATGTCACTTGAAAAGTACAAAATTGGCGTGTAGGTGACACAAACACACTTCCACGAAACTGCCTCCTTCAACTCCAATCTTGTGTAACTCTGTACCTTCAACTCCCAAACCGCCTTGGTCGCGCAACCAACAATCGGTGTGCAACATCTACATACGCGACCCAACTACCACTTGCGTGACTCAACCACTTTCATTATGAGAGCTAGAAAAATCACTAAGTCTTGAACATCGTTACAAATGAGGAGGGTTGGTCCTCTATTTATTGGCAAACTGGACCCCCTACGCAGTGGCGCGCAAGTGTCCTCACGATGTGCAAGTCTCAGCACGCAGCTCCAACTACCCTAACCTCTATCGCACTATTCACATGCGTGACCACACCAATAATTGAGAGAATTACATTCCATTGCCATATTTTGAAGTTACGATCATGAAGAACAACCGGCGTGCATGTTTCCAAACCTCCTAGGCATCGGCACGCTAGTCCATTCTCGGTGCGCAGGTCACTTGCGTGACTAGCCCAAAACATGCGCGGCCCTTATCCCTTTTCCATTTTCCATGATATGATTTTGAAAAACATATGGTGAAAAATTTTCCACTCCTTCAAGTACATGCCGCACAAGTCTCTTTTCCAAAAACACTTTTCTCCATTTATCGTTTTTCAGGCCCAAAAATTTGGAAAACACTCGGAAACGACCCCACCGTCAATACTATTGTCTACATGAACTGTACGATCACATTGCCGGTACACATTCTGAACATCCATTGAGGATTGACAAAAAACAAAATCCATACTCCAATTCATTCATAGAAGGCCATGGTTCCCACAACAATATCCCACATAGAATTATCCATACATTTGAGATTCAATAAATCAATAATCCGTATACTTTATTTGATCATAAAACCTACCCCCTACTATATCTCCATGTATTAGTCATTGAATAATGTTTCCCCACAATGTGGCACTATTTTTCTTGATTGTCATTTATTTGAGACAACTCCTATGGGCCCTTTAACCTATCATCCACCCACCACTAACCTTGGATGGTTTTCTCGTGAGCCTTTGACATGCATATACCGCATAAACCCGTGTTTGAGGTGGATGAGGCTGGTTTTTATTGGCCTCATTTTTTAGCACCATAATAAGTAACATAGAATAAATTTATTTATCAAAATTTAATTATATCATAGATAAAAATAAAAAATATAAGTTCTGTTCTCTTACCTTCTTCTTCATTTATTCTTCATGAAATTCAATTTATTTGTGGAAACATTATCACTTCTTCTTCATGAAAATTATTATTGAATATACTTCACAAGATAAATCCAATGTGAAAACACCTTAGAACATTTTTTAATCATCATATACCATTTTATAAATAATTCAAGTTATTAGGGATAATTTTCCAATAATTAAATCCAATTAGATAAAATGAATCAATTACAAATCACTATGAATCACCAATAATATATTGACTCTCTTACAGCAAATAAAACACTTGGTCACAAAACTCTCCCCCTTTTTCTTTTATTGTCAATATCTCCTCACATAAAAAATTCAATATATAGAAACATACACTCGTATCCCCCTTATTTAAAATCAAATTAAAAGTAAAAGTAGAGTGTATTCTAATCTCAAATGTTTTCTCAAAAATATCTTGTTCATATTTTTGATGAATGTGATGATATCACATGATTCATAGAAAATATACTTTAGAAGATTGACTCTATGTCTACTAGGGAAAACCTAGTGTAAAAAACCAGTGTAAAATAAACAAGGTTTTATAAGCCTTCTATAACATAAACACACATTTTATATTAATATCAGGTTTTATCAGTTCTCAAGGAGTTTCCCAATTTCCTAATTTTTTATTAAATACAAAATATTATATACTTCAATAAAATCATTAATAATTTTAGGATCAAAAGAATAATACACCCTTTTTCACCTATTTTTCATCAATAATGCACTCCCAATTAATGAATTCCATTATGAAATAGGGATGAATTTGTGATTGGAATACCTAAAATATCTTTAATTCTCACCCTCAGGCGATGAACTCATCATTATAATCCTAAAAATTAATGAACTCTATAATGAACAACACTTCTCCTTCAGTTCCTCATATGTTAACTCAAAAATCATAAAATATAGGTAATAAGGAGGAACCTCTGATTTCATTAGATGAAATATACAGGGTGATATTTTTCTCTCATACATTCATTCTAATCCATTACATGCTCGTCATGTGATGTTATTTATTTCATGTTAAATGGTTTTATTGATTGGGCACATATTTTCTTCTAAATGATTTCCTATTTTTTGAAAGAACTTTTTCACCAACATCATATCTAGAAAAAACTCTTGATTTTGCATCAAAATTTACTTTCATTTCTTAAAATTTTGTTGTTGTGAATTCTTAGATTTTGGATCTTGATGCACCCTAGGTTGAGGCTCATTTTCCTTCTCTAAAATATTAAGCCTATTTTGTATCATGATATTTTGTAATAAGTATAAGTATTATTTTTTTAATTTATAGTAGTGGACTCTATAAATATGTCTCTTTTACCCTTTCATTCCTTCCTCTATGTGAAATTATATTTTTTATGATTGAGGTTAGAAAAAATGAAACATTTACCAGAAAAATTCAAATATCGTTTGCTGTCTCATTGATAGAGATGTTTTCACGGATGTAGTTCTTCCAACAATATTGGTATTATTGGTTTTGAAACATCTAATAATTAAATTCACCTTCCTTACACACATAAAACACATTGGTTATTTCATCCTTTATTGGACCACTATTCTATATTGTGCATGGGACAAATCATTACTTCCAGATTTCATATTCGGGATTCTATTTGTCCCAACACATGTTGAGATATATTTTGGCAGGATATTTATTTTCTATCTATAGGTTCATAAAACCACATAATAACATTTTATTTTCATATCAATCTTCTTAATTTCCTTTTCAATGTACATTTATTTTATAATCTGTTCGGAAAACTACGTTATCTTGTCACTTTTCTCTTTTATCATGGTTCCCATTTTCCTCAAGTTGATATTCAAGGCCACTTATCCTCTCAAAATTATTTTATTTTCATAGTTAAATTATTTATCTATTGAATATTAAACATCATATCGGATTCTTATTTGACCTTTTTTTTCATTACATGAGTGTTCAATGGAATAAAAATGTGATGTTGTTCTCTCTTCATCACCAGAATCATGGTTCTTTTTCCATTTTTTTTGAGATTCTGAAAGCCTAAATTATCTCTCAAAAAGAGTGTTATAATTATAAATAAATATAGGTATAATTGTTACCTCAATTAGAGAGCACAAAATCTAGTTTGGATTCATCATCTCGTAGAATCCATTAAAATTTATTTCATCTCCACTCATCAGTTTCTTCTTATGCAACTGTTTTATTTCCATATTCATTTTACCCATTTAAAGATTTATTAAATAAAGGGTAATGAAATAATTATAATCATAATCATATTTCATCTTTAAATATTATTTGATATTTCTATTTTAATTAATCTCCGAAATGACTTGTAGAGCCCCAGGTCGATTCGGTTGCACCAAGAGGGGGTGAATTATTGGTTCCCTTGTTTTATGAAATTTTTCCTATATAAATTAAATATCTATACTTGTTAAGGTTATTGATCTTCTCAATAGTTTCTCAGAAACTAAAATAATGTTTATCAGTAAATGATGAAATGGAAATAAATAATAGTTACAAGGATTGGCACTAAAACGAATACTCCTTTCCATGTTGGTCAGACACCAAAACATCGATTTCTTTGCTATCTACACATGTGAATATATCTGGTTAAACACCACAATTATAGAAATGGTTTGACACCTCAATTGTTTTTATTCTCTATCTGGTTATGAACAATAATAAAAAAACTCCATTAGATGATCATACAACTTAGCTACATGTTTCCTTTTTGATTGTCATAGTGACAAAAGATCTTCTTTGTAGAGAGTGTTACTCCAAAAAAAAGCTAGATGTCCCTTACTTTTGTTAAAATAATCATGGTATTCAACAAATGAATTGATAATTATTCTTTAACCTTAAAATGAACTTCATATATTAATGGATCATAATTATTATTATTATAATTATTAGGTACATCTAATACCCATATTCCATAATTACCCAGATTTGGTTCAAACTCAAAATTATTCTTGAAAAATATTTGAATGGTGTCTCAAAATTATCCTAAAATTTGGTATATATTTTCATCACCTATATGCACATATTTATAAAATTATATTGTTCTTGTGTATTAAAAAAAATTATTTATATTAATTAATTGAAATTGACAATTAGATGTGTTAATAATAGCTACATTTAATTTCCACCGTTAGTTATGTTTTTCAAACAAATAATAAAAAAATGTGTGATATTATTTATTTCCACATTCAAAACAACCCATTAACAATGGATATTTATTTTTTATTCTCATTATGAATATAACATAAATCATGGGTGTTATTTTCATCCATTAAAATATATTAATAATGATGATATTTCATTTTTAATTAAAATGAATACCCACTAGTACTCATTCATCATGCATGTAGGTTTTATTTTACCTTATTATTTACATGGATAAGTACTCATGGATCATCTGTCATGCAATAATGCATACATAAAATTCATTTTCATGATCATAATTCACCCAAGAGACTCAAGTTAAGTCTCATTCATGTGGGACATCCATTATTCTTTAGTACCTTCTATCATTAAACACCTGAAACTCTTGAGGTTTATTCCACATAGTTCACACTTGTTGCCACTTTTCTTTCACAGCTGTAATTCATACAACTCAAACACCCACATTACATGAGTTCTTTATTTCATCTCATGTGTGAATCAAATGACAAAAATCATTTCTTTTATAACCTCTCGAATGAACCGGGCTTCCTCATTCTCCATTTCATAAATGTTTGATGAATCATGCACTTCACATGGTCTCAATATTTTACAATTCACAGAATATTCATGCAAGTGAAACTACATGAATATTACATTTTAATAATACCTTTGAATAAAAGAAAGGTATTTAAAAAAATATAGATATGTGTAATCATCATATAATCACATAAATTGGGATCTCCAGTTCATGCATGACAATGCAATAAAATTGTTTCTAATTAAAAGCTTCAAACTCGATTAGATTTTAGGACACATTACGGCCTACTGTTTAACTCGTTGAAATTAATTATTGATGTTCATGGATAAAATATGGTTTATTTACCAAATATTATGGAACCCTATAGAATGAGAGGATGAAGACGATCTCCTTTAGTCGATTGGACGGTCGCGATCAGACAAATCATGTGGCTCTCAAAATTTACATGTTTTTTATGATGAGTGAAGAGTGATCGACACTACCAAATCCAAAATATAATTATAAATACTTATGGGATTATTTATATCAATAAATATTTTCTTCTGTTGATTAGATATCCAATATAATGACCCATACTTTACATACATTGTTATTACATCAGAATTGAATCATACTTATTACAACATATAACAAAACCATTAAAGGACTGTATAGGTATAGTGTCTTTATGAACTGGGAAACATAAACAACTGGTTCATAAAGCGTCTACACTGTATTCCATTTATTTCATCATATCTATAGTCCCTTTTGGCATATCTTACTTAATAACCTTCTTCCTGACCTGGGGAAAGAAAACATTCAAAAGGGTGATCTCAAATGCTCATTAAGGGTAAACAAAAGAAATATCAATCACATCAAAATAAAAACATAACATTTTGGAAATCTTACCCTACAAAAGAGATCATAATTTCATAACATGGGATAAATCATAGTAGTGAAATGTAATCCCAATAATCATAACTTAAAACATGAAACATTGTGTCATACACTCATAATCAAGAGAATCATTTATTATTAGTCAAGACTCATGGCCAAGACAATATTAGTGGACAAAGTCCATTTCTGAACCGAGTTTACTCCTCATTTCCTTCCTGTTTCACTGAACCGGTTTAACTTGCCATTCCAGCCATGTCTATCTCATGAGATATAAAATCTTTACCCAATGCATTTGACGGATATATAGGTCCCACCCATCTCATCATGATACCATTCTTATTTGGGACACAATATCTTAAACCATACATCATAGCATAACCCATGTAATAAAAATGGGATTCTTAAACATCATGAAATCATAAAAAAATTAATATAAGATAAAGGAATTCATAAAAATAATTCCATCACAACATAATCAAATAAATGTAATAATAGGTATAGAAATAGAACCCATTATTATATTAGATGGAGAATAATTTTGATAAAACACTTGAACTCCATTCTTGAGGAAAATATTCTTTCTACTTCAAAAACACTTTCCTTTCTTAACCTGTCATACAATTATAAACTAAAAGAAGTTGATTAAAAATAAAATTGAAAATATTTAAATGAAGCTTCATGGAAATGATGTTTTAAAAATCCATTCATGCCTTATAAGTTAAAAAAACATTCTTCTCGTACTTTTGTTGAAAAAGTCAAAAAGTACCTCGTACGAAAAATGAAAAAATATTCCATTCATATATTTCACTATAAACTCACCAAAGGGTAAAAATGGATTTAAAATACTGTAGGTGGATGGAAATAATATTTCATATTGAGGAAACATGGATGTGGATGATAAAATACTACCCAGTAAATACCAAAGTATAAACAATCTCGGATAAAAATAAGATTGTGATATTTCCCTTAACTTAGGTCCAATTTGCTTCGTAAGTGTCTGAACCACATCTATAATGATTTAAATAATGTTATTGACTTATTCCAGAATCTTAGTTATTTTTATGATATCATATATGGTCATATTATTAGCTTCTTGTTAGTAATATTTCATTACTACTTGTTATTCGGGTGTTTATTACTTTTTGTTCTTATGCGTGTTTTGTCGAATAAATTCTTATTTTTCTTTTTAGATTATAGATACCACATTTCCAGAATGATATTAGTGTAATATATATCATATTAATTCATTCAATTAATTTATATAATCATTATGCAATGAAGATCATGTAGAATGAGTCGCATCACATCGTGGAGACGGTATTCTGTACGTATGCACGAGCGATGATATCGTTCCCATGATTGTGGAATTGTATTGGAGTGTATATATACTATTTCAGAATCAATATAACTTTTCAATAATCATATATAGTCATTATTTACACCATTATACCCATCCAAGTAAGGTGGTCGTGGAAAATAGATTACACCACGGCGTGGAGACGGTATTCCGTACGTACGCACGCGCGGTGATTTCGTTTTCCGTAGGATGGATAGATGATGAAATAGAATTGTTTCATACCTATAATAACATATCATTATATTAGGGATACTGATGTTATTACTTCATAATGAAACAACTAAAGAAGAAGAAGTGGAAGAATAAATAAAGATGAAAGAATCGGTAACATACATTACCTCTTCTTTGAAGCGCTTCTTTGAGACCTCCTTTTAGGATACTAAAATTGGTCTTTGATGAAGCCCAGGACCTCTAGGATGTCTCTAGGAAAGTGTAGAGATGAAATTGGCAGGTGATGGATGAGCTTTAAGGCTAAAAGTGGTATGAGGAAGAGAGGGAGGAGGATCCCTTTTATAAGGGAGGAGAGGGGCACATTTGGAATACCTAAAAATATTATTTTATTATATAGTCAAATTCGGTTTTTTATAGCTCCAAATTGATATATTTCGAAGATAAGGTGGGTATGGGTCGAAATACTCTCATCCAATAGAATTTAGACATGTTTAGATATCAGTTTTAACCTTATCATTTAGATTTAACTTTAAGTTAGATAATTTAACTTTTACCGTGTCTTCTTGTTTTCTTACACTATAAGGTTAATAAACTTACTATATCAAGTCAAAATAACCGAAAGTTGTTTATTATTAATATATATATCCTTATCTAAGTCATTTGGCCGATCCTTAGATTTTTGAAAATAAAATAACAATTAATAATATAATATTTGTTTTAAAAACTATTTTATGTCAATTTTGACACTATTTAGTAATTGATTTTTGTGAAAATCATTACAGAATGATTAGTTCGAAAAAAGTTAATTAAATCAATAATAACATGTCATATTAACCTATAAAATTAGTGGAATTCATAAAATGTCTCAAATTACATTTATTTGGGTATTTATAACATCAATTATGTTGATATTTCATTAATAAGATAATTATTGCATCATCATTGTATCATAAATAAATTTAATTATTTATGTCTAAAAATTACAAATAAAATAAAATTTTATAGGAAATACTTTTATCTTTCTAATGAATGTTTATAGTCGAATTTATCTTATGTATAACCCCATATTAAAAATGATTTACTTATTAAAGTTTGATTTTAACTATTTTAACCCTTCTTTAAATAAATTAATAATAAATGTCCTAATCTAATCCAAGTGGGACTAAATGGTCATATTTTATTCCTAAGGTTGTTTTTTGTGGAATAAAATTATCCAATAGAATTAGTACATGTATTAGGATAATAATAATAACACTTTTACCCTTAATTACCCTATTTACTTTTAACTGTGGTAAAAAAAAGTAAAAAGTTACTATTCAACAGAAATTATTTTCATCTCATTGAACCACATTTTACTTACTGACATCAACCGTGTCTCTCGGATTTTTGAAATTCCACTCACAGAAACGGTAAAATTAAGTTCTATGAAAAATTCAGTTTTTTTAACTACCACTTAGTGGTTTCACTATTCATCAAAAATTGAAAGCTTTCAGAAAAACACCAAAATTTCACCCTAGGCTAATTTCGATATTCCGAATCCAAAAAAGAAGTCCATTTTGAAAAATAAAGTTTATAAAATTTTAAAAAGTGGTTATTACAATTCATAATGGCTAGTTTTATTAATATTTTAATAACATATCATTGTTTAGTGAAACTCGGTATTGCGTACGACGCAAGCTATTGAGGAAGGCCGCGGTTGCGTGTAAAGCAAGCCAAGATAGTGTTGTGGGTAGTGAACAATTCTTTTGATAAAAACAAAATATTTTTCATAAAAGTCTCTGGCGTTACATTCTACCCACCTTAGAAGGAATTTCGCCCTCGAAATTCGTCACTTTGTGACAAAAAGTTGAGGATTCCTCTCCCTCATCATATCCTCAAGCTCCCATGTAGCTTCTTATAATTGGTGGTTCCTCAATAAAACATTCATCAATCTAGTGGTCTTGTTTCATAGGACTTTTTCGCTACGATCCAGAATCTCTATCAGCTATTCTTCATAAGAAAGATCTTGCTCCAGCGGTACAACTTCTGAGCTGAGTACATGTGAAGGATCAGGTATGTACTTTCTCAGGAGAGATACATGGAACACATCATGAACTTGAGAGAGATTCAGTGGAAGCGCCAATCGGTAATCTACCTTTCCATCACGATCCAGTATTTCGAAAGGACCTATATATCTAGGGCTCAACTTCCCCTTCTTTCCAAATCTCATGACCCTCTTCCAGGGATATATTCGTAAGAACACTTTATCACCCACTTCAAACTCTAGGTCTTTTCTTCGGTTGTCGGCATAACTTTTCTGTCGACTCTGAGCTGCTCTTATGTGCTGTTGAATAGATCAGACCTTTTCTGCCATTTCATCAACAAGATTTGGTCCTAATATCTTTCTTTCCTAAACTTCATCCCAGCAAGTTGGAGTCCTGCATTTCTTTCCATAGAGAGCTTCATAAAGAGCCATCTGAATACTGGAGTGAAAGGTATTATTATAAGAAAATTCCACCAAAGGTAGGTGTTGATCCCAACCACCTTTGAAATCCATAGAGAAAGCTCTCAACATATCTTCTAGAGTTTGAATTTTCCTCTCAGACTGACCGTCTGTCTGAGAATGATAAGCAGTGCTGAAACTCAACTCTGTATCCAGAGTATGCTGAAGACTTCGCCAGAACATTGAGGTAAACCTCGGATCCCGATAAGATATAATAGAAAGTGGTACATCATGCAATCATACCACTTCCATTACATATATCCTGGCAAGATGATCTAGAGAGAAACCCTCTCTAATAGAAATGAAGTGTGCAGACTTTTTAGGACGATCAACTATGACCCAGATAGCATTATTGCCTTTGGATGTTTTAGGAAGTCCTGTGACAAAGTCCATAGTGATTTTTTTCCCATTTCCATTCGGGTATGGGTAATGTTTGTAACATCCCCTTAGACTTCTGTCTCTCATCTATAACTTGCTGACAAACCAAGCATCGAGAGACATATTCAGCAACATCTCTTTTCATTCCATACAACTAGAAGTACTCTTTTAGGTCCCTATACATCTTAGTTTTTCTAGGATGAATACAGAATGAAGAACTGTGAGCCTCATCCAGCAGCTCCTTCTTTAATTCGAGGATGGGAGGAACAGAAACCGGATTCCTGAACTTTATTATCCCATCACAATCAATTTTGAATTCAGGAATATTTCTCACCTTCTTTTATAACTCTACATCTTCTTTCTGCGCCTCTTTAATCTTCACATGTATAGATGGTTGTACATTCATTTGAGAAAGATACGATTTTCCCCCTTCCATTATAATTCCAACATCCATCCATTGTAAATCCATAAATATTGGATCTTTTGTGATCCTCATCATGGATAAACTGGCATGGTCTTGTCGACTTAATGCATCTGCCACCTTGTTTGCTTTCCCAGGGTGGTAATGAATTGAGCAGTCTTAATCTATAATCAGATCCAACCATCTTCTTTGGCGCATATTCAGATCCTTTTGTGTGAAAATATACTTTAATTTTTTATGATCAGTATAAATGTCACACCTTTCTCCATAAAGATAATGCCTCCAAATATTTAATGAAAAGATTACCGTAGCTAACTCCAAATCATGTGTTGGGTAATTTTGCTCATGGATTTTCAACTGTCGTGAGGCATAATCTATCACCATATCATTTTGCATAAAAACACACATCATCCCCTTCTTGGATGCATCAATATAGATCACAAACCTTTCTCCACTACAAGGCAGTGTGAGAACAGGTGCACTGGATAACCTTCTTTTCAACTCCTTGAAATTCTCTTCACATTATTCGGTCCAAACAAACTTAACTCCTTTCTGAGTCAACTTGGTGAGTGGATTAGATAATCGTGAAAAGCCTTTCACAAAAAATCAATAATATCCATCCAAACCAAGAAAACTTCGGATCTCAGTTACTATTGTTGGTCTCGACCATCTTTCGATAACCTCTGTTTTTGCTGGATCCATATATATCCCCTCTTTTGAGATTATGTGACCCAAAAATGAAAATTTTTGAAGCCAAAATTCACACTTGGTAAATTTGGCATAAATATTCTCCTCTCTCAGGGTCTTCAATATAATTCTCAAATGATCATCATGTTCTTCCTTGCTCCTTGAATATACTAGAATATCTTCTATAAAGACTACCACAAACTGATCAAAATAGTCTCTAAAGACTCTATTAATTAGATCCATGAAGATAGTAGGGGCATTAGTAAGACCAAATGGCATCACTATAAATTCATAGTGTCCATACCTTGTATGGAAATCCGTCATTGGTATATCCTCACTTTTGACCCTTAATTGATGATACCCTAAATGAAGATCAATCATGGAAAAGTATTGAGCTTCGCGTAGTTGGTCAAATAAGTCATCAATGCGCTGGAGAG
The DNA here is from genome assembly GCA_963277665.1 of Viscum album. NCBI lineage: Eukaryota > Viridiplantae > Streptophyta > Magnoliopsida > Santalales > Viscaceae > Viscum > Viscum album. The sequence continues at coordinate 1,431,801,044 of OY728152.1, forward strand.
GATATTTGTTCTTGATAGTGATCTTGTTAAGTTCTCGATAATCAATGCAGAGTCTCATTGATCCATCTTTCTTCTTAACAAACAGAACAGGTGCTCCCCAAGGTGACGCACTAGGGCGTATGAATCCCTTATCAAGATTCTCTTGGATTTGCTTCTTCAATTCTAGCAACTCAATTGGGGTCATTCTATAAGGTGTCTTTGAAATAGGCAAAGCACCCGGTACGAGTTCTATTGAAAACTCAACTTCACGATTTGGTGGAAGACCCGGAAATTCCTCCGGAAAGACATCATCAAACTCCCATTCAATGGGAATATTATTAATCATGAGTTTCTCACCAACCATTTGAGATAAATAACCCTCATTTAGAGGAATCAAGACCCATAAGATGGAAGAAATTTCCACTGGAAGGTTATGTTCATCCTTGCATCGATAGATGGTCATAGATTGATCTGGAATATGAAATGTGACATCCCTTCTTTAGAAATTGATATGATCTCCATATAAAGAAAGCCAATCCATGCCAAGAATCACATTAAATCCCACTATTGGAACGATCACAAGATTTGCAGAAAGCACTTTCCCACAAACTTAAATCGGGGAATAATTATAAACTTTTGATGTGACTGTTGTGCCATTAGGTGTTGTCACAGCTAACTCAACATCTAATTGCTGAGGTAATACGGTGATACCCTTAGAAAAATATTCAGAAATAAAATAGTGGGTGGATCCAGAATCAAATAAAACATTTTCTACTTTAGAGTGGATGGTCTGTGTACATTTCACAACATCGTTATCATACCCCACATCGCTGATAGAAATTGCATGTGACTTTCCTTTGACTTTAGCCTTAATATTTTGTTGATGTCGATCATCATCAAGAAACCGTGGATTAGGGAATTTATTGGCATAATGCCCCATCTCCTTTCACTTGAAACATTGAAGTGTAGCAAGTTTATTCTGTGTGCCCCTTCCTTTGTTTGCATCATTAGACATCTTCTTCCCATAATTGCGGCATTCAAATGCCTGATGACCTTCCTTTCCACATTTTAAATATTTACTGGTTTCTTTAAGACAACTCCCTCCATGTTTCTTTCCACACTTTGAGCATAAGGGAAAGCTCATCTTCTTTTTAGTGTGCTCTTTAGATTTTCCATTGAATTCCATTTTCCTATTCTTATAAAACCCATATGACTGATGGGTTACTCCAATCTCCATCTCAACTTTGAGAGCATATCGAACGATTTCCTCATAGCAATTGAAGTCCCTTATGACTAAGGCCCTTCGAAGACATGGTTTTAAGCCACTAAAGAATCGATCGATCTTACTCTCAGGTTGGATAATAAAACTAGAAGCGTACCTTGTAAGTCTTGTAAAATTTGCTTCCTAGGTACCAAAAGATTCATCATCCTTTTGCATCATTTCAAGAAACTCCTTCTCTATCTTTTTTCCGAGAATACGATGGAAGTACTTATTGAAAAACATGTTCTTGAACTCGTCCCATTCCATGGACTCAATTTCATCTCTTTGCCTCGTATTCTTGATAAGATTCCACCATTGATCAGCATCACCTTCCAAACGATACACTGCTAAGATGACTTTATCATGTTCAGAACATTGAAGAACTGAAAATATCTTTTTAGTAGTACTAATCCATTGTTCTGCAACTAATGGATCAGTAGACCCACTGAATGAAGGCGGACACTGCCTCATGAAGGATTCAACAGAATGTTGCTCCTTCCTTTGCTCGTTTGGAAGTCATGTAGGATTCATAGCTTGAGAAAGTTGTGTGAGCATGGCTACAAGATTTTTCATTCCATCTCCCATAAAGTTTGGTTGCTCAGGGGGACAATCATTGCATTACCCGTCACATTTCGCATTAACACGGTTCCTTCGGGTTCCAGCCATTGACTAAAACCAAGAAGAATAGTGTGAGAAACACTAATTATAATAGGAAAACCACATAATCAAGAATAAAATTTCACACTTAAGGTCTTATCCAAGGTTATTCATGGCCATTTCTGAAACACTAAGATTGTGTTCTATACTTAGACTTATCCTTATGGTTCTTACTAAGGCTTTCACATCCTAGTTTCTGAAGGTTGACTATACCTTTCCTCTGATACCAACTATAATAACCCATACTTTACATACATTGTTATTACATCAGAATTGAAGCATACTTATTAAAACATATAACAAAACCATTAAAGTACCGTATATGTTTAGTGTCTTTAGAAACTGGGAAACATAAACAACTGGTTCATAAAGCGTCTACACTGTCTCCCATTTATTTCATCATATCTATAGTCCCTTTGGACATATCTTACTTAATAACCTTCTTCCTGACCTGGGGAAAGAAAACATTCAAAAGGGTGATCTCAAATGTTCAGTATGGGTAAACAAAATAAATATCAATCACATCAAAATAAAAACATAACATTTTTGAAATCTTACCCTGCAAAAGAGATCATAATTTCATAAGATGGGTAAATCATAGTAGCGAAATGTAATCCCAATAATCATAACTTAAAACATGAAACTTTGTTTCATACACAAATAATCATAGAGAATCATTTCTTATTAGTCAAGACTCATGGCCAAGGCTATCTTAGTGTAAAAAGTCCATTTTTGGAATTGAGTTCACTCCTCGTTTCAGTCCTGTTTCACTGAACCAGTTTAACCTGCCATTCCAGCCATGTCTATCTCATGAGATATAAAATCTCTACCCAATTCAATTGAGGGATATATAGGTCCCACCCATCTCATAATGATACCATTCTTATGTGTCAAACAAAATCATAAACCATACATCATAGCATAACCCATGTAATAAAAATGGGATTCTTAAACATCGGGACATCATAAAACAATTAATATAAGATAATGGAATTCATAAAAATAATTCCATCACAACATAATCAAATCAATATAATAATAGGTATAGAAACATAACCCTTTATTATCTTAGATGGAAAATAATTTTGATAAAACACTTGAACTCCATTCCTGAGGAAAATATCCTTTCTACTTCAAAAACACTTTTCCTTTCTTAACATGTCATAAAATTATAAACTAAAATAAGTTGATTAAAAATAAACATGAAAACTTGTAAAGTATGCTTCATGGAAATAATTTTTTAAAAATCCATTAATGCTGTATAAGTTAAAAAATCATTCTTCTCGTACTTTTTTCGGAAAAGTAAAAAAGTACCTCGTACGAAAACGACAAAATATTCCTTTCATATATTTTACTATAAACTCACCAAAGGGTAAAAATTGATTTAAAAAATTTTAGGTGGTTGTAAATAATATTACATATTGAGGAAACATGGATGTGGATGATAAAATACTCCCCAGTAAATACCAAAGTATAAACAATCTCGGATAAAAATGAGATTGTGATATTTCACTTACCTTAGGTCCAATTTGCTCCATAAGTGTCTGATCCTCCTATATAATGATTTAAATAATGTTATTGACTTGTTATAGAATCATAATTATTTTTATGATATCATATATGGTCATATTCTTAGCTTCTTATTAGTAATATTTCATTACTACTTGTTATTCGGGTGTTTATTACTTTTTGTTCTTATTCGTGTTTTGTCGAATAAATTCTTATTTTTATTTTTAGGTTCTAGATACCTTATTTCCAAAATGATATTAGTGTAATATATATCATATTAATTCATTAAATTCATTTATATAAACATTATGCAATGAAGATCATGTAGAACGACTCGCATCAAATCATGGAGACGGTATTCCGTACGTACGCACGAGCGATGATATCGGTCCCATGATTGTGGAATTGTATTGGAGTGTATATACACTATTTCATAATCAATATCACTTTAAAATAATCATATACCGTCATTATTTACACCATTATACCCATCCAAGTAAGGTGGTGGTGGAAAATAGATTACACCACGGCATGGAGACGGTATTCCGTACGTACGCACGCGCGGTGATTTCGTTTTCCGTAGGATGGATAGATGGTGAAATAGGGTTGTTTCATACTTATAATAACATATCAGTATATTAGGGATACTTATGATATTACTTAAAAATGAAACAACTAAAGAAGATGAAGTGGAAGAAGAAATAAAGTTGAAAGAATCGGTAACGGACAATACCTCTTCTTTGAAGCGCTTCTTTGAGACCTCCTTTTAGGGCACTAAAATTGGTCTTTGAAGAAGACCAGGACCTCTTGGATGTCTCTAGGGATGTAGAGGGAAGAAAGTTTGAGGGTTTTTCCGAGCTTGAAGGCTCAAAGTGGTGTGAGTAAGAGAGGGATGAGGTGCCCTTTTATAAGGGAGGTGAGGGGCACCTTTGGAATAACAAAAAATATTATTTTATTATAAAGTCAAATTCGGTTTTTAATAGCTCCAAATTGATATATTTCGAAGATAAGGTGGGTATGGGTCGAAATACCATCATCCAATAGAATTTAGAAAATTTTAGATATCATTTTCAACCTTATCAGTTAGATTTAACTTTAAGTTAGATAATTTAACTTTTACCGTGTCTTCTTGTTTTCTTACACTATAAGGTTAATATTCTTACTATATCAAGCCAAATGAACCACAAGTTGTTTATTATTAATATATATAACCTTATCTAATTCATTTGGCTGAACCATAGATTTTTAGGAATAAAATAACAAATAATAATATAATGTTTGTTTTAAAAACAATTTTATGTCAATTTTGACACTATTCATTAATTGATTTTTGTGAAACTCATAACAGAATTATTAGTTCGAAAACAGTTAATTACATCAATACTAACATGTCATATTAACCTAGAAAATTAGTGGAAGTCATAAAAAGTCTCAAATTACATTTATTTGAGAATTTATAACATCAATTATGTCAATATTTCATTAATAAGATAATTACTGCATCATCATTGTATCATAAATAATTTAAATTATTTTAAGTCTAAAAATTAAAAATAAAATACCATTATGTAGGAAATTATTTTAGCTTTATAATTAATATTTATAGTTGAATTTATCTTATGTATAACCCCATATTAAAAATGATTTACTTATTAAACATTGATTTTAACTATTTTAACCCTTCTTTAAATAAATTAATAATAAATGTCCTAATCTAATCCAAGTGGGCCTAAATGGTCATATTTTATTCCTAAGGTTGTTTTTGGTCGAATTACACTTATCCAATAGAATTAGGACATGTATTAGGGTAATAATAATAACACTTTTAACCTTAATTACCCAATTTACTTTTAACCGTGGTTAAAAAAGTAAAAATTTACTATTCACCAAAAATTATTTTCATCTCATTGAACCACATTTTACTTACTGACATCAACCGTGTCTTTCAGATTTTTGAAATTCCACTCACAAAAGCAGTAAAAATAAGTTTTATGAAAAATGCAGTTTTTTTAACTACCACTTAGTAGTTTCACTATTCATCAAAAATTGAAGGTTTTCAGAAAAATACCAAAATTTTACCCTAAGCTAATTTTGATATTCTGAATCCAAAAATGAAGTCCATTATGAAAAATAAAATTTTAAAAATTTTAAAAAGTTTTTATTACTATTAATAATGGCTATTTTTATTAATATTTTAATTGCATATCGTTGTTTAGTGAAACTCGGTATTGCGTACGTCACAAGCTATTGAGGAAGGCCGCGGTTGCGTGTAAAGAAAACCAAGATAGTGTTGTGTGTAGTGAAAGATTCCTTTGATAAAAAAAATATTTTTCATAAATGTCTCGGGCGTTAAATCCAATCCTATCTAGTACTGCCGGATATCGGTCCTACCGTCGTACATCCCCGCATAGTGTAACCACCATGCTCGATTGCGCTCTGTGTGAGTAAGCTCATGTGGGCCTCTAAACTTCACTATCACACACCACTAGCCCTGGATATTTCTATAGGGTTCAATTGACCTCTGGGTATTTCAAAATCCCCTAGTTGAGTAACCTCTGTCTTGTGGTGGGATGTCCTCATTTTTAGCACCATCATAATTAACATTGATCAAATCTACGTATCAAAAGGTAATTAAATCATCATGAAAATTTTAAACCCTACATATATTCTCTTTTATTATTCATAATCTTTTATTCTAAATTAATTTATAATTTCTATTTTCATTTAAACATAAATAATTTTTCATCATGAAAATTCTTTTCTACATGGAATTCACTTGATAAAGCCAATGTGAAAACTCCTTAGAACATGTGTTTTGTCGTTGGAGATCTGTTAAAAATCATCATAGTTATCATGTATTATTTTACGAGTGTGAAATCCAATTATATAATGTTAATCTATAACAATTCTCCAAGAATAACCACTCACATAATTAATACTTGACAACGAATGAAACACTTTGACCGACCAAAGGATAAAATAGGTTAACTATGTCTTTAAACGTTATGATATGCTATAAAATACCATATAAAAAATTATATTTTGATTTAAATAAATGCACACACTACTTTATTTTCAATTATCTATAAATTTAGGTGATTTTTTTCTAGATAATTATTTTAATATATTTTAATATATTATTAAATATCAGGTTTTCCCTCTCCTAATCTTATAAAAGGAAAACACTCTTTTTTCTTGTTTACACCACATTGATTCTCATAGATCAAACAAAAACTACCCAATAATATTATAAAAACATATATATAAATTATTTATATATTTTTATCTTCATAAAATCCCATTAATAGTGACCTAAAGAAAGAATCTGTTGACGGTATCTGATAAAAAGGTAATCGTCTTACTGACTACATTGAATTTATTTCTTCTTCTACCTCCTCTAAATAATATTTATTTATCTTCAAATTATTTCTTCATTATCATAATTAGTTTTATATTTTATTATTATTATGTAACCACTTTTATCCACCCTATTTTTTATCACATGGGAAGTGAAAGTATCCCTCATGCATATTTGTGGTCTACAATCTCCACATTAAAATACAATGAAATTTCATCTACAAACATTCATGGACTATTATTATGATTGGTTCAATGATTATATATTATATTTCAGAATTAATTATCATTATGTTATTATATTATCATATATATATTTTTACCATCCAATTCATTGGAAAATGAGAACGTCGCTTGTGCAGAAGTGTGAACAACCACATCCACAAAGCATTGTGATCTATTTTTTCCCTTTTCATGGATGGTAATAAAAATACATTTACTGTATATATATAAATATATGATATGCATGATAATCTAATAATTCTTGAAAGGTAACATATTTTGTTACATTATTTCATTCCATCAGATGGAATGTAAAGACAGTGTTCATGTGTACATAAAGCCCATCATCTCCATAAATAATGTCATTAATTTTTTCTATATATACTTTTAATGGATGAATATAAATATAAATTTAATTAATATATATTATTGTTAAATCCTAAAAAAACTATAGATGATTTATCTATGATTTAGAATAAGGATTAGAACCAGAGAATCAAAGTTTCTCTGAAAATTGAAATAATTAACACAAAGAAGAGATAATTTTAACATCAAATATTAAATAAATGGCTGTTAAAATGTAATATGTGGTTAAAATTTGATATTATATTTATAAAAATGATAAAATAATATAATTATAAATAAATATATATTTATTATATCGATGTTATTTCAAATAAATTGGAACTCTAGGTATGTTTTTATCATCTAAAATTATCTTCTTTGGGATATATGTTATGTTATGCCAATATATTTTTTAATATGGGTATAGAAAATAACATTGAAATGTTATATAATGAATATACATTTGTATATGATATTTAATGTTTTATTTGATATGATTTTTTCATTGTTATTATGATTCAAATATTTCTAAACTGGTAAGCGGTTTATATTACAATATCATTTTATATCGAGATTGTTTATGAGGAAGTTTATGATGATAATATTTTATGAAATATCTCTCATGAATCTGATGAAAATTATTTTAGTATATATTTTTATAATAATTCATGTTTTCATTTCATTTTACCCTATTCAACAACTCATGTGACTAAAATATTTTTTTTTTGAAAAAAACATCATCTCTCTCTCTCTCTTAGGTTGAAAATACTTTTTTCTTCCATATAATGTTTTTCACGTATATATTTTTAATAATTGTTTACAATTACATTATGAATTTTTGAATGTATATATATCAATGTTTAATTTTTTATAAAATTTTGAATGGAATGTTTTCATCATTTTTTTATCAAGGTTATTTTTACTTTTACCCAAAAATATGATAGGAATATTTTGATTAGCAAAAATTTCATGAAAAAATTTTGTTTTCATTACTGATATTTTTATTGAATCTTCCATTACATGTTAAAAATTATATTTTTAAATAAAATAATTTTTTAAATTAATTTTAAAAAAATATAGATTATAAAAAATTGATTTCAATGTGATAAAGGTTTTTTCATCAATATATATTCCAATGATATCAAAAAGTAAGTCTTCATCTATGACAACAACCATTGATTTAACATTTTATTTATTGGCATGATGAGTCATTATATCATACACATTTAATTATGGGATATATTAGGATTGTGGTTATGATTTTATAATGAATCTAGGAAACCCATTTTTTCCCATTAGTTAGTTAAGTATTTATTATACCTTTATGAAACACATTTTATTTCCAAGGGATGTGATTTGATACTATGAAGATATTTTTATGAAACAAATTTCCATTCCATGGGTTATAAAATGATTAATTACTTGTGATTATGTATCATAAATATTTCTGATTTTAATTATGTGATGTGTGGGCCTGAATAAAATTTCTCTCCAATGCATTGGGTGATAGAGGATATCTCATTAGATAAAAAGTACTATAAAGGATAGTGTAAAAAATTTATCAAAGATAATTGTTTTCAATGATTGTTTTGGGAGTGAACCCAGAATATAAATACACTTTTTTGGATTGTGAAACCAATCCACTATTATAGTCATGGATGAGATATGATAGTACTATGAAAACGATTCTCTATGCCAATATGTATGTAGAAAACTTCTATAGTATTACAATGTTATGAACTTATAGCCCATGTTAATTGATTAATTATGAGTCATGAATTATAAAATAAAATGATTTATGTGATGTCACTATATTATGATATATGATATGTAGGTGATCAGTATGAAATGATAATATCATGTTTCCATACCCTCACTTTCATATTATGCTTATTTTACAATTGGTATCCCCCATATTCAACGATAATATGCATATGATCTCACCTGGTTTTTTATTTACTTTACCCATGTTGTAAATAATGGTTTTAATAATTTTGATTCCATGAAGATTAATTTATTTGAATAAGATTATCTAATATGTTTAGATATTTCACGATATAAGATGATTTTGTATCTGTTCGCTGAAGACACAAAACCATTATGGTTTTAAGAGTAGATCATAATTTTATGAAAAAAACATTCCTCTAAAAAGATTTAATATTTATATATGAAAATTATGTTTCATTTTTAAAGGATTAGTCTTCCTCCTTAATAATCAACTTTCTCCTCCTACTTATTTTAAAAAACCTTTTCATTCTTTTAGAAGATCATTTTTATTCCTTTTATATTTTAATACACTTCTTTCACTATATTTTACCTATTTTCCATTATCTTTTTACCATTTCCCTTTATCCAATAGAGAATAAAATAAAAAATTATTGATTAATACACATTTAAAACCCATTAGTGGCGTTTTACACTAATATTTTCCTCTAGCATTTCTATTTTTCGGTTGATATGTTTCATCATCCTCTTTAATTCATCATCTTTATATAGCTTGAAATGTTATTTATACAAAAATTCATATTCCCAATCTTACATATTAATATTCCTTATAAATTTGGATATCATATACTCTTTAATATTTTTCATAAATTTCAATACATTCCTTATCTAGTTAGGAAATTAAGGTTATAAAATTAATCTATGAAAAAATCACCATTATCTTCTAAACTAGAGAATTTACAATCGGAAATATCATTGAATATTGAGTCACTTTTTGACAGTTTTCGTGACATAAATGAAATATAAAAAACAACTAAATTTAGGGATAATTTTAGTCACCCTTATAAATTATTCAACTATTAATTCTGAATTAGACATATCAATATAATAAAATATACTTCTTTAGAACTGAAATTTTGATTCCCTTACTTTATTTTGATGATTTATTATGATTTCATCTTTGTCCAAAGTCTCTTTAGTACTTTGGAGACCCATACCATCATATAAAATTTTTCATAATAAGACCTGAGATTTAATATAATATATTTTTCATTAACCTCAAAAGAAATAATATAATCTCAACAGTGAATATTTTCCCTAAGTCAAAACACTAAAACTATTACATAAAAATCTATATTTAATAGGGATCAACCACAGGAAATATGGGTAGTTTGATAAAAAATTGAAGTATCATGATTTTATGTACCACTAATAAGGGGAGTTAAATCAGTAGTATTTTTTCAGAATTGAACTTAATTTATATTTTGAGGTTTTTTAGTATCAATATTTGATTAATTACACTGTAAATATTATATATAAATATTATATGAATAAACATAAGGAATGTAACACCCTGGAATTATAAAATAAGAATATTGTTTTTGATAGTATGTCTGAAAGGAAACACCAAGCGTAGAAGGGAATAAAACATAGAGAGACCATAAGATGTTTTTATTTTTAATTTAGCTAAATCAATTGAATATATAACATTTCACGAAAAAACATAATTTATCTTCCGTTACATGAAGCAATCAGTTTATCTTGTATTTCATGAAAACACTATGTTTTAAAAAAATGTGAAATATTATGATAATATGTTTATAATAGTTATAACCTTGTAATCAGAATGGTAGGAATTAATAAGATTAAATAACTTTGAAAATATTTAAATTAAAAAATTTTATTAGTTATCTATTTATTATTAATAAAATAATAATCATCTAAATGAAGAAGAAATGTTTTATGAAATACATTATATTTTCTAAAGGATTGTTTTGTCATGATTTATGTATAGAATTTAAAATTAATTTTTTAGAATTATATACATTTCATATTTATAAAATATAATTAATTTTTTTATTCAAAATATTTAATTATTATTATAGTGAATTATTTGTATTTTTCAAAAAAGTATCTCTTTTTTTAAGAGTGAAAAATACGAGATCTCAATTGAAAAATTCATTATGAATTTAATAATTTATAATGATAAATATTATTTTAAATATTATTTATTTTAAATTTGTTCAATAATAAATATATTAATCAAATTTATTTAATATGAATCAATTTAATATTAAATTTTGATATAAAAACATTTTATCCTATTGAATATTTTCACATTTAAAACTTGTCTTCTAATCACATCTATGGGATTAACTTAAAATTAAAATGTCCCATTTCTATGAATATAATTTTTAAAAATGGATCTCATTTATTGAATCATAATAATTTATAATATATAATATTTTCAACATAATTTATAAAAAAATTATTATTGAATTCAGTAAAATTTAGTTATCATGGTTGGGGTTAATAATTTATTTATAAAGAATTAAACTAAAAATATAAGTGTATAAATTGCATATAAAATTTTATGACAAATATTTGATGGAATTTTTTAACCATTTTTTCCAAGGTTATTAAATGTTCCATTTTATACCTTGTTACAAATGAAAAATTTAGGAGAACTCAATTCTTTTCAAAAATCCCAAGTGTGTTCTCTCAACCTCTTATAAAAGCCCACCCACTCTCATCTCTTATTCACACCTCCACAGCTCCATGGTTCATCCAAACACTACCCAAATATCTTTCAAACATACATTCACAAATCCAATAAACCTATTTTGGGGGGAAAGAATACTTTTTATGGATTTAGTGAAAAACTATTGAGGATACCTGAACAAGAGGTAATGTTATTTAATGAGGGTCATTATTTTACTTCTTTCTCCTCATAAATAAATATTTATTATACCATGATGATATAATAACCCTAAACTATTATATATAATTGGATGTCTTTATAATAATTTCATGACATAAAACAATTTCCACTTCCATAAATGGGTTATGAAATTATTGTTTGTGTGTACGGTGGACTACCGCCTCATGAAGTAATGTTGTTCGTTTTCCCATTTACAACTCTCATGGTTTCTATAATGATTGATATAAAGTATATATATATATATATATATATCATATTTATGAAATTATTACATATATGGAGTCATTATATCATATATATATATATACCTTATTATCTTCCATTCATTTTTATTTTCAATAGCATTACTCAAACGTATGGTGGACTACTGCCTTTCAAAGCAATGTGAATCATCTTTCACTAACACCTTACATTCAATATGATAAAGAGTAATGTTAATGATTATTTTTTATTTATGTGATATTATTAATATAATAATTAAATAATTATAACTCTATAAATATAATATATATCATTTTATTTCTTTTTTCACTCATGTAATGATATTAACATCGTTCGTGTATGTGTGGACTACAACCTTCATGAAGATAGGTTAGTCTATTTTAATAATAATACAACATGGATTATATATATATAAGTTTATAATATGTTATATATGATATTATTATCATTCCAGAAAGTTAAAATATAACTTACCTCTATTCCATAATAATTATTGAAAAATGGAAATGTTACTTATTTGTATGTTTGTCCTACCATCACCAAAATTGTATTATACTTAATTTTTCATAACCATAATTTAGGATTAGTTTATAAAGTAAAATTGATGTAAATATATGATAATTATGTCATTATTATTATCTTTTAGGTGATATAGATTTATAATATGCTCAATAATCAGAACTATCATAACAAAACACGCATTATAAGATAAGGAAATCAACACCTAAAAAATGAAAATATTGAAAGATTATTAACGAATAGGTAATAAGATGTTATTAAATGATCATATATGACCATATAAATATCAACATGTTTATTTAATATGTTTATAACATGTTGAAATCCACTATACATGATTTTAATTAATGATTATTCATAAATAAATATATGGTATGGGACTTCATCTCAATTTCATTTCATTGAGGCATATTGTAATGCTATAAGTGTTGTTTCTCTTAAATGTTGTATATAATTCATGTTCAACATGGAATATCATGATTTTTCAATTATTCAATGTATTTGAAGTTAAAATTTTATTTACTTCAACTAAATGAATTTTACTTAAATATCACCAAGTCATAAGGGAATTGATGACTCAAATTATGTTTATTGGGATAAACGTCTACTTCATTAATTATTTCATTATTTAATATTCTGTATAATAAATTTTGGTAAAATTATATTCTATTTCCACTTTTATATATGGATTTAATTTCGATTATCATAACATATTTTTTTATAATTCGTGCTTCAGTGTTTTGATCATTTTAATGGTTTATTTCATAATCTAATTCTAATCTATATTTTATACTCATTAATTAAAATTAAAGGAAATTATTTGAGCATTTAATAATAAAAACATTAAATTTTTTATAAAATATTTATTATACATATTATCATATAATACTTCCATTTTTCACTCTTTGGTACTTTAATTAATAGTGAAATTGTTTTTCAGAAAATCCAACTTCATTACTCTCTTCAGTCATAAATATGTTTTCTTCCAAAACCATGTCATTTTAAAAACAATAACCCAATTAAAATGATTCATTGGAGGAATTTTCACCCATTATTCCTTTTATTTTCTTTTCAATTTCATCCTATGTAATCTTCTAAGTAATTACAATTTGTATTTTACATAAAATATGAAAGTAATATTCTTATATTTTTCTGAAAAATGACCATTCCTATCTGTTTTATAGTGAAAAAGAAATTTTTTTTCAACTTGTATATAATATATATAATTACCAACATTAATAAACATAATTTTATTGATGTATCCTCTTCATTTTTATAATTTTATTTTTAAATATATTTTTAAAAAAAATATTTTCTAGGATAAGTAATTTATAAATTTTTTCAAAAATAAAAAAGATATTTTCCTTAATAATGTATTTAGATGCATTTTAATAGTATTTATATTTTTAAATGGAAAAACAACATTATTATTACTCCAATGAGTATATATATTTTATTAATACTATCTTTAATATTCTTCTAGATGGTTTATGATAATTTTAACAAAGTAATGTACTTTCATTCACAACTTTGATACATGTTTTAAGTCATTAACATTGATTTCATTAGTCACCATATTTTAATCATTCATTGGAAATTAAATTTATGTTAAATATCCATACTCTTGTGTGATGGATATGATTATATCCAAAACCAGAAAACATATTTACATAAATTATTTAATTTGAATGTTATTTTATTAACTAGGGAAATATTGATAAATCTATATTATTTATCAGTATGGATATTTGATAAAGAATATTGTTTATGAACTAAATATATTTTATGATATTTTAGGAATTATTTGGATGGGTATGTCATAAGTGGGGTCTAGTTATAGATATCACTTTAATGCATCTGAAGTCTAATTGGAAATATTTGTTTAATAGCCTTAGTTATGAGGATTTTTAATGAGTATATTTTATAATGTCTTGTGAAAGATATTGATGGTAATGATATAATGTACCAAGGAAATATGGAGTACAGTAATTATGAATTTTATTTATCTAGTATTCTGTTATTACAATCCAAGATATTTTCAACAGGTCATTATCTCTGGATTCATTTAATTAACTCTTATGGATTAAATTGCATGCATTTTCAGTTATTTACCTTGAAATATTTATTATTCCTCATAAATTCATGAAGTAATGTTATATTAATAGAGTTTCTGATAATTTATTTTCATTTCCATACTTTTTTAATCTTATTGATTCATGATTTATTATGATATACTTAACCCTTACTGTGAAATTGAGACCTTTCTTATTTTAATTCCTTTCCCAATGATCCCATGAATTTAAATAGGAAAAATATGTAGAGATATTCTAGACAGAATAATGAAATTTAAAAAATCAATTGTAGTTTGGGAATTCAAATTTAATTAAACTAACATGTATATATCTGGTTTACCAATACTAATAAACTATTCATCCCTTCGGGATGAGATTAATTGTATCTTATGCCTATGTATTTGTAGTATGAATCAACTCCAATATACTATATTCTTGGTCACTATATTTGGAATGAATTTAAGTTCAGTAGAAACCATAGAAACTGGATTATGGAAAATATAGATTATAGAACATAGCCTTAAGATTTACATTAATGATTTGTATTGAAGATAGTACTAATGGTTTGGTAATGTTGAAATTTTATGTTTCTTACTTGAAAAACATTCCTATCAAGATAATACATATGGTTATTATTCTATAATAGATGACCTAGGATTAATAACACCTAAAATGGTGTGTCAGGATTGATTAGAGTATTACCTAGAACATGAAAATAGGTATTACTATGCACCTAATATGATATTATAAAAGGATACTCCTCAGATAATTCACCTTTTCATTACAAATAATTATGATGGATTTTAATAGAAAATGAAAATAAATGGTTTGGCTGTTTCACTAGACCATGGAAGGACATTAGTGGAAATAAAATGGAAGATTTATTTATGTATTGTGATGCCCAAATATTTGAAGTATTTTCCCCAATTTCTTTTTGGTTATAATAATCATGAAACAACATTGAATTATGTTAGACACATATATGTATTTATTAACCTAAGAGTTATGGATACCATAATAGGTTAATGTGTATAAGACTGAGTATAGGTTCATTGTCTTAAACACATATTTTTTTGTTATGTTGTTGTAGTCTACAATGATTAAAATATTTCAGGGCAAATAAATAACAAGCATATGTTTTAGTAGATAAATATTTTTGGAATAATGCCTTTAATTTTTATAGTTATAATTTTAATAATATTGATAACCTTTAGGGTTAATATGATCGTTAACTAAATTTTATTAATAGACAATTATGATTATTATATTTTAACAAAACAATTAAAACCCCTTGTAAAAGGTTATTTAATAATTAATTTTATTTTCAGGATGTCCATAAAAGTTTTTGGAACATTATAGGGATTGTACTATTTTAGAAATAGGACATCCAACATTCCAAGTGAAAACCCACAAGGTCTAGCAAGGATGTATAGATTAAATCACTGGACAAAGGATGATAAGTTTTTATCACCTACCACTGGCATATGTGATGTCCTAGTTAATATGATATTATCTAAATGATTTCAAAAATAAATATTAATGATAAAATAATAGAGTTAATTTTAATGTTTAAATATTAATATATTCAAACCATATTTGTTTTCATCAATATTTTGAGACATATGGTTATAAATGTCACACTTCAAGGATCTTATGATCTATTAAAATAATATATGTATGTTTCGTGCATAAAAAATAATTTCAGGATAAACATTTCATGTGGGAAAAAGGATTAATTTGAAATTGATTGAAGGCTGAAAATATGATTAAATAGTGAAATTAAAACATATTATGTTAGATTATTTCTTTTATTTTCACTCTGTTAATGATTATAACATCATTCATGTACATGTAGACCATCGCCTTCATGAAGAAATGTGACACTATTTTAATCATCAATCCACATGGATGATTTCTATATGAATATAATATGGTATAAATGATATTTTGTTACATTATTAAATGTTAAAATAGTACTTACCTCATTTCCATAGTGATCAATAAGAAATTGAATTGTTATTGATGCATATGTAGGGCCTACCATCTCTATGATCGTAGCATTCATCATTTTTCATAAGCACCAATCATGATTGGTTATAAAAGTAAAATTGATGTTAAAATTTTATAATTATTTAATTATTGTAATTATATATATCCATTCATTTTACACATATTATTACAAGAGTTTAAACATATTTAACTATCAAATTACAATCTAAGGATCGTAAAATCTAATTTATTTGGATGACTAGGAACATAAAACTGAAAAAATTGGACAATGAAAAAATATCATTATTTATCATCCATTTTTTTCCTAACATACATTAAGATCTTGAATCAACATAGAATAACCTATGGATAACGAAAATCATGGGATGAGAAAAAAATCTCAGTAAGTGAATAGATATAAGAATAAAGCATAGCACATGGGTTAGTAGACATAACAAGATGACATAAATGGAATAGATATACCAAGGGGGAATAACATATGTTATAATGATATAATATGATATGTGGAAATAAAATATATCATGAAATAATCTAGAATGAAGGATCATTGAACATGAAGGATCATGAGTCAAGGTTATCTAGAAAGACCGTTGCACATAGAGCACAAGTCAAAGCTAACATCTGTAACAGTTGCACATAACTTCTCATGAGACTAAACATTACCCAATGAATTGGGGTGATATTTATCCACACCAATAATATCATTTTAATTAATATGTGTGAAAAATTAAATATCATACTTATTTAAAGAAACATAAATGTAAGGGTTACATATGGTATGAATTGGGTACCATATTCTTGTAAAAATGCATAATATAAGGGAATATCACAATAATTTCCATGAAGGAAATGATTTAAATCATACATGGACATTAATATAGGAAAATAGATATATATAATTATATTTTATGTCAATCTAATGTTATAACATGAGGAAAAAAATTAAGAAACATTAGAATTAAAACATTTTAGTGTGTTTTAAGGTAAATATTAATGATAATTCAATGAAAAAAAGGCATAATAATTTATATTAAAAAATACGTGAATGAATAAATTATTCAAAATAAAATTAGTGATTTTTGAAAAATAATTTTTTCTCGAAATATATTCTACAGTGCACTTCAAAATGGGTAAGAATTTGGGATATTCCCTCAAATTGGGCTTGCTTATCAGGAAGAATCATGTAGGGAACCTTTTAAAAACATGTATATCCCCAAAAATAAGGATTAAATAATCTAGATACCTGAGTATTTAATATATTAACTACATTTATAATATCAAAATAAAATTAAAATATAATTTCATTTTGGTAAAAATAGATAAATAATTACAAAAAAATGGTGGAGGTTCGGGTAGAATCCCTTACCATAAGTTTGAAGGTGTTATTCACATGATATTAATGTCCTAGATAAAAATATTAGATAAATTAATTAATAATTACATAACCCTTTATACATTTATTTTATTTATTATAACATTATTAAGTTCATTTTTATCCTTTTTTATGTTATAATATATTCAAGTTGATTGTTTGGGAGCGCTGGTTTCCATGTTTTTCATTATCGGTTTACTTGTATACATGTACAAAAGGTAATGTAATGTATGTGTAATTCTAGACAAATTAACATATATATTATTAATGATATTAAAGTTGTTAAATTTTTCTTATATATCATTTGGTTTTATGGAATTTGTTTGAATCATTTGATAATTAGTTAACGATAAGTGTTTTGGTCAATTTTAGCTCTCTTCAATTACAATGATATCATTTTGCTTGATTAATTAATATCCTATTTAAAAAATGATTCTGGAACATTACAGAAGCTATAAAATAGAAATTATAATCTTTTTTAACCATAAAAATGGTTTCATAAATTTCATAAAAAATGGTAATGTAAATGGAGTACTCCATCATCCTTTAATGTGATAAATTAACACATCACAAACAATGTTTTAATTTTTAATATAAAAGTAGCTAAAAAGATACATGATGATATGAACTATTCCATTATCATAATAATATTCTATTATATTTAACATACTAGATTTATCATACCAATTGGATTATTGGAGTTTAGGAGAGAAAATGAAATTAAAGGAACTTGAAAAGAAATTAAAATAAAAGCAAGAGGGTTTTACCTCTTGATTCTTTTTTCTTGAGATCCTCTATAGAGGACTAGTGATTGTAACCTATTAATGTCAAAATATCCTAGAGGTGGGTAAAGGATAGGTATTATATTTTATTATAATTTAAAAAAGTCTCAAGTATTTATATTTTGGAGGAGAATAGGTGGCGTGAAGTTGTATTTAACAAAGAGGAGAGGGGTGTTTCCTCATTATTTTAATCATTAGTTTCTTATTTTAGATCAAGAGTACAAATCTTTGGTGATTTATCATAAAAAAATATTTAAATAATTAATTTATGTTCATGATTATGATTCTTACATTGGCTATGACTCTTATAATAATGTATTTAACTTATAATGAATGAATAACATAAATTACCATATTTCACTATTCACCAAAAATTAATGTTTTTTAGAAAAATACCAAAAAATCAACCAAACCATTTTTTGACATTTAGTATTCAAAAATGAACTCAATATTAAGAAAAAAAATTTCTAAATATGTGAATTTTTTTATAAAGTCATAATTTATTCAACAAAATGTAGATTTTTAAATTATAACTGATTTTATATCACATTGAAATATTAACTAAGGTCTCCAAAAATTATCTTATAATCATAGGTAATAAAAATAATAATTTATGAATAAATTTTATTGAAATAATTTTCATTAAATTATTTAATTAGTGGTAAAAGTATAATTAAATATTTATGACTTACAAAAATACCAATAGTTAATAATTGTTACAATTTTACTTTACTTATACTATGAAATTATTATATCATATTTTCAATTATTACATTGGTAAAATTTATTTTTACTTTTACTGGTGAGGTTACTATTAAATTTTATGTTGTACTCTTCATTAGGGACATTTTACTGTTCCAAATGTCGAGTTATTATTCCATTGGTATATGTTCCTTAACTTCTAGAAACATATTTTATATCATTAATTGTTCATTTATAATGTTTGTATTCTTTTATTAATATTATTTTATGAGATTATACTATATTACATAATTATAATAATGGAATTTACATTGTTAGAATTCAGGTTTGATACATTCCTCCCCCCTTATAAAATCTCACCATTAATATTTTGTATCTAATTCCTTGTGAATACAAGTGTTGGTAATTTTCCTTCATCGCTTCCTATGGTTCCCATGTTTCAACTTCTTTTATATGGTTCCACCACAATAAATTGACCCAGTTAGTAGTCATGCCTTGTGGAACATTATCCCTACGATCTGAGATCTTCACTAGTTGCTCCTCAAAAGAAAAATCACTCTCCAATTGTAACTCCTCTAAAGTCACAACATGTGAAAGATCTAGTATGTACTTTATTAATAGGGATACATGGAATAAATCATGTACATTAGACATTATAGGTGAAAGATCTATTTAATAGGCCGCAACTCCAACATGATCATGAATCTTTATGGGTCTGATATACATGAGACTTAGCTTTTCAATCTTCTCAAATATCACAACCTTCATACATGGAGATATTTGGAGGAATGTCAGTTCTCAAACATTAATATTAAGGTCTCACTAATTATGTTCTACATAACTCTTTTATCTAATTTTGGAATCCATTATTTGATTTTAAATTGTTTTCAACTTTTCCACCATCTCATCGACCATTTCAGGTCCTAGAAGATTATGCTCAATAACTTCATCCCAACATTCCAGTGATCTGAACCATTTCCCATAAATGGCTTTATATAGAGACATTTAGATGCTGGAGTGTAATATTTTGTTGTAATATAACTCAACTATAGGAAGATATTGGACCCATCCTCATCTAAAATCCGTAAAAAAATTCTGAATATGTATTCTAGTATCTGAATTGTTTTTCTTGGATTGGCCATCATTTTGAGGAAGGTAGGTCGTACTAATGTTCATCTTAGTTCTTAATTAATGTCAGAGATATTTTTAGAACATTTAGTTGAATCTAGGATCTCGATAAGATAAAATAAACAGTGTTACACGATATATACTTACATCCCATTTGATATATATTTTTTCATGTATATCCATTGATATGTCGTCCCTAATTAAATTAAAGTGATTTATCTTTGTATGAAGATCCATAATAAGCCATATAGCAAAGAACCCTCTAGATTTCATTCAATGTTCATTTAAAGTGTCCATATTGTTGTTTCCCATTTCCATGTTGGTATGGGTAATGGTGGCAACAAAATTTAAGACTTTTTTCCTTTAATACTTCACATGCTTAAATACAAATCACATTGATGTATATTCAGAAACATCCTTCTTCAAATTATCTCAACAATAGTTATCTTGGATATCTAGATACATCACTTTGCTCCCTTGTTTTATAGAAAAATTTGAGTTATGTACATCATTAATACGATCATTATATCTATATTGATTGGATAATACACATAATCAGGACCCATATCATATGAATCAATCCTAATCAATCATATTAATAGGGGATTTCCCATTTCTGAAAGCTTCCATCCTTTTCCAAATGACCATATCATTTCTTTGAGCATCCATTAATTTCCCCATGTGGGGTGGTTGAGCAATCATTTAAGAAAAGATTGATGATAATCCTCCATTAATGATTCCCATGTCCATCCTTTTTATGTCTAATAATATTGGCTCCTTCTCAATTCTCATAATTGATAAAGATGAATGATCTTTTCTCCTAAAATAATCTTCCACCTTATTTTACTAACTAAGATGGTAGTGGATTGAGCAGTTGTTATCCTTGATAAGATCTAACCATATTAACTGGTTCATATTAATATTATTCAATATTAATATATATTTTAGACTATTGTGATCAGTATATATCTAACACTTCTCCCCATAGAGTCAATTCTAGAATAATTTCAATGTGAAATCATGGCCACCAACTCCATATCATGCCTAGGAAAGTTTTTCTCAATAATTTTCAACTGGCTTGAGGTGTAGGCTATCACATTCTCATTTTTCATCAGTAAAAAACCTAATCCATTATATGAAGCATATATTTATACCAAAAATATATCATCACTTGTCAGGAGTGTGATTGATGGCATAGTGATATGCCTCTTTTTGAGCTACTTACAGCTTTCCTCATATTATTGAGCAAGAAAAACATCACTCCAATATGTGTCATCCTAGTTATTGGGTTTGAAAATAAATATATGATCTTCAAAATCATTGGTTATACTTATCAAGGCTATGGAAACTATAGATCTCTATTACATATGTCGGCATGGGCCACTCTTCTATTTTCTTTATTCATGGAATGGTACATATATAATCCATTGCAGAAGATAACGTTCCAATAGAATGATAATTCCTCAATACTAAAATCAAATTTTCTTTATATTTCATAAATCTTAATTCAACATAATGTATTTGTCACAGTATAAAAATATTGCATGTGTTCCTCATTTAACTTGGTGTATATGAGAATATCTTTGATAAATACTTTTACAAATTTATCGATGTAATCTCTATAGAATCTATTCATTAAATTCATGAAAATTGATGGAGCATCAGTGAGTCCAAAGAGAATTACTATGAACTAATAGTGTTCATACCTTGTTTGGATGGTTGTCTAGGGAATATAATCCCTCTTCAACTTTAATCATTGATATCATGAAAGAAGGTCCACCTTAGAGAAATAAATAGACCCACACTGCTGATCAGACAAGTAATATATCCATGAAAGGGGATACATGTATTTATAATGATTTTATTGAACTCATGATAATAATTACGTAGTCTCATTGATCCATCCTTCATCAAGAAAAAGAATACTAGCGCACCCCACGGTGGAGGACTCATGTATATAAACATTTTGTCCAGATTCTCCTATAACTACTTCTTCAGCTCTTCTAGCTTCACAATGTCCATTCTATAAGGTGTCTTTGATGTAGGCATAGATCCAAGAATAATTTTAATTGAGAAATAAACCTCTAAGTTAGAAGTAGGACTAAGAAACTCTTTGGGGAATTCTTTGTTGTAGTCCCTTATAGTGGGGTTTCTTTGAACATGGTTCTGTCCTTTTTCTCAGTCATTAGAGATGGATATGATTTCTCAAAAGGAATTAATTTCACCCATGAGAGAATTTTTATAATGTATATTAACCCTCCTCATTACACTCGTAAAAAATTGGAGTATGATTCTAGTGGTGAAGCGTGATCTCCCTTTCTGAACAGTTGATGTTGGATTTGTATAAATATAGACAATCCCTGCTTAATATATCATCTAACTCCACAAAAGTAAGTATGAAGTGATTTTATTGTAGGTTTAGTCCACAATAATTAAGCATGGGTAGTTATATACTTTTTTATTAAATAATTTCTTTGTTTTATATTCTGAAATAAAACATAACCTCTATATTTTAATGTGGTGTGTGAATAGTTGTTCTAAACATTAGGATTTGAAAGAATGAATATAACCATAATCAACTAGTATTCTCATTATTCTTCAATTAATAACTATCATACCATTCACCATATAATTTTTTGGATCCACCTCATTTGTAGTGATAGCATATTACCTTCCTTGATTCCTTATAGGTTATTGATGATTTTCATCAAAATCCCTAGGATTATGTAATATGATTAAAAAATCCCCATGTTCATTATAGTTGACACACAACACTATTGGCTGAGAATTTATATGAACATTCCTTTCCTCTTCCACATTAGTGGAATTCTTCATGTCCCTATGGTAGTTCATTAACAGATGCCCTGTTATTCAACATTTTGTGCATTTCTTAGTTCCCTTTAGATAGTTCTCAAGCCAATTCTTCCCACGATTTTGATACATTGGATATTTTTCTTCTTTCCATCATAGAACTTATTTTGTGATCCACCCATATGAGACATCATTTTCTGCATTTTTTCAATGGTCCCATGAGACCATTGAGATTCTTCGATCACCATTTCATCTTTTAGAGAACAATGAATTATATATTCATAATAGTTGATGTCTCAAATCACCAATTATTTTTGTAGACTATGATTTAGTCTTCTAAAGAGGCAATACACCTTAAATTAGGTGATCATGAAAAATCCAATGTTGTATCTAGAAATCATTGTAAAGATTGCTTCATATGCCCTGATATACACATATTCCTTTTACTTATCTATAAAGAACTCTATTTTTAAATTTTTATGAATGGTTAGAGGAAAATATTTATTGAAATTTTTTTAAATCCTACCAATCCATGGATTAAATTTCCACCTTGGACTTCATTTTTTTATTTGTGTCCACCACTGTTCAGCTTCTCCATCAAAACAATAGACCACCAGCATGAATTTCACATCATCTGAGCAATGGAGGATACATAATATATTTTCAATATAGTCAATCCACTATTCTATGAGTAGGGTATTGGAATATCCAATAAACATGGGAGTCTTATTCTTAAAGAAGGATTCGACAACAACTTTCTATTTCCTTGGGGAAGGAAGGTGTTCCGCATGATTCAATTTATTATTCATAACTTCAGTTAGCTGAGAAAGTTCAATCATAATATTTTTACCACCCATTAAAATCATATTTGGCATATCATTATGGAAATAATCACATTACCTATCACATTGATTGTTGGCATGTGTTCTTCTATTTCCCTCCATCAATTAAAAAATTTTCACCTAGGGGGCTTGAATAATTAGTTAATAAGAATGTAAAAAAATAAACATTAATCATAGAAAGTATAAACATTTAAAAGAAAATGATACCCTATCATGTGATTCCTTGATTTCAATCTATGATATCCATGGGATTTTTGTTCCCTTAATAATGTTTCATTACGACGTTATGAATTTACCAAATCATTTTACCGAAGAGTGTCAAACTAGGTGTTCAGTAAGGCCTATTTTCAAGTACTATGTTTCTCTGCGTCAAGCATGGAACATTTTTTAAGAGTTCTTACACCTTGTTAAATCTATTCCAGAACCACATCTATTTGTCGTATCCAGATAAGGATGTATTTTTTGATAAACCACTTACTCTATACTTACAAAAATTTCATGATGTTTTCTTAGACTTAGTTGTATCCATAAGTTTCATACTAGAGTACTATATTTCTAATCTAAAAAAATAGATATAACTTCATTATATACCAACTACAGAGACCCTATCATTTCAACATAATATTAAATGATTTTAAACACAATTAACTATTAAATTACAAGACAATGATCATAAAATCTAGTGTATTTGGAATAACTGGTACATAAAACTAAAAACATGGGACATAAAAACATTTATTTATTTATCATCCATTATGATATCCTAATTTCTATTTAGCCCTTATATCTATGTAGGATAACGTAGGGATTCCATGAAAAATAGTATGAGATAAAGACCCCTCTGGGAATAATCATTAGAAGAAACCATAGAACATTGGTTCGTATGCATAAAAATATGACATAAATGGTACATATATTCTTAATGAAGAATAACATATGTAATCATGGTATCATAGGAAATGTGCAATAAATATACCAAATAACATAATAATGAATAAAGGACCATTTCATATGAACGATCACGAGTGTAGGATAACCACCAAGACCATTGCACATGGAGTACGAGTTAAGGCTAACCACCGTGGTAGTTGTTCATGACATCTCTTGAGACTAAACATTAACCATTTAATTGGAGTTATATCTAGAAAAAAACCCTCATAACATGTTCATGAATATGCTTTACAATTGATGAATCATATATTAGGAATAAATTACAAACAAAAGGGTTACCCATGGTATTAATTAGTTATCAAAATCTAGTCAAAAATACATAATATATTGGAATATCACAATGGTGTCCCTGAAAGAGATGATTTAAATACAAAATAAAAATTAATAAGGGAAAATAGTTGTATATAATGATAATTTATTTCAAACTAAATTGATAACGTTTATAAAATATTATTTAAGAAACTTTACAATTAAAAGATTTTTGTGCTGTTTCAGGTAAATATTTAAGGGAATTTAAAATAGAAAATTGAATAATATTTTATATAAACCCAGAATTGAACCAATAATGTTTTCATAATAAAATTAAAAATTTTATTAAAATAATTTTTGCACAAAAATGACTATACAGTGTACTTGATAATGGGTAAGAATTTGGTAAGTTCTCTTAAATCGAGCTTGCCTATCTAGAAGAATCGATTTGGGGACGTTTTAAAAACATGGTTATCCAAGAAGATAAGGATGAATGGATATTGATGAATTATTTTGGAAATTATAAATATAATTTATAAATTTTACCTAAATAGAAACGGAAATTTCATTAGGGAAAAAATAGACAAACAATAACCCGAAAGAATAATGGAGGTTCAGGTATAATCCATTACCTTAAGTTTGAAGGTGTTATTCAATTGATCATTATGTCTGAGATAGTTAATTTTCATTCACTAATAAATATTTAAATAACCATGTTAATTTATATATGATTTATTATAAATTTTTTATTTTTATTTAAATCCTATATGATGGGTTTAGATATTCAATTTCAACTTTTGGGAGCATTTCGTTCCATGGTTATCATGATCAGTTTACATATGTACATTTAAGAAAGGTAATGTAATGTGGGGAAATTATCCAAAATTGAAAATAAATGTTAATAATGGTCATATAGAGGTAAAATTGGTATTATATTTATTTTTGTTTTATGTCTTGATAATGAATCAGTAGATAAATAGTTAATGATAATCATTTCGGTTTATTTTGGCAGTTTTTCGATCACAACAAACTCATTTTGTTTTATAAATTTATATCATGTGTAAAAAATGATTCCAGATCATTAAATATAATATAATACATATATTATTAATAGTTTCATCCATAAAATTTTTTTCAGGACCCACCTTGAAGATAGTAGTGGAAACTGAAAATTTCGTCGTCCTATAATGTGATAAATTAACACATCACAGACGATGTTTTCATTTTTTTATAAAAGGAAGGGGAAATATATATGATAAAAAATTATTCCATTAGAATAAAAAAATCAATTATATGTATGGTACTGTAGTTTTCATTCAATTTTTATTTGGTTAGATTAGGATATAAAAAGAACATAAAGGAATGTGAAAAGAAATTAAACGAAAAGGAGGATAGTTTCACCTCTGGATTCCATCTTCTTGAGAAACTCTTGAGGGGATTCATTTTGGATATTTTTTAAGAAAAGATTATCTTATACTTGGGATATGGTATTTGGAGTATATTTTTTGGGAATTTGGATAAGGTTCAAGGCTTTAGAGTTGTCAGGAGAAGAGACGGTTAGGGGTGGTATTTATAGTAGAGGAGTGGGGTGTTTTTTAATTATTTTAATTATTAGTTTATTATTTCAGTCTCATAACTATGAATAGGTGGATAAATATGATAAAAATTATAAAAATAATTATGGGAAGTTAATTATTTTGTTTTTATATTAAGTATGACATGAATAATTGTGTATTTAAATTAAAATGTATAATTAGTGTAAATTTTTGTATTTAACTATTCATATAAAATTCTAGTATTTTAGAAAAATCCAAAAAATTTACCCGAAGAATTTTATTATTAGTAAAATTAAAAAAATTGATATCTGTTTTATGATATTAATTTTATTAATATGAAAATTTACATTTTATTTTAATATCATTATTTACTCCCAAAATAATGATTTTAAAATTATAACACATTTCATATCATATAGAAAAGTAAATCACAGTCTCATAAAATTATGGTATAATAACAATAAACCAAAATAATAATTTATTAATAAGTTTATGAAAATAAACTATTTTTTAAATAATTAAATTTTCTATAATATTTTATTTAAAATTTTATGACATAAAAAAAACGCATAATTAATAATCATTAAAATGTTTATTTTCTTGTACCCTGATATAATTATATCATATTTTAATGTATGATATAAATATATTTTAATTATAAATTCATTAGTGAGGTTACTATTCAATTTTATATTTTACTATTAATATGGTTCATTTCACTATTCAACTGGTCATGTTACTATTCCTTTGGTATATGATCCTTAACATCTTGAAATACATTTTATTTAATTAATTCTTCATGTATAATGATTGTATTGTTTTATTAATCTAATTTTATGTAGTTATTCTATATGAAGTAATTATAAGAAGGTAGTTCACATTGACAGAATTTAGGGTGGTTATAATTATTATTCTGGAGATAATTGATCTATAACTATGTGTAAGAATCCAAACATTCTTAACAAAACACACAAGAAAAAATAAGATAATTAACACCCAAAACAAATAAAATACGAATTATTATTAAAGAATGTGTTATTAGATGTTATAAATGGAAACTATATGATATTATAAATATTAATATGGTTCTATAATGATTTAATAACATTTTTAAAACAATTTTACATGAGGTTGAAGAACGATCAACCGGAAGAAAGCATATGGTATTGTAATTCATCTTAATTTCAATTCCCTATGGCATATTGTGATGTTAGGCACATAGTTATTTTTATATGGTGTATATACTACCCCATTGACTTTTAATATAAATAATTATTCATTATTCATGTTATTTTATCTTTTAGTTTGAATTATTTTATCAAATGGGATTTCTCATAAAAGTTGCCAAATCTTATGGGATTTCATAAACCAATTTATATTAATTGGGTTAATCTTCTACTTCATTGATTATTTCACTCAAAGAGTATGTGTATAATTTATTTTTTTACCATATGTTTTATTTACACTTTTTATGTATATATACAATTGAAATACATAATCTATTCATTGATTAATTTTGGCTACAATGATATGATTATTGCGAATGCTTATTTCACACTCTCATTATAATAAAGATTGTTTACTCTTGAATTTCAATTTACAGAAATTATTTGAAAATTTAATAATAAAACCAATTAATTTTCATCCCCTTTGGTTATTCCACAAATTATCATGTAATTGTTCTATTTTTTCACTCTTTGGTTCTTAAATTAATTGATAATATTTTTCGAAAATCCGACATGAGTATATATGAATTTGTGTAGAAAAAAAGACACTAGGGAATGTACCCTATATAAAATCCATTCTAACTATAATATTGGAACACAGTATATATATATATCACAAATTTTATGGTATTTAACACTTTATAAACCATAATAACCACTTCTCGGATGATACCCATTGTGTGGCACTGGGTCTTACACTATGTGAGTGCAAATTTGAGATATAAACATTATATCACTGAGAATAGATTCATTGTCATAGTTTATAAATATTACTTTTCTTAAATAACTACCTAAAGATTCATATATTTCTTTCTTATATCTATTTATTGGTTTCCATTTATTCATCTTAGGGAAATTGACATGAAAGAGGTTTACACACAAACTCTCTATCTCTTCTGGTTTGCATACTCAATATCATACATCGTTATGCCTTATAGTAATATAACAACCCTCATCATCAATTATTCAAACCTCAATCCTTGCATCGATTCCAAAATTCATTAATAAAAAACTCAACATTCAATATATTATTATTCTATGTGTGATTCATTGAACCAACAACATTGATGATGGTCAATGGGAAACAAATCAAAAAAAATGAAGAATAAATAGTAATGAATAATATAAAAATATATTAATGGTCACCAAGGTAAAAAATTCATATTTTTTCTTCAGGAATGGATCCATAAATGATAGATAATGGAAGGAATTCCATACAAAATCATGAATTTTGTGTTAAAGTAGAAAACAAATAAATTTATTAGGACATACGGTCGGTAAAAATATTTACAATGAAAGTTACATTCTAAAAATAATGTAGAATGGATGAATAAATTATTATAATGATACAAATAATGGAATAATAAACATCACATTTGGAATTAACACTCAATATTGAGATCCAATAACCAATTTCACAAATCTATTCCCGATTCAAGGACAACCCTTCCCATTATCCAAATATTTCAGAACATATCACCCCATTTATCTTGTTTTTTGGTTTATTTTAATTAATTTTCTAACTCACTATATGGAGATGTCACCATATCAATATAAAAGGGTAATTTTATATTTCCATCAAAAAAAATTGGATTTAATGTTAATGTATGAATGTGATTCCAATGATAACCTATCCAAAAAAGCATGCGTGAAAACACAATTTTCTCCATCCCTAGTAATACCTAACCATTGTAGAATAATATGAGGTGTAAAGGCCTTTTAGACCAATATTTAAAGATTTATAATAAATTCCTAGGGGATTATAATGTTATAAAAATAATTATATAATTATTAATATATTATTGTTTATAATTTCTGATATAAAACACTATTATGAACCCGTAACTAATTATAAAATATGAAACTAATATTCCAATTATTTGAGATTAATAATCAAGGTTCCCTATATTATCCCCATCCTAACATCTTGTAAAGATATTAATTTTATATATATAATCTATTCACATTAAATGTGCTCAATAATTCACCAACACCTTTCATGTAACGCCCCGACCCTAGATACCCAGAGTCGGTGCATTATTACATAAAATTGGCATGATCACAATAAAGATGAAATCTCGAAAGAACGATTGGTTTAGTAGCCTTGGAAACACTAGATATATTCATAAGTCTTACATTACATCATAAAATGAAAAACTACTACAACAACATATTGTCTCCATAATCCACACTCATATCCCCACATACTATCCCTGCAGGTCATTCATAAATTACTTCTTCATAATCCTAGGAAAAATAAAACATTGAAAATGGTGAGCTAAGATGCTCAGTAAGGATAACATTATAGCATAAGCTTTCATAGATAAGAATAAACACTTAAGGCAGTTTATAACTAAAACAAAAGCCTTTTAAACTTGAACATCAGCATAAAATGGAAAAGATAAAATAAAATAATGCCATTTACTTACTCACATGGATATTATACTAGTCGAAAAATCCCATGAATTATCAATATCCACTTTCATAATGATGGAATGCATAATGCCAGACTATTATAACCACAAAGCCAAGGCCTCGTGCCAGGACTACAAATAAGATTTTGCCAAGGCCTTGTGCCAAGACACTAGTTTGTATCATGAGACCTACCGATGCATCGAGGAGCTATAGCGGGCTCCACCCGTCACTTATTAAGTCCAATGCATTCCTCATATGAAGAGGTTTAAACATAACAAAAACATTCGTATTAAAACTAGCATACGAAATGTCAATACTTTAACCACAAACCATGAATGGTATAAAAATGGAACATCCACAGTCAAGCATAACTCATTTGATACAATATGGAAGATTGTATTGTATAACATTAACCTCAATCAAGAATAATGAAGGATGTTGACATAGATGAAAATAATCATCAAAACTATTTGAGAGAAATATCCCCCTTTTTATTGAAATCATTTAAAAGTCACACTATTTGTCAGGAAGCCATTTAAAAATGGATTTTTTAATCAAAGTGTCCCATAACACTTTGAAACTTTTTTGAAAAGGAGTTTTAATTTTAAAACATTACTGTCCATATAAATAAATCCTTAAAACCATTTTTAAAACATGGACATTAATGTGCATGATTTAGATGAATAAGTCTTTAAAACATTTAAAAAATGGAATTTTAGTTAGAGATTCTAACCAAAAGAGAGACAATTGAATACAAATAATTGAGGAAATCAAAACATTGTAATATCATGAGAATAAAGGAATTCATGATATACTTTGTCAAAGTACATTATATACACCACATAAATGTGATTTGGTGTATAACAACAAAGAAGTCTCAATGGAATGTAAATTGAGATGAAATCTCTCATAAAGGCCGTATCCTTAGGTTAAGGATAAATCAACAACATTGTTATGTGTGAAAAATATAAATACACTAAATATGATTGGATATTCAGTGTAAATCAATCATAGGATATTCACACATAATATTATAAAAACAACACCAATGAATTGGAAGTTTAACTCAACAAATGGAGAGTGAGTTAAAATTACTCTTATCAAATTCCTATCGATGAGTTGAGAAATTATCAATGGAGTGATTATGTGTATCAATAGTATATCCACAGGATGTGGAGTGGAAATTATGACATACGCAAATGAATAGTGATTCCACACATAATCTTGGAGTAATATAATCAATGAAATATGCGTAAAGCCAAATGAGTGGAAATTGAAATTTCAAATTCCCTTATCGATTAGGTAACTTACGAAACATACACCCATGAAAGAAGAATATTAAATTGATGATGTAAATACCCATAAATTAAAGTATATTACACAATGAATAAAATCATGGGCAGTACACACACCACATGCAATAAATAAGTGGTGAACAATGGAATTCTCACGGAATTAAATGTGATATAAGAAACCCCTTACCACGTTGTAATCAACTGAGTCATATGGCCAAAAGTTAATAACAACCAAATGATCTACAGAATAACATGAATATAAAGATAATCATGATAATATATATCAAATGTCAGTACACAATACACCACTTTCAATAATTTAGTGGTGAACAATGGAAATCTCACGGAATTGAATGTGAGATAAGAAAATCCCTTACTTTGTACTTTTTCCTTGGTCAAAGGTAGGTTTACCTCCTGTATAATGGTGAAATAATTGTTATTGAATTATACAAGAATCATTTACTTTAATATTATATCATATATGATCTTTTAACATTGATTTGTTAATAATATCTTAGAATTATCGTCATTTCAGGTGTTAATGGGTTCATTTTACTTTATATTCTTTGTTATGTGAGCCATATTCGTTATTAATGGGATGTATATTATTCATATCCAGAATGATATAATGTCCTTAGATACTATTTTTAAATCATGAAATTATAATTATACTTGAATGGATACTATGGAGAATGAATCTCATCGCGTTCGTGGAGACGGTAGTCCGTACATACGCACGAGCGACAATATCATTCTTTTGATATTAAAATAATATATAATTGGATGTTATATCATACATACAGAATAATTATCATGTTATATTTATTATTAACATGAGTTACACATCATTATTATACCCATCCAAATAATAATATATTGAATAACAATTACACCACGACGTGGAGACGGTAAGTCGTACGTACGCACGTATGGTGACATGTTATTCAAAGGATGGATAGAATAATGAATATGGTTGTACCATATTTATAATAACATCACATTATATATATGATACTGGAGTTATTATTTTATAATGGTAATAAAAAAGAAAGAGGAAGTGGAAGAAGAAAGGAACTTGAAAAGGGGTGGTGAAAACGTTACCTCTTCTTCGGGTTCTTCCTTTTGATTTGATCAAATGGGATCCTTAGGTTGGCTTTCTGATCAAACTAAGGCCTCTAGGTTGTATTGAGGGATGTTGAGATAGTATTAGGGAAGGTTTTGGCCGAACCAAAGGGTTTGAATGTGTGAATAAATGAGAATGAGGAGTGCCCTTTTATAAGAGGGGTGAGGGGCACCTTTAGAAAAGCTAGAAATATTAATTTATAATAAATTCATATTCGGTTTATAATGGCTCCAAATCTTATTATTTAAATTTTAAGGTGGGTATGGGTCGAAAAAAACTCAACCTATATAATTTAGACAGGTTTGGGTCATTATA
This sequence comes from Viscum album, assembly GCA_963277665.1. Lineage (NCBI taxonomy): Eukaryota > Viridiplantae > Streptophyta > Magnoliopsida > Santalales > Viscaceae > Viscum > Viscum album. Next base: position 1,431,834,630 of record OY728152.1, read on the forward strand.
TTAACCTTATCTTTAAGTATTAACTCTTAGTTAGATTACTTTCACTTTTACAATGTCTCTTTGTATTTTTATATTATATGGTTAATAAACATACTACATACATCCAAGAGACCCCCAAGTGGTCCATTAATGATGAAACTATCATGATATAAGTCTCTTGGCCTAACCGTATATTTTTAGGAATTTAAAATCAATTAATAATATAATATTTGTTTTAAGAACTCTTTTATGTCAATTTTGACACTATTCAATAGTTGATTTTTGTGAAACTCATTACAGATTGATTACTTCGAAAAAAGTCAATTAAATCAATACTAATATATCATATTATCCTAGAAAATTATTTTAATTCATTAAAAGTTTCATATTGTATTTATTTTGGTATTTATAATATCAATTATTTTAATTTTTCACTATTAAAGTAATTATTTTATTATCATTGTGTCACAAATAAATTAAATTATATAATGTCTAAAAATTATAAATAAAATATAATTATGTAGGAAATCTTTTTATATTTCTAATGAATATTTATAATCTAAAATCCAACATATATAACCCTATGTAACAATTGATTTTTTAAAAGATATATGCTTGTGTCATTTTTGTATTTATTTTAACTTAATTAAAATAAAGTGTAATTATCACTTACAAGTGGATCTATGGGGTCCTAAAATCGACCCAAAGATGCCCATGGTCGACCATGTATCAACCAATAGGGTTAAGACACGTTTTAGGGTAATTTAGTATTATTATAATATTATTTTCTAACCCTTGTTTACCCGATTTACCCATTTACCATGGTAAATAAAATATTTACCGAAGTAATTATCCAAAATGTTTAAAAATAAAAGATAGATATTTACACCATTTGAACATCCTGATTCCAAATATGGAATCCATTTTTTCAAATTCAAAACACATAAGTGGCAGAAATTAATTTAAAATTAATTCATGTTGTTAAAACAAAAAGCGTGTTTTTTAGAGATAATAACTATCAAAAGATTGTCACTTGTTTATGTCTGGTTTAAATGTGAAATTATGTTCAATGACCCATATTGTATTACATGGTAAAAATATATTCTAAATATACTTTAAAACCACTCAAATTCATAATTTATCACTATTAATTATTTTGATTAAAAAAGTTGTTTTTAATTAAAATTTTGTAATTTTCACTATTCATCAAAATATGAAAGTTATCTGAAAAGTACCAAAATTTCAACCTAGGCTAATTTCGATATTATGAATCCAGAAATTAAGTCCATTTTGAGAGATAGAATTTATAAAATTTCAAAAAGTAGGTATTACTATTCATAACGGCTAGTTTGATTGGTTATGGTGTGTTAAAATCTCGAAGTTGCGTACAATGCACGCCATTGCATTATTCGAAAGGAAACATACAGAGAAAGTTTGGGGTGTTAAATTCTCCCCTCCTTCAATAAATTGCGTCCTCGCAATTTTTAAAATTGTGCTTGGGAATATAATGGAAAGTCCCGCATCGGAAAAAGATTCAATAAAACTATCACTTTAAAAGAAAGAAAGAGAGGTATAAGGGTCATCCAAGATAACCCATACTCGGATTCCATGTAGGAAAACATGGATATGGATGATAAACTAAGTGTCAATTTCTGATGGAGAGGGATAGAAATCATGATCTGGAAAAATTTAACAATAAGAATACTACAAACTTGTGTTGGGACAAACGACCATTAGTCTCCTAGTAGGAAAGTAAACTGACAACATTTTTTTTGTTTTAAGTTACATTAAATAAGGATGAGGAAATAATTTATGATATTGACTAAGAACATTAAGAGATATAATTACTTTTTAAGTAGAGTTTCATTCTTTAAAAAATTTCCACCACTAACTCAATTTTTTTTTAAACGATGAGTATTCAAGAAGACTTGGTCACACTGGAAGATCTAGAATAAACTTCTATAGAATCACATGATCCATGCAAGATAAACTATATATTTACATTGTCTTTGAAGATTAATCAAAACAAAAATGGTTAGTGAATGATCTAATGATCCCCCAAAATGATATTTTTTAAGATAAATATGCACTAATATTAATTTCTAAAACTAAACAAACAATACCCCAAAGTTAAATAAATACCATTCAATAATCAATTGTCCTTAAAATCCTTCAATATAATCCAAACTAATATTGAAACCCAAAACATAGAAGAATTTTATTATGTAGTCTCCCATGTTAAATTGTATCTCCAAATGACATCAAATACTCTTAAAGTCACATACTTAGAAGTAATTAACATCATCACATATTCTCTGTTATATGATAATCATTTTCTATAAATAACCCAAATCACTATAAATCCACAATAAAAATGTAGATAAAAATCTACCATTACTCTACAAATGAAACCCCATTGTATTCTATTTTCCTTGGGCATATAGTGTTCCCAAAAAAGTGAACATCTTCCAAAATAACATTTATCACTTAATCACCAAATCATATTCCTATAACAAGGGTATTCATTTGATAAGACATAAGAACCCAAATCAACTTATTATTGATCAATAAAATCATTTAACTAAAAACAATAGTCACACTAACCAGGGACTTCACGTAGTCTAGTGGTAGGCGATAAATCCCAATCACACTTTGGTAGTGGGTTCGATTCCCACAGCTTTGTCCGACGCGACGGGTTGTCACATGGTCTACGTGTTGTCCTTTTTCAAAAACTATATTTTATAATATTACCAAAATGAGATAAATTGCTCAAAATAACATATTTTAACCACAAATGTTATATCATACCTTGCATTTTCATACCAAATTATAATAACTTATAATTTTCTCAAACCCCAATGATCATATAAAACCAAATGGTTATTTATACCTATATCTACAAGAGAAGAGACAATTATTCCTCAAATATCATTCTCACATGGCAAACTGCTGGGTTACAAATACAATAGATAATTATTCCAAAGTAAACCCATCAACAAGGAGTGCTAATACTTTTTAAATTTTTCTCCAACCATTTATTTCCACAGAGCTTCTTCTTTGACCAAGAAAATATCCTATAGAATAGGACATTCACTCGAGTAATGTCCAGGTCCCCTACATTTACGGAAAATGACTATAAATGGACTCTTGGGACCATTTTTATCTTCTTCTATAGTGCTCTTCATTTTTCTTCGACAATTCTTCACTTTATGTCCTTCCTTCCCGCACGTAAAACATTTCGTTGTCCCATTGAGACACTTTCCTGGGTGTCTCCTTCCACATTTCCTGCATGATGAAAATTAAGGGTTATTTTCTCCATGGTCTCCATTACTGGAGTTCTTATCATTTATCACCTTTCTCTTCCTTATTGAGTCTAGGAGTTGGTTAATATATATGTTGTTGATCATATTTTTGGAAAACTGATTTGGCATAAAGACAATATCTTTTATGCCTATCAACATTCCATTTTGTTACTCATTTCTACCACCGTTCCCACCCTGTACATAATTCTCAAAGTCACTATGACTTCCTTGGAATCCATCCATTGACTAAAACCTTAAAGCATTGTGTGAGTAAAAGTAGTCTTAAAGTCATTTAGAGATTAAAATGTCACCATATTCTCAATTTGAAACATATTAGGATTAACCAAGGTCATTTACTCTCATCTTATATATATATTACTTAAATCGGTTTGTAAATAAAATGTAAATTATCCTAAGCCTATCCCCCGGGAGTGTCGTAACCAAGAGTGCAGCAAGTCCCATTGTCGTGCACCAGTTCCCGTTCGAGTCTAGCTCAAAGCGGTGTTTTTGGGTTTTACCCCTAGGTACATCTGTGCCAGAGCCGCCTCTACCTGCTCGTATCCAGACAGGGATGTATTGCTCGGAAAACTCACAAAATCTCTACAATACCAAAATTCTACGAAGATCTTTTATACTAATCCTCAAAGTTCATCTTAGGTCTACGTACTCTAATCAGAGTTTATCTAAATCTAGCTTCCAAGGTTTGTACTAAACTTCCTCTAATACCAACTGTAACGCCCCGACCCTAGATACCCAGAGTCGGTGTATTATTACATAACATTGTCATGATCACAAGAAAGATCAAATCTCAAATGACCGATTGGTTTAGTAGCCTTGTAAACACTAGATATATTCATAAGTCTTACATTACATCATAAAATGAAAAACTACTACAACAACATATTGTCTCCATAATCCACACTCATATCCCCACATACTATCCCTGCAGGTCATTCATAAATTACTTCTTCATAATCCTGGGAAAAATAAAACATTGAAAGGGGTGAGCTTAGATTCTCAGTAAGGATAACATTATAGCAGAAGCTTTCATATATAAGCATAAACACTTAAGGCAGTTTATAACTAAAACAAAAGCCTTTTAAACTTGAACTTCAGCATAAAATGGCAAATATAAAATAAAATAATGCCATTTACTTACTCACATGGATATTATACTAGTTGAACAATCCCATGCATTATCAATAACCACTTTCATAATGATGGAATGCATAATGCCAGACTATCATAACCACATAGCCAAGGCCTTGTGCAAGGACTACAAATAAGATTTTTCCAAGGCCTTGTGCCAAGACACTAGTTTTCCTAATGAGACCTACCGATGCATCGAGGAGCTATAGCGGGCTCCACCCGTCACTTATTATGTCCAATTCATTCCTCATATGAACAGGTTTAAACATAACATAAACATTCGTATTAAAACTAGCATACAAAATGTCAATACTTTAACCACAAACCATGAATGGTATAAAAATAGCACATCCACAGTCAAGCATAACTCATTTGATACAATATGGAAGATTGTATTGTATCAAATTAACCTCAATCCAGAATAATGAAGGATGTTTACATAGATGAAAATAATCATCAAAACCATTATAGAGAAATATCCCCCTTTTTCTTGAAATCATTTAAAAGTCACACTATGTGTCAAGAAGCCATTTAAAAATGGATTTTTGAATCAAAGTGTCCCATACCAGTTTGAAACTTTTTTGAAAAGGAGTTTTAATTTTAAAACTTTAATGTCAATATAAATAAATCCTTAAAACCATTTTTAAAACATGGACATTAATGTGAAATATTTAGATGAATAAGTCTTTAAAACATTTAAAAAATGGAATTTTAGTTAGAGATTCTAACCAAAAGAGAGACACTTGAATACAAATAATTGAAGAAATAAAAACATTGTAATATCATGAGAATAAAGGAATTCATGATATACTATGTCAAAGTACATTATATACACCACATAAAAGTGATTTTGTGTATAACAATAAAGAAGTCTCAATGGAATGTAAATTGAGATGAAATCTCTCATAAAGGCCGTATCCTTAGGTTAAGGATAAATCAATGACATAGTTATGTGTGAAAAATATAAATACACTAAATATTATTGGATATTCAGTGTAAATCAATCAAAGGATATTCACACATAATATTATAAAAACAACACCAATGAATTGGAAGTTTAACTCAACAAATGGAGAGTGAGTTAAAATTACTCTTATCAAATTCATATCGATGACTTGAGAAATTATCAATGGAATGATTATGTGTATCAATAGTATATCCACAGGAAGTGGAGAGGAAATTATCACATACTCAAATGAATATTGATTCCACACATAATCTTGGAGTAATATAATCAATGAAATATGCGTAAAGCCAAATGAGTGGAAATTGAAATTTCAAATTCCCTTATCGATTAGGTAACTTACGAAACATACACCCTTGAAAGAAGAATCTTAAATTGATGATGTAAATACCCATAAATTAAAGTATATTACACAATTAATACAATCATGGGAAGTACACACACCACATGCAATAAATAAGTGGTGAACAACAGAATTCTCACAGAATTAAAAGTGAGATAAGAAACCCCTTACCACGTTGTAACCAACTGAGTCGTATGGCCAAAAGTTAATAACAACCAAATGATTTACAGAATAACATGAATATAAAGACAATCATGATAATATATATCAAATGGCAGTACACAATACACAACTTTCAATAATTTAGTGGCGAACAATGGAAATCTCAGGAAATTGAAAGTGAGATAAGAAAATCCCTTACTTTGTACTTTTTCCTTGGTCGACGGTAGGTTTACCTCCTGTATAATGATGAAATAATTGTTATTGAATTATACAAGAATAATTTACTTTAATATTATATCATATATGATCTTTTAACATTGATTTTTTAATAATATCTTAGAGTTATCATCATTTCGGGTGTTAACGGGTTCATTTTACTTTATATTCTTTGTTAAGTGATCCATATTCGTTATTAATGGGATGTATATAATTAATATCCAGAATGATATCAAGTCCTTAGATACTATTTTTAAATCATGAAATTATAATTATACTTGAATGGATACGATGGAGAATGAATCTCATCGCGTTTGTGGAGACGGTAGTCCGTACGTCCGCACGAGCGACAATATCATTCTTTTGATATTAAAATAACATATAATTGGATGTTATATCATATATAAAGAATCATTATCATTTTGTATTTATTATTTACATGAGTTACACATCATTATTATACCCATCAAAACAATAATATATTGAATAACAATTATACCACGACGTGGAGACGGTAAGCCGTACGTACGCACGTATGGTGACATGTTATTCAAAGGATGGATATAATACTGAATATGGTTGTACCATATTTATAATAACATCACAGTATATATATGATACTGGATTTATGATTTTATAATGGTAATAACAAAGAAAGAGGAAGTGGAAGAAGAAAGGAACTTGAAAAGGGGTGGTGAAAACTTTACCTCTTCTACAGGTTCTTTTATTTGATTTGATCAAAAGGGCTCCATAGGTTGGCTTTGTGATCAAACTAAGGCCCCTAGGTTGTAGTGAGGGATTTTGAGATAGTATTTGGGCAGGGGTTGGCCGAACCAAATGGATTTGAAGGTGTGATGAAATGATAATGAGGAGTGCCCTTTTATAAGAGGTGTGAGGGGCACCTTTGGAAAAGCTATAAATATTAATTTATAATAAATTCATATTCGGTTTATAATGGCTCAAAAGTTTATTATTTAAATTTTAAGGTGGGGATGGGTCTAAAACAACTCAACATATAGAATTTAGACCGGTTTGGGTCATTATATTAACCTTGTCTTTAGGTATTAACTCTTAGTTAATTAGTTTCACTTTTACAATGTCTCTTTGTATTTTTATATTATATGTTTAATAAACATACTATATACATACAAGAGACCCCCAAGTGGTCCATTAATGATGAAAATATCATGATATAAGTCTCTTGGCCGAACCATAGATTTTTAGGAATTTAATATCAAATAATAATATAATATTTGTATAAAGAACTCTTTTATGTCAATTTTGACACTATTCAATAGTTGATTTTTGTGAAACTCATAACAGATTTATTACTTCGAACAGAGTAAATTAAATAAATCCTAATATATCATATTATCCTAGAAAATTATTTTAATTCATTAAAAGGTTCATATTATATTTATTTGGGTATTTATAATATCAATTATTTTAATTTTTCACTATTAAAGTAATTAATTTATCATCATTGTGTCATAAATAAATTAAATTATTTAATGTCTAAAAATTATAAATTAATATTAATTATGTAAGAAATCTTTTTATCCTTCTAATGAATATATATAATCTAAAATCCAACATATATAACCCTATGTAACAATTGTTTTGTTAAAAGATATATGCTTGTGTCATTTTTGTATTTATTTTAACTTAATTAAAATAAAGTGTCATTATCACTTACAAGTGGATCCATGGGGTCCCAAAATCGACACAAAGATGCCCATGGTCGACCATGTATCAACCAATAGGGTTAAGACACGTTTTAGGGTAATTTAGTATTATCATAATATTATTTTCTAACCCTTGTTTACCAGATTTACCCTTTAACCATGGTAAATAAAATATTTACCGAAGTAGTTATCCAAAATGTTTAAAAATAAAAGTTACCTATTTACACCATTTGAACATCCTGATTCAAAATATGGAATCAATTTTTCCAAATTCAAAACACATAAGTGGCAGAAATTAATTTAAAATTAATTCCCGTTTTTAAAACAAAAAGATTGTTTTTTAGAGATAATAACTATCAAAAGATTGTCACTTGTTTATGTCTGGTTTAAATGTGAAATTATGTTCAATGACCCACATTGTATTACATGGTAAAAATATATTCAAAATATACTTTAAAACCACTCAAATTCATAATTTTATCACTATTAATTATTTTGATTAAATAAGTTGTTTTTAATTAAAATTTAGTAATTTTCTCTATTCATCCAAATATGAAAGTTATCCGAAAAGTACCAAAATTTCACCCTAGGCTAATTTCGATATTACTAATCCAAAAATGAAGTCCATTTTGAGAGATAAAATTTATAAAATTTCAAAAAGTAGGTATTACTATTCATAACGGCTAGTTTGATTGGTTATGGTGTGCTAAAATCTCGAAGTTGCGTACAATGCATGCCATTGCATTATTCGAAAGGAAACATACCGAGGAATCTTGGGGTGTTACATTTTAAGGAAGTAAGAATCCATCATCATGATCAATAAAATATCCAAAATAATTTCCATTGTTTGTTTCTAAGGTAAAATCTCCATTTAATCCTTGAGGGTCCCTTGATATTGAAACCCAAAATGTAGCTATGTCTCATTTTGGAAATGATTTGGATTCTACATCATAATATTCATGGGAATGTAGAGATGGTTCTCAAAATAATATTTTTGATTCTATGATCTCAAAAATGAGAATAAAATCTAATATAAAATTTATTTCCAAATATACCAAACTATATATTACTTTTAATGTATAATTTTTAACATTTTATTTTGAACATACTTCGTATATCAGTATTTTTTAAACCCTTTTTCTGAGAAATATCTATTTTTGGTTTGATCTAAAAGATAAATTTTAAATATATTAAATAGTTAATATTATTAGTGCGTTAATGATCCATAAAATATTTTCTACTTAATGTTTTCTTGTTTTTGGTTGGATTCTAGTGTTTTTGGATTTCACATTATGATTTTTTCTAATGAATTTTTATATTTTATTCATTCTCTATAATTTCTTAAGCAATACAATTTCTTAGATTCATCATTTATATAGTATAGAAATATTTATTAAGGTATGGTTAATTCACAATTATAGATATTTATTATTGAATGAACTTTTTGGTTCTATATTTACTGATGGATACATCAACCCATTACTATTTTTTTACTGATTGGGATCTACAGAATCAGTGAATCACAATGAAATTTTATAGTGGTTTAATAAATTTCAAAAAATAAATATATTGATCTATGTAGATAACTATTTTATTTTTTAAAAATTTAATATAGTGATAATTTTTGGGTGTCATAAGAAATGGTCTTGATTTTAGCAACCAAAATAGGATCAAAAAAAGGAAAATATTATCTCAATAATTATGGAATGAGCAAAGATAATATATTTATTATTGTCCATTTATTTTCATGATAATTATATTTCAGTTCTTTCATATTAATAATAAAATAATATATATTAATCTATTTTTTATATTTTTTTTTGAAAATATAATAAGTTCCGTGAAATATTAATATATGTTTATAGACCTCCTTAGGAGATAATATAAATAATTTACATTATTTAATTCCTTATTGTTTAAGTTTCTTTTATTATAAGACACCACAACTAGCCTCCCTGTCAATGTTTTACAATTTTCATGGTGTCTAATTTCATTTATTCAGGTTTTGTTGTTTTTTCTATAATATTGTTTTTAATTTCTTAAAATGATATAATTTTATGATAAATAAAATAAAACCTTTTTAATTTAAAATGGATTATCATATTATTATATAATATACCAGTGGGAAAAAATAACAATATAGTCTAATTCAATTTATATAAGAAAGCCATTATTCTTTCTAAAATTTATAAAAATATGAGAATGAAACTGGAGATTACTAATTGGAAATATAGAAATAATCACAACATATAAATAAAAATAAGATATGTGAATAGTGTCTAGTATTCTACAATAGATATTAATATATATTACTAATTAAATAAGAAAGCACAATATGGATGATATAGAGACTCATTATAGAACATATATAAAAATACCTTTTATAAAGGATAGACGTAATTCCTCTTACATTGGATGTATGCACGAAAAACAATTGAACCAATGAGGTTATGGGAAAACAAATAAATCTTCCCAAATAATAAAATATATATACATAACTTTATCCTCTATCTTTCACCAATTTTTCATTCTTCCACTTGAATTTCATTCCTCTCAAATCTTCTGCATCTTTGGCCCCACCATCTGTATCTCCCCTTACATAAACGAAGAGATTTAGGCCATTCAAGTAGTGTCTCAGAATCAGTGATTTCAGAGTCATACCTATCTTCCCTATTCTATTTAATTTTTTTAGGAGAGGCATCCCTTGACATTGGTTTTATCATCCCCTCTACATCCATTGCTCCATCCGGAGGAATAACCTCATGTTGTTTTCTCTCTTCATGAAGTGAATTAGAATAATGAATGACTATATCATTTATCTCAATTTAAGCATCAATTTTGTAGTAGAATAATCTTGATTTCCATTAATTTTTTGCTCAACCACCACATTGGGATAAATCATAGGTCATGGCTTATTGTAGGACGCATGTTTGAAACACTCATTTTCAATGCCATATTTTGATGAAACAGGGGATGTTTTATAGGTGGAGGGGTAATAAAGTTCGAAAATTCTCTAAACCTTTTGGTTACCTAAAGAATCCATCCATTAATATGAAAGCTGATGATCAATAACTTTTTTATTTCTTCATTGTTGAATTTTTCAACCATAACATCATTATCACTTCCTATAATTTGGGGTGTTGAATGCAATGAGTTTTCTGCCATTTTGAACTTATTCCATTGTTAGAAGTAACAACATTATAACATATCAAACAATAAAATATCGATATTAACTCAGCATTGAAGAATTTTTATTACACAACATAAAAAAACCATGCCATGACCATATAGGTTTAGTGTCCTCAGAAACTAGGAAACATAAAAAACTATTTATTAAAACATCTATATTGTCTCCCATTTGTTTCTTTATAAATAAACTCCTTTTTTAAATATCTTACATAATACCCTTCTTTAGGACCTAGGAAATGATACATATTAAATGGTGTGCACAATTGCTCAGTAAGTGTACACAAGGTATTTATCCATCAAATCATAATTATAAGAAGATAACATTTGAAAATCATATCCTGTATATAAAATATCAAAATATCATGTTATGGGATAAATCATAAGAGTGAAATTTAATCCCAATAGTCATAACATAAGACATGAAATTTCGTGGAATTCACACATAAGAATAAAAAATCATTTTATATTAGTAATAGCTCATTTCAAAGACAATCATAGTGGACAAATTCCATTACAGAACCAAGTTCACTCCTCATTACATTTTAGTATTACAAAACAAGATTTACATAATGTTCGAGTAATGTCTATATTAGGATATATTAACCATTACCCAATGAATTTGATAGAGATATATTTCCCACCCATCTAATTATTAATTCATTCTAACATGCGCCACAAAACATAAATAGTTCCCCATAGCATAATCCACAGAATAAAAAAATGGGTTACTTAAATATCATTCCATCAGGGAATAATACATATCAGATAAATATATTTCATAAATATACCCACATAATAAAAATAATAATATCAAGTTAGTAATAGGTATATAAGAATTAAACTATGTCATCTTAGATGGAAAATAATTTTGATAAAGCCCTTAATCTTAATTCCTCAGAAAAATATATTTTCTTCTTAAAAAATGTTCTCCTTCCTCAAAATGCATCACAATTTTAGAAGAAATCATTTTATGTGAAAATATCCTTGTAATCATATAGTTGAAGATTCAAGGAAATAAGGTTTCATGATACTTTAAAAAATTCATTCATGTTGTATAAGTTAGAAATACATTATCCACGTACTTTTATTGGAAAAAAGTGCCTTTAATCGAATAGCGACAAAATATTCAATTCATAATGTTAAATAAAAATTATAAAAAGGTTAATATTAAAATTAAAAAAATTATAATAATATAAATAATTTTAAAAAATTAGGAAACATGGATGTGGATGATTAGTATACCCTAGTAAATACTTACGTATAAACAATCGTAGATAAAAATGAGATTGAAACATTGTCCCTTACCTTATGTTTGTTATGCTTCGTATATATCCAGACCTATAATATAATTATTTAAATGATCTTACTGAATTATTCTGGAATCATAATCAATTTTATGATAATATATATGATCATATATTCATTCGTTTTTTAGTAACATTTCATTGTTACTCATTATTCGGGTATTAAATACTTCATGCTCTTAAGCCTGTTTTGTCAGATAAGTTTGTATTCCTACTTTTATGTTATAGTTATATTATTTAAAACATGGTATTAGTATAATATATATCATATTTATTCATTCAATTCTTGTATATATTCATGGTTTAATGAAGACAATGTAGAATGAATCGCATCGCATCATGGAGACGGTAGACTGTACTTACGCACGAGCGATGATATCATTCCAAAAATTATTGAATGGTATTGAAGTGGATTGTGTATGATATTTCAGAATTATTATAATGTTATAATGATCATATTAGGTTATTATTTCCATCATTATACCCATCCAGGTAAGGTGGTGGTGAAAAACATATTACACTACGACGTGGAGATGGTAAGTCGTACGTACACACGCATGGTGATTTTATTTTTCGTAGGATGGATAGAAGGTGAAATATGGTGGTTTCATATTTATAATTAAATGTCAGAATATGAGTGATACTAAAATTATTACTTTATAGTGAAACAAATAACCTAGAGGAAGTAGAAGATGAAAGAAGTTTGAAATAATCGGTAGAAGATATTACCTCTACATTAATGTGCTTTCTCAAAATCTCTCCTTAGAGGACTAGAGTTGGTATTTGAATAAAAAAATCACTATAATGAACATACAGAAGATGAACAGGAAAAAATGATGTGTATTTGAGATATTGAATGCTAAAAATTAATTAATGAGGTGAGGGAAGATGTTTTCTTTTATTACTGAGGTGAGATGCTCTATTTCAAACTCCATTAATAATAAATTTTAATAAAATAAAAACCTACCAAAAAAATACAAAAATTACACAATTTCAGATATGAGATGAGATAGGGTTATAATATCCCCAACCAACAAATATTGGATAAGTTTTTTGTCAATTTAAATAATATATTTTTATTTGACACTTAGTTATTCTATTTAATTTTAATTCTGGTAATAACAATCTAAATATTTAATGGTCGTAAATATTTACTTATATGGGGTTAATTAACCACAAAAAGATATTTAATGAAATTTTTTATCTTATGATTATCACATTGTAATTTTTAAACATTTTCATTATTTTTAAATAATTTAATAAACTATTATTTTCATAATATATCAATAGTATAAATATTAAAACTACTCATTTATTTGACATTAAAAAAATCCAAAATTAAGGTAAATTTGAAAAAATATTCAATACACTATTAACATGTCACATTCACCAAGAAAATTCATGGATCACATTAATTAGTTTATCGGATAATTAATTTAATATTTTAAAAACCATTTTTTTGATATTTATATTAATAAAATAATTTTTGCGTCATTATTGTTTCACCATTAATGATAATTATTTAATCTCTAAAGGTTATAAATATATTTCTATGACATAGTTAATTATATTATCTTTCCACATAATATTTATAGTTTATATTAACTGTTATTTATATATAGATATATTAAAATTAACATACTTATATAAAATAACATTGTGTCTCATTTTTTTCGCATTCATTGGTCTTTATTACATTCATGTCATATTCGTAGGTATGTGCTCATAAAGTGATTAAATTTAGAACAATATATGATAAGGGTCAAATTTATTCATCCAAGAGAATTTTCATATGTGTTAATGTAATTTTATAATTTTATTTTTACCTTTAACTAACTGATTAACCATGGTAATAAAAATAATTACCAAAGTTACAATTCATAATTTCCAAAAAATAGAAGTACCCTATTAACATAATTTATAACCATTGATTAAAAATATGGAGTCCATTTTTCATAATTCAAACCACAAAAGATTTTTTAATTTATATATAATCAATTATGTTGTCGTAATGAGAGGACAATTATTTTTTATGTTAAAACATTGCAAAAGATTTAACTGTTTTTACATTTTAATTTAATTTAAAATTAATTCCAATGACATACATTATATTAAATGGTTAAAATATATTATATTTATACTCCAAATCCATTCTATAATATAATTTATGATATAAATTATTTCAATGAAAAAATCTATTTTCAATTGAAAAATATCGTATTTTTACTATTTATCAAGACATGAAATTTATCAGAAAAATATCATAAGTTTATCCAAAGTATATTTTTATATCCCCTTCAAAATAAAATCTTTATTTTGTCATATAAAAAAGGATTAATCTGTCAATATAATGTTTTAAAAGGGATTCATCATTCAATGGTGTAAAATTAAACCTTAATAATCGGTTTTTACATATCAAATAGGGTTTTATTCGTAGTATGTGACTAAAATATCCACTGAATGAATGTCAAATTTTTTTATAAAGTATATAACACATATATATCTCATTAATTTTATCACCAAAAGTAATTCACTCAAAAATATAAATATCTTATTTATATTTTTCATTAATAATTGATAGCCAAAGAATCCACAATGCATTTTCATAAGTTAGTAATAATTATTCCTGCTAACATAACGACTAAGATATAATGGTAATTTTATACTGACGGAGTCTTGTGGTTTGTTTAAACTCATTAATGCATGAAATTAATATTGCTGAAGAATAACATTTTTTGAAAGAAAATTTTTCATAAAAACATCTAGGTGTTACGTTCTACCCCCTTTAAACTGAAGATTTCTCTAGAAATTCATCACTTGAAAACAAACATGCAAGGATACCTCTCCCTCATAATATCCTCATGTTCCAATATTTCTTCATCAAATTGGTGGTTCCTCCATATGACTTTAACCAAGTGACTGTTCTTGTTTTGTATAAATTTTTAACTACGATCCATAATCTCTATCAGTTGTTCTTTATAAGAACGATCTTGCTCCAGCCATACGAATTTTGATATTAGTAATTGTGAAGGATCAGAAATTTACTTTCTCATAAGAGATACATGGAACACATCATGAACTTAATATAGATTTTGTGGAATCCCATTTTCTATGCTACCTTCCCAACATGATCTAGAATTTCAAAAGGATTAATATACATAAGGCTCAGATTTTCCTTAATTACAAATCTCATTACTCTCTTCTAGGGAGAAATTCATAGAAATAGCTTGTCACCATCTTCAAACTCTATGTCTTTTAATCATTTTTTATAATATCTTTTTTGTCAACTCTGAGCTACTCTTATGTGTTATTGAATGGATCTGAACTTTTCTGATATTTCATCAATAAGATCCGTTCCTAATATCATTATTTCCCTAACATCATCCCAGTAAGATGGTTTCAAACTTCTTTCCATAGAGGGATTCATAATTAGCCATCTGAATACTGGATTAAAGTTTATTATTGTATGAACCTTCCACTAATGGTATGTGTTGATTCCAACGACCTTTGAAATCCATAGGGAATTCTCTCAACATGTATTCTTGACTTTGAATTTTCTCCTCAAACGGACGTTCTATAAGAGGATGATATGAAGTACTGAAACATAACTCTATATCAGAGCATGCTGAATAAATCTCTAGAACATCTAGGTAATCCTAGGATCCTGACTAGATATAATGGAATATGGTACTCCATGCAATCTTACCACTTATTTTTCCAATATTTTGGAAAGCTGGTCAAGAGATAAATCATATATAATATCAATTAACTATGCTGAAATCATAAAGAAATAACTATAACCCATATATAATTATAGACATTAGATATTTTTGGAATTCTGAAAACAAATTCCATAGTGATTTTTTCCCATTTCCATTCTGGTGTGGGTAATGGTTGTAACATACCCTTAGAATTCAATCTCTCAACCTTAAAATTTTGACAAACCATGCACTAAGAGACATTTTCAGCAACATCCATTTTCATACCATTGCACTAGAAATACTCTTTCAAGTCCCTATATATCTTTGTTCTTCCTAGATGAATAGAAAATGAAGAACTATGAGCCTTATCCAATAGATCATTATTTAATTCTTTTATGGGAGGAATAGATGCGCAGTTCCTGAACCTTACTATTCCATCACAATTAATGTTATATTTAAGATAATATCTTACCTACCATTTTTTGTCTACATTTTTATTTTGTTTCGCCCTAATCTCTAGCTATATAGGTTGCTGAACAATTATTTGAGAAAGATAATATTTTTTCTTTTCCATTAAAATTTATAGATCCATCCTTTTTAAATCCATAAATGTTGTATCTTTTGTGATCCCCATCATGGATACGATCGCATGGTCTTATTGAATCAAAGCATATGCCACCTTGTTTTTGTTTCCCAAGCTAATAATGTATTGAGAAATTGTAATCATTAATCAACTCGAACCATATTATTTTTCATTTATTTTTCTCCTTTTGGGTGAAAATATACTTCAAACTTTTATGATCATTAAATATGTTACACCTTTAACAATAAACATAATTCATCCATATCATTAATGAAATTTTTACCCCAACTAACCCTACATCATAATATCAGAAAATTTTCTCATAAATTTTTAACTGTTGGGAATCATAATCTATCACCATATCATTTTACATTAGAACACATCCCATACCTTCATGGATACATCACTGTAGATCACAAAAATTTCTAAACTATAGGGAAGTCTGAGAAAAGGTGCACTGACCAACCTTCTCTTTAACTCTTTGAAATTAATTTTTCATCCCTTCATCCAAACAAACATAACTCGTTTCCAAGTCAACATAGTGAGTGGATTAGATAATCATGAAACTAAATCACAAAATTTTGAAAATATCTAGCCAAACCAAGAAAACATTGGATTTCAGTTTCCGTAGTTGGTCTCAACCATCTTTCAATAGCCTCTTTTTTTATAGATCCATATATATCCCCTCCCTTGAGATTATGTGACCCAAAAATTAAAAAACCAGAAGCCAAAATTAATACATTGTAAATTTGGTATAAATATTTTCATTTATTAGGGTCTTTAATACAATTATCAAGTGATATTCATGTCCTTTGTCTTTTAATAGAAAATAATATTGTCTTTAAATAATACCACAAACTGTACAAGATATTATCTAAATAATCTATTAATTAGATCTATTAATATAGTGGGGGAATTACTAACAGAAAAAGTCATCGTTATAAATTCATATAGTCTATACCTTGTATAGAATGTCATCTTTGATATATCCTTCTTTTTGAACCTTAATTGATGATATCATGAATGAATATCAATTTGGGAAAAGTATTAAGCTCCATTTAGTTGGTCAAATAAGTTTTCAATAAATGGAAGAGTATATTTGTTCTTGATAGTGATCATGTTATGTTCTCGATATTCAATGAAAAGTCTCATTGATCCAACTTTCTTCTTCAAAAATAGAATAGGTGCTCCCTAAAGTGACACACTAGGGCATATGAATCCATTATAATGATTCTCTTGCAGTTTCATCTATAATTCCTACAGCTCAATTGGGGCTATTCTATAAGGTTTCTTTGAAATAGTCATAAACCCCAGTATGAGTTCAGTTGAGTACTCAACATCATGATTTTTTGGAAGGCCTCACAATTCCTCTGGAAAGACATCATAAAACTCTCACACAATGGGAGTATTATTAATAATGAGTTTCTCCCAAACCATTTGATGTAATCAACCTTAATTTATAGGAAT
The DNA here is from genome assembly GCA_963277665.1 of Viscum album. Classification (NCBI taxonomy): domain Eukaryota; kingdom Viridiplantae; phylum Streptophyta; class Magnoliopsida; order Santalales; family Viscaceae; genus Viscum; species Viscum album. Next base: position 1,431,852,674 of record OY728152.1, read on the forward strand.
CATGACCCATAATATGGATGAAATTTATACTAGTTGGTTATATTCATACTTTCATAAATAGATGATCATATATTGATTTGGAATATGAAATGTGACATCGCTTCCTCAGAAATTTATGTGACATCCATATACAGAAAGCCAATCCATGCCAATAATTACATGAAATTCTATTATAGGAAGGATAAATATTTTCAGTATTCACATTCCCAAAAACATCAACCAGAGAATAATTATAAACATTTGATGCGATTGTCGTTCCATTGGGAGTTTTCACAACTAACTCAACATCTAATTGTTGAGTTAATATAGTGATAACCTTAGAGAATTCATCAGAAATTAAAGGGTGGATGGATCAATAATTGAATGAAACATTTGATACTATAGAGTGGATGGTTAGTGTACCTTTCAACACTTCATTATTGTACTCCAAATTGATGATAATGATTTCATGTGACTATCCTTTTCTTTTGACCTTAAGATTTTGTTGACATCAATCATAATAAACATCACTTCAATTAGGGAAATGATTGGAATAATGTACCAGTTTATTTCAATTGTAACATTTAAGTGTATGAAGTGCGTTTTGTGTGTCCTTTTCATTATTCACATCATTAGACATCTATTCCCAATCACCCCATCATTAAAATTCCCGATGACCTTCTTTTCAACAATAAAAACATTTACTAGTCACCTTAAGGAAAATCCCTCTATGTTTCACTCTACACATTGAGAATATTGGAAAAATATTCTTCTTTTCAGTGTGGTATTTAGATTTTCCTTTGAATTCCATTTTTGTCTTAATATCAAACCCATATGAATGATGTATTACTTCTATCTCCATATCAACCTTGAGAGAACATCAGACAATTTCCTCCTATCTATTGATGTCCCTTATGGATAATTACATTTAGAGACATGGTTTTAAGCCACTAAAGAATTGATCAATTTTACTCTCTGCTTGATTAATAATTCAAGAAGCATAACTTGAAAGTATTTTAAAATTTTTGTTCATATGTACCAACATATTCATCAGTCTTTTTCTTATTTTTTGGGAACTCCTTCTCCATATTTGTTTGAATATTACGAGTAATTTTGTTGTTGAAAAATAATTTTCTGAACTCTTCCTAATATATGGAATCCATTTCATCTCTTTGCCTCGTATTCTTTATAGGATTCCACAATTAATGAGATCCAACTTCCATACGACATATAGATTAGATGCCATTATCATGTCCATAACATTGTAGACATGAAAATTTATTTTTCAGTCGTATTGATCCTTTTTTCGATCCACTATTAGATCAGAAGACCCTCTAAATGAAGGTGGTTTTTGCCTTATAAAATATTAAACATAATGTTGCTCCCTCATTTTCTCATTTGGAATTCCTACATGATGCATATCTTGACAATGTTGTGTGATGATGGATAAAATAGTTTTCACTCCATCTTTCATAGAATGTGGTTGCTCATGGGGGGAAATCATTGCATTTCCACTCACATTTACCATTAATGTGGTTCCATTAGGTTCTAGTCATTGACTAAAATCGAGATTCATACTGTGAGTAACACTAATCACAATTGGAAAACCACATAATTCAAGAATAAAATTTCAATTTAGGATAATTTAGGTTTTATCGTAGGTTATTCCTGAACAACTCTAAAACACTATGATATCATTGTAACCTATACATAGACTTGTCTTTGGGTTCTCACAAAGGTTCCCTCATCCTAGTTTCTAATGGTTAACTATAACTTTTCATTAATACCAACTATAATAGCTCTCATTTTACATATAGACATTACTTAAACATTGATGTATAATTATTACATAACATAACAAAACCACCCTAGAACTATATAGTTTTACTGTCTTTTGAAATTGTGAAACATAAACAACTTTTTATTAAACATCTACATTGTCTCGTGCATATTTCTTCACAAATAAACACCCTTTTCACATCTTACTTAATACCCTCCTCAAGACCTAGGTAAAAGATACATATAAAAGGATGAGATAAAATGCAAAGTAAGGGTAAACGATGGAAATATCAATCATATCAGAATCATAAGAACATACCATTTTAAAATCTTGTCCTGCATATAAAAGATCAAAATATCATGTCATGGGATAAATCACATGAGTGAAATGTAATCCCAATATTCATAACATACAACATCAAATATCTATTCATACACACATAATAATATAAAATCATTTCGTATTATTTAAGGCTTATTTCCAAGACCATCATGGTTGACAAAGTCTATTACTGAACTGAGTTCACTCCTCATTCCAGTTCAGTATTACTGAACCAGATTTAATTTCCATTCCATTCATGTCTATCTCATGAGATATAAATATTTACTTAATAAATTTTATGTATATATAGGTTCCACCCATCTCATAATGAAATTCATCTCACATGTGACAAAAATCATAAACCATTCACTATAGCATATCCCAAGGAATATAAAAATGATTTTCTTAAACATCATTCGATCACAAAATAATCCATATAAGATAAATGGATTTCATAAAAATAATTCCATTATAAAGATAATAAAAATAATGTAATATTTGGTATAGATAAAAAACCTATGTAATCATAGTCGGAAAATAATTTTGACAAAAAACTTGAGCTTAATGCCTGAGGAAAATATCTTTTCTTCATTAAAAACATTATCCTTCCTCAAAATGTGAAAAAAAAATTCAAGAAATAATTTCATGTGAAAATAAACATGTAATATTTTGGGGGATGATTCATGTAAATAATGTTTCATGAAACCGTAAAAAATTCATTCATTCCGTATAAGTTAGAAAAACATTTTTCTTATACTTTTGTTGAAAAATTCCATAAGTAACTTAAATAGAATAACAATAAAAGATTAATTTCATACTGTTTAATAAAAAACCCATATTTTAAATTTAAATATAAAATTTTTTATGAGAGTGTAAATAATTTTTTAAAAAATTGGATTCATGGATGTTAATGATAAATATACCCCAATAAATACTTACGTATAAGTAATCTCGGATAAAAATGAGATTGCAAAATTATCCCTTACCTTAGGTGTGTTATGATTAATATATATTTGAACCTACTAAATAATGATTTAAATATTGTTACTGGGTTATTAAAGAATCATAATTATTTTTATGATGATATTTATGATCATATTTTTATCTGTTTTATAGTAACATTTCCTTGTTACTCGTTATTATGGTATTAACTACTTTGTGTTCTTATGGATTTTTTGTCAGATAAGTTCTTATTACTATTTTCAAGATATAATTATATAATTTAAATCATTTTATTATTATAATATATATCTTATTTATACATTCAATTCAGGTATATTATCATGGTATAATGAAGATCATGTAGAATGAATCACATCTCAACGTGGAGACGGTAGGCCTTATGTATGCTTGAGCAATGATATCATTCCCAAATTTGTTGAATGGTGTTGAAGTGGATGGTTTATGATATTTTAGAATTATTATAATGTTATAATAATAATATATAGTTATTACTTCCATCATTACACTCATCCAAGTAATGTGTTGGGGAAAAACACATTACACCACGGTGTGGAGACAGTAAGCTGTATGTATGCATGCACAATGATTTTATTTTTTGTATGATAGATAGAAGGTAAAATATAGATGTTTTATATTTATAATAAAATATCCATATATTAGTGATACTTATTTTATTACTTTATAATGAAACAACTAATCAAAATTATGTATAAGAAGAATGATGTTTGAAAGAATCGGAATAAGAGATTACCTCTTCCTTGAAGTGCATTCTCTAAATCACTCCATAAAGCTACGGAGTTGGACAATCAAGAAATATAGAACCTCTATAATGAATATAAGTAATTTTATGAGGAAAACAGTTAGGTGATTTTCATGATTAAAGGATCCAAATGAAGTGAATAGGTGAGGGAGGTGGTTCCCTTTTATAATTGAGGTGAGATGCACTTTTGAAATCTCCAAAAATAATAACTTATAATAAAATAAAACCCTATTAAAAAACTACAAAATGCCCCAATTGTGAATATTATATGAGATATGGTAGTAATATCATTATCCAATAAATTTTTTACAAGTTATTTTGTCAATTTAAACCATATATTTTTGATTTACACTTAGTTATTCTTTTTATTTTTATTTTTGGTAATAACAATATACTCATTTAAAGGTTATAAATAATTACTTATATTGTGTTAATTTACCATAAATGGATATTTAATGTCATTCTAGGTCTTATAATTATCACTTTTTAATTTTTAAATATTTTTATGATTTTTAAATAATTTAATAAAATGATATATTCATAAAATATCATTAATGTAAATTTTGACATTATTCATTTATATGACGTTACAAAAATACACATAGAAGATAAATTCAAAGAAAAATATTTAAGACACTCCTAAAATTTCATATAAATCTAGAAAACTAATCTATTTCTTTAATTAGTTCATATGTCATTTCTTTTAATATTTTTAAAACCATTTATTTAATATTTATGTTCATAAAATAATTTTTACATCACTGTTCTGTCTTCATTAATAGTGAATATGTAATCTATAAAAATTTTAAATAAATTTCTATGATGTTGGTAATTATATAATATTTCAATACAATATATATAGTAGATATTATCTCCTAGTTATCCATATATAAAAATTAATATACTTATATAAATTGAGATTGGGACATTTTGTGACATTCATTTGTTTTTATTACATACATGTCATATTCTTACATAAGTGCCCATCATGTGATTCCATTTTTAGAAATAGAATATAAGGGACGAATTTAGTCATCCAATATAATATTTATAGTTGTTAAGGTAATTTTATAATATTTTTCCTTAAATTACACAATTTACCTTTAACCATGGCAAATTTTTTTTTACCAAACTTACTATTCACAATTCCCGAAAATAAAAGTATCCTATTAACATAATTTAGACCAACTAATTCCAAATATGGATTCAATTTATAATAATTCAATAGAAAAATTTTTTATTCATTTATTTAAAATCAATTTTGTTTATCGAAATGAGAGAACATGTTTTCTGTATGTTTAAACATTGCAAAAGATTGATATGTTTTTACATATGAATTTAACGTAAATTTAATTAAAATGGCCTAAATTATATTAAATTGTTAAAATATATTAAATTTATACATTAAAAGTAATTAATAATATAATTTCACCATATAAACTAATTTAATAAAAAAATTATTTTCAATTAAAATTTACCAAATTATACTATTCATCAAAACATGAATGTTATCATAAAAATATCCAAAATTCATCCAAAGTAATGTTTTATATCCTACATAAAAATAACATTTTTTTATTTTCATATAATTTTTTTTAATATATCTAAATATTAATTTAAAATGGTTTTATCATTCAATGGTGTAACATTAATCGTTTTAAAAAAATTGGTTTTTATACATCAAATAAGTGTTTATTCATAACATCTTACTAAAATAACCATTGGATGAATATAAAAAATATATTTTTAAGTATGTAACTCACATATATCTCATTAATTTCATCACGAAAATTAATTCACTCAAAATTAAAAATATCTCATTTTTATTTTTCATAAATAATTAATAGCCAATGATTTCACATGGCATTTTCATAAGTTATAATTATTCCCACTATCCTAATTGCATGGATATAATGGTAATTTTATACTAAGGGAGTCTCATAGTTCATTTAAACTCATTATTTCATGATACTTATGTGGTAGAAGAATAAAAATTATTTTACGAAAATATTTCATAGAAAACATATAGGTGTTACAGGAATCATTGACATTTGCCTATTTAAGGAAGATGACATCCCAAAATATCTTCTTATTTCTAAAAGAAAAGGTAGTAGGATTAGTTGAATCACTTTTACAACCATTACTCTCTCTTATCAAAGACTCCACAAGAATCCCCTTTCCATTAGTCTTTTTAGATTCAAGAATAAACACATCTACAACATCGGTAACAACCTCTTTGAGGGAATATCCATAAAAAACAATAGGTTTTTACATGTCTACATTTTTTATCATTGAATTATATCGATAGATAGTGGATGGGTGAACTCTCATCCCACACCCCTCACATGAAATCTTTTTCTGACATAGCTCCTAAGAGTTCCCAACATCTATATATTCATTGCATAAAATATGAATTTTTTCATAATCAACATCAATTTGGTTGTTATCATAAGGACTTTAAAGGGTTACCTTTTCGATTATTGTGGATCTGGGATCAATCTTCACCAGCATCCCAGAAATTTGTTTAAACCAAACATCCTTAGTCTACTTGTCAAGACGAATAGGAGTCCTAATTTCCTTACCAATGTATTGTAAAATATTTTGATCCCATAAGACTGAATTGATTCCATTATGTGTAACCCATTCCAGAAAAAATTCATTATATGCTTGAGATACACTAATGTCCAAATACTATTCATGTAAATGAATCCATTCATGTTTCAATAATAGGTTTCTAATACCCCATGCTCAAAGAATCAACTGGTCTGAAGTAAAATGACAGTTGAATAATCCTCTACCAAAAGTGTAACGTCCTGGATCTGGGTGCCACACAATGGGTGCCCCAAAACCGATTGGTCACATGACCTCAAGTGCATTTCCCCAAACTCCAGAGGCATCCGACTAGCAGCAAGGGCCTAGGTCTGATAGTGGGGAAATTGTTCCCTCATTTGTCAAAGTGTAGCACAGTGGAAAAATATTAACATACCCAAAAGTGGAAGTTGTAAAAATATAGAACTGAAATGGATAACGGTACTACAATAAATCATGACCAACAATCATATATACGATGATGAAATATGTCCCTAATTCCAATAAGGTATCCAAAACATGATACAATGTATTCTAAAACAATATAGTACAAGGTACAAGTACAGCAAAGCAAAACAAAATAGTGCAGCAGGATCTTAGCGGCATCAGAAGCCTAAGCTTAGTCCCTTGATCTTCTACTGCTTGGCAATAATAAAGTACCTGTATAGGTATTGTTTCCCCTATCATCACTTGTAGCAATATAATCTGTTTGTGGCCAAGACATGACCCAAACAGGGTTTGAGAAATAAATCCCAATAGGAAACCACCAAAGGCATGTGCCCAACTATCAGTGAGAATGTGCAACAGTAGTGTGCAATAATGAGATGAAGTAAACTAGGAAGTACTCAAAAGTAGCTACTCATACCAGTTCCAATACCATTTAATTATTATTTAACAATTCAATACAATTGAATTATAAGTTCCCATGACCCAACCATGACCAAAAGTATTCATTATAGTGCCACAGGAAAAACAGCAATAGGATATCTAAAAAGTAGAAGATAATAACAACACCAATCATGTGCTTTAGCCTGGAAGATATAACACAAGAATCACCATAGTGAATATTCAAAGCAAACATTATCCTCAAACATGAAAATACATACCCTCAAGAAAAAAGAAACAAAACCTTCAGGTGATTTTTCACAGGCATAACGAATATTTCCCTTAGGCATATGAGATATTACCCTTTGGCATGGAAGCTACTGCCCTCAGGTATGTGAAATGTTTCCCTCAAGATAAACAAACACTTTCCCTCAGGTATAAGAAACATTTCACTCAGGATAATGAAACCCTTTCCCATAGTCTAAACAAAACCTTTCCCTCAGGCTAATCAGACCCTATCCCTCAGGCTAAATAAAACATTTCCCTTAGTCTAAACAAAACCTTTCCCTCTGGCTAAACAGAACCTTGTGCTCAGGCTAAACAGAACCTTGCAGTCAGGGAAATAAAAACACTGCCCTCAGGCTAAGTAAAATGCTTCCCTTATGATAAGAAAGTTACTAGCCCAATCCCAATATATAAGCAAGCAACTTATATATATTCTATCTCAAGAAAACTCAAATCATGCTATAATCACTGCATACCCATGGGTATCCTGGCCAAATGGATAAACAAGGGAAAAACACCGATGAGGTGGCCATGGATCAAGGAAACAATCCCAAAAAGTAGTTTATACTTGTTCATTAAGATACCTATGCAATTCTAAAGATCATAAACGTCAAGGACTCATCTATACAACACCCCAAACATGGGCACATAGCACAACGGTAGACAAAATCAACCCGACAGTTGGAAATAAACACCAGACCACCTGCCTTGATCTCCTCTGATTGATATACATGAATGATGCCTCCCGAATCACCCAAGAACGACTTAGAAATGGGATAAAAAATTTACCCATTCAAACTCAAATAACATCTCTTCGGGAAAGATTTGGAATGAGAGGTTCAATAAGATAGAAGATGTCACATACACGGTTCAAACAAGATCATCGGCGAAGGAATCGAAGTCCTGGTGTGTGATTAGGAGCTTCTCCAAGTTCCGGCCTTCTATCGCACAGATCCCATCGAGTTCTAAGATTCCTCTGTCAAAAGATGAGGTTGCTGCCTATTTTCAATGAAAAAACATAACTACACTTCGTGTAAACTCAAGTACATGGCGTGTAATTTCTTCTTAACTGTTCACTTGCGGCAACTCTCCACTACCTTATTGTTCATCTGCCGAATATTTACACAATGTGTAATACTAAGTACACGGTGTGTACTATCCTTTTACTATTCAACTATTGGATACTCTCCACCACCTTACTGTTCATATGCCGACTGATTCCACAATGTGTATTTCTATGTACACAGAGTGTTGTTAATTTTTACACCCTGAATCTCCAACAAGCCTACACGCCCTATTTACTCATCCCACACGGCCAAAGTACACTGTGTGTTGAAAAATAACACGGCGTGTACCCATAAATTTTGGATTTTCCCCCCATTTTCCTTATTTTCTCAAAATCATTAATGGAAGAGGAAAATAAGAAACTCGTACGTCAAAAATAAGAACCAGGTTCTTGAAAACAGCCCCCCTAAAAACAATTCTTCCCTGAATTTCCCTTCCATGGGTTGTGAAGATAAAACTGAGAACAATTCTGTCCACTGATCACATACATCAGTCTCCCACTCCCAAGTTTCATCCTGAAATCGGCCATACTGCCATAGCACCTGTACAAACGGAACTGACTGTCCTTGGAGATCCTTCGTGCTCCTATCAACAATACGAATCAGATTCTCCTCAAAGAATGAATTAACCTAAAGCACAACCTCCATGGGCTGAAAAACATGGGACGAGTCTGAGTGATAACGGCACAACTATGATACGTGGAAGACATCGTGAATGGCCTTGTACCTCTGTGGTAACTGCAACCGATATACAATTGGCCTAACTCTATCTAAAATATCAAATGGACCCACATACCTCGATGGAAGTTTACCTTCTCTCCGAATCTACCTGTGTCACAACCTCAGTGAAACATTCAAGAAAACATGATCCCCGACCACGAACTCCAAGGGTCGTCTGTGGTGATCAGCATTCAATTTCCGACGAGACTGTGTAGTATCCATCTTTTTCTATATCAACTAGACCTGCTCTAAAGTCTCATGCATGATATGTGGTCCCTGTAAAGCTGCCTCACCCACCTTCATCCAGCACAAAGGTGATTGGCATGGCATACCATATAAAGCTACGTAATGTTCCATCTCAATAGTTTCCGTAAAACTATTGTTGTTGGAAAACTCGACCAGGGGTTTATGATTCTCCCAAGAGCCCCCAAAGTCAAGGATATATGCACACAAAATTTCCTACAGCACCTATATCGTAAGCTCTAACTGCCCATCAGTCTGAGGTTGGTATGCTGTGCTCAGAATCACCTATGTACCCAGTTCCCTCTGAAATATCTGCCAGAAACGAGACATAAAACAGGTGTCCCTATCTAAAATGGTAGAACGAGGGACCCCATGAAGATTTAGAACCTCTCAGATATACAAATTCCAAAGCTCATCAACACCGAAGGTCTCCTTGATCAGCAAAAAGTAAGCTACCTTCGTAAGTCTGTCCACAATAACCCATACGACATCTTTTCCTCGAGGTGACCTCGGCAACCCGGTCACAAAGTCCATCGCGACATCATCCCATTTCCACTCAGAATGGGTAACTGTTGTAATAGTCTAGCTGGCCTATGATGCCCCCCCCTTCACCTGCTGAGAGGTGGAACAACATGTAAGAGAACCGGCTACCTCTCTTTTCGTAACTGGCCACCAATACTGATGTCTCAAGTCATGGTACATTTTGGTAACTCCAGGATGCACTTCCCAAGATGAATCATGAAATTATCGCATCAATTCCTCGTGTATATCCCCTATTACCCACACTTGTCCATGGATATGTAGTACCTCATCATCGCATATCGTCCAAGCTGAAGGAGGGTCCTCACTTGACACTGACTCCTGTAGAACATCACCTTCTGTATCTGATCGTTGTCTCATGCTCACTCTATCTAGTAGGGTACAATTCGTAGCTAAGGATGAAAGATAGGTCTGCCCCTGACTATTGTGCACCTCCAAATGCATCTCAGAGAACAAATACAAAAGTTTTCACTCACCACTTTCCTCCTACACTACCTGTATCTGAGTCCTCCTACTCAGTGTATCAGTAATAGAATTACCTTTACCAGGTGTATAGGCAAGCTCACAGTCGAAGGACTGAAGGTATTCAACCCACCTTCACTGTCTCAAATTCAAGTCACACTGGGTGAATATGTATTTCAGACTTTTGTGGTCCATAAACACCAAAAAATGTTCTCCCATGAGATATTGTGTCTAACAACATAACGCATGAACAACTGCAGCCAACTCGAGATCATGTGTTAGGTAATTCCTCTCGTGTGGCCTCAAATGTCAAGACTCGTACGCCACTACTCGATTGCCCTGCATCAACACAGTTCCGAGCCCAATAGCTGATGCATCTTTGCAAACTGTATAACCCTTCCCTTTACTCTGGATGTATTAGGATCGGTACTGATTTCAACCTTCCATTGAGCTTCTGGAAGGCTATCTCGCATGCTTCTGACCAAACGAACTTCATACCCTTCTAAGTCATACTTGTCAACAGCACTGCTATGTGGGATAAGTCATGTATAAAGCGCCTTTAGTAACTATCCATCCCCAAGAAACTCCATATTTAAAACTCTTTCTTATGATTCTCCCAAAAACTACTACTCTTACTTTCTCTTGGTCTATCGAAACTCCTTCCTCTGAGATAATATGACCCAAGAAGTCAATCGGGTCCATCCAAAAGTGGCACATTGAGAGTTTAGCATATAATTGATGCTCTCTCAGTGTACTTAGTACGATCTCAAGATGGATGGCATGGTCATGGCGAGTCTGAGAGTACACCAAGATATCATCCACAAAGACTACCACGAAAGAATCCAGATATTGGTGGAACACACGATTCATCATATTTGTAAAATTTTCTGGCACGTTCGTGAGTCCGAATGGAATAACCAAGTGCTCGTATAGGGAATACCTACTCCTAAAGGCTGTAAGCGGTATGTCTGATGGTATAACACGCAACTGATTAAATCAGGATCTTAATTAAATCTTTGAGAACACTCATGCACCTAAAAGTTGATCAAAAAGATCATTATTCCTTGGAAAATTGATATCGTTTCATGACTGTCAACCAGTTAATCTTCCTATAATCCACACAGAGTCTGAGGGTATCGTCCACCTTCTTCGCAAACAGGACAGGCGGACCCTAAGGAGAAGTACTGGGTAGGATTAAACCCTTGGAATACAACTCCTCTAACTTCCCCTTGAGCACTTGCAATTCCGGTGTATCCATCCTATAGGGAGGAATGGACACCGGTGCCTCTCCTGGCAGAAGCTCAATAGAGAAATCCACCTATATCTCTGGAGGTAGACCTGAAAATTTTTTCGGGAAAAAATCCTTGAAATGATTAACCACTTGAGAGAGATATTTATGACATGTTCCGTGGTCATTCAAATATAAACTCGCAATCTGGGAAGTCACTCCACCTCACCCACAATGCTCAGGTCCAGCTCGGCACACCTGGACATCCCACTATCCCTTGTATAGAAACTCTCTTCCCTTTGATGATGTGGAACTCACCCGACGATGATAGAAATCCAGAAAGGCTCTAAAGGGTACCAACCAATCCATCCTGAGAATGACATCATTGCCTGTCATCTCTAATACATAGAGGTCCCATAGGAAGTGGCACTCACCAACCCATAGGGGGAACTCCTTGCATTAACTCACACTTACCATTCAAATTCCCAACGGAGTGTCTTCCCTAATAATACTTCAATAAGAAGAAACATAGAGCCCAAGGCTCTCCACAACGGTCATAGATATAATTCTATGTGTAGCACCAATATCAAAAAGTACCGAAGATAAAACAGAAGCAACTAGAATAGTACCTCTGACAGTGAAAGGTCCAGGATCTTACTCCTATTGGGTCTCTTGCACTCCACATGCCTGCCCAGTGCCGCGGCCCTGTGACATAGTCGGGCTACCCAAATCTGACCCACCCTGCTGTCTCTGAGATCCCGGTGTCTGGCTACGATGACCAAGACCACCACATCGTCCTGAACATCCAGATGTATTCCAATTCATTGACTGATAAAAAGCTTCTAGCCCTTCTCCTGCACTTGGAGTCTTCACAGAACCCCTCTCACTAGTCACTGGTGGAAACTCCCTACAAAAATGCTGAAGATGACCCATCTTGTCGTAAGCTCAGAACTCTACTGGGTCACGTGGACACTGATGACTTTTGTGCCCCTCTTTACCACGCTGATAGCACATTTCCTGGCCACCTAAATAATTCTTATGGATAGTACTTACACTGTGATAGAAATAAATCTTCCTTTTCCTCTTGATAGTATAAATAGTACCAAAGACCGGTGTCGAACTTCCCAAGTCTGCACCACTATCATCCCATAGGTTCTGCTCAGTAATCAACACCTGGTTCACAAAAGCATGCACTGTAGGAAACCTAAAAATGTTCACCAGTTTGTGGATGTCATATCGAATACCATCCTCAAAGCATCTAGCCCTCAGCGTCTCATCACCCACCAGAACAGATGAAAAGTGATGTAGCTCAGTGAAGTGGGCAGAATATTCCCCCACTGACATGGATCCCTGTTGTAGATTCACAAACTCTCGAGATCAATCTTCCCTTAGCGTCTCTGGAAATAAAATGTCATAAAAGACTACCTAAAAATCTTCTCACTCCATGTCTCAGTGATGCTCAGTCTGGGTGGTAACATCCCACTATCTCTTGGTGGAATCACGCAACATGTAAGTAGTGAGCATAACCCTCCTCCCAGGAGGCATCTCTTGATTCTTGAAGACTGTCTACATAGATCCCCTCCATGAATCTGCAGCATGTGGTCTTCCATCCCTTGAAAAAGTAGGTGGATACTAAGGCTGGAATATACGTGTCTACTCTGGCATATATGTGTCAATCGGTAGTTCTCCTTGGAAGGTCTACATGAACCGTACAAAGCCTTCATGGTACTGCGCATCCACACTTGTGTCTAGTGTAACGGCTGGCGCCGCATCTGGAACTGCCGGAGGATCCCTCGGTTTCCCATGGCCTACCGTCTCTAGAGTATAATAATTGCTGCTCTCTTGGCGAAGAACTCATGGTCGTCTGTGTGACAATACTCCACAAGTTCAAACACACGCCTTAGATCAAGATCATCAAAGACACAAGAACTGGAAACGTAAGAATGGAACAAGGAAAAGAAAACATTCAGGTTTGACAAAACAAGATAACACGGTGTGTATAATAAGTACATGGTGTGTTCCCTTAAGACTTTTACATGGGTTTGTACCTATACCAGAACTGGTCATGTAACACCCCAAGCATGTGTCGTGTTGTCCTTATACACGGTGTGTACATGAGTTTTATTCCCCTTCCTGAGTCCTTCTAAAACTCTTTTCCACACGGCTCTCTTTTGAACGAGACTACACGGAGTTTATAAGGTCTACAATACGTGTTCCCTTAGGACCTTACATGGTCGTGTTCTATTGTTGGCATGGGCATGTCTAAACCCTAGGTACATGGTGTGTTACACCCACACATGGCATGTACACCACTCCATCTCCCCAACCATATGAACAAGTCAACACGATCTCTTACCGGCCAAGACTACATGGTGTGTCCCATAGGTACACGACATGTACTAAAAGACCTTCGCTGACCCATGTTGTTTGAGACACAACCGGATACACATCTCACACTACACAACGTGTTTTAGATGGACACGACGTGTACTGGATAGGATAACACTGATCTGTGTAGTTAGTTACACGGACAAATTCTCAGATTACACTACAGGGAATGTTCGGAAGTGACATGGCATGTTTAAGCGATGATTTCTCTGTCCGTGATGTTAATCACACGACGGGCATAGGGTCAACACGACATGACATGTACAACTGGTACACAACGTGTTTCCATAAGAACTTTCTGATCCCGTGTCTCTGCCCACATGGCCTATGACACGGTGAGAGACTACATGTCGTTTACATAAGGTAAATGGAATGTACTTATAAATTTTTCATTTCTTCCTGAACAGAAGAGTACATGGAGTGTGTTCTTAGAACCACATGTCGTGTTGTCTAGGTTTTCAGACATTAGACCTCCAAAACGACTTTTAAGCCCATTTTCCTTAAATTTCAAGTGTCAATTTTCCAAATTAGGATCTGTGGGGGCCCATAGTCTTTACGAACCAATGTTTATCACCTAACCTTTCCCATTATAGTATGAAACACAATAACAGGATGGGTCATGAGCCACTAAATTCTGGTCTAAGAGAGCCCACACTTCTCAGGAACCAAAGTTTAGCATCCATAAACTGAACCATAACATTTTCCAATACCCTATCAATAGTAGGTGTATCTATCATAGTACCTATCACAAAAGTATGATTTTTCTAGCACAAAATCAATCACAACAACATGCAATTTCTAATGCACATACATGGCATGGAAACTATGCATTGAATGTGATTCTAACATGTGCCTAAATGATGCATGAGAATAAATACCCTCATATCATCAGGTTGCAAGTAAATATAACCCATGTATAAAATATAAACAGAACACCATAAGTGTGTCACCCATTAGTGAAAATCAAATCAACTGTAAAATTACCAAACAAAAAAATTACAATTTAACGTGGTAGATTGGTTTTTCTTTGTACACGGGTTAGCTACTCCCGGGCACAACTTATTACCAAGTACCTATTCCTTATTATCTCTGGAAAAATGATCCAAATAGTAATTCAAGATAAATTAAATCCTCTGATACCACTTTTTAACATCCCAGATCTGTGTGCCACACAACGGATGCCCCGAACCCGGATGGTCACATGAACTCAAGCGCATTTCCCCAAACGCCAGAGGCTTCCAACTAGCTGCGAGGGCCTGGGCCTAATATTGGGGAAACTATTCCATCATTTTTCAAAGTGTAGCACAGAGGAAAAATATAAACATACCCAAAGTGGATGCAGTAACAATATAAAAGTAAAATATAATACGGAACTCTATTAAAAGATGACCAACAATCATATATATGATGATTCAATGTGTCCTTAATTCTAAGAAAGTATCCAAAGTAGGATACACTACAATCTAAAACAATACAACACAAGGTACAAGTACAGTAATGAAAAACAATATAGTGCATCAGGAACTCAGCATCATCGAAATCCCAAGATTAGTCACATGCTCTCCTACTCCTCTCCAACAATAAAGTACCTATATAGGGACTCTTTCCCTTATCATCACCTGTAGCAATATAATCTATTTGGGCCCAAGACATGACCCAAACAGGGTATTAGAAATAAATCTCAGTAGGCAACCACCAAAGTCCTGTGCCCAACTATTATTGAAAATATGCAACAACGGTGTGCAATAATGAAATGTATTAAACATGAACGTACTCAGATGTAGCTACTCCTACAAGTTCCATTGCCATTTAATTTTTATTTAACAATTAAATATATATGAATTAAAAGTTTTAAATAAGCTGCCTCAACCGAAAATCTCCAATACAGTGCCACAAAGAAAACCACTAGAGGCTATCTAACAAGTAGAAGGTAATAACAACACAAAGCCTGTGCCATATCTTGGCAGATATAACACAAGAATCTCCATAGTGAATAGTAAAAGAAACATTGTCCTCAAACATAAAAATCTTTACCCTCACGAAAACAAAAATGAATCCCTTAGTTGATTGCCCTCAAGAATAAAAACTATTTCCCTCATGCATAAGAGATATTTCCCTCTAGCATGGAAGCTACTGTCCTCATGCTTGTGAAACATTTCCCTCAGGCTAAACGAACACTTGTCCTCAGGAATATGGAACATTTACCTCGGGCTAATCAAACCCTTTCCCTCAGTCCAAATAGAACCTTGACCTCAGGCTAATCAAACCATTTCCCTCATTCTAAACAGAACCTTACCCTCAGGCTAAACAGAACCATTCCCTCATGAAAAACAAAACCTTTCCCTCATGGTAAATAGAACCTTGCCCTCAGGCTAATCAAAACACCACCCTCATGCTAAATAAAACACTGCACTCAGGATAAGTAAGTAATTGGGCCGAGCCGAACACATAATCAAAAAATTTATATACATCTTATCTCAAGAAAGCTCAAATAATTCTATAATCACGGCATATGAATGGGTATCCTGACCAAATGTATACACAAGGGAAACGCACCCACGGGGTGACAATAGATCAAGCCAATGATCTTAAACCACAATTTATACTTTTTATTTAACTTACTTATGCAATTCAAGATATCATAACATTAAAATCATTATCCATAAGACACTCCAAACACGGGTTCATATCACAATGGTATACAAAATCAACTTGAAAGATGTAAATATACACCATACCCCCTACTGTGATCTCCTCTGATCGATTTACATGAACGACACCTCCAAAATCACCTGACAACGACATAGATCTGGGATAAACATTTACTTGTCCAAACTTAAATAACATAAAATTGGGAATGATTTGGAAGTATAGGTTCTTGAAGAGAGAAGATCTCACCCACATGGTTCAAACGAGATCACCGGCGAAGGAATCAGAGTCCTGGTGTGTGATCGGGAGCTCTTCCACATTCCTCTCTTCTCTCTCGTGGCTGTTGTTGAGTTCTAATCTTCTTATATTGAAAGAGGAGGCTACTGCCTATTTTTAATGAAAAAACATAACTAAAAAGTGTGTACTATCAAGTACATGATGTATACATTCTTTTTAACTATTAACTGGCGGGAACTCTCCACCGCCATACTGTTCATCAACTGACTATTTACAGGGTGTGTAATACTAAGTACACAGTGTGTACTATCCTTCATACTGTTCAACTAGTAGCTACTATCCACTACCTTACTATTCACTTTCCGACTGATTACACGGTGTGTATTACTAAGTACATGGCGTGTAGTTAGTTTTTACACCCTAAATCGCCGACAAGCCAACGTACCCTATATACTCATCTCACAAGGCCAAAGTGCACGGTGTGTACCAATAAACTTGGGATCCCCCCCTATTTTCCTTATTTTCTCAAAAAATTATGGGAAAAAAATAAGAAACCTTTACCTCAAGAATAAGAACATTGTTCTTACAAAAAGAGACACATTTCAATGCAGAAAAAACCATCAAAATCGAGATCATATTTACTAAATATTCAAGTTTAAATAGATGATCACCTTTAGGTAAAATAATGTTTGAAATCAGAGAGTTTTTTTCAATTTCCATTCACATAGAGAACACTAAAAGTTTGAATTTAATGTGGGATGATGAGCCCTTATGAGAAATTATAACTGGACATGAATCCTTTAAAAATTCCAACATCCTAGCCTAACCTAGGATAGATATTGTAGATGAATGATTCATTATTGTATTAGCATAAGATCCATGTGAAAAATAACCTCGAGAAAAAACAAGGTTCATTTGAGCTTCCTATATCACGACATATGAGGAAGAAAGCTTCACCACTACTACACCCTTCCTGCCGAATGTCTCGTCAGCAGCTGATCTAAACACCTTAAACCTCAAAGTAGCTTCAGATCTGGAAACCAAACCTCGATCCGAGACTGATTGAGAATAGTTCAGAGATATTGTTTTCACTACAACCATAAATGAAATAACACTCGAAATATCATATGGGACATGATTCTCCAACAATAGATATAAATAATACTTTATTTATAGGTTTTAGATAATAAATCCCAATAAAATACACACAACATGATGAATGAATGGTTTAATGTTTATATAGACAAGATAAATAATAAACACATTTGAACATTTATCTATAGTAAAAATCTAATCAAATAACTTATATACTAACCTAAAGTTATAAATATCTTCATATCATGGAAAAAACTTTTGAAATGGTAGAGCAAGAATGCTATTTAAGGGAAAAATCAATATGTCTTCATTTGTTCTATCATAAAAATTATAGATAAAATTAACATGGGAGATACATATTGTAAAAGGGGCATGTGGCCATAATATTTGTTCATAATTCATAATATAAGGACATATTATCAGAAATGGAAAACATTTATTAAATAAAAAATCATTGAATTTATTAGATAGTAAACATGATCCATGGATCATAGTCATAGGAATATTTATTAAAAATATAAAATTCCCTTAAAACCTGTAATAACAAAGAAAATTTTAAGAAACTTAATCATAGAGAAATTAAAACATTATAGGAGAAGGAAATTTTCATTCATCATGTTGTGAATTGAAAAATTCCAATGATTCATGAAATGGAAAAAAAGTACATGCATCATGTTGTAAAAAAATCATAGTATTCATGTTTTGAATAAAAGAAATACAAAAACATCCTATTATAAAGAAAAACATTGACACTCTTTATGTTTTAATCAAAACAAAATTAATTCTGATTTTTTCATCAAAAAACAATATTACACTTCATATTATTATAAATAATAATTAATGTGATTTATGTTGTTAATAGAAAAAATTACATGATAAATATTGTGAAAAAATAATATTCTCATTTACCATATTCAGAATAAACCCAATGTGAATACTTAACATATTGAGAAAACAATAAATAATATGAAAAAAATTGTATCATGAGATACAAATAATTCTTCAGGAAATTGTATAGATTGATATGACCCAAATAATAATCATCGATTCATATGAGTTCCAAAATAAATATATCATTCAATATATCTTGAAACTCCATGTGAAAAATGGGTTTCATTAATCATTTAAGCAAGATCCCATTTAATGAAAATTAATTTTTGAAACACTTCAATATGGTATCACCAATTCTACCCTCACATATATAAAAAAATGTTATCAAATAATCAATTCTATAAAAAATTTATTTCATTATAATATTTTTAGGTTTAGTAATGATAAAAACAACCATTTAAATAATATAGTTAATTAACAAGAGGAAATTTGAAGTAAAACATTTAAGGGGTTTTTAATAAATTTTATTTTATTTATTGAAAAAGATAACATTACATCACACATTGAAAATAAAATTTTTAAAATGTGAAGTCAAAATAATTGAAAACCCATTTCATTTAAATGTAATAATAAATAATTGAACCCTAAAATGATATAATATTTCCAAAAGTTGACATGATAACATTTAGAGTACTTTTACATTTTAAATCAATGATTCATTTAACAGGTTCCTTAAATTAGAAAATTATTTTTTAAAAAGTTGTTATAAAAACATTGGAAAACATAAAATTTGTTTTAAATAAAACATCATTTAAAAAACAAGGAAATTAAAAGGTGTTACAATGTTTTTTGCAGAAGTAAAGAACGTAATATCTTGGTAAATCGAATAAATATTAAATATTTAAAAGCTTAATATTTTAAAATATATATTGTTAAATTGATAAAAACAAATTATTTTAAAATGAATAAAGGGTAACATACATATTACTATAGATTAATTTTTTTTGAGTTTCTAATAGTGAAAACATAACATATGAGGATATTAAATCAATGGTATTGAAGAAAAAAACATAAAATTAAATAGTAATTAATCTTAAAAAAAATAATGTTTAAAATGATATAGATTCATATTGGATGAAGAATATATGCCAGACATGATTCCACTAGAAATTCAGGATGAAATAAAACATAGCATCATTATAGGTCAGAATAGATCAATTATGGATGAAAATACACAATGTGGAGTGATTTTGACCCACTGTAAAAATATGACTCATAAAAAACCCCTAACATATTAAGAACATTGCAATAAATTCTCTTTAAATGAGAGGAAGTTAAATTAAACCTTAAAATAAATGAATAAATATAATTCATGATATTATATATCTAATAGGTACCATGTATAGTATTTAAATGAAATTATGTGTATAAAAAAGAAATATGTTAGGGAAACAAATGTGGAGATGAATCCTTCAAATTGTATACTCAGAAAAATACACCCTGAGATCAAAAAAATATAATCATCCAATTAAAAACGTCATTCATATCCACAAATATTATGTAAATTATTTATATATATAAAATATAATGATATTATATTTTTCTATTCACAATATCAATGTGTAATATCATGTATTGATTTCATTATATATATTGGTACTTAAGAGGGACGATGACATGGTTTTGAGAAGAGAGAAGGTTAGTATTTCATTAACAAGAAATAAAATGGATATTATAGGATTAATAATTAACATGTGGAACCATAATCACATGTAAACCAATAAATGTTATAAAAATGGATTTTCATGAATTGAAAATAGAAGGGGGAGAATGAAGGATTGATTTAAGAAACATAACTATTATACAAATGGAATGTGAAATGGGCTTAATAAAGGAGAATGATAAGGTAAAATTAAAGAGAAATCACCTGGAATGTATATTATTGAATATGATGAGGTCGGATAGTAGTCATATTGAAATCTATATAGTTTATGAAAAACTAACGGCTCGAACTAAAAAGATGAGGTAGAGATTCATGGACTGATTATGGCAGTATAATATCTATAAAAAGGGACTATAAAATATGATTAATGATATATAAGAGAGTGATATAAAAATTTGGGAATCATGTTTATTTTAATTTATTTATTATAGAAAAATGAAAGAATAATCAAATAATTATAAGAATGGATTATCATAAAAGGTGTATATAATTCAAAAATAGGAGGAGAACATCAACCTTTCCCAATACCAACTTAAATATAAGGAGGGATCCTTATATCCAAGATATATCCTTAGCATATTTTTTTAGATGGATATGTAAGGAAGAAAAATGATATATTCCTTTTTTAATGGTGACGAATGAGATAATGGGTGGGAGTAAAGTTCCTTTATTTATGAAAAAGGTATCCTTTTGGGTTCCTACTCTGGCTTCCCCAACCCTTAGATGTTATGATCTCCCTATTTTCCCTCTTTGTGTCTTTGGTGTTGGTCTCTCACTTGGATTCCCCCTTCCTCACCCTCTCAATTATTCAATGTCTTCATTTCCTCCTCTCATCTCCTTTGCTAGACTCGCTCCTTTTATCCTATCTCAGTGGCTTTGTTTCTTCTCTACCCCAAAGTTCCCTTATTATATAGGGTTCTCTTTCCCCCTTTTTTTCATTGGCATGGATTCTCATAGCTCAGGTTTTGTCTTTGGTGGATCCATTTCCTTGGATATGTCTTTGATAATTTCTCTGGTGAAGGCAGCTTCAGGTCTTTCACCCTCCCCATCACGGTTTTCATGTGTTGTTCTTTCCTGTTGGTTCAGTGCTCTAGTTGGTGTCCAGGTGAATGGATTTTTTTTTGGAGAGGCCCTAGATTGCGTGCTCTTAACTCTAGCCACACGATCCTTTACTCCTATCCTGATCAGACAAGTGAGGTGTCATAGTTTTGTGATGTGAGGTGTGAGTGATCGATGGTATCCCAGGTGCATTCATCTTCAATTGATTTCTATCTGTTGTTTAAGGAGTTGATTTTAGGGTTTTTAGGGCTTAGGGAAGGGGTTTATGGTCCTCCCTGCTGGAGAGTAATAGTCAAGGCATGGTCTATTTATTTCTCTGCTCTATAATTGGAGTCTATTACTCCGCTGTAGTTCGGTCTGTTGTGGTGGTTCTCTATAGGATTTGGGATGCGTTGAGCCAGTGGCAATGGTGTTCCAGGAGGATCTACTATCATGGGATTCCGCCTTTACTTTGGGTTGATATACCTTGGTGTTCATTGGAAGTCCCTAGTGATGATCGTCTATCGTCCGGTGAGGATCACTGTGCAAAGGGTTATTGATGATTTTCTGGCTATCGTTCACTTGATACTACAGGTTCATTATACTAGTTTGATGGTGAGAGTTACTGATTCAATGTTTTCACACATTTGGTATTTGAGTTTATGAAATTTCAAAATGTGTTGTGGTGTTTTTATTAGGGGTATTTGTGGGAAATTTTTCTTGGACATTGGAAGGGGTTTGAATTCTGACCAGGTTTACATTGTGATGTTTTTTATTGGGTGGCTGAATTTGTAAGGTTATCACTAAACCAAAAATAGAGTTTTTGGAAAAAACAAAAAAAATGATTTGGAGTCTAATATACATCATTTATTAAATTTTCCCTTATTAATCATGATTAAAAATATACCATGGTAATTATTTTATTATTAATAATATAAAATTTGGATTCATACCAAATATTAACATAATGAGTCAAAATTTATAAACCATTTAAAATTAATTTATTTTTAAATATGACTAAATTAACTTTTCAATTAAATCATTTGATATGTGGAAAATCTGTTTTTTAGAAAATTATTGTTAAAATCATAAGTATACTAAATCTTATTTTACATTGATTAAAAATTAAATAATATTTAATTAATTTTTAGGTATTTTTAAAATATTATAAGAGTCTTCATTTAAAATATATTCACATAATTAAAAAACAGAAAATATTTAGAAAGATATTATTCTTTTAAAAATACGTTTTCTATTGTGAAAATTAATTTTTTATGTAAGGAACCAAATAGTTTTTTCCATGAAATAATGCATTCCAAATTAGTAAATTTGGACCAAAATATTATAAATTTTAAAAAAAATTCATCAAATTCGATTTTTAAATATTTGTAAAAATTAATTTTAATATAAATGTATAATTCTTCAAAAAAATTAGAAAAAAATTACTAATTTTTTCAAATATCAAATATGTGTTTGTAAACTATAATAAATATTTTAAAATGTAAATTTTTAATAAAATGGATTCATATATTTATATTAAATATTATATACTAATATTGACATGAAATTCATAGTATTAGTAAAAATGTAATATTTCAATATTAATATAAACATTTAATTTTTTAATAAAATATCAATAAAATTAAATTCAAATAAAATTTCCATGATAAATAAAAAATGATGTGAGTTTAATAAAACTTCTATCCTATAATTTATAAATATTTTTTAAAAAATGAACAAAAAATATTACAAAAAAACATATTTTCTAAGAAAATAACTTTTAGTATATGAACTATTCTTAATATAAATTACAAATTATCTTATTTTTATATTATTTACAAAATGTATATATATATTTTTTACCCAATAAAAATTAACATATTTAATTGAATTTAGGTACTAATTTATAAAAAAATAATTTTTTAATGCTAATGATAATTAATCTTAAAATTCCTTTTGAAAAATATAATATTTTAGATAAATATATACATATATATTATTAGAAGTAGATATTTTCTAAAATCAATTTACATAATCCCTTATGATCACACATAGAATAAAAAAATCATATGAGCATTGTATGTCGTTTTGGGTGATGGTTCAGCTAGCATGGGTATTGTGGGAATCTCAGTGAGTTTGATCTTCTTCAATATATAGTTTTTCAGAAATAATAATCACTTGATTTCAGCATGGTCATGGTCTAGGGAAAACCCTAATGAATATACCTCCCTTCTGAGCTCATAACAATTGGATTCATAATGAATAATTGTACTTTTAATATTATTCCTTACTAGTTCCTTTATTGATTACTTGATTCTCTGTCTCTAATATATACTTGCTAATATGATGACTACACTTCAATAGTAGTATTTAATATTAAAAATATGTGATGGGGATTCATAATTTTTTATAGTGTTTGAAATATCATATATAATACATTATTTATTTATTGATAGTATATATGTGAATTCTCATCTAGTTACATTCTCCACCCTTAAAATAAAACTTTCCCTCATTATTTTAATTATCACCTAAAAATGAAAATAGTGAATGGTATAGAAAAGGGTAGTCCTAAATCCTGGTATAATTGCTAAGTGATATCTAATCTCATTGACCTATATATCAACTCATTTATCTCAATGTAGGCTTATCCATAAAATCTATTTTTTCTACAACATTTATGACAATAGCTTATCATCCATCATCCTTCCATCATCACACTATCCTATGTTGATATGAAATATGATTACTGTAGACCAAAAAATTATTATTCCTATAAAAATAAGAAAAAAAATTCATAATATCACATTAAATGTATATACTGTTATTTTATTAAGACCATCACAACTCATTATCAAATAAACTATATATAAAATAATACAACATTTATACAATAAAGATACTATTAAATATTTTATTTTAAAAATTTATTAGTCTATAAAAAAATGCAATATGATATCTGAAAATATATAAGGAAAAATACATGTACCTATAACCATTTAGATATCACTATACGCTTTATAAGTAGTCATTTCATAGGTGTTTCTTTATACAATAATATATGAGGTTTTTAGTGTTAATATTCATATTAATTCCTTGGAATAATTTACTGCTTATCATTGTTATTAAAATTCCCATTTATAAAACATAAAACATCTAATGGATATTTTTTATGAATATTATTTTCATTCACCCTTTTGTGTAACCCTGTGATTTTAAAAGAATGACACTATGTTTGATAGAGTATACGACACACAACACCAAATTTAAAATAAATGAAAATTATTATTGTATAAATATGGTTGTTATAACCTACCTATTGAATTCGATGGTATGAATGTGAATAACAACATTTTTTAATATTTATAATGATCTTAATTATTTAAAATATGATGATTAAAACTTATTTAATAAGAATTCTATTTTTTAAAAATGTATATTATGGATAAAAAAATATGTTTCTTTCCAAAATGATTTTTTTGAGAAAATTTTATCATTAATTTTTTCAATATTTGGAAAATATGTGATGATACGAATTTTTTTTGGAAATTAAATTATAAAAAATAGCTTTTATTTTCTTTTTTAGAATTTTTAGAAAAGATTGTTTTTTCGATGAACAGTAAAAAATAGTAATTTTACAAAAAATGTTTTCTTTCAAGAATTTACAAAGATTCATTTATTTTTTGTTTATTTTAAAGTAATATTATATCCCTTATATTATTAATAATCCAAATATTCCCATTAAAATCAATTTTATAATTAAAATCTATATAAAAATATTTTTATACATAAAAGGAATTTTTATGAAAATCTATTTTTCATTGTGTTCTTCATTTCTATAGTTAATTAATTTTCTATATATCTAGATATTAAATCCTGAATTTTTATTTTATATTTTTAATTAGAATAAAAACTTTATCTAGATATTTCCATTATATTATTTTTAATAATTTTAGTAGTCTTAATAAGCTAATGTTATGTTGGAAAGGGTAAAACAGGTAAAATAGGGTAAAAATTTGGGATAATGATTTAAAAATACTAAAAAACTTTCCTTGATGAAATTATATGGGTAAATTTAGGTTATTTACCTAAAAATCTATAATTATGTCCACCTTTTTCTATTTCTATTTGATTATTTATTTTATATTAATTTAGGTGATAGATAAAGTAAAAAATGCCTCATTCTGGACCTAAATATCTCTAAAATTTTAACATATTGTAATAAAGTTGTACTGATTTGATATAATATTTTATTGTAAAGATAAATTAATTTTAATTTATATAGTAAATTATTTTTATCTCTCGGTTATTGAATAATTATCTTAAATTCTTATGCAACACCAACACAATCATTTATTTATTAAATAGAAAAAAATGATTCTAATAATATTAAAAGACATTTAGTTCAGAATAATTATTATATTATTAGATTTTTTTTATAAATATGTCAACTTAGGGAAGTGTAAAAGTATTATGTTCAAATAATTTCTTTTCCTTATTGTTATTAAATCAAAATTAAATGAATAGTGTCGAGATGAAATTAATGATATTTTTGGAAATAATAATTAAATAATTCATTTCATAATCATGGAAGAAATAAATATGACAATGTGGATAATATATTGTTGAAATATGTGTCCCATGGAAATTAATTATCATATTTTAACCTTATAATTAATGATATAATACTCTAAGAGTGAAATTGTTTTACCGCATTTATGGATAAAATAGTATAACCAAGGGGTTAAACAAAAGGAAAAAGATTAAAATACCACTTAAAGAAATTCAAAATTTACATTTTTATAATATTTAAATAATATAATATTTTAATAATATAATATTTTATAATATAACCCATATAAATTTATAATCATTTTTAATGATAAATAAATAGTAATATTTTAATCTTTAAAATAATTTCCATATTTTCCCTCCCCCCACATAAAAAAGGGAAACCATTATTTCTCTTTGTTACACCACATTGATCTTTCAATGTCCTCTATTCCCTAAAATATTATCTACACATCCCTATCCATGAATAATATCTGTTGAACATCTTAAAATATCATTATAATGGTCCTTATGCAGATATCTGGTGGAGGAACACTAATGAATATGTCATCATCTTACCTGAACTCTTTTATGTTTTCTCATCTTTTCCATCCTAAAAATATTTTATCTTATTCCTAAATTGATAAAATATTTATCCTAATTATCATAAAAAAAACTATGAAACCTCATTTATTCACCCTCTACTCTATTAAATGGGTTGTGAAATAATCACTCATGTGTACATAGGTCTTGCCATCTGCACACAATGTTGCAATTAATTTCCCATCACTACCTATCATGGATGTTCATTATAATTGTTTTAATATTTATATATGATACTTATAAAATAAATATATCATATCTACATTATTAACATCCTTTTTTTTTCTCCACACACATTAACTATTATAGAGGAATATTCAAAACATTTAGTGGTCAGGACATCGGGAAATTCCATCAATCCTATGTAAGTTAAAAGAAAACATTCCTTTCAAAAAAATTTAAAAATCATAAATGATTCTCTTAAAAAAGGATTCATAATAATATATTTTCAAAAAAAATCAATCATTGGTGAAATTAAATTTAATAATCACTACAGAGAATCAAAAAATTCTTCAAATCATTTTTTTAGAACATTCATTTTTATAAAAATGTTTTTTCCCCAGGAGAAAAAATAATGTGGATTTTCCTTTATAATATACTTTTAGCCTCTGGAGTCCTTTAAGAGAATAAAATGAAATGAAAACATGAATTCTCATGAAATGTATAGACAAGAATAAAATTCAACAGTTTCATGAGTTGTGGATGATAATATTTCATCATCATTATCATTTTCATAAACAATTCTGATAACCAATATGATTATAACATAAAAATGTTACCATTTAGTCTCTTTTGAATCAAGAACCACATAAAAAATCAAATAAAAATTTCAATATCATTAATATAATAATTTTTCGTATATAAAATGTCAATGTGGATGTATAAAAATATCCTAAAATAATATAGGTTCATAATATATATCCCAAAGAAGGCAATTATAGATGATAAACCATTCCCTAAAGTTCAATATACATCAAAAGAACTATAAACTCATGTATAAATAAATTATATTTATTATAATAAAAAATTATAAAAATAACACATTAATAAAATAATATGTGATCCCATTATAACAATTTAACTCCCATTTATTATAAACACCTTTTTAAAATCATCATTTACATTTGATAACTATTTCATTTTTATGAGAATTTCACTTCAGTAGATCTTGTCCCAAAACATTGATCATGGATATATAATGTAAATAATTTTAATAAGGATATAAATATAATAAAAATTCATTATTTATATATTTATATCAAAATATTGAAGTAATAGATAGAAAAACAAAAATAACATCATTCATGGAGATGGTTAGTCATACATCTGATTGATTGCTTTTTTCACATTTTAACTAATTAGAATTAAGAAAGATGAATAATAATTAATATTTTTAGAATCACTATTATATCACATATATCATACATATTCATTAAATCTTCCCGTATTACCCACTATCTAAATGTAAATTAAAAATAAACCACATCATATTGTCGAGGTGGTAGTGTACACATACACATGAGCAACATTGTCATTTTGCATCAGACCATAAGGTTTCTAGTTGAATGTGATATAATAATTAAACAAGTATAAGTATTCCATGAATATAAAATATAAATTTTCAACTCGTTATAATAACTATATATGAATGATTGTGATTGAAATTGAATTGTATAGTGACGCGGAGACAGTAAGTCGTACTAACACATGAACCACACTTTCACATCCCATTTCATTGGAAAGAGGGTCACTAATTTGGGTTTGATAATCATAGTAACATTTATGTATATATATTTTAGTGAGGACTCTTAAGTGCATCCAGGAAACTTGAGATCAAATCCAGGCAGAGGCACAATTTTCGGGGGGGTACTATAGCATTACTGTAGTAGTACTGTAGCTTCACTGTAGCATTAATGTAGCGAGACTGTGCATTAATGTAGTAGGCATGGTAGCAGGAACTGTACCAAGCACTGTTTGTCACTGTAGAAGCTAGGAATTTTCCCTCGTTTGGGCCTTTGGGTCACTGATTTGGTCCCCAAGTCCTTTAAGGCCTTTAAACCATGAAAGTCTTCTCGCCAGTAAGGCCTTAGGGCCACCCCAAGGCCTTCGGGCCACTGTAAGTGCTGATGCAAACCAGACATCATAGAATGAACAAGATCTATAAGGAAGATGATCAAGGAGCTTTCACCACAGCAGAAGATACACGGATTGAAAGAATGAGAGTATATGGCACCTTTCATTAGGAAAAGATTGTGCATGAACAAGATAGCCCAGCCGAATAGCCATGCGTAGGAGAAGAGCTGATTTCATGATAAAGATGTTGGGGAGGATCAGTTCCAAGTAGTTATTCTAAGTTGTATGTAATGTTTGAAGCCTACGGGCAATGAATTTATCTAAGGCCTACGAGATATTTAATATTTATCCCTACAGACCCTTTAAGGGTTCCACCTCACCCCTTGAAAAGTATATGATCAAAAAGAAATAAAAAATGAATGCCTTCAAGCCATTGGATGAAAGGAGTAAAAAAGAATGTGATTAGTTTAGACGAATTCTTATTTTGTGAAAAATCACAACTATATCTTCCCTTTAAGAACAAGGGGTTTGTATTTTGAGAATTCCAAAACCTATATGATGTGGAAAATAATGTTGAGAAGATATTTTTTGGGGGGTTTTCCAGATGTAATGCTAAAATGTTTGTATTTTAGAGAAATGGGGGGGGGGGGGGTCCCCTTTTATAAGTGAAGGATGGGTAACATTTGGAATTTCTTATGAGATGAATATAAAAAAAATCATTCTGTAGAAAAAATATTTTA
This sequence comes from Viscum album, assembly GCA_963277665.1. Lineage (NCBI taxonomy): Eukaryota > Viridiplantae > Streptophyta > Magnoliopsida > Santalales > Viscaceae > Viscum > Viscum album. Next base: position 1,431,882,361 of record OY728152.1, read on the forward strand.
AATTGTTAGATTATTGAAGATATGGTATGATTTTTTTTAAATATCATAAACCAATAAAATATAGAGAAGCATAATTAGTTTCTTAAACTATATATTTTGGTTTATACACTTAGTTTTAAAATTTTAACCTTAACTACAATGATATTTCTTCACACATAAAGAGTTATAATTCTACATATATGGTTGAAATTGGGTATTAAACGGAAAATGGATGAAATTATGGACCATTTAATATCAAATTTTCCTATTTATTTATTTTTGTGTCTTCTAATTAACATAATAAAATATTATTTTCTTAAAATATCATTAATATCATTATTTAAACTATTAATTTAATTTTACAACATAAACACCAATAAATGATTTAATTTTAAGATAAAAATTTAAATAATCTTGAATATTCCATATATATCTATTAATTTCAGGATTCTCAATAATTTTCTTAAATTATATCACTTTTAATATTTCTAAAATCACTTATTTTATAATTGGGTTAATTAAATAGATATTATATCGGAGTTACATTGAAAACATTAGTTAATTTTTAAATTTCTAGAAATTAGTAATAATTTAAAATGATAAAAATATATTATTTATATTAAAAATAAACAATTAGAACTAAAAATATCAACCTTTTATCATTATTTATGAATTTTATAGCAACTAAATTCAAGTGAGTGACATTTTTAATTTATTTCTTTCAAAAATTTATATAATGGTAATTACAAATTAAATATGAAACCTTATGAACATATATTCATGATTTGTATGATAATTATTGAAATACACTCATCTAATTAGAACATGTAATGTGTTAGTGAAATTTGAAAATTTATCCCAATGTTCTAAAAAAAATTTAACTGTTTTACCCACACAATGGTGGTAAAAATTTATTATGGTCACTATTTAAATTGACCAAAAAGAAAATGGTCGTAATTAAAATATTGTATCCCCATAATTCCAAATATATAATTTGTTTTATTGATTCAATTTATATATGTTTCGTAAATTCATTTTTAAACAAGCATATGAAACGCAACGAAAACATATTTTTAGAAAAATATATTATTACAAATTATGTTGGATTTATTATAATCCCATGATTATAAAAATAATAGTTGACTTTTAAAAAATTTAATTTAGTGTATAATATTAATATTCAATTAAAAAAATTCAAAAATAATGAATAATTTAATTTATTAAAATAAAAACTATTTTCACGTATAAATATGGATTTTTGGAAAAACATTTCCCTTAATTTAAAACAGAAATTATTTTCATATATATATAATTAAAAACTCTTGAATTAATTTTATAAAGTTTTTAATAATAAGTTATACATATTTTATTTTTCCCTATTGATAACCTCAAATATAATATCTAGGAAATTACTATCACTTTAAATCATAATAAATTTACAGTATGACATAGTTCGTTTAAACTCGTTGTACTATATAATGTATGGTTTTTAAGAAATAAAAATATATTATAGAGAAATATATCATATAACCACATTTATAACATTCAAATTAAATTGAAATTAATTTCCCAATTGATATTCTATCACTTTGAGATAAAAAATAATGATTCCACTATTTCATTACATCTTGGGTTTCCTATGTTTTTTCATAGAACATCTAATTCCTCTAGAAAACATTAACCCGGTGAATAGACTAAGTCATTAGTACATTATATATACAATACAATTTTATTTTAGGTTGTTCTTCATAATAATTATCATTATCTAGTAGTAAAACCTTAGAGTTCAATACATGTGGCATATCATGTATTTACATACTCATGGGAGATAAATGGAATACATAGTGAACTTGAGTGGGGTTCTAGTAAAGTATCAAACAATAATTTAACATCCCAAATCAATTAATAATATAAAAATGGGTGTCATATCAGTGACTCAATTTTTTTTATTCCAATGTTCATTACCATTTCAAATAGAGTAATTCAAAACAAAACTCTTTCACTAAATTTTAATTTATATTTCACCTATGATTGTTAGGATCACTTTTTAGTTGACTCTGAGCTACATTGGTGTGATACATAATTGATCTGAATTTACCAACAATTAACATATTTTTATCAGTTCCCAATATCATCATTCTCCAACATAAATCAAGAATAGTAAATTTCTAAACTTCTTTCTATTGTGAGATTCATAAGGAGTCATTTGAATTCTCAAGTGAATGTAATTATTTTATGAGAATATGATAAAATGATTGTTTTGATCCCAAAAGCTTTTAAATCCAATGAAAAGACCACATGCTCTTCTAAATTGTTTTAATTTTACTTTTAGAAATACCGCCTATATTTTTTGTATATTCAGTGTGGAAACGCAACTCTAAATCTATATCCTTCTAAAAACCTATCTACAAATCTACGGTAAACTAAAAATCTCAATACAATGTAATATAAACTGGTAACATATGAAAACTATATATCATGGAAATATAATGAAAATAGAAATATTATCTAATGTAAATTACTTGTGATGACATCATAATGTGATCAATAATATCCCAAATATTATTATGGATTGTAGGATTTTAGGAGAGTCTGGCCACAAAATCCATAGAGTTTTTTTACCATTTCCATTTTTTTGTGGGTAATGATTGTAACATAGCTTTAATATTAAATCTTATATCCCTAACATGGGGACACACCATGGAATGGTAGTCATACCCCTCCATATATCTTATTTTTCTATCCCCCTAGAATTAATCTTTTAGATCACTATACAACCTTTTTACTTCATAGATGAATAGAGATTAATGAATAATAAACCTGTAGAATATCTCAATCAAAAAGAGTATTGATAGAAGTGATACATTGATCCTTAAACATATCATTCCATCATAATAAATGATGAATTTAGGAAAATTTATAAAATTATTTTGAAATTACACAATGTCTGTCTACACCACTTTAATTTATATGTGGATATATAGTTGAAAATTCATTTGAGTAAGAGAAAATTATCCCCATACATCACGACATTCTAATCCATTAGTTGAAAATTAAATAATACTGTATCAAATGTAATCCACATCGTAGATTTGATTGCATGATCCTTTTGACTCAAAGCATATTATACCATGTTTGACTTCCTAGGGATCTATAGTATTTATCATTAATAGTCTATAATAAACACTAACCATTTTTATAGTCTATATTAAAATATTTATTTTTTAATATATACTTGAATCATTAATGGTCATAATATATGTCCCCCATTTATTATTAAAAATTATTCCTCCGTATCATTAACGAAAATTTTACCAAAAATATCTTTAAAATAGTTGTTGGGTAATTTCTCAGGAACCTTCCATTATCCCGAGGAATATGTTGTCACCATATCATTCAACCTAAGAACTCATCCTAGAATCATCATCAATGCATCACTATATATCAAAAAAATTTCCCCTCTATAAGATAATGTATTAATTGGTGTTCTGACTAACCTTTTCTTCAGTTCCTTGATGTTTTCTCCACATTCATCTGTCTAGTATAACTTGGCTCCCATTCAATTTGACAATGTGGATAGATTAGATAACCAAAAGAAATTATCAACAAAGTATTGATAATATCTATCCAAATAAAAAAACTATAGATAATAGTAGTAGTGGATGGTGTAGGTCAATATTAAATAACTTTCTTCATTTATGAATCAAATGTTACACCCTATGTTTTGAATAGATGTCCTAAAAAATAAAAAATTTTGTATTTTAAATTTACACTCTGTAAATTTTTCATAATACTCCTCCTTCCATATGGACTTCAATAAAATCATCAATGGATCTTTCGAATAATCCATTAATGATGAATATAAAAGGATATGATTTATAAAAAATACAATAAATTGATCTTGGTAATCAATAAAGACTCGATTCGTTAATTCTATTAAGATAGTAGGGGAATTTGTAAAGTCACATATTTTTGAACCGAGTTAAAATTCAAAGATAATTTAATATTTTCATCTTATGGATGAAAAAATGGTATATTTTGTCTCAGAATGTAAATAAGAGTACTAAAACACATATATGTGATGTTTTAGACTATGTTTATGTCTATATGAGGTTTCTCATGTACATGGTAGTGTATTGGAAGTGTCTTACATAAAATCAACTTTTTAGGGAAGGATCGGGTTGTGGTTCACCATTAGTTCACGGTTGGTAGTAGCTATGAGGATCAACTATGTTGACCCTCAATATTGGAAAACAATTTTATGAATTAGGAAAGGTGGGATGAATAACTTTCTTAAAAATCTATATAAAGTATTTCCAAGTGAGGTACACTAGCTACACATGATTTGTATGATTGCGCACTAGTGGTGTGTGGTGGGACACACACTAGATAATAACATCCAAATGTTATCCAAACCATGTGTCCAAACAATTTATCTTAATATAACTTGAAATATTAATATTTTCCCATGACCTTATTATATTTTACCATAATTTCACCAAAATTTTACTTTGAGGTTTCCAATATTCTTACCTATTCTTCTCTCCCTTCCAAAGTGGATTCTTCACCATTCATGGTACAAATGTTTCACCATTATATGTTTTTAAATTCATTATGTAAGTCTTATACTCAGCTTTATTCCTTTTATAGGTTATATCTCTATCAAAAATTATTTTTTTGGTGATTTTTGGCCCATTTTTTTGGGATTTTTTCCTATCATCGATTTCTCTCATTTTAGATTGAATCAAACCCCATGATTGAATGATTAAATAATCCTTAGTATAAGGAATGTTTACTATGTTATCTTTTATTAAAGTTTCATCACTTATAAATTATTTTCACATTGTATCGTGCATGAATTTTCAAATGTTTCTCTTAAATCACGAAATACCTAAAATTGAGTACTTTTTACTTGTTTAGACACACTATGAACCCCTAAGAATTTATGGATTCCGATGAACCAAATTGAACCACTTGTTATGGTGTGTTTGGTAAATATTATTGTAATGATTTTTGTTTTAAATTACACTAAACCAACCCTTAATATGTATTATTAGTTCCAATTTCATGTGGAATAACATTAGGGGATTAATTTATTTTTTTAGTAATATCATAAAATTCATGGCCTATAAATATATTTCTGAAAACGATGATTGAATCATCTCAATTGTAATTGAAAAAATTAGATTAAATGAAATAAATTAATCGGGGATATAAAGGAAACCCATTAGTCCTTGATCTTTTTACCATAACCATTACGATTGTGATGGAATGACCAAAATATTGAATTAGAATATAGTGGCATGTATTCTTCAGATGAAATTTATAAATGTATATTTAAAATTTATTTATTATTTTTAATTAAATTAAAACATGAAATGATCATTATGAATCATATCAATTTCATAATGGATATTTCCCATGGATTATTATATAATTGTACTTTATTTTCTTCCACTTATTATTGTCAGTTCACCTAGATCATTATTAATATTTAAATTATTCATGGGTTAACATTAAAAATGATTTGACTATCATGGGTTTAATGAATTTTTATGAGAGGAACGAAAATTAGATTCCCTAGATGGAATGCCTTGGATGGGATCATAAAACAAAGCCATTACACTACACCTTGATAAAAACCCAGATACTCTTTATGGAACACCATGGTGAAGGATTCATAGGAATAATGGTATTACCTTATCTATTATTATTACTGATAGGCCTCAGTTAGTTTTGTTGGACATGATGTTTCCTACACCCTTGGTATGGGATATTGGTCATTGTGTTTCACAATAATTTTGGCGGTTGGACATGATGAATCATGCCTCATGATTGGGATATTGGAAATGAAGTTTCACATTTGTTTTCTGAATAGTTGGTTAAGAAATTATATATCCAATATTAATATTCCCGGCCACATACCTATATTAAAAAACTGAGACTTTTATTATATTATTATGTCAATTCATGTACTCCTTAGTTCCAGATCAGGACCATTCTAGTATCATGTTTCTATATAAATAATTATACGTGATGTACATATATAACATACATTTATATACATAAATATTTATTTATATATATAGTGAGACTTACCTAGATAAATTATGGCTTATGTTGAAGTAGGTACAGTCGGCAATGTGTCTGTTGAGGAACATGATCCATAATTGATTACATTTCTTTATACACTACCTTATTATTATACATGAATATATAATTGTTTTATATTAGAGAACAATATTTCTCCAGAAATGCTATTTGTTGTCCAACTATGTTTATCTCACAGCTTGTTCAGGCCACCATTTGGTTCCCAAATGTATTTCTTAGATGTCGATTGGGACTATTCTATGTGTTATTTCCCATTATAGACTTGTAATTGATATGGGGTATTAGAGGTAGTGGTCGAGCATGTACTCAGGATCCATTCTAGTGTTGGATTCATTCATTAATTTCTTTTTTCAATCTATACATATTGTACATATATATCTTCTGTTGTATATATCACTACATGTATTATGTCACAACACATTCAAGATTGAAAATTCATTCATTATTTATTTATTGTATATTATTTTATTCCTCTCGTCAACTTTTTATATTGCTTCCACTATTGATTTATTGTTTTATATCTCTATATCACTCTAACCATTATTTTATTTCCTCCCCACCAAAAAATCATTATACGCTCTCTATTATTCGGTAGTCTCTATTATATCTGAGATGTGTCTGAGTCTATGTGACCAACTAACTCTGGGAACAGTTATAGTAGATCCAAAGTTGGGATGTTAGAAGTTGAACAAGATCAAATAATTTCCATTTTGTCTTACTATTTTTTGTATAATATATAAGTCACTAGAAATATATAGGATCATGGTAGACTACTATTTCTTTTTGGGTCTCAACAACCCATACACATTGGAAAAATTAAGTTTAAATTCATGGTATTGTGGTTTATACTATTTTTATTACACTTGGGTATAATTTCACCTCAATTATTGATGTATAAACCGCTTCTTATTAGATTATTCTATTTAATTTATTTTACCATTGGATAAGTATAGAAAGGAAGTGTTTTTTATGCATCATTATTAGAACTTGTGGATTTAAATGGAATTCATTTGCTCTTCCATTATTATTTTAGTGATTTCATTGCCTGTAGCATGTCATTTGTGATTTTAATTCTATATTATAGATTCTACTAACCAGTCATGTCAGATAAAAAATAAAAATATAATTGGTTATGAATGTGTCTTCTTCAACCTAGATGGTTTTTCCCATATAGCTTGATCATGGCATCTTAACTATCAAATTTTTTCATTATTTAGCCATGGAATATTATTTGATGAGTTGAAAACATTTATTTTTAATGGTTAAATGGGTTCAAATAATAATTTTTAAATTGTGCATAATGTTACAAATTAGGAAGGGTAACCCATATACTCACACGGTCATATATGAGTGTGTTATTTTTTTAGACTGAAGGTGAAATCTAGGCTTCATTTACATAAATTCTCATTGTGATTTATATTGCAGAGTAAACATAAAACATGGAAATTCTAATGAATCTAACTGAACCATAGAATATATATGAAATTAATTATGCTTCTATGATATGGCCTTGTTGACCTGTATAATTAAATTCATAAATATAGAACATATCCCATGTTGGGGATTAGAGACATGTTTATTATGAGATAAACCCACCATGTATGTGATTAAAAAACCCCCAATAAAAAATGTTATTAGGATACAATTACAAGGAAAATGGTTGGATTGATGGGACCCAAATAGGTTGCATTTATCTTCATATTCCTTGGTACTTAAGCCCATGGCGGTGTTCTAATGATAACAATAAAAATCTACTTAAAATATATATATATAATTCTATGTGTTAGGTATATATGTATGTTGTATTTTTACAAAACATATCCATTTTAAATGAAAATGAACCTTGGATACCTTTAAACCCCCTATTTATGTGAGGATTTTGTTAATTAATATTCCAATTAAAATATAATGGGTGTTTTATTCTATATCATGGAATAGAAATTTTATTTAAATAAACTATTTTTTTTATAATTTCATGAGTAATTAAATATTGATTACATTTTTAAAGAGAAAAAATGGGATATATTTTTAAAAAAATCATGGAGATACATTAGTTAAATTCATTGCATAGTATGAAGACTATTTTATACATTAACTATTACTTCACATCACTTATGCACAAGGTAAATAAAATAATGTGGTAAAATAGAGTAGATTATATTTTGTATTCATGAAACCATAGTCTGGTGTCGTTTTTTGAATTTTGCAGTAATAGTAGTTTAAAACATTTACATTTCATAGGAACATGGAATTTTCTGATAGTTCTTATATGACATCTAATTTTTATTATAATCTTAGAAGTTAGGTAGATAAGCCTAGCGATCTTCTTCATGTGACCCATTTAAAAGGTCAGAACATTGTGCCTTAGTAAGGGTATAGCCTAGGTATAATAGCATCCTCAGAAGTAAATATGAATTGGTGAGTTATTTTATAGAGTTTCAAGGGAGATGTACCATTTAGGTACAATTTGATTCTAGTAGGGCTCATAGGTTATTGAACAACACATGAATTCACAGTTTCTCATGTGTTGAGTTCATCCTTGTTAAGGATGAGAGCATTATTTGGTGACGAGGACTAGTGGTTTGGTAACATCATGTTACTATTTTTAGGAGTTCCTAAACCCCCTTTTTAATCTTTCTTTGGTTTTGTTTCTTTTTGGGGATTTTTCCTATTAAAATTTCAAAAATATTGAAAATTTTGGGCTACTTCATATTAATAGTATAGTTTTCAAAAACCAAACACCCTCTCATGACAAGACATTAAATCCTATATATTGGGGTTTTTCATAGTTTTCAAAAAAAAATCTTGATTACACACCCTTTTTGGAGAACAAATGTGGCCCATTTAAAGGGTGAATGGCTAGGCCACATAGTTCAGTCTAACCGTTGGAATCTTCCCAGATAATAATGCATGGGATTTATGTAATCCAAAAAATCCAATTTTAACATCATAAAACCATCACATTAGAATATGGACATATCTATCATTATCCCATATGTTTTATTCTTCATGTGTATCATCCAATAGGTTATTTTGGATCCTATACACCCTCTTAAATGACAATCAAAGCCTGAAGAAGGCCATTTGATCTCTTCCAGGTCAGTTGCTTCGCCATTTTCCCTATCTCCCACTCTATCTCTGTTCTCATTCATAGGGTTATTTGGATCCTCATGTATATTTTTGGAACTAATACCCTCTATTTTGGGATCATAAACCTGGTTTTTATTATTTTTTCCTAGATTTTTTAATGTCGTTATTCATTGACGAATCTCGATTAGTGTATTATTATTTGATATCCCCTGAACATGATGTAGGTGGTTCTGTTATGATTTGATAATTTAATTAACTCCAAGCGAGGTACTGTATTTTCTTGAGATATGTTTTTGAATATTTTTTGATTTGGGACTCTTATTTTTGGATAAATAAGTGTCTAAACCATGTTTTTGTGAATTAATGGGCGTGGATTCGGTTTTCAGGACACAATGGAGGAAGATCGAGGAATTTCATGGCTTGTTGCATGGTTTGAGCACGGTTAGAGAAAACTGTGTTGGGAAGCCCTGGTAACCGTGAATACATGGATAGAGACTTACACACGGTTGTCTCACGATTAAGAAAACCATGTGGGAATCCAAATAAACCATCAAAAATGGGTGTTTTGGGGCAATGGCTGATGAAGAGTTTGCACATTGTTTATAAAATCGTGCGAGTAAATTGTACAGCCCAAAAAAGTAGGTAAAATTACAAACTTTCTACTCCATGATTTTAAAACCCAACTTGGGATTTTAATCAATTCTTCCCCAATAAACCCTAGTGAAGAACAAAGACCTCCAAGAGCTTCCAAAGTTCAATATCCCTCATTTTGTGGGCTTTAAGAGTGTCATGATTTGTTAAATTAATATCCATGTAAGGCTAATCCAACCCTTTCTTCTCTTTTTGTTTGAAGTTTACCATTTCTTCTCAATCTCTTCTTAAGCCCTAAACATTCCCTTTTTGGTGAGATCAAGGTTGATGATTTAAAGATCCATTGAATTATGATCTATTTCTTTAATTAAGAGCACATTCATCATCAGAGTTAATGTTGGCAGTCTATGAGTATTATCCCATATTTTTATTTTGGATTTTTGAATGGATGCTCATGTTATCTTTTTTCGTAGATTTTTTCTTTGTTCCATTTGAGTGTTTGATTAAATGGTTTGTCTATGTGACTAGTATAGACCCTCACGATCCCCATGGGATGTATAGAGGATGAGTTGACTATTTTAGGGAAACCCATGGGGTGCTCCAGAAAACCCAGACCTAGAGTGTGGTAGGATTAAGTGAAGTGTTTCTGAATAATAATGTGGAACCCATGTAGAATATGATTCAATGGTTTATTATGTTGTAAATGGAATGATGATAAATATTCCTTTGGTGATAAAGTCCTATTGAGTTTTTTGTCTTGACATGAAAATGGGAAATATGGGTTTAATGGGATTATGTCAATTATTTGATGGAATTTGGTTGGAAATTCCTTAAAGGATTACTGCATATTATATTGTGAACTTATTATGGGATGATGAAATGGGAAATGGGAAATATATTAATGGGATGTGATAAGGAATTGGATTTATATGTTGAGTGGGGTAATATATGGGAATTGTGGAACACATAACGGTTGAATGTAATAATTGGTTGCGTTATGAGATATGATAAATGTACATGAAATGCATTAGAGGGTGAATTCCTTTGAAATGATAAATGGGATAAATGGGTAAAGGTATGGTCATTGATGAATTCAGATAAGACATAGGGGTTGTTGAATGCACATAAAGGTTTAATGACATGAGAAAGGGAATTTGGAAAATGGCTATGAAATTTAATTTGTTAATGTATTAAGGGGAAATTGAATAGTATTAATTCCCATGTTGTTTGTTTTGTATTGTGAACTCTAATGGAATTTTTATGATTTGTTGTGATATCGTTTGGGTGTGGTCATTTTTTAAATAAGAATTTGACCATGACTTGATAGAGAGGGGTATTGACTTGAGGTTCTACTCACTTCGGTCGAGTTATACTAAGGATCTAAACTCTACCCCAAAATGCATGGGTTAGGTAAGTGGACGAATGACATATTCCCCTAATAGTTTCATTCCACCCGGACTGAGGATTCGAGTTAAGGATAATCTGTGTATGTGATATGAGTGTCCCTAGTGAGATAGGGACGTGATTTATTTTCAATATGCATACTGATTGATTGAATTCAACCAACATATATATTATGTATATTCCTAACCCAAATAAAATGTGCTAATAATGGATTAAGTAGTAATGATATTTTAAGAAATAGAACGTGGATAAATGCTAGTATTGAACTAAAACCACTTGGTTAAAAAATGGCACCTTAACTACCCCTTTTTTACTTATCGATTATTTTTTATTTTCATGAACTATCTATTTTACTATATATTTTGTAGACACTATTGGTGGTGGGATACTGAGTACTGTACTCACACCCTAATCAGGCTACCGTTGGGTACCTGAAAATATTTCTTAGTTGAAAGTCATGACTAGGGTGAAGGCCCTACCCAATGGTGTTGAGTTGGGCTAGGGATGTACATGTATATGGACCCACACATAGAGTTAGAACTCATTTTTAGTTTTTCTATTTGTTTTATTTTGGGTTTATTTCACTTTTCCCAACTAGTAATTCATGGAATGAGTTTATTTGAATTGTGGATGTACATCATTTGGAAAACATTTGTTTATGAATGTTTATTGTTTTATTGTCTTTTTACACTATTTATATTATGTTATAATGTGGATTAATTTGATAAAGAGGGTATAGTCTCCCCATGTGACTCATTATACCCACACCGCTACTCGGAAACCTCTAGCAAATGGGGAGGCATGCTTGAGGTCATGTGATGACCAAGATCAGAGAACTGGTTTAGTGGCTTCCAGGATGAGGATGTTAAAAAGTGGTACCAAATGATTTATTTTGTCCTTATTACTAATTGGGGATGGTAGATATAAGATTAGGATGTATTAGTCCTTTGTAATGAGCTCTTTCTTGTGATTATAAAACCCATGTATGAGGGAAACCCCAAGTCGCCCTAGGTGGGAAATTATTGCTCTTAATGTGTGTTGTTACAGTTGAATGATATTTCATCATTGGGTGATGCACATGTTGGGTTATTTAATTGATTTATGATATTTATCACATTTCTAGAGTGGAAAGAGATTTTTTATTCATGAATCATTTTAGGAACCTATGTATATATAAGGCATGCATCTTTATAGGCTCACACAAGGGGTGGGTGTGTGGGGCATAGAGAGTATAATGCATTTTACTTCCTTGATAAATTTGAAGAATGATGCTTAATAATGGTAATTGACATTGGGGAGTGAAAATAATGCAAAATAATAGTGAATGGATATCATTTATAAAGAAATTTTATGAATGGGTTAACATATTGGATTGTTATAAATCGTAAAAGTTAATTTGGCATCCAAAAGTAAAAATGATGGCATAATGACTGTAAATTTGTAAATTAATTTTTCTTCATAATAGATCTAATGGAGCTAAAATAATGATTATAACATGTTTTTAAATGTAAAATGTTCCTAATAGTAAATGATCATTTTGTAATTGATGAATTGGTTTGAAGAGGTGTTGACGAAGGACCTGTGATTAAATAAATTCCTTACCCCATGTTGACCATGACCCATGGTAGGTATGGTGAACGGTAGTGTTATAAGTATAATTATGATATTTGGGATAGAGTATGACGGATGGGTTATTTATGGGTGATGGAAATAGATATTTTCCATCTGTGGTTAAATCCAATTGGTCATAATTTAAAGCATCGATTGAACGATATGTTTAAAATGAGAATGTTTGAGTTAAATGGTGGGTATCCCTTGTGTTGATGGTTTTTCCCTTTTATGTGTTGGTTGGGGCTGTGTGACTGCCCGAGTTTGAGAAAATGTATTTGGTGTTGTGTGGATTTTCCGGTTATGATATGGCCATGGTGGTGTTTTCAAGGGACCCATGGTAGGATTGTAACTATTGTGTTCCAAGACATTTTTGGGTAATGTGATCGAGGAAACTCTCGTGATTCATGACCACACATAGTGCATTTTGGACCATAAGGATGGTGTCTAGGTCAGGATAACCATGTGAGTAGAGAACTTATGAGTTGGGTTTTGAGTTTGGAAAGGTTGTTTTTCTCATAGTGATGATGAATGTGTAATCCTTTAGTACAAAACCTTGGGTAAATGGTTGTATGGTGCACTAGGAACAATGTGAACCTGAACGATGGTGAGAGTTGCATTCACAATCATTGTTTTGTTCATGTCATGATATGTATGGTTTGGAGAGGGGGCAAATGTATTTTTTAAGGTGCGACTATAGTTTAGGGAGTCGATGACCTTAAAATTTCAAGGTGACCTCTGAGTGAGGCTGACCAGAGTTTCTAGGGATTTTGGGATTGTGTCACACATGTAGTTGTTTTGGAATTTAATAGTGTAACTCAGAGTGTCGAATGGTGTGGGTTCGGACTAGAGGGATGAGTTGGAAGGTTGATGGTTAGAGGTTCTACTCGAGTTGTTGTTATGAATTGATAGTTCCAAAGAATCATGGGTGACCATGTGGGAGGTTAGTCCAGTGGTTCAAGTGCATTTAAATGTTATCTTCAGAGATTCTCAAGTGGTGGTGTCAACACATACCTAAGTCCACTAATTTTAATAAATCGTATTTTAGTGCCCTAGTTATTTTTTTAGGAGAACCATAGATCTTGTGATGCGATGTAATCATTGTTCCAAAGCATTGTATTGTATAGATTCTTGAATCACCTATTTAGATGATGATTTATAGAGGTCTTGGAGTTGATTTTGAGTTGTGGGGAAAATGGTGGCTGAAGGGCGGTTATATTCATTCAATCGATGGTGACACCCAATATAAGGGTGGTCATGTTCATGAACATGTTTGTATGAAGGGTTTGGTTTTGGGGTAAGATTCAGATGCAGCCTTAGGGATGATGAGGCTAACTATCCATGATACCTTGTTAGGTAAGTGAATGGGTGATCAGATATACACATGTTAAGGTTGATTTTCAAGAGTCAATTGGTTTTATTTATGTGGTAGAATATTGTGATTCGGTTGTTATCTGGCAGGGACACATCAGAAAGACTCGAGTGGTGTGGTGGAAGTTGTACCATTTAAAATTTTGGCTTACAGCTTCTCAGTGGTTAGGTTTTTGAGCGATGGTTAAACATTGTTGGAAATCCCACCTGAGTGGTGTTAGTTAAGTGTTGATTAGATTTGTTTTTAAGGGGAGCCAGAAATCATTGGCATGTCATGGTGTCCCATAGTAGATATCATAAAGGGATATGGTGGTGGGGGTGTTCTTCGACAAATTTTTATCATACCTCACCAAGTAATGATCCAACCCAATAACATGTTATCTTCCCATGTATGATGAGAAGATCTTACTCACTTTAAGAGACATAAAGGTGTTTGGATGGATGAGGGACATTATGGAGTTATGTACATAGAAATTGATGATGAGATGCACACCCTTGATGGATTAGGGTGAAGTCCTGAAATGGAATGAGTGTCGAAAAATTCCATGGGTGCCATTCACGGAAACTGAGAATAAGAACTATTTGAAATTTCATTCCTTGTTTTGGGAAAAAGCCTAATGTCCATGTAAAAATTTAAGGTTTGGTTTGTAATTGAGTATAAGATGCGGTAGTTGGAATCCCTCAGGGTGAGTAATGGTAACAAAACTCCTAAGTTGGTGAGTGATAAGTCAGTACTAGATGGGTAGAAGAGATCATCAGTTGATGTACTGGCAATGGGGTGAAAATGGGGAACCTGTGAGGTGCACGTTAGTTTATTTAGAAATGAAATATGGTCCTCAGTTGTATTGACTAATTATCCAAGTGTTGGCTTCATGCTCATGGTGGTTCCAAGTGAAGCTTTTGATGTTAGTACTTGAGTCATAGAAGGTTGTGGTTGGACATTAAAATGGTTTGTCGCCAGATAGTTAGAGTTATATAACTCCAATGAAAATCAGGGATAAACTCGGGTAATTTATCCTTTCAGGATTAGAAAATCTTGAAGTTGTGGGAACCTTGGCCACGTGATGTGGTGTCACGCTGAGGGTGAAGCCTGATGGAAACTTGGAGAGAAGTAATGTCATGATGATGGAATTATTCTTGAAACTAGGTAGTGACCTCAGTAGGTTCATAGGATTTTAATATTAGGCTTCAAGTCAATAAGAACCATGGTAAGGTTAGAAAGGGGTAGTGTACCATCAGAGGAAGGTGGGGGTTTTCGGAAAATGTAGTCTGGGTGGTCTGATTTGAAATTGTAAACTTGAATGGGTGTGTTATGAGCGACAAACCTCTAGGTTCTTATTGTGGTGAAAATTTCCTTATTGAAGTAATGATATACTTGAGTGATGTATGGATGATATTATTCCTTTAATGGATAATTTAAGGATGTTTTTTAAAATGGTTGTGATGGTGTGACGGATGCCAAGGCATAGTAATGCTCTAATGGATGTTGGGTCATAGTTTGTTGGATCGTGTTAGGTGATGTGAAATTCGAGATGTGGTTCGAGTGGAATTTTGTCGAAAGTGGCAGTTCTAAGTAACCTAAGATGGTGTAGTGAACCATACTGGGTAAATGGTTTGTTGATGACCTAACCAGAGTTTCAGGTTGGTAATTAATCAAGGGGTCACCATTAGGGTGAGTTAACAATGATAGAGAGTTTTGGAACTGGTTTAGTTGTTTGAGTACCCGAGTGTTTTGGGTTGTGTTTGATTATACTGTTTTTGATTAAAATCATCGGGAAATGTGGTTGGAAGTTTCATATGTTTTCGTTCAGGTGATACCATTCTTGGTCACTATTAGAGTTTTGGGAATATAAAATTTAAGCCATGTGATTTGGGTCATGATTTGTTCAGTGGATTCAGACGATGGGGTAATGAAGGGTACTTCCACGATGATGTGATTTTGTGTGAAAGATTCCATGTGTAGTGAGTAAGGAACTATTTTTAATGTTTTCTTTGTGATGTTCATGTGGTCAGAAATGGTTGAAGATGATGCATCCTTGAGGTGTATTCTCATTCAGGTTGTGGGATATGGTGTCGAAGTCATGAGGGGCACGTCTATGCCATTAATCCATGTTTGGCGTCATGGTGAAGTGAAACCGGAAACATGAAGAATGGGAATTAATAGGTTGGCCTGGTGACATGATCCCCTTGCAAAAGCTTAAATAATGCTCAGGAAGTGAGGCTTGAGGAAGAGAGGCTATAAGGTGGGGAGGTTGTAAGGTCCCATATTTTTTTAGGTATGTATATGTATATTTTTTGATTTTTCACCTCTAATTTTTTTGATAGATAAGTTTTTCCCCCATGTTTATGTGATGTATTAGGGTATTTCTGAAGGTTCGGGACAGGAAGGAGGAATAGACATGAATTTTTGGGATTTTTGCATGGTTTGCGCATGATTACTGCAAATATTGCCGTGAAGCCTAGGTAACCATACAGCCATGGATAGAGGATTACACATGGTCGGTGCATGGTTAAGAAAACCATGTGGGAATCCCTGGGAACTATGCGAATGTGATGTTTTTTAGACAGTTTCTCTTGCACAATTTGTGAACGGTTTGGAAAACTGTGTGGGTAAACTGTACAATACAGAAAAGTTGAAAAAATTAAAAAAAACTACTACCGGGTTTTACACCCTAACTCAGGATTTTCCTCCATTACTTCCTCTCGACAATAGTGATTAAAAAAGTCCTACAATAGCTTCCATAGATCAATATTCTTCATTTCATGGCCTTTAAGAGCGATGTCGGTTGGGAAATGAATATCCGAGTAATAATAAAACCACTCTTGCTTCTCTTTTCGGTTGAAGGTTTCCATTTCTCTTACATCTCTTTCTGAATCCCTAAAATATTCCCTTTTGGGGTGAGGTCTCAGTTGAGGCATAAAATGGTGGTTAAATCTAGGATATATGGATTATACTCTAAGAGTATTCATCATTTAATTCAAGGTAGGTGGTCAAAAAGTATTATCCCATAATTTTATTTTGGATTTTTCCATGGAAGCTCATGTTCTCTATTCCCCAAATTGTGTTACTAGTTCTGTTGGATTGTTTGATAAAAGGGTTGTCTATGTGACCAATTTAAACCCCCACAATCCATATGGGTTGTATAGAGGAGGAAACGACCATTTTAGGGCCACCCATGGGGTGCGCTGGAAAACCTAGACCTAAAGTGTGGTTGGGTTAAGTGAAGGGTTTCCAAATAATAATGTGGAACCCATGTATAATATGTTTCGATTTTTGATAAAGTTTTAAAAGGAATTATGATAAATATGACTCATCTGATAATGTCATATGGAGTCGTTTTCCATGAAATGAAGGTGGAAAAATGGGTTGAATTGGATTATGTCAATTATTACAGAATTTTCGTGGAAATTCCTAAGAGGATTAGTTCATATTAAATAGTTAACATATAATGGAATGAAAAAATAATAAATGGGGAATATGTTAATGGGATGTGATAATTAAATGGGTGAATATGTTGAGTGGGGTAATATATGGGAATTGTGGAACGCCTTATTTTTTGAATGTAATAAGTGGATGGGTTATGAGATATGAGAAATGTACTCGAAATGCATAAGTGGGTGAATGCTTGTGAAAAGATAAATGGGCTAAATGGGTAAAGTTATGGTCATTGATGAATTAGGATAGGACATAGGGGGTTTTGAATAAACATAAGGGTTTAAGAACATGTGAATGGGAACTTGGATAAATGGATAGGAAATGTAATTGGTAGGGAATCGTATTGATTTCTATGTTGATTGTTTTGTATTCTGAACTCTAATGGAATTGTTAGGCTTTGTTGTGTAATGGTATGGTTATGGTGATTTGACAAATAAGAATGTGCACATGGATTGTTCAAGTGGGGTATTGAATTGAGATTATATTCACATGGGTCGAGTTAGACTGAGGCTCTAAACTCCACCCCAAAATGCACAGGTTAGGGATGGAGACAGAGGCTCTATTCCCCTAATGATTTCATTCCACCCAGACTAACTCTTCAAGGTGAGGATAATGTGCTGATGTGATATGAGTGTCCAAAGTGAGATAGAGACTTGATTTACTTCCCCATATGCATAGTTATTGATTCCCTTAGACCCATGTTAATAAGGGGTATATTCTTAACCTAAAGAGAATGTTCGAAAATGGATTAATTAGTAATGATCGTTACAAAATGGAACTTGGATAAATCCTAGTCATTAATTATAGACACCTTTTTTAAAAATTGAACTTCAACTACACCTTGCGTACATAACATTTATTTTATATTTTCATATAGTATCTAATAAAGTTGATATTTTTTAGACCCCGTTGATGGTGGACTACTTATTTTTGTACTCACACCCTTCTTGGGCCATCGTTGGATACCCAACAAGATTTCGTGGTTGCTGGTCATGACTAGGGTGAAGTCCCTACACTAAGGTGTTGAGTTGGGCTCAGGATATACATGAGGAAGGGCCCAGAGTTAGAGTCGAGACACATTTCTATTTTTGGATGTTTATATTATTTTTGGTTTCATTCAATTTTCACTACTAGTATACCATATCATGGTTGCATCAGATTTATTGTTCTACACCATTTGGGAAACGTTTAGTTATGCATGTTTATTGGTTGATCATATTTTTTCCACTATTTATATTGTGTTCTATTATTTCTTACTCTGGTAAAGATGGTATAGTCTCCCCATGTGACTCATTAGACTGGGACCCTCATTGCTAGATGGAAACCTATGGCATGTGCGGAGGCACACTTGAGGTCATCTGATGACCTGACTCCGAGCACTGGTTTAGTGGCTTTCAGGTCAGCGAAATTGCACAAGAAATTTGTTGATTTTATTAAACTAAATTTAATTGAATCTGTGTAATTTTATTATTTTAAAATTGAATTTTTAAAAAAATTATTCCATTTGAATTTGGGGATTTGGTTTTGGAAATTGGATTTTCACATAAAACTATGAAAACCCGCCAATTTTTTTTAATTGGTGTGTATTTTTTAAATTTATTGAATTTGGTTGATTTTAAATTGTTTAATTGAATTTTTTTTTATTTCAATGGTGAATATATAAAATATTCATATTTGTGAAAAATGTCTTAAAATGGTTTATATAGAAACATTTTTTGTTTTATCTTGGAAAAAAGGAATAAATTGATTGAATCCCTATTTTGGGTTTTAATTGGAAAATTGGAATATTTGAATTAAGAAATGAGAGGATTTTATTTTTATAAATCTTAAATTAAATTTCCCATCATTTATTTTTTATTATATCACATGGAAGACTTATTTACATTGTCAATTATTGGACTACACTCTATGATTTAAAATATTCTAAAACATTAATGCAGCATGCCACACCCCTAATAATATATTGATTATATCTCCTCTGGCCATAAAAAAGGGATGTGTGTATTTAAATATTTTCATGTCACCATGAGTGTGTGGAGTCCCTTATCCTAGAACTATCATACATTTTAGTCAAATTACCATGTGGCGGTCTAGTATTTATATTATGTGAATATATTCAATTATAGTAATCCATTTTACATGAATTATTGATTTAATTAAAAAAATTATAAAAAATATGTTATCACGTCATTTTTTATAAATATTCCCTTCAATTGAAATGTGATTCATATGTTTAAATTATTTCCATCATTTTTAATATAAATCATGATTTCTTTAAATATGGTTTTGAAATGTCAAACTTATTTATTTGTTAATTTAAATCACTTTTTGGTTAATTTAATATTGGCATCTTATTATGTAATATTTTGTGAGACCCTAATGGGATTTTAGCTCACACCATACCTATGACTTCGAGTTTTTTTAGATTATCTCCTCCCTATTTCTAGTAGAGGTAAATTGGAACTTCGTTGTGGTTATATTTATTGATCTAGGGACTTGGTGAGTAGCATCTGTTGGACATGTTCTATTTATCTATCATGTTTTACAAGCACATTGATATAGTACTTGGGTTTTTTATACATATTTGACTTATCCTACAACTATAATAGTGGAGATTATTTTATATGCACACTAACTTGTTATATTGCTTCCATAATGTTTGTGTAAAATTTCATCACTCGTTATTTTTCTATGAATTCAGGTGCTAGTCACCAACCCATAGGGATCGAGTACACCCTTAGTGCTATGTTAAGACCAAAAAGGTTATTAGGTTACCAATGTACATGGGCAGGTCTGTCACATGGGGGTATCGATGAAAAGTTTTACATCTTTCCTTAATGTCAGTATGCAGTTATGTAATCCTTTTGGGACATATGAGGTTGATTTGATTAAGTGAATGGTTATCTCTCATCGCGATTAACCCTATGTCACCAGGGGTGGTTTGAAAAAGATTTCATGAGGATTAGTTCTAGTCTTTTCACTTCAATTGTATTTTATATTTTGAAATCCAAATCAGGATTGCGTATATGTTGGTTTCTATTTACCTTTATTCTCTATTTGAGAGTGAATCTAATGGCTTCTTTGTTGTCTACTGATGTTGTGTTGCATCGTGCATCCAAGAAGACATATGAATTGGATCCAGGAGGAAACTACTACTGAACACCAATGAGTATATACTTTTTTGGAATTGAATATGGTTGAGGTGATTTTGTGTACTTGTCAAGGTCTGGGACATGAACCACTACAAATTATCATTCACACTCAAGTTTTAGATCCTCAAAGGGATGATCTCCAGAATCACTGTCATAAATATCTTCACCAAAAAATGAACTATTCAAAGGTATAAATGACAATCAAGAGGATGAGGATTGGTTGAGTAGTATATAGTGTTTTTTTGGGTTCATGAAGACAACTGAAGAAATAAAATTGATGAGTTCCACCTTCATGTTGGAAGGACTAAGTAGGTTATAGTGGGACACAATGGGGATGGTTAAGAACCATGAGGGCTTGAGTGTAATGACTTCAGGATTCTTTTCACCGGCCAGTTCTATCCAGAGTTGATGCTATTGGCCAAGGCTATATATTTTTTCTAACATGATCAGGAAAACAGGACAGTGATAGAGTACAAAAACTATCTTTCAGATCTTACGCATTTCGAACCAGATATTAAATCGAATGAGAATATGAATGCTTGAAGGTTTGAGTTTGGACAATGATATGATATTCGTTCTCTGGTTTTATTATGGAATATTACTTCTTCTTATTATGTTGTAGATATATAACTAATGTTATAATTGGACCTAGCAAGTAGTTAAGGGTTTTGAGATCTTTTCTCTCTCTTAGTGATGTTGCATGTTCATTTAATCGAAATAACTGTGATGATTTTCATGGGAGTTCATTACAATAGGATAATTCTAGACCTTTTTTATTTTCTAGAAGGGTCCTTTTTATTTTCATATAGTATGGATATCTAATACATTCAATGAGTGTTTTCACTAAGACACCCATGGTATGTGGTTCCTATGGATGCTCAGGACACTTATAGAAATTTTTCCATGTTTATTCCACTATATGTAGTGGCAAGAGATCATTAATTCATCCTAAAAAATAATAAGATATTAGATTCTTCAAGGATAATAGGGATCCATCCACATTCATGAGAAACAAAAATAATTTACACATTATAAGAGTCACCATAGGAAGAATTTATAGGTCCAGTGACCGTGAGAGGTTATATCACTATAGCTTTGACATTAGTGTCTTTTTTAATTGATAATGGCTCATCTAATTCATTTATTTCTACATGTGTAGTTTATATAGTAAATATTACTATGTATATTTTATCTTATATCATGGATATTACTACACCCCTGAGTAAAAATTGGGAGAAGGTTTTCCATGGTCATGATTTTGTTTTATCTCTCTCAGACGTTGATCTTTCTTGGAGTTTTTTGGTTCTTGACATGAAACCAATTAACTTAATTTTTTATATGAATTTTCTCATTGACAATAAATACCAGATTTATTTTTATCATTGAAGAGTCTTCTATACCACACTCAGTGGTGTGTTTCATTTCATTCAAGGATATTGGGACCCATGGTTGTGCAGGGATGAACCTTCTTATCCTGAGTTGGGTAATGTGATATAAGTGTTCTATTTTGATCTCAATATGGAATATTTGAGTGGTTTCTTTATCTAATTTTAATCATTTTTTTCAATTTTCTTCCTTCTCAATTCTATATTTTTTCAGCAGTATGGGAGGTAGAGTTTTCTATTGATTTAGTACCTGGTACTCAACCAGTTTCTATTCCCTCTTACCACATGGAACTGACTGATATGAAAGAGTTGAACACTCTATGGGATTCCCTTCTAGAGAAAGGATTTATATGTTTTATTCTATCACCTTGGGAAGAACAAAATCTCTTTTCTATGAAGGTTGATGGTTTATAACACCTTGGTGTTGATTAGCAAAACCTCAATAGACTTATGATAAAGAATAGGTATATGTTTCCATGGATTTATGACTTATTTAATTTGTTGAATGTGGAATAGTGGTTATATAAGATCAACCATTCTTCTAGATAGAATTAGTTGAGGATAAATGAATATGACAATTATAAAATAGGCATTCGGTGTAGGTATGGCCAGTATGAGTACCTTTTCATGTCATTTGGTCCAACAAATATTATTATTTTTCTTTAATTCTTTAATGAATATTATTTTCCATGATAATCTCAAAAACATAATTGTAGTATTTTTGGATGCCATCCTTGACAAATCTAAGATATAAGAGGAACATGTGCATCATTTGAGAATAGTTAATAATTTGATGAGAAATCATAGCCTTTTATGACAATCCTTTGAAATGTTATTTTTGGATTTGGAAAGTGATGTTCATGGGACATGTGGTGTTAGAAAATGGGATATCAGTTAATATTTATAATTTAAAGGCTAGTATCAAATAGGAATAACCACATAATATTTTTGAGATTCAGAGCTTCTTGGTTCTAGATTGATATTATTATTGGTTCATTAAGGTCCTCCCAAATATGTATTCTCAAAATTATACTCCAACATCGAAGGGGGTACTATTTTATTTGGATGAAAAACTCCAAAGTAATTTTTTTGAGTTGACATTAATTTTCAATATTATGCTAGTTTTAACTCTTATAGAGGCTAGTTAGGGCTATGATGAATGATGTAATTCATTGGGTTCAGGTTTGGGTTGTGTTCTTATGAACGGTTATCATGTCATTTCCTATGGCACTTGTAATCTTAGGCATAGAAGAATAATTATCTATCCCATTACCTTGAACATGTAGCTTTGAAGAATGAACATTAGACTAGGAAGCATTACCTTTATAGAGAAAGGTTTACTCTGCTTTAAGACCAAAATATCATGAGTTATATCTTCTCTCAAAAACATTTGAATCTCTACCAGATTCATTAGATGGAACACCTGGTATATTTCAACATATACATCACCTATACCCTGGGGAATGGAATGTCATTGTAGATTTCATAACCCTTAAAATTATAAAACATGCAATAAAAGAATCATCTAAAGAGTAGAACAAGATGGCTTTCATTGTTCAATTTCATATTGGAGTCTAAGAATTAGGGGCAAAGGATCTGATCGGCATTGTTCAACTGAAATCCTCTCTTCTTCAGTTGATTATTTAGTAACAATAGCTTGATAAGGATTTTCCCCTCATTAGAGACTATAAGTTTGGTGGAAAGACTATTTTTGAGTGTTTGTTTCTCTAAAGGGGGGATTCTATGCTATTAGAGTCTCTCTTTTATTCTATTAGTGATAAGGAAAGTCGTTATGGGGTATTTCTATAATTCCCAGTAGTAAGTGCACCTAAGAACCCCAATGATTTTATATAACATGGAATGTCAATTCTGGGGGCCATGTATGAGATGGGGCATTGTGATTTTCTCCCTGATTTCTATATTTTCCAATATGTTAAGGCCAAGCACTAGAAAGATATAGGTTGGAGTAAGGTTTTCCCAAAACATACACCTATAATGGAAAACCAGGAAAACAAAGCTATTTGGGGGTTTTTACAGTTTTTAAATAGGTTATCAGACCATTATCCAACTTAGGATAAACTGTGTGGCCCATTTAAAGGGGTAAAAAACTTGGACACATGTTTTTTTTTCTAATATTGTGAATATGTCCATCTATTCATGCATGGGATTTAAGTAATCCAAAAATCTAATTTTAAAATCTTGAAAACAATTCTTTCTATACTAGAGAGAGATAGAACAACCCCAAAAAAAATTCTTCTTCCTTTGTTCCATCCATGATATAATTTTGGACCCAATACACCCTCTTAGTAGTGAATCTAGGCTTGAATAATTTCATTAGATCTCATCCTAGTTAGACTCTTCACCTCATTATCTATCTCTCGCTCTCTCTCTCTTCTCCCCCTAGGGTTCCATGGTTCCAGATATAGTTTTATTAATCTAATAAGCTTAGTTATGGGATCATAAACCTTTTTTAGAATCTTGTTTCCAAGATTCTACTGTCTTTTTTCCTCATTGATGAATCCTGAGTAGTGTTTAGTGATTTGAGATCTCATAATCCCAAGGTATGTGGTTTTATTATGATTGGCCAATTTAATCAACACAAAATTGACTAATTTTATTAAATTTAATTCAATGGTATATATGTAATTTTTTTCAAATGGAATTAAATTTAGTAAAAACCTAATTCTATTAAATTGGTGAATTTTCTTAGGAATTAGATTTCAAAAAAACATTGGGAAAACCCCAAATTTAGTAAAATTGAGGTACAATTGAGAAATTAATGTAAATTGGTGGAATTAAAATTTCTGAATACAAATTTTTAAAATTAAATTGTGATTTGATTTCAAAGTCTTAACTGTGTAAAAATAATTAAAATTGTTTTGACATGAACCATAGAGGTTTATCATTGAAAAAATCATGTTTTTTATTAAAAACATGTTTTAGTTTTTAAATGAAAAATTTTCATTCATGAAATAGAGAATGGGATTAATTTTATTTTAAGTAGTTTTATTGTAAATTTACCGTCATTGAGTTGTTATTCGAGCACATGAAAGCCTTAGTTAGTTAATGAATTATTGGATACCACTCTACGGTTTATAAAATTTCAAACCATAAATGTAGCATGTCACATCCCAGATATGATGGGGATGAAATTTTCCTTATCCGTACTAAAGGGGTGCATGTATACACATATTATCATGTCACCTTTAGTGTTTTGATTACCTTATATTAGATATATTGTATATTTTAAACACATTACCTTGTTACATGATTCTTTGTATCTAAAATGAATATATGACATTGATGTAAACTTTCTTCATGCCTTTCGGTTTATATAAACTATTTTATATATAAAAAATTTATTAATCATTTTTTATAAATATTCCCTCAATTGAAATGTGAAGAAGGGTTTTAACATAATTTCATCATTAGAAATGTAAATAATGATTTTTATAAATATGGATTTGAAAATTCCTACCTGTTTATTCATAAATTTAAACCTCTTTGTTTGTTGAATATAAAATTGGGGTCTTATATTGGAATCGTTGAAGACAAACTACTATGATTTTAGCTCACACCCCAACTATGCTCGTAACACCCTGACCCCAGAAGCCTAGAGTCAGTGCATTATTACATGTGATTGGCATGATCACAAAAGATCAAGTCTTAAAATACCGATTATTTTAGTATCCTTGGAAGTAATAGATACATTCATATGTTTTACATTACATCATAAAATGGAAAACTACAACAACATTGTTTCCCTGGACAACACTGAGATACCATAAACTATCCCAATAGGTCAGTCATAATATACTTCTTCGCATCCTTGGAAAAATAAAACATTGAAAGGGGTGAGCTCAGATTCTCAGTAAGGATAACAATATAGAAGAAACTTTCATAAATAAGAATAAACATTTAAGGCAATGTATAAGACTAAAACAAAAGGCTTTTAAACTTGAACTTCTGCATATTATGCAACGAAAAAATCAAATTATTCCATTTACTTATTGACATGGAAATTCTACTAATAAAATAATAATAAGAAATATCAATAGCCACTTTCATAATGATGGAATTCATAATTCTAGACATTCATAACCACATAGTCAAGGCCTTGTGCTATGAATAAAAATAAGATTTTGTCAAGTCCTTGTGCCAAGACACCAGTTTGTCTCATGAGACCTACCGATGCATCAAGGAGCTATAGCGGGCTCCACTCATCCCTTACTAAGTCCAGTGTATTCCTCATATGAAATGGTTGAAACAGAATCTGAACATTTGTATTAAAACTAGAATACGAACAGTTAATATTGTAACCACAAACCATGAATTGTATAAAAATAACACATCCATAGTCAAACATAACTCATTAAATAAAATATAGAAGATTGTATTATAATTGATCAACCTCAATAGATAATAATTAATGATATTGACATAGATGAACAAATCAACAAAACTATTTGAGAGAAATATCCCCCTTTTTCTTGAAAACATTTAATACAATCACTATTTATCAAGAAGCTGTTTAAGATAGATCATTGAATAAAAGATTCCCATACCTATTTGAAACTCTTAAAAGGAATTTGAATTTTAAAACTTTAATTTAAATATAAATATATCCTTAAAACCATTTTTAAAACATAGACATTAATGAGAAATATTGAGAATAATAAATCTGTAAAAGATTTTAAAATGATATTTCAGTTTGAGTTCCTATCCAAAAGAGAGACACTTGAATACAAATAATTGAGGTAATAAAAACTTTATAACATCATTAGAATAAATGGATTCAAGATATAGTATGTCAAATTACATTATATGCACCATATAAAAGGGAATTGTCGTATAACAACAAAGTAGTCTCAATGGAATGTAAATTGAGATGAAATCTCTTATAGAGACCGTATCATTTGGTTAAGGATAAATCAATGAAATAATTGTGTGTGACAAATATAAATACATTCAATATTATTGGATATTCATTGTAAATAAATTATAGGACATTCACATGTATTCTTGTAAAAACAACACCAATGAATTGGATGTTTAACTCAATAAATGGAGATTGAGTTAACATTACTCTTATCAAGTTCATATCGATGAATTGAGAATTTATCAAAGGAGTGATTATGTGTATCAAAAGAATATCCACAGAAAGGATAGTTTATATTACTACACAAATAATAAATAGTTATTCCACAAATAATCTAGGAGTAAATTATCAATGATGTATGCCTAAGGCTAAATGAGTGGAAATTGAAATTTGAAATTCCCTTACCAATTTGGTAACTTATGAAACATACGTCCCATGAAAGATGAATCATAACATGAATATTTAATTAGACATAAATTAAATTATATTACACAAATAATAAGATCATTGGGCAGTACATACACCATACAATAGGAAATAGTGGCAGTATGACATGAATCTCATAGAAATAGGAAGTGAGATGAAAACCCTCACTTCGTTGTAATCAATCGAGTTGTATGGAAAAAATTTAATATCAACCAAATGAAACACAGAATACCATGAATATAAAGAGAATCAATATATATATATATATATATCAAATGACACTACACAATAGACCACATTTAATAAATAAGTGGTGAATAATGGGAATCTCACAGAATTAAAAGTGAGATAAGAAAACCCTTACTTTGTACTTTTCCATGGTCTATGGTAGTTTAACATCCTGTATAATGGTGAAATAATTTTTATAAATTATACAATATTGATATACATTAATATGATATAATATATGATCTTTTAATATTGTATTGTTAATAATATTTTATTATTATCTTCAATTCGGGTGTTAAATGATTCGTTTTCCTTTATATGATTTGTTTCGTTAGTTCTATTTGTTTTGAATAGGATGTATCGTATTCATATTCAGAATGATATTAATTCTTTAAATATTATTTTTAATCATCTAATTTAAATTAATCTAATGGATTATGATGGGTAATTAATCTCATCGTTTTCATGGAGACGGTAATCCGTACGTACGCACAAGCAACAATATCATTTTTTGGATATTAAAATAATATATAATGGCATGGTATATCATATATACAAAATAATTATTATGTTATATTTATTATTTACATCAATTACACATCATTATTATACTCATCCAAATAATAATGTGTTGAATAATAATTACACCACGACGTGGAGACGGTAAGCCATACGTACACATGTATGGTGACATGTCATTCAAAGGATGGATAGAATAATGAATATGGTTGTACCATATTTATAATAACAAAAAATTATGTAGAAGATAATGGAGTTATTATTTTCTAATGGAATCAACAAAGAGAGAAGAAGTGGAAGAGGAAAGGAACTTGAAATAGGAGATGAAATATTATCTCTTCTTCGGGTTCTTCCTTTTGATTTGATCAAAAGGGATTCTTAGGTTGTTTTTCTTGTTGAATTGGTTCAGGGTATGAGGTAAGAAACCTCTGATACCAATTTTTGATATGGTATGTGGAGTATGATATACTCAATAATACAAAATTTTGGATTGAAATAATATAGATACTGAATGAAGTATCTAATATTGCTCAAAAAACAAGAGGGGTTGAATTGTATACTTTAAAAATTCCTTTGGAATTTTTAAAGATGATTATGTTTAACAAGGTTAAACAAGGTAATTCAAAAGACCTTTAGTTCTATAAACATTCTTGAATATGGAAAAGTGTTTCTGAGAATGAAAATTTGGAAACATGGTTCTGGAAAATGAAACTTATTGAAAGTTTACAAAGATAAAGATTCTACCTTAAATAGTATAGAATCTTACTAAATTAGTGTATAAGTATAAAAAGTATAAGATAGTTAAACTCTCCTCAACAACCAAATATTTAGTGGAAAACTTGAAACAAACAAGTAACAATTAAGAAGTCTTTTAACCCAAAAAGAAGGGTATCTAACAACCTTGGATAAAGGTCCCTTGATTTATACTTTCAAGAAAGTATGTATTACCCACACCAGGGTAAGCCCTCGATATGATGATCCGAGTCTGTCTTTCTATCCCTGAAATCCCTCAACTTCAATGTAGTTGGCACCTCTAACTTCCTAAGTAAGGAAGTCCTCGGACTTCAAGGAAGTCGGCGCCTCTGTCATCCTATACCTGGAAGCCCTCAAATGTAATCAGTAACATTTAGAGTCACACGAAGAAAATCTTAACAAGGTGTTCAATATGCTCTAAGCATGAAAGTCTCTCTCTATAAATCACTTCAACTTCATGTAATCTCTAGAGTCATATAATAGTATTGAGCTCTTTCAAATGAGCTCCTATCTATAGGTATAACTCCAACGGTCGACTCCCTCCTCTAACGGTGATATTGTTCCTTGAATTTCAGAAGGACCTGGACACGTGTCACTCAAACAATGGTTAGTAAGTTACGGAATACACAACAACATTTTATAACCAATACATGTGTATGAAAAAAATATGGTTATATAACCAAAATCAAATATTCGAAATATAAGAAAATAAAAGTTGGGAGTCTAACCAAAAATACATTCGGTGTCTATAATACAAGGATATTCTGATTCTATTTTCTAAGGAATTTGGAACCTGAACTTACAAAGTTCAGAATCAGAGTTCAGGAGAATTCAGAGTCAGAACTTACAATGTTCGGAGACAAAATTCATGAGAATTCAGAGCCTGAACATAGAATGTTCAGAGTCTGAATTCCTTAGGATTTAGAGTCAGAACATAGAAGAGTTAAGAGTCTAAATTCAGAGAACTCAGAGTCAGAACTCATAAGAGTTAGGAGTCTGAATTTAGTGAAATCGGAGTCAGAACTCATAAGAGTTCAGAGTCTAAATTCTGAGAACTCAGAGTCAGAACTCAAAAGATTTCAGATTATGAATTTAGAGAACTCTGAATTAGAACTCATCAGAGTTCGGAGTCTAAATTCAGAGAACTCAGAGTTAGAACTCAGAAGATTTCAGAGTCTGAATTCCAAGAACTCGGAGTCAGAACTCATCAGATTTTGGTGTCTAAATTCAGAGAACTCAGAGTCAGAACTCATAAGATTTCAGCATCTGAATTTAGAGAACTCAGAGTCAGAATTTGGATCCTAAAAATATAATGCTCTTTATCGAAGTATTACATGATTCTGAGGTGTTCAATATTAAACCAAATTTTACACTCAGTCAAGATAATGAATAATGAAAAACATGGTGAGGATAAATTTCCTTGGGGAAGGAAAATTTTCTTTATATAAATATAAGATAGAGTAAATGAAATTTTTCTTAAGAAAAGGTGTTTGTGATATTCAAAACAAGAAGTAATGGTAAAGTCATAAGGGATCCTTATTGACATAACAATCTCACAAAATATGAAGGAATGGAAAATTCATAAGGAAAAACTTATTAACTCAACAATCACCCCCTTTTTGGAAAGCACAAACATCCTTACGAAATAGAATAAATGGTCTTAGAAAATATTTTTCTAGACATTGAAAATAAAACTTTTCTATTTTATCATATGGGAAAATATGAATACGCATAACTCTCCCTTAGGCTTTGGAACACTAAGGACCGTATTATAGATTTCTGAATGAGATTTTTCATTATATTGATTATATAATTCTCTGTAATAAAGACTCCCCCTTAGATAAACTCCCCCTTAGATAGGGACATATTTCTTCTTTACTTAGTATTATTTTTTCCATTATACCCCTTTGTGATTTTCAAAAAGAGTTTTAGGGAATGGAATGTAAATTATTGTAATTGTAAGATTAGTACAACTCATCCAAAAGACAAGAAACTAAAAATTTCATTATTATTATAAAGAATTTGTACAAAGAAAAGAAGTCCAAAAAAATTTCAGATTACAACAAAATTACCCTTACTTTTCCTTCGACATCAACTTCATGACTATAGTGTTCATAATTTTGAGCTTCTTATGTTCTTCATCTGATCGCTTAAGAATACGATCCTGATCCGCAGCTTTCTTCTCAAAAGCCTCGATTCTTTCTTCCTGAGACTTAAGTGCCTTTTCCTGAGCCTTCAGGACTTCTTCGTTCTTAAAATGATTTTATTCTATCTCAATCTGAAGATCTCTTTCTCTCTTCCAACTTTGAGCAACAAAATATAATTTCCCCTTCAGATCCTTCACTTCTTGAATCCGAGTATTCTTCTCAAAAGATAGGTTTTCTTCAAAACTGGTAGTAAGATCCTTGATCCTACCATATTCTATGTAAATATCCTCCTTAACACCATCTTTAAAATCATCAAGTTCTCTTAAATATTCTACTATTTTTCTTTAACCAGTAAGCCAATTTATTTCAAGACCTTTCGTGGGCATCATAGTTAATGAAGAAATTCTTGAAATTAGCCTCAAGCATTACCCACTTATCCATCACCATGGATACTGAATCTAATTTCTGATTTAGTGTGTGTTGAATCATCTGGCATCTAGAGTCTATGATTGGGAAAATCGGAAAGGTGATAACCAGCTTCTTCAAAGAGTGCACAACAAAATCATGTCCTAGAGATGATGATTCTGAATTTGAGACATTGTTTGGTGAGACTTATTTCTTTAGCTGAGAAGCTTTCCTCTTTAAAGATCCACCATCTTCCTTCTTCTTTACAAAAGCATTATTAGGTGTATCAACAACCACCTATTTCCCCTTGTTAGTTTCTAGAACGGCTTCCTCATCTGGAGATTCATGTTCACTATCAGACAGCTAATCAATTGTATCTTCATCTATTTTCTCCTTCTCAGCTCATGCCATAGCATCTTCAGGATGAATGAAATAATGATTATAACTTTCTTCTTATAATATCTTATTCACTTCATCTTCAGCCATATCATATATTCCAGGAGTAGAAATCATTGAAGATTCGGCTTGAGAGGTTCATAGTGACAATTTCTCAGATGGACATTCCTTCTCATGAAATTCTTCCACTTGCTTAATCAAATCAGCTATGTCATCACTAATTTCATCTTCTTCCACTTCTACCACAACTTGTTCTACTTCTTTTTCTTGGGATTTTTTCAGAGTGAGTAATTTCTTACCTAATGTCTCAGGGAAATCCCCTACCAAGAAAACTTTCGATACGTGGATATTCTTTGATTCTTTCTCAGTATCGCTTAGAATGGATTGAACAATTTCAGTCTTAGACATCTTTTTCTTTTGTTTCTTTTGTTTAGAATGCTTCTCAAGATCATTTTCTGTCTTTTCTTTCAAATCCTTTGCTTCTGCTAGATCCAAACCAGACTGTGGCTCTCCTTCCTTCCAGTTTTTCTTATCTTCCCTCCACTTTGCTATAACCTCATCCAGATATGATTTTTTCTTCACAGGTTTAGGACGTTTGGATTGGGATTTCGTAGATTTTCGGGTATTATCTTCTTCTTCTAAAACCATCAACATCATCTTCTTTCCAACCTTTTTTATGGATCATGCATTTCTTATTTTTTCGGAACGACTTCAGCTTCTCCTTCAGGTAAATCATAAAATTCTCTGGAATCATTAAAAAAATTAATGATCATCCTTTTCAGTGTATCATTTCTAACTAGAATAAATTTATCGTTCCTAAGCTTTTATATACAAGGGATTTTAAATGATTCTAGACACAGAAAAATTAACTTTGATTGAATAGTAGGATACATAAGAATATGAGAGTTCAGATTTCCATTCGTGATATTATTGGTCGTAATTAGAATATGATTAACAAAATTGACTTTCCTCAGGTTCACCAGAAATATAGGATGTACATATCACTCTTATTCAATGTTTCCTTATTACCTTTTCTCATAATGATAAATCTGTGAACCCGTAATTCAATGATCCTATTATTTTTAAAGAGATAAGGAATCTTCGAAATCTTGACATTAGTGAGACCGATGTACTCCATATCTTTTACCTTTACAAAGCTTCCTTTGATATTTGGCAACTTGTTGGAACTGAACTTAGCTTCTCCTTCGTATGGAACACCAACTAAGCTGGCTGCCTTAGTATATGAAAGATCATATGTGTTTGCATAGCTTTTGAAGGAAAACTTCTCTCTGCCTTCTTCCTTAAACAAACTGACTGATTCATAAATCTCAACAAGAAAATCCGGATACACTAAGTCTTGAGCCCCTGGCTTTGATATGAAAACACTCTCCCATTCATTAAAATTAATTGAATTTGAAATAATAGAATCATACATGTTGAAGAATTCCGGATTCACCAACTATTCTCTATAAACCTGCTACTCTAGAATTGTCTTGATAGTAGACATATCTTTTTGAGAGGATTCTTCTACAGAAATTTAGAATTGAGAAAACTCTATGAAATTCAGAACGTGTTTAAGTAGAGGGTCAGAACATCAGCACATGAGAGCATGAGATCGATGTAGGAAAACCCTTTTAGGGTCCTTTATATAGGTGTTGTAAGTGACGATTCATCTTCCAAAATCAATCCAATGGAAGAAAATATTTCTGATCAGATCTGACAGTTAATATGATTGCTGTTAGGAAAATATGATAGAATCTGATCTTTTGAGGTTTTTGAGAAAAACATTCAGATTTATGGAAAAAAGAATTCAAATTTTTTTAAAACCAAATGAAAATACCAAAAAGTAAATGATGATTACGAAAACTGAATATAGGAAACATACCTTTCAGATTGCCAGGAAGATTATTCATATTGAGGGAAAATGTTTCTTGAAGAACTTTAGATTCTGAGAAAATTTTGATTACGAAATAAATTTTGAAAATGGAAAACATCATTGCGAAACATTTTGAGTATGATTATCTTCATTGAGAAACTTTTGAGTACGAAAATCTTCATTATGAAAATTTTGACTACGAAAATCTTCATTACGAAAATTTTATTCCGAAATTTTTTGATAAACTAACGATGAAAAGTTTTCATTACGAAAACTTTAAAAAATGACTTAGAAAATTTTCATTTCATAAATTTTTAAAAGATGACTACGAATATTTTCATTACATATTTTTTTAAAAACTTAGTATGAGAAGAAAAAAAATTTCATTACGAAGGAAATTTTACTAACAAGAAAATGTACTCCCCTATGATAAGGAATTTATTATTGTAAGGAGATTGGTTTTAATAGAAATTTAACAAGGAATATTACCTTATGGTTGTCATTCCTAAAATATGTTTAATTTATTCCAATCTATCATAGGGTAATGATTTTGTGAAAATATCATCAAGTTGATCTTGCATTCTGATAAATTGAAAAATGATATCTCTTCTTTTTTGTGTGTGATCCATAAGAAATTGATTCCCAATATCTATATGTTTTGAATGAGAGTAATGTGAATGGTTTTTACATAGGGAAATGGCACTAATATTATCACACTAAATTTGTTTTTTGGTAAAACTCATACCATTGTCTGTGAGTGTGTGTTGCATCCCCAACACTTGATCAAAAGAACTTCCACATGCTATATATTCAGCTTCAGCAGTGGAAAGTGCTACTGAGTGTTGATTCTTTCATGACCAAGAAACTAATGAATCTCCTAAGAAATAAAAAGTTCTGGATGTACTCTTTCTATCCATTTTACATCAACCAAAATCAGCATCTGAAAAACTTTTTAGAAGAAAATCATTTCCATAAGTATAAAAGAGTCCTAAATCCATGGTTCTCTTTAAGTAGCGAAAATTTCTATTCACTGCCTCTAAATAAGATTCTGTAGGATTGGATTGATATCTTTCATATAAGCATACTGAAAACATTAAGTCTGGAAGACTAGCTGCCAAGTATATTAGACTTCCTATTATACCTCTAAAAGATGATTGATCTACTGGTTTCCCAACATCATCAAGATCTAGAGTGTTTGAGGTACCAATGGGAGTACTAATACATTTAGTGTTGTCATATAAATTCTTTTTAAGAAGGTATTTAATATAATTATGTTGGGATATATAGATCCCTTCTAGTTTTTGAGAAATTTGAAAACCAAGGAAAAATGTTAACTCACCCATCATACTCATTTCAAACTCAGATTTCATTAGATTTACAAACTAATTAGGTAAAAATTGCTGAGATGAACCAAATATAATTTCATCAACATAAATTTTACCAATAAAAAAAAATTTATTTTCTTTCTTTATAAAAAGGGTTGGATCTTCATTTCCCTTAACATAATTATTTTGAATCAAAAATCTTGTAATCCTATCATACCAAGATCGAGGGACTTGCTTAAGTCCATAGAAAGCTTTGGTAAGTTTATAAATATGTTCAGGATGTTTTGTATTTTCAAAACAATGAGGGTTTTCAAAAAAAACATCCTCTTTTAGAAAACCATTAAGGAAAGCACATTTCACATCCACTTGAAAATGTTTTAAATTGAATAATGCTGCAAAGGCAGGTAAAATACGAATAGACTCATGTCTAGGTATTGAAGAATAGGTTTCCTCATAGTATATTCCTTCTTGTTGAATATATCCTTTAGAAACCAATCTAGCTTTATTTCTTACTATGATTCCATTTTCATCACACTTATTTCTGAAGTCCCATTTTATACCAATAATAGAAATTCCCTTAGGTCATTAATCCAAGGTCCAGAATTTATTCATTTCGAATTCGATTAGCTCATCTTGCATAGATTTTATCAAATCATTATCACCTAAACCTTCATCAGTGCTTTTTGGTTCTAATTGGGAAAGAAATTCTAGATGTTATACTTCATTTCTTAAGGAAATTATAGTCCTTATAGGTTGTTTCACATCACCAATGATATTATCACTGGGATGATTCTTAAGAAACAACTGATTTGGGTTCTGTAAAACATGTTCATCAATATAGGGTAGGAAGTCTTCTAGGGTGAACATTTCAAAATTATTTTCTTGGACATTATATTTGTTTGAAGGATCATCTATCATGGGTTCATAATCATTTTTTGAAAACACATCTGAAGATGTAGGTTGGGGTTGGTTAAAAACAAAGGGATTAGTTTCAACAAATTTAACATGTACCGTTGCTTCAACATTACAAGTGTTTTATTGAAAACTCTATAAGCCTTATATGTTGGGGAGTAACCTATGAAAATTCCTCCATCAAAATTTGGCGAAGTTTTATGAATATTATCTTTAGTATTCAGAATGAATACCTTGCAACCAAAAGCCTTGAAGTAGGAAAGTCTAGGTTTTCTACCATTCTATAACTCATAAAACTTTTTATTAATAAAAGGCGTAATCAAAACTCGATTTATAGTATAACAATTAGTATATATATCTTTAGACAAAAAATTTCTGGATATAAAATACTCACTCATCATGTTTCTTGTTATCTCTTGAATAATTCTATTTCTTCATTCAACAACATCGTTTTGTAGAGGTGTTCTCAGTTCTGAGAAGTTGTGAGTAATGCCTTTTCTACAAAAAAAAGTTTCAAAATTAGAATTTTGAAATTCTACTCCATGATCACTATGAATAGTTATCAAAGGATGGTTTTTATAATTTTAACATGGGATCTAAAACTTTTGATATAACAAAAATCTTTAGATTTTTCTGCTAGAAAATAGACCCACGTAAATCTTGTGTAATCATCATCTAAGAAAAATACATAATATTTGCCTCAAATGCTTCCAGTTTGTGTTGTACCTAAAAGATCCATATGTACTAACTGTAATGAATCAGTAGTTGAGACTTCAAGAACTGATTTAAAACTTTATTAATGTTTCTGTCCATATTGACATGGATTAAAAACTATTGAAGAATCAAATCTATGCTACGGTAGATCCTTAACAACTCTTTTCATTGAGAGTTTTCATGTGTTTCTAAGGTTACAATGTCCTAAACTTTTATTCCACAACCAATAATGATATTCCATTTCGCTATGGAAAGGTATTTCTTGGAACCTATGGTCTTCTATGTTTAGTGTGTAAAAAATCTCTTTCCTATTAGTAGAAATAATAAACTCTTCCTTGGAATTGTGTACTGAGCACTTATCATTCTAAAAATTCACAAGGTAACCTTCATCACATAATTGACTTATGATAATGAGGTTTTGATTAAGACCCTTAATAAAAAAACATTTGAAATCAATGTTTTTCCAAGAAGAATGATGTTGACTATACCAATAATTTCTCCCTTAGAATTATCTCCGAATGATACTTTTCCTCCTTTCGTCTTGATAATATTTTCAAAGTAGTTCTTGTTACAAGTCTTATTCTAGGAACATACACTATCCATGTACCATGTATTACTATCGGTACTTTGTTTATTTTCCTGAAAACAAAAGAGTTATACTTTAAAACCCCAAACATTCCTGGATCTAGAAATTTCAGAATGAAAAATCATAGGAACCCAAATTTTATTTAAAAAAAATAAGCTTTATGAAATCATAATGACTTAGTTTTGATTAAGGAACAAATTTTTGCTCAGTGTCCACCACACTGACAATTAGTGTAGAATGAGCACTTTGAAAAAATAATAATTGTTACTAAAATCAGTTTAGAACTACTATAACAAAAACCCAAATTATTCCTTAGAGGTAATATTTGAGAATACATCTTATCAAATTTTTCTTTCCCTAAGGTAAAGTTTGAAAAACACTTCCTCAAGGAAAATATTTCAGAATTTAGTCTAATAACGAAGTTCTTTTCTCCCAAAACATTAGCTTTAGAACTAGAGTTAGGCTCGAAAACATTTTTCTTTGAAATTACATTTTCTAGATCTTTAGAAAGTTTATCCTTCTCAAAATTTACTTCTTTAAGATTTTATGAAATACATTGAAAATCAAGGGTTTTCTAATCAAGATCATTAAAAATAACTGATATTTCATTAGTACGTATAGAAATCCTAGAATTTTATTTATCATGA
The DNA here is from genome assembly GCA_963277665.1 of Viscum album. Taxonomy (NCBI): domain Eukaryota; kingdom Viridiplantae; phylum Streptophyta; class Magnoliopsida; order Santalales; family Viscaceae; genus Viscum; species Viscum album. The sequence goes on from OY728152.1 coordinate 1,431,920,301, forward strand.
TTTTTGTTGACATTGGAATTTTCATTCTGAAGAATCTTATAAAACCTAGAAACTTTTTAAAATGTAGGTAGAGTTTCATCTTCCTCAGAAGAGGATTCCTCATCCGAATATTCATAGTATTTACCATTACTAAAATTTTCATTTATAGAAACATTGGTCATTGATTCAGAATTGTGTACGTTATCCACTAAGTAATTATTGTCAATAGGCAGTCTGGCTATTAAACCATGATTCTTTTCTCTAGAAGATTCATAATATGATTATTCATCTAAAGATTCACCAATACTAGAAATCCATGTGTCATTAGCTTTCCAGACATTCTTAGATTTGAATTTGTAGTACTTATTTATGTTTCTCTCAGAATGATTTTATTTTATTTACTTTCTTTTAAGAAAAGGAAAATCTGGTCTTATATGTCCAGATCTCTTGCATTCATAGCATGTAACTTCTGAATCATTCTTATCTTTAATTTCTTTCTTCTTATATCTGGATTGAATGTTCTTATATCCACCTATCTTTTTCATCTTTTGAGAAGGATTGGCTAATTCATTTTTTGAATATTCACTTCCACTAGATTCAGATTTTATAACAACCTTATTAGATTTTGATCTAGTAACTCTCTCAAGAGTCATGGAATTCATATGATTTGAAGTGGTAGTAAAAGCAACACTGCCATTTCCATTATTCTTCTTAATGTTGTCAGCATCTCTCTTCATTCTAGTCTCATGTTGAAGAAGTGTTCCAAAAAGTTTATCAAGAGTAATCTGAATGACTTTTCTATTCTCATCAATAACTGTTCTCTTAGATTCCCACTCAATAGGAATGATATCTATGATTTTATATACAAGAGATTCATCATCTAATCCTTTCAAACCCATATATTGTAAACTATTAACAATAGTAATGAATCTTTGTCGCACCTTACATATGGGTTCTCCATAAGGAAAGAAAAAATCATGATATTCAGCTCTGAGCATGGATCTTATTGTTTTAATAACTTTGGAAGTTCCAAAGTGTGTAACTTCATGTTTCTTCCATATAAAATTTTATGCTTCCCAAGATGGAATTTGGATATATATATATTTCTAGTCATGGAATAAAGCAATTTATTGCGTACCTTATAATTCAGTTGATATTCATGCTTTTCCTAATTTGTAAAAGTACTAAATTCCTTGTCAGGAATTTATATCCTCTAGTAAGCATGAAAAAAATTTCTAATACTGTCTTGATAATAAATGTCTTCATGCGATCTCTCCAATATTCGTAATTATTCTCATCAAAAATAGGTTGTCTTGTTTGATTTAGGATGTCAATGGAACCAACATTGATTCTTGTCATCTTAAAGAAAACATTCCACACAAACATGTTAGTAATAATGGTTTGTAAACAAGGAAAATATTCCTCAGTAAGAAAACTATAGAACAAATGTATCTATAAGAAAAATATGAATCCGAACTTTATTAGTCTGAAAATCTAATTCCAAAAATAAGAATAAGATGAATTCTCTTCTGAATATAATCATTAGACTAATTTAGATTGAACCAAAGCTCTGATACCAATTGTTTAATTGGAATAGGGTATGAGGTAGCCAAACACTGATACCAATTGTTCAGATGGTATGTGGAGTACGATATACTCTATAATACCAAATTTAGTATCGAAATAATAAAGATATTGAATGAAGTTTCTAATAATGCTCAAAATACTAGAGGGGGTGAATTTGATACTTTAAAAATTGCAATGGAAGTTTTAAAGATGATTATGTTTAATAAGGTTAAAAAAGGTAATTCCCGAAACTACTAGTTCTATAAAATTTCTTGAATCCAGAACAGTGATTACGAGAAAGAAACTCCGGAAAGATGGTTCTCGAAAATGAAACTTAATGAAAATTTACAAAGGTAAAGAATCTACCTTAAAGCGTATAGAATCTTACTAAATTTGAGTACAAGTACAAGGAAGTATAAAATAGTTTTAATTTCCACAACAATTAAAAATGCAGTGGAAAACATGAAACAATAAAGTAACAAGTAATAAGTCTTTTAACCCAAATAGAAGGGTATCCAACTACCTTGGATAAAGGTCCCTTGATTTATACTTTCAAGAAAGTCTATCTTACGCACACCAGGGTAAGCCCTCGATATAAAGATTAGAGTTTTTTTGCTATCCCCACAAGCCCTAAACATCAAGGTAGTCGGAACCTCTATCTTCCTTAGTAAGGATGTCCTAAAACTTTAAGTTAGTCAGCTCCTTTGTCTTCATATCCCCGGAAGCCCTCGATTGTAATCTGCAACATTCAGAGTCGCACGAAGAAATTCCAAAAAAGGTATTGAGTAAGAAATAACTATGAAGGTCTCTCTCTATAAATCACTTCAACAGCATGTAATCTCTAGAGTCATAGAATAGTATTGAGATCTTTCAAATGATCTCATATTTATAGGCACAGCTCCAATGGTCAACTCCCTCCTCCAATGGTGGTATTTCTCCTTGAATTTCAGAGGGACCTCTACAAGTGTCACTCAAACAACGTTTAGTAAGTAACTGAATGCACGACATCATTTTATAACCAATATAAGTGTATGAAAAAATATGGTTACATAACCAAAATCAAATATTTGAATGTAATGAAATAAAAGTTCTGAGTCTATCCAAAAATACATTCGTTGTCTATAATACAGGGATATTCAGATTCTGTTTTCTAAGGAATTCGGAACCCGAACTTATAAAGTTTGAAGTCAGAGTTCATGAGGATTAGGAGTCAGAACGTACAATGTTCTGAGTCGGAATTAATGATAATTTAGAGTCTAAACATACAACGTTCAGAGTCTGAATTCATTAGGATTCATGGTAAGAACTCAGAATAGTTTGGAGTCTGAATTTAGCGAACTCTGAGTCAAAACTCATAAGAGTTTGGAGTCTGAATTCGGAGAACTCGGAGTAAGAACTCATAAGAGTTCGGAGACTGAATTCAGAGAACTCGGAGTCAGAACTCATAAGAGTTAGAAGTATGAATTCAAAGAACTCAGAGTCAGAAGTCATAAGATTTTGGAGTCTGAATTCAGAGAAATTAGAGTCAGAACTCAGAAGAGTTTGGAGTCTGAATTCAGAAAACTCGGAGTCAGAACTCATAAGAGTTTGGATAATGAATTCAGAGAAGTCAGAGTCAGAACTCGTAATACTTTGGAGTCTGAATTCGGATAACTCGAAGTCTGAATTCGGATCATGAAAATAGAATGCTCTTTATCAAAGTATTATATAATTCCGAGGTTTTAGATATGAAACTGAATTTTATACTTATACAAGATAATGAACAATAAAAAACATGGTGAGGATAAATTTCCATGGGGATGGAAAAATTTCTTATTGATGTAAACCAGTGTGTAAATGAAATTTTCTTGAAGATCTGGTGGTTGTGATTTTCAAAACAAGAATTAATGGTAAAGTCAAAAGGAACCCTTATTGACATAACAATCTCCCCATGTATGAAAAAATGGAAAAGTCATAAGGAAACCCTTATTGACTCAACATTTATGACTAAATTAAGGCCTCTAGAAGGAAGGGAGGATAGTTGAGAGGGTATTTGAGTAGAGGTCGTCCGAGACAAAAGGCTTTGAAGGTGTGGATTTGAGGGAAGGGGGATTTCCCTTATATAAGAGGGGTGAGGGGCACCTTCGAAAAAGATAGAAATATTGTTTTATAATAAAATAATTTTCAATTTCTAATGGCCCAAAAATTAATTATTTAAAGTATAAGTTGTGGATGGGTCAAAAAACAATCAACCAATAGGTTTTACACAGGTTTGGGTCACTATATTAACCTTATCTTTTAGATTTAACTCTTAGTTAAATGGTTTGACATTTACCATATCTCTTTGTATTTTTATATTATGTGGTTAATAAACAGACTATATACATCCAAGACAACCCCAAGTGGTTCATTAACAATAGAAATATAATTATATATGTCTTTTGTCCGAGACATAGATTTTTAGGAATAAAATATCAATTAATAATATAAAATTTGTTTTAAAAACTCTTTTATGTTAATTTTCACACTATTTAGTATTTCGTTTTTCCTAAATTCATAAAAGCATTATTACTTCGAAAAAAATTCATATAACTAAGGCTAACATGTCATATTAACCTATAAAATTAGTGGAGTTCATAAAAATTATCAAATTAAATTTATTTGGATATTTATAATATCACATATTATAATATTTCTTTAATTAGGTAATTACTGCATCATCATTGTGTCATAAATAAATTAAATTATTTAATGTTTCAAAAATATAAATAAAATACCATTATGTTGGAAATATTTTTATATTTATAATGAATATTTATAATAGTGTTTATCTTATGTATAACCCTATATTAAAAATGGTTTAATTATTAAGCTTTTAATTTAACACTTTTATGTCTTCTTTGAATTAAATAATAATAAATGTCCTAATCTAATCCTAGTGGTCCTAAAGGATCATATTTTATTACAAAGGATGTTTTTGGTCGAATTAAACTTATCCAATTGAATTAGGACATGTTCTAGGGTAATAATAATATCATTTTTACCCTTAATTACCCTATTTACTTTTAACCGTTGTAAATATAAGTTAAAAGTTACTATTCACCAAAAAAAATTTATCTTATTGAACCACGTTTTACTTATTAATATCAACCGTTTCTCAAGGATTTTTTAAATTCATTTCATAGAAGTGGTAAAATTAAGTTTTATTAAAATTTGAAAATGCTCCTTGGAGGTCGGTAAAAGACGGTTTAAAAGTTCAATAAAATTTTTATATATCTAAAATTATTATAAACTTACTTCAATGAATTAAATTGAACTTATATAGGTATTATGTATCTATTTTGACCGAAAATAAATTTAAATAAAATAAATATTTATTTAAATAAAAATTCGAAACTATAACTTAGTGTTTTTCACTATTCATTAAAAATTGAAAGTTTTCAAAAAAATACCAAAACATCACCCTAAACTAATTTTGATATTCCGATTCAAAAAAATTAAGACCATTTTGAAAGATAAAATTTATTAAATTTCAAAAAGTGTGTATTAATATTCATAATGGCTACTTTTATTATACGTGGTGAGTTAGAATCTCGAAGTTGCGTACAATGAAAGCTATTACATTATTCAAAGGGAAACATACCGTGGATGCTTGGGGTGTTGCATTATTCCCCTATTTTGGAATCTGCGTCTTTGCAATTTTTAAAATTGGGATTGGGAACATAATTGAAAGTCCCACATCAGAAAAAGAGTCAATAAAACTATCACTTTAAAAGAATTAATGAGAAGTACAAAGGTCACCCAAGAAAACTCATACTAGGATTCCATGTAGGAAGACATGGATATGGAAGATAAACTAAGTGTCAAGTTCTGATGGAGAGGGATAGAAAACATGATCATGATAAAGTTAACAACAAGAAAACCACAAACTTGTGATGGGGAAAATGATAATTAGTTTCCTAGTAGGAAAAGTAAACGGACAAAGTTTTTTGGTTTTAAGTTACATTTCATAATGCTGAGGAATTTATTTATGAGATTGACTGTGAAAATAAAGAGACTTAATTAATTTTTATGTAGAGTTTCATTTTTTAGTAAATTTCTACCACTAACTCATTTTTTTCCAAACTATGATTATTCAAGTTGACTTGGTCACACCAGAAGAGCTAGAATCAACTTTTAGAGAATCACATGATCCAAAAAGGATAAAATATATATTTACCTTGTCTTTAGAGATTAATCAAAACCAAAATAGTTAGTACAAGATCAGATGATCCCCCAAAAGGATGCTCCTTTAGAGAATGAAACATTATTCTTAATTTCTAAAATTAAACAAAAAATACCCCGAAGATAAATAACTACCATTCAATAAAAAATTCTATTTAAAATCATTCAATATAATCCAAACTTATATTAAAATAGAAAACATAGAAGAATTTGGTTATGTAGTCTTCTACATTAAATTGTATCTCCAAATGATATCTACTACTCTTAATAACACATACCTAAAAGTAACTAACATAATCATATATTATCTATTATAGGTTAATCATTTCCATAAATAACCCAAATAACTATAAATCATCAATAGAAACATAGATTAAAATCCACCATTACTCCTCAAATTAAATCTCAAAGTATTCTATTTTCCTTAGTCATATAGTGTTTCTAACCAAGCGAACATCTTCCAAAATAAAATTTCCCACTTAATCACCGAATCATTTTCCTATACTATGGGTATTCATTTGATAAGACATAAGATAAAAAATCAACTTATTATTGATCAATAAATTCATTTAACTAAAAATAATTAGTCACACTAACCTGGGACTTCACGTAGTCCAGTGGTGGGCGATAAATCCCAATCGCACTCTTGTTGTGGGTTTGATTGCCATAGCTTTGTCTGATGCAACAGGTTATCACACGGTCTGTGTGTTGTCCTTTTTCAAAAACTATATTTTACAAAATTATCTAAATGAGATAAATTCCTCATAATACCCATAACATAATTTAACCACAAATGTTATCTCATTACTTGCATTTTCATCCCAAAATATAATAACTTTTAATTTCCTCAAACCCAATGATTATATAAAACAAAATGGTTATTTAAAACTATACCCACAAGAGAAAAGATAATTCTTCTTCAAATATAATTTTCACATGAAAAACTTTAGGGTTAAAAATAAAAGTAAAAATTACTCCAATTTAATCCCATCAACAAGGAGCACTAATACTTTTAAACATTTCGCCAACCATTTATTTCCACATATCATCTTCTTTAACCAAGAAAATATGCTATAGAATAGGGCATTCACTCAGGTAATGGCCAGGTCCCCTAAATTTACAACAAGTAACTGTAAATGGATTCTTGGGACCATTTTTATTTTCTTCCATAGTACTCTTCAGTTTTCCTCAGTAATTATTTACCATATATCTTTCTCTCACACCCGAAAATCATTTTTTTGTTCCATTGAGACAATTTGCAGGGTGTCTCCTTCCACATTTCCTGTATGATGGAAATTGAGGATTCTTTTTTCTATGGTATCCACTACTGTTTCTATTATCATTCATCACCTTTCTCTTATTTTTTGAGTCTAGGATTTGGTTAATATAAATTCTTTTGATCATATATTTGGAAAAATGATTTGATAGTAATAAGATATCTTTTATGCCTATCAACATTCCATTTTGTTTCTCACTCCCAGCATTGTTCCATTCATGAACATCATGCTCAAAGATAATATGACTTCAATGGAATCCAGCCATTGACTAAAACTAGAATGCATTGTGTGAGTAACAGCAGTCATAAAATCATTTAGAGAATATCATGACACCATATTTTCAATTTTGATACACCTTATGACTAACCAATGTCATTTATTTCCATCTTATATTTAAACCTTTCAAATCGGTTTGTAAAGAAAATTTAAATTATCCGAAGCATATCCCCCGATAGTGTCGTAACCAAGATTGCAGCAAGGCCTATTGTCATGCACCAGTTCCCGTTCAAGTCTAGTTCAAAGCTTTGTTTTTGGGTTTTACCCCTAGGTACATCTTTTCCAGAGCCACCTCTACATAAATGTATCTAGCAAGTGATTTATTTATTGGAAAACACACAAAATCTCTACAATACCAAAATTTTAGGAAGTTCTTAAATACTAATCCTCAAAGTCTATCTTAGGGAAATGTGCTCTAATCAGAGTTTATCTAAATCTAGTTTCTAAGGTTTGTACTAGAATTCCTCTAATACAAATTGTAGCACACCAACCCCAGATTCACAGAGTCGATGCATTATTATGTATCATTTTCATGACCTCAAAATATCAAGTCTCGAAAGATCAATTAGTTTATTAGCCTTGAAAGTAGTAGATACATTCACAAGGTTTACATTGCATCATAAAATGGAAAAATACAACAACATTGTTTCCATTGGAAAGTCTGTGATCCCATAGACTATCTCTATAGGTCAGTCATAATATACTTATTCGCATCCTGGAAAAAATAAAACATACAAAAGGGTGATCTCAGATGCTCGATAAGGATAATAATATAGCGGAATATTTCATAAACAAGAAAAAACATTCAAGTAAATGTATAAGACTAAAAAAATCCTTTTAAACTTGAACATCAGTATAATATGCAATAATAAAATAAAATAATTCCATTTACGTATTCACATGGATATTCTACAAGTCGAATAATCACATGCAATATCCATAGCCACTTTCATAATGATGGAATGCGTATTTCCAGACTTTCATAACCACATAGTCAAGTCCTTGTGCCAAGATTACAAATAAAAATTTGTCCAGGCCTTGTGCCAGGACACTAGTTTGTCTCGTGAGACCTACCGATGCATCGAGTAGCTATAGAGAGCTCCACCCGTCACTTACTAAGTCCAATGCATTCATAATATTAAAATGTTGAATCATAATCTAAATATTCATATTAAAACTAGCATACAAAAAGTCAATATTTGAACCAAAAAACATGAATTGTATAAAAATAGCACATCCACAGTCAAACATAACTAATTAAATATAATATGGAAGATTGTATTATAATACATCAACCTCAATATATAATAATGAATGATATTGACAGAGGTGAAAATAATCATCCAAACTATTTGAGAAAAATATCCCCCTTTTCTGGAAAACATTTAAAAGTCTCACTATTTATCAAGAATTTGTTTAAAATATATTTTTGAATAAAAGTGTCCCATACAACATTGAAACTTTTAAAAGGAATTTTAATTTCAAAACTTTAATTTCCATATTAATAAATCCTTAAAACCATTTTTAAAACATGGACATTAATGAGAATGATTTATAATAGTAAATATTAAAACATTTTAAAATGATATTTTAGTTAGAGTTCCTATCCAAAAGAGTGACACTGGAATACAAATAATTGTGGTCATCAAAACATTATAATATCATGGTAATAAAGGGATTCATGATATACTATGTCAAATTACATTATATATACCATGTAAATGTGAATTGGCGTATAACAACAAATAAGTCTCAATAGAATGTAAATTGAGATGAAATCTCTTATAAAGACTATATCCTTAGGTGAAGGATAAATCAACGACATAATTATGCATGAAAAATATAAATACAATCAATATAATAGGATATTAAGTGTAAATAAATTAGAGGACATTCACACATATTTATGTAAAAACAACACCAATGAATTGGATGTTTAACTCAATAAATAGAGATTGAGTTAAAATTACTCTTATCAAGTTCATATCGATGACTTGAGAAATTATCAATGGGGTGATTATGTGTATCAAAATTATATCCACATAAAGGGGAGTGGAAATTACTACACAAATTAAAAATAGTAATTCCACACATAATCAAGGAGTAAATAGTCAATGAAGTATGTGTAAAGTTGAATGAGTGGAAATTGAAATTTGATATTCCCTTACCAACTTGGTATCTTACGAAACATACATCCCGTGAATGATGGATCATAACATGAAGATATAATTACTCATAAATTAAATTATATTAAATAAATAATACAATCATTGGGTATTACATAAACAACACAAAAGGAAATAGTGGCAGTATGGAATGAATCTCACGAAAATAGGAAGTGAGATGAAAACCGTTACTTCGTTGTAATCAATCGAGTCGTATTTCCAAAAGTTAATAACAACCAAATGAATCAAATAATACCATGAATATAAAGAGATTCATTATATATATATATATATATATCAAATGATAGTACACAATACACCACATTTAATAAATAAGTGGTTAATAATGGAAATCTCATCAAATTAAAATTGAGATAAGAAACCCCTTACATTGTAATTTTCCTTGTTCGAGGGTAGGTTAACCTCCTGTATAATGGGTAAATAATTTTTATTAAATTATACAATAATAGAATACATTAATATGATATCATATATGATCTTTTAATATTTATTTGTTAAAAATATTTTTCTATTATCGTCATTTCGGGTGTTAACTATTTCCTTTTCCTTTATATGATTTGATTCATAAGTAGTGTTTTTTATTAATAAGAGGTATCTTATTTATATTAAGAATTATATTAAGCATTTAAAAATTATTTTTAATCATCCAGTGAGAATTTTTCTTGAATGTATTACGATGGGGGTTGAATCTCATCGCGTTCGTGGAGACGGTAATCCGTACGTATGCACGAGCGACAATATCATTCATTTGATATTAAAATAATATATAATTGGATGGTATATCATATATACAGAATCATTATCATGTTATATTTATTATTTACATTAATTAAAAATCATTGTTATACTCATCCAAATAATAATTTATTGAATAACAATTACACCACGACATGGAGACGGTAAGTCGTACGTACGCACGTATGGTGACATTCCATTCAAAGGATGGATAGAATAATGAATATGGTTGTACCATATTTATAATAACATAACAGTATATAGAATATAGTGCAGTTATTTTTTTAGAATGGAAACAACCAAGAAAGAGGAAGTGGAAGAAGAATGGAACTTGAAAGAGATGATGAAATATTTACCTCTTCTTCGGGTTCTTCATTTTGATTTGATCAAAATGGCTCTTTGGTTGGATTTCTGATTAAATGAATGCTTCTAGGATTAAGGTAGGACTGTTGAGAAGGTTTTTGGGTAGTTTTAGGCCGAGAAAAAAGGCTTTGATGGTGTGAAATAAAGGGAATGGGGAGTACACTTTTATGAGAGGGGTGAGGGGGACCTTAGAAAAAGCAATAAATATTATTTTATAATAAAATAATTTTCGATTTATAATATATCCAAAATGAATTATTTAAAGGATAAGGTGGGTATGGGTGGAAAACCACTCAACCAATAGATTTTTTATTTGTTTGGGTCACTATATTAACCTTATTTTTTAGATTTAACTCTTAGTTAAATGGTTTGACATTTACCATGTCTCTTTGTATTTTTATATTATATGGTTAATAAACATTCTATATACCTAATAGAGATCCCCAAGTGGTTCATTAATGATACACCTATCATTATATAAGTCTTTTGGCTGAACCATAGATTTTTAGCAATAGAATATCAATTAATAATATAATATTTGTTTTAAAAACTCTTTTATGTCATTTTTGACAATATTTGGTATTTTGTTTTTTCTAAATTTATAAAAGAACTATTAATTCGAAAATAATTCATCTAACCAGTCCTAACAAGTCATACTAACCTTTAAAATTAGTTTAATTCATAAAATGTCTCCAATGACATTTATTTGGATATTTATAATATAACATATTTTAATATTTCATTAATTAGGTAATTACTGCATCATCGTTGTGTCATAAATAAATTACATTTTTTAATTTATAGAAAAATGTATATAATGACATTATGTAGGAAATATTTTTAAATTTTTAATGAAAAATTATAATCAAATTTATCTTATGTATTAGCCTATATTAAAAATGGTTTAGTTATTAAACATTGAATTTAACACTTTTAAATCTTCTTTAAATTAAATAATAATATGTATCCTCGTCTAAAACAAGTGGACCTAAGAGATCATATTTATTCCTAATTTTTTTTTCTAATTACACTTATCCAATATAATTAGTACATGTGTTAGGGTAATAATAATATCATTTTTTACCCTTAACTACCCTATTTACTTTTAACCGTGGTGAATAAAAGTCAGAAGTTATTGTTCACCAAAAATTATTTTTATCTTATTTAACCACATTTTACTTAATGATATCAATCGTATCTCTTGGATTTTCGAAATTCAATTCACCGAAACTTTAAAATTAAGTTTTATTCAAATTTTCAAATGCTCCAAGGAGGTGGGTAAAAGTCGTTTTAAAAGTTCAATAAAATTTTTATATATCTAAAATTATTATAAACTGACTCCAATGAATTACATTGAACGTATATTGGTATTATGTATCTATTTTTACCTAAAATAAATTTAAATAAAATAAATAATTATTTAAATAAAAATTATGTTTTAAACTATAACTCAGTGTTTTTCACTATTCATCAAAAATTGAATGTTTTTAGAAAATTACAAAAAATTCACCATAAGCTAATTTCTATATTCTGAATCCAAAAATGAAGTCCATTTTGAAAAATAAAATTTCAAAAATGGGTATTAATATTCATAACAGGTAGTTTTATTGGACGCGGTGTGTTACAATCTCAATGTTCCGTACAATGCAAGCAATTACATTATTAAAAGGGATACATACCGTGTAATCTTGGGGTGTTAAACTGCCTTAAAGTTTATTTATTATCACCTTCTAGATTTGAGGAGGGGTAAATCACCACATGGAGGTGGATCTCGACATTCATCCATGGAATTGGAGACTTGCATCCCTTGGTACTTGGGTCGTTTATCTATCATGTTTTTCTCATACTTTTCTTGAGCAGTTGGTTTGTTTATACCTGTTTGAATTCTAGAACACTTCTCCTAGTGGAGTTTATTTTATATACTTATTGATGAGTAATTTTGTTTTTATAAAATTTTTGGTAAATTTGTACAAACTCATTTTTTGAATGATTCCATGTTCTAGTCACCAACCTATGGGGATCAGAAACAACCTTCGGTGTATGTGTGGACCAGATTAGTTATCGAGTTACCAGGGTACCCAAGATTGTTTGTGATAGGGTTATAAATGTCTAATGATGGTATGACATCTTGATGATTTTCCAAACATCTATCCTTCTAAAAAGACTACACTTAAGGTCATCATCCACGTATAGTCGGGAGAGATGATATGACTTGAAAATGCATAGTTCTTATGGGACTATAAATTAAAATTTGTGGAAGGCCCTATTGTAATTTCTTTTTGTCATATAAGAACACAGAATTACATGTTGTTCTTTTTTAATTAAGTAGTTTCATATTAAATCACTTTATAATTGAGTGAGAACCTCAAATAATACATTAAACTATTTGGTCCTAGGGTTTCCTAGAATGATTCATTAGTATGTGAAAGAAACATTCATTGTTAATATCTAGAGTAGAGAGACATGAGCATTAGAGAAATTTAGATATTCCAATACAGGGGAATAAAATTAGATAAATGAGTTAATCTTATAATAAGATTGTTCTGAGTTGGTTTTGGAATTAAAGTATTATATAGTGCTCTATTATGGTTCTAGGTTTTTGAATTATTTTTTTTTCAGTGTGTTTTTATATGTGTGTAAGACACATCAGTAACCCATGATCAGTGGTGGATATATTTTTTTCCATTGAATGAGTTCTCATTCTCAAAAAATGAATAAAAGGAAACTCCAATTTTTGGCGAGCATCATGTTAATCATGTTAAATTGTGTCCTTACATGTTGAAGGAGTGTGACCATATAGGACTAGTTGGAAATGGTTAAAATAGATTGCAGAAGATGGTGAATTTTTAAATTTTATATTTCAAGTCTCAATTGTAAAAATGTATTTAAAAATAGAAGTGTGAGTTTTTAACTACAAAGAGTTCTAGATTTCGGATTTGGATTAATAATTGATATGGGTGTTTGAAAGGTAATAAATATGTCTATATTTTTAAGTAAATATGATGACAATATTATGGGTTGAGGACCAAACTAATGATGATCTTCAAGAATCAGGTAAGAAATTAGGGTTTTTTCTTGAATAATAATGTGTACCATTGGATTTATGGAATCATAATTATGCCTTAAATTTTATGATTATTTTTAAATTAGAAATTTCACAATAGGTTATTCTAGAGTGAATTGAACAACACATTGATGCTATGATGAATGTTTTTAGTGTGGTTGACACATAGTTGGACCTAGACAAAAATAATCCGGAGATGTGGTGCAAAGTATTCATTTATTGCGAGTATGAAATGTTTGATAGAGTATGGATTATGAGACATATATATGATTATCACTAGGAATAATTGATAATATCTTAGTGAAATCCTATTTTAATTATGATCTTGTTCAAAATATGGACTTATTCTTGAGTACACTGAGAGAATACCAATTATACACTGACCAAATCCAGTGAATTTATTGTTTGATAGATGGACCCTTTTGTAAAAATAATCTATCACGAGGCCATTAATCTAAAAGACATTTCATCACATTAATTTCATTATAATCAATAACCATGATTTTTTCATCTAGGAGACATCAATGGAAGTGGGTTACGGATATTGGTGAGCGTACCTAAAATGACCTTGATGAATCATGGAATAAAGGAGATAGAATCTTGTCTTTCAATGAATAATTGGTTAGTGATTACAATTTTAGATTATTTTCATACATGGGGTGTTTGAATTTTTTTCAAGCACTACTGGAAAAATACCCTATACCAACGGTTTGGAACCATTGGTATAGGCCTCCAAACTGTTGGTATAACCTGTACCAACGGTTTGGAGCACCGTTGCCAAGTAAGCTGTGAGGATAGGTATATACCAACTATTTTGGGAAAACCATTTGTATAGACCTATACCAATGTTTTTGAAAATCATTGGTATTATTAATATGAAAATCTATACCAACGGTTCCATAAAACTATTGGTATATGTAATTCAAAAAATAATCATCCATTTGGTTTTGATCCCAACACCTCCTGTTTGGGAATGAATGACCTAACCACTAACCTAACATAATTTTGTGAACATAATTTCATAAATATATATATGTATTATCATATGTATTTTAAATTTTGATTTATTTAATTTCCTCTATAATAAGATTCTGTTAACAATACATGTACCTATACCAATGGTTCTGAAAACCATTTTTATAGACTTATACCAATGGTTTTGAGAACTGTTGGTATAAGTTCGTTGATAGTGGGACCTATACCAATGGTTTTGGACACACTTTTGGTATAGGTCTATATAACTGACATATATCAATGGTTTTTCCAAAACCATTGGTATAGATAATATTTCCAGTATTGATGGTTTTTTGAATGAGGCTAGTGAGAAACCATATTGAATATGTCATTGGTGGAGAAAAGATCAATTTAATAGTCGACCAAGGTTATTCATGGAAAATAAGACGTATCCAGTTAAATCATGATTGATCAGTATTTTATCATTAATATCATATAGATGACCATGATCATAGTACCCATGTGAAACAAGGTCTTGTGAGTTTAGAATACTTCTACAAGAATAGTTATGATTCTAGGGATGGGTTTCAATAAGCCATTTTTATGTTTGTAGTACTGTGGCTCGGATTTGTACATAGAATTATAGAGCCTATGGTTAAGAGATACATGGGATGTATTATGAATGGGATGATGATGTTTTAGAGTATTATGTTACAAGGTCTTGGGTTATAATGATATTTATATATCAATTTTTAATATTTTCTATGGATCAAGTTTTATTTATTGAAGTACTTCATATTTAGACTGTCTCTTGTAGGTGCATTGGATGTGGAAAACATAATACATCTGTTTGAGTAGGAATTCACACACTAATTAGGTTAGTTGATATTTTCATTATTCCACATGTTTTCATGGTGATGATA
The DNA here is from genome assembly GCA_963277665.1 of Viscum album. Classification (NCBI taxonomy): domain Eukaryota; kingdom Viridiplantae; phylum Streptophyta; class Magnoliopsida; order Santalales; family Viscaceae; genus Viscum; species Viscum album. The sequence continues at coordinate 1,431,935,827 of OY728152.1, forward strand.
AGTTACAAGGTGGGGATATTATAGAATCTCGAGTTTTTAATCCAGTTGAAAAATCCATGATAATTTGATTTTTAGAAATTATAGATGGGAAAAAAATTTCCAATGAGTCTTGGAATGTAAATATGATTATTGGAACAAATAAAAATGGTTACCCAAAGGTGTATATAGTGTTCGTTTGATTTTCATAAGCATCTGGCTTGGAATAAATTTTTATAAAGAAGTAGCATGCTATGTCAAATGGTTGGTTCTTGGTTTTTAGTAAAGGTGTATCTCAACAGTGAAGCCCTTAAATGGAGGATCATTGTTTGATAAACCATTAAATGTGGGTTTTGTGACCATGTTATAGGTTTGAGGAAAACAAAAGAGCTAAACTGCATGGGCTACATATGGTTTGTCTAACTAAGAGCTAGTAGTGTGAGGTGTGTACCTATTTGGACAAGATTAATCAATGGTTGGAACACAGTTAGCCGAAAAATGTGGAAAAACCATATTACCTATTAAAAGGAATAAATAATCATTTTACCCCTTCAATATTTAATAGTTTTTACCCTATTTTCACCAGTATTTCACTAAGAGCCCCCCCCCCCACATTCACACCCCTAAACCTCCACCATCAATGTTAGTTGATTCACATTTCTTAGTCAGATTCCATTTTATTCATATGTTTTGGAAGCCTCTTAGTAGTTCTAATACTCATATTTTATCCTTTTTAAATCTATATCTCCATTTTAAATCATTTTTTGTGCAATCTCTTTTGCCTAATTTTTTGGGATTTCCCAGATTCATCAGTTTTCTTATTTTGGCTCAAATCATAGCCAGAGATTAGATGAGCGTGGTGCCATTATTATAATTTATGTGGTATGTTTTCTTTTATTATAAATTTTAAAAACTTATAATTTCTTTTTTTCCACATCATGATATTCTTGAGAATTACTCATAAAAACTGAAATAACATAAATTAAACACTTGGTACTCATCTAGAAATGATTTAAACCCATCATTTTTGGTTAGTGGATGAGGACCCCACCCCTAACAACCATTTAATGAGAGTTTAGAATAAACTTTCTAATGATCCATGTTTCATATTATACCAAACAATCCACTGTTTTACATTTTTCTTTGAACATGTATGTGAAATGCCTTAATGGAATTAAATTATTGGTTAGTGATTTGGTTCAACACTTGGATCATAATTATATTTTCAAATGTGATGTTTGAAAAATATCAATAATACGAAAAAATGTTATGATAAATTAAATGAATTAATAGGTGGTTGGACACACCCCTTTGTCATTGATACTTTTACCTTATTCTTTGATGATTTTAATGAATCTTCCTAAATTTGGAATTAGAATATTGATTCACTGATGATTCCCATTACCACATTACTTGATATAGATTAAATTTACCATTTGTATGAATTAAATTGAAAATTTGAATGATAATGATGAATTTTATATATTTCATGGATGATTCTCAAGGAATTAGATATACCTTTTAGAATTTATAGTTCCAAATGTTATGGTTTTTTCTCCTGGTTCCTCATCATTCTTAACATTATTCAGAGGTTATCCATTACAAATTACATTACAAAATATGGTAAAATAAATTATTACACCTTTAGTGGACCACAATTATCAATTAGGAATGTCTTGGATGGGATCATAGGTCAAAGTAAGCATACTAAGACATGGAAAATACTACGTTCTACTTTATAGAACACTGATATTAAGAGTTCATAAGAAACATTTTTTTTCTATACATGAATATTATTTTCTGGACTTATTTAGGTTTTTTGTACAAGGCGTTTCCCACCCCCTTGGGAAGAGAGGTTTGACATTGCAATTAACATCCATTTGGGAGTTTTGAAATAATGATTCATGCCCTGTGAGGAGGATGTTCAACATGTTGTTTCACATTAGTTGTATGGATAGTCATCCATAAGGTGCTCAACCAATATTCAAATTCTAGGGCTCATACCCACATTTATATAATGAGACTCTTATTATAATCTTGTGTCTATGTATTAACCCCTTGGTTCCAAATCTATTCCTATATAGTATCATGTATATATATATTCTGGTGCATATAATATACATATAACACCATAATTATATATATAGTGACACTTACTCAGAGACATTCAAACATAGTCCTAACATGTATGGTAAACCTATACCTTATTAAGGAACCTTAGTCCAACATGATTACTTTTATTTATGAAATTCCTTGTTACTGTAGCTGTATATATATATATATATATATATTAATGTATTTTTTTCAATTAAATGCTATTTTTAATGGAATATTGTGTATACCTTTCACCCTTTTTGGGCCCCCGTTTCGTACATGAAAATATTTCTTAGCTACAGTATGGCACATAGATGTGTGATATTTACAATTATGGGATTGGATTGGGTATGAGACTTTCGGAGGAACGGTGGAGCATATACATGGGTTACCTTCTAAATATTTATTCATTTATTTGTTTTTTCTAATTTTGTACATATTTTAAATGTATATAATTATATATTGTTGACTTTTTTTATTATGACTCAACATGATCACACATGGATGTTCATTATTTATTTATGTATATAAACATACACTTCTACGTTTTTTGTTTTTATTATTCTATTGATTTATTTTGATATACCACCACGAAACTCTAAATATGAAGGAATTGTCTCCCCATTGTATCATCTTTAGAACCTCACTTATAGTTGACAACCACTTCTATACATGGAGGCATCCATGAGGGATTCTAAACAATAAAAACATGAAACCATTTTAGTGGCTCTAGTGTAAGTACATTAGAACATTAGTAAGACAAAATATTATCACTATAGATTCATATTATTCATATATTTCATGGAATGTTGTCTTGGGTAAATCCTCCATTGTTCCCCCAATTGATGATATACTGAATGAATATAAATATTTTAAATTTATTAAGCTCCATGATGTTAATAAAATAAGTAATATTTACTCTGTTGAGGATTATTATTCTAGATTGCGGTCTAGATATGTTTCTATTAATCAATGTAGAGTCACATGGATCCATCATTCTTTTGAATAAGAACAACAGTTTCTCCCCAAGGAGATACACATGGATTAATAAATCCATTATGAATATTCTATTATAGTTTGTTCATCAATTCAAATAGATCAATCAAGTCCATTCGGTATTTGGGATTTGATGTAGGTGTAGCACTATGTATGTGTTCTATTAAGAACAAAACAACATGTTTTAGTTGAAGATAATGAATATCTTTGAGAGAAACGTCTAGAAACTCACAAAAATTGGGTATATCATCTATGATGAGTTTGTCCCAACTATATGAGACAAAAAACTCTTTTAAATAGGAATCAATACCCATAAAATGAATGTAATTTCTATTGGAAGATTATTTTAATCATAAAATAGATAAAATATAATAGGATGGTCCAGAATATCAAATGTGACTTCCCTTTCTCAGAAATTTAAGTGATATTTATGGACAAAAATACAATCCATTCCCAAAATAACATTGTATTCATATTGCGGGAGAATAATGAGATTTATAAGAAGAATATTCCAACTAATATCAATGTCATATGAATCATGAACTTATAATGGGATCAACATAGAATTTTTGGTTTTCACTTAGAAATCAAAATATATTCATTTACAATATAAATTCAAATTTGGGGATACTTTTCAAGATATAAAATAATTCATATAACAATGATCAAAGAGTGTACTTAAATATTTGAGCTTACCTATTACAGCTAAGCTTCAATATTGTTTATTGAGTCACATTCTAAAACCAAATTTCACAGCATAAACCAAAGTCACATAATTAATTATAGTGATTAATCATGAAAAATATTTCATATAAGGTCTAAAAAAGACACCTTATTTTCAATCTATACGCCTTGTATTTAACATATATCATCCATTATCCTTACATACTATTTTGGATGTTATCTATACATAGACATAACCCTAGGGTTCTCATTGGTGTTTTTTCATACTTTATTCCAAAGGTAACTATACCTAGCTCTAGTACCAACTACAGTGACTGAAATATTTCATAAAAACATATTATATCTTATTATATTAATATTCGTTACAGAATAAAACAATCCCTTCCAGAATCATATAGTTCTAGTATATCTTGAATCATGGACACATAAACTACAATTTCATTATTAAACTACATCAGCCCCCACTCTATTAATCATAAAAACAACCCTTCTTATACATATCATACATAATACCTTTTTTCATAACCTAATAAATGAAAAATAAGTAAGGGTAAGCTCAAATGAAGAGTAAGGAGAATATGGGAGATATAAATTGTTATATAAACATGACAAGCACATAGGGGTATGATAATGTGATAGTAACTTTTAAAAACCATACCCTTATAATCATATATCATAATCATGAATCATGTCATAATTATTGAAATTTAGTAACACATAAAAAATTTATTAATCAAGGAACATGATTCATAAGAGTATAACATTGTAACCTGACATAAGTTTTTTTTGAATACATATATAAATAGTAAATAATTTATGTAGTTTCCAATAATAAATTAAAATATTAACATAATGGATTTGATTTACTCCATTACCATATTAGTATTCAATGTTCACACCCACGACTATCTTGGTGGAAATATTCCCTTATATAATTAGGTTCACTCCCCATTCTTATCTAATTTAACTCATGAGATATCTATATTTAACCACAATATTGGGGAAAAATATAATTTTATTCCCACTAATAACATAATAAAATATATACATAAAATATTCACCATATCATTACCTTTGATAATGGAACAGGTTTCATAACCATTTCATGACATCTTAACTCATGGAAAGAAGTAGGATTCCGAAACATCATATTATAACCCTTGAAAATGGTTTGGGATTCATAAAAATATTTTCATCAAAATCAAAATCTGTAAAAATAAATTATAATGTTGTTAACATTGTATCTTATAACATGTAAATATAAACAAATAACAAATTATTCAATCTTATATGACAATTCCATTAAAATAATTATTTGAAATTTGATTTTTAAAACACACTTTTCAATTCGAAATCACCTTTTTATAATATTAAAATTTTCCCAAATATTAAGGAGCATATTGTTTGTTTAATAACCATGAATTAATATCAAATAATATTAAATTAATTGATAACTCATTATGGTATAAAATTCAATTAGTATTATATGTTAAAAGTAAAAATTTATTTCTTACTTATGTAAAAGGTGTAAAAGTCAATCATTCAGAAGGTAAAAAAATTTCATTTTAACCCATTATTCAAAAATTTAGTCATAGGTAAAAATAAAATTAAACAATCAAAGTTGAATAAATTTTTTTTCAGTATATTTAGAGAAACCATTTATATGGAAGAAAGATAGATTTCATCCCAAGAGAGAAAGATACCGGGTTTTACTTAAATATTTTATTTTAGACTATAGATTTCATAAAATGTTGAAAATATTATAAAAATTATCTTATAAAAAAATAATGTGAGAATAATAAAATTCATGAGTTTAATTAGTGGTGTATCATAATATTCCATCATGAAATAATTAATCATAAATAGTCTTGATAAATAATGAGATTGTAACACAGAAACCTTCCACTATGGTAACTTTTGAATTATATGAGTGAAGAAAGAATAAAGAATAATGAAACATCAAATATCATGAATAGAAGTTGTTTCTTGATATATATTCTCAAATTGGATATATAATAACCCTATAAAAAATATTTTGATAATGTATATCCCAAATAATTCAAGTTGAGACAATAAACCCATACCTCGAGTTCCACTTTCATCAAAATCATACTCACATCCAATATAGTAAATTTAAATTTGTATAATTTTATACCATAATCATATTAAACAAATATAATACCATAATGTATCCTCTTATAACAGTTCAAAACCAAATTTTTATTACACCATATTAGATTCTTTATTTCCATGTGTAAGCTATTTTTTTTAAGAAATACTCAGTTTGGTAGATACTACCATTTTTAATTGATTATGGTTCCATCACCTCCTAAAATATAATAATGATATTAATATTAGATATTTTCATTATATACATAATTATATCCAATAATAAAATGTAGATATATAGAAATTAATTTAATAGTTTAAGTAGATAGAAGGCCATAAGTACTCAAGATTGTTGTTTTCACTTTTTGACAAATAGAATGCAAGAATTGTAAATAATAATTAATATTATTAATATTATTATTAAATATATATCCAAATTATTCATTAAATTTATCCTTATTTCCATCCAATTAAAATAGAAATTAAATAAAAATCACATTTTTTGTGGAGTTGGTAGTCCACCCAAATGCATGGGTGGCATTATTGTTTTTCAATAGAATGTAAGGTAAGAAGGTATATGTGATATTTTAATTATAGATGTATAATTATTTCCTAGATATTATATATATACATTAAAATAAAATTAATAACCATATATTTTATATTTTTATGGTAAATAAATTGTATCCCGACGTAGAGATGGTATGTCGTGTGTATGTATAAGCGATGCTTTAACATCTCAATTAATGGGAATGAGGGTGGATAATGATGGTTTGATAATCATAATAAAATTTCCATATATTTATTATATTTGAAGATAATATTTAATTAAAGATAATATAGGTTTGGATGAGTTAAAATAATATGTTATAAAATATTTATCAGTTATAGCGAATACATGTTCTTCGAAAGAACTCAATTAGATATCCTCTTAATGGTTATAGGGTTGGTATTTTGGGAAAAATTAACCTCTATAATAGGGGTAGGGATAATTATGGAAAAATTTTAATGGTTCTATTGAGATATAAATATAAAGGTCGTGTAATGAAGTGAATAGTGGGTCCCCATTTAAAGTTATAGTGGGGGAACATATTGAATTTCATAGAGGTTTATAATATAAAAAAGTCATTTTCATGAATCATTCATCCAAATGGGTCAAAAATTGAATATAATGTAGGATATTTCTAAAATAACATTTCAAATAATATTTCAATAGGTTAATGTTGTGTTTTAAACCATACCATTGGGTTTAATACCTTATTAAATCTATTTTAACCCTAATCGATGTAATGTGATCACTCTTAAATGGTTATAATTTTACATCTATGTTGAATATTGGATCATAAATGGAAAAGGGATTAATTTTTTACCTTATATTATAAAAAAATTATATTTCAATTTTTTTTAAAATTTGAAATAATGTAACAAAATATTTATTTCATAAAAAATCAAAAATTTCATTTTTGACACTATTGATATAATTTGACACTATAAAAACTATTAAAAAAATATTACATGAGTATAATATTTTCTCACAAACCTATTACGGCATATTTATATAAATAATTATTGTACCACAATAAGTCATTTAAATTGTAATAAATTTCATATATTTAAAATCAACTATTATATTTCTCTATTGATGAAATAAACATCCTATCATCATTGCATACGAACTTAATGCAATTATTTGATTATTAAAATTAATAATATATTATAATTATATTTGATGTTTTCATCGGGGTGTGTTGCCTCACATCGTCAATGATGTCAACGATAACATAAGTTGCCCTGCATTCCCTATATCCAAAGGTGGGAAGCATTCATCACATCCTCATAGATGTTTTTCGTCTTGATCAAAATGAGATAATGGTATGTTGGTCTCTCCTTCTGTGGATGCCTCCTTGGAATTTTTCTCTTAGGCTGGGTCTCCAATATAGATTAAGATGTTGTTCAGGATTCTCATTCCATGTACCATCTCTTTGTGGACATCAATTAATTATGCAGATTCCGCCAACACATTCTAAAGGGTCAAGTTGGGGTGGAAACCTTCATCCAGGGAAGTAACATGTTGGGAAACACTTGCATGTATGTATTCTCGATCACTGAAATACTATAATTTCCACATCATTATCGGGATTCTCAAGGGTGAAGAAACCTTAGGCTTCCCTTGGTGATCATAGTGTATCTGATGTTAGAGGCATTTCTCTGACATTTTCCTCGGCATCCCATGTTTAGCATGGGCTATGCCATGAGTTTAAAAACTATAAAAGATAGATCGGACAAATTAAAATACTGATAAGAGTGGAACAGATATCTATTTCCATATGAGGGAACAACTGGAATGTTTCTTGAGTGGATAGGTCAAAACGCCTAGTGAGGACAGATCTAAGATGGTGTGTCTCAATAAGGGATGATTTCAAACCATGAAGGCTAATTTGAATACTTTAATAGTTAAATCATAGGAGGTGGGTCCTAGGAAATGCGGAACCATGGTTTTCCATTTTCTAGGATTGAACAATAGAGAGACGTCCTACATACCCTGTTTTTAATACATGGTTCAAAACCCACATAAATAAAAGTGGGGGTTTGGGGATTACACATGGCTAGTTTCATAGGAGCCACTATGGAGCAGAAATGGAAGGACTGAGACCATACCATTATATTGTTAAGGTGGTGGAGAAAATGTCTAGGGATTATTCATGGTTATATACCCTGGTGCCTTTAAGGAGTGACAATGATTAATGTCTTGATCTCACCATGATGTGGAATCATGGATAAGGACCGCAATGGATGTGAAGGTCTTGTCAGAGGGTGAGTATAAATTCTATAGAACTGATTTGAAGATTATGGTGATAGGGTGTATCCTTAGGGAGGTTTCCTACGTATCAAATTGGATGTGAGTCAAAGTCCACATAGTTATGAATGGGGCGATGAGACACCTAAGGAGGATACTTGTGATAAATGGAGCTCGTGGAAAAGGATACGAAGAAACTAAATCCAATGTGAAGGGGAATGATATTCACGAGATTGAAGGGTTCGAGGTAGAGACCATGATTGTAATGTATTATGGTCTTGAACCACATGGTGGCTTCTTCTGTACCCAATTTGAAATGTTGGGATCAATTTCCACATAGTTCAAGGATGGGGCATGGGATCAGGGTGTACACAATGGATAGGGACCTTGAGACATGTGGTGGATTACACATGGATAGAGTCCCATCATAAGGGGGCACACTTGGTTGGTGGAATATGGTGAATTCTGGGTCTTATGCTTGGTTATCTATCAAGGTGGATCAAAACATGATAGGGAGGCAGATCCGGGAGATGTGTCCAAAAATGGGAAAGTATGGAATCGAGAAGGTACATTCCAATGAGGGTTTACCAGGGTTAACCATTCATTGGGATTTGACCTTAGGTAGGATTATTATGTACCCTATGTAGAATATAGGGATCATAACCCACGTATTTTAAAAGGGAATATGGTTTGACATCATGCGGGATGAATGTGAACCTCTGTGAAATGCATGGATCAAATTGATTATGGGAAATGGATGTCCTGAACCTCATATAGGATTCCTACATACCCTATTTAGGATACAATGATAAAATTATACATAGTTTAGATTGCATTAGTTTAACGACATACTAGAGAAATGGCATGGGTCTTATATAAGATTATCCACCCGAGTGGATGTCATGGTCACTACTAAACTCAAACCCCACATGACTCATTATCAGAGTGGAAAACTAGATTTAGAGGTGAAGTAGATGATCGTGTTGTGAAAGGTGCATCCACGAAGGAAGGTGTGGGGCTTATGCCTAGCTAGCTGCCAAGGGAGATGGATATTGGGACTTACTAAAGGTGGGAAGTTCGAGGAGGGTGATCCGGTGTATAAAGAGGATATGTCCATCTCATATGAAACACCCTATTAGAGTGTGTCAGGGCTTATATGAAGACTACCTAAGACAAACATGTTGAAAAAATCCAAAATGGATAGAGGATATGGAGATCTATGATTCTCATTCTCTGTTTACTCTACCCAAGTATTCCACGCATGCGGAAACTCACAGTTTAATGTAATGTTTCAGGGATGAGAGTTCATGGATGTTTAATGCCCTACATATCAGATGATTTGAACTCAGTCTTCAACCTAGGGACATACATACCTTGTACTACCCCATAATTGTGGTAAAGAAGGAACCATAAATACTGGGAAAAATGGTTTGGAATAATGGTCACTCGAGGGGATCATGTTAGTTTTGTTATGCGAAGGAAAAATATCCATTATCTTTTTTATGAAAATTAACATAATGTAGAGAAATAATATATGATACACCACTCTAGGAACCATGAAATCACTTTGTAAAAACCTAGAGGGTCTCATGGGATATGGTTTCATGAAGAAGTAGGCCTCACAAAGAGGGGCTTTACAATGATTTGGGGATTCCGGAAGAGAAGGGGAATCACAAAGAAAAGTGATTCAAAGCATAGAGAAAATGATCTTTATAAATGGATGAGCATCATGATGCATGACAACCCGACCAATGCATGGATTCAACATGTTCTTGGAGGGTACTTCGCGTAGGTTGAATGCTCTACGAAGACCCAAGTTCCAAAAATAGACTCCTAAATTCATGATGTTTATAGGGATTTGCAACGGGATTCCCCACATAAAGCAGAGGAAAATTGGAGCAAAGGTAACCCCGGTTCATAGTGCTCAGGTAACTTCAATGATGCATTTTCTCATTGGTTCATAGAGCATAGGGTTCTTCACCAATCAGTATCACAAAAGTAAAATGATATAGGTATCGATCCTTTGAGGGGGGGGTGGATGAGCCACATATTTATAGGCACAATGTGTCATGATGCTCCGAGGAAGTGCAGATAAGGAGATGGTGTTTTGTGATCGGAGGCCACTCCTTCGGATTCACTGCGGTGGTCATGAATGTATCCATTGGGATCACAATCGATAATTTTATTTCTTTGTTCCAATTTCATAGGAGTTAATTATACAAGCTTTTTTCCATTCATGGTCCTGAAGGGGTTTGCGATGGTGCTTTGCGAGGCAGACACTTTGGTAATTTTTATGAATTTTCCATTTGGGCATAGTCTTATGCTCAAAAAAGTCCCCCCCCCCATTCATAAATATAGTTGAGGAAAAAGGAGGTTATATCACTAAAAATATAATTATAAAGAAGATAACTCACAAGGATGGAACACAGAGCACAGGGTGAGATTGCTATGAAGATTTCGGAAATCAAGGGTATCATCAATATCATGAGGATATTGCCTATAAATTTAGCATGAGGGACACCTTTTTCATCATTTTATTGTGAAATTGGGATTGAGATCTCAAAACTAGAAGCTCTAACACACCCCATGACTGATCTTTGTGAATTGGGTTCACAGATCTGTGCTCTGTGAATCATGATGAATCACTTGAGGATCCATGATCATGTGCTCTGTGATTTGTTCTTTTTGTATATACATTGTGAATGTTCTTTGATAATAGATATGAAAGTGAAAAAACACTAATGTCATGGAAAAAATAGACAATCGAGAAGCTTAATGGGTGGTTCTTGTAGATTCCACTTGAAGGGATGACATGGCGAACAATCCCAATATTGGAGAATGTGTGTGGAGACATTATGATCATGAGTATCAGGTGTATTTTATGATGGAATTAAATAATAATTACACTTTATGGAATGGATTTTTATTTTACTGATTCATTCGGTGAGATGAAATCATTATATATAAACTGAGTATGGAAAAACTGGCATATTAGTTCAGGGGAACATTGTGCCAATATTAGTGGTTCATATCTACCAATGGCCATACCTGGAAGATCCATACACCTATTATCATAAACTAACTATACAACCATGTCAGCAATGTCTGGGAGAAGGCACTTTAACATGAGGTATCTCAACAAAAATATCATATCATTCATAAAGAGGTCTTAGGGAACCCAGAGAAAGGGTGGACGGAAAGTTGGGACCTGAACCTTGGTTAAAATATCACGGAATAATGGGCATGGGTCTACTGGGTCTGTATGTATTGAAATGAATTTGGGATAGAGCTATGGTGAGTAGGCTTGTAAGAGGCTATGTGGGCTTCTCAATTACATATCTACCAACCAAAGCACATGATGCCAGAGCTGTTTAGTAGGTCGTCATCGAGGACAAACCCACACCATTTTCACCATGGGTAGGGAGACATCAACCTATGGTACCGCCACCAAATTTCATGGATTCCCATCTTGGGGGAGATGTATGATTCCTTCCTCCCTGGGGAGAATACATGGGAGGAACTAGGGAAGTTTCCATGGATGGAGAAGACACTGATGGACCTGGTGCTAAGTGATGATATGAATTCGATTAGGTATTTCCACTTAAAAAGTAGTTTGAATGCTTCCAAAGCTTCCCCTCAAAAAGATATTGTTGAGGGAGGGGAGGAACCTAAGAAACTACTGACAAGTACCCCACTTATAAAATTATGGATCAACATAGTAAGGAAGGTTCCAAATGGAGGATTTTTGGAGGTAATCCAATAGGAGTTTTGGGGGTACAACATTAATACTCAGTAGAGACCTGTGGTTTGGTTGGATAGGTTCATTTATAAACTCATTTATGGATGGATGGATCTAGCCCGGGATGTGAAAATGGGTGCACGATTGAGAAAATTTATCATGGTGTCCTTTCTGGTGATGGAGGAATGCATCAACTATGGGATCCCACTGTTAGACAAGATCAAAAAGGTGTTGTGGAACATCAGTGTGGGGAGGAATCCACATTGTGTATGTGGACCGATTCACTTTCTGTATGCCTAGATGGATGTGCACATGAGGTCTTATGAATATTTGAACCTAATTTCTCCTCCTTGGTCATAATTTGGACCAGTGATTCTGAATGCATTGGGTTGTTTCCCTACAATGTGGGCTTCGTCGGCGATGCTGAACAACATCTGGAAGGCGGAAAAATTCAATTTCAATCTATTCATTCTGCTAACAAGAGTATTCATCAATGACATTTATGGAACTTAGTAACATCGGTTTTATCTCATCACCATCTGAGGTCGAGTTCTAGTGGTGAAGGTAGGTCGTGATCCAATCTGTGAGCTATATACCTTGCATCGCTTTCTGAGGTAGTTTTGGTGCATGCATAGGTTCACCCACCAATTCTAACTTGGTTTTCTCTATGATTATCAACCTTGTGTGAGGACAAAAATTTGGATCATGTTCACACATGAATATGGGATGATGAATTATTAGATTTCATCTCCTACTAATTTTTACCGGATAGATTTAGGGTGTGTAAAATGAAGGGTGACACCCTACATGGGGGATATTCTTAAGCAATGGACTATCCACGTTGATGAAGGGGTGCCACCTCAACCCTTGGGTCGAGGTTTGACAACAACAAGAATGAATCATGGAGGCAGAGCTGGTGCACAACCCAGGGGAAGAGTTGCGGCTGTGATAAGGCAAGTGGTTCTAGGGCCTGATATAGGAGGGAGTAGAAGAGGAACAGTAGTAGAAGATCCTATGGCTCCAACTGGGAATATTTGGGAAGAAGGTATTCCATAAGGTGGTTTCCAAAAAATACATACCCATGCTCCTAGGAAGTTGTTTCACTTCATGGAAATACCTAAGGATTCTATCTACCGAGAGGCTTGAGAAACCTTGTATGTTAATATGAAGTTCCATAGTCCTTATGATATTTTAGATCATCATAATGAGTTTCGGAAGAATCATCTGAATATTGGCCAAATCAGTGAATGTTTTCTCGTAGCTCATGTAGAGGGGGAGCAATACTTACTTGATATGTAACACATTGTGCATTCTCAGAGCACCCCCATCCAAAGAAGGTTTGGGTAAATGTACTACATGACCAAACATCCCAACCAGTACTATTTGTTGCTCTTCTAAGGGAGTGCTTCTCTTTTCCTGAAGAATAGGACGGGTCCTATGGAGAAGATGCTGACCGGGGGATCCTTTGGGAGGAAGGTGAGGTTGTGGCCTCAGAACATGGAGAAGTCGCCATAAATCTAGAGTTATAATCTAAACCATTTCTTTTCCCTACTTCGTTTCATTATGATGTTTTCTCAAATGAAATTTATCCTGTATAAGATATCCCTAAAAAAGTATCCCCTCTTGAATGGAAATTAACATAGAGGGATAACATCTAGGGGCTGTGTTGGGAGCAATTGTGAGAACAGGGTCCATCAATGATGGTTCAACCAGTGCTACAATTCACAACTAATTTGAGGTCCCAACCATATACAAGGGGCCACATCATGAGTTTCCAATAGTAAGAGACATGAAAAATGATTAAATTTTAGAATTTTATCATCCTTATTAATTACATAGATATAACTTTATCCTCCCCAATAGGCTAAATAACATTATCTCTATATGAACTGTTCTTCATGTAGTATTTTTAATGATAATGAGGATGGATGAGATTCCTGGATCTCTTTTTCAGAGGGGAATGTTGATCAACATGGAATCGAATGTCCAAGATTACCAGACTATGAAAACCATGGTCATGGGTAGAACTGCAGAAGGGACATAACATGAACCTATAGAGGTGGAATACAGTGATGAAGATCAACCACACATTATGGAACCCATATCATCTAATGAAATGTCAGAGGAGGATCCTACCACCGAACATCTAAGGGCATTCCTAGAATATGAATCTATTGACCCAGAAGAGCTGGACAAGGTGGAATCTGATGTAGAAGATTGTTGAGTTATCCATCATGGGTCATGGAAATTGATCAATTACTTCACTGATAACACCCTTCAAGTAGAGTGGGTATTTTGAATGGGGATACATCAATCTTGGCTGAACAACCTATTCATAGGAGGTGAACATGCATGAAGTCTATATATGCTCATCTGGGATTACCTTTCTGTGAAGGATTGGGAGAGTGACCATGATTTTAGAGTCTCTTTCCAGTGAATTAATTGTGTTATCATTCAAAATATTCATGAGGCCGAATATAAGATCTAATTCTGAGAATTATGGATGAACGAGTGATCTCCTTTCATAAATAGTAAATCCAAACTCATATAATTACTACTAGTTCAGTTGGAAGATGATGAAGAGAAGCAAAAGTGAGAATATAATGAGGTGGATGATGTCTAAACTAAGAAATATCAAGTTTATATTAGAGTATATGGACTTTTCTATATGTTAAATGACGAGGAATGAGAGCATAGCTGAGGACAAAAAATTATTTATTCCACGTGAAGAAAATCATGGAGCTGAGATGCTAAATCGAAGGGGCCAATACCTAGTGAGTTTTCCTTTTTCTAATTGAAAAACACATTTTTATACTTGTTTTCTTACGCATGATACATTTATGGAAATATTTGATTCTTTATTTGTTTTTTCACCTTGATTTAATCTGTGAAACAACTAAAGACCAACCCATAATCTCAATTGGGTCATTCCCAGTGTGAGAAACAATGGATTACCATGTAATTTCTCACTTTGAATACGAGATCACCATCTAACCATTGACCACTCGAGGTTTGTCTGACTACATGGATTTTATAGAATAAGAGAGGAGGCTATGACAAGAAAATTGGGGTTTCCGGGAATCCAAATTGCTTTTCCCAATATGATCTGATGCATGAGCGGGGAAATGCAAATTGTGCTGGAATCGATCTGAACAATGGTTACTAAGATGTGAGAATCACAATAACCAAAATTTGGAATATAGTGTGAGTGGAATGATGATTGAGGAAAACTATTGAGCATAGTTGAGAAACAACCTCCATATCAGGTTTTCCAGAAAAGGTAGAAAACAAATGAAGGAAAACCGCTAACCATGTTTGAAAACATGGGGCCTAACTCAAAGTGACATTTGATGTCCTCCAGAACGATGGATCAATTAAATAAACATTCCATGAGGCCAATAATCCATATGATTGGGGGGTTACTTCATATGTAAAAGGATATTGGGATCAAAATAAGTTATCAGCAAAGCATGGAGATGGAGTGATGGTATGTCCAAATGGAGTCCAACATTCCTAAAATTATTCCACTATAAAAAAAGCACATTGGTGTGAGTGAATTGTTCTAAGAATACATCAGACTTACTTCTATATAGAACCTATCTTGTGAAGATATAGATTGCATTCAATTTTTTGTCCTTCCAATAATGACGATGAGTATATAGTTTTACTTAATACGTTATGAATGATATATGGTATAGTTTAGGGTCATATAACTATGAATTTGTACATAGATTATTTTCATTGTTCCTAGACCGTGGATAACAGTTTAAAGTCATGTTACATGGACCAGAGGCTTCTTGTTTATGGGCACAGATTTTGGACAATAATTACAGCCAAAGGACCATGGGGGTTGATGAACCTATGCATGGGCCTAAGGCAAATGTATGTGCGTCACTACATATCTCATAAGGATGGGAATCAAGGCATACATTGTTCTTGAGACATAGTGTGAGGATATACCAACACTACCAAATACATTCCTCTCTAGGGAGGAAGAGGAAGCATCACATAATTATCATGGGGCATCCTGAACTTTATTGGCATAACGAAACAGTTTAATTCCATTCGTTGAGGAAATTGACACATCAAAAGAGAAATGTGCACCATGGTACATAATTCAATGTGAATGGTGACCAAAGGGCTCAAAACCATCCCAAACATCCTTGAAAAAGGATTTTAGGCCAATAGAGGATAAAATATGAGGCTTATAATTTTTCAGCAGGACTCGAGGATGATAGGTCCCGATATCACTAGGTTTCTTGAAAATGCAGAAATCAAGCGGCATGTAGTTCTTAGAGAAATTATACCATGCAGGAATAACCTATTCATAGATAAAATTATGGATTTGATTTATCTTTTTTGTTCTATTATTTTTGTTGTGTTTTTAGAAACTACCCCATGATGGAAAGTTGACGTGTCACAATGGGAATCAATACGTATGTTGGTCTTGATAGGTGGCATGGTGGTGACCAGTGCCAAGGGTGATTCCCTATCAAGTGAGAACACCAAAATGAAGTGTTATTTTTCATCATGCAGCTAGGAAGATGATACAATAGTCTGAGGTCATGGGAAAGGAATAATCCATGTATGTTAACATCTTATGGTTGGGACACAATAGTTTAATATCATTTAGGATGAAGGATATCTTAGTTTATGGTCATCAAACTCGGACCATGAGGTTGTGTATTCTTATCTATGGGTATCACCTTACAAAAAACTTCTAAGCCCATGCGATGTATACATGGTGTTGGAAACAAGATGTTGTATTATTATTTCCCCATCACATGAGAGTGTACAATAAATAAAGATATATTTCATGTGATAAAATACCAACCAGATCAAAATTCCGACTCGACATATGAAAATGTACAGAGGAACATAAGGGTTGGAAAATATGAATCACTACCCTCGATACTGGGGACACAACATGGGTGGAATAAAGAAAGAGGGCAATTTATGACCATATTCAAGACACTATATGCATGTCACGTAGCCTGTGACTGGAATAGACAACTGAGGGTAAACCACTAAACATATTCTAAATGTGGAACCTATCTCCACAAATAATTCAAAATCCTCTTGAACATTTCCCCAAAATAGTAGGCAAGACACAAGGTCGAGCATCCATTCCATTCAGGGGTCCTTTCAGATATTAAATATTAGATCCACAAAAAGGGGATGCATAATGTGAGAACGTACCCTTGGAGTTTAATGTCATTCGGTACAGAAAAATGATAAGAAATGTGCCACCAATGGAGGTACATTGGGTGGTTTATAATGAAATCGACATGATTGGGGACCAAGGAGGTTCCATAACCCACAACATACTTCTGGGACAGACCAAGACCAAGCAGGAGGCATAATGGTTTTTAACTCTACTGATGGACCTAGGGACAACATGTTCGGCTGTCACTAAGTATCCCACTAGAATGATAATCAAACCACACATATTTCTAAAAGATGTCATGGTAGATGGGAAATGCGAAAAGGGAATCATCTTCTCAAATCAATACATCATTGTGTGGGGTAGTTTATCATCATGTAGCTCAGATGTATAGGTTTAGTTTAACATCATACAATAGGGGCTCCAGAGACATTAGTTTATGGTCATATATTTCAGACCATGAGTGATGATTTCAAAGAGGAAATATATTGCATGGTTCCATAAATCATGGATCTCAAAATGTGAACTCATATTTTAGGGACATATGCTTTGTACAAAAATGTAGTACGATTCTTCCATGTGGGCATAAATCTTACCAAGATCCCTTAATCCTGCGTGAGCGATGATCAATGTGGAAAACAATGTGATGTAATAAATATTATGGCACATAGAATCACATGATGTGGGTGATGCAGAGTCTTGAATGACCCCACGACATTGGTCCCCCCACTCAACACGCAATGGTACACGTAGTGGTAAAACAGAGTGTGTGAAAAAAAATTCTAGACTGGATGATGTGAAGAAGCATGTGAATCACAAGATCCAATATTTGGGACACACTAAGGGTGGAATACCGGTGAAGGATAACTATTGACCATTTATGATACAAATATCCATATTATGTATGATGGGATGGTAATAAACACTTGAGGTTCATAGGTTGACCGTATTCAAAACATAGATCCTGGCTCGAAATGTCATTCAATATCCTCCATGATGTTGACCTGAAATGTAGAAGATCCACAAGGTGGATCATCTATACCGTTTTGGGGTCCTTTTGGATTTGAAATATGATAGAGACCCAAAAAAATTGACATGTGAATCATGGGAATGGAATGAATGTGTGTCCATGTAGAATCCAACACTCTAAGCCCTACAAAACAATACAAATAAGTGAATCAATGAGGATTAACAGAAGTCAAGGGATTCAATTAAGGGATAATAACTCAAAAATATGAGTGTAGGAAAGAGGCATGCTGGGTTGATGAACTCAGGGCTGGACCTGGAGACAAAATGTTTGGACCTTCTTTCATATCCATTGAGGGTAGAAATCAAGCCATGTGTAGTTATAAAATGTCGTGTAATTTAACGTTTAGCGGTATGAATGAATAGTGGAATGGTATCCTTATGGAGGGAAATGTGTATGGTATGGTAAAGTATCCTAACGTGAATGAGGACTAAAGAGGTCTCAACAACCCCCCATGTTCCAATGATACGTATAAGAAATGTGGCTAAAAGATCAAAAGATTCATCAAACCTTGGGATAGACATGGGGGAAAATGCTGGGTCCTTTCTATGTATCCTATGAGAGAAATAATCAAGCCACATGTAGTTCTGAAATGTCATGAAATTTAACATCTTGTGGTAAGGAATAATATTGGAGTAAGAATTATTATTAAGGGGTATTAAATGAGTTTATTGAATACCCAAAATGAATAAAGACTAATGATATACCACACCACACCATGTACTCCTAAGGAAACCTTAGACCATGATGATGTAAATGGAAGATCATGGGTTAGGTACTGAAAAAAGAACTTTTGGGAATTTTTACATATGCAGTGAGGGAATGAATAAGGCCACACATTTTTCTGGAAAACGCTGTGAAGTTTATTATCATGTGGTAATGAAAAATGGGTGTCATTTTAAATTCATGTAGGATGGTCTAATGAAAAATGGAGCTTGTAGTTTAACATCCTGAAGTACACCTGATGTAGTTTATCATCAGGAAGAATGATGATGTTGGGCAGTTTTACATCCTCTAGCCTAGACGGAGCAGTTTAACATCCTACAGGATGAGAGAGGTCCTCATGCAATGTAATGCATTAGGAATTTGTCATTGGTGGGAGGAGTGATACAATCACCACTAATGGTGATCAAATAGTATGCACCATTAGGGTAAACCTTTGTAATAATATAAGGTCCCTCCCAAATGGGCAACAACTTCAGTGGTTTCTTACAAGGTATCATCGACGTTGTTCCCGTTGGTATCGTATCACCCTGAAGGAAGGAGAAGAGATTAAACTTTCATGTTGAAAATTCAATCTATCTTGTTCTGGTGACTCTGTAGATTGTGTGAGGATCATTTTTAATTCTCATCGAGGGCTTATAGCTTATCCAAATAGGATTACATAATATTTTCGAATTTTTCTTGATCATAAACAGTTATTCAGAGTGATGGTAACTGAATCTCAATGGATAAGAATACCTCTTCTCCATACACTAGGGAATATGAGGTCCCCAGGGTATAATTACACTTCATCATTCGGAAATCCAAGATATTGCTGGGGATCTTTTCTGAAAAAAATTTATTATTTAGAAAAAACATATTTTTCATGTTGTTAGAGATGGTATTTTTTAATGCCTCAATCTATCCATTTTCTTGAGCATGATAGTGAGAAGTGTGTTTTGAATGGATGTTGTACTTGGCATACAATTTCTTTAGCTCATCTGCTTGAACGATGTTCAGTTATAGGTGAAGATAGTGTGAGGGACCCAGAATTGGTGGATGATGTTGGAGCTCAATAAATAAACAATTGAACCTTCCATGACATCCTTGAGTGGAATCACTTCTCCCCACTTGGAGAATAAATTTTTGTAGTTAAAATTAACTAGCACTAAAACGCTATTGCTGGTTGATATGGTCCCACAACAACAATCCTCGAGGCCGCAAAGGTGAAATAATACTCGGTAGTATAGAGAGTCTCTAGAGGTCGATAAAAAAATTGGCATTTATATGACACATGTGACATCTCTTGGATAATTAGATATAATCGTGGAACATGGTGGTCTAGATGTACCCCAACCTTCAGATCTAGAGGGAATGTTTTATCCTAGTCTGTTGAAATCCAAAGGAATAGGCATGGACTTTAAGAATAACTTGGGATATCTCACCTCCTTTAATGAAAAAGAGTATAAATTCATCATTCTCACAATTAAAGAGGATCTCTTCAAAGCTGGGACCACTATTGACGGTGAAATTCACTACATATTGACAGATTCACACATGTTCAACTCTGCCTATTGGGAGATTATTTTGATGGAGGTATTCAACAAGGGGATTCTACAAACCATGGGTTTCTCCAACTCTGGTTAGTGGATATAGAGGACCTGATGTATATGAATGGTTAGTAAGATGGCCTACCAGTCAACTTTCATTATTTTCTAGAGTGATGAGATAGATAACTCTTCGATGGACCACATGGATAAATAGTCGGTCCTGATAAGGGTCTGCAAGAGATTCATCAAGGATTTTTATGGTATTGGATCGCCCATTTTGTGACATTAGGATGTAACTGACCTTAGGCCAAGAAGGGATTTGGGCTATTAATTAGTTAGCTACCTCTAACAAAGTCACAAGCTCTTTTATTCTGTTTAATTAGTCATGGTTTATTTTCTAGATGACTAGATCAGAGTCCATTTTCACATGTTGGTGGGGAACATCAGTCTCGAGGGACAACTCGAGATTAGTGATAACAACCTGGTACTCTACATCATTGTTAGTGCATCCTTCTAACAACAATAATGAATTTTCAAGATATCATGTGTGGGAGCATTGAAGACATTACCCAGACCTACTATGTTGAGTCCAAGATCATTGAGACTTCTTCCAATGAGGCTCTTTGAAGCTCCAACGATGTACATATACCAACAGGGAAATATCTGATCCCATAATATAATGGCCTCATCTTGAAATTCAAGATCCAAATATTTCTCTACAGGGGATAGATCGGTGGCTAGAAAATATACTAATGTATTACCCTTGAGATATTTATGTGGTACGATACTATTGTCATACTACTAAAGGATTGTTTCCCATCGAGTGAGATGGAATGTTAGCATAGGAAGATTCATAATATATTTTAGTGGATCCACATGGTATATAGTTGTATATCATGATGCCATAGAAAATTCAGCAACTACATTAATGCAAAGGCCAACGTGAGGCAGCTCTTCTTGATATAGGTATGTCTAGTCTCAGTATCGAGGAGTATGTGACTAAGCCAGTATAATCTATTATATATCCCTTCATTTTTTTCTGGGGGAGAAGGGTATCGCTGGAACTTTTCAAGGAGGTCACATAAAGGACCAACGGATTATTGGATACAGGTGACATCAAAACCAAAGGAATGAGTATATACTACTTAATATCCTCAAAATTGGTCTATCATTCATCATCCCACTGGTAAACCACACTATTCTTAATATGTTGAGAAAATAGCATACACATACAATCCAAATTCACAATAAATTGGTGTATGTAGGCTAATTGGCCTTGAAATCCTTAGAGATCTCGCAAGCTTCTCAGAGGATGATTGTAATTGTGAGAATTGATATTCTCTCGATTGATATCAATGCATCAACATCTAATGAAGATGCTGAGAAACATCCAAGAGGTAACCCTGAAGGCACAAATCAAGGGGCTCATCTTTAGATGATAGGAACGGAGGAGGAAGAACACCTTCTAAAGATATCAAAGACATTCCTGATTATGGTGGGATTTGACCAAAAAATCATCCACATAACCTTCCATTAGTGTCTTGGGAATTGTATTTAATATATCACGCATATCACACTGATAGGTTTCTCCTACAATCATAAAACTGAAAGGAATTTACTAGTAATAGTGGCTACCATTAAGTGATCTAAAGTTGGTGGGATCCATGCCCGTTGGGGCCATTCATATTTGATGGTATCTGAAATACACATCCATGAAGGAGAGAACCTGGAATCCAGTGGTGGATTTGATCAACATCTCTATCATAGGAAGGGGAAAATAATCTTTTAAACAGTTATGGATAATATCCTAGAAGTTGATTCAAACTCTGATCTATATATTATTCTTCCTCATAGGTATGATGTAGGCCAACCACGTGGGGAACTAGACTTACATGATTTTTTTTTCATTATTGAGATTATCATCTTCGACCTCGAACATGGAATCAGGAGAAGGGTGCATCTCTTTGGGAGGTTGTTTGAACCTGCGATGACTTACTAAGAGAGAAATATAGTGGATGGAAACCTATAGATCTATTCCAATAATTTCATCCTAGATCTGTGAAAATACATCTCTATGTTGCTTTATAAAATCCACATAGTATTACTACTATTCAATAGGCATATTTTCACTGATCAATGTCGGTGTCGGGTCTACCTCAATATCGAGATTCACCAAGATCAACTCATTAATAATGGAAAAGACACCATCTATGAATAAAAGAAATTTTCTTCCAAATCTTCATTGTTCTCCATGGAAGGATCTCCATTAGAAAGAGTTAGATAAAAATAAATGACTGACCAAGATAGAATACTAGTGCCAAATTGAGCTATTGTGGAATCTCCAATATAATACCCCTATACTACTAAAACCATAGTGACATAGAATGTAGACTGGATTCCATCAATCCTTCTACTAAGGGGAGAATTCTTGATGATATCAAAGTATTAATGGTGAATTGGTTTGAGTTAGTTAATCCTAGATTAGTGGATCATACTGGAATGGCATATTGAAGTCACTATTGGGAAAACATCTTGACAACATATAGGTGTAGGGGGATTTGGTATCACCCCAGCCAAGTTCATATAGGAATATAATGTTATTCTTTAGTGTTCCCTATATCTAGGATCATATCTTAACCTTGTCTTAGAAATAATAAATTAGTGCCCTAGGTCTGGGTGGTGGCCTTAAACTGGTGAATCGGGAGGTTTAATGCATTATCCATGTCTGTCCTTAGGTCAGATAGAATACTTGTGTTCTCAAAATCATTAGTTTTAACATGCATTTCCTTGTTCTTATAATAGTCAACATCTAAAAAACATGCATAATAAGAGGTAAAGAGAGATTCATAACCCTAAAGTACACCCACATGACCATTAAGAGAGTTCTTGAGGCACTGATGATATGAGGGGGGAACTACCCCATTTAGATGGAGCTTGGGTCTACCCATCAATGCATTATAGATGGTGTCCAGCAAGATGACCATGAATTAAATGCTAGAAACTAGGCCACTAAACGGATTCTTTAGAATAATCATTCCACATGTCCTATGTTTGTTCTAGTCCTAACCATAAATCTTTATGTTAGAGGGATCCATATCTTTATTAGATAGTCTTAGCCTGTGGAGTGTCTGACTCATTATGATA
This sequence comes from Viscum album, assembly GCA_963277665.1. Lineage (NCBI taxonomy): Eukaryota > Viridiplantae > Streptophyta > Magnoliopsida > Santalales > Viscaceae > Viscum > Viscum album. The sequence goes on from OY728152.1 coordinate 1,431,959,809, forward strand.
TTGATCACAAAACCTGTGTCAACAAATCTATGGTGTACTTTCATCCCATTAAGAAAGCATGTGAAGTATAATTGGGGATTCTCCTTGAATAAGGGATCCTTCATCCTCTCATAAGAATAGAATGATGTCATGAAATTCTACACACTCGTCTTCCTTGGTATGGAGGACTTCTATGGCTGTTACCACTATTTCAAGCATGAAGGGGCTTCTCTAAGCCTCTATGAGGTATTCATGCATATTGTCTGACATGTGAATATCCTTGAGGATCAAGAGCTTTGAAGGAATGATGTTTAGGTTCATAAGCACATCATACTTCCAAGATAGGAAAACATTTTGGTTTATTGTAATTTTATCTATGGTAGGAAGAATAATGGGAACTGCGGGTCGAACCGGACGATTATACAAGGTGGTGGGAATGTCCCATAGATGATTAGCTAAAATATGAATGTTAACTACCAAATTATTACCAGACAACATAGTTCAATCCATAGATGAACGTGTCCAATCATGTTCTGGTTGTGGTGGATCTTCCAGATCAAGGACCACAAATGAAAGTAGCCGCAAATATGATGAGATAGGAAGAGAGGACTGTTCATGTTGCAATCTGTGCAGAAATAATTGTCTCATCTCCGTAACATGAATGGAATGGATATAGTCACTGTCCTGGGCATTCTGAATGTTCATTTATCCATTGATATAACAATGATGGATTTTATAGGGAACCTTAGGAGGATATACCCGACATTCCTCATCACTGGGAACAATGTATGGGTCCATTATTCCGATGGTATTAACCAAATCACACTCTAGGTCATCACATGGGGAATAACAAATTTCTGGGAGAATTATTTGGGAAATCCCCATTTATTGGGGCATGATGTCTCCAACATATGAGAAGGCATCATCACCTGAAGGGGGTTTTATTTCCCTTGGGTCATCAGCATTTTCTCTTCTGAGAGATATACAGCTGAGATATAGATGTAGTAGTGGAATCTAGAGAAGGGGTAGGGTCATTGAGAGGCCCTTTAGAATTCAAGAAGTCACATATGATTCTGTTTCCATGAGAGACTTCATGATGATCCATCCATTCGTTATATTTCTTAGACCCATATCTAGAGACTTGTTGTCATTTGCCCTCACTATCATTGTCTTTCTTTACAAATAAACCCACCACCTACACTAGATCATAATCCCACTGGACCATATTTTTTTCGACCTGGTCTTAAAGCTAGTACTTGTACACATAGCACTACTTGAGGGTTTGTCCATGGAATCAGTGATATGGGAAATTTTTGGGGTGATTGGTGATATTAGCCTCTTAAGGTCTTCTACATTCCAAAAACTATAGGATTCCCATATCCATAACACCCCAAAAATATCCAAGGAATTGGGAATTTTAAAACTAGTTGAACTTATTTCTTCTATCTAAGAAAGGGATCTTAGGAGCCCGGACCTAATGGGGGATGGAGCCTAATGATGAGGTGGAACTTGATTTTATCTCTTAGGTGACATTTTTGAATTACGTGGAAGTTCCTACAGATTATGAAAGGCGAATGCTTCCCCTAAGGATGAAGTTGAGGATAGGGCCCTTGGTGGGGCTATAGAGGAGGCTTTTCAAGACGTATATCTTGTGGCATGGGGTCCTATACATGTGAAACGAATGAAAACTCAACCTTGTATGCTCTTCTTGTAGGGGATGTGGGAGGCAATGACCAAGCATGTTTTACATGCTTCAAGGCTTCCTCTAGGTGATGATCCCTATCAGAGAAATACAATAATCCACTTAGGATATTTTATGGGATAAGAAAGGTACCGGCCGGTTCATTTGTTATGTTCCCCTCAAAAAAATTTCAATAATTGGTATTGATTCAAAAACAAATGGAGTGAATATCAGAGTCCCTTCCACCCAGTGACAAAGCATCCAATGCACTCATCTTCCCTTTTCATTTACCAGAAGATGTCATTGCCACTATTCTTGTGAGTGGTAGAGCAGAACTGATATAGAAACTGCCTATAATGACCTTCTCACCCCACTATAGACCTAATTGGTATTTGGGTGTACCAAACCAATGTGGGCCCTTTTAATGTTTGTATGAAACACAAGATCATGGTGGCCTCTTGATGTAATGGAGTTACCAACATGGATTTACACCTTGAGATGAAGTGGAATAGATGATTTATGTTGAATCACTTTCCATTGAAGGGGGAGAAGGTAGAATTTATAAATCCCGGTTGTATTGGAAAATCGTCCACCAATGCTAGATATGGTTATCCATCAAGTAGGATCACCATATATCGAGATTCAAGGGCCTCAAGGCATGTGATGAGATGATCCATTGAATCATCCAAGCAAGGGTTCTTGTCCTAGAGAGGATTATTGACCACCAATGAAGTGGCGGGTTATTTAACATGATTAGAAGGCCCAATGGCTTGTGGAACTACTGTTTGAGTGACCAAAGGAGCTTCTGGAGGGATGAAATGTGAAACAGTTGGGGGAATAACCTAAATATAAACATATGGGGATACTTGGGGAATGACCTATGGTGCCAAATTGGGGAGGTCATCAAACAAATCAAGCGGATTAGGGGATTCATACCATTTCTGGTTTCCATAAGCTTATATCTCTATCCAGTCATAGTATTGAAGGGTTGTAGAGATCAATGGGAGGCAACATACATGGGGGGAGCCTATACCACCCCCTTATGCCCTAGTTGAGGTTGATTAAGATCTTACTAATGATAAAAAATGTCTATTTTTCCCTCTACTATGCGCTTGATAGGGATCTCATCAATAAATTTCTTCTACTTTGTGAGCTCTTAAAAAAACATGGCCTGCTTGGGATCATCCTCAATTTTTTCCATTGAACCATATGAGAAGTGGGCATAGTTGTCCTAGTTTCCCCATTTCCCTTTTTGGGGTCCCGACCGATGGGTAATGACTCAGTGGGGTCCGCAAGGCCAAGTAGTTGTCTTCGATTGTAAGTGAGACAACTTATAGGATCCAACAACTCTGGTTATTTCCTCAGAGGAACGATTCATTAAATGATTCCTACCTCAATGTTTTCCTTTACAATCAGATATATTCATAGTGATGATTCTTAGTGGAATATCCTCAATATCACTACGTCGGATAGGTTTTCTTCAGATCAGGCTGAATTGGAGGGCAGCATACTGCCCCTATCCATGGATCTGGACATGTGGAGATTCATATTCAATAACTTGGTGGAGCACAATGAATCAATGAATGTATCATTTTCGAATATCTCAATGATTATTTGGATGTGCATGGTGCTGATCCATAGGAATTTTGGCCAACTCAACATGGTTTAATTTTTTGCCAATGTTTTCATAATGATCCTTGATATTTTGAAAATCCAATTGTTGATGATGAATATGGAAGTGCATTATCTTATAGGTTTAGTGGAAATAGATGATTTCATCTTGGGAATGTTTCTCCATTATTCCAAATTATGATAATAAATTTGACAAAATATATCATGTATATGATCTACAACAAGAATATCCCACAAATAGATTATCTCAGAATCAGGATCCAGAAGGTGGTTTCTAAATTATTAAATCAGGCGTTAATGGAACTAGTAGCGATATTGCTAATGAACGGTGTGGTGGAGAGCTAGTCGATGGAGAGTACATTTTGCAGGCTGAAAAATCGCTGCATACTGATCTGTCACCCAAGAACTATACTAACTACATCATCTCATCCCTGTAAGATGGGGTATCAACCGTAGCTTCCTATATCCTGGTGGTGATTGTTGGTGAGGAATTTGGATGGCTCTTATCATCCACCGGTCCCCAAAACAACTCTATGCGATCTATGGTAGATGAAGAGAATGATCCTGATCATGAAAAAGGGGAATTCACGACCAAAAATAAAAGGGGTCCAAGTCATCCTTCTTATATTTATATTTTTGATGAAATTTGGGTATCAGGTGCATTTCACTTTTGATAAGGATGATGATCGCATGCCTAGTTCCTACCCAAACTATAAGGAATAGGATTGGGGAGATGGATCCATCATTGAATCACACCCCACTTCAGAGTTTGAAATGTGGACAAGATTGATTTTGATCTATCACTTAGCAGTATTTTTCCATCATGGTGATGGATCTCCCTTATTCCCTAGGATTATTCCTAAGGGATGAGTAAATCATCGACATAGGGATGACCTATATGTGGGATGGTGCTAGAGGAATGAGGGAGTCTGATGGAGCTGGTAGTAACCTAGAGAGGAACTCTATGATGGATGAGATATTGGAGATAACCTCCTCTTGAATGTGTTGGGGTGTGAGGGGCACCTGAGCAGATATTGACCAGAACAAGGGGAGGACCATCATGCTGAGTGTGTAATTCATGGGGAGGACCTCCTCAGTAAGTAGTGATGGAGTAGGGAGGTCCTTCACGAGAGATGGTAAGTCCATTGGGATGGCCTACATGTCGGCCACCATTGGAATGGGAAGGATCTACATGGAAGTTGGTAGTGATAGTATAAGGAGCGAATTTTTAATGATGAAGATGAAAATGGGGAGGACCTTGATGCTGATGGGTTATGAGGTAAGGATGAACTTCACATTGATAACAAAAAATATGGGGAAATCTTCATACATGGGATCATAGACATAAGGAGGACCTCCATACTAAACAAAAAAATATGGGGATGACCTCAGATTGGACTGGAAATGGTGGCATGGAGGGAACACCCATTATAGGTGTGAGGGTGGGAAGAACCTCCACCCTAGCTAGTGTTTCCATGAGGATAGCCTTCGTACTAGATCTAGACATCACGGGTTGGCTTGAGATGACTAGTGCTCGTGTCGGAAAACAGAATAGTCAACCAACCTCCCCATGGGCTGGCTATGGTATCAATCTTGATCAGGCATAGAGGTTCCCCTAATATATATTAACATAGAGTTGGTATTATTAATTAGTTGAGGCACATATCAATAAAGTAGTGGAAGATGATACTCACTAACTGGCATCTTCCTGAGCCTGCACCCATTGTTGATGTCAGGTTAGCTGATCTAGGGATAGAAACACAAGGATCGAGACCATATACTCCTTAGATTGAGAGACCAGAAGGTGGAATTGACACTGCCTGGTGGGATCGCTCCTTGGAATCATATAGGTGACTATCAAACCTCAGATGACTCGATCATCCCTTACGTCATTGGCATAGGGTAATGAGTCAGAGAAACATTCTAGATAGAGTCTCTCGAAATGGTTCGATGTCAAAGTGGGGAGCGTTGGATCCCTATGTTTCCCTTGTGAGAGGTAGCGATGGAGGGACATAGTAGCCTCTAAATCATGGGGGGGGGGATTTCTAGTTGGGATGACCCATTAATTTTCATATAATAAATTGAGAGTATCAATCCCCCTCTTATGGATGACCACAATGGGTGAGATGGGGCATGGGTGCCCAATAGTCATGGTTGTGGACAATGTCACGGTGGAGGTGGAGCTTTGTAGGATTGCTGCATTGGCATTTCTCCTTCCCCTGCATCTAAGAGCGTTAAGTGACTGGGATCTTATATATTGGTTCCTGAAAGGTAGGAATATTCAGTTTTTATAAAATCCAGTATGAATGAAGTCCCTAGCTCCATAGTGACATTCTATCTTCCATGGTTGGATTGAACAATCCATGATAACAATGTAGCAGATCAGAATTCCCAATGATCAAATACCCTGAATTATGGTGAGTTCCACACAAGACCAACAATTTTATAGGGGGGGACCTAGCACCCGATGACTGGATCTGGGAGACGCTTATCTACTGATGTCTGGAATTCAACAAATCCCAATGGTCAAAGGGGAAAATATTTCACATCGGGTTCACCATTTATATTTTTGATACATTCCCAGGGGTGTTACTCCTTGTGTCATCGTCGATAATGATGGTCTCATCTATTTCCCCACATTATTTCTTTCCAAAGGATTGTGACATTCATCATTTTATAATACATTTTTCCTTGATCGAAATTGGTTGATTGGATATTGGTCTCTCTTTCCTTGGATTTCTCATTGGAATTCGTCTCCTACAATATTTCAACATTATAGATTATAATGTTTTTTTAATGTGGTTTTTGGTTCCATATCACTGTGGAAATCAGTTAATTACGTTGATTCCACTGTGAAATTATAAAGGTTCATGTCGAGGTGGAAACCTTCGGTTAGAAGATTAGTCACATTGTGCCTTTCTAGCATGTCTGGATGTTGGAAATCTAGAGCACCTACACTTTCACCTTATTAGAGGGATTCTTAAGGGTGAAAAAACCTAATAATTACCATGGTTATCAAAGAGTATCCTATTCTAGGGACATGTCTCCAAGGTTTTACTTGGTTTCCTATGTCTAACACGGGGTATGAAACAAGTTTAACTTCTAGAATAGATTTATCAGACTAATCAGAACAATTATAAGTTTGGATCAGATGGATATTCCCCTAGGATGGAGAATCGAGAATTTTGTTTAGTTATATGGGTCAAAATGTCTAATGGGGACGGACACGAGATGGCATGTCCCAAGAAGGGAAGATTTCACACCATGAAGGCTTATCTGAATTCCACAAAGGGTGGATTTGAGAAGGTTGGTCATGTAAAAGTGGACACCAAAGTTTTCCATTGGTAGGGATTTAACCACACAGAGGTGTCCTGTGTACCCTATTTAAAAGAAAGGGTTCAAAATAAACATAGTTCACAGGGGTGATATGTGGCTTAAACAAGGCTAGATTTTTTGGTGCCTCAAAGAAGTGGCGTTAGAATGATTGTGACCATAACATGATTAGGGTAAGGGGGTGGGTCAAATAGATAGGGTTTGTGCAAGGTTAGCTACTCAGTTGTCGCTAAGGAGTGACAACGATGGATGGCATGATCTCACTAGGATGTGGTATCCAAGATATGAATTTGCGTGGATATGGAGGAGGTGTCTGAGGGTGCGGATGAATTTTCTTGAATAGACATGAATATGATGGGGTTGGGATTTAAAATAAAGTAAGTTTTCTACATTTCCCATTGGTTTGGAATCAATGTTCTTGCAGTTATGAATGGTGCGATGAGAAACCTAAATAAGTGACTCATAATAAATATAGAACAAGGAAAAGCATATGAAGGAATTGAAACATACAAGCATGGTAATGATCTTCCTAAGACATAGAGGATTGAGGGAGTGATGAGGATGGGAATGTATTATGTGATTGAACCCCTAGGACTCTTTTTGTATATCCTATTTGAATGGTAGAGATTAATGTCCATGTAGTTCAATGATGGAGCAAGGGGTCAGGTTGTAAACTGAGGACAGTGACCCAAAGACATGATGGGGCATGCAAGAGGAGAACCCATGGTTGGAGGAATGGGGTTAAGTGTTGGTATTATGCATATTTAGCTACCCGGGTTGATTAGAAACACCTTAGAGATGCAAAATCGGGAGATGTGTCACAAAAAGGTAATGTATCACATGAAGAAGGTACACACCAATGAGGTATTACCATGGTTTACCATTAGCTGGGGTTGGACCTCACGGAGGCTTTCTACATACATTTTGTAGATGATAAGGATCAAAACCCATATAGTTCAAAAGTGAATATAGGTTAACGTCATGAAGGATGAATGTGAACCAGCATGAAATGCACAAAATATATTGATTATGGAGAATGAAGGTCTTGAACCTTAAAGATGATTCCCACATATCTTTTTTAGAAGACAATGATCAATTTATAAATAGTTTAGATAGGTTAATTTTTACATCATACTGGATGTGGGGAATGGGATATATGCATAACTAGAAGCCTAATTGGATTTCCTGGTCACACCTAATCTCTATGCCCACATGTGTAATACATGTTGTGGTAAACAAGAGGCAGCAGTGGACCAGATGATCGTGTTTCTAAAAAATAATTCATGAAGGATGGTGTGAGGATTATAAAAGGTTATAATCCCATGAAGATGGATATTATGAATTACTCTAGGAAGGAAGCCTGAGGAGGGTGATTAGATGTATGAGGAGGATATGTCCGTCACACAAGGAAGACACTATCATAGTTTTTATGGGATTATGTGAATACTTCTCAAGGAGCACATTGTGAAAAAATATTAGAGGGGGTTATGAGAGGGAGAGTGTGGATTCTCATTATCATTCAAGCCTATCCTAGATTTCGACACATGTGGTAACTCACAGATTAACATCATGTGTCGAGCATGATGGTGAATGGCAGTTTAACATCTTTCAGATTGGAAAATGAGGACTCTAACCTCAACCCAATGGCTTACATATCATATACCAACATATTGTTGGGGTAATGATGGAACATGTAATTCCTAGAGACAATGTGGTGGGGAAATGGTTACTCAGGGGGGGGGGTCACATTAGTGTGGAAATGAAAAAAATAAATAATCATTAGTGTTCCTTTATAAAGGAGAATAAGGTAGAGAAAATCTATATGAAACACCACTTGAAGAACCATGAAATCACTTCATAAAATCCTAGAGCGCTACATAGGAGATTGGATTGTGAAGGAGACGTCCAGAAAAGAGGGGATTCATGATTCTATAATTCTTTTCAAAGAGAAGGTGTTTCACAAAGGAAGGATATTATTGAAGCATGATGAAAAGGATCTCTCTGATGGAAGGAGCATGGTGAATCATAATGACCCAGCCGAGGTATGGAGTCAACATGTGCTTGGAGGGTGTATTGCGAATGTTGAATGATCCACAGAGGCAAGATTACCAAAAATGGAGTCCTACCATTGTGATGGATTAATTGATTTAGAAATGGAATCCCTAATTGAAGTGGAGGAAAGTAGAAGCAAAGGGAAAGCTGGTTCACAGTGATCAGGGACCATAGGTGATGCATTTCACTATAGTTTCACAAATTAAAGAGTGATTTTGAAATTGAGACCTCAGAAGGATAATGGTTTGGGTATCGATCCATTGAGATGGGTGGGGGTGAACCACAAATTTATTCGCACCAGGTGTCACCATGCTCTATGGGCGCACTGCGAAGAAAATGGTGGTTCATGATCTTAGGATGCTTGGTTAGACTCAGAGAGGCTTCCATCATTTATATACAGTGATTGTGAATGTATCTATTGGGATCACAGAGGCTTCCATCATTTTTATGTAAAATCATTGAATATAACTATCAAGATCATAGTGGATTATGTCATTTCTTTTCAATGGTGGCATAGGATTGTATTCTTTCTTCTTTTTTCCATTCATGGTGCTGATGGGATTTGGGATTAAGCTTTGTGGGGATGGATTTTTGGTCATTATTTATGCCTTTTCCATTAAGGCATAGATTTTATAACCAACAATAATGATAAAATAATATATATATTTAAAATTAACATTAGAACAAAACTTCTCTCGTATTTTCCCTTATGAATGAATTTATGGGATATAAATGTCAACGTCATGAAATTTTTTATTTATTATTTTCATAAATTAATATAACAATCATAATCAAAGAAATATGGAAACAAGTTACTATATATTTGAGACATTGATGGAAATTATTAATCTATACTTTTCAAATAAGATAATGTAATGTGATATTGTAATTTTGACTCCTTATCCAAATGTCTTATACTCATTTTATAAGTATTACCCATATTAGTGTGAAAAATATTTACTATGATTACTATTAATATTTACAAAAAATAAATGGGAAATATTAATTTAATTTAATACTCTTTATTCGAATTATAGAATCCATTTTTCAATATTCTATATCTATAAGTGTCATAAATTAATTTAAAAAAATTGTAGTAAAATGTGAGAAAATCCTTTTATAGAAAAATACATTTTACATCATAAAAATATATTTTTTCCACCAATGCATAAAAAAATATGTTATATGAATGTTAATTTTTTTAACATATAATATATATATTTCATTAAAATCATTCACCAACATTATGAAAACACATATTTAGTTTCAACTTATATATATAATTAATTATATAAAGGTACACATGAATCAAACATTAAAGGTCATGAAGCGTAGTGAATTTTAGTAATTTGGTAGATATATAATCATATTGAATCATGGATATAACAAAATTTTCAAAAAATTTCATTAACATGCTCCTAAAGTTCCAACATTCTTCTAGAACTGCAAAGGCTAACCTAGGGACATACAGAAGGAAGGGAAGATCTAAAAATCCCTATAAGGGAATAAAAAATGAACAACCTGAGGTAAATTAGTACATGTGAGAAAAAGGAATGTCATGGTACCATAAGAGGGGTGAGAATAATACTAGTTAACAATGGATCCTGATTTTTCATGATAGTATAATGACAACATGGGAATGTGGAAACGACATAAATTATATAATAAACATAACTCAATTTTAAAAACCATGTAAAAATCTCATAGTGTAAGGACTCTCATAATGTATTTTCTTTACTCCTAAATCCCATAAATTATGTATTGTGAGAATAATTCATTACACAATTTGTTGGAGAACAATCTAGGAACACTCATCAAATATGAGCATTCCCATGTGTGCCCCATGGATCATTCAATAAAAGGACATATTTCATCACATTTAATACAATGATAAAGAAGTGTGTGATACAAAAATCTAAGTACCAAATATGTTATTTATTTGTACATATACGTTAATAACATTCAATTATATTAGTTATGGGTAATCACTAAACAAAAGTTCAACATGGAAAATCAATAAATAATTTCAGCTACAAAATAATGGTACATAATGATTTATGATAGGAATCAATGGGAGATAAAGGGTAATATCATCACTTGGTAATCATAATGGAAATAAAAGTAATGTTTTAGAATATATCCATTAATGGTAAAATATAAAATAATTGAATTAATTAAATTAGGTGCTTTAATAAATAGGAGAGTGAGTGGATCCCTTACCATGAGAGGTAGATTCTAAATGATTAGGAGGTGCATCTTGAGAGAGTGGGGGAATGTTTAGAGGGATCTTGAGATGGAATGGGAGAGTGATTTTATTTTCAATTCATTCTATGTGATGATAAATGGGTGGTTTAGTGGGTTCATATATAAAATCTATGAGATTTCATTATTAATTTTCATACTTAGTTTTTGTAGTATTAGAAAATACAAACAAATAAAATAAAATGGTTTTTCCTATGTTTTCTTCAAAAATTTGTGTTTTTAATTATTTTATATTTATATAAATATATCTCATTAAATTAAAACCATTTGTGTTGCAGAATTCAGTCATGTTTATAAATAATTTCTTTAACATTAAAATATAATCTAAATTATGTATGATATATTATGTTATTAGAATATTTATCAAATGTCATCAAATGTAAATTAATATAAATTTGAAATATATATTTGGCCATTGAAACCTTTTCTAGAATATATTACATCTCTTTAGGGTAATTATAATGTCATAATACACACCATAAATCTATACAATAATAAATTTTTACCAAAAATACAGATGTGTTTGAAAATTATGAAAAAATCATTGTTGGATAATATCAACATGTGGAATTTAAAAAATATTTTTATTTTATCAAAATAATTATCTATTTTTGGTAATTTGATATTTTAAATCAAGAATACACATTTATTGAGAACAATAGTTTTTTGAAAATAAATATTTTCTAACCATTATTAAATTATTATTGAATTATCAAAATTATATTATCATTTATACCTAATAAAAATTATTTTATAATAATATTTTATTTAAATATTTTTTTAGTCTTGAATTTATTTATAATTTTGTCGAGATTGAATCCATATATTTTCCCATAAATACAATATCACTTTCATTACCTATAAATTACATTTATCAAAAAAAAATTAATCATTATAAAGTAATAATAAAATAGTAAATATAAAACTTATTTTATTAGAAAATAATAAACTTATAAAAATTCATAATATTAATGTCTAAATAAAAAACATTTATTACATTAGTGAACAACCTAAGGGAAAGGCGGGCGATGAGGAGGTTTTTTTGTGTGGATTAGAATACATGGTTTGCATCGTGAACTTAATGAGCAGGAAATTCTTTGAAATTTTATTAATTCGTGATTTAGTTATTGAATCGTGGATTGGTGTTGGTCAAGGGAAAATTCTAGTGATTCTATCTCCCATGGAAGCTTTGATAAATTAATGTTATATAGTAAAATCCTATGGGTCGAGGGAATTATTTCTTCCATATACGTCAATTGAAATTTATCAAACCCCTTTGTATATACTATTCATGTTATCAATGTTCAATTACTATATAATCATTAGTTATAATGAATAATGGATTTTAAAATTTTACAGATATTAACATTGTTCAAAATAGCCAATATAGTTCATGCGATTTCTATAAATTAATTTATTAAAAAGGAATTTATTCATTTAAAAATATAATTAACTTTATAAAGGATTAGGTCATTTCATTATTAACCATTGAAAAAATTTACTCTCATAATTTGAATTTCATACAACAAAAAAGATTAGGGTACTTCAATTTTGTCGCCTCTTTTAGTTCCCATGTCGCTTCATCAAACCTGTTGTTCTACCACAACACCATGACCAGGTGAGTTTTATTGTTTCATATAACCTTATATATATGATCTATTATCTTTAGTGGGTACTATTCATATGGAATATCATTTTCAAATGGTGTCACCCATATCATTTGAACATGTGAGGGCCTGGTGTTTTTTCCCCAGGAGGGATACATTGAACACATCATGCACTAGAGATAGGTTAAGTGGAAGTGTCATTTGATAGACTAGTTCTATAATGTGATCTAGGATCTCAAAGGGGTTTATGTATCATAGTAAATATTTCCCTCATTCCCAAAACTCTATACATTATTCCATGGTTATATTTGAAGGAACACATTATCTCTTACCATAAACTCTAAGTTTCATTAATGACTATCATTTTTTATCATTTTTTATTTAATTTTAATAGATTTCATATGAAACTGAATATATTTAACCTTATTTGCCATCAATTAGATAATATTGGTCCACATAATCCCATTTTCTATAGCATAGTCCAATTATGTTAGATTTTGACACCACTTCCCATAAAAACACTCAAAAAGTGACATTGTAATTCATGAGTGTAATCTTTGGCTATATGATAACTCCACTCAAAGAATGTGTTGATCCCAACATCCCTGGAAACGCATTGAACATTATCATAATATATCTTTCATAGGTTCAATGGTCTATTTAAACTAACCATCCATCTAATGGTGATAATCAATATATATTCTGAATTATCTATCAAATATATTCTAAATGATTCTCATAAACCTCAAGGTAAAACTCATATCTCAATCAAATATAATATATAATGGAACTATATGAATTATTACCACTTAGCTTATGTGTGTCTTGGTCAATTGGTGAAGAGTGAAATATAACATAAGTTAAATGAAAACATATGATTATTTTGGTGATCGACTGCCACCTAGATGAAACTATTTCCATTATAAGTCTTGGGGAGTATTATGTTGAAATCCAAGGTTATGTTTTCCCATTTCTATATTTGTATTGGAAATTGTTTCATCATTACTTTAGACTTCAATCATTTATCTCTGACATGCTATCTTTTAAAGAATCTAGATTTGAATTCCACAATATCTCTCTTCATGTTGTCACACTAGTAATTTTCATCAGATATATATACATCATAGTGATTCTAGGATTAATAGGGATGGATGAGTTATGTGCATCAACTATAAGATACCATTTCAATTCTAGTTTTGATGGGAAACATATCTTGGAACTAAAATATATAACTTCACCATCAGTAATGTTAAACTATGAAATATTCTCCACCATCTTTTATAACACCTCGTCATCTTTTTAAGCCTCCTTGATCCTCTTAGGAGTGTATTCTATATTTGTGATTTGATGAACGTACTATAGAGATACTTTTATTATTCCCATATCCATCCATTTCATGTTAATGAAGACTAGATAATGTGTAGTCCTCATCATGTAAATGGTTGTAGGGACCTTTGTACTCATAGAATTTTCTGCTTTGTTTTCCTTCCCAAGATTCTAATTTACTGAACAATAATAATCTTTGATCAATTATAACCACCTTTATTGGTGAATGATAGGCTCTATATTTTAGAATATATACTTGAGGATTTTATGATATATATATATATATATATCATACTTCTCATCATTGAGATAATTACACTAAATAAATAATTCTAAAATATCCATGAACCATTATAAATCATGTGTTGGGTAGTTATTATAATTTTTTGTGAGGAATAAGATATCACATTGTTTTGATGAATGAGTACGCAACACAAGCTTTTTTTGGATGCATCACTATATGTCACAATTCCATCCCCACTGGTGGGTAATATGAGTATAAGTGTATATTTACTACTATTATTCATCATTTTAAAATAGTCCCAACAGTCATTATTCATGACAAAATTTATCCCCTATCATTTAATCATGGTTAATGGTATTTAAAATTTAAATATGTTTCCCCTATATCAATGAAAATAAATAGAAAACCAAAGGAAATATTAGATATACATCACATATGTTGTTCTGGGACATTTTTTAATTGCATTAGTTTTTAAAGGTTCCACATATATCCCATTTTTGGTGATAATTGCACCTAAGAAGCTTATTTAATCCCAATAGAGTTCACATTTACTAGTCATATCATATATCTTTTGTTTCTACAAGGTCTTATATATAGAATTCAAATTATTATCATTTTCCTTATTTACATGGGGTTCCATGATGATTTATTCAATAAATAAAACAAAAAATATATAATGGATATCTATTTATATTATTTTCATGAAGTCAATGATGATTTTTGAAGTATTATTGAGGCTAAATGGCATCATTATGAACTCATAGATCCCATAACTTTTATAAAAATTATTTTTAGGGATATACTCCATGGTCCCCTTTACATGATATTATCCCAACCAAATAGAAAATGTATGAAAATAATATTTAATGACCTAAACTGGTGGCTAGGAAGTAGTTCCCCAGGACAGTGAGTCACATGACCTCTTGTGCTCCTCCCAGTACACCAGAGGCTTTTGACTAGTAGAGAGGGTCTATTATCGATGACGGGGAGACTATACCTTCTTTTTTATTTTATTATTACACTAGTAGAAATAAATAATCAATAAAAACTATATAAAAAATGTTATTATAACCGAAATAATAACATAATAATAATATTACCAAAATTGGGAACACAATATCAAAACTAAAAATTAAATAGGCCAAACCCAATACGTGTCCAGTTTTAAAATGAAAACACCAAATTAAATACCATAAAAACATTTATGTTGGTATTGATCCACATGTGGTTCCCTCATACATGATCCATTCATAAATTAGTCATCTATCCCATATCCCTCTCCCATATCATTTCCACAAATAATGAAATCTAATCCAACACTGATCTAGCAACCCGAGTAGGGTATGAGTACAACTCATTAAGCCATCATAAATGTTGTATAAAGATAAATCTATACAATAATAGTGTATGTAGTTTTATAAATAAATATTCATAATTCATAAATATAAATTTATCAAATTATTATTTATTTAGCCACAAAAACTCCACAAGTTCTCGAGTTGACCTGATCCTCAATACCTTCTTCAGCCCACACTGGAGTATAAACTATCACCAAAGGATATAATGTCTTATAATTCCACTATTACCAATATTTGTCACATTTAATATATCATAATTCAATTTTTACCATTCTAGATCTCAATTATCATTCTCTTTTATTATTACTATTCATCATTTCATTAATTATGTCAATAATTAATTAATAATCTCGATATCATTAATTATCACAATAAATAATTAATCTTTACAATCTCATTTATTAACTCAAAAATTAATTAATATTATCAATATCATTAATTAACTAAAAAATAATTAATCTTCTCAATATCATTATTTAACTCAGCAATTAATTAACCATTTAAATCCATTTAATTCACTCCATAATTAATTAATCATATTTATTCTTTCAATTAACTCAATAAATAATTAAACTTCTTCATATCATCAAATATCTCAACAAATTAATTAATCATCTCCATATTATCATTTAACTCAAAAAATAATTAATCATCTTAAATCTATTTCTAATTCAATAATTAATCTATAGATTCGCAATCCCATTTTCCCACAATTAATTCCACAAATAATTACTCAATTCCAAAATTCTTATATCCCCTAATTAATTCCACAATAAATTACTCAATTTGAAAATCATAATATCCCCTATTTATTTCAATAATTATTTAATCAATCCCAAAATCCTAATATCCCCAAATTAATTCCTCAATTAATTGCCTAATACAGCAATTCCAATACCCCTAATTTCCCATTTTTATTTAAATAATCAATTCCCAAATTTAATTAATTAAATAATGAACTCAATTTCTAATAATATAATAGAAAATATTCAATTAAATACGTATAATCACAATCATACCATTGATATTTTAATTACAGACCACCTAACAAAAATAGTTCATGAATAATCATCCAACTGAAATCCCCAAAATACGACCAAAACAAAGAAGTTGATTGATATCGAAAACTATAACCCTAAATAAGGATCAAAAATACAATGTCATTAAATTATAGATCTGTATCCAAAATCCTAGATCTTTTTCTAATTAACAAAATAATTACAACCCTTTCTTGAATGAGAGAATAAAGAAAGTGGAATAGGAAACTTATCGGGAAAGCATTCTCTTATCGGGAGGGGTAAATATATTCGATCTATGATTAACATAATGAATAAGGGAGTTTTGAAAAAATTGGAATCTATCGTGGAGGCCATAAATTCGTGAGGTAAATAGTTAGTATGATTTAGGGTCAAATAGGATGCATTTTGGGGGGTTTGGGTGATTTAAAATCTAACTTTCTGGCAAATTAAAATGTTTCCCATGGTTTGTTGGGATAGGATATAGGGTTTTCTCTAACTATATTCCCAAACCATGTTTCAATTTCATAGGTATTCACTATTATTACTAAGAAGGAACATAGTTTGATAAATCATGCACCAACTATTTAATTCCCTTCTTTTCATCTTTTCATGGTTTGTTGGGATGGGGTTCACTGTTAGTGAAAACCATGCGCCAACTGTTCACTACCCCTATCCCTTCCCATTTTCTCAAATATCACCCAAAAAAATTCATGTTATAAACCAAAACATTGGATCTCAAAAAATGTAAACAATTACCTGAAATCAAGCTTTGGATAACTCAAAAAATGGTCGATATCTTACCGTCTCCCCACCTTATTACAGCACATCCTTGAATGAACTCCCAAGCATCTATACGATTCTACGGTAAAAATATCAAGTCATTGATCCCTCATATTTCTTTCTCGCTCCCGTGTTTCCTCTTTAACATGTCCAGGTTTCTAAAACATATGAACTATAACCACAGTATTTCCCCACTAAACATTCTAATTGTGATCCAACACACAAATCAGATGATCCTCAATGGACGCATTAATCTCAAGCTCATCATCATCCACATCGATCACATGAGAAGGCTTAGGGTGATACTTCCAAAGTTGTGACACCTGAAAGACATCATTCATAGTATATTACCTCCTTAGAAGAGAAAATTATTATAGCACTTGTACGATTCTTTCCACAAGCTCAAATATTCCTAAAAACCTAGGTATCATCATTCCTTGTATATTTATTCAGTTGTGACCCAACCAAGTGGAAACATAAAGAAATAAATGATCACAATTTATAAACTCTAGGGAAATTTGATATCTACCAATATATGAATTCTTTCAACTCTGATCAATATCCATACACATCCAAATCAACAGTACCTCCTCTAACATCTCATGCATGAGACTTGGTGATGAAAACTCTAACTCACCTTACTCCTCCAACATCTATGTGATCTGCCTGGCCTACCATAAAAATATTCCTATGGCTCTATATACATTGTTTCATGAAAACTATTGTGATATAAAAACACTACCAAAGTTGGTTTCTTCTCCAAATATCCACTAGAGTCAAGAACACATGCTAGCAGAATATCCTCAAGAACATGTATAGTAAGCTCTAATAGCCCATTTTTCTGTGGGTGAAAATACATAAAAAAAATATTCATCCCAAGAACTTTTGTCAATCCCTTTAAAAGTCATGAATTAAAATACGATTCACGGTCCAAAAAAATAGTCCATGGATCCGTGTGCAGACAAACTATCTCTATAACATACAAATATCATAGCTTGTCCACTAAAAATCTTCTTTATATGCAAGAAATGTGATAACTTCACCAGTATTTCCATAATTACCCAAATAGTGTGATGCATCTAAGGAATTGTTTAGAGACCAAACACTTATTATAGGGTAATTTTATCCTACTTCCACTTCGAAATGGGTAATTTATATAAAAATCATCAAGGTTTTTTATGCTCATTCTTCACCTACTTAGAGGTGTGGCATCATGTCATGAACTTGTCTATCCCATTTTTCAGGATATACCACCAAAACATTGGTCATAATTAACAGTACATTTTCGTCATACTATGGTGTACCAACCACATCAAGTAATTAAATACCCACCTAAAATCATCCCACATACATGAAGGAACAACCACTCGATTATTGACATATATGATGTCATCCCCATGTATTCTCTAATATGAATGTGACTCCCCGCCTATATGTCTTTCCATAAAATTAAAATAGGATGTGTCCCCACACTTCTTATATCCAATACATCAAAAAAGTGTATAATCCATAAAAACTAATACCATAGCTATCTTCTTTAGATTTTGTTGAACCACTATATGCATCTCAACAAGTAGAGTCATCATCCTCCGATCAACACTGGACACATGGACATCCAGGGTGTAATTTTTCCTACATAAATCATCAAGAGCAGTATTTCCATTCATAGACATATATTGTAGCAAAAAATAAAATGATCTATATTCTCAACTCATATCTTATATTGAAGATTCAAATATTTTTGTGATAAGATATACATTAAGATTATATGATCTATATACATAGTTTAATTTTCTCGTAGTAGATACCTCTTCTAACACATTAAATCATACCCCACTATTTCAAACTCAAGGCCATGTGTTGTGTAGTTTCGTTCATGTGGTCTCAACTGCCAAGATCCATATGCCACAAACCGATCTATCTGCATCAACATTACTCCAAGCCATATCCTAGAAGCATTGAAAAACACTTTTTATTCCTCACATAGTTTAGGTATGATCATTCTTGGTGCATAATTCAAGATCTTTTTTAATTCCTAGAAAAAATTCCAAAAAATTCTCAATATCATTCAATCCTTATTCACTTCTTATTCAATCCTAAAATAGGTGATTCAAATCTATAAAATTCTTCACTAAAAAATTTATAATATCCATCTAATCCCAGAAATATATGGACATAGAAAACATTCTTGGGATACTCCCATGAAAAAAATTTGAACGTTCTCTGGGTCCACTGACAAAACTTATTCTAAGATTATGTATCCCAAAAATTTAAATTGATCAATCCAAAACTAAAACATTGATATATTTCCATATAGTTGATGATGTCCCAGCATAAATAGGATAATTTCAAGATTTTTAGAATGATCATTAAGAGTCTTGGATTACACCAAAATTCATGTACTATCATAATGGAAAATTTATTTATGAACGGGTAAAATATTTTTTCAATCAAGTCCACAAACACTTCATGTGTGTTCGTCAACCCCAAAATCATTACGATAAATTCTAATAGGCCATACCTACTACCAAGTGAATTCATTGGTATATCAGTTGTTCACAATCTCAACTAATAATACCCTAATCTCAATTCAATCATGAAAAATAGGAAAACTACCCTCTACCAGCCAAAAATTTCCTCGATACATGGAAGATGATACCATTTTTTCACGGTCATCTTGTCTAAATTTAGGTAATAAATAAAAAATATCAAACACTTGTCAAACTTTTTTACAAACAACCCTGGTGATCCTAAAGGAACCTACTCATATGGATAAACCCATTCTCCATCAACTCCTTCAACTGAGTATTGATCTCATTATGCTATGTCAGATCCACTATATATAGTGGAATAGAAACATTTCTAGATCCAAGAATGATCTCAATAGTAAACTCCAGATTTCTCTTAGGTGGAATCCCTGAGAAGTGTTGAGTAAAAACATCAAAAAACTACTCCACTACTCGTGAAAAAACATCATGTTTCACACCCCCCTTCATCCATCACAAGACTAGTAACCTTGGTAGTGAGCTCTCATAATTTCTATGTAATTGGCCCCACTCAAACTGGCTAGATATCCAACTTTCCATGATGAATATAGTAGTCACCATTAAGATATGTAAAAGACATATTCCTACTATAACAATCAAATTGGGATTCATATTAAACTAACCATTCCATACCTAGAATTAGGTTCAAACATTAATTTCCGCAGATGTAGAGATCCCATAGAAAATGACACTCCCAAAATTTGAGAGAACATCCATTGCACAAGAATATTTCCCTAGACTGAATACCCAATGGTCTATATATCATTAACACCCCACTCAAGAATTCCACTACCATGCTAAATACATTTACAAGTTCTGATGAACTAATGGAAAGAGAGGAACCCTTATCAAATAAGGCATTAGCTAATGTATAATATAATTGAATAATACCTATAACTTTTTACTATCTGGAATCACTATCCACTTGTGTAGGATGAACAACATGAAACTATCCTCCCCCTAATCCCTATGATTAATTATGAGCCCCATGTATTTTTATACACTACTAGTATGGGAACTCTTACACAGAAGTATCACATCCAATGCCTCTACACCGACAGCCATTAGAGATCCAACTACCATATTGATATAGTGTTGAATATCCCCTTCCTACACTCTGATTATTATTAGTTTCCCCATCATTACCCATCTATTTTGGGTTCCTGTATAAATTTTCAAGATTTTATATATTTACACAACATCAAAACTCTAATTTTGGTCAGGGAAAGTTCATATGATAGTGGAATGGCCTACCTAACTGGCGTAAAATCACTAGATAATGTTCCTGTGTAACTGGCTTTCCCTCTGCTACTCTATTTTCCACATCTCTGGAAAATGTTCTTATAATGGTGCTTCCTTCTCTTGTAATATGTATTTTATGATCATCTAGTAGACAACATATTTAAAGAACCGAAATCATCCTTTAGTTCCCATCAGCTATGAGATCCCAATTCACCACTTCTATAAACATATTCATCTTGAAAAATATCACATGGGACTTAATTTCACATTTAAGTTCATCTTGAAATTGTTTTTACAATGTAGCCTAATATACTTCAAATTCTGTAGAAAAGTAATTGAAATATTTAAGGCATCCATAATAGTCGATGAAGGACATACTCCCCTATGTAAAGCTCATGAAATCTGCTACTCTATCTTGACTCAAAATATCTGGATAGAAGTTCTCCAAGAACCACTCCATGATTCCCTTCCATAACATACCATCAACATGTCCAGTAAGATCTAAAACATCCCACCTTTTCTTCATTGATCCTCAGAGAAAATAAGTATTCTTCTTGACACTCTTCTTAGTAGGAGTCTCTAAGTGGTCAAGTATAATCTGAACAGACTCAATCCTGAAATCATATCCCTCAGGTCCACCCTCTCCAGTAAGAATTAAAGGGTGATTCAACTAAAACATACTCATCAAGTCAAAAATACTCTTCAAAACCCACCCTAGATCTATTTATATGAATTTCATGAACCATTTAATGTTCTCTTAGAACAAATCTCTAACATCCTCACCGGAAACTATTAGTGCTTCAGGTTCTACCACTGGAGGACCATCTCTAGCCATGTACTCCTTTCATCCTATCAACATGCCTCATCATGGAGGAATAACTCTATAGAAAACACACACGACGTAGGATACATTTTCTAACACTAACACATATACGCAAAACACAATAAGGCACAACAATTATTTTTCCACATACCCCACAACTCTTTCAAAACAAAATCACTAACGATACCCTTGACATGATACATCTAGGTCATGGTTAAAAGGGGTAAATCATTTTAAACATTAGTGTTTCTAATTTATACACCCAATTATTCTCATTTTGTATCATTTTAAATTACTCAATTTCACAATAGGTGCTATGTTTTGTACAATTTCATAGGAAATGAAAAATAATTCAAATTCATCAACATATCAATAGACCTTTTCCCCACGCATGCCTAAAATGATGCATCTCCAAAAATAATCCTTAGTTCCCAAAAAATGGTATGCATACTCACTCAAGCTCTATACAAGGACATGATCCAATATTCAAAAAAATCTCAAAGACAATTTTCACATTACACAATAAGTGCATCACCGAAGGTGAAATAATATTCAACTAAAACAGAATACACCAATAACAATATTCACACCATTGGTACATGGGTTATCCCCATTACATAGGTTAGATACTCCCAGGGACGAGCTCCTAACCAGGGCCTGACTCTTCCTAGTCTCCTATATTCCATTCCCAAATAGTGATATAAAATGAAAATAAAATAAAAATGGGATTTGATATAACTTTGTAACTTCCCTACCCGGGTGCCACACGTCGGTGCCCTAAACCTTTTAGATACATGACCATAACAGAGCCTATGTGTATTCTAGAGGCCTCAAGCTAGTAGTGAGGGTCTATTATCAATCATGGGGAGACTATACCATGTTTTTCATATGTGTAATACACAAAAATAAAAACATATACAAAATCTGTAAAACCAAATGATATCATTCCCAAATGAATTCCAATATACCAAGATAACCAAAATTAGGGATACAATATCAAAACTAAATAGTTGATACGTAATGTCAAATATATGTCTAGTATCAAAATGAAAACTCGAAAGAAAGAACATATAAAATTCCCATGTGGGTTCCAAACTAGATCTGGTTCCCTCATCCATTATCTATCCCCAAATAAACCATATAAAATAGGGCATTTTCCCTTAACATTCCCTGAATCAATGAAATATATTTGGGTTGTGATCATTCAGCCTAACTAGGGTCTCAATACAACTCAGTTGGCCACCACCAATAGTTTCTAAAGCAATATCCAATCAACAGTTGCTTATATTGTTGTATAAATTAAAAAGAAAAATTCATAAATAATAATTTATCACTTTATCACATTGTTATTTATTTAACCACATAATATCCTTGAGTTTACGAGGAACCTTGAACCTCAATACCTACTTCAGCACACATCGAAGTATAAACTATCCCAAAGGGGTATCTTTTCATTGAATTCCGCGGTTACCATTCTATCTCTCATCTCATATCTCATTATTTCTTTGTTAACATTAATGATATCAATTCTCATATAAATCCCATTGTTACCATTCATCATTTCATTAATTAATTATATAATTAATTAATCATCTCAATATCATTAATTAACTGAAAAAATTAATTAATATTTTCAATATCATTAATTCACTAAAAAATAATTAATTTTACAAATCTAATTGATAAATTTAATTATTAAATAATATTTTTTATCTCATTAATTGACCCAAAAATTAATTATTAGTGTCAATCTCATTAATTAATTAAATAAACAAATAAACATGTTTGTCTTATTAATTAACTTGGTAATTAATTAATCTTATAAATTTCATTAATTAACTGAATAATTAATTAATCATCACAACACTATTAATTATCTAAAATATTAGTTAATCATCAGAATTAGATTAATAATTCAATAATTATCACATCGATTTACATTCCTATTTCCCACAATTAATTCAGCTAATGATAACTCAATTAAAAAAAATTAATATCATTTAATTAATTCCCCAATTTAATAATCCCAATACACCCTAATTAATTACTAAATTAAAAAATACAATTATCCCCTTATTAATTCCACATTTAATTTCTCAATTCAATAATTCCCATATCCCCAATTACAAATTAGTCCTTAATTAGTTAATTCACCAATTTAATTAATTCAATCATTAAATAAATTGATAAACATATAATCAAAATTATAATATTACTTAATCATAATTTAAATCTAAAATTTGATATTTAATTATAGAACACCTACCTCAATTTTGTGAAAAACGATCACCCAATGGAAATCCCCAAAATTTGGGCGTCACAACGAATTAGAACGAGATCCAGATCGTTAACCCTAAATCAAGATCCAACAAATAATGATCCTTAAATTATATATCTAGATATACATTATTAGATCCTTACATAATAAAAATAGGAATAAAAAATATTATAATATTTAGGAATGAAAGGAAAGGGAATGGGAAACCAAGCAGGATAAGATTCTCTAATTTATAGGGTGAAGATCTCCGATCTGAGATTCAAATTTAATTGAACAGAGGTCTAGAATTCATGGAAACCTTCAAGTAGGCTCTAAAATCATGAGTAGACAACTTGGTCTGAGTTAGGGTCATATAAGAAGAGTTTTAGTGGGATGGGTTATTTAAAATATAGTTTTAGTGTATATTAAAATGTCATGCACATCTTCCTTGGAAGGGGTGCATGGTTTTCCTTAATCATGTGCCTAAACTGCTTACCTGTTTTATAGGGGTTCATAGTTAATACTAAGAGAGAGAACAGTTTGAAAAATGATGTGGAAACCAGGAAATTTCCCTCTGTTTAGGGTTTCATGGTTTTATTGGTTGGGGAGAATGGTTAGAGAAAACCATGCACCAACAATGAACTCCTTGTCTCAATTTTAATTTTCTAAGATTTCACCTAAAAATCATCAGTTTATATACCAAATTTTTTTACTCAAACAAGGACAAAAGAGTACCGAAAATAAGTGTCTATAAAACTATAAAAAAAGTGTGTGTCTTACATATGGGTCCCCATGTATTTTATCAAAAAATTCATCAATCCATGGAAGAGGATACTTTTCCATTATTATAATCATGTTGAGAGAAGAATAATCAATGTATATATGCATTAACCCATCCTCTTTATTCAATAAGGGGAGCGGTGCCCCCCATGGTAAAACACATGGGTGTGTGACCCCTTTAACCAAATTCTCATATATATTCTTTATCATCTATCCATGTTCGACTACAACCATTCCCTAAAGTGTCTTGGATATTTAGAATGATCTCAGTATATGGATTATTACAAATTAAACCTCTCAGGTAAGAGGAAGACAATGATATTGTTCTAGAAATATGTTAACATATTCCCTCTCTATGGAAATGACATCAAAGATGGTATTTTTTTAGAAACAATCATTTGAGGTTAATACACTTTATCATTTGTTAATAATATACTTGATTGAGATGATGATACCAATGAAGATTCATCCCCCATTCACTTGTATAAAATTAGAGGTCGATTCATGACACTGAAGGTGATTTCCTTCTCTCTTTAACTAATTTTCTTCCCATATAAAGAAAATAAATCCATTTCTATCATAACATTTAATTTTACAGAAAGATATATCACAAAGTCCTATAAGCAATTCATCCCTCAAATTAAACATGTTAAAAGCTATATTTGAAGGATGTAATAATTTCCCCATTTTTCATTTTTACCAAGTCCTATAAAATCCATGTGATTTAGTGGTGTATGAAATGTATTACTAAAATTATGTGATACAACTAGATGTGTTGAAATATAATAAAAAATTGGGTTTACTATACATGAATGAATAACAAGCATACCTTTTATAACTTCATCATTGGGATCCAACTCAGTATTTTTGATGGAATATTCTCCCCTCTACTACATTGGAGGTTGTTTGTATATATTTTCTTTGGCATCCATTATCTTCGAGTATTGGATTACATAATGAATGTGTTCCTTGAAATTAATATATTTTAATCATGGAAAATTTTTGATGAAGGAATTTCATTTAACCATCACATTGGTGGGTTTGTCTTACCATCAATCAATAGCCAAGTTCCCTTCCTTTATTTACTTAAATCATTTCCAAATCCACTTAATTCAATTTTTTCGATTCTTCTTCCCAAATATTTGACAAGTGGGATATTGTAAATTCATTACACCTTTATATTTCACCATCATTCCAATAAAAAAATACTTCATTTTTCTCCTATTATCACTATGATGACCTTGATATTATATGATCTCAATTTCAAAATTGAGGTCAACGCAATCAATTTCCTTATAGTTTCTAGTTTATCAAATTGATAGAAATTTTCATATATATATATATATATATGGATCTATCCTTCCAAATAAGTGGTAAAATATTGATTCATGGGTAATGAAAAGGGTGTATTCTTGTCATGAAAGTTGGGATATGTTTTCATGGCATACCCTGATAGATTTTTATTTATTTTTCTAGAGAATAAGCAAATACCTATGCATTCATAGTTGAAGAGTTCATGGAAAATATTTTTTCAAAAAAAAATGTATAAAATTCCTTCCACTTCATCATTTTTATATCCTCATTGGTATTTTTATTTTTGAGTATCATCCACTATTGATCAACTTCTACATCCATCGGATAAATATCCAGCCAAACATTATCTTTCATAGATAATTAAAGGATTTGGAATCTATTTTCCTTGGAGTGGATCCATTTCTCTTCAATTAAGGGATCAATAGACCCACTAAATTTCAAGGTCCTTTTTCATATAATGGACTAAAATGAAATATTCCATTTTTTATGGGGATTATAGTATTAATCTAAATTCCATTTTGGATCAAAAATATGATTTATTTGAGAAATTATTTTAATGATTTTCATGACTAAAACTCCCAATAGGCTAGGCATTTCAGTTGGGGTTTGCATACCATTTCTTCACATTGGTTTTTGAATCTGTTCACCCAATTCCAATCAATTCACTAGAATAACAGGAAATTTCATGATAATTTTTTCAACTATTAATTAAACCATAAAAATTAAAGGCATAACTCATAAATGGAATATATAATTTGACCTATGAATCTATAAGCATCAATCTATATTAGCCGTAGTCTATTTTCTAACAAAAAATCTTATGGGAATTTTTCATCCCATAATAATGGTTCATTATGAGCATGTAAATTTATGAAATAGTATCCACTTGTAGTTTCAAACATGGTGTTCATAAATTCACACTATCTTTCACAATTTAATGATCGAGTCTATCTCAACACACCCTTTTCAGGGTTATTATCACTAGGAACCTCTATTCAATAAAAACATACACTTTTAGTATCTAAATATGGAAATATTTTCGTAGGAACCACTTACTCTATAATTTACTAAATTTTTTGGATATTTGCTTATGTTTAGCCTTATCTCGAAGTCTTCAGATAGAATTTTCCAAGAATTAAATAAAAAATAATTATACATTCCTCTAATACAAACTATTTCAACCCATATTTTATTTCAACTTAATTAAATATATGTTACATAAAATTACACAAGAAAAAATAACAAAATATCATGAATTATATTATCTTTTTTGTATTTCATACATAACACATAAATTTGAAATATGGATACGACAATATTATTGAATAATTCCATAAGATGTACTTAAAAATACATCATTTTTTCCTAAAACTACACTAGATAACCTGGGGATAGACATAAGAGAGGGGGAGCGAAAAATCCTAGTAAGAAAATAAACCAACAATTTTATAAGGTAAGAGGTACATGTTAGACAAGTTTCATATAATGGTTACATAAAAGTGGTGAGACTCATAACCATGAAAATGAATCATTTCATAATAGGACGTCATAAAGACAATATGGGAATATGTTGAGAACATAAGCCACGTCGTAAACATAAGTTAATGAAAACTACCACGTCAAAATAAAATGATTAATATTGTACCGTTATGGATTAGTTATTCCCTGAAATACCATATATAATGTCTCTTAATACTAAAACACTACCCAAAACATTAGAGCGATGTCTGGGAACATCCATCATAATATGTACATGCTCATGTGTTCCACATAAATCATTCAACATTAGGACATATTTCATCACAAAGAATATCTTGATCAGGGATTGTGGGTTACCCATATTTAAATTCCAAATAAATTAAGGATAGTTATATCAAAGTGAATAACCTTTAGTGTGAATGGAAAAGGGTATACATAAAACAAATTTTTGTCCATGAAAAATCATCAGATAATTTTGGAAGCATAATAGGGGTACTTTATGATTGATGTCAGGGATTAATGATGAA